>CM057450.1:5792500-8192500 GCA_016271365.2 Neoceratodus forsteri
CTGCTCAATGGTAAAAACCACCACACTTTAAATGCAGCTTTTTTTTTAAGGCTTAGACATTCCTTGCAGGAGGGGGTTATACTATTTATATATATATTTTAAGTATTTTTTTTGATTTACAGTATATCTAAATTGGATGATGGCAAAGGAGTCTAAGAAGGATCTAATGAAGCTATAAGAGTGATAAGTAGTCCAGACAGAGTGACAAGTATTCTAGATATCTCATGACTTGGAGATGTGAAGTAGAGAAGTCAAAGTGATGATAATGCCTGATAACAAGTAAGCAGTGATGAGCTAGGAAGGCCATAATGTACTACTGTCAGCAGTGGTGATGGTAATGAGAAATGTGATATAGAAACATAGAAGCACAGAAACTGTAAGCAGAAAAAGGCTCCTTGGGCCATAGTTTCTGCCTGTTCTTCCCTAAGTAATGTTGAATGAGAGATCCTGGACACTGGTAGCAGGATTTGCAATGATGATGAGGTGATGACTCTTTGACTTCAAGGCAAGCTTGTTGGTGGTAGCATGAGGACACATAGTGGTGTGTGTCAAAGGAGCTCTTGTCCTGCTGCTGCTACTACTGCTGGGAGTGGTGTGGACTTTTACTGGTGCCATTTGGAGCCAGAGACTTACAACCAGGGGTGTGAGAGTTATAAATACTATCTGTTATAAATAATCAAATCAACAAAGTTTATCCATGGTACATTACATTTCTGAAATGTTAATAATTCTATATTCTTTGGATCTAACCTTGAAAACTATGATGAGGCAATAACCTCAGTTGTATGGAAAATTGCTTCAGTAGGGACAAATGTCAGAGGTGACCTAGAAAATAGAAAACCATTTTAGCCAGGGGAGATCAAATGACTTGCCTGCCTTGCCTGAACTGAATTGCATCAGCATTTCCATTGCCAATTTACTCTAGTAGATAAGCCCCCCTCATGTATTCAGGTGACACCTCAAAGTGTACAATTTTCAGTAATTCACAACGGGAATTATTGTGGGTTGTGGCTTCTACAATGAAATCCTAAGTTGTTTGTTTATGTAGTTCCAGAAATAAAATCAGCTTTTGCAGAACACTCCACTTGCCCATGACATATTCACCCCATCCACAATATCTGTTTCCGTGGACTGAAACACGCTTTTTTGTTTCAAGAGTCTTTCCACCATAAGAAGTATACACAGGACAGGAGGAGCAGCCACTCCACTAGAGTCAGGGGTTGCTGCCACACAAAATACAAAGCATTTGTATGACAAATGATGCACCCACCAAATTGAGATGTACCCACCACCCAAATGACCAGACACCATATAAAGGATGACTCACTCTTTCCACTAAAATATTTTATTTCACTAAAAACAAACAAACTAAAAAAAAAACAAAAAAACAGTGGGAGTAAAAGGCCATTTTCTTTCTGCCATACCCATGGTGGTTGCACAGCTTAGCAAAGTCTGCTTTTATATGACATTATGCTCTTTTGCTGTCCTTTGCTTTCTTTTATACTCACCATTTATGCCTTTATTGAAATTAACTAAATGAAGATGTTTAGGGGAAAGAATACTGTGTACATAGCACACTCCAGTTATTCAGGTGGTGGGTGCACCATTTGTTTTACAAACACCCACCTTATATAATATAGAGTTCCACCATGTGGTAACATCATTAATATAGTAGTGGTGAAGAACATGAAGCTTTATTTATTTATTTATTAGCTTTTGGTAACCGGGTAAGTGTGCTAGGCAACAGACCTGCCTATTTCAGGCACGACCCGGGAGAGCACAGGACATTGGTTACAATATGCAGAAATGCACAGACATAATATAGGTGTACAGGAGCAAAACAAGATATACATTGGGTAGCACAGTAATAGTTACATAAGGGTACATTTTAGGCATAGATCATAATAAGGATGTAAAATAAAGCAATTAGGGTAACCATAAGACAGCTGAGGACAGTAAAGACATCAAGGTTCATAGCCACCTAGACAAACGTGTGCGTGGGAGAACATTAGTGTAGTACTCAGGGTCAGACCCGACAGCCTGCAGGAGGGACAAAGCAAATTAAGAGCATTTGCATTGGCCAGAGGCTAGGGAGGTGGGTGAACAGTGAGTTTTTTGAATTCTCGATGGGAGGCTGAAGTTTTCACCATAAGGGGAGTGAGTTCCAGTATTTGGGAGCAAATGGGCAAATGCCTGTTCACCCATTTTTGTCATGCAAGGTCTAGTGGAGAGCATGGGGACAGAGGAAGACCTGAGGGCAGGGTGTGTGAGTCAGAGTCAGGAGGTTGGCAAGATAGACAGAGCCGAGAGGTCTAGACAGGAGTCGATAAAAGCAGCCCAGGAGTAGGCCCGAATATCCTTAGGTGACAGCCAATTTAAGCCAGCGTAAAGGAGACAATGATGGGTAAGACGGGGACAGTTAAGGCAAATCACAGATGTTGTTGTAGACAGTGTCCCATTTGTGAGTGTGTAGCAGAGTTTGCAGCAAAGAGGAGGGGCAGAGCATATTGGAGCTGGGGTAAGAGAATACCTCTCGCAACAGAAAGTCTAGCAGAAGGAGTGAGGGAGTGGCGCACGTGATAAGCTCCGCCAATTTTAGCATTGACGGCACGGCACACCATATTGACATGTTGAGACAGGTCAAGTGTGGGATCCAAAGTGACCCCAAGGTACTTGAAGGACTCAGTGTTTGAGATGAGGGAGCCATCAAGGCATTGAACCCGGAGCCTGTTCGCAGGGGCAGACAGTTTCTAGAGGATCCAAATAGCATAGCACAGGTTTTTCTAGGTTCAGGACTTGGTGGTTGCTAGAGCCAGGTCTGCAGGAATGGAAGTCATTAGTGAGTGGAGTTGATGGCAGCAACCGATTTTGACCCAGAGTAGAGAACAAGGTCATCTCTGTACATAAGAGTGCAGCTATGCGGGACATGGTGGGGAATACTCATTTAGGAAGAGGGAGAAGAGTAGAGGTCCAAGAGTGGATCCTGGGGAACTCCACAGGAGATGTTTGGGGAGGAAAGGGCCTGTGAAATGCTACCGCCTGAGTCCGATTGTCAAGATAGCGATGGAACCAGGAGAGGGCTTGGTCAGATGCTCCAATGGATTGGAGCTTCTTTAGCATGAGAGGATGGTGTACCATGTCGAAGGCTTTAGACAGGTTGATAAAGATGGCCCCAGTGAGTAGGCCACGGTCCATATTATTTCTGATGTCATTTGTAAGTTGTGTAAGTGCAGAGGTGGTACTGTGACTGGGCCGGAAACCATGTTGGCACGGGGTTTGAAGATTAAACATGTCAAGGTGAGCAGCAAGCTGGCAGTGGACTATTTTTTCAAGCAGCTTACTGAGAGTGGGCAGAAGAGATATAGGGCGGTAGTTGGACATGAGTTTGACATCGCCTTTTTGTGTATAGGGATGGTTCTGGCAGTTTTCCAGGTGGATGGGACAGTAGGCATTATGAATCGAGAGGTTAAAAAGCCAGGTGATAGGTCTGGTCAGCCAAGGTGCATACTGCTTAAGTATGCAAGGATGGATGCCCTCAGGTCCTTGATCACCGTGCTGGAAGGGAGTTAAGTAGCTTACGAACTTCAAGGTATGTGGTTGGAGCCAGAACAAAAGAGGAGGTGGGAGGGGCGAGGGAGGAGAAGAGGGACAGTCAGGTTGTGGGCCAGTTAGAGTAGCGACTGGTGGAGAAGAAAAAAGGGCATTGAAGGCGTTGGCAATGGTGTCATGGTTGGTGCAGTGAACACCTTGAATGTTCATGTCAGCTGGATTCTGTTGCTTGTCGTTGCCGAGAATGTCCTTAATTTTGGACCAGTACCTGCACGGATTTGTAGAGGATGTTATTAGTAGGTTCCTATAGTAGGTGCTTTTGGCAATACGAATTTGTCTTTTGCAGTTGTTACGTAATGCACGATAGTCTTCAAAGTCTGCACGGAGGTGGGAGATCTTCCACATGGACCAAAGTTTGTCCCTAGATTTGAGAAGTTGAAGCAGGGGGTGTGTTAGCCACTTGGTTACTTTCCCTGCCATCCTACATGTGGTGACTGGGATGTGAAGGTTTTGAAGAGAGAGAAGGACGGAGTTGAAATATTCTGTGGCTATGTTAATGTCCTCTGTTTGGTAGAGAGGGGACCAGTCAACCTGGTTAAGGTCAGTTAAGAAGTCCTCATGACTTAGGCGGGAGAGATTAGGAAAGGTTACAGTTTTAGCAGGAAGGGGAAGAATTACAGTGTTCCAGACACAGTAGATGGGATATTGGTCACTAATTGTGTCAGGTAGCACACCGGCTGAGGCAACATATTCCGTCCTGTTAGTAAGTATCCAGTCAAGGAGGGTGGCACAGTTGCCCCCACGTGAGAACCTTGTGGGTTCATGTATGAGCTGGGATAGATTTGCCTTGCTAGCTAAGGAGGATAGGTTAGCTGAGTTTTTCTCGGACCAGTCAAGGTTAAATTCACCAAGGCAGATAATGTCATTCTTGCCTGTAACTGAAGGCAGAAACCCTAGGAGTTCAGTGATGCCTTTTGTAGCATTTTTTGGGGGGATATAAGTACAAAAATATGGAGTTTCTTTACACCCCAAGAAGCAGTAGGGAGTGTAGGATTTCACAGTTTGGTAGGAGGGGGTCCTGCAGAAGGGTAATGTTTAGGTGAGTTTTGAAGTAGAGGGCAAGGCCACCTCCCCTTTTAGTGCCAGGATGGTCGATACGAAACATGTTGTATCCAGGAAAGTGGCACTGAGAGTCAAGCACTGTGGGCTTAAGCCAGGTTTCTGTGATGGCGAGGACGTCCGGGACGAAAGTTAGTCCATCGGTTTTAGGGAGAGTGGTGGCCGGGGGGGGGGGCAAGGTTATGACGGGACGCAGAGATGGACCAGGGTTGATCTCAATGTCTCCGGATAGTATAAGAGATAGGGTTAGTAACCATAACGGGGTGATGAGGTATGCCCTGATAGAGATGCAGGGTGGCGGCTTCAGATGAAGGTGAAGGTATCTGACTATTGGGCTAATACGCTTGCTGATGAGAGCAGAGGAGGGTAGAGGTAGTGGAGTGGCAGTAGCAAGCATGTTGGAGTAGTAGAAGTCAAACTGAGTATAAGTATTGGCAGAAGCTGTTGATGTGTTCAAGCAGTAAAGCTCCAAAGAGGATAGGAAGGCAAAGTATTCCCATGAGGAGCTTAGGAGGGAGGAGGGACATTTTGACTAGAGAAAGGAGTGAGGTAGAGAGGAAAGAGACAGCAGAGGGCTCCTTTAATATAAATCACCAAGTGAAAACAGCTACTAGAGAGCAGTAAAATGTGACAAGTGAGGTATTGGGAGCAAATTGCTCGAACTTAATCAGGCTCCCTCTAGTGGCAAAACAATATAAGGAGCTAAAAAAAAAATGATCTAGGTAGAAATTACCTGGTGTGTCTCGGGTTCGAGGCTTCTGCGGGCAGGGAGGGCTTCAGGGCAGGCCCTCGCGACCTCCGGTCTCCTCGGGGGAGGGGGGTGCTCTGCGGAGGAGAATGGAGAGAGAGGGGGGATTAAATAATACAGCACAGGCAAAAGATTAGCTAGTACTTTACGAGGATCTTTATGCATTTTGTGAAACAATGGATGTACTTGGCCATGTCCATTGCTGTGTCAGATTTTTCTTTTAACTTTGCTGTTTGTTCAGTTCAGAAGGCACCACCAGATTTAATGTGTGTGCAAAACAGGGCATGACAAAGCGCTCCATCACTCATAACCATCAGCATGTTGTTGTTGTTGTTTGTCAGAAAGATACTCCCATTGAGTTTGTGAGGGTATACAGTACTTAGATCTTTAATTGATTGGATGAACCACAGAATGGTTTCCTCTCTAGGTTCCGCTCCATCACAGCCACAATATGTAAAGCAATTCCTACAGCTGTGTGAGGCTAGCTGTTTTGATACTCCTGCAGGCAGTGGCGGGAGAGGTAATTACAAGATTTACATGGTGGTAGTGGTGGTGCTTGATCTGGAGACAATGACAGTGAAGTGGAGCTTAGAAGGGCTTGGTTTGTACTAACCCATTCACGAATTGTCCATAATTTTCAGGACAAATATGTCTATAGGCATCCATAGTCATCCATGCTCTGTCACTGATCTTTGTCCATGGTAACTCTATACATAGTTTGCGCATGATTTAAGAACAAGATTGTTCATGGCTGATGAACATACACAAATGTTTGGAAAACCACACTATCAAGATTATCTAACTTTGGGAATTAAATACATTTCCAGTTTATTAAAAAAAAGGTAAAACAAATTATTTTAGATAGTAAGCCTGTTTGCCCATAATTTGACTATGATTTACATGTGTTCATTGTTGATCATAGTTTTTAAAGTTTACATTTTATTCAAGTTATTAATCGAATTATTCAATTTGCATTCTGTTTAACATTACTAGTGTGTCTCCTGGACAGTGTATAAGCACTGTATTTATCACTATAGCAACATAACTTGAGCATGGGACCTAGTCTGACTGGAAGCACTCACAGATGGACCATTAGGTTTAGTGTTCACAAGAAAAATGGCTTTATTCAACATACAACATACAAGGAAAGGCTTTCCTTCAGCAGTTAAACAGAAAACACAGCAAAAAATGTCTTCTTCAGCCCTGTAAATAAAAATATATAATCCGATCAGTTTTAACACTTCTCTGCCAGGTGTATCTTTCCCTTGCAGAGTCACAGGTTCTGAACTGCAGCCTTTTCCATCGGCTCAGGTTCTCTTGAAGAGTGTGAACCCTGAATATTGGGCCTTAGTGGCCCCAGCAAGGCAACTTATTTTGGTGATTTCAGGGGTTATGGGTGCAGGAATAATAAATCCCATCACACTCACATTGGTAGTTCCAGTTTAAAAACTACTTAGTGGTATAAATTGTAAACTGTGTAAAATATTTCTAGTTGGCAATTTAGCATCAGGTTAAGATTAATCCATTTAAACCTTCAGGGGTCTATATAATTTGGAGAGGTGTTAAAGGTAATCAATCCCATTTGTGAAGATCATATTAAAGTATACAGATCTATTTATTTTACTTTTATTTTCCCTCTTTTTTTATAGTTTATGTCATCTGTTGTTCTATGACCTCACTTTAAATGATGTATACCCAGCTAATCAATTATTTTTTCAAAACAGAAAAGAGTTCCTCAGAAATATTTACAAATTGTAGCTATATTTCTAAAATCTATGATGTATCAATAGACCATGTTTATTCCATTTGGCCATTTTTGGACCTTTCCCAATATGTTTTCTGAATCTTCTAGACATACAGTACCATGACCAACCATGGTTCATCCATTTTTGACCATGGGCTGCCATGGTGATAAGAACATGTGATAACAACCAGATATCCATAATTTATTTGCATATCAGAATGCAGACTTTGACTCTTAACCTCATATAAATTATCATAATAATAATAAATGTTACAATTTATGAAAATAAATAAGGTTTATACAATGACATTAATTCTTTGAGCATATAAAATGAATGTGTGAACTCACTACATCAATAAAAGAAGTTCATTTTATGGTATGGTATTATAAATAGACATTAGACTAGTCTACCAATTAGGAATTAGGAGAGCCTCCATAAGAAAGAACAGAGACAGGTACTACAGAATATAATGCTATTTTAGGAGGATCTGTAGACAAAATATATTCAATTAAGCCTGGTAAGATTTTTGGAAAAATGGTATAACCTAAGCTGTGTAGAAATATGTGTTATAAAGCACGGAGCTTTGGAAATTAGCAACCATGGATAAACATAGCAGAACATAGCCAACTTGAATAATTTTGAATCTAGATTTTTGTCCCTGGAGCAATTACCATCAGTGGCTGTCCATGGAAATGTATGGTTAAATTATGGGCAAGGCATGGATGACCATGGCTGCTGACCATGTATTATCTATGGTCTAATAATGCAACACCATGGTTTAGCCATGCTCATAAAAGCAGGGTCTGATCTATCTATCACTTATACAATGAATATAACCCCCTCTGCTTGCATCAGACCTGTCACCACCTTCATATACATCACATAATTGTACATACAAATGTTAGCATCCTGAGACAATGTAAATTGTGATAGAATGCTGTTTTTGGCTTGAGAACCTCCGAGAGTCTATTAAAGCTAGTGTCTTCTACCATAGAGAATGGCTGAAGATCAAGGGCTGTCATCTCATCAATAAATTGTGTTACTCATATGGAATTTAGGCAATTATGTAAACATGTATTCCAAGCCTTGAATTACTCTGGTGGTATGGTTTGTTTAATTACTGTACTGCTGCTGGTTGTTGGTGGTTAGACCCCTCATGAACTGTTAATAGCTGTAGATGCATCTGTTGGGTTTCAAGGCTGGGACTAAAAAAATGTCTTAGCCCAGTTCTCATTCTTGACTACCCCTCACCTGTATAGGTATGGCTGTTTTTAGTGTGATGCCATGGTCCTGTTATAAATGATCAGCCAGAACAGTTGTCCACACATTCTGTTGTTTATTTGTTCTTTTCCCTCTCTTTCCTCTGCATATCCTCCTTTGAAGGACTCCACTCCCTAGTGTCCCTAGTGTCAGTCACTAGTCACTTTTCAACAGTGTAACCAACAACTGACTTTTATTCTCTTTTGGTTCCTCCTCCTATTATTCTTTCTGTATTCCTCTGATTCTTCATCCCCTTCCTTCTATTTTTCTTTCCACTCCACTACCTTCTATGATCCTAATGGCCATTATATGTTTTCTACCACTGCTTCTTCCCCTTTACCCTCTGCCATCTATATTACCATATCTTCTTCTTCTTTCTCCTCTTCAGCTGCACTGTTCCTTAAATGCAGGTGATATTCTCTGTGCTTTATAGAAATATAATATCCCTATACTGCTCATGGACTAATTAGCTTTTTCTTCTGATGTCACAATCACACTTGACAGACAGGGAGGGGGCCCTTCGTTTTATGGTTATGGGTGGATCTTTGGTAGCTCGGGGGGACTGGCAGTGGCAGCACTTGAAGGAGGAACATTGGCTGCTTCTAGTTCTATAATAGTAATTCTCTTGGTGTCATTTATGGTGCAGTAGGTGCACTGAAACAGCTTAGATGACTTGGAGTGGGGGTAGGGCAACTAGTGGACTTCCCTGGACAGAGTCATATTTTTGGGGGTGTTCTATGTGTCCATCCCTAGTTCCCCTAGTTCTGCTGCCAGTTTCAAATGCAGTAGAAGAAGCTGAACTCAAAACTAACATGAGGTGGAACCTTTCTGTGCACTGATGCCCACCCCCATCTCCTGTTCTTGTTTTCATGTTTTCTACGTGATGCACAACTATAAAAATAAACAGATAAGCTGTGTCCTATGTAAATATACATACACACACACACACACACACACACACACACACACACACACTAGGTGGAAAAGATGAGACAGAGAAAGCAGACTAAATAAAGTGAACAGGGGTAGTGACTGAACTACTACTAACTAGATGACAAATAAAAAATACAGCAATTTGTATGTATGTTATATGGTGCCATGTAGAGTCACATGCAAGGTGCTCCTCAAGTCAGGCATGCACCCAACTGGTTGAGATGGGCATTGTCTTTCTGCTATACAGACTGCTTGAAACACAGACAGCAAGCTATGTGGAGTGAACTGGAAATTGTGGCTGGACTACTAATATGTAGATAACAAGAATAAAATAAACTAATGTGCAAGCACAGTGCACATGAGATGCCATGTACAGTCTCATGTGAGATACAACATGAATCAAGTCAACACCACACAATACATTCCATCGTGTTGCTGGGCACTTCCTGCCCAATATACAGACTGCTGGGTAGAGATGATGAGACATACTGTAACTGGTCATAATGACAGACTATCTCCTGGGACTGTAATTGCAAAAGTATACAAGTAAATTAAATATACAAAATGTGAATGCACAGTGCAACACACAGTCCATGTGTGATATGAGTCCACACAACTTGAGTTGAAATGATGCACACACCCTACTGGGTGGGCCTAGCCAGGTACTGACAGCCTACTATTAGACACTGAGTGAAGAAGATAAGACACACAGACAGCAGACCATATGGAATGTACTACTAAAGTCACAGAAAAATTCAGACAGGTATCTGTGGTCTGAATTTGATGTGTAAACAAGAAGGATCCCAAGACCAGTCAATCTCAGCCTTTGGTCAGTAAAATAAAAGCTCATTTGTAAATCAGAGCTTGCAAAAATACTATACTTGGCCCTACTATCCTGCTGCAGCACACTCTGGGCTGCAAAGAGAGTTGCAGCTACTGACATCACTCTGTTCAGATCCACAAGTACACACAAGCTGATAACACATGATTCAGTTCATGTAGTTGATGCAGTCTCTTACCAACAAGGCATGTGATGACCCAGTCAAGTGAAATGGGTTGGGACATGGTCTTTAAGGCTTTGCGCAATGGGATCTGGATCATTAGTGGTTGCTCGGGTCTGCAAAATGTGCAAAAGTGTGGTACCTCCACCAAGGGAGCCTTTTGCCTATCAGGAAAGCAGTCAGGATCATATTCCTTAAAAAATACCATCTGACCCCTGGGAGACAACCCCCATGCAGTACCTACACTGGAAAACACAAAAGCAGAAATAACACTATATACAGTTATGTAGCTAAACAAAGAAACCAATTCAAACGGAATGGATTTTATTTGGGAAAAACAGAAACAGTGATCTGGGGAAGGAAAGGCATGGGTTATCCAAATAATATATCAGTAAGGTAATAAACCAAACACTACTACAGTGTCACCCTAGTGCCTCTCAGTCCCCACTGACCTCCTGTCTGACAGTGCCACACAAGTTACTGAGCCAGATAATACACCAGTATTAAACATCCTTAGTCCCAAGGAGCTCCCTTACTAGAGTTAGTTGGCAGTACCATGAAGACTCAGCAATGAGCAGTACAGGCCTGATAAGGGGTATGTGAAATTACGGAAGTCACCTGGAGGAGAATGCAACCAATTGAGTCAAAACTGTAATCCTGGACAGGGAATTCCCTAGGTACAGTAAACCCTCTTTATTTATTTATTTATTTATTTAAGAGATTTACCAGGAAGGCATACTGAGTGGAGTACCGCTCGATTCCACATGCGTCCTGGGGGGTAGGGAGTTACATGAGTGAAGTAATGAGATGAGAACAGTTCAATACATATGTGACAAGGTTATGACAGACAGTGGTACAGTAGTACATAGAAATACAACAATATAGTGAGAAAGATTGTATATACAAAGTGGGTAAGGCGTATGTACAACTTACAGCAGTAAACAGGTTCAGCAATATGCTATTAAATAGCACTATGTGACAAATATCGAAAGAAAAAACGGGGCCCAGACTGGAGCATAAATAGGGTGAATGGGTAGGAGTTGTGCAGGTACCTGAGTAGGTTGGCAGGGCATTGTCCAAGGAGATTCAGAGAAGGGGAAAGCAAGAGCATTTGGTCGCGAAATGTGATTTGAGAAGGGCATTTCGTTGGGGAGTACTGGTAGTATGTCTAATGTCAGCTGCCAGTGAGTTCCATAACTTGGGCAATCTGAAACTGAAAGCTCCCTGACCTTCTGCATGAGGGATGCCCATTTCCACACAGTCCTTTCACAGCTCTGGGACTCCATTAAACCTACAGGACCTAACTACATAACAGCCTGGACTGTGCCTGAAAATAGGCATTTTATTGTCTAGTGCACCTACCCAGTTAACAAAAACTAAATACTGTAAATAAACTCCCTACAGTAGCTATGCAAATGTTGTACAGCCTTAACTCTCATACTGTTTTCACAGTTTCAGAGACAAACCTAACAGGGCTGAAACAACAGGAATGCAGATTTCATAGCTGGACAGGCAAATTGACATGGGAAGAAGGCGTACAATTTGTACTCACACAATGGATACTGCAGGAGATAGACTTGTGCAGAAGTGAGATGTGCAGGTGCTTTTCAACCATGCTGATTCTTAACCCTGTAGGGGACTTTGATTTTTCAACACTTCAGAGTAGACTTTCTCTCCCAGTCCTCATCTATGATTATGGCAATTGGCTGCCAGAATGCAAGGTACTAAGCTGCAAATGCACACCTCACATCAGAGTCACTCCTTTTTTGGCTCTGTCTAGAAAGCAGTCTTTCAGACAGTCCCCTGGCATGACAGCACAACCTTAGCCATACTGGAACTTGCTCCCTGAGCAGAAGTTAAACATGTTGTGCATCTATTTCGATGCAAAATCAAGCTCTCAGGCCTGCTCTTATGCACACAGCCCTGACAGAACATGTTTCTCCTCTCACTTTTAAAGCAGATCTGCTCAATACTGGAGATAGTCAAGCTCTCCCAGTCTCAGCCTCAGCTCCCCATTGGCTCAATTACTCATGGAGGGGATCAGTATGAATTTGCTTCACTCCTATTAATTGTGGCACACACTCAGCCAGTTAGCTGCTGGCATGCTGTCTGACCTCACTGCAGGGCTGCACCCAAGGTTTTTTTTGTTACATTTTCAAAATGTTACTTGTATGCAGCTCTGACTGCTCAGACAATGTCTGCATCACTGTTAAACACACACACACACACACACACACACACACACACAGATCATCTAAATCAAGCAATTCAGGAGCAAGGTGATAACAACAGCAACAGTTTAGTGTCAGTGTACAGCCAAAATATGAAATGCTTCAAGGAGCTAAATAGTTAGCCAAATGAAAACGTGGGGGTTACATATTTTAACTAAAAACAGCTTTTTTTGGATAAGTGTAACAATACTCCCACACATGTCCTCATCTGCCAAGTTCAAAATGGAATAGCACCAATACTTGTGCAGTATAATCAGACAATGACCTTTATCAGGGCTGATTGGCTCCTAAAAGTTATGACTTTTACAGAACTCAGTGTTCTGTACCATGTGATCACTGTACAAAGTACTGTAACAGTGTACTGAACTGCTGTATTGCCATAAAAACTTCAGTTTTACTTCACTGGATGAGAAATGGCTTTAAATGCTCATTAAGCCGAAGTCTGCTTTGAATTCATCTCATCCCTTTAAATCACTTTTTCAGCCTTAAATAATCTTCTTAGAAACATAGAAACATAGAAGTTGACGGCAGATAATGGCCGCAAGACCCATCCAGTCTGCCCATTTCTTTTTCTACCCTATAAATGTGTCATTGGCCTTTGCTCTGTCAGTGGCCTATCTATTCATACTCATTTGTATTGCTCCCTTATGCCTATCCCATGCCTGTTTGAAGCCCTGCACTGTATTCATAGCCACCACTTCTTGAGGTAGGCCATGCCATGCATCCACCACCCTTTCTGTGAAAAAGAATTTCCTCACATTCCCCCTTAATCAGCCCCCCCTCTAATCTCATGCTGTGTCCTTTTGTTGTGCTATTTTTCTTATATCTAAACATGTTAGACTCTTTCACCTTGTTAATGCCCTTAAGGTGTTTGAATGCCTCGATCATATCACCTCTCTCCCTCCTTTGCTCAAGGGTATACATATTGAGCTCTGTTAATCTGTCCTCATATGTCTTCTGATGCAGTCCCTGCACCATTTTGGTTGCCCCTTCTCTGGACTGCCTCAATTTGGTTAATGTCCTTGTGAAGGTGTGGCCACCAATACTGCATGCAGTACTCCAGATGGGGCCTAACCAGTGTCTTATAAAGATGGATTATTACCTCTCTCTTACGACTTGTGATACCCCTACTAATACACCCTAACACCCCCCTAGCCTTACCTACTGCTTTAGAGGTCTGCTTGGATGATTTCAGGTCATCAGTGATGATGATGCCCAAGTCTCTTTCTTCCTTTGTGACTGCTAGCAACTCCCCTCCCAGCCTATAGGTGGCTTCAGGGTTTCTCTTCCCTATGTGCATGATCTTGCACTTCTTTGCATTAAATCCCAGTTGCCACTCTTCTGACCGTTTTGCTAGTTTATCCAGATCTCTTCTCATTCTGCCCACCCCATCTGGATCATCTACTCTGTTGCAGATCTTGGTGTCATCTGCAAACAGACAACCTTCCCTCTAGTCCATCTGCAAGGTCACTAATGAAGATGTTGAAGAGGACTGGCCCAGGACTGATCCTGAGGTACCCCACTTGTCACTAGCATCTCTTCTGACTGTATACCATTTACCACCACTCTGTTTTCTGCCCGTCAACCAGTTTGCCACCCAGTTGACCAACTTCTGACCCACCCCAAGCCTACCCAGCTTATTTATCAATCTTCTATGCGGAACAGTGTCAAAAGCTTTGCTGAAGTCAAGGTAGGCAACATCAACTGCTCCCCCTTGGTCCACCACTCTGGTTACCTAGTCAAAGAAATCTATGAGATTAGTTTGACAGGACCTTCCTTTGTAAACCTATGCTGTCTTGGATCCTGTGCCCCTAGTTCAGGTGTTGCACTATCCTTTCCTTGGGAGTGCCTCCATAATGTTGCCACTACTGAGGTAAGACTGACTGGTCTGTAGTTCCCTGCCTCCCTTCCTGCTACCACTCTTGTGGAGGCGGGATCACATGAACCCTTCTCCAGTCTTCTGGGACCTCTCCTGTGCTCAGATACTCACTAAACAGTTTTGCTAATGGCTCTGCTAGTTCCCCTTTAGCTCCTTAAGTACCCTGGGATGTATGCCATCAGGTCCCATTGCCTTGTCCACCCTGAGCTTAGCAAGCTCTTGTAGGACCCTTTCTTTTGTGAAGGGAGTAGTGCTCACCTCCCTCCCCCTGTGTCCATGGTGCTGAGCTGTGGGCCCTGCCCTACCTTCTTCAGTAATTACTGAGCAAAAGTATCTATTTAGGATAGATGCTTTTACATGGTCCTCCTCCTCACATGCTCCCTTTTCTCCATTAAGCTTGGCAATACCCCCTCTGGACTTTCTCCTTTCACTAATGTATCTATAGAAAGTCTTGTCACCTTCTTTACTGTTCGTGCTAGTGTTTCCTCAGTTTGGGACTTTGCCTGCCTTACTGCCTTCCCTGCTTCCCTTAGGGCAGTTTGGTATGCCTCCCTATCTTCATCCTGCTGTGTTCCCTTATATTTCCTGAAGGCCAGCCTTTTGGCTCTGACCTTTTCTGCTACTGTATTGAGAACCAAGTGGTTTCCTTCTTCTTTTGCACTTCCTTTTCTGTCTAACACAATGGGATGTTCCTTCAAGTATTGCATCCTTAATGTTTGCCCACTTTGCCTGTACCCCTCACCTGTGTTTTTTTTTTTGCCGGGCTAGCTTAACTCTGTTGGCCATCTTATCAAAGTCAGCTCCTCTGAAGTCCCATATTTTTGCCTTGGAATGGGATGATTTAGATGTAGTAGCCAAATTGAACCATACCATGTGATGGTCACTGGCCCCCAGGTGACCTTCTACCTGGAGATCTGTGATCCCTTCCCTGTTAGTCAGTACTAGATCTAGAATAGCCCTGTCTCTTGTGGGTTCTTAAAAATTCTTCTGTACTACTATGCATGGCATATCCTTAAGAACCAAAATTAATTGTTCTAGAGCCCTACCCCAATGAAGTGAGACCACACAGGATGTTGCTCAGTTGGCACACCTTTTATTAACATTTTAACAATGTCCTTATTACCATAATACAATTCAAGTTCCTTTCATCCACAAAACCTTTCTATTCATTTATTCAAGTCCACTTCATAATGTCATCATAATTTATTTATCTTTATTTACATTTTATTACATAGTCACATCACATCACATCACTTTGTGACTTTCACCCCCAGATTTAAATCTGAGGGGGTCTTTTTCTTTAATCCTGGGCCAGGTGTACATTCCTGACCCCCCTTTTTTGCTACATGGGGTGTTCACACCTCCTGAGTAGCCCTCCTACCCCCACCTAGGCATACACCAAAGTTGGGTTCCTCCCCTTCCCCTATTAAGGACTTTCTTCCTTCTTTCTCTTTTCTTCCAACCTGCTGTCCACCTTCAGCTATCCATAATCAATTTATTGAAGGATCTCCTTGTCCTTCCATCCTTTCCATCCTTGTCCTTTTGCCTGGGTGGCAGGCGGGAAATAAAAATTCTGGCTAGCAAAAGTGAGGGAGAACCTCTCACTAAGCTTGCAGCCCCTTATAAAACCATCAAATCCCTTCTGTTCTAGCTCTAATTCCCGTTGCTCTCTTTCCTTACCCAATCCCATTTGTCTTCCTTACTGTCCCTTGCTCCTCCCCCATTCTGACATCATAGCCCCTTTAGCCGAGCCCCTTATCCTTTGTCTTCTCTTACTTCCCCCCTCCTTGATGTCATGGCCTCTTCCCCTCCTTCCACCCCCCACCTTCTCTCTCTCTCTCTCCATACCTTCTGAGGCCCTCTTTATGGGTCCAGGCCTAGAACAATGGCGCCTCTCTTTTAGGAGACAAACCTTCTTGTTCTAGAGCCCTACCCAAATGAAGTGAGACCACAGGTGATATGTTGGTTTCTCAGTCAGCACATATTTTATTAACATTTTAGCAATTTCCCTATTAACATAATACAATCCATGCTCCTTTTAGTCACAAAACCTTTTCATTCATTTATTCCAGTCCACTTCATAATGTCATCATAATTTATTTACCTTTATTTACATATTATTACATATTCGCAGCACATCACTTTGTTATCCTTTCACCACCAGATTTAAATCTGAGGGGGTCTTTTTCTTTAATCCTGGGCCAGGTGTACATTCCTGACCCCCCCCTTTTTGCTACCTTGGGTGTCCACATCCCCTGAGTAGCCCTCCTACCCCCATCTTGGCATACACCAAAGTTGGGTTCCTCCCCCTTCCCCTATTAAGGACTTCCTTCCGTCTTTCTCTTTCCTTCCACTAGCCTGTCTCCAGCCTGCATTGGAAGACACGCTTTCCCCTTCACTGAAAAGTTTCTTCCCCTTCTTTTTTTTTTAGATATCCAAACTATTTCTGATGCCATGTGTAACCCCTAGGTGGCTCTATCCCAAGGGCTACTGCCCCTGCCTGCTTGGCTAGTAGAAGGTTAAGGGGCCTAGTTTCAGTGATGGGTGTCTCCACCCAAAGGTCAGGGTTGGCATCAGTCTGACTAACCAGGCCACAGCCCTCTGGGACACTATGACCCCCCCCTTGTCTCCTGCTAGTGGCCCACACAGTACACAATGTTTACATTCCCAATGCCCCTGATAGGCTTTACACATACACCTAGATTTAGCACTTACCCCGAGGACTGGTTCCTTCAGCTTGCTTCTGGGGACCCCCTGTAAAATAAGGTGGCACAAGACAAGAAAAACAACTACGCAATACAGTAGGCATAAACGGACACTATAGTCAATGTAAATTGTAGAAAAAAGTAGATCTGATTTATTCAGGGGGCTTTAACAGGAAGGGGAGCAATCAGGTTAATTGTCTTAAACACACTATAAATATTACAGTTTTGCATGCAGTCAGTGTCCCTATCAGTCACACTCTCTGGGTACCCAGGATGGAAAAGGGGGCTAGCCAGGACTGTTGCCTGGGGTAGGCCAGCATTGCAGCTGGTAGGGGCCCTGTGAGGAGAAAGAATTAACATGCACACCCACTGATTGTAATCTGGAGCCAGAGGGCTCAGTTTGTAGAAACAACACAACAAACAAATCGGATGACACACTTGTGATTTAAAAGATATGTTGCAGGGAGCTACCCTGTTTACTACTCACGATACTCAAGGCTGAGAACAGGAGGAATGATGGTTGTTCTGGATTGCCAGAAAGTGCAGGGTAAGGAAACAAGGCCCTCTTGTCAGGGTCCAACTGCACTGGACGAGCAGGCGGAATTCAGTCCGACTTGAGCTGGGTTCAGCTTCCGGCCCTCCATACACAACTCAGCTCTGGGGGAAAATCGATCACGACCCCACTCCAGTTCACAGCACATTTATATGTAACTAAGGATTACTGTACCAGGCAATAGGCTACTCGATCCCGATCGCAAGATCACTGCTAAAACCCCGGGAGCATAAAGATAACTGATTTCCTGAGAGGCCGATCGTGCTTGGAAAAATCTTCGGTCCTCTTCAGGTTTAGCCTGATCTCCATCCAGCAGCTAACTTCATAGTACACTGAGCAGATCACTGTCTGACTAGGTTTCTCTCTCTCTCTCTCAGCAAACGGCAACAGGCCGGGTTTGGAGCGCCACCCGGTTCTTCTCGCGAGAACTACACACAACACACAGCTGCTTGGTTATGCAAGCTCTTTCCTCCTCAACTTCCAACTCGAATCTGGCTTGCCAGCAGACAGCTCATGATATTTCCCCTTGATTCAGAAGGTCCAGTTGGTTGGTCCGGCTGTCAATCACAGTAAAAGTTCCCCCTTTTGGTGCAAAAGGCGCCAACAGTTCAAAACTACAAATCCCAATGGGTAATCCATACAGTCCCACTTCTGCAGGCTCCATTTTAGAGTTCCATAATACTGATTGGTCCAATTCGGCAGTTCGGGACCAAAATGGTGGAGGTAAGCAGAAACAGTCCATTCTGCAGGAAGGCAGGTTAGAACAATTCACACTATCATTATTACTCTGTGAATGTTCAGCAAATAAAAACATCTTTCAGCTGTGCTCCCTTTGCACAACTAGCGATGGCAGAAACGGAGCGATTATCCAGTAGCCCGGGTGGGACTCAGGTATGGAAATACACAGCCCCCCATTTAGGCTAATTATGACTGCAAACAGGCAGCCCTTAAAGAGACAGTAACAGAGGTTCTAAAAGCGCTCACTGGCAGTAATCTTTAAGCGGCTTTATCACCGAACACCAACCAGGCTGTGAGCAATTATGCAAGCTCTTGGAAGACTTTTCGGGAACCTCTATTTGCAGGGGGGTTACACCCTTCCTGGACTGGAAAAACATGGCGTCCGCATCAAGTGAGTACCATTACAATAATTTCAAATGCAAATCATCTTATACATCTACAGTATACCACTAACATACTAAGCCTATAACTTCTACAGCAGTTGGCAACATATTAAAACTTTACCATATACATTTTCTATATTTCACAGTACACTACTTTTCTAAATCTCATCACACATAGGTTCCACAGATTACTCAGATACACACTGCAGTTTGGAATCAGGTTATTACTTTCTGCACATGGAACAATGATAATGGGGGCCCTTTCCTATCAGCTGCCTTGGGGCTGGATGGGATAGGGGCACCAAACTTAGAGGGCAGAACAATCAGCCGGGAGTTAGCACTCAGACTCAGTTTGGGTAGGGAACTTTGGGACACATAAACTCCCTTGTGGACTATGTTGAGAGGCAAATTCATTGGCTTCCCAGGGGAATCATAGCTGAGGCGTACTGTTGGTTTGACAGCTCGTCCAGTCTTCCTGGGGAGAAGAGCCACAGTCTCAGTACCTTTCGCCTCAACCTCTCGACTTTTCTCACTTGCATGGGGGGCCTCTGTCTGGGTGGAAAAGTTCGAACTTGGGGCACTGTCAGCCCCTGGCTCTGTGGATTCAGGTTCTACAACACTTGGTTCACTGGGAAGGTGCTCCAGTACTGGAAGGGAATTATCATCACACTCAAAGTATTCCTCATGTTCTAGCATGTCATCAGTCTGACTCAGATCATCAGCCTCTTCCTTAGGTAAATTACACAGTTCCACCATACACTGTGACTCAACATCATCAGATTTGACGCTCTGCACTTCACTCTCAGGGAGCATTAGCTCCAAGGATAAAGCTGGGGGTTAGGCAGTCCAGAAGGCCCAGCTTCATCCCCACAATTGACCATGGGGTTACCCCGAAACAGTTGACTCAGTTCATAAGAGGTGTAATAAGCATAGTTGCACTCATTCTCGTCAGAAGTGAACTGACAATCATTATCATTTTGGGTTTGCTGTGGAGAGAACCTTAAGTCAGTGACCACGTGGGTAGGATTACTGTGTCTTTGTTTTGCAGAAGCCTGAGTCACTGGTCCAGGGGGAACAACCTCTGGGGCTCAGCTTCAATCATGATTTGACCAGTGGGCAACAAATGGTTACAGTGCATGGTCTTGACATCTTTTGAGTTGTTTTCAGGCCGCACTTTGTACACAGGTAAGTCATTCAATTTGCCTACTACTATGTGGGGAAGATGGTGCCACCGATCAGAAATTTTGTGTTTGCCATGCAATCCCAGATTCCGCAGCAATACGCGGTCTCCAGCTCGAAGCTCTTGGGCCTTTACTTTTTTATCCTATCTTTCTTTATTAGCTAAATTTCTCTTTGCAGCCATTGTCTGAGCTAGTTGGTATGCATGGTTCAACTGAGCCATTAGTTTTTGCACGTACTGTAGGTAATTCTCAGTTCTGACCCCATCAGGCGAAACCCCAAAACAAACATCTACTGGTAACAGAGCCTCCCTCCCAAACATGAGGCGATAGGGAGAAAACCCGGTAGCATCATTTTTTGTGCAATTGTAGGCATGGACCAAGATGCTAATCTGCTGGCTCCATTTGGGCTTGTCTTTCGGGTGGAGAGTGCCCAGCATGTCAAGCAGGGTGTGATTGAAGCGTTCTGGCTGTGGATCTCGCTGCGGATGATAAGGTGTGGTTCTGGACTTCTGCACCTCCCATAGAGAGAGCATTTCTTTGATTAAGCAACTCTCAAAGTCTCTGCTTTGGTCAGAATTAATTCTTTGGGGGCCCCATAGTGAACAAAGAATTTCTCTATCTGTGACCTTGGCCACAGTGGAGGCTTTCTGATCTTTGGTAGGAAAGGCCTGGGCATACCTGATAAAATGATCTGTAACTACCAACATGTTACTGATATTCCACTGATCGGGCTCCAGACTTAGAAAGTCAATACAGACTATCTCCATGGGTGTGCTGGTGGTGATGTTAACAAGGGGGGCAGCCCTCTGGGGCAGGGCCTTTCTCTGTAGGCAGTGACTACAAGTTCGTACATGATGTTCAACATCTGCCCCCATTTTAGGCCAGTAGAATCGGGCCTGCACCAGGTCAAGGGTTCTGTCAATGCCAAGGTGGCCCATGTGGTTGTGTCAGGACCTCAGCACCAAGTCTCTGAAATCTGTGGGCAGGACCAATTGCTGCTTGTCTACTTGGCCCCCATCTACATTCTCTCGGTACAGCAACTGATTTATTAGCTTTAATTTAGGGCCTTCTTTGTACAATAGTGCAATTCTCAAGTCAGAGGAGCACAGCTTGGACACATCTTTCCCTGCATAGAGGGCTTCCAGGGCTGAGTGGATCATTAGGTCACAAGATTGAGCTCGCTGAAGGCTGGTATTATCAAACTGAGGCAATGCTCTAATATGTAGTGCGGAGAAGTGACAGTACGCATCTGGTATACAAGTGTCAGAGGGGCCTAGACAGTCTACCAAGCAGTCCACTGGGTCCGTAGACATCTGCTTATCTTTATCAAACTTTTGGCACAGACCTCTAATATCAGGCTCGGACAGCCTGACCCAATCACCTTTGGAATTAGATGTCTGGGAAAGGGCATCAACATCTATGTGATTCAGGCCTGATCTGTATTCAACAGCATAATCATAAGTGGACAATGCAGAAAGCTACCGATGCCTGGTAGCATCCAGTTTAGCTGAAGTCTGCACATAGGTCAGTGGATTATCTGTCTTTACCAGTATCTTTACTCCATACAAATAGTCATGAAATTGATCGACAATGGCCCACTTCAACACCAAGAACTCCAATTTATGTACAGGATAGTTTTTTTCTGATGGGGTCAGACTCCTACTGGCAAAGGCCACTAATCTCAGGCCATTCTCGTGCTCCTGATATAACACAGCTCCCAAACTTTGTAGGCTAGCATCAGTGTGTAACACATAGGGTTTAGCAGGGTCAGCATAAGCAAGGACAGGAGCGTGGGTGAGTTGATATATGATTTTGTGGAAAGCAGCCTCACAGTCAGGTGTCCATCGGGGCTCAGAAAGTTCACCCGGGTGAAAGTACACTCTCTCTGTTTCAGTGGGGGCCATTCTCTTGTATTTTTTGTTCGTGGGAGGGTAACCTTGGGTCAGATTCAACAGTGGGTGAATCACTCTGCAGTAGTCCTTTTATGAACCAACAGTAATAACCACAAAAACCTAGGAAGCGCTGTAATTCTTTCAAATTGTCGGGCTGGGGCCAGGTGGTCAAGGCCTCAACTTTGCTAGGATCAGTCTCTATCCCCTCGGTGGACACTATGTGCCGCACATACTTTATGCATGTCTGAAAGAACTGGCATTTGTCGATGGACAGCTTAAGGCCGAAGCCTTCCAGTCAGTCCAACACTTTAAAAAGTCGGCTCTCATGTTTCTCCAATGAACTTCCAAACACAATAACATCATCTAAGTATGCCAGGCACTCCAACAAGTTCATGTCCCCCACTCCACATTCCATTAGTCGCTGAAAAGGTAGCTGGAGCCCCTGAGATCCCCTGAGGGATCCTCATAAACTCATAGAACCCAAGCAGAGATATAAAGGCTGTTTTCTCATGGTCTTCTGGGGCCATGGGGATCTGGTAGTACCCACTGTGAAGATCCAACACCGAGAACCACTTGTTTCCATTTAGACAGTCCAAAGCATCCTGAATACGGGGCATGGTGTATTGATCGGGAATGGTCCACCTGTTAAGAGTCCTGCAATCCGCACACATCCTTACTGTTCCATGCTTTTTCCTCACCACCACAATAGGTGAAGCATAAGGGCTTCTGGATTCTTGTATCACACCAGCCGTGAGCATTTCCTGCAGGTGTCTTCTTAAATCATCTATATCTGCTGGTGCTAGGTGCCGAGACCTCTCACGGAATGGCCATTCATCTTGCAGGTGTATGTGATGCTCCACTCCTCGGCCACACCCTACATCCCATTCCTTTAACGAAAACACCTTATCTCACTTGGTGAGTCTTTGGCTGATTCTATTCTTCCATTCCGCTGGCAACGGGGAGTCACCAATGTCGAACAAGTCAGGTGTCACTTGGTCAGCCACTCCAGAGGGCTTATTACTAGGTAACACTGCAGCATCTGCACAGTGTACAGTAGCTAAGGTGCAGCCTCTATTCACCCGAATTTCTCGATCTGACACATTGTGAACCTGGACCATGACCCGTCGGGCACAGGCATGAGCATAAGTGGGTAAGATACTGGGCTTAATCAACAACCCTTCTGGCAATTTCCCATCACCTGGAGAGTCCAGCATGAGTATCTTATTCTTGACATCTTTCCATAAGCAGACCTCCCCTTGTTGGGTGCACTGGGTGTTGGGGCCCAGGACCATCGACTAAGGATCCCTCTTCCATACCACCCCGACTGGTTCGTCTTGATCCACCTCTTCAGCATTCTGCCACAGCTCATACGCTCTCTTAATCAATGTAGGAATCCTCAGAGTCCTATCAGTTTGTTGCCCCTGTTTCTCATAGCATAGCTGCGCCAATCTCCCGAACATATGAGCATTCGTCCCGATTAGTAGAGGGACCCCATCGTATAGTCCAGATGGGGGACACACCAAAACTAAGGTCTCCACTTGCTCCGCCACTCCAGCCACTGAAGTAGGGAAAGACAACCAAATCCTGATATACCCGGCATAGGGGTAGGCCTTTTCACTCAACCCCCAGACATGCAATCCTTCCAACGGCTGTAGGGGCACATCAGGCAAGTGCTTCCGATACCAGTCCTGAAACATTATAGTTACCTGGGAGCCACTGTTGAGCACAGCCCTGGTAGACACTCCATTCACCTTCACTGTTGTCTCCATGGAGGGGCCCACTATGTCGGACCATTCCACTGGCACTGATGTCGGTGTTGATCTGGCATGAGGTTTGGTAGTGTAACTTTTTCTTACAGCTCCCCTGGTGGCAAATTATTATTTCGTTGAATCACAGCCAATAACTGGGCAGTGACCCTCCTCAAATTCTCTGGTGAATGGCCGAAGAAACGAGTGTGTCCATCCTCTCCACATTGATAGGAAAAAGTAGGCTCTTGGAGATCTTGTGGGGTTTGCGGGCCATCTCCTGACTTGCGTACCACAGAAGTATTGGAGGGCTCATCTTTGGCTCGTGCTTTGGTTCCATGATCCTCGGGACTTCCACCAGGGTTAGGATTCAGTGTGGTCCACAGCAAGTCCCCTACTAACGCTGTCAGCTCTCACACTTCTTCCAGTAGGTTACTCTCAGCTTGGAGCTCTGAAGAAACAACATGCACTCCCACTCCACCTTTGGCCTCTGGGGGCACCTGATACGGGTCAGGTTCTCTAGCTGCTTCAGTCAACTCTTTGATCAACTCTCTCAGCTGCTGGGCCTCGTCCAAGTCACTGCTCTCAGGAGTCGGGCAGGTACCAACCATCCCAGCATAGGGCTCCTAGCTCTCTTCATCAGTCTCAATTTCACGAATTTCCTTCATAAGATGACAGTACTCAGGAGGGTTACCTTTCCTATCTTGTAACTTGAGTTTCAATATCATTACACTAGAATATTGGGCTGACTTTAGGATATGGTCCAATCTGACCCAGTTCAGTTCCTTCTCGGGCACTCCCCCTTTTCTGTGGGCCCTCTGCAGAGCCCTCTCAATCCTGGTAATAAAAGTGGACAATTTCTAATTTTTCCACTGCTTAACTGACTTGAACTTCCACAACAAGTCGTCCCCTGACTCAGTACTACCAGACACTCCTTCCAGTGCAGACAGGTATTCAGCTGCTGTAGCCTCTGGACTAGTTGCTTGCAAGAAAAAGATGGCTTCCAGAACTGGGCCCCTCAAGCTCTCCATCAGCCTCTTTCTCTTTTCCCCCTCTGAACGTTGCCATTCTTGTACTAAAGGAGTGGCATAGTCCAACCATGTTTCCAAGTCGCCCTCTACCGAGGGCACTGGGACTGCCCGAAAAGAGTCTGAGCTTTTGGTAGGAATCCAACTGTATTGAGGGAATCACTATGGGGGAGAGAGCCACAGGAGAACTTTTTGGAGAAGTGGGGGAGGTGGCTGGGGAGAACAGGGGTGTGTGTTCCTCTGAAAGGTCTAACACCTTTACAAGCTCTTGGGCAGCTCGTCCTTCAGACACTAATATTTTGAGCAACTTATCCTCGAACCCTTCTATATGGGGGGACCCACCTGGGGTAGTAGGATCACTGTGCAGGTGAATGACCCTCCACCCTTTCTGGGTACCTTCAGGCAAAATAATAGGGGGTACTTTCTCTGGATCTATTGGGGAGCTACAGGAGAGCAACACTATCATAGTCTATTCAAACAAATCTGCATCTCTCCCCTTTACCTCGACTTTAGCCAAACCCTTAACACACTCCATTGTGGCTACAATATCAACATTAGCAATCCCTAATGGGACATCCAGTAATAGGAGAGCCTGTCGGGGGTCCAACCCCTCAGCCTCACTCCACCCCATCATTCGGTGCACTAACAGCATTATGAGGGGCAATTTTCAGCTTGGGCATCGCGAGATCCTACATTTTCTCCCCAAAACTAAACATATCAGGGTAACTTCTTCCCTTGGCCACTAGAGGATGCTAATCTCAGTGGTGCCTCCAAGATGTAACCCCTAGGTGGCGCTATCCCAAGGGCTACTACCCCTGCCTGCTTGGCTAGTAGCGGATTAAGGGGCCTAGATTCAGTGACGGGTGCCTCCACCCAAAGGTCAGAGTTGGTATTAGTCTGACTAACCCGGCCACAGCCCTCTGGGACACTGTGACCCCCCTTGTCTCCTGCTAGAGACCCACACAGTACACAATGTTTACCTTCCCAATGCCCCTGGTAGGCTTTACACATACACCTAGATTTAGCACTTACCCCCAGGACTGGTTCCTTCAGCTTGCCTCTGGGGACCCCCTGTAAAATAAGGTGATGCAAGACAAAAAAAAACAACTATGCAATACCTTAGGCATAAACAGACACCATAGTCAATGTAAATTGCAGAAAAAAGTAGATCTGATTTATTCAGGGGGCTTTAACAGGGAGGGGGCAATCAGGTTAATTGGCTTAAACACACTATAAATATCAGTTTTGCATACAGTTAGTGTCCCTATCAGTCACACTCTCTGGGTACCCAGGATGGAAAAGGGGGCTAGCCAGGACCGATGCCTGGGGTAGGCCGGCATTGCAGCTGGTAGGGGCCCTTTGAGGAGAAAGAATTAACATGCACACCCACTAATTGTAATCCGGAGCTGGAGGGCTCAGTTCTTAGAAACAACACAACAAACAAATCAGATGACACACTTGTGATTTAAAACATATGTTGCAGGGAGCTACCCTGTTTACTACTCACGATACTCAAGGCTGAGAACAGGAGGAATGATGTTTGTTCTGGATTGCCAGAAAGTGCAGGGTAGGGGGGGAAACAAGGCCCTCATGGCAGGGCCCAACTGCATTGGACGAGCAGGCGGATTCAGTCCGACTTGAGCTGGGTTCAGCTTCCAGCCCTCCACACACAACTCAGCTCTGGGGGAAAATCGATCGCCACCCCCCTCCAGTTCAGAGCACATTTATATGTAACTAAGGATTACTGTACCAGGCAATAGGCTACTAGATCCTGATCGCAAGATCACTGCTAAAACCCAGGAGCATAAAATAACTGAGGTCCTGACAGGCCGATCACGCTTGGCAAAATCTTCGGTCCTCTTCAGGTTGAGCCTGGTCTCCATCCAGCAGCTAACTTCACAGTACACCGAGCGGATCACTGTCTAACTAAGTTTCTCTCTCTGCAAATGGCAACAGGCTGGGTTTTGGGCCTTTCGCGGTTCTCCCGCGTGAACTACTGCGCAACATGGCTGCCTGGCTAAACGAGCTCTTTCCTCCCCAACTTCCAACTCAAATCTGGCTTGCCAGCAGAGAGCTCGTGGTATTTCCCCTTGATCCAGAAGGTCCGGTTGGTTGGTCCAACTGTCAGTCACAGTAAAAGCTCCCCCTTTTGGTGCAAAAGGTGCCAACAGCTCAAAACTACAAATCCCAACGGGTAATCCATACAGTCCCACTTCAGTAGACTCCATTTTAGAGTCCCAGAATACTGATTGGTCCAATTCAGCAGTTCGGGACCAAAATAGTGGAGATAAGTAGAAACAGTCCGTGCTGCAAGAAGGCAGGTTAGAACAATTTACACTATCATTATTACTCTGCGAATGTTCCAGCAAATAAATACATCTTTCAGCTGTGCTCCCTCTGCACAATTAGCAATGGCAGAAACGGAGCGATTATCCAGCAGCCCGGGTGGAACTCGGGCATGAAAACACACAGCACCCCCATTTAGGCTAATTAAGCCTGCATGCAGGCAGCCCTTAAAGAGACAGCAACAGAGGCTCTAAAAGCACTCACTGGCAGTAACCTTTAAGCGGCTTTATCACCGAACACCAACCAGGCTGTATGCAATTATGCAAGCTCTTGTAAGACTTTTCAGGAACCCCCATATGCAGGGGGGTTACACATGTATCTATGCCCCTCCCCAGCTCCGTTATACAAATGTGATTGCCCATCTCTGATAGATGGACCCCATCTGCCCAATACAACACTGCTGTCTTCTCAACTAGCTCCTGGTGACACACCACTGCTCCCCCAAAGCCCTAGAAAAATGTTCCTACCCTCTTGTTCATCCTCTTCCAGGCTCCCTCTATAGCTTTATGGCTTTTTGCATATTATCACACCCTACTTGACACCATTTCTGACTAAGCAAGAGTGACATTAGGCTACCACATCTTTACAACCCCTAGGTCCTCCTGGATTTGATAAAAAATGTCCAGCCATGGCCAGGTGCCCAGATCATTTCCTCCCAGATGAAGTATGATTAAGTTTGGCTCTGGGGTGGTCCTGCGTGTTTCCTCCAAAAGCAGCAAGAATTTTATTGCATCCCCCATATTCCTCTCCAGAGAATGCACACCTCCTGGTGATCAAAATAAAGCTGCCCCCCCCCCCCCGTCTTTCTCTCTGCTTGCCATTCCACCCAATAAATGTAGGAGTGTCCCACAATCCATAGTTCTAAATGATGTTTTTTCTAAAATATATAAAGGAAAATGTGAGATGCGCTTCTGGTAACTCCACCCCCGTTCTTTTACTTATACTATGTTTGCTCATATGCATCCGGTCCTGTAAAGAAAACAACAACATCCATTAGTTGTTGCTACACCGGACATCTTTTTCTCATCCTGCACAATTGTACTTATATGACTGTATTTGCCTCTGTCTAATGTTTCTGACAAGATCAATTATTTAATTGATTGCTTTCAATTGGTTCTGTCTTGGCCTGCACAAATGTAAAATAGTACATATGTAATTACCTGATTGTAATGGATCTGCCTTACTGTTGAATTCATTAGTTCTATCTTATGTTTGCTACTGGGTTTTCTTACCAAACTCTGTACTGTTGTGTACGGTTGTAATCCGAGACAATAAATAAATACATTCTTTGTAAAAACTGGATATCCATCTGCCCAGACTCTTTAGACCCTACTTTTGGACCCCTCTTGCTGCAGCCTCAGATGCTGCCCCATCCGAAATGAATGCGAAGAGTGTCTGCCCAGGTCCTCCCCTACAGCAGCAATCCCTTTCTTCAAAACCCCTGCCAAATGGGCCCCCATTGCTGCTGTCCCATATTCATGTATGAACATTATACCTTGTCCCTGCAGCCTGATGGCTGCCTAGCCCCACTAGGCTTGTACTGGGAAAATAACCTTTGTCATATTTTTATGTAGGAAAACGCTGGCCCCTTTTCCCATGTGATCAGTCTTGGACTTTCTTATTACTATGGTAATCATCTCCCCATTCCATTGCATGTCCTCCCACTGTAGACCTATTTGTTGTGCTGATTGTGTTGGACCTAGCAACTCCCCTACCCTAAATGCCCCACCATACATTATTGTGAATATTGACATAAACAAAATGGCCTCATAGGCCGAGTATCATACCTGTGCTAAAATACCTCTCAGTTTCCACAAAATGTGCTCCAATATGGGCCACCTTTTGTCCTGCTCTCGCCCTCTCACCCTCTACCATCCCATCATCATATGCTTTATGATCTGCCCTTTACTGGGTTCCCCCCAATGTCTCAGGGTACTGACCCAACCTATCGCAGCCAAATGCACACCCATAGTTGCGTGGGCCACTCCCTTCTGTCATCCTGAAACCACAAACCTAGCCACTTGCTCTTCAGTGACTGCCTCACTTACCTCCATGTTATTTCTGACCTGAAAAGCCTGGAACACTCTCCAAGACCCCTTGTATGCTTTTAAAATGCCGTCTGCCCAAGAGTTCCAAAAGAGAAACTCTGGTCCTTCCAGCCAATCTCCCACATTCCTGCTGGAATCATTGTCCCTGCCTTGGCTGCTTTCGGAGCGTTGGCCCAAAATTTGTCCATCTGCAGATGGGAGAGGCTGTCAGCTACAGTATTCAGTACTCCCCCTATATGCCTGGCCCTAAAACTTATGTTAAGCTGTAAACCTTGTAGTACTAATTGCCTCGATACCCACAATACCGTAACTGATATTGCCCCTCTTTATTTAATACATCCACTACTTCCCAGTTGTCGCACCAAAAAGTCACCCATTGGTTGTGTAGGGTCTTTCCCCATATTTCTGTTGCCACCCATATTGGCAATATCTCCAGCAGGGTGATATCCTAAGTGAATCTCCCCTCCCTCCAGGACTGTGGCCATGGCTCAGCAAACCATTGTTCCTTGAAGAAAGCCCCAACCCCTATTCCTCCTGATGGGCCTGTATATAACTTTAGGTCTGTATTAAACAACCACTCCTCCTCCTGCCAAAAGTTATCCCATTATATGACTGTAAGACATGTTCCCACACCACCATGTCCCCTCTGTCTGCCTTAACGATATCAACCCAGTGGTGTGGCCATCTGACTCCTCTCGTAGCCCTGGCCAAGTGATGTGTAAACGCATGTCCAGGTCTGATGGCCTGGCAAGCAAAATTCAGATGGCCCAGCACTTGTTGGACCATCTGAAGAGTCACCCACCTCTTCTGCATTATGCCTCCCAGCAGATCCCTCAATCTCTGCACCTTATCTGCAGGCAACCGGAAAATGCCCTCTTCAGCATCAATCTCTATCCCTACAAATTCTAAAAAATGGCTAGGCCCCTCTGTTTTATCAGCCATTAATGGAACCTCCACTCTATAGCACATATCTTGAAAATCCCTGAGCATCCTTTCAACCCCTTGTTTGTCCTCGCCTATCAAAAGGAAATCATCTAAATAATGCACTACTGACCCAAGCTCATATTTTTCTTTAAAAATCCATTGGAGCCACGTACTAAACATCTCAAATGTTGGACAAGCCACCGAACACCCCATGGGCATGGCCTTGTCAAAATAGTATAACCCATCTACCTGAAATACCAACAGCTCCCAGGCTTCCCTCCTAACTGCAAACAAATGGAAATCCAATTCTATGTCTGTTTTGGACAGCCACAGCTCTTTCAAGGCCCTAATCAATGCTACTGCATATTCCAGTGTACTATAAGACACCCTACTGTCTTCTTCACTAATATAACCATTAACTGACTCCCCCTCCGGGTATGTAGGTGATGGATCTCCCTATACTCCCCCGGCTGCTTCTTGGGCACAAGTCCCAAAGGAGACACCCTGAGGTGGGCCATAGGGGGGCTCCTTGAAGGGACCTTCCACTCTCCCAGCCTCCCTCTCTTTGTTAATCTTTTGTGCCAGCAGCTCTTCTTTCCCTTTTATTGATCCCAAATTCTTAGCCCATTTTCTTTCCGTCTCTCCTTGGTATTGTAGATTAAAACTCTTTTAAAAACCTTTGCTAAGTAAATATCCAGCCTGTGCATCAGAATAATCTATTACCCAACTCTTTACCATCTACCTTAATGGGCGTGCATTCCAATTGAAAATATTCACCCTGGACCCCCTCATTTCCTCCTGGCTTACCCTCTTCCCCCAAATATCCCTCCCTCTTCCCCATTATCCCAATGCCCCCATCTCTGTACATTCTGGCCCTCCTGAAAGGACTGTCCCTGGTATGTACCCCCCATGTTGTTATCCCATGTCCTGCACTTTGATACTGGGTGTACATCCCCACACTGTGAACAGGTATGTTTAAATTTACAACTGGGAAAAGAGCAGAATGCCCTGTTATATCCCCCACAACACTTCTGGTACCTGCTTAAGCCCTTACACCATTCCTACTCCGACCCCCTGGCTACCTTCATTGTTTCCAACCATAGATCTGAGTGCCTCGAATCCCAATGACAATCCCCACTAAAGTTTGCCATCCGCTGCCAGAACCTGTCATTGTACTGGAACCAGTTGTCCTCCCCCACCCGCATCTTATACGCACTCCTGATAGTCAGAGAATATGCTAGCAAAGGCGTACCCATCTCAGGTTTCTTTTCTTGAACTATGGCACTGTAGTAGGTAAACCCTACGGATCATGCATCCCATGTCTTACCCTTAAAATTTGGCCCATTCTGTTCTTCTCCCTTCCCTACCAAAACTACTACTGCTGCTAACTACTTCTTACCAGAACCCTCCTTTTCCTCATATTTTTCTGCCATCGCTTTATCCACTAAGGCAAAAATGTCTACATACTCCCCCTTCCATATTTTTTCTTTCATGGTCAAGGGTACACGATCTGCTATAAGCACTTCCAGGATGCCTATCACCCTTACCGCAATATCTACCTTCTCCCTCCCTGCTTCTGCCACCTTCTTCTCGTATTTTCCTTTTTCAAGTTCAGTTAAAACTTTCTTAAGTTTCCCAATCTCATCCACCCCATACCTCCCAACAACTGTTCCACATATTCCTTAATACTACTTTCCACTGTAACATCACCTGTACCTGTGTTGGATTTGGGGATACTGGATGGTCCTGGTTGTGGTGCTGGTTCTGGCACCAGTACTGGCATTGGCCCCACTGGTCCTGGCAGTAGTGGCTGTGGGGAGGGCATCGGAACTGGAACTGGCACTAGGACTGGAATTGATTGCGTAAACAGTGCCAGAAGTGGGTCCGGCAGTGGGACCGGCATCGGTTCAGGTGCAGGCACAGGTGCTGGCGTAGGCTGTGGCACCAGATACAGCAGTGGTTCCAGGGCTGGGGCTGGACTGGTACCTGGCATCAGCTGTGGTACAGGGACCGGCACCAGGATTGGGACAGGCAGAGGTACCGGCTGAGGATCCAGAATAGGAATGGGGTAGGCATCGGCACAAGCTCCGGGTGAGGAAAAATGGGCCTAGGTGCCTTCGGGGTGGGTGCCCTCTGGGTTCCACCCTACAGCTGTTCCTTGCCCTTCCCTCTGGAACCCACCCTGTCCTTCCTCTTCTTCTCTATCCCCACTGGGGCCCTGTTGTCTGGCTCCAATTCTTTCGCAGTGTCCAAAACCTGGTGGGCTCTCCCCACCAGGTCTATGATCATCTTCATGGCATCAGCTTTCATTGATCGCATTCCTATGGTATCCATAGTGCAGCTGCAAAAAATGCTCTGAAATACAAAATAAAACAAATGTGAGCCCCTTTTGTCCACATATTTATTTTATTGTGGGTCTTCTTCTGTATCACTCTACTTGCCTAAACAGAGGCACCCCAGGTTCCTCCGTAAACTTCTTAACTACTCCTTGGGTCTCATATTCCCCCATAAATCCCTGAAACCATCTGCTCACATTGGTTCCTGCAGGCCTTGCCTCCAAAGAACCCGGAGTCATAATACCCTTTGTTCTCTCATCATTGCTCAGTTTTTTTTGTTTTTTTTATTATAGCCCTTATTAGTTCTTTTTGCCAAAAGTCCGGATATATACTTGCTGTGGGGAAAAAACCCTAGCAGCCACCATGTGGTCTGCAGTTCCAAAATGGCGGCCACCACATGGCCTGCCATTACACAAAATGGCAGCTGCCATGTGGTCCACCACCACACAAACTGGCAGCTGCCATACAGTCCGCACTACAAGATGGCAGCCACCACGTGGTCCGCTATCCCCAAAAATGGTGGCTGCCATGCAGCTCACCTGCCTGTATCCCATCACAAGCTCACCCTACCCTTAAGGCTTATGTTTTCTTTGGACATGCCTTGACCAGCACTCCATCTACCCACGGAACAAAAACCCCAGCCTTTCCAATCCCCAGGCTGCCTTCCCCCCTGTTATTTTTGTTTGTTCCTGCCAAGGACAAAACCCAAAACAAACCCTTTCTTTGTGAAAAGGGGGGGGCTGGAAGGAGGCATGTCCCATATTTATTCTGCATTTTAAAACCTGCACCAACCATGCCCGCCTACCCCATCCGTTGGCTCCTGGCCATGTGGCTAGACAGAAAACCTGTTCAAATCAGGTGCCCCGGTGCTTCTGAATTCTCCGAGGGCCTGCCGAATCTTACGGCCACACAGAAACAAAAAAGGTATCTTTGCCCCACACACCTCACCTCCCAGTTGGCTCCTATGCTTGTCCCTGCACAAAAGTGGCCACAAGATTAGTACCTCATGGATCCAACTTAGCCAGCCTCACTTCCGCAGGACTGATCATCGGACCACGTAGCACACCTGTTCTGAGTCAGGTGCTTCTCTTCCTGTTGTCCAGTGCCCGACCACAGCAAACACCAGAAAAACTTATTGCTACAGTGCTACCAAGTGCACCCCAGCACCACAGGACGATGCTCTCAAAGTGTCTGAAATTAATCCTTGCTTGTCTTCTTGCCTCTCTGGGCTACATGTACACGGAGTAATCATACAAAACCCATACCTAGGCAATCCTGAAACCTATTCACCTACTACCAAATCAAGTGGGACTCCACCTAACAAATCATTCTAACATTTGAAATAAATACCCTATCCAGGCCATGTACCCCCACAGTCCGCTGTGTGTTAGAAAGTCTACCTAAAGAAATAAAACTCATTTTGCCAGTCTAAGACACAGCAAATGCTAGCCACTAGACAAACATTTTTTTTTTTAATCTACCAATTCTAACTGGAGTTTTTTTTTTATAGCTTACTGAAATTGCATAATCAATCAATTGCTGACAAATTGATAACCCACACTTTGCTTACCTTGAAAAACAGACAAGAAACAAAATCAGGAACAAAAATCAGGAACACGCTGACTGATGTGCTATGCCAAAACAACAAATATTCTGGCTAGAAAAAGTGAGGGAGAACCCCTCACTTGCAGCCGCTTATAAAACCATCAAATCCCTCTACTCCCCTTCTAGCTTTAATTCCCCCCCTCTCTTTCCTTACCCAGTTCCATTAGTCTTCCTTATTGTCCCTTGCTCCGCCCCTTTCTAACATCATAGCCCCTTTAGCCAAGACTCTTTTCCTTTGTCTTCTCTTACTCCACCACCTCCTTGATGTCTTGGTCCCTCCCCCACCGCCTTGGTTCCATGTGATGATAGCAATCGAAAAACAATGATCTCTATCATCGCAAATGTATCAGGATCAGGAGACTTGATAATCCCTGGATCTCTTTTAGCCTTCTGGCTCAAATGAAAGATCATGACCACCTCTGCCAGGACCTCTGGCAGTCAACCTGGCATACGGGCCTATAATATGGACAGGAATGCATGTACTAAGGCTATCCATGAGCACAAAGTGCATTACTATAAGGACATCCTTGCCAAGACCTGGGTTGATGGGAAAAAATTCTGGGAAAACCTCTCAGAAAGCATCCAAACAGGCTCCAAATATGTTAAATGGTGATGGGTCTATCACCCATGACCCCGTGTTAATTGCCAACACATTTAATTCATCCTTCAGAGACCTTAGCCAAACTCTGCCCCCAAGTTTCTTTGAACCGCCCAGCACAGCTCCTACGTCCACCAAATCAGAAGAGGCCTTTACCCACCCATGTTTCTACTTCAAAGCTATCTCGGAAAGCGAGACCAAGACATACCTATGTAAAGTTCTAGGAGGAACTAGGACAAGCAGTGATTCCCTTGACCTAAAACATCTTACCCTAAAGTCCTATCCCCCCCTCACCAAGCTTCTCAATCGCTCTCTCATACTTTCACAATTCCCCCAGATTTGGAAATCAGCTCTGGTTACACCAGTTTTTAAGAGTGGGGACAGATTACTACCTGGGAATTATAGGCCAATATCTATTCTTCCCCCATGGTCCAAAGCACTTGAAAGGATTGTTGCTGACCAGTTTGTTGAGTACCTGGAAAAATACAACATACAATATATCCAACAACATGGTTTTTGGAAAGGGCACAGCACATCTACGGCCCTACTGGAATTCACAGGTTTCATTCACCATACTCTTGATCAGGGTCAACTTGTTGGTGCAACCTTTATTGACCTGTCTGAAGCATTTGACACGGTCAAGCATCATTTGCTGACACATCAACTTGCTGGGCTTGGTATATCTTCAGAAGCCCTAAAGTGGTTCACCAGCTATCTAGCAAACTGCACACAACAGGTGAGAATAGGGTCTGCCCTTTCTGCTAAACTGCCTGTCTGCTCTGGGGTTCCTCAAGGATCGATACTGGGACACCATCTATTTAGCACCTTCCTCAATAATCTTCTGGCATCCTGTTCCGAACCAGTACTCCTCTACGCAGATGATGCAGTCATTTTCTCAAAGACTGCTGACACTACCCTCCTTCAGGCCCAACTTCAGAGAAGTTTTACTGAAGCTGAGTCCTGATTCATTTTGCATAAGTTGGTGCTCAATTGCAAAAAAACAAAGGTCATGCTCTTCCATGGTACCCACAGCAAGCACAAAACCAAACAATTGGTGATTAAAAACAGTGCACGTGTTGTCCTTGATAAGACTCCATCTTTTAAATACCTAGGCATTACTCTGGATAGTATGCTGTCCTACTCCAACCATGTTGAGAATGTTGCCAAGGCAGTTAACATTTGCCTAGGCCTTCTACACAGGCATAAATACTGCCTTACTACCGAAGCCCTCAGATTGGCTATCCAAAGTTCAATTGTGTCTATTATTGACTATGGTTTGGTCATTTATGGTTCCACCACAGACACAACCCTATGTCGGCTCACCACAGCTCTGCATAAGGCATGCCGTCTACTAACTGGTGCAGCATATTGTACTCACACTTGTGACCTTCCGAACAAACAAACTGGCTTCAACTCCAGGTTCACATTGAAAATCAAGCCTGCCTTCTGGCTAAGAAGGCAGATCTTGGTCTCCTACCACCAGGTTCCCTTCAGCTTTTCAGTCCCTTCCAGGGCACTCGAAGCACATGAAGTTCTGTGAGCCAAACTTTTTTACTGTAATCTCTGAACCTCGCCCAACAGCTATCCATTGCAAGTTAGAGCTGTTATATTTAATTCCTTCCTCCTGAGATTGCGACAACCGCAACCTTGGGACCATTTAAGCGGAAGCTGCATCAATTCCTAGTTTCCAAAGCATCTTGTGACTGCTATACCTAATCTCTGCTGACAGCTAAATGCACTGGGACCTACCTCTTTTACCATTTGCCCCTTTTATAGCCCTATCCTGTTGCTGCACTATTCCACTTACAGCACTTCCTTTCTTATCCCTTTCCCATTCCTGCCCTCTTTTCATCCTACCTCACCCCCCCATCCCTCCACCCCACTTCCTCTCTCCTCTGTTTCCTCACCTTGTTCTCTCGCCTACCCCCACCCCGTGGATCTTCCTTAGCTTCATTATGGAATCTCCCTCCTTGCTCTTATTTTGCTCCTTCCACCCCCAATTCACCCCTGTACTTCTCTCCTTGTAATCCCTTTCGCCCCTCTTCAGACAAGGCCACTGACTGCACTTGACACAATATTTATCCTGCCAAATTGTTCTTTTGTTTATGTAATTTCTTTCCTCATGTTTCACTACTTCCTGAAGCCATTGTAATTTGATATTCTTGTGACTTGACGTGGAACGTCTGTAAAAAAGCCCTTGGCTCAAAGGTCTTTCTGATTTGTTAAATAAATAAATTAATTAAAAAAATAAATGAATAAATAAAATATCGCTGAAAAGCATTTCGGTGATATACATTTCTCAGTGAACTGACATCCAGTGAAATAAAGTGATTTTGTGGGGGGCTGTGCCCCCCACCCACCATGGGGGATTTGCCCTTCCCGCACTCCCCTTACTAAGGATTCTCAATTCCAGGGGTGCAACTTGAGGAGGGAGTCAAATTCTGTAAAAAAAAGATTAAGTACACAGCCGCAAGCAGCTGCAAAATTATTTCCCACAGCAGGTCCCGAACCCAGTGCCTACTGTACCATAGCCAGTCACCCTCACCACCACACCACAGGGCTGGCTCAGTTGCAGCAGGCTCACTTATCCCCCTGAACCCTCCCTCCCTCCTATCTCTCTATCTCTCCTGTACAGCTCCCCATCCCTCCCCTTCTGGTCACTCTAGAAGCTATTCTGTCGCTACCCTTGCAGTGTAGTGGATCATGATAGTGCTATAAATGAGTCACTGTTTCTACAGTTGCTCATTTATAAGCGCTATCATCATGGGCTACCCCTGTCTTCCCTCTCACCCTCTACCTTCTGAGCCATCTTCATGGGTCCAGGCCTAAAACCTGTGCCTGTCTTTTAGGAGACAAACCTTCTTACCCTTGCAGTGATAAATACAAGTCAAAATATCCATGAATTGTCAAAAGCATTCTTCTGCAATCTTGCAATGTGTGCTAACTTTTCTTATGAATCCAGTTCAATGGTGTGCTGACACAAGGTCGACACCACCACAGTGAACACCAGCACAGCAATAGAAATCACCTGTCTGTGGCAAGTCGCTGTGCTGGTGCGCAGAAGACAAAGGTGGTGCGTTTCCCGGTGTAGCCCCCCCCCCCCCGGTCCAACTCTGACTCAAAGTTAGAATCCTAGAGACCGGGAGGTGTGTGGGGTGATAGAAAGCAACAACATCACCGAAGCTACAATGCCGACAGTCGGCATGGTAGCTGTTGCTGTGGGGGATGTCGGTGCTAGCGCTGTAGAAGCGCTATAGTAAAACCCTGTTCAACATGTCCCACCATTACCTCCCTGACTGGAAGGGATTTTATGAGCCACCATCTGCTGATACAGTTTATGCTGCAGTAATAAGACTACAAAAAAAAATTTGTGTACTTAGACATTCCATTTGAGACATCTGCTCCACTGAAATACTGCCTTGTCTTCCTCACCTCTGCTTTAGCCAAACTTCAAACCCAGCTTTTTCCTCTATCAACTCTTACCTTTCCTTGACTCCTCCTCATTCATCAGTACCTTCCAAATGGCTTATGGAAGACTTACTCCACTGTTTCTTCCCTGCTCTGGTACACTGATACTAGCCTGAAGGGGATGGACCAGGGCCTGGTTTTCTTTTTTTTTAATGCATGTTTTTTCATCCTCGATTGACGGCTGGGGGTACTCCCCCATTTTGGCTTGGTCCTGGTACATGCTGGGATCCAGCATCATAGGGTTTGCCCTGAGTTTTTTTTTTTTTAGCTATGCATCCCCCCACAGATGGAGGCAGTTGTGCAATGACCTCGGAGCATGAACGGGTGCGTTCCCACCCCCAAAATGCAGAGGTCCCCGGCTCTGTCTGTTTGGGTCCTGGATTGCCATAACCCCTAAGTAAAGATGCAGCAAAGCTTAACTCTGTGGGCGAATATGCTACGAAGTCACAAACTATGCCCAGCGGAGCACTTCGTGAAATTATTGAAAACAAGCCGAAATTCGCCATTTGTGACTATGACTTGCTTTGGGGGTTTTTAAGTGCAAATTGCACTAAAAAAAAAACAAAGTAAGCAAAGGTTACAATAGTGAATCCCCCTAACACCACCCCCATCTATCCCTGGTGTCTGGTGGTTCCCCCCGCTGATCATCAGCCCCAGTTTAAAAAAAATATACACATATATATGTAACAAAAATTTCTAGTGTCTAGTGGACCCCCACCCCACCAGTCACTGGCCCCTATATTAAATGATCCCTGGTGTCTAGTGGAACCCCCCCCACCCCACCGATCTCTGGACCCAGTAATAAAAAAAAAACTGGTGTCTAGTGGAACCCCCGACCCTGCTGATCGCTGCCAGTAGTGCCACTCCAGCCCAATAATAACAATCCCTGGCATCTTGTGGGACCCCCCCTGCCCCACCCCATCAGGTAGTGCCGCCCCAGCCACGACTCTGCTCCCCCCATAGCCTGACCCTGAGTGGGCCACCAGCACAGCCCTCCACTCACCTCCATGGCTGGCAGCCCGACTGACATGCTGTCTGATTCTGATTGAATGAATGAGCACCTGTTTGTACAAGCATGCGCTCATTCATTCACTCAGTCAGCCAGCTCCTCTGTAGTAGACATTTTTCTGGGTGCTAGAGAAGGAAGGGGTGCTGCTACAGTCTTCTACAGGGGTGTGGGGTGGATCCCAACACCATTCCACCCAAGCATCACGCTCATTTATTCAAAACCAGAGAGCACGTCAGTCAGGCTGCCGGCCGTGGAAGTGAGTGGAGGGCTGTGCCAGTGGCTCACTCGGGGTCAGAGATGGGCTGGGAGCGGAGTGGTGGCTGGGAAGGGCACTACCTGGTGGGGTGGGGGTTCAACTAGACACTGGAGATTGTTATTATTGGGCTAGAGTAGCACTACTGGTGGGGATCAGCAGGGTGTGGGGTTTCACTAGATGCCAGGGAATTTTTATTACTGGATCTGGAGATTGGTCAGGAGGGGGGTCCACTAGATGCCAGGGACTTTTATTATTGGGACCAGGGATCGGTGGGGTGGGGTGGGGTTCCACTAGACACCAGGGATTTCCATAATTTTTTTTATATTGCGGTTGGTGTGGTGGAGTGGGGGTGCAGGGCGAAATTCCACACTTTTGCCTTTGATTCATGCTACATGAAATGGCAAATTTCTCAAATTGCACTCTGCGAATTCAGCACAATGTACAAAATATTCTGAGTAGTGAATTTTTCCTATTTCGGCCACCTCTACCCTCGAGCCAGTGCTTTGAGTTGGTAGGTGATGGGCACCAAGACCCCTCCGTCCTTCCCCAGAGAAGGTGAGCATTCCCCTGGTTGCTCCACCTCCTCCCCCATGGCCAACCCTCCAACACCCAAAAGGTCTGCACCTGAACCTCGGTTTTTGGCTCCACAGGCAGTAGTGCTACTGCTGCGCCAGTGGTCCAGCAACCAGTGCCTGATTACCTCTGCCAGTTTTGTTGACTTAGGCTTCTGAAACTTTAGCTGATCTACTCTCACTGGACTAACTCTCAGGGGCTGGTCTATCATATTATGCAGTTAAATGATTCAGTTCTTTCCTGGTGCACAGGGTGCATGCTATCCAGGTAGGTGATTTTTCTCCCATCAGCTCCTAAATCACTTCAGGAGTAGTAGGAGGTTGTTCAGGAAAGAGGTTTGGTTTATCATCTGTTTTAACTGAAATATTTGAATAGTTTTGTACTTGAAAAGAGTTCTGTGTGTTAAAAATTTCTACTTTGCGTTCGAACTGTTACTTGGGCTGTGATATTGTAACTATTGGAGCTTGTGTGAAAAGTCACTGGGGGTTGGGATTGAAGGGCTGTGCATTTCTGTTTGTGATTGAAATTTGAAGCAACAGAAACTGGTGGGCCTGTGACATCATACGGTACCTGATGTCTGCATACACACACTGTTAGCAGGACTGGACACACGCTGGACTGTATGTGTTTGTGAGACTTGGGAACATTATTGGTGGGGATGAAAATATTATGGACAGAGGACCCTTAGATAGGGATGTTGATGCTAAGGGGAAAACTTACAGGGTAAACATTCCGAATATAAAGAGAGTGGAGGGGGAAGAGTCAGGAGGGGATGCTGTGGGAAAACATAGAAAAGCAGACAGTGAGAAGGGAGGGGCTGTTGAGGGAAAGCCTAAAAGAGCAGACTGTGGGAAGGAAGCTCCTAAGGAGAACAGGGCAAGAGGGGAGGAAGAGAGGCAGTTTAGAGGGGCAGTCGGGGGAAACTCAGGTTACTTGATGGTGGCTGGCATAGAGTGTTACAATAAATTTGAGCTACTAAGCAACCTAGAGGGGGAGGAAGGGGTTGGTGGAAATGAGGAAGCTGATACAGAGGCCATGGGAAGGGAGTTGAATACCCATAGGGCATCACAGACCAGCAATGGAAAGGATAGAAATAGTCCCAGAGGGAGAAGAGGAAACGTAAATGTTAAGCAGATGGGGGAGATGTAACATATTGCAGACATGAGGGAGGAGAGCATGACTGGAGAGAAACTGGAAGACAAGGAGGCAGGGAGGGGCCCCCCTTCAGGAGGGGGTCTGTACCAAGGATGGGACCTAGGTAAAGGGGACCCACAGAGGGCCTCTGGAGGTAGGGGTACTATTACAAGGGGGGAAGATGGTGGTGTGGGGGAAGGGGAAACCATCAGAGCCAGGATAAATGGTTCAGATAAGAGAGGATTAAAGGGGACACCTATTCAGGGGGGATCTGAGCTAGTGGGCAAAATAACGAGGAAGGCAGGGTAGTGAGTATCTCTGGGCTGACGGTGCACAGAGCAAAGTTCATAGTGTACGAACTGGTTAGGGACTGTGGAGGGAAACCAGATTTCCTGGTGCAATAGGGAACTAATGATCTAGAGGAAAATAGCATTTTGGAAATCCAAGCAAGGTTCCGAGAACTTGCCAGAGTCTGTCGGGATAATGGATGCAACATTTCCTTTTTGGAGATATTGCCGGTACCGAAGGCCTCAGTGGAGAAAAAAATGAAGATCACAGAGGTTAATGACTGGCTCAAAAAGTGGGGTAAAGAAAGTGGGTCGGGGTGTTAGGGAACTGGAAAAGAGTTTGGGAGATAAGGGACTGTATGCCAAGGACAGGCTTCATCTTGCCCCGTTAGGGAAGGAAGTCTTTTAACAGGGGGTGGCTGACTACATTCAAGAAAGGTGGGGTTTAAACTTGTGAGGGGGGAAGAGATAAGGGAGGGGCTGACCAGAGTCCTCTCCTCCAGATGAGGGTAGCCTTCAAACCCAAGGGGAGAAACAGACTGGGAGGAGGTTTCAGGAGGAGCAGAGAGAGGATGGGCTATGAGGAACCTAGTGGGGTTCGACAAAGGGGATCAGGGATAAGGGGTGGGGTTGGTGTTAGTAAATGCCAGGAGCTTGGGAAACAAGTTGCCAGAGTTCCAGGCCATGTTGTCTGGGAGGGGGTGGATGTGGCGGCGGTCACTGAAACATGGGCCAATAAAAACAATGACTGGGACCTAAACATGTGGCGGTACACTATGCTTAGGAAGGATAGAAAGGAGGGCAGAGGGTGTGGAGTGGCTATGTTCATTAGAGATGACATAGAAATTGCTAGGGTAGAAGAGGCAGAGGGAAACGCGGAGGCCTTATGGGTCACCTTACGAACCCTGGCAGGAAGTAAGGTCAAGCTGGGTGTAGTATATAGGCCACCCAGGATGGGTGATGTTCTGGAGAATGGTTTGCTGGACAACATCATTGCCCAGTGTGGACCAAGGAGGGATGGTGTTGATGGGGGACCTTAATGCCAGGTACAAACTGGGAACCATGTCCTCTAAAGGGCCAAGGAGCAGAGACTGCTGGGCGAAGCTCCAGGATGTGTTCTTAACACAGCACGTGATGGAGTCCCAAGGGAGGGCATGTCCTGGACATGGTTCTGGCAGATGGGGATCTGGTAAGGGACCTGGTTGTAGAGGATCCCTGACTGGGAGTGACCACAATACTGTCTGGTTTCAAATAAGCATGGGGGGGGAGATCTAGGACACTGGCAGTGGACTTCAGGGGGGCAGACTTTGTGGGCATGGGAAATATTCTCAAGGATCACTTGAAGGGGATTACAACAATGACAAATGTGGAAAAGAGATGGGAGGTCATAAAACAGGACTTCATGAGGCAGTCAGGACCTGCGCTGAGGTGAAGCATAAGAGAGCAAGGTCACATAAACCATGCTGGAGATCCAGTGAGGTTCAGGTAGCGGTCGGAGAAAAGAAGGCTGCCTAAAAAAATATAAAACAATGAGAGGGGATAGGGAAAAGGAAATGTACCATCTTGCATCTAGAAAAGCCACCTGGATGGTGCTGGGGGAAAAGTCCAGTAAAGAGCAGCGGCTGGCACAGGGGATACGGAGAGGGGAAAAGGGGTTCTTCTGGTACATTAGGGAGTGGAGAAAAACTAAGGGCCATCTCGGCAGATTGAGATCAGAAGGAGGGTGGGTGGAAGAGGCGAGGGACCAGGCAGAGGTATTAAACGAGTACTTCACCTCTGTGTTCACTAGCGAGGGGGATGGGAGATCTACAAAGCAAGGCATGATGGGGGATAGAAGCGGTAGTGAGTGGGATCAGGGAAACAACAGAAATGGAGCAAGAGGGAGGGAGAGGTACCCTGGGGTGTCACATCAGGATAAGGATAAAAAGGCCAGTAAGGTGGAGGGGACGGATGATGCTATCTCCACTGAAAGGGTATGGTTAGCCCATAAGACCCTAAAGAAAGATAAATCTCCTGGGCCAGATGGCATTCATCCGAGAGTACTATGGGAATTGGTGGACAGACTGGCTGCAGCCCTGGAGGAGCTCTTCAACAGGTCGCTTGAGACAGGGAGGGTACCTAGGGATTGGCGAGAGGCACATGTGGTATTAATGCATAAAGGGGGGTCGAAGGAAGTACCAGGTAACTATAGACCCATCAGTTTGACCTCTGTGGTGGGAAAATGAATGGAGAGTATACCAAAGGAACGATTGGGGGTGTACTTGGAGGAGGTGGGAGGTCTGGATAGTCGGCAACATGGGTCTGTGCCAGGTAGAGCTTGTCTAACCAATCTTGTGGAGTTCTATGAATGGGTTACATCAGAACTGGACTGGGGAAAGCCTGTGGATGTATTATTCTTGGACTTTAGCAAGGTGTTTGACTCTATCCCCCACAACGGTCTGGTAGAGAAACTGATGGGGTTGGGAGTAGGCCCTTTGATGGTCAGATGGATTGAAAACTGGCTAGCTGGATGCACTCAGAGAGTAGTGGTCAGTTGGGAGCTCTCGAACCCTAGAGAGGTCAGTAGTGGGGTACCACAGGGCTTGGTCCTGGGTCCAATCCTGTTTAATGCATACATATCGGACATCAGGGAGGGTATAGGGTGTGAAATGAGTCTCTTCGCTGACGACTCCAAGATGAGAGCAGTATTTGAGGGGGAAGAGGGGAGGTTGGCCCTGCAAGGGGACCTAGACACCCTGGAAAGGTGGGCTCACACATGGAAGTAAATTTCAATATCACCAAGTGCAAGGTGTTACATCTTGGGTGGGGAAACCTAAACACAGATACACCCTGGGAGGGAGGCTGGAGGCCTCAACAGGGGAAAAGACCTAGGGGTCATGGTGGATGCATGTATGAATAACTCTGAGCAGTGCAGAAGAGCAGCTAGCAAAGCAAACAGGATGTTGGGATGCATCGTAGGGGATCACCTCTAGGAGCAGGAAGTGATTCTGCCGCTGTACAATGGACTGGTTAGACCACACTTGAGTACTGTGGCAGTACTGGAGACCACACTTGAAGAGGGACATACAGCTCCTGGTGAGGGTACAGAGGAGGGCAACTAAGATGATACGAGGACTAGGGGATTTGGCATATGAGGACAGACTTGAGGAGCTCTGCCTGTTTTCATTGGAGGAGAGGAGAGACAGTGGGAACATGATTGAGGTCTTCAAGTACCTCAAGAGATGGACCAGTTCCTGGAAGGCCTACCCCTTCCTACCCTCCAAACTCACCTGGGAGAAGCTCTGATTACTCCTATCATGGTAACGGAAGTGGAGGAGGTGATCAAGGAATTTGCTCCGGACAAAGCTGCGGGACCTGATGGCTTCCCCTCCAATTTCTATAAAACTTTTGGGAAGGAGCTTGCCCCTCTCCTCACAAAATTATTTGATTATATGTTTAATGCTACCACTCTGGACCCTTCCCTGCTGGAAGCCACTATTGTTCTGATACTGAAACCAGACAAATCCCTGACCGATCCTGCTAGTTACCGCCCAATCTCCCTGCTTAATTACGACATTAAAATCCTAATGAAAATCCTATCCCTTAGACTCAAACGGGTCTGGCTTAACTTGTTAAGTCCCGAACAAGTAGGGTTTGTGCAGTGTAGGTCCTCTATAGACCACCTGTGTATTCTCTCACATATTTTTCAAGCCGCCCAGGAATCTCAAGTCTCTATGGCTCTGATATCATTAGATGCGGAGAAAGCCTTTGACAGAGTCCATTGGGAATTTCTCTGGATTATATTAAAGAGAATGGGCTTCCCGGAGGTCTTCATTCAATGGATTAAAGCGGTCTACCAATCCCCTACTGCCAGAATTTATTGTAATGGGGTTTTTTCTTCTCGATTCTCGCTATTTACAGGCACCCAGCAGGGCTGCCCCTGTCACCTTTCCTGTTTAACCTATATCTGGAGCCTCTCCTTCTCAGTATCAAAAACTCTCCACTAGTCACAGGATGTTTCATTCAGCAGCAGTCTCTGGTTCTCTCGGCCTATGCTGATGATATTCTCTTACACGTGACTAACCCTGAACTGTCTCTAACACATATACTACACACTATAGCCCAGTTTGGCCAAGTGGCTAATTACAAGTTGAATTTAGCTAAATCAGTCATATTTCCACTGAATGTAAACACGCTTCAGGTCAACTTTTCCCAGTTTGGTATGAAATGGGCCCCCTCCTCTCTCAAATATTTAGGCATTTTCCTTACTAAAGACGAACTCTTCAGGAAGCTTAACCTAGACAATCTGTTGATTAAAATTCAACAAGATCTTCAGAGGTGGTCTGCCCTCCCTTTATCGCTGTGGGGCCGTATTAATATTGTTAAGATGAATGTGTTGCCTCGGGTCTTCTACCCACTTAGTCTAATGAACATTTTCCTGCCGATGTCCTATTTTCATCACTTTCAGAGGTCCATTTCCAAGTTCATTTGGCAGGGTAAACAGCCCAGGAAAGCCTTCTTAAAACTTAATCTACCCAAAGAGAAGGGGGGGGCTCCATCTTCCCAACTTTATGCTCTATTACTGGGCAATCTACATGGCGAAAATTGGGAGGTGGTACGACCAGAGGGTGGATGAGTATTTACCAATTTGGGTACAACTTGAGAAAAAGATTTTAACCGAGTTTGGCCTTCCCCCATCTAGACTCCTCTATTATAACCTATCCACATTGCCTCCACTTTTACAGGGGAGCGTCATTGGTACTTCTATCAAGGTGCTAAATCAATGCTGGCATTTCTTCAATCTCTCTCCCAGGAAAGACACTTCCCAACCTCTTACCCTTAATCTAAATATTAGGATCGGGGGTCTCCCGCTTTCTCTACACTGGCTTCCTCAGTTGAGAGATTGCTGTGTCGGTGATTTATTCCTGAATAACTCTCTTTTACCCTCCGGGGAAGTTCTGACCAAATATAATATTCCTCAGAAGCGCATTTTTAAAGATTTTTAGTTACGACACCTAGTGGCTTCCAGCTCCGGCTCTAATCACACAACGTCTCAAATTAAACCCTTCCTAAACCAGATACAGGAACAGGCAACTAAGGCCCATAGTATTTCTAAGCTTTATTCTTTCCTACTGGACACTAAATTCCCGGATTTCCTGACTGATTCCAAATGCTGGTCCTCTCTTCTGCCAGACACCCTTTTAGACTGGGAACAGATGTGGGTAGATACATATCGGTATCTCTCTCAAGACAGACATAGACTCACTCAATACCATATATTGAACAACATATATTACACCCCAGTTAAACTGGTTAAATTAAATAGATTATCTTCAACTCTATGCACAAGGTATGGCACAGTGGAAGGGAACCTGGTACACATTTTCTGGTATTGTGAGAAGGTGGCTCCCTTATGGCAGTCCATCCAATCTAACTTAGACCCTCTTTTGGGCCTTGATGATTCATTCACTATAGAAGTTTGTATCTTAGGGATGTTTTCTAATATACAAGTGATGGAGCGCAGATTCCACATGGCTTTAATCTCGATGGTCGTCAAAAGACTAGTCCTTAAGCAGTGGATGGACCAATTGGTTATCTCGTATGCAGAATGGATCAGTGAAATTTCTCTCTGCTTTTGGACTGAAAGGTTAATAGCAAGTTCTTGGAACTGTCTGGTGTTGTTTGAGCGGAAATGGGGCAAATTATATGCTCTTTATTTGGATTAATGTCCTGTTGGGTACACCTCTAGCTACCTGGGCAGCTGCTATACCTTTATGCATCCCATATGTATCAGGTGCAGCTCCCTTTTTTCCCTTTTCTTCTCTTTCCGCTTTTTGTTTCTTTTTCCTTTATAGAAGGCACACCCTGGGGGAGGGGGGATGGGGGCTTGGGGGTCTGGGTGAGGGAGGTGGGGGGGTATTTCTCATTATTTTTCCAGATTCAGGGATTTCTGTAAAATGTTGTATATTGTCACTCTGCAGCTGCTATACAGTTTATGTCATTGGTCATAATGTGCAATCCCTATAATGTTCTCTCAGGTATATTATCTTTATATAAAATAATAAAGAAATATAATTAAAAAAAAAAAGTACCTCAAGGGAATAAATAGAGTAAACACGGAGGGGATATTTAGACTAAAGCAGGGAGGTATCACCAGAGGGCATGGTTTGAAGCTGGAAGGTGGAAGGGTGAGGGGGGGAAAAGAGGAGGTTTTTCACTGAGAGGGTTGTGGATCCTTGGAACGTGCTGCCTGGTGAGCTGGTGGAGATCCACAGTGGAGGGCTTCAAGAGAGGTGGGTCAGACACAGAAAGCGGATGTATCAGATGACGGCCTGGCCCAGGGGGGTGGGGATGGATAATAGGGGTTTCTGGAACACGGGGGGGGAGGGCCTTGGTACCCAATTAGGGATCTGAGGTTCGAGCAGACTCGATAGACCGTAAGGTCTAATCTGTTGGCAATTAGTATGTTAGTATGTTAAATGTTAAAGCTTGATCCTTGGCTCCATCTTTTTCTCAGTTTTCCTAAAGGACCTCTTAATGAATGTGTCTCCTCTTAAATCCATATGTATATGAATGACACAAAGCTCTTTGCCTGCAGATCCTCACACTCTGAGCTAGCTGCACAGTACCAGCATGACTTCAAGTATGACCAATGCTAGTTCTGTACTAACCAGTTTACCCTCAGTGCCAAGATAATGGATTCCATGACTTTGGTACCAAACAATGGCCTGCTAAAATCCAGTTCCCTCTGCTTTTCATGGTCATGGATGGGTTACATATGGAGGAATTATCCTCCTTCAAATATTTGGGTTATGTGGCTGGACAATCACCTTGACTTTTCCTGTTACATTGACATCATCCACAAGAAGCTCCTACCCAAACATGGAGAACTTTCAAGAATCAAAGCCTGTGCCCCCCATCTCTGTCCACCATGAGATTGTTGTGATGATGATGAGTCTACCCGTGTAGATGTGGCGGGCAGTGTTACCTGCAAACACACCTTAACCAGACTGATCCCTATTTTCTATTTCTGTGACTTTGCCCTTGAATGCTCTCCCTACATTCATCTCTGTTTTCTCTGTATTTTGCTCTAATTCCCCTCTCTTGAAGATAGATGCCTCTATCATTGTGTAACTATCATCTCCAAATTTTAGTTTGAATCCCAACCTTGCTACCTCAGCTTCCTGTCCTTGCCCCTCTCCTACCACCTCAGAAACCCTCATTCTCACAGCTTCTCTCTACCCCATGCTATGTCCACTATAGGTCAGGCTGCTTTAGACTCCTCTGCCTTTGGTCTGGCCTCTTCCTCCATCTGCGCCTTCTCTCCTACACTGCCCTGAAATCCCTTATTAGGGAATCATACTGTATTTCTCATGTCAGTTCCTGCACCGGGCCTTCTGCTGATCTCTCAGTACCTCCTTCCCCATTTTTACTTCTCTTGGGCTCTTTTCATGCAACACCAAAAAAATTTTTGCTACCCCTCAACCAAGTTTCTATTTCTGGTCCTGCCCCTTACCCCTTCTTATTTTCATTGTCTACAGTACCTTTAACATTTGCTTCTTTATTATTTTGTGCACTTTTATGTCACATCTACTTTGCATTTTAGTGCATGTCTTTTAAACCTAGCATTGTAGAATCTTACGCTATATACCATTCAGAAGGCTAGACCATCACTTTTCCAACAGGGCATAGCATTAGATTTTACCATGTACAGTCTTACAGCCTTGGAGATATGACCCTCTAAAATTACATCTGTGTAAAAACAATACCTTTACACTGAAACTGCTCCCCCTGCTTTTTCTGACTAGTGTAAATTACCCCCTCTGCATAACCTCAGTGTTTTAATTGAGATATATATGTGTTGTAGTTATCTAAGTCTGTACATCTTGCATAATATTGTATAAATTGTAAACTCATCTCTCTGTTTCTTCCTTGTAGGCCTCCTCTGTCACAACTGGAAACACACCTTTCCTGGACACTGGTTGAGTGAACTGAGAGTAGTTTATTAAGCATGCTCACTACTTAAACTATATGTGCCAGATCTGGGTAGCCACACACTTTATCAATGACTGGCACACCATCAAGGAGAAACAGCATAAACTGAGGAGTACTTACTACATAAATAGCATTTATTCAAAATTTGCTACAAAGGTGCCTGTTAGTTAGAGGCTACCTGGCAAAGTTCCCTGGTGCGTCACACTACCAAGGTCCTTCACCAGGGAGTGGAGCTCCTGCTGCATCTTAGTGGCCTTTTGTTGTACAGATTTAAAGGTACATCATTACAACAGTTTTGAATACACACTTTGCACTGTAACATTCCCTCTTCTTAAATAATATTTAATTAGCAGCATATAATATTAAATTAACAGCAAGTCAGTGTAGTACATTAGGATATTACTCTATGGTTTTTGTGAAGTGCAGATTCATTTTCCATAAACTGCAGAGGGATCTACTACAGAATACTGACAGTCACGTGTCCAGTGTACAATAGCCTGACACTGTTTGCCCGACATTCACTTGCCCGACAATATAAATTTGCCTGCCATGAAGGTAATTTTATGTTTCAGGGGGCTTTGCCCCCCCACACACCCCATTCTTATATATAATCACCTCCACCATGAGCAAATTTTAACTGTTGGGCAAGTGATTGTTGGCCAAACGGTATCGGGCTATTGTAAGTCAGACGAGTGACTGTTGGTATTTCATAGGACTCCCACTGCAGATTACTATTCAGCGGAATGTGCAATCTGAGGAATATTATTCTGCAGTTTACATAGCAATAGCTTTCAGAAATCTGCAGAATTAAAAAAGAAATTCCAAAAAGTATTTCAGAAGCAGAATTGTCATTCCACATCAATTCTGCAAGCAGAATTCCACATTTTGCACAACCTTGATTGGGAGCACCCATATACAGAGGAGCCAGATGCAACATTCACTACATGAAATTTTAGATTGTGTGGGACACCAGAGTAAATAATAAACCATATTAGTTTTCAGTGCCCCTTTCAAGCAACTGAGTCATGATTGTGATTTATTTCAACCCCCCCATTTCAGTCCACCTTGAAGCACACAGATCACTTACCTCCATTACAGTATCTCCAGCCATCTCACCACAGCAAACTGCTTGGATGATCACACACTTGCTGTCCCCAGCACTTCAGCTGAACTGGTGGATTTCCTAGGACTCTGTGGCCATAAGGACTTAGACATGACTGGGACTACGCACCTTACAAGTGAATCCATATTACACCAGTGATGCCAAGGCCACACACAGCTAACTTACCTAGCCTGGCATGATGTGAATAGACACCCCTTTCCTGTTTCAAGGAATTACTCCTATAAACCTCTGTGTCCATGTTCTCTGTCCACAAGTGTTCAACATCCTCATTTATAGCTGACACAGACATATTCAGGCCCAATAGCCTTCCAGATGGTCCTCTTGGGAGGAGCCCTCCTTCAGACCTCCACTCCTTCCTCATCTCTAATATGTCCATACTCCAGCCACCCACCTTTTGACACTGGCTTGCATGCCTACTTATATGCTGGAACATAACATGACAGGGATGTAGCACTTGTAGTTAGCCACATAAGTATAGGATTAAATGGAAACACAAGATTATAAAGCTCCTCATCTTCTGGGGGTTGTTTCCCCAGCCAAAAATACTTGCTTCCTTCAGCAACTTAAAAAGTACACAATTGCTGACTCAGGGCATACAAGCTCAATAATGGCATCCCACCCATCTACCCATGACAGCCATGGCTGGTAACCTAGTCTTGCCAGGCCACAATAGGGTCAAAAGGACTAATCCAAATGTATAGGAACTAAGATAACCCCTTGAGAGAAACTCAGAAACAACAAAACAGAAGGGATCTCATTGGCAACAGAGTATCTTCTCTTTGGGGGTAATTCAGTCCCAAAACACCTCAGAACATTCCCATTACAAAGTAACAGCAGTAACTTTCTTAGAGTAATAACACATTTCAAACACTCTGTATAAGCATATTTAGTAGGCAATTAAAACAAACATTCATAGCAGTGCAAAAGAAGTAAACATTGGCAGTCATTACACTCTTTTTTAATTTCTTTTTTCTGCCCACCCTTTCTTCTCCAGCCCCTCCTATTCCTATGGACCTGCCAGCCACCTCCTGATGCCTTGGCTCACCAGCCACAATCACCTACTACCATTAAGCCTTGGATATATCCCCAGGTGGGGTTGGGGGAATTTATGCCTGAACTGTTGCATCTCTCAGGGGGTGCCATGCTCTTAAGAAAGCAAAGACCTGGGATGTACTGCAGCTGTCATATTGGAGGTGCTGGGGCCAGTGTTTCTTTGTTCCTTCCATAATTCCATTGGTACATCACCTAAGTGGACATCAAGGTCAGCTCACACACATCTGGCTCATGTCTGCCCACCTATGTCAGTGACGCCACACCCTCCCCTCAGCCATCCAGCCATACTACCACCAGTGGTTACCCAAGTGGCAGTATTGCAGTGGAGGACAGAACCCTCCCTCCCCTGGAGAAGGAGAGAGTCCCCTGGGATGCTCAACCCTCCCCCCCAGCTGTCCCCTGACAACCCAAGCTGTTCCCAAACTTGGATCACTGGTATCACAAGCAGTAGTGCTACCACTGCACCGATGGGCCAGCCACATCACACTCATTTTTTAAGTTTTTAGAATTCACATTTTCCCATTTTTGTAAATATTTTTTTTTCCAAAGTGATTCTTAAGGCTTCAACCAACAAGCAACTCTCAACAGATGATCTGTTTTCATAGTCTCATGCAATGTCCAAGAAAGTGGAAAGAGTCACTTTTGAAAGGGAAGTTTTTCCTTTTAGGTGCCAACAGTATAGCTGTTAGTGCCTAGTGTGGTCATGAATAGTCTTTTCTGCAATTCAGTTACATTTAAGGTTGCATTCAGTTTGAGTGGTTTGGCTGCATGATGTCATTGATGATGTCAGTGATAGGGTTTTCATTCTTGGCATAGGGTTTTAGACCTACACAAGTCTAAGTTTGCTTCCCTGTATTGTCTAATTTTTCTTTCTCACTACAATGTTTGTTGTATGATAGACAGTGTTACTGTAGATGTCATTGTAGATGTAGGGAAGGATTTCAGCACAGTTTATGGATTGTAGAAGAAATGGGAACTTAAAAGATAAGCTGGTTACGAGTAATTTTGAAAGAAAAATTAAAACAACCCACCAGTGGGTTTTTTACCTCGTCCTCTTGGTTATTACTATTGTGGTACTTGTTCAGCACGCTATTATTCAATACAAAGCAAAGTTTTTGTGAGTCCTACAAATCAGGATACATATGAAATTCATCACTCAGTGATGTGCCAAACAGAATACATAATATATGCGTTATGTTGCACCTGCCCCTTATTATATATCGAAAGAATGATTTATCCTGTGAAAGATAGAACACTTGAACATATACGTTCCATTACATCGAATCAGTGCAACACCCCTATAGGATAACATTGACCTGAAAAATACAAGAGAGACTTACGTTGTCTTAAGGTTATGGGTATTGACCATGTTCCTACTCAGATCAGATGTGGTGACTGTCTAAAACAAGCATTTGTCAATGCCAAATGTTTTCTTGCTGGCATTGGCATTGGTGGGGTGTGCCTTTGGGTCATCAGGCATAAAAGCCATGCCATTTCTTCACACCCTACCCTGCAGACACCGACAAGTGTCACGGTGTGCCTTGGGGTCTCTGGCCCTTATGCTCACCCCATTCCATCAGGAAATATGGTGAGATGGGTGCAGTATAGGAGAATGGGGTGAACTTTGGGGCCGAAGAGTCCAAGGCACACCTCGATGCCTCTCACTGGCTGCAGGGTGTGGGTGGGGGTGCAATGGTATGAGCATTACAGGTGACAATCTCAAGTCACACCAATGATGCCTGTCAGTTTCTACAGGGTGGGGTGTTATGGTTGGAATCCCTGATGCCTCAGGCGTTCATTGGTATTTTCACTCCAAATTTTCAACATTTTTTTTTGTGACCCCCACCTTATGAACAGTGGTAATATCAGTTTGTTAGCCGAAAGCTGATTTTGCACAGTGACTATGGCATTTGGCACCACAGGTGTGAAAACACATTTCAAACAGGATGTGGAAAATGACAGCTGAACTGCTCATGGAGAGGTGTAAAAAATGGCAATGTTGAAAATCTGCAGTGAAAATAGTAAAAAAACTGGTTAAGTCATGAGCGTGCATAGAAACTTTGCAACGCACACCCTTAATGTAATTACTTTGGGGATTTTTTACAGCAGATTGTCAACACAGGCATTTTGGGACCTCTGCTCATGAACAGTGTCACTGTCATTTTCTTAATCTGTTGCAAACACTGATTTCCCACAGCGACCATGCATTTCTGTGCAGAAAGTGTGAAAACACAGTTCGGGCATGTTGTGCAAAATTACAGCTGTACTGTTCATAAGGAAGTGTGAAAAAATGCCAGTGGTGAAAATCTGGACTGAAAATATTAAACATTCATGAACTTACGAGGGTGTGTGGAAACAGCGCAATGGTCACTCATAACACAATCATTTTATGGACTGTTGTCACCAAACTTTCAACATAGCCATTTTAATACCTCTGCTCATGAGCAGTGGCACTGTGATTTTCTTAATCTGTCCCAAACATTAATTTCACACACCGACTGTACCATTGTGTGCTACATGCATGGAAACACAATTTGGGGGAGATGTGAAAAATGACAGCTGTACTGCTCATAAGGAGGTGTGGTAAAATGCCAATGTTGAAAATCTGGAGTGCAAATATTAAAAATTTGTGAACTTACGAGTGTGCATAGGAACTGCTCAACGCACGCTCGTAAAACAGTCATTTGGGGGAATGTTTTCCACCAAATGTTCAATATAGCCATTTTAAGACCTCTGCTCATGAACAGTGTCACTGTGATTTTCTTATTCTGTCCCAAACATTGATTTTGCACACCGCCTGTGCCATTGTGCACTACATGCTCAGAAACACATTTTGGGCGAAATGTGAAAAATGACAGCTGTTCCCGCTCATAAAGGACATGTGGTAAAATGACAATGTTGAAAATCTGGAGTGCAAATATAAAAAATTTGTGAACTTACTAGCGTGCATAGGAACTGCGCAATGTACGCTCGTAAAACAGTCATTTTTGAGAATTTTTTCCCAAAATTTTCAATATAGGGTTTTGGGGGGACTACCTCATGAACTGTGACACTATCATTTCGTACATCGGTCCCGAAAGGTGGTTTTGCGCAGTGATCACAAAATCACCTTTCGGGACCAAATAACAAAATGACAGTGCAAGAATTCATGAGGTGGGGTCCCAAAAACCCCATGTTGAAAATTTCCACAAATGCCCGAGATATGCATCAAAGTTGAAAAAAAACTATTTATCCCATTATACAGCTTACCGGCATTTCCTCAGTTCGTGGTCGACTTTGAAAAGTGCAGACAAGTTCCCGGTCCACCGAAGATCATCATGTCGAACACCGGAGGTAAGTATGGGGTGAGGGGGGGTGTGGGGAAGCAGGGTGCATGCGGGTGGGGGTCAAGACAGTCACCAATGGACCTTTATTTCTTTTTTAGGTCTTTAACATTTAGGAAGATGACACGGGACATTTGCCACACTGGGGTGGGCTCCCAGTGTGGCAGCTGGAAGTTTTTTTTGGGGGGGCCACTGGAGCTGATGGGGGATTGGGCACCCCCATCAGCCATAGATATTTTTGCCACATTGGGATGGGCTCCCAGCATGGCACCTGGAAGTGTGTTGGGGGGCAGAAGATGGACATTTGCCACGCTGGAGTGGGCTCCCAGCATGGCACCTTGAAGGCTGTTTGGGGACAGGCCAGTGGAGCCAACGGGGGATTGGGCACCCCCGTCGGCCTTACAGATTGTTGCCACGCTGGGGTGGGCTCCCAGCATGGCACCTAAAACTCTGTTGGGGAGGGGAAATGCAGCACAACCGACGGGGGATTGGGCACCCCCTTGACCATACTGTGTTGGGGGGGAGTGCGTCAGCACGCTGGGGTGGGCTCCCAGCATGTTACTTGTTTATGGAGGGGGAGAGGAGCTGTCTATGACAGCTCTTGCACTGCAGTGCCGACATGTAGGCACTTTGCATACTGCCGAAGTCAGTATGTAAATTGCCTACACGCTGCAGTGCCTTTCTTTGAACTGTACGCTGCTGCATTTGCAAACGCTGTCATAGACAGCTCTTGCATTCACTGGCTCGGTGGGGCCACACCTGCAAAAGGCAGCAGGGCATTGGAAGTAGGGAGACACACCTATGAATTCTCATATGGTGGCACTATGTTTCTTGCACATGCGTGCAAGCAAACATAAAATCTACTGCAAAGAGAAAGCCATTTGATTTATGTTATGGGTGCCTTATACCCAGATGGACTTAATGGCTGATGGATCTTGAGTCCATATTTAATTTAATTCAATTTTAATTCCAGGAGCACTTCATTGTAAACCTATAGACCGTTTGTTTTATAATACATTCTAACTCCCTTTCTTTTGTTGCATATGTAGCTTATATGCAATTATCTCTGCATCTTTATTTTTTATTCAGGTCCACTAGATTAGAAAGATATGTATTTTTGAAGAACATGTGATTTGCTCATCTTTCCGGTCTCTGATAATTCTTACTACTGCATTTTGGAGAATGTCCAATATTATTGATAGTTTACTCAGCATATCATGTATACCTTCCCCTTCCCTTTCTCCTTTTCTGCCCCTCCCCTCCCTCCTTCCCTCTCACCCCCCCCTCCCTTTTCCCAGCATATCCTATGCCTCTCTCATTCTTTTCCCTCTCCCCTTCCCTCATCTTTCCTATCGCCCTCCGTCCTCCTTCCCCCACTAAACCAACCCCCTCCCTCAACTCCACTTCCCCTTTCGCACCTTTTTCCTTTGATTCCCCCTGCTCCTTTATTGACATTTGCTTTTATTTGTTATATGTTATTATTGTTCATTGTGATTTCACTTTGGGGTGTTTTACACTTTATTATATTTTATGAATTGTAGCCACTAAGGGCAGGATTCACAAAAGGGATGTGCCGGCGCATCCCTGACTTGCACTGAAAAACAATTCAGCAAGGGGCCTGATGCACCAGCACATCCCCAATGTGCCAACACATCACGGATGGGCCGCACAATGCTGGTAATGATATATGGTACATCTGGCAGTGTGTGAAGGGGGCATGCCCATGCATATCAGACACAGCCCCATTCACAGCCCAATTCAGAGGTGCATCCCCGGGGCAATTCTGGAATTGTGCGTCTGACAGATAAGTCTATTTCAACTAGACTTAATTACGTGGCCACCCACAGGCAGGCTGCCATACTGCAGACAGCAGCATGGCAGCCTGCACACCCTGGCAGTCCAAGCACCACCCCCAAGCAGCCCACAGCACTATACCACCTGTCACCCATTCTGGCTCCAGGTGGTACAGCAGTCCCCTCCCCACCCATAGCTGCACTGGCCCTGAATATTGTAAGACATGTATCTCTGGTGGTATAGTGGTCCCCCTTTGCTCGTAAGTTGCACTGGCCCTGAATATTGTAAGAAATGTATCCCTGGTGGTCCAGTGGTCCACCAACCCCCCCACACACTCAGGCACCCCCGTGCCTGAAACACAGCACAAGTCCCATAGCAGCATGCAGCACAGCCCACCTGCACACCACCACAGCTGCCCACCAACTATGCTGTCTGTGACTGACAGCCTACTGTACTGCAAGCATCCCATTGGTCGTCCATGTCGAACCAATGGGCACATCGTCATGTACTGAGCAGTCATTCCTACACAATATGTAACAAGGTTGAGAGTGCAAGCCTACAGTACATGCTGCATGCCCATTGGTCAACATGGATGACCAATGGATGTGCAGTACAGTAGGCTGTCAGTCATAGACAGCATAGTCAGTGGGCAGCTGTGGCGGTGTGTGGATGGGCTGTGCTGCCGCTGCTACAAGACTTGTGCTGGGTTTTAGGCGGGGTGCCTGAGAGTGGGGGGTGGGTGGACGATGGACCACCAGGGATACATTTCTTATGTAACCCCCCTGTTACCTGGAGTTACTAGAATCCCAGTAAGACCTAATGGTAGACAGAGAAGGCAGCCTGTGAAACTCCAGTTAAATGGATTTCACACTGTCTCACTCTGTTCTCAGTCTCAGCTGAGACTGAGGGATGACATCACCATATAACTATTGCAGCTGCATGAGCCACATTGGAATCTGCAGATGGGAGTTACGTTAGAATGTTGAGAGTTTCTGAACAGTGAGCTGCAGCAGTTGTGTGTGAGATGTCTTGAAGAGGGGAGCACAGCAGTCTGTGCACAGGCTCTTGGAGCCTAAGCTCTGATATAGAGCTACTTCTAGGAAAAGGTGTGTGTTTACACCTAAAGAGGAACACAGTAAGCTGTTCTTGAAGTGGTGGAGACCGCTGTTACTGGTCTTTGTGCCCCATTCCTGAGGGGGATGGGGTGGAAGGTTTGCCTGTTATTCCAGGGGCAACCCCCTGGTTTTGGCTAGGGAAGAAGCTGCCTTATTTTCTGAAATGTTTTGTGGCACCAGAAGCTGTCAAGATTCGCCTGTGGGGTACCTGCAACCAAAGGGTGAGTTCTGCTCTTGTCAAAGGGCCTATGTTTCACCTGAACTGTTGTTAAAGTGGGAATTGAGATGCTGAATCAGTGGGAGGCCTAGAGGAATAGGCTTAGCCAAAGTAAAAGTATGTTCAAGTCCAGCACAAGGGGAAAGCCAAGACATGTAGAGGAGATGTGCTATACATTTACCCTTTAATCTACACTGCCAAGCTTTTCAGGAGGAGATGTTTAAGTATGTTCGAGTTTAGTACAAGGGGAAAGTCAAGACATGTAGAGGAAATGTGCCATATGTTTACCCTTTAATCTACATTGCCAAGCTTTCAAAAAGAGTTGTTTAATGTCCAGAGAAATGGCTGGATATGGATTGTGGAAGCTGGAGGTGGGAGACCCCCCATCTTTAGTAACCAAGTTCACCTCTACAGATTTGCTCTGTGGCCCTTTTACTTTGCCTTGGGCACTTGGCCAGTGCTGAGAGAAGTACCCAGATGTGGGATTGAAAGGAAATTTCCCTTAAGGAGTCGAAGGCTTTAATGTGGTTTGGGGAGCCACAAATGGAAAATGTGTCCACTGCCATATGGACAGGGATTGGGTGGCCGGCAGGGGAGCCGGGCCAGGAAAAACCCAAATAGGGTGCAAGTCAGGCTGTGTACCCAAAGCAGTGTATAAGTTCAGGCTGTGTGACTGGTGGGTTCAGAGCCTGAGGGCTGAAATGTTGAAGAAGTGTTCTGTTACTCTTATCTGCATTACCAGGAAAGTAGCCCCGTGGGGGTCTGTCTATGCTTTGTTTGTTCAGTTTGGATGTGAATAAAAGCCACACTTTAGAATCCCATTCCTGGTATTGGACATTACAGTTATTGCTTCCTGTGTTCGGATTTACTTGGGTGCCCCTGTGCAGAGTAGCCAAACCTAGGCCCCTTGTGCCGAGTAACCTAGTCCTCCCCAAACCCAGTCCCCACCTGGTACTGCTGTCAGCTTCAACAGCATACCACCTGTCGTTTGCAAAAAGGCAGGGGTGGAGGGCATTACACTTACAATATTCAGTGCCAGTGCAGCTACGGGCAGGGAAGGGGGAGCACTATGCCACCGGGGTGGGTTGTGGTGCTGCAGCTGTTCTGACAGCCCTGCAGGGCACCCAGTGCATTCAGCCAGGTGCATCCCTGCAAGGTGCATGCAAATGAGGCCATAATGACATGCAAATGGCACCATTGTGCCTTGCATGCCTAATGGCCCCATTTGCATGTCTGTGACTGTGAATGGCAATTTTGGGCACTGCACATCCTGAGATGCACTGCCCTATTGGGTTCTCAGCCCAACATGGGGGATGCACTGATGCAGCCTGGGCTGGGTGCAACTATAGTAGTCACAGTGGGGATGCACCAGGGACATTCCCCCACACATCTTCTGTGAATACCAAAATATGCACTCAGTGCATCTCCATTGCACCGGGGCAGTCGAGATGCACTGAGCACATCTTCTTTGTGAATCCTGCCCCAGCTTTGCATATATGTTTAACTTGTGCCTAGGTAAAGGGGTCTGTGTTACTAAATTATTGATTTAAATTGATGACTGTTGCAGCCAGACTCCAACCCTGAGGAATAACTTTAGGAGTCTGAAGAACCAATACTGGGGTGCTTGTATGTGCTGTTGTTTCAGTTAGCCCACTAATAAACCACTTTGGTTTAGGAGCATGTCTTTGGGGACAGTGGATAGCACATATTTTATGCTTTCAGCAGAGCTGCACTGTAAAAAGCTGACTTTCAGATAATTGAACTTAATTCTACAATATGTTGTAGTCAATTAAATTTGTCCTGGCTTAAGCCTGTTTAGGTTGAACACAATTCGAGTTACCTATTTTGCAGGGTGTGACATAACTTCTTCACCATAGGAACTGCAACTCACTTACTTACAATGTAGCTCAGTGGCAACTGCATATGTGTTTGCTTAGCAGGCAAAAGATCAGTGGTTCAAATCCTGGCAGGGGCTTAAACATCTTTGTTTAGGAGAAGAAAACTTACTTGAGTGGTAATTCATGTTGTTGTGGAGTTGGAATAGTAAATCATATGAGAAATAGTTTTTTTTTTTTTAAATTACGTTTATTGTCTTTCAGTGAACAACAAAGACAAAAAACAGCTGCATTATCAATTACGGTAGTATCATCCAGTACATAACTGTGCACTATGTTACATACACATTAACAATCTTTAGCATTGGGTTTTAAATTTAAATAAGACAGTCTAAGTTACAAAGTCATTGCAGTTTGCCATTACAGAGTGAAAATTAAAAGGAGTAAATTTCAGGAGGGACATCAGAAAGCATTACTTCTCAGAGAAGGTGGGTGAGCCATGGAATAGACTGCCACTCAAAGTGGTGGCTGCAAAGTCGGTGTCGAGTTTCAACACATGTGGGACAAGGCTTGGGCACAATCACACAGCACTGGAGAAGGCTAAGCTGAACATCTCGAGGGGCAGGACCCTGGTGTGACTATAGGTCCTGGGAAACAGTGCTTGGGCAGACTAGATGGACCACAGGTCCCCTTCTGCCATCATTGTCTGTATTTCTGTGTATATAAAGAACCCATTTTGTTCATAAGAGTTCAAATTTGGGGAGTGCTTGTGACAATTCTGCTATTCATTTTTCCATTTCATATGAGTTTATCAACAGTTTGTGCCCTAATTTTAGTGTAGAGAAATTGTATTATAGTCAATTTTTGACAATGGCTTTCCTGGCCATTAGTAAACATAAGCAAATAATTCAGTTAAGAACAACAATTTGTAAAGGAAATCAGCTGCTGGCATTTGATCCCCAGTTGCCTGTTTTGCAGGGTGTGACATAACCTCTATACCATAGGAAATAGAACTCACTTACCTGCAGCTCAGTTGCACACTGAATGTGTGTTTTCTTGATGAGCAAAGAATCAGTGGTTTAAATTCATGTAGGCATAGTTTGAATCCTGGCAGGGACTAAAACATTTTTCTCACCTTTTTATGTAAGATGGAAACTTACTTGAGTAGCACGTCATGGTGATGTAATGTGGAACAGTAAATTATATGAGAAGTAAATTTAGCTAAGAACAACAATTTGTGAACAGTGGGATACAAATATACCACCCTGAAATAAAAAAAAGCAGATTAAATGGTACAAACACACACACACACACACACACACACACACACACACACACACACACAGTACTGGGCTAAGGTCTCCTTGATAGTCCCCCCCCCATACACACACACACACACACAGTTTCAGGGCTGAGAACTTTTATTTGCTGCTGTTCCTCAACACAGAATCCCTCCACCAAATCCATCATTGCCCAACACACACACACACACACACACACACACACACACACACGCTTTTCTCCAAAGCACTCCTCTCCAAACCCCTCTAAAAATTGTGGTTGGGCTGTTCTCCCTTGTGAGTACAATGTACTCTACCCCCAAGGAAAAAAAACCTCAAGATCAGGCTGTTGTCCCTGGTGCACTCTCATTTACAGTATATTCTTCCCCCACCCAAAAGTGAAAGCTCACAAGCACACTACTCTCCATACAACAGTAATAATCTGCAGCAGTCTTATTATAGTAGATACAGGCTGTTCTGGTCATCAAGGGGGCACAATTTGCTCTGTTGAGTGGGCTCTGGTAGCACAATAAGCAGCAGGAAGAAAGTTTGGCAGGAGGTCTTGGCAGGAGTTCTCTGAGGCTATCGACAGTGTCTCTGGATGTCAGTAATAGTCACAGCTAATACAGTATACACTGTAATGTTATTTTTTATTAAATTTGGCAGGCAGTTGCCTAAGTATCATGGGGTGTCTCTCCAAGATGAGCATCCATGTAAGCATGCTGAAGTTCACACTGTACCCTAGTGCGTTCCTGTTCATCTTGTAGCAAAAACTGTGATCACTATAGGCTGTGGGACACCAATTCAAAACCCATTTGCAGGTCCAATAGTCCTTCTTATCTTCCTCCATCCCTCACCTGCTGTCTCCATAATCAGCTGCTGCACCTTACACAGTGCACATGTCTACACACAGACCACCACCAGCCACACTTTAAGCTGCTTTGGAGGAGGGAGAAGCCAAGTTCCAATCAGCCATGAGAGTCTTCCTCTGCTCTTCGCCATACATGTCTGTTTCACACTGCTTGCCGTTGTTAACCTGATCCATGTGGCTTTTCCTTGCTCTCTCTTGTCTCCACACATGAGCTGCCATGCCTATGCTTTGATGTCTCACCTCACTTCCCAATAAGTCAACTCTAATCCCAAATCCTGATTCTCAATTTTGTGAGACTGAATGTTTACCTAAGAAGTAAATGAAGCAGGAGTCTGCATCAACACTAACAGCCTTTAACAAAAATTTCAAACTGTGTTGTTTCCATGGGGACTAGGGTCAGGGTCGGCCCCCTCCTGTGCACACCTATGCATGCCTATGTTTGTGAAGTTAAATCATTTTCTGGGATTAGATCCCCAGTGGCATGTTTTGCTGGTGTGACATAACCTCAACATTATAGGTACTGCCTGCCAGTGTTAACATTGCCCATGTTTTTTTAAGGAGTGTGGGTGGAGCCTACAGCCATTTTAAGATCACTCAGTAGCTCTAAAAATGGCAGATCATGGAACCTGCCATTGGACTTTTTGAAGTATCCTTCTGAAAGTCCAATGGAGCTTGAAACCCTCCACCATGATCGCTCGCTATGGAATAATAGCTACACTATCTTGGCTGTTACTTCCTCATTCCGGGGCATGAACTGCACATGCATGACTTGTATACATGTGCAGTTCTGCTGGTGCTGTCAGAATGGCAAAATGCCATTCACCACAACTATGTATATGTGAGTGCCGTGCATGTGCAGTTGCGTTGCCTGCAGCCAGCACTGGCAACAAAGAAAACATACTGACATTGGGGTATCCAATCCCCTTTTTGGCATAATGTAGCCCCCCCACTCATGTGGCACACTGGGAGTCCACCCCAGTGTGCCCAAATGTATTTTTTCCCCTGCCGACATCGGGGTCCCCAATCCCTGTGTCAGCATTATGTGGCCCCCCACTCATGTGGCACACTGGAAACCCATTTCAGTGTGCCCAAATGTATTTCCCCCCCTGCCAACATTGAGGTGCCAGATCCCTGTGTTGGCATCATGTACTGACCCACCCCCACTCATGTGGCACACTGGGAGCCCACCCCAGTGTGCCCAAATGTCTGCTTTTTTTCTGTTTCCTATAAAAAAAGAAAACAGTCCCTCAACATGTTTTTTTATCTGTAGAAAAGAAAATGGTCCCTCATCATAGATTACATAGATAGATTACATAGATCATACAGAGCATAAAGACAATTGTCAGTGAGCTCACAAGTTGTGTCTTACCCATACCTATATATCTTTTTTTTAAAAGGTACTCGTCCAATTGTGTTTTAAACACATGCATGGTACTGCTCTCAACAATTTCCTTTGGTAAGCTATTCCATACCTCTGTTATTCTATTGTTCAGCCAATATTTCCTCCTAATAGTATTGTACCTTTCCTTGAGTAGTTGAAAGCTATGAGACCTAGTATCAAAAGTTTGATCTCTTTTTTTCAGACCCAAAAGATCCCACATGTTAGAGTCAGTCCATGCCCTGTAGATCAAACACAGGTCACCCGTAATCTACGATATTCCAAGGGATACAAATTCAAACAATGCAGCCTTTCTTCATAGCTCATCCCCTCTGTCCCCAGAATCCTCTTTGTCACCCACCTCTGGACCTTCTCCACCAACTCAACATCACCCCTCTTATAAGGGGACCAGAACTGGACACAACACTCCACATGTGGTAGCACCATCGCAATGTACAGCAGCATCACCACTTGCCTGGCCCTGCTCCTGATGTGTCTTGCTATACAATTTGCTATGCCACTAGCCTTTTTAACCACTGTATTACATTGGAGCCCAAAATTAAAATCTTGGCTAATCATAATCCCCAAGTCCTTCTCCTCACTGACTACCTTTAACGTGGTCCCCCCCAGAGTATACCGAAATCTATTGTTGTGTTTCCCAAAATGCATAACATTGCACTTATCGATATTAAATATAGCTTGCTTCCGAACAGCCCACATCTCCAATCTATTTAGTGCCCTTTGGAGGACTACCTGATCCTCTAAGTTATTAACTGTACTCCCAATCCTAGTATCGTCCGCGAATTTGGACATCCAGACACCTGATCATCACTCCAGTCCCCCTCCCACATCCCCACCCTCCCACTGAGCACCCACCTCCCTGCACCCCTCCCTTAACCCATACTTACCTCCAGAGTTCAGTGCTGTCATCTTCTCTGGACCAGGACATGTCTGCACTCTTCAAAGCTGAACCACAAACTGAAGAATCAAAGATAAGCATGCTATAATGCCATTTAATAGGGTTTTCAACTTATGTTGATAAAGAAGCCATTTTTTGGAATTTGGTCCCCAAATTTTAAACATGGGGTTCTTGGGACCCCACCTCTTGAAAACGTTCACTGACATTTCATTACTCGGGCCTGAAAGGTGATTTCATGGTCGCTGCATTGAATCACATTTCAGGACCGATTCATGAAATGATAGCACCACTGTTCATGAGGTGGGGTCCCAAAAAGCCCATGTTGCAAATTTGGTGGAAAAATTCCCCAAAATGACTGTGTTACAAGCGTGCATTGCACAGTTTCTACGTACGAACCTAACTTTGCCATTTTTTTATAGTTTCCCTCCATGTTTTCAACATTGCCATTTTAACACACCTCCTTTTTAACAGTACTGCTGTCATTTATCGCATCCTGCCAGAAACATGTTTTTACACCTGTGGCGCAGAAGAGCATGGTCACTCTGTGAAATCACCTTTCAGGAAAAGTGAACAAAATGACACTGGCACTCTTCATGAGGAGGGGTCCCAAAAAGGGCATGTTGAAAATTTGGTGTAACACCTCCAAAACATGGCCAAGTTACACCCTGGCATTCAATAATTTCTGTGCACACATGTAAATTTGCTCACTTGGCAGCTCATCACAGCCCTATCAGCCCTGGCCAGAGTCTGTTATCCTTGCTGTTTCTTGTCTCCACAAATGTGCTGCTGCACCCATACTATGCTGTCTCACCCAAATTCCTGATGAGTCAACTCCTGTCCTGAATTCCAACTATCGATTTTGTGAGATGGTGAATGTTTAGCTAAAAAATAAAAATGAGGGGAGGGTCTGCATCAACACTAATAGCCTTTAAAAAAATTCAGATGGGACTTCCGGCGTGATGGCTGCCTGAATAGGTTCCCTCACGATTAGCTCTGGTACCCATCCTGCTCAAATCGGGCTTTTTGGAAGTCTTTAACATCTCCGGTGCCCCAAAATAGATCAGGAAGAAGGGAGTATTGTAACTGCATCGCATAGCAAGAGAAGAACCAAAAACCTAAGGGAGATGGACGTGGAAATGAAAAAGGCTGCCCTAAAACACGCACCTCCGTCTATCCCAAGCAAGGAGAAGCTGCCTAAGAGACCTAAGACGCAGACAGAAGATTTGAGTTTACATAACCAGCAACCTGAAGCACTTAGCAAGAAAAGATTTCTTGAAGAGCTAACACCTATGAAGGATATGTCATTGGTGTTAGCCTCCAAATTGAGAGGTGTAAGGGCAGCACTGGATCAGCTCCCTACATGGACCTCGGATAACGAGGCCCACATATCTTAGCTGGATGACTGGCGGCAGTGCCTGGAGCCAGAACTGGGGCTTATGAGGCAAAGGCTCAAGAAAGCCGAGGAGAAAATGGAGGATCTGGAAGGGAGATCGCGAAGAAACAATTTGGTAGTGCTGGGACTGCTTGAGGGGGAAGAGGGTCCAGTACCCATGGTGTTTGCCCAGAAGTGTTGTGAAAAATTAGTGGGGCCCTCCCCCAATGGCCCTACTTATATAGTTGAGCAGGCACATCGATCTCTAAGGCTTACGCTGCCTGCAGGTTCTCCTCCCAGACTCTTCCTGTTTAAATTGCTCAATTTCCTGGATAAGCAGCATATTATTGTCAAATTAAAGGATCTACAGGAAATCAAATGGGAAGGTAAAAGGATAAGAGTGGCACAGGACCTACCATACTCGGTGCGACAAAAGAGGTCTGCTCTTCACCCTGTGGTCTCCAAGCTCATCTCTGCGAGCATAAAATTCAGAGTCCGATATCCGGCAACTCTACAGATATTCCATGAAGGCACCTGGCAATCGTTTGAAACTTTAGAGAAGACATCTGAGTTCTGCAAGCACAAATTTCCTGACTTGTTTAAATGAGACTGTAGCAACATCTAGTGGCTACTGGGTTTAACTAGAATTGCACAATTTACGATGTGTGCTTTACAGAAAGGCATTTTAGTTTTTATAAATCAAAAATATTTTGTGTTAACCAAATTTACTTAAAGGGTAAATAACCAGTGGAAATGGCCTGTGATACCCAACTATGAGGGAGGGTAAATGGGCCACACATAAACTTCTAAAAAGAAATGGGAAACACCTCCTATATAACCCAAAGTGTTAATGGGTTGGAACCCCCTAGCACTAGGAGGTTGTTATATTGCGTTAAGAGGGGGGTTCTTTCTGTTTTTTGTTCTGCATGTAGCCAATTGGTTAAAATAATAGCTTGGTCTCATTCATTTAGGCTCATTAGGATTGGTGAAAATTTAAAAACCTGTTTGAGATCTACGATTTTGGAATCTGGGATGTCAATTTTTAGTGCTGATAAGCCGCTTGGGAAGTCCCTTTGTAGCTACTGGACAGCAGAACTATGGACCCTTAGGTAAAGGCAGTTATTTTTCCTGGCAGGATAATAAGAGTCCTGGCAAGTATAGCGGAGAAAGGAATGTATGGGATTGGGGGGGATGGGCATCAGTAGTGAGAGAACTCTTCGGGTGGCATGGTCGTCATCATGCCAGACAAGGTGATAGGAGTGCAATCACTTGGACTGGGGGACAAATGAGGTGAATTAGCCGATTGGGTAGATTATGAAAGGTTAGTTAGGCATAAGGGTTGGGGGGAGGGAGGTGAGGCTGAGAATGAATGCTGGTGTGAAGAGACTGGGGGGTAAATAGGAGGTGCGTAGGGTGGGGGAGGAAGAGAAAGAATGGGGAGGAACCAGAGTCATTTTTATCATAACTTTTACAGGTGCTAATAATATAAGCTACTATCCCAATGGATCTCCCAAACTACTCTCCTTAGTATGAAAATTATATCATGGAATGTCAAAGGTGCTAGGTCTAGGGTAAAGCGGCTTCAGATAATCAAGCACCTAGCGGTGCTCGACTGTCGTGTCACTTTTTTGCAGGAGACACACATGTTGGAAGCAGAGAATAACCTACTAAGAATGGGTAATGTTGGGACAGTGTATACGGCAGGGGCATCCACAACCCAGTGTGGTGTGGCAATACTGGTTACCAAGGGCACTCAGTTTCTTGAAACAGAAAAAGTGGCCAACCCCCAAGGCAGGTTTATTTTCCTGAGGGGGATTTTAGAAAACAGGGGAGTCCTTGTAGGAACAATCTACGGACCGAACAAAGATTCCCCAGAATTTTTTGCCAACTCATCATTAACCTTTGCTCTTTTTAGTGGCTTACCCATAATTCTAGTGGGAGACTGGAATGTGGTTATGGACTCTGCCCTGGACAGATCCTCTTCATTAGGATCTACTCTCTCCCCAGCCCAAAGATCTCTGTGAGACCTTATAGAAGTTTATGGTTTAGTGGATCCCTGGCGGGCTCTGAACCCAGGCATGAAAGCATATACCTTCTATTCCCCTGTGCATAAATCCTTTTCTCAGATAGATTTCTTTTTGGTTAATCAGAGAGTAATTGCAGGTCTGGGGGGTAGTGGGATTACCCCCAGAGTGTTATCTGATCATTCCCCAATTTGGCTGGAACCCAATTTAGCCCCATCTAGTCAAAAAGATACTATATGGAAACTAAACTCTCAGCTTCTTAATCAAGAGGAGGTAGTAAATTGGATTAAAGATTTTATGAAGCAATTTATGGGTCAAAACGAAGGATCTGTCCCTGATTTTGATAAAATATGGTGTACTTTAAAATGTGCTCTTCGGGGGGAATTTATTAGAATCTTGGCTACCAAGAAGGGAAAGCAGGATGCAAAAACTAAAACTCTCTTAGAGGAGATTAAGGCCTTAGAAATGTCATTATCAAATCCTCCACTTGAGGAAGAGATGATGCGTTTAGTAGTGTTGCAGAATGAATATGCGGAAATTTTGAGGGAAAGAGCAGAACATGCTCTTTTTAAAACCCAAGCCAAATATATTGAACAAGGGGATAAAGCCAGCCATCTTTTGGCGATGAGGCTTAGAAAACAAGAGGAATCCCGCCTGGTTCCTTTTGTGCTTTCCCTATCAAATAACACTGTCTTAACTGCCCCCAGACAAATTGCCAAAGAATTTGAACAATATTATATGCAACTGTATAGCCCTCCTGAACCCAATCCTCTACCTAATGAAACCCGGGATTATCTGCTAGCCTCATCACTCCCTTCGCTGGAGGTATCCCAGCAGGAATTTTTGGCACGTCCTATTTCTCAGCAAGAAATTAGGGATGCTATTAGGTCTCTAATCAAAGACAAAGCCCAGGGTCCGGATGGGTTTCCATCAAATTTTTATAAGGTCTTTGAGGTGGACCTATGCCCTATTCTTCTTCGATTGTTTAACTTTATATGTGAGAAGGGTATTATGGATACGACACTTTTGGAGGCCATTATTGTGGTACTGCCAAAACCAGCCAAGGAGAAGAATAGGGTTACAAACTTTCATCCCATTTCATTAATGAACTACGATATAAAACTTTTTGCCAAAATATTGGCAGCAAGGGTGTTCAAAGTCTGGATAGGGCTTTTGAGTCCTGAACAAATTGGGTTCATGCAGGGCAGAGTCTCATCAGACCACATTCGTAAGTTGGTGCATATCTTCTCCATGTTCAGAGATGTAGATAAACCAATGGCTTTGGTTTCTCTGGATGCGGAGAAGGCATTTGACAGGGTCAACTGGACATATTTGTTTGATGCCCTGGTGGTAATGGGGTTTCCAGCCCCTTTCATTTCCTGGGTTAAAGCATTATACTCAGATCCTAGAGCGAAAGTTTACTGTAATGGAGTTTTCTCCCCGGCTTTCCCTTTAAAATCCAGTACTAGGCAGGGCTGCCCACTTTCTCTATTATTATTTAACCTATATCTGGAACCATTGATATGACAGTTAAAAGATTCACCAATTTTGCAAGGTATTAGGATAGGGATGTTTCACTTGAAATTATTGGTTTATGCAGATGATATTCTTCTGCATGTCACTAATCCCTGCGAATCTATCCAAGCCACCCTTCAGATAATTCACAGGTTCAGTAAGGTTTCAAACTATAAACTCAATATTAGCAAGTCAGAAGTGATGCCTTTGAACCCCTTGCTTTCCAAGGAGGACATTACCCCGTTAGCCATGGCGTGGACTACCCATCTTAAATACTTAGGAATAACTTTATCTACATCAGCGTCCCTGATGAAAAGGTTGAATTTAGATAAAACAGTAAAACAAATCCAACTGGATCTAAATAGGTGGAATTCTATGCACTTGTCCCTCCAAGCAGGGATTAGTGTGATTAAAATGAATGTTTTGCCAAGGGTATATTATCCACTTAACATGTTGAATGTTTATCTTTCCATGAATTGGTTTTGCAGACTCCATAGCATAATTTCTCAATTCATATGGAGAGACAAGTCCCCCCCCCGTAGAGCATATAATTGTTTAAGTGCTCCAAAGCACCTTGGGGGTCTAAAACTTCCTAATTTATACCACTATTACTTAGCTAGTCACATGGCTAAATACATGCGGTGGAAGGATATTTCTTTGGACATAGACAATGTTGCTGAATTTCCCATCTGGTTACAGCTGGAACAGTACTTATTAGTGGGGTTGTCCCCGGAGAGCCTCTTATTAATAGCCCCGGGCAAATTAGCTAGTAATCTGCGAGGCTCGGTATTATATGTCTCACTAAAGGTCCATTCACAGTTCTGCAGGTCAATGAAATACAATAACCAAATGGACCTTTCACAACCAGTGTTTAATAATCCCAATTTTAAAGTAGGCGATAAGATAATTGCTGCCCCCAAAGAATGCTCTGACCCCCAAATTAAAGTTAGTGACCTGGCTGTTGATGGTAAATTAGGGGGAACATTGGAAATATTAAATTTCCTTCAGCTTCCCAATAAATATTCCTTCTTTGTGCTCCAAATCAGGCACATGCTGATAAAATGATTCAGTTCAGGAATATGGAGTAGGCAACAGGTGCCTCCTTTCCAAGAGCTCCTTGAATGTGTTAAACAACTGCACGTGGTATCCCAGTTGGTCTCAGTGTTATACGGAAAACTTAATCCGGAGGTATCAGGTCATTCTAGCTACTGAGTGCGTAACTTCCCACATGATAATTTTTCATGGGAAAAAATTTGGAATGGAGTCCGCTTACATATTACCAATGACCACTTAAGATTAACACAGTTTTACATATTGCATAATATCTATTATACTCCAACTAAATTGCATGGAATGGGGAAGATACAGAATCCAATGTGTTTTAGATGTGAACAGGAACCTGGGACATTACTACATATATTATGGGATTATCCCAAGGTAGCCTGCCTCTGGAGAGCTATTCGGGAAAGGGCCAACCCACTACTGGGGTTGCAGGAACATTTTTCACCACAGGTCTGTATAGTGGGGGACTATACTACTGTCCCTTTTAAGCAGAAGAGATACCATATGGCCATTATCTCTTTGTCGGTTAAAAGGCTTATCCTTCGCTATTGGAAAAACCAGCATGTGATCTCCTACCTTGAGTGGGTAAAAGAACTCCTACACAACTTAAGAATGGAAAAGGCAATTGTGAGCCTAAGAGGAAAACTCCCCCTGTATAAATTCAGGTGGGAGAAGCTTTTTACACTTTGGTCCCTCCCTTCGGTTTCTTAGGAAACCAAATTAGAAGAGAAGAGAAGAATTGAGGAAAGAATAGTAATACCCTATAGGATTACCCCATAAGGAACCACAGGAGGTCCTTCTTGGAGAGATTTACACGGATGATCTCTTCACTCCATGTTTTACAGATAAAAGGGGTTGTGATGTTACCTAGTAAAGGGAAATGGCACCATTGGGGAAGGTGAACATGGCTCTGGGGGTGGGTTGGGGAGGGACAATGGGATGGGGAAAGTATGGGGGGGAGTAATTAACCACCGGTTAGAAGGCATGAGTATGTTATTTTGTTTTTCATGTACTCACGTTATGGTAAAACTGTCGAGAGGTTATTTAGGTATTGTTGTATGCCCTGTTAAGGACTCATGCCATTGTACCAATGTAAACATTGCTGGAAAGATGTATGCCTGTTAGAAAGTGTTGATATGGTATAAAATGAATAAAGTTTATTTAATTTTAAAAAATAATCACATGGTGGCTGTTTTCAAGGGGGTGGGGCCAGTGTCTGGGTCAGCCCCTTTGTGTGCATGCCTATGTTTGTGAAGGTAACTTGCCTGCTGGGTTTACATGCCATTCACCAGTTGCCTGTTTTGCAGGTGTGACATATATTCTGCATCATAGGAAATGCAGCTCACTTAACTGCAATTTAGTAGCACACTGAATGTGTGCTTGATTAGCAGGCAAATGCTCTGTGGCTCAGATCTGAGCAGGGACTTAAGCATTTTTTAAATTGTTGTTTTTTTATAAGATGTAAATACACTTGATTGTGATTCATGGTAGTGTGGCGTTGGAATAATAAATTATATAAGTACATTCAGCAAAGAAAATCAATTTGTGATGGTAAATCACCTGCTGGGCCTAGAACCCCACTTGCCTGTTTTGAAAATTGTGACATAACCTCTGTATCATAGGAACTACAGCTCACTTATCCATGGCTCAGTGGCATACTAAAAGTGTGTTTGAGAATCAGTGGTTCAAATCCTTGAAGGGATTTAAACATTTATTTCAATTTCTTATATGATGGAAACTCACTTAAGTGGTGATTCATGGTGGTGTGGCATTGGAGTAATAAATTATATGAGAAGTACACTTAGCTAAGAACCACAGTTTGTGACGGTATATTGTGAGCTGGGATTAGATACCAAGTTTCCTATTTTATAGATTGTGACATACCTCAACACGACAGGAACTGCAGCTCACTCACCTGAAGTTTAGTGGCACATCGAATATGTGTTTGCTTAATAAGCAAAGAATCAACAGTTGAAATTCAGGTAAACACATCTTAAATCTTGGCAGGAATGTACATTTTTTTTTAGTTTATTTGTAAAACACAAACTCACTTTAATGGCAATTCGTGGTGGTATGGAGTTGGAATAGTGAATTATTTGAGAAGTAAATTTAGCTAAGAACATCAATTTGTGAAGGTAGATTGCCTGCTGGGATTAGATCCTCATTTACCTGTTTTCCAGGTTGGGACTTAACCTGTACACCACAGGAACTGTAATTCCATACCTGTAGCTCAGTGGCACACTGAATGTGTGTTCACTAAGAAGGCAAAGGATTAGTGGTTTAAAACCTGGGAACCATACAATATATTGTGCTTTAATAAATAAATATTTTACATTTGTCAGAGCTTTTTTGGCACTTCAGTCTCATGGTACTTTGATTTTATTACAGTTTTTGTTGACCTGCAAAGGAGGGCTAGACAGTTCTGAATATTTTCAGCCTTGTTGGGGTGAGGGAGCCAGATGCAAATTGACACACTGAATAAGGCAAACTGGTGCTGGAAGTCTTAGTAAATAGAGGAAATTTGGCCAGGATACCCAGGGAAATTCCCCATCTCTGCTGTAGGGGTAGCTGCCATCCCCCACTGTGTCTCAGAGGTCAAAGGGAGAGGATGCAAGTGAGGTAGGAGAGCGGGTCTCCTCTCCATCCTCAATCACTTTAGAGACCCAAGCTGCTGAAATTGATTTCTCACTGATGATGTCTGAATTAGAAGGCTCTGCCTGCGTTATATGAGATGCCAATATTGTAGTCGACCTGAATGCAATTCATGCTTCAGGATGTGAACAGGAATGCGAAGCAGTTGAGCTGCTTTGTTCAGAATCAGGAGAAGCAGATGGACTGATGGAGCAGGTTTGGTGTTTGGAGCCAGTTCAACATGTAACTGAAGGGAGTACCAGTGGGACCACAGAGACCCAATTGCCTGGATGCTCGTCTGAGCATGAGAGGAGTGAGTTGGTGATTTTTCCAACCTAAGCTGTCGGTGGTTTAGACATTCAGGATAAATAACTAAAACTGAGAAGGAGGGCTGCGGGTAAGATGTTGGGGCTTGTGAGATGCTGTAATGAACAAACTGATATGGTCCAGGTATTGCCAGAGCTGGATAGGGATCCAGAGATAGCACTACAGGTTGCAGGCTGGGTGCGGTAACAAAATGGCTGGACACTGGATCCTACAGACAACAAGATACGTGAGTACGACTCCTTGGGAATTACAGACATGGGGGAAAAGGTGCCAAAAGAGGCTGTACAGGAATTAGGATATGTAGTTTTGAATGGAGGGATTAATGCTAAGGGGGTGGAGAATGCAGTTGACAAAATGATACCTCATGAGACTGAGAAGACTCCCATTCCTGGCCCTAGCACATGAAGGCTGGTAGGTGCAAATGCTGCAGGGAGTCATTTGGTGCAGGAGCAGCCTGCACAGTAGGTCAGTGATGACACTTTACCTGTAGGCCTGAGGATCGATATACTACAGGATCCTAATAAGCAAAAATTGTTTAAACCTTTGTTGTGAATGGCGGACTTCTTTAAAACAGCTGCTAAAGAACCTGCACCGAGAAGGAATGCAATTAGATTAACGTACAGACGGGGCTTAGAGGAACCACTGGATAGGGTGTATATAGGAAGAAAATTATTGAAGAATTCCCTGAAATTCTATGCCTCTGAAGTCTTTGCATTAATACATATGGATGATTTTAATTATGATGTCAGTTTCAAAACAGTAGACGCTCTGGAAAGATTTTGGACTAGATATAATACTGTACTTTAAAAGATTCTCCACTGTGGGCTCCCTTTGTAGTGATCCCTATCACGAAGCCAGCAGTGAGAACAATTACAGTTCTGTTTACAAATAAATGGGTGGCACTTACAGATATTTTGTACTGGCTTAAAATGAGATGTGAAGTACTGGAGCACCCAGTACCAGTGATTGATTCAGAACAGTTTTGGACTAGAGGTTGGAAAATAAAATATTAATTATTTACGACCAATAATAGGATTGCTCATTTACCTTGGAGTTTGTTCCTAGGAAAAGACAGGGGCTCATTATTTTATCCTGGGCAACCTAAATCCTGTCATGAATGTGGCTCAAGATTGCATCTTAGTAATGCATGTGACACCCCTAAGTGCACTCATTGTTTGGAAACTTGCCATTTTTCCAATAATTGTAAGAATTTGTTCCTTTGTAACCTTTGTGAGGAAAAGGGTCATTCCTATGTCAAATGTCCCTGGGCCTCTCACAATTCTGGGGATGGTCTCTAGCATGAGGCGTTGATAACCCAGGCCCAGGGAAAAAGGCTGTGCTCAGACCTCAGAAAGCCGAATGCAAAAATTCAAAAAGAGAAAGAGGCTACTTTGAGAGGGAACATGACACAGCCGGAATTAGTAGTACTAAAAGATATACAAAAAGATAAATATATGGGAGGAGAAGAGCAATCACTAGCATCTGATGCAGGAGACAGGGTGCAGCAACAGGGACAATCTAGTAAGCCAGTGACAGAATTACAAGTAGACAGAATTCCGGAGGAACCTGAACAGGGAGAGCAAATGGATGGTATTGTGCAGGACTCCATTGTGGATATGGAGGATAGGACTTATGATGAGAGTTGGGAATTGAACGATGGGGAGCTTCTCTTGGATCAGTCATCTATGCCTCCCCCCTTCTATATTAAATAAGGAACAGCCTTTTACAAAAGTGAGCTATAAAAAACAGACACTCGGAGAAAGTTGGAATACTTCCAGAACCAAAGGGAAAAGAAAGAAAGAAAGAAAGAAAGAAAGAAAGAAAGAAAGAAAGAAAGAAAGAAAGAAAGAAAGAAAGAAAGAAAGAAAGAAAGAAAGAAAGAAAGAAAATGAAAGGGAAAAAAATTACAATCTAATAAATATGCCCCTTTACTTCTTGATAAATCTCAGGGTCCGATTCTTCCTCGGTTGCTTCTTCAAAAGGGACTTCATCGGACATAGATGAAGGTGGTTACAGGAGAAAACGGATGGGCTACCAGAACCAAATTAAAAGGATTATAACCTTTTTTAATCAATGCATGACTTCTGAATTTTTGCCTTAAATGTCAATAGTATAAAGAATGGGGTACTGCAGGATGTGGTTCTGCATGAATTGAGTCACATGAACACTGATATTATTTTTTTACAGGATACCAAGATTAAAACTTTCCAAGAGATAGCACAATGTAACAAGTTATGGCATCAAGGAGTCACATTTTGGTCTCAGGGTCAAGACCGATGTGACGGGTTGGGAATTTTATTTTCCAACTCTGAATTAAAAGTTTCCAAAATGATTGATCTGAAACCGGGTAGAGCACTTATTTTGCATGTGTCTTATAGAAGGCAGAGAATTAAACTGGTTAATGTGTGTGCCCCTTGGGGAAGGCATTGCGTGTGGAATTGTTCAAAAAGATTCAACCCTTCTTGTGTACTGCCAGGTCAATAATTTGGGGGGGGGTGACTTTAATTGTAGTATATAAAAAGAGGATAGAGGATTAAAAACTGATAAAATGTTTTGTGACTCTAATGTTCTCAATGAAATTACTGCAATGGCAAAGTTTAAAGATGTGTATCACTTGTTGCATGATTCAGGGGGATTTATGTTTCATAAAGGTAATCAGAAAACTAGGATTGATTATATCTGGGTATCGTGATCAGTGGAGGTTTAAAGGTCAGTTGTTAGTGAGATGGCCTTCTCTGATCATTCAGCTGTATATGTTGATTGCTTTTGGGGTTTGGGGTAAATCCAAGGGAAACATCCACGGAAGTTGAATGTTTCTCTCTTAGACTAGGATGAAGTAGTTGTTGAATTTAAGAGGTTATGGGAAACTATACTTTCAGTACAATGTATGTACGGCACTTTGATAGAGTGGTGGATGGATACAAAAAAGAAGGTACATATTTTTTTCAGAAATTGGCAGGGAAAAAGAATAGAGATAAATATTTCTTATATTTGCAGTGTAGAAAACAATTACATAGATTAATTTCATTGGCTGATAGGACTGGACATGATTTTAGCTCACGAATACAGAAGGTGAAGAAGGATATACATTTGTTTCAGTATGATAGAGCTAAGACCTTGAAGCAAGAATTGAGATTTGGTACAGTTAGTAAGCAGCAGACGTTTGATCTTTTTAAGGATAGTCAAAGGATTGCAACAAAAAACACTATAGATGAGTTGAGAGATGAGACTGGTATAGTGTATAAAGATAAACCTTCATTATTATGTATCATAAATGAGCATGTGGTGGATAATTTTGGTACAGAGCCAGTGCTTAATAACATGGATTATTATATAGGGAAATTGGAGACAAAGGAAATTTCTAAACTACAGGAGGATCAGATGATTGCTTCAGTGACTGAGAGAAAGTTATGGCAATAATAAAGACAGTAAGGAATAATTCTACTCCTGGTCTGGATGGCATTCTGGTGGAATTTTATAAGGTTTTTTGCGATTTATTAAGTTTGGAACTGGTTAAATTGTTTAATGAACTTTTGCAATCTTTGGATATTCCTAGTTTTTTAGTGGAAGCAGAGTTAACATACTAACATACTAATTGCCAGCAGATTAGGCCTTATGGTCTATCGAGTCTGCTCGAACCTCAGATTCCTAGTTGGGTGCTGAGGCCTTCCCCCCTTTGTGTTCCAGAAACCCCTATCATCCATCCCCACCCCCCTGGGCCAGGCCATCATCTGATACAGCCACTTTTTGTGTCTGTCCCACCCTCTCTTGAAGCCCTCCACTGTGGATCTCTGAACTAGCTCACCAGGCAGTACATTCCAAGAGTCCACCATCCTCTCAGTGAAAAACCTCCTCCTCTTTTCCCCCCTCAACCTTCCACCTTCCTACTTCAAACCATGACCTCTGGTGATACCTCCCTGCTTTAGTCTAAAGATCCCCTCCATGTTTACCCTATTTATTCCCTTGAGGTACTTGAAGACCTCAGTCATGTCCCCCATCTCTCCTCTCCTCCAATGAAAACAGGCAGAGCTCCTCAAGTCTGTCCTCATACGTCAAATCCTCTAGTCCTCGTATTATTTTAGTTGCCCTCCTCTGTACTCTCTCCAGGAGCTGTATGTCCCTCTTCAAGTGTGGTCTCCAGTACTGTACACAGTACTCAAGGTGTGGTCTAACCAGTCCATTGTACAGAGGCAGAATCACTTCCCTGTTCCTAGAGGTGATCCCTAATACGATGCATCCCAACATCCTGTTTGCCTTGCTAGCCACTCTTCTGCACTGCTCAGAATTATTCATACATGCATCCACCATGACCCCTAGGTCTTTTTCCCCTATTGAGGCCTACAGTGCCTCCCCTCCCAGGGTGTACCTGTGTTTAGGGTTTCCCCACCCAAGATGTAACACTTTGCACTTGGTGATATTGAAATTTAATTTCCATGTGTGAGCCCAGCTTTTCAGGGTGTCCAGGTCCCCTTGTAGGAGTTGATTCTTTTATTTAAAAAAGGAGATAGGTCACAGTTACAAAATTGGAGGCCGATTTGTTTAATGAATACAGATTTGAAAATTTTAAGTAAAATTTTGTCTAATCATTTAGCTGGATGTGCAAGTTTGATTAGTACTGAACAAGGATGTGCTATACCTCAGAGGGGGATTCAGGAAAATTTGATTCGACTAAGGGAATTATTTTATAGAGGGCATAGAGGGGGAGATATCAGTTTGGTTCTTAGTTTGGACCAGAGGAAAGCATTTGACTCTCTTTCTCAACACTATTTATTCAAGGTTTTGGAGAAATATGGAATTCCTCAGAAATATATCTCCTGGATTAAACAGTTGTATAAAGAAGCTCCAGTGATTTCGAGGGTGAATGGATGGCAAGGGGACAGAGCAAAAGTACATAGAGGTGTCAAGCAGGGCTGTCCTTTATTATATGTCTTTGGAATAGATCCTTTATTGCACAGTGTACGGATTGACCCTGAGATAAAAGGGGTATGTCTTTCAGAATCCTTCCCATCTTTGAAAGTATTAGCATATGCTGATGATGTAGTTATAGTGGTACATGCTTCTACAGAGGAATGACAGATATAGGCAAGACTTCAGGAATTTTCTGAAACCTCAAGTTCTTGTATTAATAAAGAAAAGAGTATAGGATATCAGTTGAGTGGGGACCACTTGATTAGAAAGCAATATGCAGGAATTAATCTGACTTGCGAGCCTATAAAAATATTGGGTATTTTTTCGGTGCTGAAAATTCTGCTTTGATGAATTTAGAAGTGAAACTAAAGCAGGTAGAAGTTGCCATGGTGAGACGGGCCCATGGTATGATTTCTAAGACGAAAATGATTCTTTTGCTTAAAACTATGATTGTACCAATCTTACTGTATGTTAGCTATATCTACCCTTCTCCAAAGATAATACACACTAGATTGTTTAGTTTACTTTTTAGGGCATTGTGGGGGAGTAGATTGAATCCCATTAAAAGACATGTGACATATTGGGAAATAAGAGAGGGAGGCATAGGAATGATTCATCCCATTGGCTTTTATTACAGTATATTTCTTTATTATAATATTATAGAACTATGGATTAACAAGAATAGAGACTGGTATGTGTTATTAATGGAATGGACTGGACCTTGTGTAAAAGCTTGGGAACAGCAGAAAAGTAAGTTGTTGAGTACCATTCATGTAGTTCCTAAGGAAGTAAGGGAAATGTTTCAACAAATAATAGCTTGGAAAGTAAACTATGATATTGCAAGCATGAAAAACAGGACAGATATCTATGACATGATAGTTAAATCACAATGTTCAGAAACCTTGGTTTTACCATCTTGTAGTGTTCAGAGTAGTCAGGGGATGTTCCAACAGTTATCAAATGAGAGACTGCCGGCATTTGTATGGGATCTTCTTTGGTTGACTATACACGGGAAACTGAATGTCAAGAATAATAATAAGCACAAGGCACTGCAGGAGAGATATTGTTTGAGACACAGTTTTTCTCAAATTTTAGAGATGCAAGAACATTTGTTTTTTGAATGTGAGTATGCCAAGCAATTTTGGAAATATGTAGCAATGTATTGGGAAATCCAACAATTCCATACTATTACGTGTCAGGATTTGATTTATGTAATATGGACTTCAGCCTAGCAGTAGTTTTCAAGGAATACATTGCAAGTAGTATTTGCAATTTTGAAGTATTATATATGGCAAGCAAGGTGCAAATGGGTCCTGCAGCAACAATGTGTTCCTCATATGGCTTTATTGCAGATGGTGCACAATGAAATCATAAAAGTATATGATAAAGATTTGGGAAAATGTTCAAGAGGTCAAATGCTTCAATTATGGAAAGGATGTGAGAATATTCTATGGAAGGAGTAAGATGTTAGAGGTAAAAAAAAGGGCCTACTAAATGGAAATTATTATTTTCATGAAATGGAAATAGAGCAGCAAAGACTGACATGTTTAGCGGGCTTGTTAACCTTGTGTTTGGGCTGCAGAAGAAACTGACATGACTGTGATGTATTGAATTGACGTGTATTGCCTTGATTTGTTTATGAATTTTATCCCTTTTCCCCCTAGTAAAATTCCCCTACTCTGTCAAAAGGGGGACCCCTGGTCCATCATGGTGGACAGTCAGTGTGAGAAGTCGGCTGGTGTACCTGAAGGGGAACAGATCTCTGTCCCTGAAGGTCCAGCAGTGGAGATCGTTATGGGGATACAGAAACAGAAAATATGGATGAAACCTATGAAGAAGCAAGAGAAGAATGTATCATGGATTTTGATGAAGCTGAGCAAAACCTCCAGGACAACTGGGCTACAGAAAAGCAACATCTTGCAGATATGCTATTAAATGCTGAAAAGCAGTATCAAGCAAAAAAGTCTCAACTTGAAGAAGAAGAAAAGAAGAGAAAATATTTACAGCTAGTCCAGAGGTGATTCCAGGAAAAAATTTGATAACTCCTGTCTTTCAGTTTGGAGTGCCATGCCCTTGTCAAGCTCCGAACACCAGTGTACATATGACTCCATCAGAAAAGAGCTGGACCCCAAGTTCCACACTCCAAAATGCAGGATGGATGTTAGCAAACAATGGTACCTGGATCCCCGACCCCTGCATTTCTGATTCCAGAAACAAGTACAAACAAAGGTGATCTAATGCCTGTTTCAGTACAACTAGAAGCACAAGAACAAACTGGTACTGAAAATAACACATCTTTCCACTGATAGAATCAGCCACTACACCGTGTGATTAGGACAATCAAACAGGTACTGTCATTGAGATTAATAATATGGAAACACCCCAGGAACAATCTTCTGATATGTCAGCCTGCCAGCTTCTTTTGGCATCAATTTCTCAAAATGAGAACACTAGCACTCTAACAATAATACTAATAATATTGAACCAGGTCCTAAATCTAGCTTTGCCAGCCTCTTTCACTGGCTGCCAGAAAATGCTAAAAGAAGGTATGTCATCAGGATGCACTATAAAGGGGGCCTCGAAGAACCACCAGATAGAACTTATGTGGGGAAATTCTTAATCAAACCGTCATTACAATTTTCTCCCTCTGAAATTTTCACTTTTATTCATGCACCAGGGGAATAAAGCTTTGATGTGAGCTTTAGGTCAGCAGCATTACTAGATAGATTTTGGCAGCAGTATCAGAAGTGTAAAGATTCTCCTGTTAGGGTCCGCTTTTTTGTTATACCTTTATCCAAACCAATGGTCAAAACCATTACGATACTGTTTAGGAATGAGGAGGTACTGTAAATGCTAAAGACATTTTATATTGGTTAGAAAAGTGCTGCAAAGTACAAGTGTTGCCAGACCCTATCATTGACAGTGAAGGGTTCTTTATAGGGGGTTGGAGATTCAAAATTCAGCTGAAATTAACTGATAGAGGGATACAACAGCTCCCTAGCAGTTTCTTTCTTGGGAGAGACCGGGGAATCCTTTTTTATCCAGTGCAACCCCGGACTTGCTACAAATGTGGTTCCCCCAGACATGTTAATAGCAATTGTGAATAAATCAGGTAATTGATGTGCAGGATGCTTTGTCACTCAGGGGTTCATTGTACTTTCACCCACAAATATAGTCTGTGTGATAACGAGGGACACACTTTCACCAACTGCCCCTGGGCATCCCATAACACTTTGGATGCTGATTTTGCAGAGCAAGATTTCTATGTGAACACAGCCAGTCACAGAACTAACTACACCCAAAGACAGCCTAGTTTTCCTTTTCACCCTCCCCAGGAACCCAGGTCCTGCATCCCTGCAACAGTCCCAGTGAAACACCTTCCCTCTCTCTGAACTGCCCCAGATATCCCTGTTTCTGCTCCTTCTACTGAAGGTCCCTGTACCAGTATAGCACCTGAACCACCCCTACCCCCCAAGGTTGTAGTCACACCACCAGATATGCCTCCCCCAGATCTGACCTCTTTCTAGCTAGTCACACAAGGTAAAGAAAAAACAAAGCTGACAAGGGTCCTCAGAGCATTGCACAACTACAAAATAAATATGAAGTATTGCGGTGGAGGAAACCAAAATGGAGGACCTCTCAGATGCTTCCTCCACTGTAGACTCCTCCTCTGAAAATGAGGAACCAATAAAAGTGAAACCCAAAGTCAAAAAGAAATGATGGGGAACTAGATCTAATGCAAAAGTGGTAACAGCCTCTTTGTTTCCCTAGGAAATATATGTGCCTCACATCTCAACCATGCTTGAATTATCTGCTGCTTCTCTAAATGTAAACAGTATTAAAGATGAAAAAAGGAGGAAAACAACATTTGCTCTTTTTGAATCCTTAAAGTTTGATGTACTGTTCCTTCAGGACACAAGATTGCATGTACTATCAGAAACACATAAAGCAGCAGCAGCTTGGCAATGGGGTCCTTGTTTTTGGTCCCTGGGCCTTGACTCATGTAGTGGTTTAGAATTTAGTTTTTTTTCCACCTGTCAAAATATTCAAGCTGGTAGAAATCCACCAGTGAAGGGTTTTTTTATTAGACGGCTGTATTAACTGTCAAATCTTTTTCCTGATAAATTGTTATGCTCCCCACATTAAAACAGTCTATATAGATTTGTGGAAAGAAATTCAACCTTATCTTTTCACTGCTAAATTAATTATTTTTGGTGGGGATTTCAATTGTGGTCTTCTCTCTGATAGAGGAATTCATACAGAAAACATTTTTTATGATGTTAATGCACTTAAAACTCTCCTAGCACAGAGTAAATTAAAGGATGCTCAACATAATTATCAACAGAAGCCAGCCCACACCTTTTATAAAGGTAAACTCTCTTCCAGAATAGATTATTTTTTATATCTGATATTATACCAGTATGGAATTTCCAGGGAACGGTAGTAGCAATTACTGACAATTGCCTTATTGGCATTATTTTGACTGATATATCTGGAGTTTCTTATGGGAATGGGCTTTGGAAGTTAAACTAAAATTTAATAAATAAAACAGAGTATCAGGATTTAATGACAGCTAGTAAATCTGTTTTGTGTCTATATGAAGACTTAGTGATATGGTAGCTAGACACAAAAATTGTTCATATCACTTTTTAAAATAATATCCAGATGTCAGAATTATGATAAACAAAAAATATATAAGGATCTCAGGTACCAGCTACAGTATTTGCAGAAAAGGGTTAAAAACATAAAAAATTCAGAACAAAAAATTAATGACATTAAAGAAGAATTAAAATAGTTACAGAATAACAGATTTATATCTTTAGAGGCTGAACAAAAGTTTGGCATGAAGGGGAAATCACACATCATTAACCCTTTTGAAAATTGAGAAAACAGTTAATAACAAAACTATGAATCAATTGCAGATGGAGGATGGAAATTTAATCTCCCCTATACAAGACATTCTTAACCCTTGTTGTGACGCGGACTGATGTATCAGTCCAGAATTCTTATACGTTCTAATTCTGTTGGCAGCCTAAGGGTTAAAGAACTGGATAAATATATAATAAAAAAGGTTAGGACAGAATTCATAATTTCAGCCAGAACTTCAGAATGGTTAAAAAATATCACCCTGCCTCAAATGTCCGAGGATTAGAAACACTTATTAATAAAACCTATTTCAGTACAGGAACTAGAATCAGTAATCAAATCACTAAAATCAAATACTACTCTTGGAGTGAACATACTCACACGTAAGTTTTATAAGTGGTTGTGGGAACAGTGAACAGAAGAAATTAGTCAGGTCTATAGTAAATTACTAAAATGTGAAGAATTCCTATCAGATATGAATATAGGGCCATTTTTTTACTGTTCAAAAAGGGAGATAAAACACTCCTCAGCAATTGGAGACCTATTGTACTTTTAAACATTGACCTAAAAATCCTGGCAAAAATTCTTAGTAATAGATTGATAACTATCCTTCCTGACATTATCCATCACTTCCAAATATGTTCAATACCTAAGAGGAAAATAACAGATAACTTAATTCATCTAAGAGAAATTGTCAAGGCGAGTCAAAGAATCAATTTCAAAACATATATAATAAGCCTTGATCAGACCCAAGCTTTTGACAGGGTGGCCCATAAATTAATTTGGTTATGTTATGAGGGCTATGGGGTACCCAGTCAATTCATTTCCTGGCTTCAAAAATATTATAAAAATGCTACATTAATTCCCCTTCTTAAAAGTTGGTTAGAGAAGAAAAGAGGAGTCCAAAGAAGGGTTAGACAGGTGCCCTCTAAGTCTCATTTTATTTATTGTAACTAGGCTCTAGTATTAGAATTATAAATTATTCTACAGATATACTAGGGATTCCAACTCCTGGCACACTTTCAGTTAAAATGTGTGCGTATGTAGATGACTTACGTTGTGGCTGTTAGAGATATTTCCTCTGGGGAAAAAGCACTGCAAGACTTGCATAATTTTTCTTTGTCATCTGGAGCCAAAATAAATCATGCCAAAAACTTTTGCCTAGCAACAGGAACCAATAATAGACAAGAAATGCATTTTCAAGACATGCCAATCATGTATGATTCATGTAAAATTTTAGGAGTATATTTTGGGCCATGTGATTTATCAGAACTAAACTGGAAAATAAAATTGGATTTAGCTTTAACCCGGGTAACATTATGGAATAAGTGGAACATAAGTAAACTAAAACGTATCCACATAATCAAAACCCATTTAATCACCATATTTTTGTGTATCAGCCATATTTCCCTATTCCCAAACAACTGGAAATAAAGCTCTTTGGATGTTTTTTTTTTTTCTTGTTTATGAGGCAGCTGCCTTAACCACATTAAAAGAGGTATTACATATTTAGGGGTTAACAAAGGTGGATTGAATATGATTAATTCTATTTCTTTTTATTTTAGTATTTTTTTCTTTACAAATTTAGTTCCAGTTATAAAAAATGAAAGCCCTTCTTGGGCCACCTGGATCGGTGAAAAATTGCAACTAATTCTGCAAATGTGGGAGGGAACACATTTTTTGTCAAAACATCAAAAAACCCATACACTCCTATGTACTTTAAATATAGTTTTGATAAACTCAAAATATGGCATATAAATATTAATGATCTCAAGACTTGTTCTAGGCAGTTTATTTATGATCACACTCAAACACACTATTATTTAATAGAACATTTTGATGGGAGGAATGAGACAGAAAAAAAAGAAAATCTGCCAAATACTCTTAGAACCTTGGATCCCCAGTAAAACCTGGTATGTGGTTTGGTTGGGGCACACAAAACAAAAACTGAACATCATGAACAACTTCAAACACAAAGAAATTTCTGAAAGGAATTGTCCCAGATCATGTTGTGTTACCATCCTAGAAACAATTCAACATTTATTTTGAATATCCTTATGTCTTAGATTTATAGAGAATTGTGCAATATAACTGGTCTTGTCTCCCTTTCCAATATCTGAATTATGATACCTTTGTATTGGGGATTGTAACAGATCATTGGAAAAACTTCAATAAAGGATATATACAGGTACTGTTTGCAGTGTTTAAGTACAGGATATGGTAAAGCAGATGTCATTTTTTGATCCAACAACAACACATTAACCAAGAACAATGGAAACAGAAAATAAACTGTGAATTCAAAGTCTTTGAGGAGAAATTGTCCTAAATTCTGTATACAAAAAGGTTATAGTTTTTAGGAACAGAAATCCTATTCTTTAAGATAGTATTTATTTTGGAACAATGGTTGAACTCATGAAGTTGAATCCTTAATTTGTTTTGGTGTCTTTCTGTTCTTTTTCCTCCCTTTTGTTGATAATCTTGGGAATTGTTGTGTTTCTGGATGAATTTATTTGACATGTATTGTATATTATTTTGGGAGGAAATATATGTTTTCTTTTTTGATGACATGTATTGTTTGTTATGTACTGTATAATAAACATTCATCTACTCTTTGAAGTAGGGAGAACCCTAGGGCCTATGGGTTAGCAAGATGGCTGACCCAGAAGGAGGAGGAGGAGGAGGAGGAGAAGGAGGTGTTTCTCCAGCCCTGGACATACCTTAGACTCATATGGAATTCACTAGCTCAATGGAAACACCCGAATCTATCGAAATTCAGAACAAAACTAGTACTGTTGAACATCAGGCATTAAAAGAAACAAATGATGAAATGATGGAATTTCAAAGACAGACTGCCATTACCTTAGCACAACAGACAAATGCCAGTGGAAAACTGAGGACCACTAGTTGGTAAAGCAACGTACCACAACTGGATAGAGAGGACATACTGCAAGGAATCCTTTAAAACTACTGGCAGATGAAGAAGCTGCATTGCAAGCTCTTACTACAATTCAAACTTCAGAAATGGAAACTATAGACTTCAGCCTTTAGGCTCCAGGGAGCAAAATTCAGTCACATCAGATACAACAATTTCTGAAGAACAACAAAAAATGAAGGAGCATTCTTCCAGTGCTCCATGGACCCCAGAAAGAGTGCTACTAGCTGCTGGCTGGACAAGAACTGCAGACGGCAGAACTTGGGAAGTGAGACCATTGCTGACTGCAAAAGAAATTCAATCCTTGTCTCAACAAGAAAAAATTACAAAAGGTAAAGAGGATTTCCTTGACTTAGACTTTAACAGTTGTGATGCCAATATTAAAGACAGTAAGCACTATGAAGATTGCCATGGCAACCAATCATATTGGTGGGAATCTGAATTTTGAAACAAAACTCCAGAAAAGTACTGACTGTCAAAGTAATGAGAATATAAATGAAACAAATGCTATGAGTTATGAAAGCTCACAAGACTTGCTGCAAATCTGGCAGGAGGTTGAAAAAATTACAACTACAGTAATGTAACAGATGTGAACGTAGCTCACTCAGGCCAGTAGTTAACAATATAGAAATGTCAACACCCAGGCAACAAAATGAAAATATACAAGAGGTACAACCCTTTACTTCTGTGGCTGGAATAATGGAAGAAACAGTTGCATAGATAAGAGTGTGCCCTCAAAATAGTGAAACAGCCCCTCTCCCAGCAACAGAACAAAATAACAGAGGAAGCAGCACTTCTAATACTGGAAACCAGCAAAGACAAAATGCAAAATCATCAGAAAATTTCAGAATGACAGATCTCTTTGCCAATTTAGGAGAACCTACAAAAAGAAGGAATGCTGTGCATTTCAAATATAAAGGTGGACTGGAAGAGCCTCTGGATATACATTGCTCAGAGACTACTCAAAGAATCCTTACAATTTCTGGCAACAGAAATATTTGCATTAATTCATACCTCAGGTGACTCTTAGTTTGATATACGTTTCAAAACACAGATGCTTCTGGAAAGATTTTGGCTTAAATATAACTCTGTGAAAACATATCCAATATGGACTCCATTTGTGATTATGCCAATAACAGAACCAACACTCAAAACAATAACTATTTTATTTAAGAATGAAGGTGTGCACACCTCAGATATAATATACTGGATCAAGCAAAAAGCTGATGTCACAGACAAATCACTTCCCATAATAGACTTCAAAAACATATGGACAGGGGGATGGAAGATAAAAGTTAAGCTATGAAAAACAGCAACATGATCCCAACATCTCCCAAGCAGTTTTTATATAGGAAGAGACAGGGATTCTGTTTTTATGCAGGACAATCAAAAACCTGTCATTGTTGTGATTCTTTATCACACTTCCGCAACGCCTGTGATATTACAGTCTGTGTTCTTTGTTTGAGTATTGGACACTCAAGCCACTTTTGCCCCAATATAGTCAGATGTAACCTCTGTGAGAAATCCAGACATTCATATGAAGCATGCCCCTGGGCAGCTCACAATAAAGGCTCATATTATGAAAAAGAAGACATGGTCCTAGAGGCGCAACAAAAAAGAGAATGACAAGAACAAGAACAGAATGCCCTGAGCAAACACTACCTGCAGAACTAATTTCTATGGATTTAGAGCAAACCAGAAAAACAGTCTCTGCTGATCAAAACTCAAAACAATAGCACAGCCATGGGCACTGAGGTACACAATACTCAGCAACAAGAAAAACTTATTCCCCTACAGGAAATTACTCCTAAAACCATCACAAACATTTAGCCCCCAGCACCATCAACCACAAACCAACAAACAGCAATGCAACCCCCCAGCTTAACCACAGAAGGATTTTAAACTGGTGGGAGGTAAATGAAGGAACATATAACTGTTTCCAAAATCCAAAATATCCAGAAAGGACTCAATGACTACAAGAAATAGTTATGCAGCCTTGCAAGGAGACTCAGAGGAGGATGAAGAAGACTCAGACGTCTCGTCAATGTATCCTCACAAAAAGATCTCTCGGATACAGACAGAAATACATTTTGTCAAAACCAAAAGAATCACATTAAAGGACAATGAAAAAAAGTCTAAGAAATATGGACACTCACTAGGAACTGTACCCTAGTTTGACAATGGTAGAACTTTGTATTTCTAATTTTAAAATAGTTATCATTAATGTAAATAGTATAAAGAATTATTAAAGGAATTAGCCACCTTTTCAGCCCTTAACACCTCAGGTGCACAAGTAATACTATTGTAAGATACCAGGCTGAATACAAACAGTGATATTTATAAAGCACAAAAAGCATTGCCCTGGGGCCCATCACTGTGGTCAATGGGAGAAGACTTATGATCAGGTGTGGGTGTACTATTTCATTCAGTTAATGTGCAATTTTTGAAAATAATGGATGTCAATTCAGGAAGACTATTATTGATGGATACAACAGACATAAATAAGAACAGGTGTAATTTACACTCAAACAAAAAAACAAACAAGAATAAAATGTTTTAACAAATTGCAACCATATTTACACACAGCAAAATTTGTTGTCTTAGGAGGAGATTTCAACTGCTCATGGGAATTAGGAGATGAGACAGGCAAAACAAATAAAATCTACTGTGATTCAAATAATTTAAAACAAATAATAACAAGAGCAAATCTAAAAGATGGATACAGACAGATAAAACCTCAAGGGGGACACATTTCAGAAACACATTATCCACCAGAATATATTTTTATGTTACATAGAGGGAAAGTACTAGATTCCATAACAGTAGTTTCAACTTTATCAGACCATGTAGAAGCACGATTTGTGGGCAGAAGAGCGCAGCAATATGAACGTGGTAAAAACTGAGAAGGTAAAACAGCATGAGTGAATACAGTTACAGGGAAAGAATAGTGCTGAACATTACAGTGCTTACCTGTAGCTGTGTCCACTCAGGCTGAGTACTGCAAGTGCAGAACTGTGACTGGAATCAGCATGCTGCCATTGTGGCTTAGAGGACAGAGCCATAGTCTGGGAAGGAAGGAAGTACAGATTGGTGCATCAGAGGTTTGAGTCCTATTCCTGCACTGTATGTGTAGTTTTTTTTCTGCTTATGTGTTCTGTTCCATGTTGTGCCCAATCCTTGCTGGTCTGATTTTGTCCTCCTCCCCGAGTGTGGCTTCCCTCATAAATGATTATATTTATTGGGGGTTGGGGGGCAGAGTCCCCAGCATTAAAAATGATATTCTGTTGTTGTGTTCTGTGTGTTTTGTGGTGTCAGGGAACAGTGAATTGTGAGGTTGTTTGCCTCGCTGTTTTTCCCCAGTTTTTACTATGCGGTTTTGGTTGCGCTGAGTTCGACTGCACTATTATATTTTAGTGGTTGTAGACCTGAACCTAGAAGTACATGTAAAAATAAGCCTAAGTGATGCACAAAAATTAGGAAAAGAGTACTGAAAATTAAATGCACTATTATTGCATGATACCTCAATCACTAACAAATGTGAGGAATTATTAAAAGCAAGAGGAACTGTATCCTGCTGCTTCAATTCATTAACAGACTGGTACACAGATACTAAAAAGGAACTAAAACAATGTTTACAAACTATAGGAAAGAAAATGGGACAATCAGATTATATTAAATACTTGCAACTAAGAACACAACTATTTAGGTTAATCTCACTCCAAACAACAGAAAAAGTATCATATAAAGAACAAATCAACAAAGTTACATCTGAAATGAAAACATACTTGTATAGCAGAACAAAATCACTAACAGCAGAACAGCAATTTGTTTCAAACAATTCTAATATATCTCTAGATGTTTTTAAATACAATCAAGAAAAAAATAATATAAAACTTTAGATCTATAAAGGCTGAAACTGGTCAGATAATAACAGATAGCAATGATATAACAGACACTATAGAACAGATCATGAAAGCCTTTCTTAACTAACATGACACCACAAAAGGAAACTTAAAAGGCTTCATGAAGACCATACAGGAAAACAATCTGACAAAAACAGAATCTGAAGATCTGATCTTTACCCAACTAAGGTAAACTGACCTTATTACTTACTTGTAGTACCACTATTGTATTCTGTAGCACTGTGTTGCCAACTACGTTAACAAGGTAGGCTAGGACAAGTTCTGTTTCTCTTATGTTAGAGTCTGCATGACTTATTCTAACTTGTGGTAACTACTGTATACAGTCAGAATGTATTTGAAACTATTTGAGGCTTGCATAAACTGACTGTAGAAGCACACAGATTAGTAAACAACATAGCAACTGACGTAAACACAGTTTTACTGAGTGATGAAACAATTGGAACAAAATGTGACTCTTGTGGGAAATTTACTACCTAACCCTTAAATGGTTCTGGAATCTACAATTGTGAACAGTGTAATGAAATAAATGACTTAATAAGAGATATTATGTTTGGAGCTAGAAAATAAAAGCCTTACACATCAGTCAAACAATACAAATGAGAGTGTGAAAGAACCACTTGCTGATGGTAATGTAGTAGTAGTAAAACTTTTTTTTATTTTGATTTTCAGAAAGGAATAACCCAATTGAGTAAAGACTCATTTGCAGTGGGGTCCCATAGGCATAAAAATAACAAACAAGTTACACAAATAAAGTATACAAAATATACAAAATTTACAATCATTATATGATAGAACATAGTAACAAGTTAAAAGGTTAGTCATAGCATACTTTAGGCAGTGCAGCTTTTTTCACTAACCATGATTTTATAGAGCTCCAAGAAGGGACATTATTTTGCAGCCATAGATGGTTTGGTGAGTTGTTTCACAATTTAGGCACTGAGCAAATGAAGTTTGAACCTCCCTTTGCTGTTTTCATGACTGGCACTTCATATTCAATCAATTGAGCTGTACATAGGCCTTTCTTTATAGTTCTAATCTTAACTGTTTCTGATAAATAAATAGGTATTTTATTAAGATAGAATTTAAAGATCCAATGAATCTTATGAATATTATAATGTTCAGATAGAGTTATCCAATCTAGAGATCTATAAAGAGTACAGCGATGGGTATTCCTCAGGGCATCTAAAATATATTAGGCAAACCTATTATGAAGTAAATCCAATCTGTAAAGCAGAGACCCTGTTGCCCCCTCAAAGAGAGTATCCCCATAATCAAACAGGGCATCAAACAGATATAGTTCACTGTTCCAAATTATGGAAAGGTTAGACAAACCAGCAGATGAAATATTGGAAATAATTGAAAATGATAGCCCTGAAAATACCTCCCAAAAAGGACAGCCCTCTAGAAAGAGTAAAAACTTACCCCAAGATGATATAAGCACTGTGTCTGCATCAGGCATTAACAGTAATGAAAATTTATTTGCAATGGAAGAAGGTGAAAATATATCACATGAAAACCAATCTATCTCAGTACAGAACACTGCATCAGACACTAACAGAAACATGATACCACCTTTTATTATCAGAGATTCAATGATTAGATATACTGATCATTATACAACCAACATATACAAAGAAGAATTAGTCAGCTGCTGCTTCCCAGGGGCAAAGGTAGATGACATATGTGCATTGACACCGAGAATGCTAAAGGGTACATTAGGCCCAAAAGATATAATAGTACATGTCAGTACCAATGGCATAACAAGCATTTGTCAATGCCGAACATTGATTACGTTGGTGTGTTGAGCTCACTCACTGCCCCCTGTCACTTACTCAGTCTGTTTCTCCTGGTGCTGCAGGCTGCTGTTTTGTGCTGGGCTCCTGCCTGCATTGGCACCTCGTTCTGTCCACTAAGAAATCCGCAGCTGTCCCGACAGAGCTGGGTTGAGGTGGCTCACTCCCCCTCTCTCACTCACTCATTCTGTTTCTCCTGGCGCTGCAGGCTGCCCTTTTGTACTGGGCCCCTGCCTCTGTTGGTGGCTTTTTCTGCCCACAAAGAAATCTGCAGCAGTCCCAAACACAGGTCTCTTGAGCCTGCTGAGTCCCCCTCTCTCACTCACTCACTCGTTTCATTTCTTCCAGCACTGCAGGCTGCTCTTTTGTACTGGGTTCCTGTCTGTGTTGGCACCTTTTTCTGCCCACAAAGAAGTCCACATCTGTCCCAACAGAGCTCTGTTGAGGGCGCTCGCTCCCCCTGTGTCACTCACTCATTATGTTTCTCCTGGCGCTGCAGTCTGCCCTTTTGTACTGGGCTCCTGGCTCTGTTGGCGCCTTTTTCTGCCCACAAAGAAATCTGCAGCAGTCCTGACAATGCTCCATTGAGCTCGCTCAGTCCTCTTCTCTCACTCACTCATTCCATTTCTGGTGGAGTTGCAGGCTGCCCTTTTCTATTGGGCTCCTGACTGCATTGCCGCCATTTGCAGCAGTTACAATACAGCTCAGTTGAGCTCGCTCGCTCCCCTTCTCTCACTTGCACATTCTGGTTTTCCTGCCACTGCACGCTGCCATTTTGTACTGGGCCTCTGCATGAATTGCTGCCTTTTTCTACCCACAAACAAATCTGCAGCAGTCCCAACAGAGCTCCGTTGAGCTCACTCACTCCCCTCCCCTTCCCTCACTCGCTCATTATACGTCTCCTGCCGCTGCAGGCTGCCCTTTTGTACTGGTCTCCTGCCTGCATTGGGGGCTTGTTCTGGCCAGAAAGAAATCTGAAGCAGTCCCAACACAGCTCCATTGAGCTTGCTCACTCCCCCGTCTCACTCACTCATTCCGTTTCCGCCCGTGCTGCAACCTGGCCTTTTGTACTGGGCTCCTGCCTGTGTTGCCGTATTTTCTGCCCACAAAGAAATCTGCATCAATCACAATAGAGCTCCGTTGAGCTCGCTCACTACCGCTTTGTCACTCTCTCGTTCTGTTTCTCTTGGTGATGCAGGCTGTGCTTGTGTACAGGGCTGCTGGCTGCACTGACACCTTTGTCTGTCCACAACTAAATCCGCAGCTGTACTGACAAAGCTCCATTGAGGTCGCTCAATCTCCCTCTGTCACGCACTCATTCTGTTTGTCCTGGCACTGCAAGCAGCCCTTTTGTACGGGGTTCCTGCCTGCACTGGCACCTTTTTCTGCCAACAAAGAAATCTGCAGCAGTCCTGACAGAGCTCCGTTGAGCTCATTCAGTCCCTGTCTCACTCACTCGTATTGTTTCTTCCACTGCTGCAGGCTGGCCTTTTCTACTGGGCCCTTGCCTGCATTGACGCCTTTTTCTGCCCACAAAGAAATCCGCAGCAGTCCTGCCAGTGCTCCGGTGAGTTCGCTCACTCCCCCTCCCTAACTCACTCTCTCATTCTATTTCTCCCAGTGCTGCAAGCTGCCCTTTTGTACTGGACTCTTGCATTGGGGCCTTTTTCTGCCCACAAACAAATCCGCAGCAGTCCTGACAGAGCTCAGTTGAGCTCGGCCACTCCCCTCCTCACTCGTTCCATCTTAATCTATCCCAAACACTGATGTCCCACAGCAACTGTGCTATTCTCCGTCAGGAGTGCAAAAACATATTTTAGTCAGGATGTGAAAAATGACAGCTGTACTGTTCATGAGGAGGTGTGAAAGAATGCCACTGTTGAAAATGTGGTGTGAAAATATTACAAATTTGCAAAGTTCCGAGGGTGCGTGGAAACAGTTGAATGCACGCTTATAACACAGTCATGTTATTGAGTTTTGACACCAAATTTCCGACACAAGGATTTTAGGACCTCTGCTCATGAACAGTGCCACTGTCATTTTCTTAATCTGTCCCGAACACTGGTTTCCCACAGCAACTGCATTATTCTGTGCCACAACTGTGAAACCACATTTCACTCAGGATGTGAAAAAATGACAGCTGTACTGTTCATAAGGAGGTGTGAAAAATTGCCATTGTTGAAAATGTGGCATGACAATATTACGAATCTGCAAAGTTACAAGGGTGTGTGGAAAGTGTGCAACACACCCTTGTAACACAGTCATTTGATGGGCTATCATCACCAAATTTTCAATATAGGCATTTTAGGACCTCTGCTCATGAACAGTATCACTGTCATTTTATTACTCTGTTCCGGACAGTGATTTCCCACACCGACCACTCTATTCTGCGCCGGAACTGTGAAAACACATTTCAACCAGGATGAAGAAAAAATGACAGCTGCACTGTTCATAAGTAGGTGCAGGAAAATGGCAATGTTGAAAATCTGGAGTGAAAATATTATACATTCGCGAAGTTATGAGCGTGCGTGCAAACTGCATAACACACACTTGTAACACAGTCATTTTATGGAGTATTGTTACCAAATTTTCAACATAGCCATTTCAGGACCTCTACTTATGAACAGTGTCACTGTTATTTTCTTAATCTGTCCCGGACACTGATTTCTAACAGCGACCATGCTATTCTGCGCCGGAAGTGTAAAAACACATTTCTGCCAGGATGTGAACAATGAGAGCTGTACTTTTCACAAGGAGGTGTGACAAAATGCCAATGTTGAAAATCTGGCATCAAAATATTACAAATTCATGAAGTTATGAGCATGCGTAGCAACTGCGCAGCGCACGCTCATGAAACAGTCATTTTTGGAATGTTTTCCACCAAATATGTAACATAGGCTTTTTGAGAGCCCACCTCATGAACACTGGCACTGTTGTTTCATTAATTGGCCCCCAAAGGTGATTCCATGCAGTGACTGCGAAAATCACCTTTTGGGGTCAATTAATGCCATGACAGTTGAAGCATTCATGAGGAGGGGTCCCAAAAACCCCATTTTGAAAATTTGGTGAAAAAATTCCAAAAAATGCCTGAGATATGCAGCAAAGTTTAAAAAACCCTTTTTACTCCATTATACAACTTACCAGCATTTCCTCAGTTCGCGGTCAGCTTTGAAAAGTGCAGACGTGTTCCCTGTCCAGTGAAGATTGTCGCACCAGACTCTGGAGGGTAAGTATGGGGTGAGGGGGTGTGGTGGGGCAGAGTGCGCAGTGGGTGGGTGAGGGTGTGGGAGGGGGTCTGGGAGACCATGAGGGGCCATTTTTTTCTTTCCAGGTAAAAAAAAAGACAATGTGGGATGGTTTTTCACTTCACAGGGGCATTTGGCATGCTGGGGTGGGCTCTCAGCATGCCACCAGAGTCTTGCTTTTCGGGGGGTGCTGTAGCCGATGGGGGATTGGGCACCTCCGTCAGCAAACAACAAAAGTGGGGATTCCTTTCTGCTGATGGGGATTGGGCACCCTGTCGGCAAATAACAAAGGGAGGGAATCCTTTCTGCCAATGGGGATTGGGCACCCCACTGGCAAACAACAAAGGGGGGATTTCTTTTTATCAATGGGGATTGGGCACCCCATCAGCAGACAATGAAAATGGAGGGGTCACATTATGCCGATGGGGAGTGGGCTCCCCCCGTCAGCAGATAAACATTGGGGGGGTTATATAGTTTGTGAACAGGGCGGCAACCTGCTGCCCTGTTCACAAACAAAATCACACTTGCTAGATCCACCCTGCAATGACGGGTCACTCCCTCATTGCAGTGGATGGCTGATGCTGCAATGATAAGGCAGTCCCTGATTGTAGTGGCTGATTTGTCACAAGTTGGTGCGAACATTCCAAACTTGTGTCACCAGCAGCCTGCAACAGCATTGGGGGAAGCAGGACAAGCCTTTGCAGGCTGTGGGGGCATTGGCCACAACAGTGACGTGCCTCCTCAGCCTGCTTCTCAGCAAGCTGTGCCAATATGTTTCTTGCTCTGCACGTAATCAACATAAAGATGAAATCAGAAAGTGACATTCTACTTGATTTCCAAATTTTGCAAAAAGCCCTACTAGAATTAGACCACAAAATTACTTTTTCTGACATATTATCTGTCCTAAGAAAACACACAAAATGGAAGAATAGAATTAAAAAGATTAATAATAGTTTAAGGAAATGATGCTTACTAAACAACATAAACTGTATCAGAAGTTGGGAACATTTTGTTGTCTGTAGGAACTTGTATGCAAGAGATGGTATGCATCTTAGTAAAAATGGAAGCAAATTACTTGGTAATATATTCTCCCAGGTAACAACAAAGAGTTGTTTAAACTGGAAAATGGAGGAATGGGTATCTTGACTTTCACAATTGTTGAGTCTCAATTACTAACAATCTCTCTAAGGTAAATTGTTAAATATTATATCCCTCATTTCAAGAAGCTTAAACAAAAAAGTGACATATTAGAAATACTACTCAAGACTGAAAATATACATATCTGTTGTATAACTGAAACTTGGTGGAATCCTAAAAAGTGGTGTACCAACATTGAGGGTTAGCAATGTTTTCATAACGATCACATTAACAAACATGGGGTGGGACAGCCGTATCTGTTGACAATAAATTAAATGTATGGGAATGAATGAATGAATGGGAAGCATCTACTCACACAAGTGAAGAAATAGAACAGATTTGGATTAAAGTAAATCCTCCAAAAAATAAACAAATAATAATAGAAGCATGCTATAGGTCACCATCATTGACATCTGAGCAGAATCAAGAATTAATTAACTTATTACACAAAAAAGGGAGTGAACTTGGAACCTTTATCATGGGTGACTTCAATTTACCAGATACTAATTGGGAAACCAAACTTGATCAATCACCAGTTGAGTGGCATTACTTGAATTTAGTACTACCAACAACATGAAACAAATAGTTAATTTGAGTACAAGAGGATCTAATTTACTAGACTTGGTTATTACTAATTTAGAACATTAATTGTTTAGTAAGGGAGCCACTGATGGACAGTGACTAAAACATGATACAAGTCAGTCTAAAAGAAGCTTGGATATCTGTCAAGAGTATAACTAGAATCAAATGTCACAATAAAGCTGACTTTAAAAAAATGAAGGAATACTTTTCTAAATGGGGAAAAATAGCTTATGCAATTATCCCTTGAGGAAATGTGGGATAGGATCAAATATCATATTCTATTTTGTATGGATACCTTTATTCTGGAATGTACCAAGTACAACAGTAATGGAAGGATCGCAGCATGGTTTAAAGGGACACTGTCAATCTGTTTTTCATCATATTATTTCTAGTTAAAAACCTACATTTTATGATTGCTTATCTTCTCTAAAATCCATTGATGTTGCTGTTTGTCTTGTCTGTCTCCTTGTTTAGTAGAACTGAAATGCATGTTAATGTATATTTATAAAACAACCTTGTTATGTTTACTATCCTGGATCTGTTTTTACTGCATACTTCCTAAGCATTAGAAACACACCCAAATAGTGCAGCCACTCATGATGCAGTAGCCTCCTAAACTCCCACTGCATCATGAGGGGATAGACTGTGTTGTGTGTGTTCCCAAGTCCAGGAAAGATGCAGTTGGAGCCGATCAGGGAATGTAAACAAACTTTTGTTTGTGTGGTAACATCAGTATGGTGGGTGGTCTGTTTTTCACATTTTTTAAAGATGATAAAGAGTCAGAATCAAACTACCAGCTACATCAGCAATCTTTACAGAATGTTGGCAATCATAAAATGTGTTTTTTTAAACTAGGGACACTTTGAGACCTAAGGGGGTTGACAGTGTCCCTTTAACAACAAAATAAATAAACTGATTAAATCCAAAAACAGAGTCTACAAGAAGCATAAACAAAAAACAACAGTATCCCTATGGAATAAATATAAGGCTAAGCTTAGGATTTGTAAAAAGACAAACAGAAGAGCCAAAAAAGGATTTTGAAATAAACTTAGCTACAAGGGCACAAGACAACAAAAAAGCTGTATTCAATTATATAAATAGTATGAGAGGTGAACAACACAAAACTGGACCATTAAGAGTAAATAACACCTTACTAGATGGGGAGAAAGATATGACAATTGTACTAAATAACTATTTCTCAAGTGTGTATCAACCAAAAGAAAATAGCACAAAAGTAAATAACATAATAAAGAATGATACCTTTATCCAATATCATATAACATGTGAGAAGTTAAAGGCTAAGCTGGATATGTTAAAGGTAAACAAATCTCCAGGACCAGATGAGATCCATCCAAGGATATTATAGGAATTATCCTCAGAGTTGGCAGTTCCCCAGGCATTGTTTTTTAGTTGTTCCATCACTCAAGGAACTGTCATAAATGACTGGAGGCAAGTCAATGTGAGGCCTATTCATAAAAAAAGGATCAAATTATGAGTTGATTAATTATAGACTGATTAGTTTAACATCAATAATTGGCAAAGTGATGGAAGTTTTTGTTAAAGACCTTATAGAAAAACACATCAAGGATATTGGTAACATCGATATACATCAACATGGTTTCACAAATAGTCAATCTTGTCAGTCAAATTTATGAACTCATAAGTAGGGCACTTGATGAGGGTTTCACAGTAGATGTCATTTATTTAGACTACATCAAGGCCTTTGATACTGTTCCCCATAAAGAGCTTACAAAAGAATTAATAAACATTGGACTTAACATAAATATCATCAGTTGGGTAACCACTTGGTTTGAGGGGAGACAACAAAGAGTACAATATTTATTAGAGGCCACAGCTCAGAATAGGGAAATGTTAGTAGTGGGGTGCCTCAGACATCAGTCCTGCACCCCATATTATTTAATCTTTTTGTGTCCTCTATGAAAACATCTAGCAGTACCTGGATCAGCAAATGTGCTGACGACACTAAATTAGGATCTCTAGTTAATAACTCCTCCACTTGGAAACAACTACAAAAAGACCTTGATATAATATCTGACTGGGCAAATACACACAAACTTTTCTTTAATATATCTAAATACAAAGTGATGCACTTTGGAAAAAAGAACCTTTTGTGGAATCACTAGCTCAATGGCACCCTCCTAGGGGTCAGCAAGAAAGAAAAAGATTTGAGAGTCATCATAACGGATGACTTAACTTTCTCTGAACATGAGAAACATGTGGCTTCTAGGAGTAACAGGATTCTGGGCTCCATTATCAAACATATTTCAAGCAGAGACAGGAGTGTTATGGTGCCACACCTGGAGTATTGTGCACAGTTTTAGTCACCTTAAAATGTTAGGGATATAACAATCATGGAGAGTTTACAAAGAAAAACCACTAGAAAGACTGCAAATATGGAACTGCTATCATACAACCAAAGATTGTATTGGGAGACTTTAATTGTAATTGGGAATCTGATATTTCCCCTTCAGTTAGAGAAGTATTGTTGAAGATGGGGATTCATCAGATCATCAAGGAAACAACACAATTCAATTACAAATCTGGTCTGGGATCAATTCTGGACTGGATTCTTGTTTACCATCCAGATAATATTACCTCATCACTAGTAATGCCAGACGCAATTAGTGACCACTGTTCCATACAATGTCATTGGTCAACTAAGGTACTAAAACATTCCCCTGTTATTGTGGAGATTAGGAATTTCAAACATTTAACACCTGCACTGGTTATTGCTGAATGCAAAAAAATTGACTGGACTGTTCTTAAATTTATTAAAAACATTGATGAATATATTCATTTATTCTCCTCCTATTTTGGCCAAAATTGTTCCAAAAAAAAGTATGCATATTAGGGCCACCAAGAAGAAATGTGTAACTGATGAACTTCTTAAACTGATGAGAACATGGGATAAAGCCTGGAAAGAATATACCAAAAACCACGATCCTCTTAAACTAATAACCTATAAATAATTAAGAAACAAATATATAACGGAGGTAGATAAATCCAAAAGAAATTATTGTCTTACTGAACAGGTTAAACATTCCAATAATCCACAAAAAATGTGACAACTGCTAAGTGATTTAATGGGTAATGGACATAAAGAAATTGAATATGCCATCAAAGATGGTGATAACTTAAAAGAACTCCATCAATTAGCTGAATTGCTTAATTAAGCAATAAGGCACTCCAGGGTGTGTGTTATTGTGTAACAATGTCACTTCTGGGGTGGGTTGAAGCACAAGGCGAAGCTGAGTGCTTCCACCACCCCAGGAGTGATGTTATTACACAATAACACATACCCTAGAGTGTCTTATTGCTACTATACAATGGCTTGTTGTGAAAAAACAATAAATAGTTTTAAAAATTGTGTTTTCTTTGCATTTCTATTCTTTTTTTTTCCTATGGAAGGCATATATGTTGAAATAAGGAAAAGTAGTCCCCAGTAGGTGGTGCTGGTGCTGCATGATCCCTGGACCCTCTATCTTTCTCGCAGGCTCTGAGCATTTATCTTTGTATGTGTGTGTGTCTCTTTCACCCCCCCACGATACTCACACAATTATTGTGCCCATATCCTTTAGTTGCGCTGGTTTCCATGACAGCCCTGATAGTGAGCAAAGATTGTTGTCATTTTCTTTTCAATTGTGATCTGTGGGGGGTGCCAAGGAGTAAAGGAGCACACGCTGAGACAGTCATGAACAGTGAATGGTATATTCAAACTAAAGCCATGTCACCACTCGTACCGCTCGTCCCTTCCATTTACAAGCAGCAGTTGTTTGCTTGTCCTTGTGGTTCTCCCAGTACTACTGGCATGTACCGGGAGAAGAAAAAAATAGGAAAATAAAACTGATTTGCAGGAGTGTGTGTTCTTGGCCAGATGGGTGGGGTGGGTCAAGGTACAGCAGAAGCAGTTCTGGGAGCAGTTCACATAAGGAGCATGTTTTCAGTGTGATTTTATTTTAAAAAACTGAAAAGGCTGTAACACATGGGATTTTACATCTTGATTTTTAAATAGTGGAAGCAGCAGTTTCACAATTTGTTTAGCTACCGCAGGAATGTGAAGGAATGTTGGCGTCAGGGTAGTGCAGCAGGGAGGGGTATCTTAAAGTGTGCTGCAGTCATATTTGTGTCTGCCCTAGATACAGTGATGTTATTGTCTAATAACATCACTGTCTCTATGGGTCAGTAGCCAATCAGAGTCATGGGATTTTTTTTGCCATTGTATAATAATTTTTTTGGGAGACCTAGAACAATTTATTGGCAAAGTTAACACAAATGTGCCTCTTCCCATAACTAGTGAATACAGTTCTGAGACAAAATTTTACTTTAAAGCACTTACCCCTGCTATTGTTAGGGACTATGTCCTCAAGAATGATCCTAAACTTAAAGCCAGTTACGATGACCTTGACTGTAGGTTTATTAAATATGGCATCTCTGCACTTGCCCACCCTATTACAGATTTGCCTAATCTTTCACTCTGTGCAGGGAGATTTCCCTCTGTATGGAAGATGGCCATCATCAAACCCATATAAAAGGATGGTGAGAGGGATAATCAGTCTAATTATAGGCCGATATCTCTCCTCCTGCCTTTGCCAAAAATATTAGAGAGAATAGTTCTTGATTAATCCTTGAACTTTTTGGTTAAATATGACTTATTGTTTAAATTTCAACATGGCTTTAAGCCTAAACTCAGTACTGAGACAGCCTTGGTGGATTTCACCAGCTGTATACAGAGTTCACTTGACAAAGGAGACTCTGTTGCAGCTATTTCTGTGGACCTCACCAAGGCGTTCAACCTCGTTAATTATAGTCTGGTTCATTCTACATTTTTAGAGGTTAATTTTTCAAAAGAGTTTATTGATTGGTTTGTTGATTATCTTACTGAAAGAGCACGTAAAACTGTTATTGATGGAGTAGCATTACAATCCAAAAAAAACAAGTGTGTCCCCCAGGGCTCCATCCTTCATCCTCTTCTTTTATCATTGTATATGAATCTCACCCCTCAAACATGTCTCAAGTTCCAAATGATTTTATTTGCAGATGGTGGTGTCATCTACTGCACCAGTTGTGACCCAGCAGTTGCAGTAGACATTGTCCAAAGTGACTTTCTACTTTTTCATAAATGGTTAGTTTCCAAACAAATGATACTGAATGTCAAAAAACTAAGTACATTGTATTTTCTAGCTCTAGGAGACATGACATTGCCCTTCCCCAAGTTTTTGATCTTAATGGAGATATTGTGGAGAAAGTTGACCATTTTAGATACTTAGGGGTTATTTTGGACTCTAGACTAACATTTGAAAACCATAGCTTAGCTTTAATAAAAACCATTCATCAGAGACTAGGGGGATTATACAGAATTAAGCATTTTTTGACTCCCCAATCTAGGACACAACTTACCAATTATTTTCTCTTAGGACTACTTGATTATGGTATTATGATTTATTCTTCTACTAATGAAAAACGTATTTCTAAACTTAAGCCATGTATAACAGTATATAAAGATTTGTATCTGGCATCCCCTACAGGACACACAGTTATCAACTACTAAGAGTTGCCAATCTTCCTTCATTGTAAAATAGAATTAAGATAAAACTGGGAACTTTTTTATTCAAGGTTTCCAGCGGTCAGTTTCCTGCTATAATTCTGTCTTTAGTCCCCAAAGCCTCCAAGCCATTTGGGACTAGGTCTCAATGTAAGACTCAGTTCACAGTCCCTAAATTAATAAAAAAAAACACTTGGCCAGAAATCATTTTCTTTTAGAGCTATTGTATTTTTTTAAGTCCATCCCGACAGCAATCTGTAATTGTATATCTCTGTCTACTTTTAAATTAAAACTATGGGTTTGGCTGGAAAGTTTTATGATATGTTCTTGTACCACTAGTTCCTCTAGGAACTAGATTTCAGCCTATACAGTTTTATAATGTGTTATGTTATTTATTGAATGTATAGTTTTGTATTGTTTGTATTGTTTAAGGATTTTTAAATGTATTACTTGCCACTTGTAAAAACATGCAGTGATGCTCATCAAGTTATCAAGTTTAAAAAATAAAAATGAAAATGAAATGAAAAATGAAACTGAATCTCTATCTTTTGGAGTACATAAGATGCAGGGGAGATGTATATATGGTCTATGAGGCCTCAACTACCCTGGATCTCTTCAAATGTCTTGGTTTGGAATAAAAAGTAATAGGTAAAAACCTTAGGAGACATTGCAAACAGCTAAAGGGAGATAACTACAATACCATCAAAAGAGTCAATTGGTTCAACCAGACAGTGATTTCCATCTGGAACTCTCTACCACAGAATATTGTAGATAGTGACTCTATGGAGATACTTAAATGCTCTATAGATAGGCATTTTGGTTACTATTCTAACATTTAAAGTTGGCTAGTCCAAATGGCATTTTTGCTTTTGACTCATATAACTCCTATGAATCCTATGCTCAAACCAATATGTCTAAAATAAATTGATAAGGCATACATTCCCTAAACCAAAAAAAAACAGTGCCAAGCCCTGATGGGTTAAATTCAGAATTTTATAAACAAAATTCAAAATACACTATGAATAATGCTAAAAGAAGTATTTAAAGAAATATTAAGAACATTACAGGCACCATATGAGAAGTTTCAAGCAATAATGATTTTGCTATACAAAAAGGGAGATCCAACAGAACTTGATAACTGGATACCTATCTTGTTGTTAAATAAAGATTTAAAAACCTTAGCAAAGATTTTAGTCCCCAGATTAAGTGTAATAGCAGCAAAACTGATATCACCCTACCAATCATGCTTCAATCCAGGAAGAGATATACAAGATAATGTAATCCAACAAAGGGAAATAGTCACAAAAGGACAAATGGAAGAATTACATGAATTCCTGATCTCGCTAGATCAGGAAAAAGCATTTGATCATATCTCACATCAATTTCTTTTTCAATCCCTAACCTATTTTGGAATACCCTCAAACTTTTATGGTTACTGTGGTGTTAAGAATGGATTTTCCATTTGGGCTGTGGTTATCTTGGGTGGACAACACACTAAGGGCATATGAGGGGGCATGGAAATTGTTACAAAAGTTCTGACAATAAAATGGGTTTGAGGTAAGTGAAGGGGTCACAGAGCACCAGATCATAAGATTCATGATAAAAAAGTGGAATCAGGTCTTAGTCCATGCAACAATGGGTACATATTTAGCAGGAATGGGGAAGTTTGTGAAGCTCGAGGATGGTATGCACCCACCAGGGCACTGGCAATCAAATGGATGATGCAAGTGTGTAAGAGGATCAAGAGGTAGACATTTGATTGAAGACGACCAATAGAAGGGAACTTGTTAAGGAAATTGTTAGGCAGCCTGAAGTGTATATGCAGTTCTGCATATGAGAAGGTTTTATTCAAGGCAGTATTCCTAGTGATGTAGCAGGGGGCATTTAGGGTCAGTGAGATGGTAATGAAGAACCTTAGGAATGAACTAGAGGGTCTGTGCTATGAGGATATACATTGGAATGAGGTGGGGGTGGTAATCAAGCTGAGGTGGTCAAAAATGGATTAGTCAGGGACTGGAGTTAAGATCCGATTGTCCAGAGCTGCCTACAGGGAGCATTGCACAATTCTGGCACTGGAGGAATATTGGGGTGGGGGTAAGACCAGCTAGGGGCAGCACCTTTTCTGTACATGGGAACGGAACTCTGGTGTCAACGTACCAGGTCACTGCAGTGGTTAAAAAAGGTATGGCTTTTGTGGGGGGGAAGATGCCACTAGGTTTTCCTCACCCTCCTTTAGGATTGGGACAGCATCAGAGGCTGCTGCCCGGGGTGACCCGGAGGAGGTGATTAAGTAGAGGGGCAGATGGAAATCAGCCTCCTGCAAAAAAATATATATATCGAAGTAGTGCTTGACTTAGTCTGTTTTTTGTTCCAGATGCAGGCAAATAAGGATGGTTTGGATTATGGGGCACTCATTCATTTACTGGGCTGAGAGGCAAGCAGCAAGTATGCCAGGTGGGAGACAGCTCCAGAGAGCAGCAGATTCTGTCAGGCTTCACTGGAAAAGCATATGGGGCATGTGCTAGTGTCAACTGTTGCTGCTATTAGAAAAATGAAAAATTAGAGTAACAAAACCAAACTCACTTATTTTGCATTCAGGGGTAATGACTTGGAAGAATGGCTGTGGGTGAACTTATTATTGGAGATCCAGAGACACATAAGTATAGTGAGGTCATGGTGGTCTGGGATTATGGTAGCATGGTCAGAGATCATCCCACAAAGAGTGTGGAGACAGACCAGGGATGTCAAGGTGGTCGAGTGGGCTAGGAAGAGATGGAATAGGAGGATGGAGGCATTTATGAAGGAGACAGGGGGCACATACATAGTGCACACCATCGCATATAACAGCCTGGGGGACTATAGGCAGAATGGGGTGCACCTTTCGGAGGTAGGCTTAGCATTATTTACAAACAAATTCAATGAAGTGATAGAGCAGTGGGAAATCAGGATGGTAGGCCGGGGGGAAGCACACCTTCCATTGCAGGGCAGGAGATACGCTAGTAGAAATAAGGGGGGAGGAGAGGGGGGCAAAGAATGGGAGGGGCCACTAGCATCAGGCATGGACTGGGTCAACACCCAGCCAGATCGGGCACCTCAGGAAAGTATTCCCTCAGGGAGGAGCAGAGGTGGGCATCGGGTGTGACATCTGAGCCCAAAAACAAGGAGAGAGGCAAAAATGGACATTGGAATGCAGAAAGGCATCAGGTTACACACCTGAGCCCGAGAAGACAAGACAAGAATATCAAAGGATGGTTGACTGGAAAGGGGAAGATTGTTCAATTATGAGATTATGTAAATAATGTAAATATAAGATAGAAAGTCCAGAATTCAATGTAATATGGTGTATGGATTTAAATATGTAAATAAAACTTTGCCAATCGAGCACCCACAACACTGTGTGTTGAGTATCATTCCAATGAGGGATATCCCAATGACAAAGGGGGTTGCACATTCAAGGGCAACCTAGATTGTCAGGGGTATCCTGAGGCTAGAATACAGGGATGGGGGAGAGGGAGAGAGAGAGAGAGAGAGAGAGAGAGAAGGTAAGGAAGGTAAGGAAGGTGGGAGAAGGAAGGTATAGAAAGAAGTGGTGGGGCTAGATGAGGGAAGCATGAGTCAGACATGACTCATGCCAAGGGGTGCATTTCAATTGGCTAGGGGAGGGACATGAGAATATAAGAACGTGTCAGCAGAAGGGGAACGTATGATCCAGCTAATCTGCCCAGATTGCCTACACCCCATTCTGTTCTTCATCCGAGATTACCACAGTACTTGTCCCACACTAGCTTAAAAGCAATAACTTTTTTGGCCTCCACAATCTCTGGTGGTAAGCTATTCCAAGGGTCCATCACCCTCTCTGTGAAGTAGAACTTATGAATGTTGGCTTTAAACTTAACCCCTGTTAGTCTCAAACTGTGCCTTCTTGTTCGCATGGTCTCATTTCTGTGAAAGAGGTTTTCTGCTTGCACCTTGTTTATGCCCTTTATGTATTTGAAGGTTTCTATCATATCCCCTGTTTCTCCTTTGCTCGAGGGAGTACATTTGCAGTTGCTGTCATCTAGATTCATATTGCTCCTGGTGCAGTTCCTGAACCATTTTAGTAGCTCTCCGCTGTACAGCCTCCAATCGGTCTATGTCCTTTTTTAGATATGGCCTCCAGAACTGTATGCAGTACTCAAGATGTCGCCTCACCAAGGACCTGTACAGAGGGAGTATGACCTCTCGCTTCCTACTTGTAATGCCTCTGCCAATACATCCAAGAATGCTACTACCTTTCTGTGCCGCCATTTCACATTGTCTACCCACCTTAAATCATTGGAAATAAGCACTCTGAAGTCCCGTTTGAGTTTTGTTTCCGACTGACAACAGAGGAAGGGCAAAAGAGGGGTACATATGGCCACAAACAAAGCTCCAGCCACTTTTTGCTGCTTTTTGAGAACCCATCCCACCAACCCTATACTTGATAGGGCCATAGGCCATAGGTAGGAGGTGAGAGGGTCAGACTGAAGGTCATGGACAGGGTTGCCGGAAGAGGGCAATGGACTCCCTGGAGGCCAAGAGGAACCTCAGATTGCCAGCAAAGGGCAACAAGTGGAAATGGACAAAACCAGGGTAGTCAGCAGAGGGCAACGGAGGTGGAAGAGGGCAGCTGGAAATAGGGGGGAGGGGTGGGAAGAGGCACAAGGGATGGGGGGCCATTAGCACTAGACAAGGACTGAGTCAACACCCAGCCGGATCGGGCACCTCAGGAAAGTATTTCATCAGGGAGGAGCAGAGGTGGACATTGGGTGTGACACCCAAGCCCAAAAACAAGAAGAGAGGCAAGATCAGACATCGGAATGCAGAAGTGCATTATATTACACACCCAAGCCTGAGAAGACAAAATAAGAATATCGAAGGATGGCAACTGAAAAGAGGAGGATTGTTCAGTTATGAGATGATGTAAGTAATGTAAATATAAGATGGAAAGTCTAGAATTCAATGTGATATGGTATATGGATTTAAATATATACAGTAAATAAACTTTTGCCAATCAAGCACTCATAACACTGTGTGTTGAGAATCATTCCAATGAGAGATATCTCAATGACAATGTAGATAAAGAACAATATCTTGTATTTTGAAACATTAAGAATATTTTATGCTATTTGTGAAGTATACTATTTATGACCTCAATAAAGACTCCCCATATCTGCCAGTTGGGGGAGCCTCTGTTCATCTTGCTGTTTAGCAAGATGGAGGACCCTGGAGGAGGAGGAGGTGGAGGAGGTGGAAACACTGCTATTGCAGATCCTGCTCTTTCCATTGTGTTTGCAAGCTCTGTAGAAATCCCTTGCAGCCATGGGGATATGTAGGCGTGAGCGGAGGGCACGAAATAGCTTCAATGCTCTCAATACCTTAATCTTGATTATTTTTATTCATACACTGTGAAACTCAACATTTAGCCCAACCATGAATGGGCTTCTTTAAGAGTGAGCTTCATGATTTCTAGCATAAGAAAATGCATATATATTAAAGTGAACCAACAATGTGATTACAAAAATGTTTATGTTCACTGTTCGCGCACGCACAACAAACATCTTGCTACGAGAGTGGCTTTTGAGGGGGTTCAACACTGTCAGTCCAATGCAGAGTGGTCTGCAAAGGGCTTGTCAATGCTACACCAGTCATTAGTCAGGCTGATCATGACAGTATTCTGGCTTGCTGGGCAGAAACTTTGTGTATTTCAAAGGAAAGAGCCGACCCAATAATAGGTCAGCTCTTTCCTTTTAGCTACATTACCCAGCAAGCACAGCTGTTATTTCATGATCAGCCTGCTGAGGAATTACCCTCTGTTTAGGTTACCAATATTAGTCCATCACTGAAACATTTATTTGTCAGCAGACCTCTATGATACTGTATAGCAGGAAATATTAGCTTTCAGTTTATTTTCGCTATATTAGCTTAACTGACAAAAGCGCTAAAATAAGCTGATCGCTAATATTACAGGTACCATAGTGCTGCAATTGGACATGAAGCTGATGCGCTAATATAACAGGGTGCTAAATAGTACAGCATCCCACTCTGCGCTAAATATAGAGGGTGCCAATATAAGCTGCTATACAGTAATAGACAGTGCTATGACCATACACTGTCCCCTTGAACTACCTTAAGTCCCCCAAAATCTGTCCCCTTATCTAACCCCTTACTACAGTAAATCCTCAAAAGAAACCTCTGGAACAGTGGAAGAATTCAGTAGTTTCTCACTAGGGAGATTTTTTCTTTTTCTTGTTTCTGCACCCCCCCACCACCCCACAACATAGAAACATAGAATTTGACGGCAGATAAGGACCGCTTGGCCCACCCAGACTGCCCATTTCCCTGCCTACTGGATAAGCTGCAGATCCTAGTTAACCAGCAGCCTACTTCTTCCTACCCCCACTAAACAAAACAATAGTACCACGGCCATGCAAAATCCTCCCTTTGCATACTCATATCTATTGTCTATATGAGTGCTGATTTCAAGTCAGTGAACTATTTGATACTGTTAATGCTATTTAGGAAAATTGCGTCTGCAAGAATTTGTATAGCATTACATAGCTGTTTGACGACTATCACTGGTATGCTTCAATTCTCCAATTTATTTATCTATACTTTGTCATCACTTAATTTACGATTGTCTGGCTCATTGATGGTCTATGATCACATTCATGTTTCAGGATACAAGGATCCCATGTTTTATAACATGCAACTGTTTAATCAACCCACAGAGCCCATCACTACTACATCATCACCACCACCAATACATCCACGCATCCCCATACAGGATTACCTATATGTAGCTGTTAATTCAGAAATAGAATATTATCGGAAACAGATTGTAAGCATGTATGCCTGGTAACCAAGTGGTACTGTTAGTGCTATGATTACGTTACTGACAAACCTTTGTCGTAACCTACTCATATTTAATTATGGTATGATTTGCTATAGTCTGATTATTTATTTTTTTACATGCAATATTATACAGAGCTGACATGGTTGTTCATTTTAACCCAGCCTCCCCACCCCATTCATACATATACACACTCATACAATCTCTCGTCAGTGTTAACAGTGATGAACTGGATAAACAAGTATGGAGCCCTTATGATTTTAACACCGCTATTTCAAATCTAACCCCATTTGTCATCTACTGTTGTGCAGATAGATTCATAACTAGCAGTATCACATTGCTAACAGATCATATGGCTTTAGATGCTTTCAATCAGTAATGAACAATGTTTTTGTCACCAGCAGCAGCTAAAACAATCTGACATGATGGGGGAAGTGGGAGTTTGTGGTTGAAAGCACACAAAACAAGGATAATATGACACAGATCATTACAATTAAGGTCAGACCTGGTAGTAGCAAGTGTGAGCTTTAATGGGGGAGGCATTAACATAAGTTTTGAAAAAAAAATTCAGATTTCAGCATATTATTAGAACAGGTATTACAAGCAGCTCTAACTCAAGTTCAGACAGTAACCATACTGCACACTGGGTTTTACTTCTTGCAGACTGCTGCTGTTACTGTTTCTGAAACCATGTGAATCCATCTGCACATTGATAGGTGGAAAATAGGGTTAGATTGGAAACAGTAGTGTTAAAATCATAAGGGCTCCATACCTGTTTATCCAGTTCATCCCTGTCAATACTGACTGATACAGAAAAATGGCTGTGTGGTGTGTGTGTGTGTGTGTGTGTGTGTGCGGCAGCGCGCATGTGTGTGTGAGAATGGGGGAGGCTGGGTTAAAGTGGACAATCACATCAACTTAATATAATGTGGCGTAATAAAAAAAGAAATAACTGGACTGCAGCATATCATAACATAATAAATTGCAGCAGATTATGACAAGAGTCTGTCATCACTGGTGTGATTATAGCGCTGTCAGTACCACTTGTTTACCAGGCATATATGCTTACAGTCATTTTCAGATAATATTCTGTTTCTCAGCTAGGAACCACATACAGGTAATCCTGTATGAGTAATCTTACACAGGGATGTGTGGGTGTATTGGTGGTGGCGATGGTGGAGAACTGGTAGAGTGTGTGGGTTGATTAAACAGCTGCATATAACAAAGAATTGGATTTCAGTGTCCTGATGCAGGAATGCTATTGTAGATCGTAAGTGTTGGGGGGGGGGCCTGGTTGATGTACCAAACACTTGTAGATTATGTTATAAAAGATAGATAGATAGATAGATAGATAGATAGATAGATAGATAGATAGATAGATAGAGAGACAGACAGACAGATAAGCAAAATGAAGCATACCAGTAACAATACCACAGGACCGGCTGAAATGGGTACTTGTCGCATCCCACATACGCTATTCCTTTGGAGCGTCTGATATTTTTTAAGTATTACTTAAGATAAGGAGCCAAAAGAACATTGCTCTGGAAACATGGGAACTACCCTGTCAAATAGATTTCAAAAGTAAAGAAAGGGGCCAATGAGAGAACAGAAACTTGGATCGGCACCTGTCGGTTAACAGAATGACAGATGTCAAAAAAACTGCCAGTCAGGTAACTTAGTCTCTTGGTTGAGCAGAATGAGGTCAGACGGTATTCATTGAGGTGAGGGAAGCCAGTGCAGAGGTAAGTTACTGGACACACTTCATTTTGTAGGATTACTTTGATTTCTTTTTAAAACCTCACCAAATTAAACTCATGAATCATTACACGCCAGATAATAAGTGCTGGAAGGGAAAAACAAAAAAAAAAAAACCCACAATATTTAAAAGCACAGAATGCAAGTTCAGCACTGCTCATTGCAGTTTATTAAATGTTTAGTTTCACTCAGTCAAGAGCAAACACAGGTTTTGCACTTACTTGATGTAAGTACATAACCTTTGTGTGCTCCTCACTGAGTGTAACAAAGCATTTTATGAATCGCTATGAGCTGTGCATAATGAGTTAGCAGGGACAAGCAAAAGAAGGTTTAATGATAGAAGAACACTTATCATAACAGAGTTATAACTAGAATTGTTATACAGAGGAACATGAGGTGAAATTAATCATTATGAACCATGGAATGTTATGAAATAATACTGAATTATAAATACAGTATGTTATTTAAAGAGCAGCTGACGCCTTCAGGAGAACTTTACCAAAATATAATATTTAGACACACTGCAGCTTGTATTTCACATTAGTCCTGCATTCCTCCTCACCATTATTCTTTACTGAGGTCATCTGCATGAAAACTGGATCTTTAATCCTGAAGAGTTCATCTATTCCTGTTACTGTCTCCCTACCTGAGATCATAATACACCGTTGTGACATCACAGTTACTCCCATGGCAACAGACTGTGATGTCTCATCAGAGGATTATAACATGAAGTAGGGAGTCAGTTATAAAGGCAGATGAACCCTGAGGGATAAAGATCATGTATTCATGCAAATGTTCTTAGTAATAAATACTGGGGAGGAGAAATCTTGAGAATAGATATGGAATGGAAGCTGAATTATACCTAATTATTAAATTTTTCAAAATATGTTTAAAGCGTCAGCAGCTCTTTAATGTATAAGCAGATAGAAAAAAATAGCAATGTGATGAAACAAGAGCTTGTCTTAAGGAGTGCTCAAAAGCAAGAATTGGCTAGATCATAATAGCAGAACAGAGACAACTTTCTGAAAAAAATGCATTTATTTATTGGATGCTGTAGAAAAAGAATAATAGATGTAAACTGTGAATAAAATGTAAACATCACAAGAACCAAATCCTTGGCACAACCTTCCCCCTCCCCCGCTGTGAACTCACTTCAATAATGGTGAAGTGAAGCACATAAGGATAGTTTGGCTACATTTTTTTTCCACATTATAATGCAAGCAGATGTTATTTTATTTTAAACAATGGGCTTAACTTTTCCATAGGACTGTGCATGATCCAGCTTGCAAATTAGGGAAATGTCACAGTGGCCAGATAAATGAACAAAATGTGAAGCACATACTGAGGTAGAGTCTCATTCTAATTTTTATGTTCAGACACTGTAAAAGAGAAAATCATCCATCAATGTCTGTTGCAGCATTAGTCCCCCCATCAGACCCACCCACTCAGCACCCACCCCACCACCCCCTAAGCCCTTACTTACCCACCGGTGGTCCAATTCCGTAATCTTCTCTGGACCACAGAAACATCTTTGCTCTTCAAAGCCAGACCATGAACTGAAGAAATCAAGTAGGCGGTTCAATGTATTTCAGTGAAGTTTTGAACTCAGTAGCATAACTTGGCCATTTTTGAATATTTTTGCCCAAATTTTCAACATGCCTTTTTTGGGACCCCACCTCATGAGCAATGGCTGTGAAATTAGACAAATCTGTCCTGAGAGGTGATTTTCCTGTCACTGTATGAAATCACCTTTTAGGCAGAAGTTGAAAATTTTCTTTGCCTTTGTTCATAAGGGAGGGTCATAAGAAGGTTATGTTGAAAACCTGTCATAAAAATATGAAAAAACAAAATTAAAAGCCTACACTGACATTTACGAATGCAGGCTTGTAACTTTGGTAATTTTCAATATTTTGACCCCAAATTTTCAACATAGCCATTTCATCATAGCACCTCATGAATGTGACAGCTGTCATTTTTCAAATCCTAGCCAAAACATGTTTACACGCTTGTGGCAGGAAATCACATTTTGGGCAGGATTTGAAAATGTTCTCCATCCTTTTTCATGAGGTGGGCTCAGAAGAAGGCTGTGTGGGTTCATAAGAAGGCTATGTTGAAAATTTGGGATAAACATATGAGAAAACAAAAAAGTTATGAGTCTAAGTTTCAGTTTTTTAACACACGCTCGAAACTGTGGTGATTTTCAATATTTTGACCCCAACTTTTCAACACAGCTATTTTTTACACCACCTCATGAATGTGACTGCTGCCATTTCGCAGATCCTACCCAAAATGTGTTTTAACACTTGTGGCACAAAATGATGTTTCAGCCATTATTTTATGAATGACTCTTGTCATGCTCAGAAGGAGTGGTCGTAAAAAGATTATGTTGAAAATCTGGGTTAAAAATGTAAAAAAATGATTAAGTTATGAGGGAACAAATTGTTCCAGCATTTACTTAGAACGTTATTTTTCACAGATTTTGGCCACTAATGTTCAATATATACCTTCTATTACCCCATCTTATGCACATGGCAGATGTCATTTTTCAAATCCCCTCCAAAACTTGTTTCCACAGTTGCACAGTGAAATCACCTTTCAGATGGGATTTAAAAAATTCCACCTGTCTTGGTCATAATGTCAGGTCTTAAAAAGACTGTTGGACATTTGGGGTTCAGTTCAGTTCAAAAAGCTTTATTAAGTGACATTTTGCCATTACAGTTTATTCAAATACACATATAAACAGAGATTAACACAGAGTAAGAATTAAAAAGAGCTAAAAAAATTTATGGTTTGTTCTTCCTGATTCTCCTAGCAGAATAAAAAAAATTGTTAGGTTGTTCACAATGACTGGGTCTTCAACAGAGAATAAAAAGTTTAGAGGCTTCTCCGGGACAGCTGTCAAAACAGAAGAAATGCAATCAATCCAAGTTTTGTGTGCTTTCAAATACCAAGAACGTTTTAGTATAACATGTTCTAGGTGTTCAGGACCTTCCATTTGACATGTACAGTTTCTGAGGCATTTGGCATATTGGCAAACCTTGCATAAAGAATGTTCCTGGGAAATACTTCAAATTTGTATCACATATAGGCATTCCTGTTTTTTTTTTTTCTGATATCACATCTAAGTAGTATCTAAAACTGAATCTAGCTTCAGGACATTTGAGGTCAAAATGTGGGAGCCCACTTAAAAGTAGATGCTGCCTCTCAGCTGTCATACCTGAGTAATTATAATCTAACAATGAGTCAAAGCAGGACACCACTGAAAATGAGATATTGCATCTCATTTGCACTACCCTGGGTAGAGTTGTGCGAAACTGTGGCATTTCACTCCACTAAATATTTTTCAAAATTCGCACATTTTGCAAACTATTTCGTGGGTGCAAAATTCTACTGGCAAAATGTGGAATTCTGCCTGTGAAATGTGGAATTACACCACTTGCAAGTGAAATTCCACCAATCGCTGGTGAAATTCTGCATTTCAATGGCAAAATTCTGCATTTCACAGGGTGAAATTTCACATTTTGCACCCGTGAAATATTTTGCGGAATGTGCAGAATTTTGCAACATATTTTGCATGGTGAAATTCATGCTTTCACTGGAATTTCACTGCATCTTTAATCCTGTGTAAATATTTCATAGTGAAAATGTGTACAAGCAATACCTGATACAACAACAATACCAGCAGTGAACATTTGGCATCGGCAAATGCTTGTTTAAAAATCTTTTAGGTTCCCAGGTAGATATGGCACTCATTTTCTTCTATAGGAGTCTCTTACCTTATTTTTTTTCAATCAATATCCATGTATTTGCTAAAAAAACACATATGCAGAAAGCGCTTTATAAATAATCAACTCTTCCTGTCGATATAGTGTACATAGTGCTCATACCATGCACTGTGCCTTTATTTATTTATTTAAACTTTAGTAACTGGGAAAGGCACACTGAGCCAGGGCTCATTTCCTGGTGTGACTTGGGGATGTGCGGTTACAATGCAAACAGAGGGAGAGAAAAGACACAGTGATTATCACAAAGTCAAGCAAATAGAAACAGAGGGAGAAAACAGTAACTGCAAATTATAACAGAGTCAAATGATATGGAGTAAAAATAGGATCAAAATCATGCTTCCAGTAACTGCAGCAAATCATCACTTAATCCACATCACTCTGCACCATGTGTTCATGTGCTCTATTAATTAATTGAAGCAAAGCTTCTAATAGCGTTAAACCATGATGTAACCCCACAAAATTCATGCCTGGCTATGTTGTACTAATCTTTATGTGTTTCAACAAACATATTCATCAACAGCCAAATTCTTTAGGCATAACAAAAAGCCACTTTAGAATTCCATGTATAAGGCTCTTTAACATCCGATCCCTTGGAATATGATGCAGGACTGGACAAAGTTAATCCTGCATTCTGGGATGGGTAATATTGTCCCTGGGTGCCTAATTTGCTGAAGAAACAACTGGTATGACCCATCTTTATGGAGGAGGTTTCCTCAGTGATAAATTCTTCAAAATCAAGTAGTGCTCCCAAGGTGGATGGCATCACACCTAATTTTTTTGTTACTTTCCTATGAACATTAGTTTGTCAGTGTCAGTGGCTCAGTAGGTAGCACATTCGCCTCTGGGGCTGGGAGATCAGAGGGCTGTGGGTTCAGTTCCCACATCTGGCACTTGCGTTAATATCCCAGTACTGACACTGTAGTGCAGCATGAGAGGGGTGCTGCACTTCTGAGGTGCTGTCTTTCGGATGAGACGTTAAACCGAGGTCCCATCTGCCTGGATTGGTGATAGTTCAGGTGGATGTTAAAGATCCCATGGCACTTATCGAAAAGAGTAGGGGAATTTTATTGAGCAAAGAAAACATAACATCAAGCATAAAATTGAATATCAAACAGAAAAAAATCATCAATAAGTATATATCAACTGAAAATAAACAAGTTAGAACAGGAAAGAAAAAAAAAACAAATACAGTCATCAGATCACAACAGCATATATACAACATCAGTGCAAAAAATTAATATGTTTCCATAATAACTGAAAGCACTGTAGGGAAAGCTGACAATGTTCCAATTCCATTAGATTCAACAAAGCTGTTTCCATCTGCAGTATAATAGAATGTGACAAGGTCAGAAGTTGCTGTAAAACATACTGACAGCATGCTTGCCACAAATAATATTTACACATGGAAAAAATAATCCTCAAAGTACTGTGATGAAGCTTGTTCCGTGGCCCAGAAAAGTCACCTAGTATTAATGTTTGATAGGTGATTCTACTTAAGAAAGGCCATTGCCACTTGTTAACTAAACTTTTCCAAAACAAACGAGTGTCTGTACAGTCAAAAAAAATTAGTCATTGTCTCCTCAATCTGAAAACAGGAAGGCTTAGGACAATACCGTTCTTGAGAAGACTTATGTTTCAAGTTACCTCGGACATTTAACCTGCCATGGCAACATACGATGTAGGATTCTTTTATCATGAAGAAACAGTAAAGCGTACTTCATACAGGAAGGGGTACATTCTGGAAATAGCAACACTGGTTTTGTAACATTTAAAAAGGTGTTATAGAGTTGTCATCTAATGAGCGTCAGGATAGATGATTTTCGCAATTTCCAGAATCATAACTTATGGAAACTGTCTGTGGCATATGAGGGAATGTACAAATGACAGGAATGTCTGGGTGGTAAAGCATCCCATTTATCCATAACAGACAGTATGGCATTGCTGACCCATGCATCACAAGTATGGGTTGTGTAATGGATGTTTTGAAAGAGATGAAAAAGAAAGAAAGAAAAAAAGCTATGGTGTGAACCATCCCAAGACACCCCTTGCTGTATGGGTAAATATGTGATGTCTCTTTTGATAGGATTAAGTCGGCTACCCCATATCATCTGAAAAAAATACTAAATAGTCTTGTCTGTAAGTGTTGGGGGGGCATAAACATAACTGAGATATAAAAAAATATGAAGTAAACATTTCTTAACTATCAAAACTCGTTTCTTCTTCCACAATTTCCAAGTTTTCCACAGTTGTACCTTTTTCTCTCCAATAAGAAGTTGCTTGTCCCAATTAAATGTCGCCACATCTGCAACATTGAACCATGTGCCTAATATCCGTTGCGGGTCAGTGCTTGTCCGAATTCCACCTACCTCTGGGATGGAGGTGGAATCTGTATCTAAAGAAATAGACGCACTCTTCTGGAGGTTAAGAGTCCCACCCGAAACTGAAGTAAAATTCCAAAAGATCCAGACTGCCCTATCTCCAGAATCTTTATTGTGTACAAATAAAACCACATCATCTGCATATGCAGACATTTTTTCCGGAAGTAAAGCAGAATTGGGTGCTAACCCTACAATTTGTGAGTCTCATTTAATTTGTCTAATAATAGGGTCTAAAGCAAAAGTATACAATAAAGTGCTTAACTGACAGCTCTGTTGTATCCCAACTCTCTGGGGTAAATTTTCCCCCAAATGTCTGTTAATTAAAGGAGTAAAACTAGCCATGGAAAATAAACGAGTAAGCCATGTGAGAAAGACATCCGGGATACCATATAACTTCATGATCTGGAATAAGTACGAGTGATGCACTGAATCAAACGCCTTCACTTGATCCAAGGAGAAAACAAAACCAGAAAGGCGACTTGTCTGTTTTGCTTCAAAAATTTCCCTTAGCATGAATAGATTCATTTGAATAGAGCAGCCAGGAATAGCACAAGACTGTGAAAGGTCTATAACATCAGGTGCCATCTGTTGTAATCGAGTACTAAGTAGTTTTGCCAAAATCTTATAATCAGTATTAAGGAGATGAAGCGGTGTCCAATTCTGTAGAGAGCACTTATCTCCTTTTTTGTAGATAAATTTCAAAATAGACAACCCAAAGTCAGAAGTCCCGTCTTTTCCCTGCAATATATAATTATACACCTGTGTCAAAGCTTCCACTAAATCTTCCTGAAATATTTTATAGAATTCATGAGTAAGGCCATCTGGACCAGGGGCTACTCCTAATTTAAGCTGAGAAATGGCACGCGCCACTTCCTCTTGTGTAATTAAGACTACAGAGTCCATAGTATGATGTACAGAGACCTGTGGGGCAGGTGCCATAAAAACATCAGACAAGATAGTCAGACTATGGGGCATATCACCAAACTGTGTCTGCAAATGGGAGGTAGCAATTGAGAGCATGCCCAAAATAGAGTAATCAATGTTGCCCACCTGGTCATAAAGACCCTGCATGACCATAGCATGCATCCATTCCTTATAAGCCGAAAAGGGGTTAGCGGAGGGGGAAATCAAAAGCACCAACTCTCATCAAGAACTCTAAGGTGCGGGCACCATCATATTGATGCGCAAACATGCAGTGATGCAATTTTTTGATTTGTGAAGAATAATCAATAGGAGAAGAAACAGAATATGACAAAACTTTATATAAGTGATTTCTATAACCTAAATATGTAAGATATTTGTCCCTGGCCATACGTCTGCCCATAGTCTGAAAAAAAAATCCGTAAGTCCATTTTTGTATCCTGCCACCATGCCCATAAGGAATCGTAGCAACAAAGGACAGAAATCCAGGCCCGAAAAAGTGATCGTACTTGTGCCTGAACAGTAAGATGGGAAAACAAGGAATTGTTAAGTTTCCACAAGTTTGAGTTTGATAAAAAAAAATGGAGGGGAAGACCCAAGAGAAAATTTCCCAGTTAAAAAATGATGACCAGAGAGCTCAGAGGGGTGAACTGATATCTGATGTGGGATACAATAGCGTGAGGAAAAAAAATAGTCAATCCTAATATGGTAAATGGATCTATAATAAATATATCCAGCATCAGATCTCAGAGCATGATAGGCATCAGTTAAACCAGCATCCTTCACTAAAGTACATAAAGCATAAGAGTCAAAATATATTTTCTTCCCAGCCGCTGTCCTACAGGAAACGTCTATAGAGCAGTTGAAATCACCACCCCAGATAATGTGTTTCTAGGTACAGAGATAAGGTTTAAGTAGGTTGAGTAAACTGATTCTGGCAGCTTTGGTTTGAGGAGCATAGAGGTTGATAATACGAAGGGAATGGCCCTGAAAAGTGCAGTCTAGAATCAAAGCTCTACCTGGGAAAATGTCTATAATGCATGAGATGAAAAAGGCCATAGATGTAAACAGTATTGCTACACCATCTGCTAAATCTTCACCAAAAGTCCAGTACGAGGGACCCCATACCCAACACCTTTTAACTTGCTTTATGTCAAAAATAGACTTCAAGCAAGTCTCTTGGAGTAAGAGGACATCAGTATGGAGGGAAGCAGAAAAATGAAAAAAAGCAGTCCGTCTTTTGTAGGGTAGGGTAGACAAAGCAAGGGAGTCACAATAAATTAAATGACATTAAATGAGGAAAGCCGAATTGTAGTCAGAGTCAGAAACTAATCAGACACTCCCGTCTGTGACAGCCATGTTTTTCCGTTTATTTACTCCCCTTCTTTGTTCTGTAAACTTTTTTATGGATAACATCCGGAGGCCTGGAACCAGAGACTTCCATATCTAAGGGTAAAATGGAGGTTTCTGAATCCCCATCAGAGTCCTCCCCTCCCCCTTTCAAGCAGTCAAAGGCATTAGAAATGGACACCTCACTAACTTTTTGGGATTTGCGTGCAGTTGCTCTAGTAATCCGTCTGCATTGAGTAAAACCTTCCAGGTCCCCAATAGGTTGGTCAGAGGTCTGTGTGGTAGTAGGGTGCAATATGGTATCCACTACACCTGTGTAGGTGAGAAGACATCTGTAGCAGTGGGGAGTCCAAACTCTACTTGGGGAGCCACAGTTAATATGGTAGGTGGTTGAGAGGGAGGGAGTGGAGGGGCTTCCGAGGGGTCCAGGACAGTGACAGGTGTAGGAATCTTCTCCTGTGCCTTGACCTGTGCCTTCTGGACTAAGGTGTCAGGATTCCAACCCTCATTGTGATTCTTACTAGCCCAGGGGCATTGATGGTAGGCATGGCCCTTCTCGTCACATAGGTTGCATTGGAAAACATTTTCACAGGACATGATAGGGTATCCATATCCCCCACATAAGCTACATTTCAACATATCACAGGTGCTACTCAGATGTGTATGTGCACTGCACTTGTAGCAGGCCCTAGGCTGGTCCCCATAAAAATGAACGCCTCTATCCTTGCCTAAAAAGAAACTATTGGGAAGATGTACCACCTCCGAGTTAACTTGGAAAAGCTTAACCCGGAATTTCCACCCACCAGTCCACAGACCTTCCATATCAATAATTGCTTTGGGGGGCACAAAACCGTACATCTATTTTGTAACCAATGGTAAATATTGCTAACACTCACACCTTCATTATGAAACATAATAATGACAGTACGCACTGCTGGTTTTGTCAATGGAATAACATAAAAGGGCGTCCATAAAGGAGTGTGTTTCAAAGTCGCATATTTGTGCCAAAACCTATCTAACCCCACATTAGTTTTAAAGCTGATATTGAAAGTTTCTTCACTAGAAATGTGGATCAATGCATATATTTCTGAAGCCTGAAAATGCATAGAACCCTTCAGCAAAGTCCTAGCAACATAATATCGGTCCGGGAATTCACTAAGACCCCCCATAGCGAAGGCGAACAGCATTACGTCAGGGGGCCTGTTCCAATTTATTTTTAAAGAGGTCAGAAAGAACAGGGCCCCTACCAGAGGGTGGAGGCAGGGCTGAGGGTGGAGGTAGGGCTGAGGGGCCTTCCCCCAGATCATCCAGTGGAGGGGAGGGCATCAAAATATTAGTAGGGAGTGACATAGGTATACATGGTAAAGGAGTCGGGCCCAAAGCAGGTGCCTGTGTGGGTGCATCGGGGGAACTGTAGCAAGCTTAGAAGGGACCAAAGGGGATGGGGGCAAAACAGTCCCAGAGCTAGGCAACACCATGACAGGTACAGTCATTTGGGAGGGCATGGCAGACGGGGGAGAAGTCATCAAAACACTAGTTTCACTGTGTAGGGTGAAATGCCCCACTCCCTCATGAGAAGACACAGCCCCCCCATAGTACAGACATGCATAACATCCTCTAATTAAGCATATTCAACAATATCCCCCCAGTCCTTTACAGATAAAGCAGTAGACTTTGTAACCACAATGTCTGCAGAGGGAACAGTGTCCCCAGAAACAGGTACCTCAGTGGAGCTCATGCAGGACAGTGCAGGCCTGTGTGGGGAAAACAGTACTCCATGTTTGTCCTCATCTCAGGACAAATCTGGTGTCCAGGTGCCTGAAGCAGTCCTTGTCCAGCCAGTGTGAACCAGCACATCCGATGCAGTCCATTGGGGTTCCGCTGTCTCCGGAGCATCTGGCAAACCAAAGCATGCACTGAGAAGCTTGGAGGTGGAAGTGGTGTCAGAAGAAACCACCAGTAAAGTCTGTCCTTGGACTCCTGAAAGCAGCTCTGAAGCCACGCAAGCTATCCCGAACCCCTCACCGGAAACAGCAGGGGGAATAACACTGGGAACACAGGCTGCATTCTCTAAACTTGGTTCCTCTTCTGAACATGGTTCCACCGATGAAACTAGAGGAACACGTTGTCGTGCTGGTAAGGAGGGATCCTGTAGTACAGTCATAGGAAGTGGTCTAGCCACTGTAATAGGCACAGAAGTCGACTCCTCTGACACTGAAACTGAAGCAGGAGCTGCCGCAAACGGCAACGCAGCAGTACAATCCATGACCTCTCTCGAGCAAGACTGAGCACACACTGAGGTCTCCATGTTGCAGACCAGAGATCCCCTACTGGCAAGAGTAGGGGAATTTTATTAAGCAAAAGAAACAGAACATCAAGTTGTACATGAAATAACAAATAAAAAGGGTCTAACAGCATATAATGAATAAAACACTGCAGTCATAAGAAAATGAGATACAGAAACAAAAATAGTGATATCCTCAAAACAGTGAAACATTAACAATTAATGCAGAAAATATACATTCTTCCAAAAGGAAGTAAAACGAGTAATTGAAAGTTGTTTATGCTCCAATTCCATAAGTCAATAAGGCATTTTCCATTTGTTGTATAATATTGGGTGGAAAGGTCGAAACTTGCTGTAGGACATATTGACAGCGAGCTTGCCACAAATAGTATTTACATACAGCAAAAATTACTCTGAGGGTACTAGGATGAAATTTCATCCAAGGAGCAGAGAAATCCCCTAATATCAGAATCTGATATGTAATCCTACTAAGAAATTGCCACTTCCATTTATTAGCTAGTGTTTTCCAAAATAAAATAGCATCTGGGCAGTCAAAAAAAAATGAGATATAGTTTCCTCAATGTGAGTGCAGGAAGGTTTAGGACAGTACCGTTCCTGAGAGGATTTATGTTTTAAATTCCCCCGAACAGGTAAGCATCTGTGACAACACAGCCAAGTAACATCCCACATATGTAAAGGGATTCTTGTATCTCGAAGTAGGGACAGAACACAGTCTAGTCGAGAAAGAGGGCAAAACGGAAACTGTAATACCGGTCTGGATATATTTACAAAAGTATTATATAATTGCTTTCTAGATAGCATTAGAATGGATGTCTTACTAAGTTTCCAACAGTGCAGCTTTTGAACACTATCTACAGCATAAGTTGAAAAACAGGGGACACAGGAAAATATAGGTGGGAGCGTGTCCCAGTTATCTATTACAGTACTCATGGCATAGCTAATCCAGGTATCACAAACATGGTATGTGAATCAGACTCTAAGAAAAAGTTGAAAAAGAAAAAAGGAAAGAAAAAAAAAGCAAAAGGGTGAATCATGGCAAGTCCTCCCTGATGCATAGGCAACTACGTGATGTCATGCTTAACAGGATTGAGGCGACTGCCCCGTACCATCTGAAAGAACACACTAAAGAGTCTGGTTTCTAAATGTTGGGAGGGGAGCATATACATAACTAAGAAACAAAAAAATGGAAAGGATACATTTTTTAACAACTAATACCCTCTTTCTCTTCCCTAATTTCCATGACTTCTATATGTTGACCTTAAACTCCCCAATACTAAGGCGTTTTTCCCAGTTATAGGTGGCTATATCTGTGACATTAAACCAGATCCCTAAAATACGTTGAGGAGATGTACAAGTCCGAATACCACCCACATCAGAGACTACTGCAGATTCAGGGTCTAAGGGGATAGAGACACTCTTCTGAAGGTTAAGAGTGTCCCCTGAAAGTACTGAAAAATTTGGAAATATGCCAACAGCCCAGTCTGCTGAAGCTTTAGTCCTGACAAATAACACAACATCATCTGCATATGCAGAAATCTTTACTGGGGGTAAGGTTGGGTGAGGTGCAAGACCTATAATGAATGAATCCCATCTAATTTGACGGATTATTGGATCCAATGCAAAAGTATATAATAACGGGCTTAACGGACAGCCTTGATGAATTCCAACCATCTGGAGAAGAGTATCTCCCACAAAACCATTTACTATAGGTGCAAAGTAGGCCAGGGAAAATATGTGAGTGAGCTAGCCGAGAAAAATTGCTGGAATACCATAGGATTCCATGGCCTGTAATAAGTAAGAGTGTTGTACTGAATCAAATGCCTTTGCTTGGTCTAGGGAAAGGACAAACCCCGAAATAGCATTATGGCTTTTGGCCTCAAAAATCTCTCGAAGGAGGAATAGATTTGTGTGTATAGAATGTCCCGGAACAGTGCATGATTGGGCAGGGTCAATAAGGTCAGGAGCAACACATAATAATCATGTACTAAGAATTCTAGCCAAAAGTTTAAAGTCTGTATTAAGAAGATGAAGAGGTCTCCAATTTTGTAAAGAGCAGGTATCTCCCTTCTTATAGATAAACTTAAGAAAGGACATGCCAAAATCAGGAATATCTTCTGTGGATTGTAGGATATAATTGAAAACTTGAGTCAGTACTTCCAGTAAATCATCTCAAAATGTTTTATAGAACTCATGTGTTAAGCCATCAGGACCCGGGGTGACCTGCAACTGAAGGTGAGAGATAGCACATGCCACTTCCTCCTGAGTAATTAAGGCAACGAGTTCTGAAATATGGTGCATAGGGAACTGTGGGAATGGAGCCGAGAAAACCGATGACAAGTCCGACAATGTAGGTGGTGATGTACAAAACTGATGTTGCAAATGAGAACGTACAATAGACAACATGCCAGGAATATCATAAACAGTATTGCCCTGTTGATCCAATAAACCATGCATAACCGTAGTCCGAATCTTGTCTTTATATGCTGAAAATGGATTAGCAGAGGGGGAAGTCGAGGTTCCTACCCTCATGAAAAATTCCAATTTACGGGCACTTTCATACTGGTATGCAAACATTTGACGTTTTACATTGGCAATTTGGGAAGAATAATCAATAGGGGAAGTAGCAGACAAAGACAGCAGTTTATATAATTGATTTCTATGAGTCAAATATGTAAGGTGTTTATCATGGACCACCCGTTTCCCCATAATCTGAAAAAAATGACATGTATCCAATTTCTTATCTGTCCACCATGTTAGAATAGAATCATAACAGCATAGAACCGAGATCTGAGCATGAAAGAGGAGACAAACTTATGCTTGCATAGCAATAGAAGAGAATAGAGAATTGTTCAATTTCCACTGAGTTGAAGTGGAGGTTAGAGAAAGTGGGGAGGTATTCAAGAGAAACATGCAAGTTAATAAATGGTGATCAGAAGGTTCTGTGGGGTGAAGAGAAGCCGTACAGGGAACACAGTGTTGAGAAGAAAAAAAATAATCAATCCGAGTGCGAAAAATTGATCTATAATAGTTATGGCCAGCATCAGTATGTAAGGATCGGTATGCATCAGTGAGACCAATATCCTTCACTAGGGTAGACAAAGCAAGGGAGTCACACTAAATTTTCTTCCCCTCTGCCGTCCTGTATGCAACATCAATTGAAGAGTTGAAATCCCCTCCCCAAATAATATGTTTCTTTGTACACAAATAAGGTTTCACTAGGTCAAATAAATGAATACGTGTATCCCTAGTTTGTGGGCCATAGATATTAATTAAACGAAAATAATGAACTTGAAAGGTACAGTCCAGAATTAATGCCCTGCCAGGACAAACATCAATAACATGCAAAATGGAAAACGCAGAGGAGAAAAACAGAACAGCCACACCATCAGCAACATCCCCCCCAAAAGTCCAATATGAGGGGCCTTTAATCCATCGCTGTTTAAGTTGCTGAACCTCAAACAGGGTGGTTAGGTGAGTTTCTTGTAAGAAAAGAACATCAATGGAGAGAGAAGCAGCGAGATGAACAAACATCCTGTTCTTGTAGCTTTTTATGCTACAAACATTGAACGAGGCTAGTCTAATGGAGGCCAGAACAAGCAGTTATTTAACCACTCCCGTCTGTAAGGGCCATATTCTTCCGTTTCTTACTCCCCTTTTGTAATCTAGTAGTTTTTTTATGGGAAACATCAGGAGGTTTAGCAGTAGTAAGGTCCATGTCCGAGGGCAATATAGAAGTATCTGAATCACCATCAGACTCCTCTCTTCCTCCCTTGAGACAGTCAAAAGGATTGGAGAGAGGAATTTCAGGTGTTTTCACAATTCTTCTAGCAGTAGCCCTGGTGACCCGTCTACTGGGTTGAAAACCTTCTGGATCCACAATGGAAACCTCAGGAGGTGTAGTAGGGTGTGGTGGAGAAGCAACAGAAGGCACAGTATCAAGAGGGGGTGCTATCATAACTGACAGCTCAACTACCACCAGAGGAAGTTGGGGGGGGCAATGTCCATGGTGTTGGACACAGCAACCTGAGCAATAGGCCGTTCTTGTACTTTATCCAGAGCTTTTTGAACCAGCACATCAGGATTCCACCCCTCCTGATGGTTTTTGCTTGCCCAGGGACATTGATGGTATGCATGTCCTTTTTCATCGCACAAATTGCACTGAAACACATTCTTGCAGGAAAAACTAGTGTGGCCATACTCCCCACATAAACTACATTTTAATAAATCACACGTGCTGCTTAAGTGTGTGTGGGCACCACATTTGTAGTAGGCTCTGGGCTGTCCCCCGTAAAAGCAGACACCCCTATCTTTACCTAAAAAAAACTATTAGGTAAGTGAATTACTTCAGAGTTAACCAGGAAGGTTTTACCCGGAACTTTCATCCTCCCATCCACAGTCCCTCTTCATCTACAATGGCTTCGGGGGGATAAGACCGTACAACGATTTTTCAGCCAATGGTATATGTCCCTAACACTAACACCCTCATTTCTAAACATAATGGTAACAGTACGAACAGCAGGTTTAGTAAGAGGAACAACATAGAAAGGAATCCAAAGGGACGTATTCTTTAAAGTGGCGTATTTATGCCAAAATCTATCTAAACGACTATTAGTTTTGAAGCTGACATCAAAAGTTTCTTCCCCAGAGACATGAATTGAGGCATAAATATCAGAAGCCTGAAAATGCATGGTACCTTTCAATAAGGTCCGTGCCACATAATAACGGTCAGGGAATTATGGAAGGCCACCATTATAACGCAGACGAACTGCATTATGTCTAGGTGCCTGTTCCAGTTTATTTTTAAACAAAACAGAAAGGACAGGACCTCTGCCAGAAGCAAGAGGGGGTTCCAAGGGGGAAGGTTGTAATGCAGGGGCCATAGTCGAGGGGCCTTCCCCATGATCATCTAGGAGAGATGGTGGAGGGATTGCTGCAGGAATGGACCCTGGAATGGGTGAGGGTGCTTTACCAACTGAATCAGTGGTCTTTCCAGAGGAGGGAGTAGACTGAATAACAGTGGAAGCCCCTGAGTCCTGAGCTAAGGTAATAAGTGGTGGGTCAACAGGTAGGGGCTCTGCTGTGGAGCTACTAGGATGAATTGCTGAAACAGTATCCTGAAACTCCATAATATCCCCCCAATTAGCCCCAGAAACAGTAGGTGGCAGAGACTGTACAGTGTCCTTAACAATAGAAATGTCCTGTTGCATAGGTACCTCGTTGGAGCTCTTGTTGTATGCTGCAAGCCTGGTGGGTGAGAATAATACCCCGTGTTGATCAGTGTCCCAGGAGGGGTCCGGAGTCCAGGAACCTGAGGCAGTTCTCTTCCATCTCATGCTTTGCAAGGCTCCTGTGGTAGTCCAGGTATGATCCGCGATGTCCGAAGCAGTTTTTAAACTGAAGTGAGAGCGAAGGATAGCATTAGTAGAGGACAGAGCCATAGTGTCCAAAGGGGGGTTTGTCGACGAAGTGGATGCAAGCCCAATCCTCTCAAAGGCGGCTCCAAAGCCGCGGTGACTCTCCTGGAGATAGAGGCGGAAACACAAGGTGGAACATCCTGTTGTACACTCTGCGACGGCAAGACAACTAGTTCAGCATTGGAAACCAGCACAGTCAGCTCCGGAATGAGTAAAGGCTCCAAAACAATAGGCTTTTCCAAGAGTGAATGCTCCATTGTAGTGCTGGTGTGTGCCATCTCAGGTAGCAAGGTATGTGAGACCCCTTCTGTATTGGTAGGCATCTCTTGAGACTGAAGTAAGGCAGGGGCTGCCGCAGACAGCAACGCAGTATCCAAAGAAGGTTCAGCACTAGTGTGGTGCTGACACCAAACTGAATCATCCATGTCTGTGAACGGAAGTACCTCTACTGACGGGAGTAGGGGAATTTCCCTGGTGTCCTGGCCAAATTTCCCTCATTCACTAAAAATATCACCAACAGCTTAATCTGGTTCAAGGTCAGTTGGCATTCATCTGTATACCCCTCCTCCGGGTCGTGCCTGAAAATAGGCAGGATTAGTCTAGTGCACTTACCCAGTCGAACCAAAACAGTAGACAGTAAATGTTACACATTTTTTAAAAGTGGTCAATTGTAACATTTTATTTCTGAAGTTGCTTTTTTTGTTTCCTGTTACTAATTAAAAGGTTTCCCATGTGATAGTATTATGCTGGATGTATGGGATACCAATTTGCCTGGCAGCTGACATATCTAGTTCTGTGCCTCCTACTACATAATCAGTGCTGTGGCGTCACTGACAGTGACATCACAGGTGACTGACCTAGCAGCTATTGAGTGGCTCTTACTGAGAAGCTGTGATGTTGCAGTCTTTTAGGTCACAATACTGGTGCTGTAATGGTAGAAACAGAGCTTGGTATGTCAGCTGCCAGGCAGAGTACTATTATGCACAGCACACCTACTAACATAAGGTAAAAACTGCATTTAAAAGCGAACATCAGTTTTAGGCAGTGTATTAGCTTTTTCAGCATTTGGTTCATCTCATGTAATTTGGGGTTTCATTTACTTTTACATCCTTGTTTGTGTTTTGTTGAAATTTGGTTTGTTTTTGTTCGTTTATGATTTGTCTCAGATTGTTCTAAATGTATTTTTGTTGAACTAAAGAGTATTATTACAGACATAGCAGACATCATGACTAGTGGTTACAGAATTACCAGTGACCTCCATGCTATGACATACTATACGGCATACAGTCAGTAGAATATACCCCTACAAGTACCCACTACAGCATCTTTGGTAAGGATGTTACTCTGTTTTTTCCTTTGCTGGGTATTTTCTCTGTTAACTCATTGTGCAGGTTGTCTTGCTGAAAGGGAGGTCAACATTCATCACAGTGGTGGGTCAGAGCTCGTAGCTGATTGTGTCTGGAGGGCACGGCTTAGGCCCTAGCCCCCTGCCCCTCACCCCACACCTCCCTTGGTGTCACTTCCTTTATACAATACCAGGGGTCCTGACATCATTTCCTCCAGGGGCATACAACTGTCATATCCTTACCAGCACAGAACACTGCATTGACAGTAAAAGTATGCACACTATTTAAAAAAAAAGAAAACAAAAATTACACAGGGTAAACTGGAAAGAAGACAGACATGTGGGGAGAAGTGCAATACACTGGCTGTGGGGCAGCAGTCTTCCAGGAGACTTTCTGGAGGTTGAGATGCTGCCCTATTTGCAGACAACTCTTTGCACTGAGGGAGGAGGTTGCCCATCTCTAGGCCAAACTGGACAGGAATACAGGAACCCCCCCACACAGGGAACACCAGGGCCACCACCTCTGCCTCAGAGATTGCCAAGAAGGAGCAGCAGTTGGACCACAGTGGGTTCAGGGAGGGTAAGGGTGGTGGAACAGAGGCACATCCCTTCAGACGTACCACTCCACAATCCATACACCATTCTGGTGGAGCATAGTTCCTCTATGGAGGCACACACAGTGGAGACTGAGGTTGCTGGCAACCATCACAAGGGAGTCCCACAGGAAGATGGCACAGGACACAACAGGGAAAGGAAGCAGCTCCTGGTGGGGGACTCAATTATCAGGGGGATAGAACTGGAAGGGCCAAGGAAAAGTGAAGTAAGGAGTCTGCCTGGTGCCATGGCTTAGAGGGACAAGAAGCGGATTCTAAGGCTCATGACAGCAGCTGCACGGAAGACAGTGCTGGATATCATTGTCCACCTAAGGACAAATGACTTGGCCACACATGGGATTAGAGCAGTGCAGGAGGAATTTGTGGAGTTGGGGAGGGGCCTGAGACAAGTAGCTCATACAGTATCCTCCTTGGCGGTGCTGCCTGTCTATGGCATGGGTGACAGGAGGGTACTCCATACCATGCAAGTCAATGAATGGTTGAAAAACTGGTGTAGAGCACAGGGTTCGGCTTCATTGGTGACTGGGGTTCCACCTAGAGGGACATCCACCTATACTGGCACAATGGTCTGCTTCTGTCCAGGAGAGGAACCAGTCTCCTCAGTGATCAGTTTAAATGCTTCATTGGCAAGGTTTTAAACTAGCCAAGGGGGGAGGCATTGATACACAGCAGGGAATTCCCAGCCTCCCCCTCCAAAACAGGGTATTAAATGAGGTAAAGACCAAGGTAGAAAGGTCAGTAGGGAGCAGGACTGGGGAAATTGGAGAAAGCAAGGTCAGTAAGGGCAGGGATGGGGCTACAAGAGGTAAAGTCATCAAAAAATGGAGAGTAATGAGTACCAATGCCCGTAGCCTGGGAGACATGCTTCCTGAACTAGTGGCCTTGATGGAAGAGGAACATCTGGATATTGTGGCAGTCACAGAAACATGGTACACACAGAACCATGACTGGGATGTAAACATACCAGGGTACACTATCTACAGGAGGGACAGGGAGGGTAAAAGAGGAGGAGGAATAGCTCTCTACATAAAGGAAGGAATCAAAGCAACAGAACAAAAGGGTAAACAGGGAGGAGAGGAAGCACTGTGGGTCAACTTGGAGACAGACAATGGCACCACAATCCACAAAGGGGTTGTATACAAACCCCCATCTCAGGGGGAGTAAATAGACAAGGAAATCATAGAAGATATCCTTTGAATGGCATAAAAAGGGAAGATATTGTTGATGGGGATCTGAATATGCTAGATGTTAACTGGAGTGCATTTGCTGCAGCCACATCCAAGAGCGGGGTCATTCTAGATGCCCTGCAGGGGGCATGCCTTAGACAACTAGTACTGGAACCCACTTGGGAGGGAGCAATCTTAGATCTGGTACTCTTAAATGGAGAGAGGTTCACAGATGTAGAAGTGGGTAGCCATCTGGGAACTAGGGACCATCGAACAGTATGGTTCATGATAAACACAGCAGTAGAGTCAAGTCATACAAAGGCAAAGGTCTTGGACTTTAGGAAGCCTGACTTTGCCAAAATGGGTGAGTGCCTAAGGAATGCACTAGAAAATGAGCAGGAAGGAGGGGTGGAAGAACAATGGGGAATAATCAAAACTGCCATCACTAAGACAACAAGCCTTTGTGTGAAGCAAATAAACAAAACAAAACAATGTAAAAATACACTGTGGTTCTCAAAGGAGGTGGTAAGGAAGGTTAGGGAGAAGAAGATGGCATCCAGGAAGTACAAGAAATCACATAAGAAGCAGGACAGAGAACTGTATCAGTTAAAGCAAAAGGAAGCAGGGAAGGCAGTCAGAACAGCAAAGGCCCAAACCAAGGAAAACATAACCAACTCAGTTAAGAAGGGGGATAAAACCTTTTATAGGTACATCAGGGAGTGAAAGAAAACCAAGGCAAGGATAGTGAGGCTTAATAAAGAGGAGGGGGTGGGCAGAGGGTGGCTGTGAAAAGACAGAGATACTAAATAAATATTTTTGCTCAGTAGTCACAGACGAAGAGGGGGAGGTACCTAAACCAAACAACAGAAACACTCGTGATAGGGGGGTTGATACCAGCCCATTCACAGAAGAAAGAGTTCTGAAAGAACTTTTAAAACTGAAGGTGGACAAAGCAATGGGGCCTGATGGGATTCATCACAGAATTCTAAAAGAACTAAGGGTAGAACTAGTGACACAACTGACTACTCTCTTTAAAAAATCATGGGAGGATGGGGTAGTACCTGAGGACTGGAGGAGGACAGATGTTATTCCACCTCACAAAGGTGGGAGCAGGGCAGAGGTAGGAAACTTCAGAACAGTTAGTTTGACCTCAGTGATAGGGAAAAAGATGGAATCACTTCTGAAGGAAAGAATTGTTGAGTACCTAGAGGCCAGAGGGGCACAGGACCCAAGGCAGCATGGATTCACAGTGGGAAGGTCATGTAAGATGAATCTAATAGATTTCTTTGACTGGGTGACCAAAGTAGTAGATCAGGGAGGGGCTGTAGACATGTCCTACCTAGACTTTAGTAATGCATTTGACACAGTCCCACACAAAAGATTAATACAGTATACAAGTTAGCCAGCCTCGGAGTGGGTTCCAAGATGGTAGCCTGGGTACAAAATTGGCTGGCGAACAGGACACAGAGGGTAATAGTAAACGGAGTCCACTCTGAAGAAAGGGGGGTTACTAGTGGGGTACCACGGGGTTCAGTTCTAGGACCGGTCCTCTTCAATACCTTTATAAGTGACATTGCAGAGGGACTGGAAGGAAAAGTGCAGTATGTCTCTTTGCAGACAACACAAAGATCTGCAACAGGTTTGATACACAAGGTGGGGTGGAAGGGATGAGAAGGGAATTGGCAAGGTTGGAAGAATGGTCAAATATATGGCAGCTTAGATTCAATGCTAAGAAGTGCAAAGTAATGCACCTGGGAAATAAAAACCCTGGGGAAGAGTACACAATGGGGGTGAGATACAATAACAAAAATGAAAAGGGACCTGGGGGTAGTCATATCAGATGACCTAAAGATGGGCAAGCAATGTGAAAAGACAGTAAGGAGGGCTGAGGGGATATTGGGATGTATAAGGAGAGGCATCACCAGTAGAAAACAGGAAGTTGTTACACCTCTGTATAGACAGCTGGTGGGACCCCATCGGAATACGGCATGCAGTTCTGGAGACCCAGTCTCTGCAAGGACATAGACAGAATGGAGGCAGTCCAGATGAGGGCAACTAAAATGGTGCAGGATCTGCACCAGAAGACATATGAAGAGAGACTTAAGGAGCTTAATATGTATACCCTCAAGGAAAGGAGGGAGAGGGGGGACATGATAGAAACTTTCAAGTACCTCACAGGAATCAACAAAGTCCAAGAGGGTAGCATCTTTCAGAAAAATAGGTGTGCAAGAACAAGGGGGGACAATTTGAAGATAGAAAGGGATGGCTCAGAAGTAATGTGAGGAAGTATTTTTTCACAGAGAGGGTGGATGTGGATGCAAGAAACTGCCTTCCTGAGGAGGTTGTGGAGTCAAAAACAGTGGTGGAAGTCAAGAATGCATGAGACAGACATAAGGCAATTCTAGGGGTGGGGTAGGAGAAAGTAGGCTATTGGTTAATTAGGATCTGTAGCTTATCCATTTGGTAGGGAAATGGGCTGACTGGGTAGGCCAAGTGGTCCTTAGCTGCCATCAAATTCTATGTTTCTATGTTACTTTCTCAGTAGTAATGTTAATGCCCCTGTTACAGCTTGTCCCTTATAGGATAAAGTCTGTATCCGGAGATAGCATATAAACCACCCAGTTTTGCCATTGCCCTTAAAATCAAGCTGTTTTACCATGCACATATGCAGTTATCTGCTCCATGCTGCATATTTAGGTAACAGTTGACTGCCAGGACCCCACTGTTGGTGTTTGTATCTGCATCCAATTCCTCATGATGGCCTTCCTTGCCACTAAAATGTATAAATAAGTCATGGAATGAGAGGTGAGATGCATACCCACTAGGGCACTCAACAATAAAACCATAGAGAGGTAGATTAATTCCTTAGATAAAGACACAGTTTCAAATTGTAGAGCTATGTTATTCAAATAGGAAATTAAAAGTAGGCAAAAAGAAAATATATGAGCCTGATCTGCCGACAATTGTCTGCATTTTTGCCAGCAATGCCCATAATTTGCAGGTAAGAATTTGTCCAGGATTGCTGGGGTTCAAAATAATCTATAGTGGCATTACTATGCAAATACCAACCACTGGGTTGCTGAGATAGTTTTTACAGCAAGTACGTGTATTTTAGTCACTTAGTGTAAGGAATCGTGGTGTCCTGGTCCTGGTTCCACTTCTCTGCAATTGTAGATGTTGAGTCTCCTAGTTGTTCCTGGAGACCTTGGTAGAAATTACCTATAAGGTGATTCCAGTGTGTACCCTTCACTGCATCCATTAACATCTACAGTAGTGGCACTGAGTCAGGAAAAGAAGCTTGGTCTTTATTTTTATATGAAATATGTGTTCTAATTTGTAAATAACAAAAGTGCTTCCTCCCTGTCAACTCAAATTGCTGCTGTAACTGCTCAGAAAGGATCTCCCAACTGTATCCAGGAACTGGAAGATATATGTGAGCCCAAGCTGTCACTGTCTCACAAATGTATGATCAGTTTGAGGTGAAAGGAATTCCTGGTCAGCCAATAACACCCAGACAAAGCAGAAGATCAAGGCCAGTTTAGGCAGTCTCTGTAAGAAGAATCAGAATTGTAGGGTAACTGCAGTGAAGTAAGCATAATCCATCAAGGGTAAAGAAATGCAGTTCATGAGGAGAAGTGGTCCAATGTCATGCATATCATTAAAGGTGAATTCTATGTGTTTTCAAGGAGGGGAGTTCTGCAAATTCAACCAGCAGAACTCTATATGAAGATGTGCAGCCCTAGCATAATTAGCCAGATTTGAAACATTTACCCTACCTTTAGAGACAGATATCTGTAGTAAAGAATAGCATATCCTTGATGGTCACCCTCCCTACATAAACTGAGACATTGTTTTGTTCCAAGACACAAAATAGTGTTGAGATGGGAAAATGGGAACAGTTTGATGAAGATATGAGATGTGGTAAAATATTCATATGAATCAATTCTGTTTTCGGAAAAGAAAAGGAGGGGCAGTTTCACCCATGTGGCTAGGTCTCGAGTTATAATGGTAGTGAGCAGTTCTTAGTTCAAAAGTTCTAGGTGGTTTAGATCCTGTGGGGTGTAAATACCTTGATATTTAAATTTTGCTCCTCACTACCTACAGTAAATGGAAATTTCAGCATCAATGAAGGAAACTGGATAAAATTAAAAAAGCAAAACAGCTGTCTTCTGTAAACTGAGACAAAATGCTACAAAGCAACCAAAATGTTTGGATTATATTCCAAGCAGCAGGAATGGACTGCTCAATGATGAGAAAGGTCAGGAGAAAATCATCCACATAGAAAGTGGCTTTATACTCCACACCCTCCTAAAAGATATTCGCCATGAGGGCAGATGGCCTGAGGACTGCTGCAAGGGGTTGAATGTAGAGGGCAAAAAATAATGGGAAGAGGGGACACCCTTGCCAGATTCCCCACTGGAGAGAAATGGGGTTGAGAAAGAACAATTACTTCAGATAAATGTGTAAGGATCAGTGTATATATAGTCTTCAGCCAGTCAAGAAGAGGCTCTGGGAAGGCATAGGTCAACAGGGTGCCCCATAAAAAGTTCCAGGACACCACGTCAAATGCCTTCTCAGCATCTAAACTGAGAACTACTGTTGAAATTGATCTCTGTTTAATGTAATCAAGAAGGAGAAGGGTATGGTGAATATCACCTGTAGTCTGGCATTTTTTTTATAAAGTTGGACTGGTTGAGATGTATCAGTGTGCGAAGGAGCCTGTCTTATCTGTGAACAAATCAACAATTACAGTTTCTAAGTGACATTTAGTATAGAGGTAGGGTGGTAGGATGCTGGGCCTTTCAGTTCCTTTCCAGGTATTGGTATTGATGAGAGAAGGAAGCACCACTGGAGGTCGACAGTGAATTTGCCAACCTTCCACACAGCAATGCCACAATAGCAACACCGGTATTGTGCCATCCCAAAATGAAGAGTTTTTTGCTGGGGGCAATGCCCCACATACCCACTGGACTTCTATATAATCAACTCCAGATCAGAGTTTTTCCAGGGAGGGGGAAGAACACCGGGAGAAAGGCATCACCCTAAAACAGACCATTACAGCAACAGTCATTGTAATGGTCTGTTTTTAGAATTCGCTGTCGGGATATCACGCTGAAGGGGGCAACCACCAAGAGAGTAGCATATTACCATGTTGGGAGGGTATTCCATTGCATATGGTTTCAAAAGTTTCTTGTAGGCAGGGAACAAGTTTGTCCCAAAAGACATTATACTGTTTAACTTGGTATCCGTCAGGTCCTGGGTACTTCTGAGTTTTGGCGTCAGCCAAGACAAAATGCAGTTCTTCTCTATCTATTGGTGCAAGCAAGGCTTCCTGTTGTGATTCAGAAAGCTTTGAGAGGTTTAACCCTGTCAGAAAGGTAAATATGGATGGGGGAAGTCTGTGAGGGATCAAGGTATAAATGTTGGTAGAAAGTCAGGAACATTTCTGCAATTATGCGGATGTCATTAGTCGGGGCGCCTGTGCTGGGGTCTCATATCTGGGGTATGCAAGCCACGCACTTTTGTTGGCATAGTTTATGTGACAACAGCCACTTCCCCTGTGCCCCCCCCCAACACACATTGCTCATGTGTTTCAGAAAAGTTCTAGCCAGAGAACTTGTAGATCTTGTACTTCCTGTTTCAGTTTTTTAATTTTCTTTCAGATGACATGGTGCCCATTGGTATATAGTAGCTGTAGGGTGTGCAGTTGGTTATCCAGTCTGTTATATTTTTTCATCTGCTGTCCCCTTTTTTTTAGAGGCATATGAAATTATGTCCCCCATAAAACAGCTTTAACTGTATCTCAAAGAACTGAGGGTGAAATGTCAGGGGAATAATTACCCAGAATAGGTTGTGTGTCCAGTCTCTAATACATTGTATGAAGTCTGCATCTTTAAGCCAAATAGTATTAAAACACCAGAAATGTATTTTAGGTGGTTTAACTAGGTCTAGTGTCAACAACAGAGGAGTATGGTCTGAAAGTAGGTGGGGCCTATATAAGAGACCTTGTACTCTATGTAAGTGCTCATCTTGGATTTCTTTTAATAAAAATTCCCCTACTCTTTTCGAGAAGTGCCATGAGATTGTTAATGTCCACCTCAGCAACTACCAGAACAGGCAGACAGGACCACAGTTTAATGTGTCATCCAAAAGGTGGCACCTCAGGAGTGCAGCACCCCCTCATACTGCACTGCTGTGTTAGTATTAGGGTTTACTCCTTGTTCCTGGGGTGAAGCTAGAAACCATGACCTTTTGATCTTCTGGTCTCAGTGATGAGCGTGCAACCTGCTGAGTCACTTGCTCTGGTAAGTTAAACCTAGGTCATTCCTTCTGGCAGACATAAACAGCAGTGGCCTGATTGAATCTTCCTCCAGAAATCCTCTTCCATCATCTCAACCCAGAGACCTGTAAAGACAAAAAAAATATTTTCCACTGGGAGAAACAATTAGTTCAGGCAGGAAACAGTTAATTTCTAAATGCATTGTTCAGAGTAAGAGTGGTAGCTGTGGTGGTAACCATTTGTTTAGTTAAATACCCTTCAATGACTCTAATTGCTGCATTCAGCACAATGTCAAAAAAGAGGAAGAGAGCTAACATAGTTACTATACAAATCACAACATAAAAAAGTGCAAAGTGCATGAGTAAAGAGCCAGAACAGTATTAAAGGGTAACTTAGTGTACAGATGACATTAGTAACTTACCTATGACCTGGCTTAGGGTGCTGCTTTAAAATTTGGATTCCTTCAGCCTGGGAAGCTTAAATACTATATGTACACTGGGCTGCGTAAGGGTCAGTGAGGATCACTTCATGCACATGAATGCTTCATTCCAGCTGCCAGATGACAACAATACACTGCCCTCAGTCCTGCACACATGCCTAATCTGGCAGGAGGAAGATATTGCACTCTTTCTGACTGATGATTTCTGAAGTGCATCTGCCAACCACTCCACCTTGTGTTCCTTTACAATATTCCAGGCCCATTCTGGGAGGTATGTGAAGTCATACTCCCACATTTCACTAATTAACTTTCAGATCTTGAGGTCCCCCTAGAAAAACTTGCTCAACTGGCTTCTTCAGCATTCCAGTGCCAAACAAGAGTCCTCCTCCTTGGTGGACTCAACTGGGGCTAGACTAGCTCTTGAAGCATTAATACTCTTCTCTTCTTTTCTCCACATATCTTAGGTGAGGTGAGGTGACTGTTAAAACTCCTCTGTGACTCCTTTTCCTCCGTGGTGACACCAGAAATGTTTACGCCCTCAGATGTGGTATTGGCAATTTCCTCCTGTAGCCCTGAGTCAAAAACGTATTTGGCAGGAGCACCTGGGCTGGTGGTATCTGTGTCATGGTTACACAGCTCAGCAGACTTTTTCATGGGGACACAAGTCTTAAATACATCCAGATCTGGAGCAGCAGGGCTCCTGCTAGGTTGGTAAAGCAGCTATTTGGGTGCTATAGGAGGAGTATCTTACAGTATCACTTCAGCCCCACAAAGAGCCCCTCAGAAACATACCTTTGCTATTTCAAGCACACTCCTTCAACTCTCTAGGGCGTCCACCAATAACTTGCCTCCCTTACTAGGCCTCACGATATCTCACAATAAATGAGCTGGGAACTGCTGGGATTATCACACACTACTTGCCCCTAGCTTTTCAGCTGAACTGGAAAGCTTTCTTGGGACTACTGCATTTTGCCATAAGGGCATGGAGATGACTGGGACAATGGGCCTTAAGGATGATCACAAATTACACCAGTGGTACAAGGCCACACTCTATATAACTTACCTGGCCTGTCATGATGTGAATGCAGTCCTCTTTCCCACTCTGCGAAAATGCTTCTCTGTACCTCCATGGCCCATGTCTATTATCCACAAGGACTACAGCCTCCTACATATCTGGTGCTGATGGGCTGAGACCTAATGTCTTCTGGAAGGTTCCTTAATGGAGAACCTACCTCAGTCCTTTGCCAAGTCCTCCTCCTCTCTAATCTCTCCAAACTCCAACCACACACTTTGGCATTGCCTGGCACCGCCTAGTTATATGTTGACCCCAGCACATAAAGAGTGGAGCCAGGTAACTCTTGCACTGAACCCCAATATGCCCAACCTTTTAGGGAGGAGACATTAACAGAATACAATTTTAGGTTAAAAAAGAAATGCTATAGTACATTGACAGTTCAGGCTTTTTATGTTGATGCTTCTGGAAGCTATGCTGCCTGACCTGAGCACAATGGGTGTTTACTCACCTGGTAAAGGTGATTGTGTTGGTTGGCATCCATGGCACTCCAGACATTACCTCATGGGTTACAGCCCACCTGATAGGCTAATGATGCACATGACCCAGATCAGATTTCCAGTATATCCAGGTCCCAGGAACCCCTGCTCTCCAGTTTGAATTTTCCATAGCTGAAAGGAAGAATGTTAGAAACAAGAAAACAATACCACAATAGAGACTAGCAAGGATGAGGTCTGCAACGACAGGATAAAAATAAGGCCAGAGGCCTAAGTTTATTTCCTATTATGTACACACTACCTCGAACAGTGGTTTGACTGATTTTATCAGCGGGATTGAGGTCTGAAGGACTGGTGTAGGGACCTCCTGTTATTTTTCTGGCAGGACGCCCGATCACTCCTGAGGAAGGGCCTTGGAGTGCCATGGATGCCAACCAACACAATCACCTTTACCAGGTGAGTAAACACCCATTGTGATTGGTTGGCATCCCATGGCACTCCAGACATTACCTCATGGGAGATAAGTAGCAGTTAAACCTCCGGGTGGGATTCGGATGAATCGGAGGGTCCAGGAGATGGAGCCACTGCTAGGACATGGGAGGCGAAGGCTGGCCTGAAGTCCTGGAGTTGTTCCAGCCTGTAGTGCCTCTCGAAGGTGTGTAGGGAGCTCCAGGTGGCCGCCCTACAGATGTCTTCGGATGATACCAATGCTCGTTCCGCCCAGGAGGTGGATACTGCCCTGGTGGAGTAAGCTCTAATCCCCTGCGGCGGGGTCAGTCGCTTTGCCGTGTACGCGTGGAGGATGACCCGTCTGATCCACCCTGCGATGGTGCTCTTGGACGCTGCGAGCCCCTGTCGTTGACCTTTCGAGATGATGAAGAGTCTCTCCATCTTACGGATGGATTGGGTCCTGGTCAGGTAGATCGAGAGGGCTGATCCCATGTCCAGGGAGTCAGGAGCACCGCTCTCGGCCTGAGGGGCTGTGCGAGGCAGAGTGGGTAGGTCTATAGGTTGTTCTCTATGGAACTTCATCTGAACCTTCGGCTGGAAGGCCGGTACTGTCCGGAGCCGTACCCCTTTGGGGGTGAAGATGGTGTAGGGCGGTGCACAAGACAGGGTGCCGAGCTCCCCTATTCTTCTGGCCGAGCAGATGGCCACAAGAAAGGCAGTCTTCAGGCCTACCCAGAAAAGGTCTGCTTCAACGAGCGGTTCGTATGGTGGCATTCTTAGGGAGTCCAATACCAGAGGTAGGTCCCACGGTGTGACGCTAGGTCTGGTCCTGGGCCGCATGAGGTCCACGGCCCTCAAGAAGCAGATGGCATCCGGGTGTGCCCCCGGTGGGTGCCCCTCGACGAGGCCTCTGGCCGCCTCGATGGCCGCCAGTTGCACCCTTAGAGAGAGGGTGCCAGTCCCTTGTCCACCCCTTGTTGCAGGAACAACAGGATAGTGGGGAGGTCAGCTTGTTCCGGTACCGAACCTCGAAGGTGGCACCACTGTGAGAAGACGGCCCATTGCCTCTCGTAGGTGGAAGTAGTGGAGGCTCGACGAGATCGGAGGAGCATGCCTATAACCGACTCATGGTACCCGGTAGCCGTTAGTCGCTCCCTCTCAGGAGCCAGGCCGTGAGCTTTAGAGTTCAAGGGGATGGGTGTAGCACTGGTCCCTGCGCCAGCATGTCTGGACGGAACGGTATCCGGAGGTTGGCTAGCGACATCTCTGTGATTGCCGCGAACCAAGATCTGCGAGGCCAGTACGGGGCCACCAGAATAACGGTGGTTTGAGATTTCCGGATTTTTTCCAAGACTTGGGGGATGAGGGGGAGCGGTGGGAACACGTACGCGTAGTCCCGTGACCATACCTGAGACAGGGCATCCGTGCCTTGGGAGTGCGTGTCCCTGAACTGGGAAAAATACCGGTCCACCTGGGTGTTGTCCCTCGATGCCATTAGGTCTATGGACACCGGGCCCCATGTCGCCTGGATTACCTGAAACAGGTCCGGTGCAGGCGCTATTCTCCGGGTGGATCTGTTGCGGCTGAGCCAATCCCGCCTACGCTCAGTTTTCCCACCAAATGCACTGCTCCCAGGTGTGATAGGTGTTTGTGCCCAGTTCATCACCCTTGAGGTTTCCTCGTGACATGGCCCTGCTTCTGGTACCTCCTTGCTTTGCGATGTATGTCACCATCACGCGATTGTCGGATCTGATCAGAACCGACTGTCCCTGTATGACGTGGCGGAAGGCCCTTAGTGCGTAGAACACTGCTCTCATTTCCAGAACATTGATTAAGAGTAGAGACTCCGCTGGGGACCAAGTACCCTGCGCTGACTCGTCCCCCAGACAGGCTCCCCAGCCGGAGAGGCTCACGTCCGTCTCAATGGGGGTCAGAGGAGGGGCTTCCAGGGGAACCCCCCTCGTCAGATTTCCCGGAGTGACCCACCACTCCAGGAAGGATCTTACTTCGGCGGATAACTGAACCACGCAATGCAGGTTGTTCTCGCTGGGTGCTCCGCGTGCCAGGATGTAATTTTGGAGTGGACGCATGTGCCACCTGGCCCAAGGGACGAGGTCGATGCAGGGAGGCCATGCATCCCAGGAGTTTCGCCACCTTCGCCAACGTGAGTGCGGGAGCTGTCCCACTGCCAGGCCAGCTTCCGGAGGCTGCGGATCCGCGCTGGTGCCGGTCTCGCCAACCTTCCGCTGAGTTGATGATGGCCCCAAGGTGCTCTGATCTGTTGGGTCGGACGGAGCTGGCTCTTTCTCTGTTCACCACCCAACCGTGATCTTTGAGTGCCTGGGCACGCGCTGCCCGCGGTGAGCGCACCTGGTCCTCGGATCGGGCGCATATGAGCCAGTCGTCCAGGTACAGTACTATGTCCAGTCCTTGTTCTCTGAGTCTGGCCACCAAGGTGATGGAGACCTTGGTGAAGACTCTGGGTGCCGAGGACAGCCCGAATGGGAGCGCCCGGTATTGAAAGTGGTGTCCCATGATGTGGAAGCGTAGGAACCTTCTGTGGCTCTTGATGATGGGGATGTGTAGGTAGGCGTCCTTTAGATCGATGGATGTTAGGAAGTCGCCTACCCTGATACCCTGGAGGGTGGACCAGACGGTCTCCATTTTGAACCGACGTGGAATCACCTATCGGTTCAGGCGTTTGAGGTCCAGGATGGGCCTCAGCTCCCCTGATTTTTTGGGCACCAGGAAGAAGATGGAGTACATGCCTTCCCCCTGTTCCTGAACTGGGACTGGTTGTATGGCCCTGTTCTGGATCAGCTCTGCCAGGATTCCCTGTACCTGGTGAGGTGAGGCTCTTCTCCTGGAGATCGGGGACGAGACGAAACGTTGAGGGACTGACGGGCAGGTCAGCTCTATGGCGTATCCCCTGGAGACCACGTCTCGGACCCACCTGTCTGACATGGTGGACACCCAGCGATGGGCGAACAGGGCTAGCCATTGACCAACAGGGGGCTACGAGGTCTGGTGAGGGTGGCTCAGGGAGACTGAGTCACTGTTTTCCCCTGAACCCTCTTCCACGGCCTCCCGACCTTTGTCCCCGGGGTCTGAATGAGGGGGATTTGTAGTTGCTGAAGGCGGGAGTGCATGGGTAGGATGTGGAGACCCTACTCCTAAAGGAATGGTTCTATGGGTAGGAGTCCCTGCGGGTTTGGTTCTTGGCCCCAGGATGAAATCTGCGTCTAGCGGCAGGCAGATGTGAGGGTCTTGACCGATTTCTTAGGAGGTCCCTACCCTCTTCCCTCTGTTTTAGGTAGACTTGGAGACCTTTCCCAGATACATGACTCCTTAAGGGGTAAGTTCTGAAGTAGAGTCTTAGATTCTGAATCGGCATCCCAGAGCTTGAGCCATGCCTGCGGGCTGGCGACGAGATTGCGGCCGCCTGGCCTGGAGGCGTAAGGAGTCCACTGCCATGTCTGCCAGGTATTTGGCTGTGTCGAGGGTGCAGTCTAAAAGTTCAGCCTCCCTGGACTTTGGACTCGCCTGCTCCTGGAGCTCCTCCAGCCAGCGGATCTGGGCCCGAGAGGTATAGATCGCCGCCGTCATCGCCTTGGCTATGGTGCCCTCAATTTCAAAAGTCCTCTTTAACATATCTTCGATTCTTTTGTCGGTAGGGTCCTTGAGGGCTATGGTACCACATGGTAGCACAGTCTTCTTACTTAAGGCCGCCACTTGGGGATCGATGGAGGGCGCCTTGCACCAGGCGTCCGACTTGTCGCCCTGAACCGGGTACATCTTGTGTAAGTTCCTTCGGTTTGGCATTCTGCCCGGGTCTGTGGACTGCCATTCCGTGTGGATCAGTTCTTCAATGGCCGGGCAGACTGGGAAGGTCTCTGAGGTGGTGGTCCTTAGCTGGATCATTGGATCTAGCTTCAATTCCATCTTGTCCCCTTCCTGTTCCTCTGTGGACAGGCCCATGGTCGCCTTGATGACCTTCATAAGACCGGGGATTGTCTCAAATGCACACAGTTTTGACGTCAGTGATGGAGTTGCCTGCTGATCGATGTCCTCTATGTCTGACTCCAAGCCATGCTCCTCCTCCTCCTCCACCTCGTCAAATTCGTCCTCCTTGTCTCTTTCTTCCGGGTTGCCATCCTGGGGAATGCTAGGAAGAGGGTCCTCTGGGGCTGGTGGTTCCTCTGGAGGGGGTGGTCTCGATCTGTTTTGGGTAAGGGCCTCCAGCTTCTCCATGATCTTCAGCATGAAGTTCTGCTGACTCTCCATCATCACCACTGCCGCTTGTTGGTTCTGTATCAACAGCGAGCCCGGTCGACCCACGCCGAGTTGCTGGGGCCGGTAGAGAAGGAGCTGGGGGTTCTCCATCAAGACAGCCTCGTCGTCCATGAGGCAGGCTGCGCAGAGAGGGCCCAGAGTTTGAGGGAGGAGGGTGGCGCTGCACGCGGTGCATTTCTTTGCCTTAACCATCTGTAAGATAAAGAGAGAGGTTTGACCGAAGAGAGATGACTCCAGAACTTTTGCCCCCTATGCCCCAGAAGTAACGCCCCGCAGGCGAGGGTTGAGGGAGGGGGAGAGGAGCCTGAGAAAGTGCTGTGATAAGGGCGCTGTGTGAGGGCCCTTAGACAGACCTGGAATGGACGGAGACTCCTTTCCAAGAATCTTACCTACCTATCCCTCTCAGGAATTCCTACTCGGGAAGAGCCGGGGCCCACTGTGGGAGGGGCGCGGCCACCAGTGGTGGGATAGGGTCCTGAGGGCCTACCAGGGTCGCTATGTGAGGTACCGGCAGGAGCTCTGCGGTGTCCTACTGGGGTCACTATGTGAGGGACCCGAGTTGGAGTAAGGAAGTTTCCTCTTTTTTTTTTTTTTCCTCCAGAAGAGAAGAATAAGCCCTTTCAAAGTCAAGCAACTTGCTCAGGTTACACATTATGTAAGTAGAAGCTGTGGGATTCAAACCCAGGTTCGGTCTGCTGGATGACACGAGATTTGCAACTCAGAGCCTTAAACCACTGCGCTGTACTGCCTCCTTGAGGGTTGGGAGGCCTGCTGGGACCTTGGCCCTCTTAATCTGCGCCTCTGCGGCTTTCATCCCCAGCTAACCTGGTCTCTGGGGAGAGCCAATGTCCACCCCTAGGCCTGAGCTCCTGTGGGAAGAATGGGGAACTCCCGAGAGAAGGCGTCGCCCGAGGCGCTAAAATGGGCCGGCGTGGTGGTAGTCGCGGTTAATCTTTTTGTCCATTAGACAACCATGTCAAGAGACGCAACCCCCAGGAGGAGGGGGCAGGGAGGAAGTTGAGGGAAGGCCTCCAGGAATGCCTGGAGGCCTGGGGAGCCGTCGGCCAGATGGCCGAGATAGCAGGAGAGGCGGGAGGCAGCACGGCCACTGGGCCTAGCGACGGAGCCGCGCCAGCGGGAGGGGAGGCCTGGGAGGGCCGAGCGGAGGTGGATGCAGGCCAGGAAGCGTCTGGGCGGACGGCCCAGTGGGAAGGAGCGGCCGCGAGGGCCGCGGGAGATCCGGGGAGCCCGGGAGGTGGGAGGAGAAGGCCTCGGGCGTGGAGACGCCGTAGGGAGGGCCACGGAGTCGTGGGGAGTAGAGGCAACTCGCGGGAGGAAGGGCCAGGCAAGGGCCTGGTAGGGGGAGCCAGCAGCCACGAGGCCAGTGCCCGAGAGCACTGAGGAGTGATAAGAAGGCCCAGAGGCCTAGCGGGAAGTGGAGGGAGGTTCTCGGAGAGGAGAGGGCCACAGCGCAGACCGCGGAGTCGCGGGGAGCAGAGGCGACTCGCGGGGGTTTTTTTCAGGCGAGTGCCTGGTAGGGGAAGCCCGAGAGGCCGCGTGGCTTACGGAACAGGCAGCACGCTGCCAGGAGGCCTGGAAGGGCAGGGCTGCAGCCTTGGTAGTGAGGATTCGTTTAAAAAAGAATAAAAACCTCCTGAGAGGCGCCAGAAGAGCCAGATTAGTTAGATTATTAAGGAGGCCTTCCCCCCCTGAGAGACTCCTGAGACACAAACAACGACAATAGTGGCTTATAAATGCTGATATTTTTAGGAGCCCAAGGTGCTCCTTCTTAAATTATAAAGGGGTAATATCAATTCAACAATCCAGTAAATTATAAGCACATACAGAAGCTGTTGAGAAAAAAACACATTTCCTACCTTAGAATTTAAAGAGCAGACGGGGGTTCTCTGGATGCTTCTTGCCTATTCAGATGCACAAATTACAACTGGAGAGCAGGGGTTCCTGGGACCTGGATATACTGGAAATCTGCTCTGGGTCATGTGCATCATTAGCCTATCAGGTGGGCTGTAACCCATGAGGTAATGTCTGGAGTGCCATGGGATGCCAACCAATCACAATCTCCTTTACACCAATGGCTTTTTAATAGGATGACACTAGCTTCACTTCTTTGAGTCACCAAGTCCTCTGTTGCTTTGAATGTTTGCTTTTACTAGGTGCTCCAGACAGCCATGCCACCTCTCAAACTAGGAAGCACATAAAGCTTCCTATCCACCCTGCTACTGAACAGGAAATATTAGGCGCTTGTTTAGTTACAGGAAACATTGTCTCAAAGCTTCTTGTGAAGGAACAACAAAGGAAGCTAATCATCCCTGCCTTGTGACTGTTTCTGCTTGGCAGGCCTTCAAGATTCCATGTGCATTTTTCCCCATCTCAAAACTGAATTTATTTAAAAAAATCAACTTTGGTTCTGTGTGCAGATACTGTGCCATCCCTTTAAGGAAGAAGACATGGAGGTGTGTGTGTTGTGGTGGGATAATGGCACACTTCAGGTGTGCTGTGAGGCATGAGGCATCACCGAGTGCCTTCAACCACTCAAGAAATTATGTTATCCTACCACAAAGTACACCCTGGAGTGACTTATTGTGATATAAAATGGGTCAAGATTTTGGGGATTGGTGAAAAAATGTACAAAATTAAAAAACATTTTTCTGACTCTTTTTTTAAAAAAGTCAATCCACCCAGCAAAATAGTCCCAGCACATCCCAGCACTGACATGTCATCTCAGGTTCAAATATGCACAACAAAATACAGTACATTTTATTTTTAAAGTTTAACAATTTTTATTGTTTGATATGACACACACACATCACAGAGTGATATACCATTGCCAGGCCAACCCGCAACATTTGGAGAGGCCAGGAGATTATGGATAAAATACATTACAATACACTACAAACAAATATCTATTAGTATTGACCGAAAGTGTACATGCCAGGACAAAACAGTCGTCTAGTTAGGCATAATTAACAAAGGATCCGGCTGAGTCCCATGCGCCTCTAAGGCTTACAGTACTTGATTACATTAAGTAAAAAGCATAACAAAATTAGAGTAGATATTCCTGCTGGGTCAATTCCCATACCAGATAGTAACCATGTGTGTGCCTGTCTTAAATCCATGTGACCATATCAACTATGTACAAATAGGCAATCTTTCACTAGATAAAGAACAATATAAGGGAACAGGCTGGGGCCAAGAAGGGAGGAGGGCACCGCCTCCAACGAAGGTTAGATACCTAACTCAAAGATAATAGCAAGCTATGGGGCAGTTTGAGTGGGGAAATTATGACAAAATTTAGACTGCAGGAAGGGTTGCCAACATTTCTCAAATTGGGCCATAGAGCCAACCGCAAAGCTTGAAATTCTTTCAAATATAGCCCCCTGGGCTAATGCCAATAAAAAATCTTGAAAGGATGGTGTCACTGAGGATTTCCAGTTTAGTAATATAATCCATTTGGCCACCGCCCCTACTGCAGTAACCCACTTAGCCCCAGGGTTGCATTTGGACACATTAGGCTGCGCGCATCCAGGAAGCAAAAGGGGTGGATCTGGATTTATGTCTAGGAAAATTGGTTGACACATGCCCTGAATCAATGTCCAAAAGGAATGCAGGTTGGGGCAGTCCCAAAGAACATGAAACAAGTACGCCCCAGACTTGCCACATCTCCAACATGTGTCCTTTGAAAGAAGACCCGTCTTCTGAAGCTTGGTTAGATCCCTATAGTTTCTGTGACTGGTCTTATTCATAATAAGATGGGTGAGCCCATCCCGACAGACCATATGTGCTCTGATCCAGCCATGTTGCCACTACCGGTCAGAGACTGAGACCTGAAGGTCCCTTTTCCATTGTGCTTTAGCCCGCTGGGTAGGGTCTACAGTGGCATCCCTAAGAGCCGAATAAATCACACTAGCCCTGCCCTTATTTTTCTCCCCACAAACAACTAATGGGTGAGGTTGGTGCTGCACCCCCCCATCACTTGGGACATTAGGCAAGTGAAGTATAGCATTCCTAATCTGAAGGTATCTCCAGAAGTGAGACTGGGGGAGACCATATCTGTCTTTCAATGATTCAAAAGTATCCAGTGTGACCGTATTGGGGAGTAACAAATCCTGGATTGTGGAAATGCCTTGGGCCTCCCAGTATTTCCAGTGTATTGGGGACCTCCCTATCTGTAAAGCTGGATTGTTCCACAGGGGCATATGTCTCCACGGGGTTGGATCTTGTCCCAGAAAAGAGAGGGCTTGCTTCCAGTACAAAATGGAAACATACATGGGGGAGAGAAAGCCTGGGGTAGTTTCTTCTTCCTATAGAGCACCACCGCCAGTGATGGAGCCTGAGCCAATGATGCCTCTAAGGGGAGCCAAGTTGGGGAGGCCAAACCAATCCTAGTAAACCATCTAATAGTTTGCAAAGTAATGAAGGCCATATGGTATCTCTGAAACCAAGGAAGGCCCCAACCTCCTTTTCTCCAGTGTTGACGTAGTTTGAGTTTACTGTACTGAGGATGGGCCCCCTCCCATAAAAAGTTACCCACTAATGCATCTAGTTTCTGAAACCATCTTTGGGGGATAGCAATGGGTAAATGAGCTAGCAAATATAATATCCTAGGGGCAGCCATCATTTTGATGGAGTCAATCTTACCAGCAAGTGACAATCTTAAAGCCTTCCACCTACCCATGCCCTGTCTGAGGGAGTCTAATAAAGTCATAAAATTAGCGGAGAGCATTTTCCCTATATTTAAATGGAGGATATTACCCAGATATTTTATACCATGAGGGGACCAATGAAGGCCTCTACTTATAAAGTCAGTTCCAGGAGTCTTGGAGTTCAAGGGAAGCACCTCGGTTTTGGAGTGATTAATCTTAAGACCTGACACTTCGGCAAAGGTAGCCAAAATCTCGAGGATACTATTGATCACCTCAGGAGAGGACTCCCCTGGTGATGAGCAAATCATCCGCGTATAAAAATGTTTTGAAAGTATTATCTCCCACTTTTAGCCCTGGGATTTTAGATGATTCTCCAAGGGCGATGGCTAGTGGCTCTATGGCCAGGACAAAGAGAAGAGGGGAGAGAGGACACCTCTGCCTAGTTCCTTTTTGTAAAGGGAAGGATGGAGAAATAATACCATTTGTCAAGAAAGAGGCCATAGGGGAGGCATATAGCAATTTTACCCAGGCAATAAAACCAGGTCCAAAACCCATTTTAGAGAGAGTGAGGAACAAAAAGGGCTACTGAACAGAATCAAATGCCTTTTCAAAGTCAATTGCTAAGGCTACAGAGGGCTTATTAGATAGTGTGGTGTGATGCAAAAAGTGAGAACAGCGATCTATGATAATCCGACCCCAATCGCCCTTGAATAAAGCCTGCTTGGGCAGGGTGGGTCAAATCTACCATGAAGCATTCTAGCCTACTAGCAAGAAGTCTGGCCAGAATTTTAGCATCTGCGTTAATGAGGGAAATGGGACGGTAGCTACCAGGGAGAAGAGGATCCTTCCCTTTTTTCGGAAGCACTGTGATAGTAGCCTCTCTCAGGGACGGGGGCAGAAGTCCAGCCTGTAATGAGTGTCAAAACATCCTGATCAAGTATGGAGCCAGGTTTGTTTCCTTGATTTTATATAAATCAATGGGGAGGCCATCCTTTCCTGGGGCTTTCCAAGGGTTTAAGGATGTAATGGCCCTCTCCACCTCCGCCACAGTAATAGGTGCCTCCAGAAGTTTTGTGTCAGAAACCGTTAAGCGAGGGATAGGGAGTTTATCCAGAAATTTTTGAATACTCAAAGTATCGGAGGGGTGAGGGGCTGAATACAGTGCCTCATAAAACTGGGCCATGATCCCATTCATCCCTATATGAGAGTAGGTTGGGACCCCATGTTTGTCTTTCAACACCTGAATAGTACGGGATGCCTGCTGTTGCTTAAGTCGATAAGCCAGAAGTTTGCTGGCTTTTCCCCCCTTCCCAGTAGGAGTGATGCAGCCGTCTGAGATTTAATTCTGCTTGCCGGGTCAGGTGAGCATTAAGAGAAATCCTGGTACTAGTCAGTTGAGCTAATAAGGACTGAGAGGGGACTGAAGATTTATACTGAGTTTCCAGGGAGGCTAGCTGCCTTTCTAGAGCCCTTTGGTCAGCTTGGCATCGCCTCTGTCTAGCAGAGGCATATGCAATGATTCTACCTCGAAGGGTAGCCTTAAAGGCCTCCCAAAGAGTTGAATCATTCACTTCCCCATTGTCATTAATTTCCCAATATTCTTGCACCACAGGCCCCAACCAACGAGAAAAGTCAGCATCCTCCAGTAACAGAGTGTCCAGCTGCCATGTAAGAATCGGGGGGGGGGGTCAGATCCCAATTTAATCCCTAGCTCTAAAGGGGCATGGTCCGAGACATATATTGAATGCATATCAGTGCTGGTTAGCTTTTCATACAGACCAGATGAGGGAAGCCAGAAATCAATTCTACTAGATGAGCCATGAACCTGAGAAAAACAGGAATAATTATAAACACCCAGATGCATAGTACCTCCAGGCATCCAGCAAAGTATGCTCTGACATTAATGTCTGGACCGCTTTGAGCGATTGTCTATGGGGTTCAGGGGATTTGTTACCTCTGTCCATAGAGAAATCCAAAACTAGATTAAAGTCTCCACCCACAATCACCGGAGCATTGACTTCATTAAAGTCAGTAAGGGCCTGGTTGAAGGTGAAGAAGAACTGAGGGCAGTCCTGATTAGGGGCATAAAGATTGGCTAGAATCAGAGAACCCTCTGGGGTCTCTACCTCTGCCAGGATCCATCTTCCCTCTTTGTCCAGTTTATGCCGCTTCACTTTCCACACCAAGTTTTTGTGAAATAAAATGGAAACTCCCCTTTTTTGGGCCTTCACTGCACTATGAAGCTCTGTGGCAACCCACTCCCGCTTGAGCTTCTTGGCTTCACAGGGGGACAGCTTTGTCTCTTGGAGAAACACCACCATAGGTTGCAATTTCTTTAAGTGCAGCAAAACCTTTTTACGTTTAATTGGTGAATTGAGCCCCCTCACGTTCCAAGAGATAAATCTAGTCCCCATATGACCATTGAGTTAGCATGGCTGAAAGGAGGTACATGAGAAAGCCCCACTCAAGTGCACTATGCCCAATAGGCCCAGACTCCCTACCTATATCCATAATATCATATATGACACTAGATTCCAGATTCCCATGGTAAAACACAGAACAACATTTTACAACAGTATTTCCAAGGGCAAAAACTGTCCCTAACAAGAAAAAACACCAACTACTTATATGTAACCAGAAAATAGCCATAACCTGAACCCACCCCCACCCACTGCCCAAACCCAAAAACAGTCCCTTATCAGACCAGCAACCACTGAGCGTACCGACCATTAAAAAGGCCCAGATACCAGCGGAGGTCGCTGGGGGTAGTGTAGCCACGGACTACACTAAACAGGGAGGAATCTTCAAAATCCGATATCTCCTACTCCCAACCCCCTATCATCAAACTAGTCCTTCTACCCAAGTCTTCATTACAGGAGGAAAGAAAAAGAATAAAAAAAAAAAACATTTTTGAAAGTTCACAATAGATCCCAACAGCCCAAAAAGGGGGCTAGGCGGCTAGATAGCCAAGAATTTGTGCCTGTTAGTCCTTACACATATCCCATATAATCCAGATGTGGGGGGTGTGCACAAGCAGTCCCCATGAAACCCCTTGAATCATTGATCTAAGATGAGAGATATTATAACAATTGCTGGGTATATTCCCCCTTCATCCAACCTCCATTAGTCCCTACGGGGGGGGAACAAGGGAAATGCCTTAGTAATGATCCTTATACAAAGGGAAGCATCACAGAGGTCATATACCAGCCCAAACAAGAAGCAACAAGCATAATAAACAGAGGAGACATCAGCCCATGGCCTCCTTGACTGAAGCCAAATCGTCCATTGACTTTAGTTCGTGCAGGTTGCTTGATGTGTGTGAGGCATCCCAGGAAGGATCTTGTACCTCGGCTCATGTGGTATTTCCGACACCTTTAGTCCTGGTATCCTTGGAAGGGGAAGATTGGGGAGGCAGAGGAGGGGCAACCAGGGAGCCTTCGGTCAGCAAGTCCATCAAAGCCTGGTACTTATTATTGCTCATATCTGGCTGAAAAGAGTTTAGCGATGTAGATGAATCAGAGCTTCCACTCTGGCTTCTTGACCGGAGACGGGGGATTTTATCAACATGTAGCTCCTCATGCCTTTGCCGTCTCCTGTTTCGTCGTTTGCTGTCTCCACCCGGGGGTTTTTGTGGGGATGGGTGGTTAGGAGTGCTCTGGATTTTAGGGGGTCTCTGAATGGAGTGATCAATTCCTTGCGATGATGTCTCCATCAGCGTCGACTTACTAGGGTATGCCTGCAGGCCAGAGAGCTCACGTAGACGGCCCCAGGACAATTTAGGAGCTTGTGCGGAAAGGAAATTCTCCGCAGCATTAGGGTTGTCAAAAACTCTGGAGGCCCCATTATAGATAATCCTGAGTGAAGCTGGATATCTTAGAGAATACTCTAATCCCAGTTTTGTACAGGCTCTGCAGGCAGCTGTAAAGGCACGACGCCTATTAGTGACCTCCTGAGAATAGTCTGCAAAGATCTGTATTTTGTGCCCTTTCCATTGCAGATCCTTCTTAGTACGTGCCAGCTTGGTGATCAGCTCCCAGTCCTGAAATAGAAGAAAACGGGCCAGAATTGTGCGTGGACGAGACCCAGCTTTGGGGCGAGGAGCTAAAGTTCTGTGGGCCCTGTCTATTTCAAGTGGGGCCTTACATTGCCAATCCAGCAAGCAAGGCAGTTCTTTCTGCAAAAAGCTAATTGCAACAGTTCCCTCACACCCTTCTGGGAAACCGACAAGCTGCAAATTGTTCCGGTGGCTCCAATTCTCTAAATCCTCCACCCTACCCCAGAGAACATGGATGAGACGTTCTTGTTCTTGAAGCCGGGCGCTCGCTTTATGCCACCCATCCTCCGCTTCAGCCAGTCTATGTTCAGTAATACACGCCCGTTGAGACAGGTCGATAATGTCCGCTGAGTTTTGTTTAGCTGCCACATCTAGCTTCTCCATACGCTGCAAGATCTCAGTAAACATTTGCCGAATTTCGGGCATGTCGCCTTGCCGCTGGTTGAGATCCGAAACCGAATCCATTATGGCGAGAGGTTAGGCCCTGCGACTCGGACACAAACTGCCGAGAGTAACAGATATGGATCAGCCGAGGACTAGGACTCCGTTTCTCACCGTGCATAGGCTACCCGGGCACAAGATATTAGTTAATTACGCCGTTTAGGTAGAGGAACAGCAGATAAAATATGGATTTTTTTATAGGGGTTTGGCAGGAGCTCAGAGATCAAGCATCCATTCGGCTCAGCTGGTAGCCACACACCCCCGTACATTTTATTTTTAATTAGCCCTTAAACCCTCTATTTTCTTTACCTGACTCCCAGTTACCTGTTTCCTCACCTTTCTTTCTTCTACTTGTTATTACTATTCATTCCCTTCCCCCACCTTGTTTCTTTTTTGTCTTTCCTACATTCAAGAGATGGAGTGTTTATTATGGGTAGAATACACTAGCAATAACACACAACAAGTTGTGTGTTATGCTAGATCCGCTGTAGGCTGAGGGCCTTCAACCACCCAGGAAGTGCAGTTATCTAGCATAACACCCCCCCCCCCCGGAGTATGTTATTGTGCTTATAAAATGGGCTTTTACAGTTACAAATGTGTAATTTTACAAAAAAATATTTTAAGATTTCCAAAAGTTAGAATTAGTGGGGATTTCTAACTTAAAATAGTACCTCCACCTACTAGAACTTTCTTGCATTTGCAGCTTTGCGTTGGGTATTTTGACCCAAATTTGTATCTGTACTAGTAGTCTTTTTTGACTTCCAGTGCTGCCTCCCCCAAGATCATGACTATGATAATTGCCATTTTGTAATTAGGGCTGGCTGTTTGGTGCTGTTGATTGTGTGTTCCTTGGTGAATGGGAGACAGCATGGGTAAGACAGAGAGAGTAAGACAGTCAAGGGAGTGATTGACCGAGAGCGAGTGAGCAGACTATGAGAAGTGACCTTATAGAGATGAAGCATACTGGATCTGCAGGATCGAGACTGGGATTCCCCCTCACCTCCATCTCTACAAGTGATTGGCATCTAGGAGAAAAATTGATAGTTGTTTTTTTTTTATTCACGTGTTAAATTGGGCACCAGAACCACAAGCGAAAGTGCAGTTCAAACTGCGAGCTGGAGCACGAGGCAAAACACAGCTAAAACAGAACTTAAAAACACAGCCGAAATGCAGCTTTGAAATATAAAGAGAAGTGCTGCTGATATTAATTTCAGACAAAAAGGCAGTTCTTTTACAAAAATTATGTTTACTATGTTTACTTTTGTTTTGGTTGATGGCAGGCATGGAATGTGCATTACGTAGGTGGTTACTGGGTACAAAAGTGCAGTGAGTGGTTAGTGAGGAAAATATGGGCGACACATTTATAAAAATCTGGCAGTGGCGTATTGATTTGTAACAAGACTGAGTACTAGGATGACCATGTGGTGAGCTAGATTGCTGCATGGTCATGTGATGGGTCTCTGCTCAGTTCTACTAGCAGAATGTTCACCCCCACAGTCACACAACAGAAGGCCTCAGATGGAACTGGGGCTTTTGTTTTATCTGTAGCAGATTAAACAGCAGAGATTTCCTTAGTAAGCAGGTGATGATAAGAGGAGGATTTTTCATGTTCAGCAAAGAAACACCAGAAATGAAACTTGTAAGTACTGCCGTACTTCATTTTTTTAATTTATGTACCTGTGTGTGTAAGAAGAGGCTTATGAGGGCAAATAACATTTAATTATTATTTTTTAAATGTAAGGCAGTTTAATTTTTAGGGCCTAGTTGAAGGCTTTTAGTGAGTAAAGGTGATAACCATTTTTACGATGGCAATCAGGGATGTATATAGTATTTATTTTAGTGTAAAGAGGTTGCTGGATCTTTATCCAGTGCTGTTGCACTGAGATAACACCACTGGTAAAGAAGGCCCTCAGCCAATCAGGTTTCATGATTTTTAAAACCCATTTTATACTAAATAAGGTAGGACCTGTAGAAGATGGGACATGTAGACTAGGGCTGGGTGGAGTATTCCATCTAAAATCCAGACCCCCAGATTGAACCCTAAATCCATGGACTTGGATAAATATGGACTTACAGAAGTCTGGTTCTGGGTCTGTGGAAAGAAGGGTGTTTTTTCTGCATGCCACAGTTACAGTCGGAGAAACGGATGACATCAGGTGGAACAAAGAGTGAAGAGTGAAGGGTGGAGCCGAGCCCAGCAGCTGGAGAATGACAGTAGCAGTCATGTGGTGGAGAGATCTGAGCATGGGCTGCAGCTGCTACGGTCGGTCAGTGGGTCAGTCAGTGACACTTTCTCCAGTCGGCTGTGTCGCTCGTCGGTCTGTTGTTCTCAGAATGTGGAACTAGGCAATTGAGCCATGAAGATAAAAGCTGTCTGCTAAAGTACTGACATACTCTTCTGTGTACTTTAAAGTGTATTGTTTTCACTGTGGCTGTCTGTGTACAGGCCCAGGGCATGAGCATGCTGGCAAAATAAATGTTGACTTGTGCCATCCAGAGGAGAAAACGAGAGAGAGAGAGATAGAGAGAGCGAGAGAGAGAGAGAGCAAGAGAAAGAGAGAGACTAGACTACTGGAGGGCCAAAGAGAAATTTTACAGTCACAGGAATCACAAATAAAGAAATTAATCTTGTCCTCAGTGTGGCTGTGCAGTGTGTACACTCTACAGGGCAGGCAGGCAGCAGGCAAAATAATGGACTTCAGGAGGGCCAACTTTGGGAGGATGAGGGAAGTGGTAAAAGGGTACCTGGCCAGAATTCAATCTAGTATGGACACTAACCAGAGGTGGGAGCTCATAAAGCTGAGGATAGTGGAGGCAACCAAAACCTGCTGCAAAGCCCAGAGCAAGAAGGCTAGGGCTAAGAAACCGATCTGGTTGAGCAAGGAGGTCATGGAAAAGGTAAGGAGGAAAACAGCTGCCTTTAGGAAGTACAAGAAAACAGGGAGGGGAGGACAGGAGGAGTACTTGACAGAATCGAAGGAGGTGACAAGGGTAGTAAGGGGAGCCAAAGCATCTACGGAACTCAGGCTTGCACAAGGCATTAAGAAGGGGGAGAAGGACTTCTTTAAGTACATCAGGGAGAAAAGGAGCTGTAAGGACCACATAGTAAGGATTAGGAAGGAGGGGGATTGGGTGGAAGCAGGGTGAGATAAGGCAGAAGCACTAAATGAGTACTTCTGCTCAGTATTTACTAAAGAGAATAGTGGGATGACACCCAAGGTGGGAGAAATGGCAGAAGCAGGGGGGGAAGTGGTGACAGATGGGGAAATCATGGAGAGCAGAGTTCAAGAGGGTTTGAAGGCACTGAGGGTGGACAAGGCACCAGGCCAGATGGCATCCACCCCAGGGTACTGAAGGAGCTGGCAGAGGTCCTTGCAGGACCTTCGGCAGACCTATTTAATGCCTCACTACATTCGGGGTGTGTACCTCAGGACTGGAGGATGGCTCATGTGGTGCCCCTCCACAAGACTGGTCCCAAGGATGAACCGGGAAACTACAGACCAGTGAGCCTCACATCCATCGTGGGTAAGCTAATGGAGACTATCCTGAAGGAGAGGCTGGTGGCCCTCCTAGAGGCCAAAGGACTACAGGACAGCAGACAGCATGGCTTCTTATGTGGCAGATCCTGCCAAACCAACCTGGTCAAGTTCTATGACTGGGTAACTAGGCAACTGGACAGGGGCAATGCAGTGGATGTCCTGTATCTGGACTTCAGTAAGGCATTCGACTCAGTGCCACATGGAAGGCTGGGAAGAAAGTTAGTAGGCACAGGGGCGGGTGCAAAGCTGGTGAGATGGGTAAGAAACTGGCTGCAGGGAAGGCAACAGAGGGTGGTGGTGGGTGGGGAGCTCTCACACCCAAGGGCAGTGACGAGCGGTGTTCCACAGGGCTCAGTGTTGGGACCAGTGTTGTTTGGGATATTCATTGCAGACATATCATGGGACATCAAGAGCAAGATCAGTCTGTTTGCTGATGATACCAAGGTAGGCGTGGTGGTGGATGACCTAGGGGGGATGGCAGGGGTTTGCAGGATGATCTGGCAAAGCTTGAAACCTGGTCAGACACCTGGAAACTGGGTTTAATGCCAAAAAGTGCAAGGTGCTGCATTTGGGATGAAGAACCCAAGGAGGAGTTACCAGCTAGGGGAGTGCAGCTAGCCCAGACAGAGGAGGAGAGGATCTGGGTGTGCTTATTACAGGGTCAATGAACAACTCGGCACAATGTAGGAAGGCAGCTGCAAAGGCCAACAAAATGCTGGGTTGTATTGCAAGGGGTATATCCTTGAGGAGGGAGAAGGTGATTCTGCCACCGTATAGGTCATTAGTTAGACCACACCTGGAGTACTGCGTGCAGTACTGGCGTCCATATCTGAAGAGGGACATAAAGTTACTGGAGGGGGTGCAGCGCAGAGCGACAAAGATGATCAAGAGGCTGGGGGACTTATCATATGAGAGGAGGTTGAAGTAGTTGAACATGTACTCACTGGAGGAGAGGAGAGACAGGGGTGACATGATTGAAACCTTTAAATACATGAAAGGAATAAACAAGATGGGTACAGAGGGGCTGTTCAAAGTAAGGGAGGGGAGGGCCACCAGGGGCCATGATATGAGACTGTAAGGTTCAGGAGGGAGATGAGGAGACACTTTTTTACAGAGAGGGTGGTGGCTGGGTGGAATGCGTTACCTGCTGAAGTGGTATGCAGTAGAACAGTGGACTGCTTCAAACGAGGACAGGACAAGGGGGAGGGTTAATGAAGGGGAAGGGTGGAAGGGAGGGGTAGTTGCAGAATAAGGGGTGCTAGCTGCACATTTGAGTAGACTTGATAGACCTCTAGGCCTTTATCTGCTGGCAAATTTCGTATGTTCGTATGTTTGTCTCCGTCTCTTTCTCTCTCTCTCTCTCTCTCCCTCCCTCCCTTCCTCCTCTCTCTCTCTCTCTCTCTCTCTCCCTGGCACACTCAATGTCACAGACCTGAGCTGGATATGCCACCAGTATAGCCCAGTCATGAAGCAGCTAGCAGTTATTGCTTTTATTTAGCAGTTTTACTGTAATTTTTATACAAATCATGCATTTAATTTTTTCCTTTGGGCCTCTGTGTTAAATATGACTGACTTTGGCCACTTTTATGCATTTTTTCACATTTTTTCAAATGTTCGTCAATAAATCAGAATTAATCAGAATAAATCAGAACTTCACCGTGTTCCGGTTCTTATTTAGTAAAGGTCAGAACTTCACTGAGTTCTCCCAGCCCTAATGTAGATTGTCTATAAACAATTTTGAAGCACTTGGTAACTGTCCCAGCAATGAAAGTAGATATTTTGCTGTAGTGGAAAGCACATTTTACTGATTCGTCCATATAGAAGGTCTACTGGAGTATAAACTGTCCGCAGGAACCATTCCCATAGACAGGTGCATGTCTAGTATTCATTCAGCCAATTAACGACTGCAGCTGCAGATGGTATAATGACTGCAGTAAATCGCCAAACCATAACCTGCAGAACCCCTGGTCCATGGGAGGTATTGAAGTTGGGACACCGCTTTCCACTGTTTCATTTTTTACTTTGTTTCTTGTTTCAAGTGTATTTGCAAGCTGCAGAATGGTTTCAATCCCTCAAAACAAAACTCACTTTAGTATCAGAAACAAGTATGCTATAATACAGCTGATGCTGTAGGAGACTGTATTCTGGCATTTAACTGTCCTTATGGAATAATAAAGGAATGCACTTCCGATCAATTATATTTATTTATGTACAGCAGTGTGGGGTCCTTAATAAAAGCTATGCCAATCATTACACCATTTTTCCATTTGTACTAATTACAGTACAATCCACCTATTTTGAACATCTTGTACAAGTTCATGGGGTGAACGAACATTCTCCAACTTGAGTGGCTAGTAACTGTAACTATTTTTTTTAATCAAAATGTAATTATGCTTTAGAGATGAATCACAAAGAAGGTTTAAGAACAGTAAGAATGTAGTCAGTCCCTAAGAGCATCTCATCATTAGGGCAAAAATGAGATTTTTATCAAGCATGGACCTTTTCCATTTGGACTGCTATATACATAGGAATAAGTAAGTATTTTTGACTTTGTAACAAAAATAAGTATGTGTCATTATCAGATTAAATCTGATTGGTTTCCTTATATACACTTAGAAAAGCATTTGGCTATAACTGTGCAAATGTTTACTACATGATGTGCAAGTTCATTTATTTTTTTTCTTTTGTTTCCCATTAAAGAGCACGTGCAACAAGACTGCTTTTTCACTCAAACTTCGGAAATCAAGAAAAATACCTTTACAGGTTGTATGTCATCATTTTTTTGTAGTATAGATAAATACAATGCTTTTTATTTTATTTTATTTTGTCGCCCTGTTCAGTTGTGCTATCTCTGATCTGTACACATGTTGAGCCACACTGCACTAAGGACTTCAATAGCATCATGCCATTATTGGGGTTTGTATAATAGAGAAACTGCTACTCTGAGAGTTTCTGTTCTTGAATTTCTGGTTCTTATTAGTATTGTACATGCAAGATCTTCTGCGCCCCTACTGCCCCCTCTGCCCTCTCCGTTCTGCCAACGAGGGATTGCTGGAGGTTCCCAGTGTCTGCTTAAAGACTTCTGGGGCACATACCTTTGCTTTTGTGGCCCTGACCCTGTGGAATGCTCTACCTTGTCGATTAGAGAGTGCCAGACCACTGATAGCTTTAAGGTAGACTTGAAAACTAATCTCTTCGGCCAGGCTTTCCTTGATAAAAATTACTTCTGGATCTGCTGTATTGCATATTTATACTTATCTGTTAGACTAGTTGTTTTATATTGTGATTTTTATGCTGTTATGGAATTTTATGTGAATTATGCTGTAAGCGCTCTAATCTATTGGAAAAGTGCGGAGAAATAACAATTGATTGATTGATTGATTAGCTTATGACTGCAGCCTTTGTAATTATAGACCTGATAGTACTAATCCTTTCAACATTTATTTGATTATAAGTGTGTACTTTCAAAATATTTTGTTGTGTATGTGTATGTGTGTATTGGGTGGAGGAAGTGTCAAGATATTGCTAATGTGTCATAATGACTTATAGTCTAATGTAGGCTTTGCAGATCTCCTGATCCTTTACAGCACAGATTATGTACTGTTCTGACACTGTCTCCTTGAATTATAAATTCTTTATCACATGATTTCTTCTAAATCTACATAATACCCTATTCCTACTGATCGAGCAGTTGTCTGTTCATTCTCTATGGAATGCCTCTGCACACTCCAGCTTTAAAGAAGATGTGCCTCTACACAGGATGGACCCCAATTTGCCAAAAACCCACAGTTACCCAACATGTATTTTTTGGAACACTGTTAGATAAATAACAGCTCATATAGTAGACTTTAAGCTGAATCTGGCAAAGTGATTCATTATTGAAAATGAGCAATGCAAACCTCTAAATAAGAGTTTGAATATGTGGAGCTGCTGCTTGGCACATGCATAACTCTATGAACACCCTTGCACATTTGCTGAGCCACAGCTCCACATCTGAAATGCTTATTTAGAGTTTTGTAGTGTTCATTTTCAATACAGAATCACTTTGTCAGATTCAGTCTGCTATATAAGCCAATATTTATCTACTGGTGTTCCAAAAATATATATATCATGCAACTGTGAGTTCTCGGTGAATTATGGGCCATGTTGTGTAGAAGCACGTCCTCTTTAGAGCAGAAGCATGCAGAGATATTCAGCAGAGGAGAGAACAGGGGCTACAGATTTGTCTGTTTTATGTACGTTTGCTTTTAACCTAACGGATTATTTTTGAAGTGGGATGAAGTGATGGATGTGGTTGGCACCAGACTAGAGGCATCATTTTTAAGTGGCTTCATTTCTTAGATAAAGAAAAGTGATGGTACACAACATACATATGAATCCCCTGGCACAGCCAGGCTGAACACCAAATGATGTCAACATACAAGATGTCCTATAGACATCACAGCAGGAAATACAAAATCAAGCCAGAATGTAAACTGCAGTATGTGACATGAAAATAATCTTACTTTTCTAACTGTATGAGAAACAAATATCAGAAAACAAAACAGATGACTTGCCAGTACCATGTAAGGGAATCATAAACTGTAGCAAATTTAAATATCTGTAAAAGTTTTGCACATGATTTTTAAGCGCAAGTCACTCTCTCATGGAATCAGTGATGTTTCACCATATGTGATGGAGAATCTTTCAGCATTGAAATCTTCACTATACGAGGACTAGTGGGTTCAATGGATGACTTCCACACTGGAGATTGTGTCATGACTGCTTCTATACATAACATAACATAAAAACTGCCTCTGAACATAACATAAAAATGAATATTGATATTACAAATAATGTATTTGACTATACTATGCCAGAAATAACCAAACAAGAAATAGAAAATAAATGGGATGCAATCAAAACAAATAAATCCCCAGGTCCTGATAATCTCCATCCATGCTTGTTGAAAGGTATTGCACCATGATTGATTGACCCATTACATAAACTGTTCAATTTGTCCTTAACAACTGGACTGGTACCCTGTGATTGGAAAACAGCATAGTAACACCTATCCATAAAAAGGGAGACAAAAGTGAAATATCAAATTATAAGCCAATCAGCCTGACTAGTATATTGGGTAAAATATTTGAGAGTATCCTTAAAACCAGACTGGAAGAAGTCTTAGTAAGAAAACACCTTGTCGATTTAGATCAGCATGGTTTTAGAAAAGAGATCTTGTCTCACCAGTAATTTAGTATTTTACAAGAAAATTAGTAGCCTCCTCCATGATAAACTACCTGTGGACATAGTATATTTGGATTTATGCAAAGCTTTGACAAAGTTCCTCATTTAACCCTAATTAACAAAATGAAATCTTGTGGGATACATCCTCTTCTGACAAACTGGGTAAATGAGTGGCTAACAAATCGTACACAAGTGGTACGTATAAGAGGGTATACTTCTTCCATAGGTGCAGTTACTAGTGGGGTTCCGCAGGGGTCTGTCCTTGGACCTGTTCTTTTTAATATATTTGTGTCAGACATGACTGCTAACCTTAAGAACATGGCTATATAATTCGCAGATGATACCAAAATTGCAGCTAAAGTAGGATCACCAGATGAAACAGCAGATGTTATTAAACACATTCAAGACCTAGAAAACTGGGCCAAACTAAACGACATGGACTTTGACACCAACAAAAGTGTTAATATGCACCTAGGTGATAATAATTGAAATGTACAGTTTACGTTGAATGGTTCAATATTGGCATCAGTAAAAGAAGAAAAAGATCTTGGAGTTATTATCAATGCAGCTCTCACATTTACCTCACATTGTAACTATTTAAAAAAAAAAGCCAACAGAGTAATAGGGTGTATAAAGAGATCTTTTGTTACTAGAAACAGGGCATGTATACTCCCACTATATAGAGCATATGTGCATCCGCACATGGACTATTGCTCACCATTATGGAGTCCTAATCTCAGACGTGATATTAATGCATTGGAGGGGGTTCAGCGAAGGATTACCAAAATGACTGATGGTTTGCAGAACAGAGATTATGAGGACAGAATGAAGGGACTGGATTTGTACTCGTTGGAGATGAGAAGAACTAGGGGGGATCTACTTTTGATGTTTGACATTGTCAGAGATAATGAATTAATGACACAACTAGGAATGACTTTCAACGTGAGAGAACTTAATCTCAGGAGACATTGGTTCCAACTGGCACTAACATATCCTAAAGTAGATACCAGATGTTCTTTCTTTACCCAAAGAATTATAACCATATGGAATAGATTACCAAAAATTATTGTTAGAAACAGTCAATGTGGAAATTTTTAAAGTCACCCTTGACAAATTTTTATTAAATAAGGTATAAGGTTATCCAGACATTGGAGATGCACTCATATGGGTTAAACACCTTCTCTGCATCTAACACTCTTAGTACGTAACTTAGTATGTAACTCAGTATACTTATGCAGACGTACCTCCAGCTGTTGCCTGGCTCAAACCCAGGACTCTGAGTCTCAAAAGCAGTAGCTCTTACTTTTTTGTTAAAGTAAAATTACTTCAAGCTGGGAAGATAGACTGGGTCCCTAAGTTCAGTGACAGCCAAAGATGTGGCCAGATATTTCCTGAAGTATCTGTGATATATCTAGAGAAATCCATAGCCTGCCTGCAGTACCACTAAAGGACCCCAGAGTGAATCTCTTTAGAAAAACCAGGAAATGTCTGGAAATATGTTTTGTGCAGCAATCAAAGTGATCACTGCTAGAAGTCTCAGTGCTGTTGCAGTTTTTCAGCAGGACCCTATCATTTGCAGCTACTCACATCTAGATAGCATTATTTTTTTTTCTCCTACACAACATAGACCTTGTTTTGAAATGTAGCTCAGACCACCAGAAAAAGAAATGTATTGATATCTATTCAATTATTCACATTTATTATTTAAGCAATAAGTGATTGGTTATTGGTGGGGATTTAGCCACACTTCTTGTGGTGTATCATGAGGAGCAGCCGAGTGACTTAACCACACGAGAAGTGGCATATCCCCCAATTACCAATGCTCTGGAATGCATTACTGTGATTATACAATGCACCCATGTGTAAACTAAATTTAAAATGTATTTAATTATGTTCTTTTTTAAAATGCCTTTCTTCAGCTGTGGGTAATTGCAGGATTTAGCTATGCTCTTTGGCTCAGTCCCTAGGATAAAGAGGTGTCCATCTCCTCTATAAGTCATATGCACTGATGGAACCTCCTTGACTCAATCCCATCCCTTAACTACCTAGGTGTCATACTAGACCCATCACTGGACTTCTCACTACATGTGGCCTCAGTTTGTTAGGTGGTTAATTCCCACATTGAGGGGTCTCATATAAGGTTAGTCATAACCTACTCCCTAAAGCCTGAATTGCCATAGTATGTGGTATTTTACTCTCAGAATTTCTCTATGGGATGTCCGCTTTCTCCACAGCTACTAAAACCCTTTTACAGAAATGAGACATGGAATATAATAACATCTGCCATTTTTCCTGGCCTCCAACTGACATGTCCACCACTGCACTTTATACTGTAAACTTGGATAGCTCTCCCCATCTGTTCTGTGTGACCTCACCCTGGGAGGTGTAATCTATAAAATTGTGCAGAAATAGTTGCCTTTCCCCTTGCATCACTTCTTCTGCCTTGTAGAAACTCTTATCTTTTAAGATCCTCAGAACCTTATCTCTTGTCCATACCCAAGACAAGAACTAAATCAGGTTAAATTACCTTATTGAATATTATCCCCTGATTCTAGAATTCCATTCTGGCTGAGATTTGACAATGCCATTTAGTCCAGCCCTTTCACAGTTGTTGTCGTTCCTACCTGTACAAATTGTCAGTGTGCTCCTGCTCCTAGCTGGTAAATATTTGCACAGATTTCTCAGAATTGCAGTGGTCATAAGGCTTTTGTCACCATATACCTACCTTTTGCACTTGTTTTTTTTTTTTTTTGAATATTTGTTATGCAGCGTGTACTTTACTTTGTACATTTCATTTCTATTTATTTAAAATTTGGTGACTGGGATAGGCACACTGAGCTAGGGCATGGTGCAACCCAGGGGAAGAGGATTCAACAGGGAGTTAAACAGCAATAACAAAGTAACAACAATAGGTGCATGAACAGGTACAAAAAAAATCACAGTACAAGTGATAAATTTCAGAGAAAGACAAAAACAATGTAAAAAGAGTAAATGCCAGTTTGTTAAGGGACAGCCAGGTTGAGAGCTGAAGGACTGTGTTGCCAATGTCAGGCAAGACATTTGTCCAGAACCAATAAGACCTAAAAACCAGACTACAGAGTACCGTGAGCTGTAAGGTATAAAACTGACTGGACAAAAATAGATACAACAGCAGGGTGTGGGGGGATGGACAGGGCATGAGATACATAATGTGGAGCTAGGAGAAAGAAGTTAGTCATTATCCATATGAATAGCCATATTGTAGTGTACCTTTTACCTTTGACTTTGCAAATGTCTGTATTGAGCATGTAATTCTATGGTCATTTATTATACTACCGTCTCTGTTGTGATCCCCCAGGCCATGCCTGAGAGTAGGCAAATATTTTCTACTGCACCTATCTGGTAAATAAAAACTTAATAAATGCAATGCATTTACCCACAGATAAAGACCTTCGCTAACCAATCAGGTTACAGGATTTTTACATCTGTTGTATAATAATCAGACTTTTTCTGTACATTTACCCAAGATAACTATAGTAACACACACACACACACACACACACACACACACACGCACACACACACACTGAAAAGCCCAGATGGGGTTCACCCCAGGGTTCCAAAAGAGCTAACAGAGGTGGTGGCTGAGCCTCTGGCAATCCTGTTTAGCCAATCACTGGAAACAGGGGAGGTACCCAAAGATTGGAGGACAGCAGTTGTAGTTCCCTAATACAAAAGCAGGAACAAAGAAGAAGCAGGGAATTACAGACCAGTCAGCCTCACCTCAGTAGTGGGGAAGATCATGGAAGCACTACTGAAAGAGAGACTGGTGGAACGTCTGGTTGCCAAAAAACTACAGGACCCAAGGCAACATCTTTTCACCGGGGGAGGTCATGTCAGATCAACCTCATCAATTTTTTGACTGGGTGACAAGGGAGGTGGATCAGGGGAGTGCAGTGGACGTGGCCTATCTGGACTTCAGCAAAGCCTTTGACACTGTGCCACACAGAAGGCTATTAAACAAACTAGGGAATATGGGAGTGAGTAGGATGGTAGTGCAATGGGTAGGTAACTGGTTGGGTGGCAGGATACAGAGGGTGGTGATAAGTGGCTGTCACTCCACAGAGGGACTAGTGACCAGTGGGGTACCACAGGGATCAGTGCTGGGACCGGTCCTATTCAATGTCTTCATCAGTGCCATTGCACAGGACCTAGAAGGCAGAATTTCCCTGTTCGCTGATGACACAAAGCTCTGTAACAGAGTGGACATGCCAGAGGATGTAGACAGAATGAGGAGGGACCTGCAGAAACTTGAAGAATGGACAGGGGTTTGGCAGTTGAGATTCAATGCAAAGAATTGCAAGATAATGCATATGGGGCACAAAAACCCTGAAACAACATAACAGTTGGGGGGGGTGAGGATATAGCATGCACCAAGCAGGAAAGGGATCTTGGGGTTATCATCTCTGATGACCTTAAGGTAGGGAAACAGTGCGACAAGGCAGTAGGTAAAGCAAATAGGATGCTGGAATGCATAGGCAGGGGCATCACCAGCAGGAAAAGAGAGCTCATAATTCCACTATACAAGACACTAGTGAGGCCCCACCTGGAGTACAGTGTACAGTTCTGGAGACCTTACCTACGTAAGGACATAGACAGGGTAGAGAAGGTTCAGAGGAGGGCAACAAAGATGGTACAGGGATTGCATCACAAGTCCTATGAGGACAGGCTGAAGGACTTAAATATGTACTCCCTGGAGGAGAGGAGGGAGAGAGGGGGGATATGATAGAAACATGCAAGTATCTTACAGAGAGGAACAGGGTGCAGGAATACACTATTTTTCAGTGAAAAAGATGTTCCAGGACTAGAGGGCATGGGATGAAGTTGGAAGGAGGGCGAGTCAAAGGAAACATGAAGAATTTCTTCACAGAAAGAGTGATGGACAAGTGGACCATGCTGCCAGAGGATGTAGTGGGGACTGAAACAATCACGGGGATTTAAGAATGCATGGGATAGACATAAGGGAATTCTGGAGGTCAGGGGTAAGAGGCAATAGACTTCTAGGAAAACAAAGTGAACTTACAGGCTCAAATGAGCAGACTGGTTGGGCCATAGGCCCTTATCTGCTGACAGTGTCTATGTATCTATGTGTCTATGTGTCTATGTGTGTATGTGTCTATGTGTCGATTTAATTTTTACTAATATGGGTGATCTAGTAAATATAGTGGAAATAGGCCCCCCTTTGGGAAACAGTGATCAAAATACTGTTTTATTCAAAATTAAGGAAATTCAACTTAGTAAATCTACGGGAACCACCACTAAGTTGAATTTTGGAAAAGCTGACTTCCAAAATATGAAAATGGATATGGGTAATTGGGACTGGAGATTAGAATTTGCTAATAAACCTGTACAATCAATGTGGGATTCTCTCAAAATTAAAATACAAAATTTAACAACTAAATATGTACCTACTATCATTAAAACCATAAGGTTAGAACTGTTAAACCTGTTTGGTTAACTATACCATTAAAAAAATTAATTAATAAAAAAAATAGGTTATATAAGAAGATGAAAGCCTTTTACTCAGATAAATTAAAGGCTGAATACAAGGAATGCCTTAAAAAAAGTTAAAATAAATATCAGAAAAGCAAAAGCTCAGCATGAGATTAATCTAGCTAATAGAGTACAAGATAACAAAAAAGCCTTTTTTACTTATATTAATAACCGAAGAAAGACCCCTAACAGTATAGGCCCGTTCCTCACTGAAGAAGGACACCTAGCAACTAATCAACAAATGGCTAACATACAGAACACATATTTTTGTTCAGTATATATACCAAATGAAATTAATATGGATAATATTACTATGGCTTCTGAACCAGGAACTATAATATTGAACCCAGAGAACATTTATAAACAAATAGTGGGTTTAAATATAAATAAATCCCCTGGTCCTGATGGTATGCACCCTAGAATTTTGAGGGAATTGGGCAGACACGTTGGTTCAACCATTAACATGTATATTTCAAACATCAATAAACTTGGGATTAGTACCTCATGATTGGAAAGTAGCAAATATAGTACCCATTTTAAAGAAAGGACCCAGTACCCTACCAGAAAACTTTAGGCCCATTAGTTTGACTTCAATACTGGGAAAACTTATGGAAGGAATAATTAAGGATATACTTATATGGTACATATGGAGGACATGATATTCAGGATCCCTCTCAGCATGGTTTTGTAAGGAATAGATCCTGTCAGACCAATTTATTGTCCTTCTATGAAAAGTGAACAGGAATTGGATGCTGGGAATTCTGTGGATGTGGTTTTTCTGATTTTGCCAAGGCTTTTGATAAACTGCCCCATAAAGAATTATTGTTAGTTTTGGAGAAAATAAAATTGCCTAGTAACATCTGTAGATGGGTTTCAAGTTGGTTGCAGGATAGGAGGCAGAGGGTGGTTGTTAATGGGGAATATTCAGAGTGGGCCCCGGTTTCGAGTGGAGTGCCTCAGGGTTCGGTATTGGGCCCTAGCTTATTCAACTTATATATTGCCTCGTTGGAAATCAATAACAAGAATATCTGGCTATATAAATTTGCTGATGATTGTAGACTGGGTGTAGTTTCTAACAGTAAGGAACAGAGAGAAACTTTTCAACAAATTCTAGATTTAATTAATAATTGGACAAATCTTAATAAGTTGGAATTAAACAAATCTAAATGCAAGGTCATGTACCTGGGTAAGAATAATGAGGAAGTTGTTTATACACTGGACAAAATAAATTTAGGGTAGTTACTGAGGAAAAGGACCTGGGCATTACAATTACTAATGACCTAAAATTTAGAGTACATTGTAGAAATCAACTTAAGAAAGCAACTCGGATCTTAAATTGCATTTTGAAACATATAGCTAGCAGAGAAGCAAAAGTCTTGATTCCTTTGTATGTAGCATTGGTTAGACCCCATTTGGAGTACTGTGCGAGGGTATGGTCCCCCCAAAATAGGGAAGATATATATTCTATTGAGGGAGTACAGAGAAGAATAACTAAACAAATAAGAGGATTAAAAAATAAAAATTATCATGATAGATTAGTTAGTTTAAACCTTTATTCATTGTACTATCGTAGGTTGAGGGGAGACCTATGTTTTCTGTACAAAAATATCAAGGACATTGAACTAATTCAGGATTTGGGATTTAGATTTAATCAGGGTAGGACCAGTACAAGGAAACATGCAACACAATTATGTCACCAAATTTGGCGCATAACTTTAGGAAAAACTGGTATAGTCTGAGAATTGTTGGAGTATGGAATAATTTATCCACCAAAATTGTTAACAGTCCCACAATGAATGAGTTTAAAAACGAGGTTGATTTATATTTTGGAGAAAGTAAATTCCTTTTTTAAATTAGTAAAGGATGGCGAGCCTAATAGGGTAGGTTTATCTACCCCCGGCCCGTATAAACCTATGAAACCTATGAAATCTATGTATCTATATCCTGGTGCAACTTGTAGATTTATTGAAGCTTCAACATGACTATCAGGAATCAAATGGAGATCAGACTGCTCCCCCCAACATCTTGTTTTACTTGGTTCTTGTTTCTCTCCAAATGTAACCCCCTTACATTTGTGAGTCTTACTGCTGGGCTCCTTTGAGCAATCTACCTTTTGGTTGCATGATGTCACTAAAGTATACTACAACTTCTGTTTCACATTTTTTGTTGTAGTACCAATGGTCTGACTGTTTTCTGCCAGAGACAGGAGTTTATGCGTGTGGACCCAGGGCATGTGGTAGGGATGGCGGACATTACATGAGTAGACAGTGCTGATTATGAGGGACACATCATAAAAATGTAAATAAAGCTTGTGGTTGTAGCCATGTTTGACCTAAGTAGCCCCAAAACAGGTCAGAGGGGAAACTGACAGGCAACCAGTTGAGAGGGTGTCAAAAGTGCAAGTAATGAAGTGAACTGGTGAATCTTGGAAGATAAGCACACTGAATGTGATGCAAGTGACCCAGTGAATCAGGAGAGAGAGAGATATTGTGATACAGCTCTGTACCTTATGTGACTGAGTCAATGGGGAGCAGAGTTTGTAAACTGAACGAGTCTGATCAGCTCCAGTGTTGCAGTCAGCTTGAGATCTGCTTGAAAAGAGAGAGAGTTACCAACCTCTACGGAACTGCATGTGTAAAATACAGCTTTAGTGCTTGGTGTTGACCTTGTTACAGATGCCCAGCATTAGATTCCTGAATGGAGAGAGCACATGTAAATACAGCTGTAACCTTGTGTTGTGGCAGGTAATGCCTGAAAGACTGCGAGTTCCAGACTGAGACGAGAATGCAGTGATTTAGAGGTGAAGTGTTCAGTACAATTCTGCACTTCAGAGTCTGCCTTCAAGCTGAGTGCTGACTTTGCAGAAGGCCCCTACATGGTAGGGTCAGAAAAGGAGTTGAAGAGAGAAGGCCCATTTGAAGTGGTGAATATTATAGTCCCCTCATGGGGTAAAGATTCACTGCAGCTGAGAAGCAGTTGCACAGCCCTCTACTCCACAAACCATCATGTGCCATGACCACTGTGTACATACAGATTGTGTTACTGTTTTTGAGTACAACCTAGCCATCCCCTGCGTTTCTCAGAGACTAATCCTGAGGGATCAGCATTCCTGATCTGTCTTCCCTGCGAGATTTGAATCTGTGAAATAGTGAGTACAATATCAGAACTTAGATTCTGCAACATTTTGCATATAAAGTACATTAGCTAGTTTGCAGCTGTAGGTTCCATGGGAGCCCTGAGCTGTGCAGGAACTGTATTGGATGGGCATAGCTCAAACTGCAGACCTGTGTGGGGACCCTGTCGTCCAAGATTACAGTTACATTGAAATTGTTTTGTCTGCATTTTCCATTATAGTTACTGCCCTTATTCCTTCTGCCCTGCCTTGGGCCTACACTGCACATCAATTCAGTTTACATGATTCATTGGTTGGCACAGACTGGGACTGGCCGAATAGCCTATAGGTTACAGTAACAAGTTGTGAAGGAGCTTTGTTCATCCAGCAGACCTGGGTTTGATTCCCCGAACCTCCACTTGCTGACTGTGTGACTCTGAGTAAGTCACTTAACTTGCCCAGTGCTCCTGGGTGGCCTTTAAAAACAGACATTGTGCCTAGTAGGTGTTACCAGGTTACCAAAGAATACAGATGATAGAAAACCAAGTGGTTTGTCTAATTTAACTGCAGCTTCCCAGCATCCATAACCACTATTTCCTTCTTAACACATATATTTATCTACGTGCAGATTAAAGGGACACTGTCAACCTGTTTTTCATCATATTATTTCTAGTTAAAAGCCTACATTTTATGATTGCTGGTCTTCTCTAACATTCATTGGTGTTGCTGTCTGTTTTGTCTGTCTCCTTGTTTATCGGAACTGAAATGCATGCTAATGTTTCAATTGTGCATACGCAACTGGATGAGCTGTATGCTTGTGTGACTTTGATACATTGTGGCTGTCTGCTTCTCTATCCATGGGATATACCACCCTCTAGGGGTACAATACAAGGAATCCTAGAGGAGGGTTCCCCCCATAGGTGCTGTGGGAATAAGTCCCTTGGCTAAAGGTAGCTTAGGAAGGAGCACATGGGAAAGAGAGAAACAAGCCACTGGAGAAGGAGGGGTGAATGGTGGGGCAATGAAGAAACAAATCCTGGAACAGTCCAGGAGGAGTGGCCTTTTAAGACCTGATGGGGGAGTGACATTGTTGCTTTGCCCATTGAAACTCAGGCTTAAAGCCTTCCCATTCAATTGTGCTTCTGCAACTGGATGAGATGTATGCTTGTGTGACTTTGATACATTGTGGCTGTTCGCCTATCTATCCGTGGGATATACCACCCTGAAAGGGTATGGCTCAAGGAACTCTAGAGGAGGGTTCCCCCTATAGGTGCCGTGGGAATAATTCCCATGGCTAAAGGTAGCTTGGGAAGAAGCCCAAAAAGAATACCAAAAGGGTATCAAGCATCGAAGAGGCGAGAAATCAGAATAGATTGAGACTGGAAAGTAAGGAAATAGATGTAGAAGGGAAGGACAGGAGAAGAAAGAGATGTGATCAGGACAACTAACGAAATGAAAGCTGACAAGATGCAGAAGGGCAGACTTCCTAAGGAGAGAGGGAACAGCTGGGGCCACCATCTGACTCCATCCAACAGCGCAACCTAACTATGGAACCTATGAAAGCACTAACCCTATCTAATATTATGACCATCGGCACAGAAGGGAGGGAAAAAACACTTTAAGGAGGAAACCTCTGTGATCCAAGGCTTGGTCACCTTACCTCCAGGCTGAAGGACGTTGTGATTAGTAATGGCTCAGCTACTGCACTAGAGTCATTATTGGGGAAGAGGAAAACATTCCAATTGAGATAAAGCTCTCACTCTGTCTTTGTAGTGGGAATGCAACTAGATGCTCAAAAGCAAGAAAGGAGAGCAATGACTGCTGAGGCACTCAGCTGGCCTATGCGAACCTATGAAACAGATCAGGTGAACCAGAGGCAGTCAGATAGAGAATAGCATAGAGGGCACTTCTGAACCTGCTTGGGCAGCTAATGGGGAGCCCATGAAGGAGAGGCCAATGCAGCCAGCCCTGAGCCAAGGGGCAATGGACACAGAAGGCATGCCTTCGAGTGGAGAGTAGGTCGAGTGCAGGTAGCATGGACCCAAGAGGGTTATGCTCGAGTAGTCGATATGAAGGAATGGACCCACGGAGAAGTTGGATGAGCGAGGGAGACCCAGATGCAGTCATGAGGAGACTGATGGTGATAATAACCACTGGCATACAGCAGTTTGATGAGGTAGCATAGACCCATTGGCAGGTATGCTCAATTAATTGATGTGAATGAGTAGACTCTGAGGTCAGACTGAGTGAAGGAGAACCAGACTCATGTCATGAGGAAGCTACCCGTGATTGGTAACCATGGGAGTGCATGCCAACCGGGTCCATTAAGCCAAATTAGGAATGGATAGAATAGCATGAAGGTGGGAGCGAGAGTGGCTGGGCAAAGTTGGTGGCCAATGGTGAGGTAGGCAGTACCAGAGGACAGGTGAATAGGTTTGACTAGAACAAGGGAACAGGGTCAGAGGAGGAGATGAGTAGGCTGGGCAATATGCAGGAGGGAATAATAGATGATGTGAATGAGTAGGGTATGGTGGTATTGCAGGACGGAGGGATAGGGAAGCCCCCAAAAGAAAGCAGAGATCAGAGAAGGAGAGGAATGGAGGGCAGAGGGAATTGGAGGAGGAGGAAAAAACGGGCATCAGATAGAAAGAACAACGAAGTAGCTGAGGTGCCCAAGCCAGAGCGTGCACAGGAGAGCAAGCACTGTAGGAAGGGAAAACAAAATAATGAGCAAGGTTGCAGCCAGGTAGAGAGGAAGCCAGCAGGGGCACACAGGAGAACTGACTAACAGCAGAGGTGGAGGGGAGGAAACAGAAAACACAGAAGGTACTCATGGGTAGTGGGTGCAAGGGCACAGCTGAGTGAAGTAGAAGAACAAATGAGTAGGGTGGAGACTGCACAATCAGGCAGTGCAAATGACACAGGATGACTGATTGACACATCCATGAGCAATGAGAAGGAAACTGATCTCCAGGGCACCTTGGCCAGAATGCAGAGCTCCCACAGTCGAAGGACAGAAAACCAGGGAAGAGCAGAGATGGGGAAATATAGCAATCAGCAGCCTAGCCCAGCAAAGGCCCCAGCCATAGGGAGCCACGGAGGACAGGAGCAAGCAGGTAAAGGGAGCCATAGGGAGATAGAAGCAGGAAGGCAGAATGAAACAAGGAGGAGTCCGCCATCAAGGTATGCTGATTAGGGAAAAGCAGGAAGGATGGGGCATGGGAGAGAAAGATGCTTCAAAGCAGAATGAAGTGCAGCAAGGGATGAATAGCAATAGTTGTAGCAGAGAATGACAAACAGCAATGAGGACTGTAGAGGAACAGAGTCAGAGAAGTCGATTGAAGAGGACATGAGTCAGAGGCAGGCGACTGTGGATCAGAGAGAGAGAGAGGGGGATGCAGAACCCAGAAGAGAGATGCACCGAGTGAGCAGCCATTGAAATCAGAGTGGGGTCAGTGATGTCACACTTGGAAGTAGCAGTGAGAAAATGGGGTAGCGGCTGGCGAGGTGAAGGTAGAAAGCCCAAGAGAAAAGAGCAGGAGGGGCTGCATGGCAAGTAAATGAGAAACGAGGACATCCAGGTTGGGAAGGGGGGCAGATTGGACTGCGGGAGGACATTAAAAGGCTAGGTGAGCCCAGAAATTTAGTGGAGGAACCAGAGCTCTGAGGAAACAAACATGAAAGGAACTCACAGGAAGGATCCAAGTGGTGGCCCCCAGAAGAAAACAAAGCAGGGAACATGGAGGGGGGTGAGGGTATGAACAGAAACAGGACAGGGCATGGTGGGGGAGAAAGGAGACGGGGATTGAGAGAGAGAGAGAGAGAGTCACAGAGTCAACAGCAGCAGGAGTGAGTGAGTCATATGACAGATGACAGGGAAGAGAACGAAGCAGGCTGCCAGGGGCACTGCTAAAACATGAAGAAGAGGCAGGAAAACAGTAGAAAGGAATGAGGAGCGGCGCCTTTGGCCGCAACGAAGAAACAAATCCTGAAGCAGTCCAGGAGGAGTGACCTTTTAAGGCCTCATGGGGGAGTGATGTTGTTGCTCCACCCACTGAACCTCAGGCTTAAAGCCTTCTCAATATTTATAAACAACTTTGTTTTGTTTACAATCCTGGATCTGTTCTTACTGCATACTTTCTGCGCATTAGAAACACACCCAAACAGTGCTGTCACTCTTGAGACAGTAGCCACCCCAAGACCCCCACTACATCATGAGGGGATAGACTGTGTTGTGGGTGTTCCCAAGTCCAGGAAAGATTCAGCTGGAGCTGATCAAGGAATTTAAACAAATCTGTGTTTGTGTGGTAACACCAGTATGGTGGGTAGTCTGTTTTTCACCTTTTTAATGAAAAAAAGAGTCAGAATCAAACTACCGGTTACATCAGCAGAATGTTGGCAATCATAAAATGTGTTTTTATGTTGGCTCGTGCATGCGCAGCCAACATATTGTGGTAGTAGCAGATTTGGAGGTGCAGTCACTGTTGGGCGAATGCAGGGCACGCATCAGTAGGTGCGTCCCTCATTTGCCAATCAGGCAGCATACAGGTGCCACATCAGCAATTTGGAATGTGGCCACCAGATCTAACAAAAGGTCCGCTGCAATGAGAGCGGAACTCTCATGCAGCGTGACAACAACACGCCTCCCAACGTGCACGCAACATTGCCACCACCTCCTGTCAGAATGACGATGGGGGAGCCCACTCCCCGTCGGCATAATAACCCCCCTCCCATTTACAATGTATGCCAAGGGGGTGCCCAATCCCCCTTGGCATCATGCTAGCTCCCAACAGTTTTTTTGTCGACGGGGGCCCCAATCCCCGACGGCTTCAGTGCCCGAGTGATGTTGCCGATGGGGGAGCCCACTCCCCGTCGGCATTATGTAACATGCCCCCCCACTTTTGTTGTGTGCCGGTGGGGGTGCCCAATCCCTGTCAGCATAATGTCACCCCCCACTTTGTTGTGTGCCGACGGAGGTGCCCAATCCCCGTTGCCATAATGTAACCCCCCCCTTTTATTGTGTGCTGATGGGGTGCCCAATCCCCTGTCAGTTACAGTTTTCCCCCCAAAAATGAGTCTGTTGGCATGCTGGGAGCCCACTCCAGCGTGCCACATGCCCCTGTTAAAAATAAAAGGTCCCACAATGTTTTTTTTATTGCCCTGTCAAAAAAGAAAACGCTCCCTCGTGGTGTCCCTGCCCCTTCCCACAACCCACTCCCACTCAATGTGCACCCTGCCTCCCCACACCCCTCTCACCCCATACTTACCTCCGGAGTCCGGTGTGATGATCTTCGGTGGACCAGGAACATGTCTACACTCTTCAAAGCTGACCACGAACTGAGGAAATGCCGGTAAGCTGTATAATGGAATAAATAGGGTTTTTTCAACTTTGATGCATATCTCAGGCATTTTTTGGAATTTTGGCACAAAATTTTCAACATGGTGTTTTGAGGACCCCTCCTCATGAATTTTGGCACTGTCATGGAGTTAATTGGCCCTAAAAGTTGATTTCACGGTCACTGCGCAGAATCACCTTTCTGGACCGATTAATGAAACAATAGTGCCAGTGTTCATGAGGTGGGCTCTCAAAAAGCCTGTGTTTCAAATTTGGAGGAAAAAATCCCAAAAATTACTGTTTTTAAGAGCGAGTGTTGCACAGTTTCCATGCACGCTCATAACTTTGTGAATCTGTAATATTTTCACTCCAGATTTTCAAAATTGGCATTTTTCCACACCTCCTTATGAAGTGTACAGCTGTCATTTTACATATCCTGGCCAAAATGTGTTTTTGCACGTCTGGCACAGAATAGTGCGGTCATTGCGCAAAATCAGTTTTCAGGACAGTTTCAGGACATGACGGTGACAGTGTTCATGAGCAGAAGTCCTAAAATGCCTATGTTGAAAATTTGGTGATAAAATTCCATAAAATGACTGTGTTACAAGCGTGCATTTCTCAGTTTCCACGCACCCTTGTAACTTCACAAATTTGCACTATTTTCATGCCAGATTTTCAACACTGGCATTTTTTTATGCCTCCTTATGAACAGTATAGCTGTCATTTTTCACATTCTGCCTTAAATGTGTTTTCGCACCTGTGGTGCACAATGGTGTGGTCACTGTGCGAAATCAACGTTTCGGACACATTAACAGAATCACACTGCCACTGTTCATGAGGGGAGGTCCCAAAATGCCTATGTTAAAGATGTGGTTAAAAAAATCCAAAAAATAATTGGGTTACTGACGTGTGTTGCACAGTTCCTATGCATGCTCATACCTTCACCAATTTTTCATATTTTCACTCCAGATTTTCAACGTTGCCATTTTTTTACATCTCCTCATGAATAATACAGTTGTCATTTTCCACATCCTGCCCAAAATGTGTTTTCATCCCTGTGTCACCAAATGGCATAGCTGCTGTGCAAAACCACCTTTCAGCTAACAAACTGATAGTGCCACTTTTCATGAAGTGGGCTCACAAAAAGCATGTTTCATGTTGAAAATTTGGAGTGAAAATACCAACACACGCCTATGGTGTTAGGGTTTCTAACTGTAGCACCCCACCCTGTAGAGACTGACAGGCATCAGGGGTGTGACTTGGGATCATCAGCTGTAATGCTTATGCCATTGCACCCCCACCCTGCAGCCAGTGACAGGCATCGTGGTGTGCCTTGCACTGTTCGGCCACAAAGTTCACCTCATTCTCCTATACTGCATCCACCTCAGCGTATTTCCTTATGGAAAGGGGTAAGTATAATGCCCAAAGACCCCAAAGCACACCACGACACTTGTCAGTGTCTACAGGGTAGGGTGAGGTTAAATGGTATGAGCGTTATAGCTGATGACCCAAAGGCACGCCCCAATGCCTGTCAGTCTCTACAGGGTGGGGGTGGGGTTGGCATCATTTTAATACTTCACTGCCATTCCTATTATGCATCTTTAACTCCGGCACTACCAATGCCAATGCCAGCGAGACAACATTCAGCATTGACAAATGTTTGTTTTAACTAGGGATACTTTGAGACCTAAGGGGGTTGACAGTGTCCCTTTAATTGCTGCAATACAGCAAAAATGTATGTTAAATATGCTCCTTGGGATTAGAGTATAGTAGTAGTGATGCAGCAGCTTGGCTCAATGTCTTGTGTGGGACTATTTTGGTGGGAGGTCATTGGGGACTGAGGAATACAACTCAATAGTGCTTGATTTTTTTTTTATTTGCTCATTACCTTTTGTAAGCAATAAGACCCAACAGGGTGTGGGTTGCTTAAGCAATAAGGCACAACACAGAACTGGTTATTGGAAGATTTTTGAGGTTGCAACCTGAGTGAATTCAATCACATGAGAAGTGGATTAACCCCCATGTACCCACATCCTGCAGTGCCTTATCGTGATTCTATATCCAGCTGTCTGGTTTGTGTAGTGCTTTTGCATTTATTTATTTTGGTTTGGTTGACTAGGAAAGTAGGACTAGGAAAATCTGCCCATTTTCAGCCTCATCCTGGGAAGGGGAGATACAGATGGAAACCAACTGATATTGAACCAGATTAAGCTGTTGGTATTTTTTTTTAGAGAATGGGGATATTTGACTGGGGCATTGGGGAAATTCCCCTACACCTTTGTGGCCTACAGGGGTGCTGTCACTTCCTGTAGGCAGGATGGAGGAGCCCAATTTGATGGTGGACATGGATTCTGGGGAGGAGGAGGAGGACATGGAGAAGAGTTTTCACCTGGCTGGTGAAAATGCTGCAGAAGTTGTGGAGGAGGATGGAGGTGCTGCAGCTGCTGCAGCACAAAACATATAGGATAGTGCATGGGGAACAGTTGTCAACAGGGCTATTCTTTCATCGAGTTGGCACTATGATGACAGATTACCTCGAGAGCGCAGCTTGAGAGGTAATACGTCGTCATAGTGCCAACGAGGTGAAAGATGCCCTGTTGTCAACTGTTCCCCATGCACTTTTCTTTATAGTGTATGGTGGAATGTCGTTTTTTGAGAAAAAAAAATCACTACAGCATGTTTCTGCTTCCGAACATTCTTCCTGGGTTACTAGAAGAAAAAAGAACTTTACATTTTGAACGTGTTCACGCTTGACATTTTAACTGTTTCAGAACTTTACATTTTGAACGTTTTAACTAAACATTAGTATTGCCGCCGACATTGCTGCTTTCGCTATGTGTCCTTTTTATGGAGTGAGCCCTAACTGTCAAAAGCTGTTCGAGGACACGGTGTGTGACATTCGCAGAGCAGTAGAAAGGTGCTGCACTGCGAACGTCACTAATGTGTGACTACAAGGTTTCGACAACGATGGATTTCGGTGGAGAACGACGCTCCACCATACACTATGCTACTGTTTTCAGTAGTTCTATGGATATTCCGGATAATATTGTTGATACAGACTTATCTCAGGACATGGATATTGCTACTAATGAGCAGGCTTCTGCTGTTCAGCACCTTTTCATAATGGATTCTACTGCATCACAGGTTGCCCTATCCCCTGCGGTGGGTGCGCTAGGACTATGTGTTGTGGACTGTCCAGTGAGCACTGTCACACATAGTGACCCACTGCCTACTGAATGGCAAATTCATGATGCTGGTGATGTAGATTTTGTTGAAAACCAAGAGCAACCTGGAGTAATGATAAATCAGCCTGAGAGCAACCCATGCGATTCCTGGTTCCCGGAGCGACCATTGAAAGCTGCAGGGTGGAATTTATCTCCTGATGGTAAACGATGGCTCCTGGAGACCCTCCTATGGTGACCTCAATTCAGGTTCTCCCTGACATGGTGGATGGCGCGGACATTTCCTCTGCTATTTTGACTACTCCTCTTTCTGCATCAGTGGTTTTACCTGAGGTGAATCCCCCACTGGTGAGTCCTCCCACATCTCTACCAAAGGAATCTAGGGATGGTCCTGCTGCTGCACCAGGTAATGATGCTTTACGAGTCCTTATTGACTCTTATTGACTCTACTGTACCTCCACTTCCATCACATGTTCAGTGACATTGCAGAGGGACTGGAAGGAAAAGTATGCCTCTTTGCAGATGACACAAAGATCTGCAACAGGGTTGATACACAAGGAGGCGTAGAAAGGATGAGAAGGGACTTGGCAAGGTTAGAGGAATGGTCAGAAGTATGGCAGCATGGATTCAATGCAAAGAAGTGCAAAGTAATGCACTTGGGAAACAAAACCCAGGGAAGATTATACAATGGGGGTAGTAAATAACAACAAAATGGAAAGGGACCTGGGGGGTAATCATATCAGATGACCGTAAGGTTGGCAAGCAATGTGAGAAGGTGGTAGGGAGGGCTGGGGGGATACTGGGATGTATAGGGAGAGGCATCACCAGCAGAAAACAGGAAGTTGTTATCCCTCTGTACAGACAGTTGGTGAGACCCCATCTGGAGTACTGCGTCCAGTTCTGGAGACCCCATCTCCGCAAGGACGTAGACAGGATGAGGCAGTTCAGAGGAGGGCAACTAAAATGGTGCAGGGTCTGCAAGAGAAGCCATACGAGGAGAGGCTAAAGGAGCTTAAAATGTATACCCTTGAGGAAAGGAGGGAGAGGGGGGACATGATAGAAACGTTTAAGTACCTCAGTGGAATCAACAAAGTCCAAGAGGGTAGCATCTTTCAGAAAAAGAGATGTGCAAGAACAAGGGGACACAATTTGAAGATAGAGGGGGGACGGCTCAGGGGTAATGTGAGGAAGTATTTTTTCACTGAGAGGGTGGTGGACACATGGAACAGCCTTCCTGAGGAGGTTTTGGGGTTTAAAACAGTGGGAGAATTCAAGAATGCATGGGACAGACATAAGGCAATTTTTGTGGGAGGTAGGAAGAAATAGGCTGTTGGTTAAATAGGATCTGCAGCTTATCCTCTAGGTAAGGAAATGGGCAGACTACGTGGGCCAAGCGGTCATTATCTGCTGTCAAAGTCTATGTTTCTATGTTTCTAAGCGAGGCAGTTTCACAGCCTTCTACTTCTCATACTGCCACTACTACCTGTGCTCCTCCAGTCCCAGTGACACCTGGAGCATCCACATCATGGGCGGACTCAGATCCTTCACAACCCAGGCCACACCCTTTGATTCCACCTGTACCTGACCCCCCCAGCTGGTCAGAATGGGTATGGGCCTTATACCAACCCTAGGGGCCGGATGGCTGATCTTTTCTCCAATCTGGGTAAACCCCGGGCAAGAAGAAATGCAGTTCGGCTGAAGTATGTTGGTGGGCTAGAGTTTCAACCGGACAGAATATACTGTGTGTGGCTAGAAAGTTGCTTAAGGAGTCAATGAATTTTTTGGCCTCTGATATCTTTGCACTCATTCATATTTCTGGCTGAAACATAATAACTTAACATTCTACTCTCTGGGCCCCTTTTATTGCCATTCCGTTGACTAGAACCTCAGTTAAGACCGTTACGATTTTATTTCGTAATGAAAATGTGCATGTTCAAGACATTTTACACTAGGTTAAGCAACAAGCTGATGTTCTGGAACACCCTGCCCCAATCCTGGATAGTGAACATATTTGGACAGAGGGGTGGAGGTTGCGCCTGAAACTGCTCATGTCTGAAGCTGGGTCTCAGCATTTACCTAGCTGTTTCTATCTGGGTTTGGAACATGGCTTTTGTTTCTATCCCGGTCAACCTAAGACTTGCCATCGGTGTGGTTCCTTTTCACACCTTAGTAATGCCTGTGATGCCCTGATTTGTAATTTTTTTTGTTTGCAAGTTGGTCACCCAGGCAATTGTAGTCAGACCCCCCCCCCCAAAATGTAATCTGTGTGAGGAAGTGGGTAATCTTTTCTTCCAGTGCCCATGGGCTGTGCACAACAAGGGTACATTTTGGGATCAGGATGATATTGTCCACTTTGCTCAAGAAAAGCTCACTTTAGCCCCTCACTCACTAGCTCCTTCTCTGCGTGAGGTCCCGATAGTGCCTTTCACCTCTCATGAGATAGCTGCTCCCGTACTTGTCCAACCTGTTCCTCCAGAGGGTCTCCCTGTGGCCCCAGTTGTAGTACTACCCCTTGCTGAACTTGAATTATTTCACAACCCTTGCAAGACCTGGATATGCCACCCCCACCCTTGCCCTCACAGGAAGAGGTCTTGCCTTCCAAAGGAAAAGGAAAATCCTCACGGAATCTTGCCAAGGCTAAATTGCCTAAATTGGATGATACACCTTGTTCAAATCAGTTTTCTGCTCTACAAAACCATTTAGCTGAGGAGGAAGGGGATTCTGAGTCCTCCCTTGCTGCTTCACAGCTGGATATCACTGATGTGGACAGTGAGCCTGGTGCACAGGCAAAAATTAAGAAGAAACAGGCAAGGAAGAAAAGTTTGAAATAAGGTGGCCTTATGATCTCTCCTCTTTCACCCTATGCACCATTTTTTGGGGGACTCCTTGAGTGTTGTTTCTTTGAATGTAAACAGTATCAGGAGCTATAAACATTATGCTCCTGGCCCTGTATGAAGCTAGGGCTGATATTTGTTTACTTCAAGACACTCATTTACAGTCTGAGTCTGATATTTATCAAGCCCAGAAACTTTGGCCCTGGGGTACCTCTCGGTGGTCCTTGGGGACAGAATTGTATACTGGAATAGGAATTCTGTTTTCTGGGCCAGTTACCATTCATAAAGTGCACGATGTGGACCCGGGAAGGGCATTATTTTTGGATATCTCTTTTCAACAGTGGGACCTTAGAATAGGTGTCATATATGCACCCCAAACTAAGGCTCTCAGATGTGATTTATTTTGGCTGATACACCTGTTTTTGCATACCCATAGGAAACTTATTCTGGGGAGAGATTTTAACTGCCCTTTGGACCTTGGGGATAAGATGGGTAGGACAACAGAACTTTATTCTGACATGACTGCTTTAAACTCAATCCTACATGCAGCTTCTTTGATGGACTTCTATAGATCGTTACACCAGTTGGGTGGTCATACATATCATAGGTGTGACCTTTCCTCCCAGATTGATTATATCTTTCTTTCCAAACACTGGACAGTCCTTACAGCTGACACATACCCGATGGCCACCTCAGATCACTTAGAATTACATGTCCATTTAGGACAATCGCATACAAATAATATTGGACCAGAGTACTGGCATCTTAATACCACTATGCTTACAGATGAAACTGTTCGGGTTGAGACACTAGAGCTCCTGAAAGCATGAGCTACCTTAGTTACCTGGTATAATTCTGTTTATAAAATGGGTAAAGAATTCTCGAATCCTGATTGGCTGGAAGCCCTCTCCAGCCGTGTCCTTATCAGGACATATCCTTACAACTGGCACTACTTGTGCCAAGCACGACACACCACACAAAGAAATCAGTCCGTGCCACCGCTCCCTAATTCAGCTGGTCAGCTAGCAGCCCACATAAACACAGCTGCTACACTGGTAACGGCAGAGCGCTGGCAATGATGAAACTGCAGTGAGAGAGTGGCGGCAACAAGAAAAAAAAAATAACTAATGACTCTCCAATATCCCAGTCCTGCAGAATAATGTCATCATTTTACTTTTCTTTTACTCACTTTCGCAGCTCAGGTTTCAGCTGTCACTCCGGATCAGGCTTCGATCGCAGACAGTGCCAATACACATGGGCGTTTCCTAGGACTGTTTCTTGATCTCCTAAATCCATCCCCGCCCAGAAGTCCCAATTACAACATACGCCGCAGTACTTTCATCCCCTCAAAAACCCCACAGACATTACTTTTCTGCTTCACTTCAAGCTCGCCAAAACTGTCATAATTTCAAAAAATGCGAAGCAGAAAAGCAGTCTGTATGGCGGCCGCTGTGGGACACGCTCACTCCCGGTCAAGAAGCTGCTCAAATTATACATAAACACTGAAATTGCAGATAAAAAAACAAACCAAATACACATAAAAAAAGCTATATATGTCAGTCTCGGGGGAGGGAGAGAGCACCCTATAATGCCAATGAAACAGTTCTCGTTGTCAAACAAATGGCCGCTACCGCTGTCCTAGTTCTCGTTGTCAAACAAACGGCCACTACCGCTGTCCCCATTCCTCACTACCACAGGCATACCTTTATCAGAATGGCTATCTGACAACCAGACATCTAAATTAATTTAATACAGTGTGTAGAAAATGGCATGGAAAACACAACTTCAATAGTGCCTCTGTTGGGGGGGGACATTGCTGTCAATCAAACAGTTCAGAAATGTCATCAACAGAGGGACTATTTTTACTCCTTCAGGATATTAAAACCTTACAGTTTTAATTTTCTTGACATATTTTTTATTACTTTTTTTTTTTCCATAAATACTAATTTAAGGGGCCCATTTTATAAGCGCAATAAGACACTCCGAGGTGTGGGTTATGGCCTGATAAGAGCACTTCCCAGGTGCTAAAGGCACTCGGCTAGCGCCCGTCTCATAATCGCACCTGGGCGTGTTTCATCAGCCATAACCCACACCTCGTCAGTCTTATTGCTTGCATGGAATGGTGGATGGAGACCAAACAAGTGGTTAAACTTCTCTTTCAAAGGTGGAGTAAAAGGAAAGGTCGGCAGGAGTACTTTCATTTTTTATCGCTTCAGAAATGGTTATTCCGACTCATCTCTTTGCATAACACTAAGAGTGTAGACAGATCACAACAAATTGCTATGCCAAATTGGAAATGAGATCTGCTCTTTATAGTAGAGTGAGATCTTTCAAAGTGGAGCAATTGGCGGGTACTCAGGGTACCAAAACTTCCCTGGATATTTTTCGAGACTGTTCTACGAGAGTCCAGAAAAAGTCATGGGATGCAGTATGTGACCAAGACAGGGTAGTGCACATGGATTTTCAGGCTATACTGCAAGTTATTTCCAGACATTTGCTCTCTCACATTTTGGTACTACAGCCCAGCTGGAGGGAAATCTTACAAATTTTCTACTTAACTTGAATCTTCCTGACTTGCCACAGGGTGTGGATGCTCTGACTTGCCCAGTGACTGAATTGGATGTTAGACGGGCTATCCTGAACTTAAAAGGTAATACCACACTGGGTCCTGATGGCCTGGGTCCTGCCTTTCATAAAACCTTTGTGGATCTGTTAACCCCATTATTAATGGAAACCTTCAATGATGTGTTGCTTAATGAGGATTTGCAGGACTCATTGGCACAAGCCTTTTTGATTCTTCTGTATAAAAAGGGGGATAGATTGACTCTCTCAAACTGGAGGCTGATCTCCCTACGGAATGTGGATTTTAAATTACTCTCTATGGTTTTGTGTCATAGATTGGAACAAGTTGCTCAAGTTCTGATTTCCCCACTCCAGTCTTGTGTTATTTCAGGCAGGAGTCTCCGTGATAATTTATTTTGTTTAAGGGAAATTTTTACTAGGGGTCACAGGGGCTCACTACAGGGTTATGCCTCAGCTTTGGATCAGGAGAAGGCGTTTGATGCCATTTTTCATGACATTCTTTTTCAGATTTTAAGAGCATACGGGATTCTGCACACCTTTGTGCAGTGGATACGTCTTTTCTACTCACAGGTCCATTTCTCTCCTCTCCTCTCATTAATGGTATGGTGGGACGGAAAATCTGTATTAAGAAAGGAGTCAGTCAGGGTTGCCCCCTTAGCCTCTTGCTCAACACATTTTACATTGATACCGTATATTAGTACGTAAATTGCAGATAGATACAGCCCTTCAGGGTATGTTGGTTTCCCCTGTTACCCCACCCTTGAAAGTTTTGGCATATGCTGATGATCTCTGCATATTTTTGGGATAGGACAGTGATGGACCCATAGCCTTTTCCCTTCTTCAGCTTTATTCTAAGATAACAGGGGCTAAGATAATATATAGAAGAATGTGGCCTTACAGATAGGAAATGTTCCCCTGGGCTTAGTTGACACTATGGGGGCATCCAGATTGTGGCAGGTGCCACCATTTTGGGGGTTCATTTTGTCCCTAGTGACATGGCTACACTTAATTGAACTAGTACTTTGACTCTTTGTAAAAACAGGGTGTTGATGTGGAATAAAATCCAAACTACTAAACTAAAGAGGGTGTATTTGGCAAAGATCTTTCTTATTCCTCAATTATTGTTTATTGGTATGGTGTTCCCCCCTTCGATTTCTTTAGAAACCAAATTTTACAGTATTTATTTAGAACTATTTGGGGTAGTAGCCTCAATCCAGTTAAACTCAACATCACATATCGACCTATCTCACAAGGGGGGTCGGGAATGGTTAATCCTTTGTTGTATTTTCACACATTATTTTGTTTTTTTAATATAGTACCAGTCGTGAAACAGGCTGATAAACTCTGGGTTCATTGGGAAGCTGATGGGTGGCGGGCACTGTTACCTCCTTGGTTAAATGCACACTGGACTTTCAAGTTGTCACCTACCCGTTATCCGGATTATGTCATCGTTTCCATGAAGAAAATTAGACTATGAAAAGTTTTACAATAGGATTTACTATCCCTTTGCCATACCATGGTCTATGAGCAACTTCTAGCGCAACATTTTATGAACGACTTGATATTTTACAAGGGCACTGCACAGACCTTCTCTCTTACCATCAAACAGCTTTTGGATAATAGAATCCCTAAATATTTGGGACACTAGTTGGCTCACTGGTCTTGGCAAATTGGGTGTTAAAAACAACCATAAACATAAAAAACTGGAAGACAGATATTGCACTAGAGACCTTTGTAACACTATTTTGGAGACACAAGAACATCTCTTCTTTGATTGTCCTTATGTTACCTCATTTTGGATTCCCCTGGCACAGACTATACAGGATCATAACTTCTTCAACATGACATATGATGTTCTAGTTCTGGGTTTGTACACTGGCAATTGGAGGCAGCATTCCTACAGTATGTTTCACCTTCTCTGTGGTCTTCTAAAATATCATATCTGGCAATCCAGATGTCATTGGACCCTACAGCAACATTATATCTCTCAGCAGGAATTAGTGCAAATTGTGTTGGGTCAAGCACAGCTACTGTATTATACTGAGAAACTCAGTCTATCTGCTCCTACTGTTGCACGGTTATGGGTTCACTGTTTGACTTGGGTGACTTAAAAAAATAATGGGTGGTGGATGGAACTAAAATAAAATAAAATAAAATGCATGCACCTGAAATGGAAGACGCTGTACCTCATGGCTTTCTGGGTGCTGAACAAAGAAAAAGACTGGTTTGAGACATTTGATATTATAAGATTTTCCCCTCAGTTTCTATATATGCAATTATGTTGTCCCTAGTATTGTGTGAGTCCCACAATAACAAAACTTCCCCTACTCGCTATTAGTGGGTGTTGTGACTGATGTTGGATGGCCAGTTCTGAGAAGCTGCCAACCCACATGGATGTGGGTGAGACTGGGGAGCAGGTCTTCTCCCTGATCTTGGTATTGCCAGAGACCAACATGGAGTTTGTTTGGTGGAGGGCTTTCTTTTTGCCCAGGAGGACTTGTCTGGCCCAAATCGGCACTCACCTGAGAGAGAGAGGCATTCATTGGATGAAGGAAAGGACACCGGAGGTGCAACTAGAGCCTTCATGATGGAAAAATTGCAGGTTACCATTGAGGAGGAAAAGCACTGCTATGCTGTTCTGAGGAACCTATTACAACAGGAGTTGCTGCTCCAGGAAAAGATTGCAAGGCGGATGGCATCTGTCCCGAGGTGGATACTGCCCAGATCAGAACCGCAGGGATTGAGGTCGAGGAGTGTACAGTGGAAATTTCAAGCAATAAGGTGGCTGGAGAGCAAAGGAAGGGGAAAATTCCCCCAACAGGTACTGTGGTGTGTGGTGTATCTGGTGATGTGATGAGTGAGCATTGTATAGAGATGGGGAAGGAAACTGGGATGTCTGTTGTAGACACTATCAGAACAGAAACGGGGTGTAAATGGTGTATGGTCTTTGGGAAGTGATTCACAGGCAGCTACCTCTGTGCCTGTCACTCCAAAAGTAATGTTCACAATTGGGATGTCAAGTGGGAATCTGAGGAAAGTTTCAACACCCAAATCTGTGATGCTGAAAAATAGCAAGAAAGGGAAAAGTTTGATAAAAGAGACAATGGCAGAAAGCAGTACTGCAGTTAAAAAGAATGTCCCAACTGCAGGACTGAATCCAGAGACACCCGCCTGGGTAAAAAAACTTTAGAGAATGCTGGCTGGAAACAGACTTATGATGGTACAGGTTGGGATGCTAATTTACCAGACACCTGTGGTTTGGGGGCTGGTAGACCTCTGGCTGAACTAATTAATGCTGGAGTAAATCCTCAGTCCAGCATGGACACTAGTTCACAAATTAACCCAGGTCAACAGACAATGCCAGGCGAGCAAGAAGTCCAGTCAGGGCCTGTGCCAAATCAACAGGACATGTTAATGGATATCAGGCACTTAGAAGGGGAAGGGGGTACGACTCCAAGTATGAATCCCCCAGGATATGGGGCTGTCTCACAGCCAAGTGTGATGATAGATGGGGCTAAGGATCCTGTAGCTGTGCCCCCATGTGACGGTCAGCAACAGCAAGGTGCTGCTCCTGTTCCTTCATCAGGTGCTAATGTATGGAATTCTAATGTTAGGGAAAGACGTTTTCCAGAAACAGTAGAATAGCATCTGAGCCCGCTGCATGGAGGAATGCTGTGTGACTTACGTACACAGGGGGGACATTAGACATTCCTGATAGACATTTTATGGGGAAAACAATGCTGAAAGACAGCATGAAATATTATGGCTACGAGATATATGCCCTGATCCACATGCCTGGTGACACAGTCTATGATGTCAGTTTTAAACATCCACCTCAGCTGAAGTGCTTCTGGAAGCAATACCAACTTCTGAAAAATACTCCTTTACAGCATCCTTTCATGGCCATACCCCTGACTAGGCCATCCTTTAAGTGCATTACAGTTCTATTTTGTAATGACTGGGTGAATGTGGCAGACATTACGCAATGGCTCAAACAAAGGTATACTGTTAAAGGTAATGCTGAACCCATCCTTGATGATGAACACCTATGGGCAGGAGACTGGTATTATAAAGTAACCCTAAAACAAGAGAATGGGGTAGTACAGCTTCTCCCTAACTGTTTTGTTAGGAAGAGATTGTGGTGTGATCTTCTATGTGAATCAACCCTCTGCATGCTATAGGCATGGTGACACAGGGCACCGTAGCAATGTATGCGAAAAACTTAAATGTGGACTATGTGAGGTGTTGGGGCATAACAGTGTACAATGTAAAAACCCAATGCATTGTAATTTATTTGAAGAGCAAGGTCATACATTCAGGACCTGCTATGGGCATCTCACAACACCCTAGACCAGGCGATAAGAGCTGAACAAGATGTGTATGTGGCTCTTGCCCAGAAAGAGTGTATGAAGCTGGAATCTGATATACCTTCTACAAGATCACATGCATCGACCCTATCCAGGGGTAGTGCTGCCCAGTCTGCAGGGCCTCAAGTCACTGCAATTCCTCTTCCAGTAGAGATACCTCCTCCTTCCACTAGTGCTATTACCTCGGTACTAGAGTCTGTCAGTACACCCATCCAAATGGAGCAGGGCACAGCTGAGCAGGTATCAGAACATCAGGAGTCCACTCCAGACCCTGGCACACAGTCAGTCCCCAACAGTACAGTTGATCACACTTCATCTGTAGCACAGCCTAAGGTGATGCTGCCTTCCTCTGGAGACACTGTGGTGCACCCAATCCCCGACCCTGGTACACAGTCAGACCCAAGCAGTTCAATTGGGCACACTTTCTCTGTAGCACAGCCTTAGGTGATGATGCCTCCCCCAGAGAAACTGTGGGGCTTCCCGTTCAAAGAGTAACACAGTCCAAAGCCTTGTTGAAACCGCCAATTCTTATCCCACGTGTAAAAGATCCTCACTTGGTACCAACTCAAAATCAATATTCTGTGCTTATGGATACAGATGAAGTTGAATCCGAGAGAGATTCAGATGTTGCTTCTGTTGCATCCTCACACACTGAGGTGGCTGAAGAAGCTCAGTCCATGAGGAAGTCTAAGTCAAGGATATGGAAAAGGAAAAAATGAGTGACTTTTCTGTCATAAAATGTGGACTGCTTGGCTGTTTTTCTGTTCTGTTTTTCTAATCCATATGTCTGATTTATCTATAATCACTTTGAATGTGAACAGTATAAAGTCTGTAGCAAAAAGATCTGTTATGTTTAGTAGTTTGCATGAGGCACAGGGGCAGGTAATTTTTATTCAGGATACACGATTGCATACAATTCCTGAAATAATGCAGGCACAGAAGGATTGGAGATGGAGATCTTCTTTATGGTCTATAGGGGAAGATACCTGCTCTAGGTTGAGTATACTGTTCTCTGAGAGTGACATACAAGTTTTATAAGTGATGGATGCATGTCCTGGGAGGGCACTAGTAGTGGATGTGGTAGTCAGGGAAGTAGTTCATAGATTGATTAATATATTTGCACCTCAGTTAAAAGCAAATTGAACATGTCTGCTGCACATCATAGTACCATATCTACACAGGGTTAAACCTGTGTTATGGGGTGGGGATTTTAATTGTGTGCTGGCTAAGAAAGATTGGGCTGGAAAAAATGGTAAAATCTACTGTGATACCAACCAACTACTGGATATTTTATGTAGAACTGGAGGAAAAGACATCTATGACATTAAGGGGTCCACACCAATACACATCTTTTATAAAGGAGCGCGATCATCTAGGATTGATTTTTGGTTCCTGGCAGAGTGATCTGCAGTGCAGAGTGTACAGATGGTTCCCATGGAAACATCTGACCATGTGGCTGTGAAGGCCGTCCTAAGGATGGGGCAACAGTCACGCATGGGCTGTGGCTTCTGGAGGATGAATACCTCCTTATTACAGGAGGATCACATCCGCCTGGAAGTGATTTTCTTGTTAGAAGCAAGGCAGAACATTAGGTTTATGTATGACAGCTTTGTAGAATGATGGGAGGATACCAAAACAGACATTAATAATTTAATGTTACAACTTTCAGGGACTGTGGTTAGACAAAAATACATGACATATTTGGGTTACAGGGCTCAGTTTTTTAAATTGCTGACTCAACTGAATGAGAATAAAATGGATTTATCAGCACAACATACTGATATTGAAGAAAAAATGTTTGAACATCGATATAATAAAGAGCATTCTCTGGCAATGAAACAAACGTTTGGCATACAAGGGACAAAAACACAGATTAACCCCTATGAGAGTGCAGCTGACAGGGTTAAACAGCGAGGCATGACCTCTTTGAAGAATGCTACAGGGAATGTGGTTACAGACCTCAACTACATGCAACACATTGTGCAAACCTATGTTAAAGGGAAGTTCTAGGTGGGGGTGGTGGCGGCAAGATTCCCTTTTAGGATCCCTAAATATAGTAGAGTTGTCGGAAGCAGAAGGTGCATATCTGTCTGAACCTTTTCAGGTAGGGGAGATTCAGGAGGCTATCAAATCTTTATTTGCTAGGACAACCCCTGGGAGTGATGGCATCCCCACTGATTTATGTAAGATGTTTTCAGATCAATTATCTCCTATGTTGACAGAGGTGATTTTAGCTTTATACCAAGGCACAGAACTTGGGGACAGTTTGACTGAGGGCATAATGGTCTTCCTTCACAAAACAGGAGACCAGGCTGAGATAAATAATTGGAGGCCACTTACTTTGTTACCTACATACTACAAAATTCTAGCTAAGATATTGACAGTAAAATTGGTCAGAGTGGCAAAATCTGTTATCTTAGAGGCTCAAACCTGTGCAGCTCCAGGATGGAATATTGTACAGAATTTGATATTTATTAGAGAGGTAATAGAACAGGGGCTTGGAGATGTCTTTAGATGGTTGCATCTTTATGGTGGACCAAGAAACAGCATTTGACTCTTTAAAGCATGCATATCTATGGGATGTGTTAACAAAGTATGGTATTCCAGGAGACTTTATAAAGCTCATACAAAAGCTGTATCCGAAGGCTTAGGTAAAACCCATGATTACTGGTCATTCGGGGGATATCTATTGTGAGAGGGTAGAATAGGACCCTGTCCCATTTGTTATGGAAAATGTGTTTAAATGCAAGGATCTGTCCTTTTCTGTCTCTTCTCTGTCTGGTTGCGCAGTCAAATTTTCCTTTGAGACCTCGGACCTGATCAACTTGAACAGTCTCGCAAATCCTTTGCCTCTCGCTGTCTCTCAGTTTTCTCTTGCTGTCTGTTTTCCTCCCTTGCATATCCACTAATATGAAAATATATGCAAATCATTGTATGGAAATGTAACTGATATTGGGATCCCTTATGTTTGGAAAAGATATATTGTTACTACTGAAATGTATATATTCATATTTTGAGATGACTGCAGAAAACTAATGGAAAACTCCAGAGGTTACTTGAGTGCAAATGTTGAACCTTTTGCAAAAGGGGGCCTCTCAGCTCAAGCACACTGTGTTCTAGCAGCTCCTGAAATTTACAAGGACAGGATGTTTGCTAAGAATGGGGGTTGAAAAGTCTTAGAAAAGAGCTAGGCTGTAACTGCAAGATTGATTACAAGAAAAAGGACACAGAGGCTGAAAGAAAAAAACTAATTCATTTCTCTTCTGTACATAGTTATTGTGAATAAGTTTATTTATTATGTTACTGATACTGTAAATAAATATTTTTGGCAAATTCTACAACTGCTCCTGGTTTTTCTATGCTTCCTGATCTGTGCCTCAGTGATAGATGGTGTCAGCCTAAATGGGATTTACACCATGCATACCATAAGACAGGAGTTTTGTGCATGGGTGCTGGACCTAGTACAAGGGAATCACAGAGGAAGGTATGGATTCTGTAGCAGCAAGTCCAGATGTGGTTACCAGGAGAATGGCAGCCAAACTAGCAGAGACAGAAGTCCAGTTTGAGAAGTCCAGTCTGAGATTGTACAGCCAGCACAAGTTATAGAAAAAGAACAGGCAGTGACAGAACCTGAAAGCCTGATGGACTTTTTCAAATGGTGGGCTATACAACAAAAAGAGACTGAGAAGCAGAGAGAAGAAGAGACTCAGTGACATGAGCAGCAGAGGAGAGAAGAGATGCAGTGACAAGAGCAGCAGATGAGAGAAGAGATGCAGCAACACAAGCAGCGATGGCTGGATGCCTTGCAAGCTATCAAAGGCAGAGGAACCGGCACAGATCCAGATGAACAACAAAGTGCAAGCAACTAAAAAGCCATTAAACTTACAAAGTTGTGTCCTTCAGATGATACTGAGGCATACCTGACAACCTTTGAAAGAGTTGCCACAGCCTGCCAGTGGCCAAAGCAGCAATGGACAATCAGACTAGTACTGTACCTGACAGGGAAAGCCCAACTTGCCTACAGCAGTATGGACACTGCACAGTCAGAAAACTATGACCTGGTGAAAAGTGAAATCCTGAAAATGTACGACATCTCCGGAGAGACATACAGGCAGAGATTTCGATCTCTGAGGTACAACTCAGTCGACAATCCTTGAGAAGCCTTCACCTGACTCAGAGAACTCCTGATAAAATGGATCCAACCAGAGAGCAAAACAGTCCCACAGATCATCGACACATTTGCCATGGAGCAATTCATCACCATCTTGCCTACAGATGTGCAGCTGTGGGTAAAGGAACACCAACCAGAGAATGGGGAAAAGCTGTTTCTTTGGCCGAGGACTACCAAATGGCCAGACAGTTGCTACAGCAGCAAGATAACAGACAAGCACTGGTAAGACTTTTTTTTTTACATTTAAACACCAAGCCTGATAAGAACTCTGGTAGGGGTAACAAAGCTGTGCCCAAAGACGTTATGTGCTGTACTGTAACTGTAATAAGCCAGGCCATTTTGCAAGAAATTGCCGTAGTAAGGGGAGTGGCACTGGAGCAGATTTGTCCTTGGCAAATTGAGGCAAGTACTTGGCAGATGTGAAGGTGGGTGATAAGACTGTGAAGGGACTCATTAATTTGGGAAGCAGACAGACCCTAGTGCATGTTAAAGTGCTGGGAAAACACTGTGCAAAGGGACCAGGTGCTGGTGTCATCTGCATCCACGGGGACACTCGATACTATCCCACCACCCAGGTGACTTGGACTGCTAAGGGTATGTTGCACCAAATAAAAGTGGGGGTAACCTGTACCTGTGATTATTGGAAATGACTTTCCAGGATTGACTGAGTTGATCAAAGAGGGAGTAAATCCTGATGTTTCAGCAGCAGTGGTGACAAAAGCTCAGGCAAAGAAAATTTCAGATGGTAGGGACACTTTTCCTTTTAAAGATTTTGATTCGGACTTGTTTGAGCACAGCTCCAAGATCTGGAAATCCAGGAAAGAAAGATGAAGCCTGAAGAAACTGTGGCAGCAAATTACTGATGGACATGAAGGGTTAAAATATGAAAATGTTGAAACTAAATTGTTAACTGATTGTGATTTTCTTTCAGAATAAGCTAACAATGTTTCTCTCCAGGGTTATTTTAAGCAGCTGGGGGTAAAACCAAAACAGGTTGAACCAGTGTTTAAAAAATGTAATGAGTTACTGTACAGAGTTTGGGTGAAATCGCAGACACAGGAAGACAGAACAATTGGTTATAACACAGAAGTATAGAACAGAGTTATTACAGATAATGCAGGATAGTCCTATGGCTGGTCACTCAGGGAGAGATTGCACCCTTGCCAGATTGCTGTATAGACTTTTTACTGGCCTGGAATTCATGAAGATGTTGCTACCTATTGTAATTCCTGTGCTGAGTGTCAGAAAGTAGCCCCAGTCATTAGAAAGACAAGGTGCCCCTGGTGCCCCTACCCTTGATAGATGTGCCTTTTGAGAGAATTGCAATGGATGTGGTTGGTCCTTTAGACAAAAGTAAAAAGGGTAATAGATGTATCCTGGTAGTATGCGACTATGCTACTCAATACCCAGAAGCAGTTCCAATGCATACTGTTACAGCCCCAAAAGTTGCAGCAGAACTTGCCAAAATTTTCAGCAGACTGGGCATACCTAAAGAAATTATTACTGATCAGGGTGGTAATTTTGGTGCTGCATTGCTTAAGGAGCTGTAAAGATTGTCAGGTATCACTACCATAAGAACCTCCCCCTATCACCCTCAGACAGACAGTCTTGTTGAGCGTTTTGACCAAACCCTAAAACATATGTTTAAAAAGGTTTGTAAAAGGGGAAGGGAAAGACTGGGACCAATACTTGCCTTACCTACTTTTTGCCTACAGAGAAGTACCACAGGCATCAACAGGGTTTTCACCATTTGAAATGCTGTATGGTAGGCAGCTAAGAGGGCCACTGGATGTGATACAAGATATGTGGGAAGATAACCCCACCCAGAAACAATCTGTAACATCTTATATGTGTGCTCTAAGAAAGAAGCTGGCAAAATATGTTGAATTTGCCCATAGTAATCAGGAAGAGGCCCAAAACCAGCAGAAGTTACATCATGACCATGGGGTAAAAGAAAAAGTTTTCGAGCCCGGTGAAAAGGATTTGCTACTGTTGTAGACAACAGAAAAACTGTTAATGAAGTGGCAAGGGCCATATAAGGTTCTTAGACATACTGGCACTGTTAACTATGAGACTGAGACCCCTGACAGGAAAAATCCTACTAAGATATACCATGCTAACCTCCTCAAGAAATGGGTTGAAAAAATGCCAAAAGCTGCTTTGCTAGTTTTACCAGAAACTGATAAGGAAGAGATTGATGTAGCTTATGATAGACCGGAACAAAGTGTAAATGCTGATGCTGTAAAGGTGAATTTTTCCTTAACCTCAGCACAAACTGCAGACATTCGTAACGTGCTAAAGACATATAACAGTACTTTTACCATGGTACCAGGCAGAGCAAAAGGGGTTGAGCATGTAATAGTGACCAGTAATGCTCGTCCTATTAGGCAAAAGCATATAAGTTGCCAGAGTGGTTAAGAGCGGATGTGGTTAAGGAAATACAAAAAACAAAAGAATTGGGTATCATAGAGGAGTCAAGGAGTGCTTGGTCATCTCCCATGGTAACTGTAAACAAAAAAGAAGGGGGTGCTAGAATCTGCCTTGATTTCAGGAAACTGAATCAAGTGCCAGAATTTGACAGTTATCCTATGCCCAGAATAGATGATTTGGTGGACAGACTGGGGAGTGCAAAGTATATCAGTGCCCTCAGTCTCACCAAGGGTTACTGGCAAATACCTTTAGCTAAAGAATCCAGAGACAAAACTGCATTTGCCACTCCTATAGGATTCTATCAGTTCACCACCATGCCATTTGGTTTACATGGTGCGCCAGACACATTACAAAGGTACATGGATGTCATTTTATCCCCTCACACTGGTTATTGTGCTGCATACCTGGATGATGTCATGGTGTACAGTCCAGACTAGAAAAGCCACCTGGAACACCTACGAGCAGTTGTCCAAGCTATCAAAAATGCAGGTCTGACTATTAATCCTACTAAATGTGCATTGGGCATGCAGGAAACCAGATATTTGGGCTATGTGTTGGGAAATGGAGAAGTCAAACCAGAGGTTTCTAAAATAGAAGCTGTAGCTAACAGCCCTGTACCTAAAACAAAGAAACATGTCAGGTCATTTTTAGGGCTGACTGGTTATTATCAGAGATTTGTTCCCATCTTTGCTGAGTTAGCTACTCCCCTCACTGAACTCTTGAAAAACAGTACCCAAATAATGTGAAATGGACCCCAGAGTGTGATGAAGCTTTTCAAGCCATAAAGGCTGCAATATGTTCAGCCCCTGTTTTAAGAAGCCCAGACTTTGAGAAACCATTTCTGCTACAAACAGATGCATCCAAGGTAGGCTTAGGTGCAGTACTGAGTCAAAATATAAATGGGACAGAACATCCTATTCTGTACATAAGTAGGACATTGCATGACAGAGAGAAAAGGAACTCCACTATTGAAAAGGAGTGTTTAGCAGCAAAGTAGTCCATGGAGTCTCTTAAGTTTTATTTGTAAGGAACTGATTTTGTTCTTATAACATATCACAATCCTCTCTGTTGGCTTAACCAGATGAAAGACAAAAAATGCAGAATCACAAGAAGAAGAAGAAGAATCAGCATTTATGTAGCGCTTTTCATACACAGTGTATCCCAAAGCGCTTTACAAGCAATGCTAGACTGGTAGTGAAGTGACTGAATGTGTGGTGGCAGCCATATCGCACATCATCACCCACACATAGCTTGGATAATTGCATGAACTGGTTTATGGGAAGGGGAGTGTTGGCCAGGACACTGGGAATGTTCCCTACTCTTTGTGAAGAGCGCCCTGGGTTCTTTTACTTCCACCTGGACACCCACCAGGACAATACCAGGATGGGCAGAAGGGACCTCAGTTTAACGTCTCATCCGAAGGACGGCACACCCCAGCAGTACAGCACCCCCCAATACTGCATTCGGATGCCAGCAATTTTTAGGAGCAATTCCAATCCCAGTGTGGGACGAGAACCCATGACCTTCTGGTCCAGAGGCAGATGTGCTACCAACTGAGCCACGCAGACTCAAGGTGGTACCTGGCACTACAGCCATTTAAATTCACGGTGATTCAAGAATCTGGCAAAGAGAATAGCAATACTGATGTTCTGTCAAGATATGGATCAGGAATTGAGGGTTCTGAAGGCTGAAAAAGCAAATGTATGTGTTTAAACTGTACTCTTTGCTGTACTGTTATAAAAAAAGAGAGAGATGATGCTCATGTGCTTAATTTCTGAAAGCAGAAAATGTTAGTAGAGAATTAATAAAAAAGTTTTGGAGAACTTGTTAATAAAACAGGCTCCCTCTTAAGGAGGGGGTGTATGTGATAGGGTAGAATAGGACCCTGTCCCATTTGTTATGGAAAATGTGTTTAAATGCAAGGATCTGTCCTTTTTTGTCTCTTCTCTGTCTGGTTGCGCAGCCAGATTTTCCTGTGAGACCTTGTACTTGATCAACCTGAATAGACAGGCAAATCCTTTGTCTCTCACTGTCTCTCAGTTTTCTCTTCCTGTCTATTTTCCTCCCTTGCATATCCACTAATATAAAAATATGTGCAAATCATTGTATGGAAATGTTACTGATATTGGGATCCCTTGTGTTTGGAAAATATGGGAGCGCGTCAATTCGCTCCCGACAATTCGTGCTTCGACAACTCGCTCCCGACAATACGCTCCTGACAAACTCACTCCCTTGTGCATTTTGCTCATCTTTCGCTCCTCACAGCAAATTACTAGCCCAAAACTACAACAAATATCCCAAAACTCCTCGTTCCCTAAGCACCAAACAATGTCAGACAATTTTAGATTAAGCTATTTTACACTTACAGGGCTAGTAAGCTGAGAAGTTGTCCTCGATTCTTGAAAGAATCCTGAAGGAAGGCATTCCAGGGATGTGCTGTTTTAAATTGCCAAACCGTGAACTGAATGACTGCTCCTCGCTCTTTTAAGTGTGTCCTGATACCAAAATGCTTGCCTCTGTAAATCAAATAGGTTTCTTATCAGCAACTGGGCTGTTTAATTTCCTTCTGAAGCAGTCCAAATGCTCCCTATAATTGCCGCACTACCTTTAAAATAACAATTTATATTGTAACAAGGACAGAGACAGAGGCAAAGAACCTTTGGTGCAATCACAAATTAGCTATGCTATTAGGCATATAATTTTATCACTGAGCGTTAGGGGTGAAAAGGCGTGGAAGCGGGAAGTACAAGACATTGGCTTGTATATCTGAGTTGTCGGGAAGCCGAGGTTGTCGGTAGCGTATTGACGGAGCAATTGATATTGACTGGAAAATATATAGTGTTACTTCAGAAATGTATATATATTGGGAGGGCTTTAAGCCCGAGGTTCAATGGGCAGAGCAATTACGTCACTCCCCATCAGGCTTATAAGGTCACTCATCCTGGGCCTCTCCAGGATTAATTTCTCATTGTAGCCAGAGACCATGTCGGCTGCACCATCTCCTGCTCTGTTCTTCGTTTGGGCTCTGGCTGCTCCTGCTCACCTTGACTGTTCATTGCTCTCGTCTCTCTCTCTCTCTCTCTCTCCCCTCCCTAAGCTGTTTCTTTTCTTCCCCTTTCTTCAGCCCCCATTCCCTTCTGGGACCTCTCTCATGTTTGCCCTTCGAGCAGTCTGCCTGCTAGTTGCTCCTGATGTCCTAACATCTCCATTTGTTCTCCCTCCCTTTCCCGTACCTCGTTTTTCATGTTTTCACTCCTGCTCCTCCTCTTTCACTTGCGGGTCTCCCGACTCCCTGCTCCTTCTCCCCATCACCACCCCGGAGCTTCAGTGTGTTATTGCCCTCCATGTTTTGGCTTCTTTCTCGGTGCTCTCCCACACCAGCATGGCTCCTGCTGAACTGGCGCTGTTTCAACTGCACCTAGTGCTGTCTCCTGGTCCTTCTGTGATTGTGCAGTGAGCTCTCCTCTGCTCGCTTGGCCTGTAACAGTTCTCTTCAGTGGTCCTGCTAGTGGGGAGTTGCCTCGTTGCCCACCACTCCTTCTCCCGCCGGCGTGCCTAGTCCTGTTGTCATCGCAGGGTGCTCCATTGCAGGTGCCGGTTTGCTGCTCGTACCTCCCTCTGCTTGCTCTCCTTTCAGTGCACTCTGCATGCCTCTCAGCAGCCTGCCTCTTCCATCTGGGACATGGCTTTCTACAACTTGGGGACATGGGATCACATTTGGAAACACACTTTCATTGTTTGTATTCTCTGGTCTGGTAGCTATAGTTTCTGGGGCTTCGTTTCTAGTGCACTTCAAACTGCTTTATTTGCCATTCCTTCTCGGACATTTTGTTTCCCTCCCTGATTACATGGTTTCAGATCCTGCAGTATCTGGGAATAAAATGCACACACAAAAAAATCATTCTGTGCTTTCTTTTGGGGTTTCATCCCTATCCTGCCAGCACTACCCTACTCATATCCTTCTATTAGCCCATTATGTCCCGGTTCATTAGTTCGGTTATCCTTCCCTCATTTTGGTTCTATTTCCTTCACTCAATTGGTATACCTCTCATTGGATCCTATGCTTCTATGGGCCCTATGCTATGGTATTTTGGTCTAGCTTCTGTTCTCCCTCTGCCTCCTTCCATCAGACATGGGTTTGTTCAATTTCTTCCATAGCTGGATATCACTTCCAGCCCTTGTCTTCCTTCATCATGCTGTTCTGGCCACCCTCCTGGCACCTCCAGTTTCCCAGCTCTCAGTGCTGCCGCTCCTCATTGGTGATCATTGTCTCCTACGATTCAGTGCCCTTCCCCTAGTTCTTCCATATCCTGCTTATCTAGTTCAATTGCTCCCTCAGTATGCCTCAGCTGACTCCATCTGACCTGCAATCGACCGTCACCTTCCTCCTGTTCCAGCCTTCTAGGCTTCCCTCCATCATCATAATACCTCATCCGTTTCCTATTTTACCTTACTCATCCCAGCCATCAAGGATTCACTCCAGTCAAGGCTGTACTCCATCACTTTGCAATCGATAATTCTTTTGGACATATCTATCATGAATCATATGCCACCTCATTGAACCGCGGCCCTCCTGCCACATGTATAAGGTCCCTGACTCCGGTCATCATTCGCTCCTCCTTACCTCATGGTTCATCTATTTACATTGCTTACTCAAGCTTTCCATCCTTGAATCCTATGCTACCTCATCAAATTGTTGCTACCTCATCGAACCACCGCTGTCCTGCAGTTATTCTTACCATCTGTCTTCTCATGCCCGTCTAGGTACCTACCATCTGGTTCCAAACATGCCTTATTGGCCTCAGTGTTTACTTCCTCACATCAATCAATCAAGCATACCTCTCTTTGGGTCTCATGCTACCTCATTGACCCACTGTGTTCATGCAGTGATCATCATCATCCATCTTCATCGTCCTCAGTCTTCTCCCATTGGATTGCTGTGCTCCTGTGGCGATCATCATCATCAGTCTTCATCATCCTCAGTCTTCTCATGAGTGCCTCTTGATACCCCTTGCTCCTCTGATTTCTACATGGATCTACTCCTTCCCATTGACTACTCGAGCATACCCCTCTTGGGTCCCTGCTGCCTCGTGTTCTTTCTTCGATCTGTGCTTTCTTTTTGGGGGTTTTCCCTATCCCGTCAGCATCTTCCTTACTCATATCCTTCTCTTTCATGACATAGATCCTTAAATCAAATGTCATCAGCCTGGAGGGAAGGAGACCTTGGCCTTGGATCCCCAGAGGTTTTTTTCCTTAAAGGGGGTTTATCCTCTCCTCCATGCCAATGGTCATAATATTAGTTAGTTAGTGCTTTCTTAGGTTAATTAGTTAGGTTCTGCTTTTGGACAGAGGTGGATGGTGGCTCCAGCTTTCCCCTCTCTCCTTAGGAAATCCACCATTAATCATCTTCTCAGAATTCATTCATTCATCAGCCTCGTCTCTTCGAAGCTCGACACCTAATTGGGTATTCTTTTTGAGCTTCTTCCTAAGCTACCTTTAGCTGACGCAATCATTCCCGTGGTACCTGTAGGGGTGAACCCTCCTTTAGGGTTCCTTGCATCATACCCTACAGGGTGGTATATCCCATGGATAGAGAGGCAGAAAGCCACAAAGTAAATCAAGTCACACAAGCATCATTTCATCTAGTTGCATAAGCACAATTGAATGGGAGGGCTTTAAGCCCGAGGTTCAATGGGTGGAGCAACTACGTCACTCCTCCATCAGGCTTATAAGGTCACTCATCCTGGGCATCTCCAGGATTCATTTCTCATTGCCCACCATCCACCCCTCCTCCCCCAGTGGCTTGTCTCTCTTACCCGTGGGCTTCTTCCTAAGCTACCTTTAGCTGATGCAATCATTCTCACAGCACCTGTGGGAGGGGGCCCTCCTCTAGGGTTCCTTGTGTCGTTCCCTACAGAGTGGTATATCCCATGGATAGAGAGGTGGAAAGCCACAAAATAAATCAAGTCACACAAGCATCATCTAGTTGCGTAAGCACAATTGAATTATATTTTGAGATGACTGCAGAAAACTCATGGAAAACTCCAGAGGTTACTTGAGTGCAAATGTTGCACCTTTTACAAAAGGGGGACTCTCAGCTCAAGCACACTGTGTTCTAGCAGCTCCTGAAATTTACAAGGACAGGATGTTTGCTAAGAATGGGGGTTGTAAAGACTTATAAAAGAGCTAAGCTGCAACTGCAAGATAGATTACAAGAAAAAGGACACAGAGGCTGAAAGAAAAAAATAATTAATTTCTCCTCTGTACATAGTTATTCTGAACAAGTTTATTAATTATGTTACTGATACTGTAAATAAATATTGTTGGTGAATTCTACAACTGCTCCTGGTTTTCCTATGCTTCCTGATCTGTACCTCAACGATACCCATGTATGTATATAATGGAGTAAGGCAGGGGTGCCCGTTAAGCCCTCTACTGTATGTTTTTGGGCTGGATCCTCTCTTGCGAATGGTGGAAAATGACAGTATGATTAGACCTGTGGAACTTCAGGCAGGAGTGACTTGTAGTAAAATCACTGCATATGCAGATCATTGCATGTTGACAGTGGCTGATTTAGCGTCAGGTAAGTTGGTTGTAGAGATGATAAATGGAAAAACTGCACATACTGAAACTAAGATTAATGAAAAGAAAAGTGCTGGATTAGCCTTGGGGAAGGCAAACCCATCTTTGGATTTTATAATTTCAGTTAGTAAGGACAGAGTTAAAATTTTGGGGATTTATTTTGGATTGAAAGATGTAGCACGGTATAATTGGGACTTAAAATATGAGGAAGGAAGAGTTAAAGTATATAAGTGGAAATTCTGGAAAATGACAAGGAAGAAAAGAGTATTTTTTTAAATCTTATATCGCACCCTTGTTTTTGTATGTCTCTCATGTATTTCCCATTCCTTTTGGGATGCATGCAAAAATTATGGGTCTGTTCTTCCTTCTTTTGTGGGGTAGTCGTTTAAACCCGGTGAAACATAACCATACGTACAGACCCTTGAAGGAAGGGGTCCTAAATATGTTACAGCCACTAGTTTTCTTTTTTTGGGAACCTCCTGTTCTCAAATATTAAGCCTTTAGTGAATGAGGACTGGAGGAAGGGGTAGGACACAGAGTAACGTAGCTTTGGAAGATGGATTTTTTTACAGCATGGGTTAAGGATAAGTGGAGTGTGTTGGAAAAGTCATTGCCAGGATATGTTCAAACCTGTCTTAAATACATGAGGATGTGGAAAATTGATTTTCACATTTTCTTGGGGGTACAGAGGAAACTGTTCTACAAAGATGTAGTGACTAGATGCTACTACGAAGAGCCAGTGTTTAAGGTTGCTTCTTCCATCGACTGTAAATGATTATTGGTATGTATGCTTGAACTGAGGATTCAGCCCAAGATGAAGGACACTATATGGACTTGTGGCTATGAGAAGTTAAATGCACTGTAAGGGGTAATCATAAGCATAAAGCCCTGGGACAGCACTACTGTTTGAAAGTCGGATGCATGAATACTGTAGAAACAATGCAATATTTGTTTTTTGATTGCCCTTATACAAGTCCAGTACGGGGCCTTATGGATGCCTTTTGAAGTACCACATTTTTCTGATATGACTTTTGCAATATTGGTGTATGGCTAGATCTCCAAACAATGGAGCTTGCCATTAAAATGAAAGCCAGGTTGCCCTGGGCACCAGCCAGGAATAAGAGTGATGAAAGGGAGGGGGAGGGAGGGAGGGAGTGAGGTCTGCAGGACAAAGAAGAGGGGCTATGACACCACAAGGGTCATACGACCAGGTCTTGGTAGCTTGCTGGCTATTGGCCAAGGGGAGGGGACAGGAAGGGTCTTAATTTGGGGTCCTAAAGGGCTATTTAAGGGCAAGTAACCCTCAGCTAGCCCTCTTTCTTGCTGTAAATTTTCAGGCTTGAATTATGGCACATTGTTGGCAATTCGAGGTAAGGCACTGAAGGTCTGGGGGCCGTGTTGGTTTTTCGGTGAGACACTCAGGCAGGAGGTGTGGGTTCTTATTAATGTTGCCTGTTTGCAGGTAGATCTGTGGTGCAGTTGTTAGCAGAAGGCTGACAAATTTAATCAATGTGTTGAAGCATTTGAAGTAGGGCAGAGTGTTTGGCCATGGGCCCAGAGCTAGAACCACGTGGTTGAAAATGCTATTCATTAAATTTGGCCCACATTTGGTAGGTGATGCATCACAGTCAGTAGAGAGTCAGTTTTGCAGCTTTGCTGGTGGAAGCATCAGGAAACGGACTTAAGTGTGTTTTGTTCATAAAAAAAAAGAACGAGTAAAAGCATAGGCAGCTGGTTTGGAAGTTGATTGTGGAACTCGCTGCAGTGATAGGGCAATTAGGAGACCCATTGATGGTCCACGCGGTCGAGGTGATTGGATGGCCTAAGAATCCTGCTGCAGTGACAGCGCTGGTGCTGGTGAAGGAAGTGGGGGCACTGCAGGACTAAAAAGTGGCAGCAGCGGCTGGTTGAGGCCACTTGCAGGGAGCCAAGCAATGGGTGGAGGCTGACTAGCACTGCGTGGGGTAGGATGATGGCCTAGGCAGCCAAAAAGGTTGTTTGTTGGGCAGCAGGTCATGGGTCGCAATGCCATGAGGGCGTAGGAGTGACAGCATGGGTAGAGGGGATGGCAGCATGGATGGCTGGCGTGGTAGGCCAGTATGACCGGGAATTGTCCAAGGGGCCTTGGACTGGAAGTGCGGGCTGCTTTGGTGCAGTATCATTGGAGTGGTCCGAAGGCCAGGGGCCAGGGGAGTGTATGCAGCAGACTGGAGAGTCATGGCTAATGGGTGACCATGATTTGGCCAAAGAAGGGGGCCTATGAGGCCACGAGGAAAGGATTCACAGGTGGCCTACCTCACGGGGTGGGCTCACCAGGGAAGAGAAGCCCAGTAGGCCAGGAGGCGAAGCAAGGACCACGGAGGCCCATGCGTGTGTTGCAGCCACCATGTTGGTCATGAGACAGCTCCCAAGGCAGCAGCTCTAAGGGGTAGTCCTGTTTTTGCTACGATCTAGGTGGGGAAAGCCAGTGGGAGGAAAAGGCCACAGACGCCGGTCGGTTGTCCTCACCTGTGGCTCTGGGGCCAAGGGGGTAATGGGGCCAAAGAGGCCCAGAGGCCCGATTGGGGTACAGTTTGGTGGGCAGGGTGCATAGACAGTCAGCGGAAGGCAGTGCATGGTAAGTGGACTACAACTTGGCTAGTACATGGATCGATATGCGATATGGGGGTATGATAAGAAGGCATGCTGTGAGGCAGCCCCGATGGTGGGCGAGGCGGAGCTGGGAGCTGGACCATAGGAGGCCGCGGGTCAATGTTAATTTTACTATTTAATAAGAAGAGAGGTGGGCCAACAGGATGAGGACAGGCTGGGCCGGTTCTTAAACAAACAAACCAGAACCTCTTTCACTTCAAATTATCTTGCGTTGACTGCCGATGGTAAAGTTGGTTACAGATTCTTATTGAGAGCTTATCACTCGAGCAATCAGTGGTTCTAGGCCATATAAGCACACGCGGACATCCTAATCCTTGCCCGCTTTCTGTGAATGTTCAGCGGCTAAAAAAAAAAAAATCAAAAATCATGGCCCAACACAATCTCCCTAGCAGTAGAAGAGGACTACAGGGGCTGAACAGGGACCATTTTGAGAAGGCTTGCTGAACGTGGGGCAAGCAGGAGCGGGGTCTGGAGGACACAGATGGGAGGGTGGCTAGGAGAAGGCTTTTGGTGAAAATGTTATGACCATTATGATTTGTTATGCAGACGAGGCCCACAGGAAAATGGCACCCAAGAGAGCCCCAGCGTCGAGTGCGAGCATGTTGGCAGAGGCGGCGAAACTGATGGCGCAGATGACAAATATGGTGGAGGCTGTGAAGAAGAGGGAGGCAGAAGAGGAGGCCCAGAAGAAAAGGAAGGAGAGAAATGAGAAGACTGGCACCAGGAAGGGGACCAAGAGACCGAAGTGGATGGTGCCCAGCCCACCAGCGGCACCCAGGGGAGCGGCGAGCCCACGCCAGGCCTGGCGGGACCCATACTGGATGGGGGTAAGAAGGGAGTGGATATGAATAATGAGGCAGATTTGAAAGAGTATGTGGAAGGATTGTTGTGGGATATGGGGGAGGATGGGGTTTCAAAGCTGGAACGGGCTTTGAAAGCCATTAAGGACGGGGTCAGGCCAGGGACAGAGGGTGCGGGCACCACGGGCGGTGGATGGAAGCCATATGACGGACCACCCAGTTTCACCCTGGGTGACCACGTCCCGGCCTCAATTAAGGAGAAGATATGATGGAAGGGTGAGTATGTGGATATTTTTGGGCTGGTAGACGAAGAGACCATCAAAAAGTACGAGCAGAGGGAGTCGGTGGGCAAGTCAGAGATGGCGTTGGCATTGGCGGTAGTAGGGCACAAGGCGGAAGAAGCCCACTTTAAGGGGAAGAGCATAGAAATGTGGCAATCAGGTTTCCTAATTTACAGTGCGTTGGTGCTGAAGAAGCAGTCAGACCTGGCAATCCCTCTGCTGACGTACATGGCGATTATATGGGATGAATACCGGGTGAAGCGGGGTTTTGGGTGGCTCAAAAATGATGAGGCATTCTGATGGAGGATGGCAGCAAAGGTGGCCTGAGGTGGGACAGTACCCATGCCGAGCTGTGGGTCAGGACACTGTCGGGTGCGATGGGGGGGCATGGGGCGGATCAGGGGAAGAGAATAGCTCCAGTTCCAGGGGCCAAAGCATGCGGGGCTTATAACAAGGCATCATGCACCTGACCAGGTTGCATGATTTGGCATGCCTGCACCCGATGCAGGGCCTTTCACCCTGCAACGGGCTGCAGACAAGGGGGGGACAAGGTCGGGCAGGCAGTCAGTCAGCCCAGAGCAGCCCCTTTGGGGTGGGCGGGGGTTAGGAGGGATGGGGAGGCCCTGGGAGGTGGATACGCCTGCTACGGGTGGAACTAAGACAAGAGCAAGTGAAGGGCATTGGGGTTACACCCTGGCCTGCACCCCCATTAAGTTGGATGTGGTGGAAGCCTGGACGGAGGGCTACCCCAAGAAGGGAGGGCTGAACTGTTAAGGACAGGTTTTAGGGAGGGTTTTCCATTAGGTTTCGAGGGTTCATGGGTTGGGATGTGGGCTGAGAATTTGGGTTTGGTTAGGGGCAAAGATGATGTAAGTGCGAGGGAAGATCAGGAAGGAAGTCTGAGCAGGAAGGGTGGAGGGGCTGCTGGATGCGCCTCCCTGTAAGCACTTCTGGGTGTACCGCCTGGGGGTGGTACCCAAAAAACAGGTCAGAAATTCCAGCTCATTCGCCACCAATCATACCCTGAAAAGGGGTCAGTGAACGCAGGGATCCCTGAGGCACTGAGCATGGTCTCGTACGCATCCCTGGACCAAGTGGTGGAGTTAATATGGGTGGCAGAAGGGGCTTGGCTGACAAAGACAGACATTGAGTCAGCTTTCGGGCTGCTACCAGTCTGTCTAGAGGATTGGGACCTACTAGGTTTCCAATTTGAAGGCAGCCTGTATTTCGACAAAGCCATGCTCATGGGGTGCTCAGTGACTTGCTCAACATTCAAGACATTCAGTTCATGGGTACAGTGGGTGTTTGGGGCACGTTAGGGTCACAAGAGGGTGGTACATTATCTGGATGACTTCCTGTTGATAGGTGACAGCTGGGCGGAAGCCCAGCAGATGCTAAGGGACTTCCAGGATATGTGCAGTGTTATCGGGATCCCATTGGCGGCGGGCAAAACAGAGGGCTCGGCTCACAGGTTAGAGTTCCTGAGGATTGAAGTAGACACAGAATTGGAATGTTTTCACTTGCTAGGTGACAAGGTGTCCCGCCTGAAGGGGCTGCTGGCACTAGTAGGGGGGAGAAGAAGGGTGCCACTGGTACAGGTGTAGCAACTACTGGGACACCTTAATTTTGCTTGCAAGGCCATAAACCCAGGCAGGGCCTTTACAAGAAGGCTGGGCAGGGTCATGGGCAAAGCCAAGCAGTGCCACCACAGGGTGGACATCAGTAGAGGAGTGCAGGAGGACCTCCAGGTTTGGGGGGGGGGTTCTTGGAATCATACAACAGGGTGGTGCTTTGTAGATGAATGGGCCCACACTACGGACCTTAAGCTGTATTCGGACGCAGCTGGGGTTTCGGTTTGGGGGCCTATTTCCAAGGGGAATGGGTCACGGAGGCATGGCCAGAACAATGGAAGGAATGGGGATGGACTAAGGACATCACATTTCTTGAGATATTTCCTATATGGGTGGCTTTGGAGATTTGGGGTGAGTGAATGACAGGGTGGCGCATCTCCTTCTGGTGCGACAACAAAGGGTTGGTGAAGGTGATTAACAGACAGAGCGGCCATACAGAGTTTGTGGGCTGGGTCCTGAGGAGGTTGGTGTTGTTGGGGCTATGCCTGAACCCGTCATTCAGGACACAGCACATTGAGGGGATTCAGAATGAAGTGGCTGACTGTCTTTCTCGTTTGCAGATAGACCGATTCTGGGAGTTGGCACCCCAGGCCGCACCTACCTGGACCAGGGTACCAGATTGGATGTGGGAGATTGGAGGAGAACAGCCAAGGCATTGTATAGAGGTTCATGGGTGGCCAACACCTTGAATGCCTATGAAGGGGCTTGGGAGAGCGTCCAGACCCTTTGGGCAAGGGGAGGTTGGGAGACAGAAGAGCCAGTGAGGGTGGATCAGGTCATGCGGTATATCGAGGCAAAGTGGGAAGAAGGGCCGGCCCACACCACCATGGTGGTGGTGCAGCTGGCAGGGATCAGCTGGGCTTGCCAGGAGTGGGGATGGGGAGATGTCATGGGCAGCCGGACCATCAAATGGATGGTCATGGGATGGCAAAGGGGGCAAGGCGGGAGGCAGGATGGGAAGACACCCATAATGGGCCCCCTGCTACTGAAAGTGGTACTGGCACTGGACAAGATCTTTCAGTCAGCGAACGAGGCCTGCTTATTTCGAGCCATATTCACAGTCATGGTGAAAGGGGCATTTCAGGTTAGGGAGATGGTGGCCTTCAAAAGAGGGCAGCCACAATGGGCCTGCTAGATCTCAGGGTGAGGTTGGAAGAGGATAGAGTCATCATCCAGCTCCAGAGGTTCAAAATGGACCAGATGGGAGGGGGCAACACAGTAGAGATACGCAGGCAGGCAGAGGGGGAAAATATGCAGTCCAGGCCATGACTGAGTAAAGTAGGGTGTGGTGAAGCATGAGGGGGGGCCTGGTTCATGCATGGGGATGGATCACTGATGACAGGGTATCAGGTAGGTGCGGTTTTAAAAAAGGAAGTGGAATTTACAGGGGAGAATCCCCAAGAGTTCGCCCCCCATTCCTTCCAAATTGGGGCGGCAACAGAAGCGGCGGCAGCTGGGGAAGGGGAATCAGGGGTCAAACAAGTAGGTAGATGGAGGTCAAACTGCTACAAGAGATGTGTGAGGTGTTGACAATGGCTAATGGGTTCCTTTTTCTGTCCCTGTAGCAGGTTCCAAATGACAAGTGTTGATCGTAGGGCACTCGTTCATATACTGGGCAGAGAGGTTTGCAGCCACCATGAGGATAGGGACACAGCTGCACCCGGGAGTGGAACACACTAGAATGTGATGGAGGGGCCTGAGAGGCATGAGGTGGTCACAATTGCTACCCCTGCTGGAGAAGCTGCGGGTACATTGGGGTCGACTGGACTGTGTTATCATACATTTGGGGGGCAGTGACTTGGAGGCAACGCCATGGGGGTCAATAACAAAGGACATTATTGCAGATCTGGAGAAGGTAAAGAGCTGGTGGCCAAGGGCGGTTATAGGTTGGTCAGAGATCACCTCACGAAGGGTATGGAGGGGAGAAAAAGGGCCAAAGGCAATAGAGGTGGCGCAGAAGCATCTGAACAGAAAGGTAGCCAGGGCAGTGATCGAGATGGGAGGAGTACACATTCAGCATAGAGACATCTCATATGGGCAGGAGGCAGTGTACATGGGGACGGTGTTCACCTGACTGAGTTTGGCATGGGCCTATTCCTCCACCCCTTTGGGGATCTAGTCAGGGACATTAACAGGAAAGGGCTGAGGGGTTAACTTGCAAGGTGGGGTAGCCCCATCTTCCATTGGAAGCGGGAGATGGGTCAGTGGAAGGTGGGAGCAAGAGGAAAAGGGGGCAAGTAGAGGGGGGGGTACCACATGCTGAGGACAAAGGAACCCCAGGCAGGGGAGTAACAGTGGGGAGGAGGAGGACATAGAACTAGGGGGTGGATCACCATGTCCACACCTGGTGGGGGGGAGTGGTCCAGGTAAGGTGGCACCCGGTTATGTTAATAAAAGGGGGGGGCTGGATCATGGTGTCCAGACCCTGAGAAGCCATGGCTGAAGAAGAGCAGAGCAAGAAGAAGAAACGACACGAGAAGGAAGACGGGACTGTTATGTCCAAATTGTAAATATGAAATTTGTTAGAAGTGGATGGAAATGTATGAATAAATTGTGCCTTTTGTTTATAAATAAATATTGCCAGTGAGCATCCAAAGTTTAACAAGCAGTGGCCTGATTTATTTCTGGGTGGGGATCCAGGGACAATGGGGCTTGCCATTAAAAGGCAAGCCAGGTTGTCCTGGGCACCAGCCAGGAATGAGAGTGATGAAAGGGGAGGAGGGAGGAAGGAGGGAGAGGGGTGGGATCTGCAGGAGAAAGAGGAGAGGCTATGACATCACAAGGGGTCATACGACCAGGTCTCGGTAGCTTGCTGGCTGTTGGCCGAGGGAAGGGGCCAGGAGGGGTCCTGATTTGGGGTCCTAAATGGCTATTTAAGGGCAAGTAACCCTCAGCTAGCCATCTTTTTTGCTGTAAATTTTCCTACCCACCCTCCCTGCAAGAAGAGGAATGATAAGGGGGAATAGACACTGGCACATTGGTGGCACGAGAGGTTAGTGCTCAAAGGTGCCCAGCAAGGTTGTGATGGGCCGCAGTATGGGCGGCCAAGGCAGGGGGCCAAGGGAGCCCAACTGGCAGGGTTGAGACAAGGAGAACAAGAAAAGGGAGGAGAAGGGAAGGGGTGGGAGCAGAGGAAAAAGGGGGCAGGTAGAGGGGAGAGGCATAGGTACCAGCGCGTTGGGGACAAAGGAACCCAGGTGGGGGAGTAACAGAGGGAGGGGGAAGGGACATAGAACTAGAGGGTGGATCTCTGTGTCCACACCTGGTGGGGGGGAGTGGTCCAGGTAAGGTGGTACCCGGTTATGGTAATATAAGGGGGAGGTGGATCACGGTGTCCGGACCCTGAGAAGCAATGGCTGAAGAAGAGCAGAGCAAGAAGAAGAAACCACATGAGAGGGAAGATGGGACTGTTATGTCCTAGATGTGATATGGGACTGTTATGTCCAAATTGTAAATATGAAATTTGTTAGAAGCGGATGGAAATGTATGAATAAATTGTGCCTTTTGTTTATAAATAAATATTGCCAGCGAGCATCCAAAGTTTAACAAGCAGTGGCCTGATTTATTTCTGGGTGGGGATCTAGGGACAATGGAGTCAGTGGAATAAGAGTACAGTATATTTTATTTTTGCTTGTATTAAATGAGTAATCTGGCAAGTATGATGCCAACCATTTTTACAAGGGGAAGCGGTGACACTAAATGACTCAATGTTTAAACTACAAGCAGAATTAGATGGGGTATACCATTATGAAAATTTGCATCTAGGAGAAACTGTTTGTACTGCTCTATGGAGAGGGATTGACTGGGTGGGGTGAGGGCATTGAGTATAGAGTAACTTTGTTTTTGTTTTTCTACTCCTTGCCATTTACTTGTGTAGTTATTTTCTGAAGAGTTTTATTTTTCTGTACTATTGTAATGTTTATAATTTCGTATTTATGTTCTCAGTTTCATTTGTAGACTTGTTTTTGGATTTGAATAAAAACTTCCCCTATTCTTGGGTAGGGGGCACTGTGGACCGGCATGATGGAGGAGCCCAGTCTTGCACTGGCCAATGAAAAGGCAGGAGTTACTGCTGGAGAGGCAGCAGTGGCAACAGGAGCTTCAGGTGCTGAAGACACCGCAATACCGAACCAGGCAGGAGTACCCAAGGAGAACCTTGCAGTAGAAGAAATGGAAACAGAGTTTTCGGATGCAGACTGCAATATTCAATGGGAGTTGGAAGTTAAAAACCAAAAATTACAGGCACAAATCTCAGACATGGAGAAGGAATCTATGGCTGAGAAACAGAGACTGGAAGAGAAAAACTTAAGTGGATAAATGATAACCCACCAGGGGCCTCTAAATCAACACCGATGAAAGTTTTAATTTTTTCAGCTGGACAACAGAATTCAAATGCCAAGCAACCTATGGAGAAGCAGTTGCCAAAGGACCCAGCTTCATGGGATTCAAAATGGAGACCAGACAGAGCATTGAATATGACAGGTTGGATTCAAACAGAGGAAGGTGCCTGGATACCAGACCCGGCTATACCATTACCAGGAGCAGAGCACCCACCCAAGGCAAATGGAGATGGCAGAACAGGAGAGTGTGCCCATAATGGAAATGGGAGGACCAACTGAAGGGAATATCATGGCAGATGTGACAAGTACTCCTTTCTATTCCCTACTGAAAGTCAGTCTGAGATTTTTTATGATGTTCCGTCAGGGGTTGGTTCCCTGTCACAGGGGCAGACGAACACAGAATCTCTGATACCAAAGCAGGAGGAAATGATTAATGTCAATGACACTAACCCTCCCAACTATACTGTGAATGGGTCTGAGAATGCTAGTAATTCTATGGCTCCAACTTATGCTAGCTTGTTACATAAACATGTGGAACTTGCTAAAAGATAGAACGCAGTATGATTGCGTTATGTAGGAGCATTGGACGCCCAGCCTGATAGATTCTTGTAGGGAAAGAACTGATTAAACAATCTTTGGGCTTTACCCCAGCAGAAGTTTATGCCCTCATCCATGCTCCAGCACCTTTGAAATCAGTTTTTGCTCCTCTGGACAGATTCTGGGCTAAATATTCAGTCCTAAAAACAAGCCCTTTGTGGGTGCCTTTTCAGGCCATTCCCTTAACAAAAAGCACTATAAAAATCATTACAATATTACACCAGAATGAGGAAGTGAATATCACAGACCTTCTATACTGGTTAGAAAAGAAATGTACTGTTAAGGGCAACTCTGAACCAATTTTCGACGGAGAAGGCTTCTAGAATGGGGGTGGTGAATAAAGATTAAACTGGATCAGTCTGTTGCAGGGCTAACCCACTTACCAAACTGTTTCTTCCTGGGTAGAGACAAAGACTTTATCTTTTACCCAGGGCAACCTTGCCACTGTTATAAATGTGGCTCATGTAGACACCTCAGCAGTAACTATGAGCTTCTGAAATGTACCCAATGTGGTGAAATTGGGCATACAGTTTTTTTTTTTTTGCAGGAAGAGGCACAAGTGTAATCTGTGTGAGGAGTAGGGGCATGCCTTCACAAATTGCCCCAGGGCATCGCATAATACAGAAAACTTGGACTATGGCCTCCAAGATTTTTATATCAATAAAACAGCAAGAACAATGGTGGGACCACCCCCCCCCCAGACCTGTGCCAGCACAAAGCACTCAGATCCCTACAAAGCCCTGTGAAACTGTACCATCTACTGTACTTCCAGAACAGGTTTAGTTGAAATCAGCAATAGGGACATTGCTACTGTTCCTCCTCGAGTGCCAGATCCAGTGGAAATGCAACCCCCCCCCCCCCAATTATTGATACTGAAGGTTTTCAACCAGTCAAAAAGAAAGGACCTGGGGATAACGTGATGCCGGCTATGTGAAAGCAGCGACTTTCTGGAGCTCCCCACAGTGCCCACCTTAATATTAAAAATACTCCAACTAAAATATTTTTCTTCAAGAATTCCTATCAGGATCAACAGAGGAACACTTGAAGCATCCGACGTTGGTAAAAAATGAGTTATGGAGGCGACTGACCGACACATATCAGCCTCCTCTTCTGATAGGCAGAACCAAATCCTGCCAAGGAGTCTAAGCATCCTTGGAGGGTCACATCATCACTCTACAACGCTCAGTCCTCGGCACCAGATGACACATCACTGCAAATGCAAGCAGACCTTATATTAATCAAGCAGACTGTCTTTACCTTAGTAGATGATATGAAGGAGCTTAAATCTGCCTTGAAAGAACTATCCATAAGAGTGTCAGACACTGAAGCTAGAATATCCTCCTTAGAGAATCACTGGGCTAGAACTGATCTGGAAATGGTCCTTCTTAAAAGATCTCTTGCGGCTCTTGAAAATAAGGTAGACGACTTCGAAGGTAAAAATCGTTGCAACAACTTAGTGATCTTGGGCCTGCCAGAAGGAGAAGAGGGACTTAATATGTTGCATTTTATTCAGAAATGTTTGGTGAAAACCATAGGTCCCTCTCCAAATGGGCCCAGCTATGTCGTAGAATGGGCCCACCAAGCTCTCCGAACAAAACATCCACCGGAGGATCCTCCAAGACACATTATATTAAAAATGCTGAACTTTCTAGATAGAAACTATGTGCTGAAAAAAGCAAAAGAGTTGGAAACTATCTTATAGACAGGGAAACGTGTGAGAATTGTCCAGGACCTCACAGCGAAAGTACGTCAAGCCAGATTTGCATACCGTCCAGTGCTGAGCAAACTCTGGGCAGCACAAATCAAGCATCGGCTGCTATTTCCAGCACATTTGGAAGTCACCACTGGAGCGGGCAAAAAACATTATGATTCAGTACCTCAGGCTGTCACAGAGCTAACTAAACTTTTTCCAGAGTTATTTCGGCAGAAGACTTAATTTAGTTTCCCGACCCCATGAGAGCCTTGCTACATTGGTCAGCTTGTCGGAGTACATTGTTTTTTTCTGAAGAATGTTACCTTTGATCGATGATCCTGAGAGGTTTTGAGGTATTTCAAGAGGGGAGCCCTGTGTAGACTTTTGTCTTGCATCTGGTTCTTAAGGTGATGCCTGTAAAAGAATTTGCATCAAGAGGAGATTTATGGATTGTAGCATGACCTTGGAGTGCCACCTGCTGTTCAAATAGAACAATTTCAATTCTGGCTGTCAATTTCTGAACCGGGGGCAACATTAAAGGACTGTCTAGCCTTAGTAATAACCCTTAAATTTCAGGGTTCAAACTTTTGGTTATGTCCCCCCCTTTATACTTTATTTATATTATATTTACATTTGACCTATTCTTTTTTAAGACGAAGAACTAGTTAAATGTTACTCATAGACTCATAGTTTTACTTTGAGATTATAAAAAGGCCCACCCATTTGAGAAGAGCAGTGGAAGCACTCTCTTTTGTCTTTTTTTCCTTTTATATGGAACAGAGGCTGATAGGAAGCCTTGAGTGGGGAGCCCTACTCTAAAATTGCAATGAGCATGTTAAATGCTGTTAATTTATTATTATCATCAGTGATAAAACTGTGTTAACAATAACACAGGGGCAGTATGTTGGGTTTACATAAAACTTTGTTATTGATATATGGGGCAACTGGGGGGCCAGTTTCGCCTAGCCTCAGATCAGAGAGTTACAGGAGTGGGCTTTAGACCTTGACTTTTCTTGTACAGTTTTTCTTGCTTACGGGTTAATGTATATTTTACTTGGGAGAGGGACCCTGTGTATCACCTGATCTCTGGACTATTTAGAAGAGGTAGCATGCAGCTAATTATACACAGGAACAGCTAATTTCTTTTCTTTCATTACATGGAATATTAAAGGAGGGAGGGACAACAAGAAAAAATACACTCTGCTCAGACATCTCTGCCAATTTGCTCCCCAAATAGTGTTCTTGCAGGAGACCCATACACCTGATGCGCAAACCTCCAATTTAGCTAAGTTATAGGTGGGTAACGCATATGGTGCGGGACTTAGTTCTCGCAAAATGGAGGTCGCAATTCTTATAGCCAAGGCAGTTCCCTTTACCCTTTTGGCCAAAATTAAATACCCAGAAGGCAGATTTATATTCATACATGTTTTTTGGGCAGTTGTGAGCTAGTACTGGGTTCAATTTATGGCCCCAATATAGACTCCCCCAGCTTCTTCCCCATACTGGCCACCACACTAGCCCCCTTCCACCATCTTCCCCTTATTTTGGGTGGAGATTGGAATCTGGTTCAGGCCAATGATTCTGATTGCACCTATCGCACTAAAGTGGATCTTTCTCCAGGCCAGCGGGCGCTGTTAGAGTTTATAGATTTTCTAGCTCTGATTGATCCCTGGAGGTTCTTGCATCCCACTAGTAGGGAGTACACTTTTTTTCCCCTCCTCACAATGTCCAGTCTAGAATAGATTACTTTTTAATTAGCAAACAATTAATCCATTCTATAGTGGGTTCTACTATCCAAGCTCAGGTTATATCAGACCTCTCTCCAGTACTCCTGACCATGGAAGCCCCTTTTTTCCCTGCTCACCCCCATAACTGGTCCTTAAATAGTCAACTGTTGCAGGATGACAGGTTGTTAAGCTGATTAAAATGGTATATACAAGAAACCATTACATTTAAATGGGAGGGCTCTTTACCTTTGGATGTAATTTGGGGACGCCTTAAAGCCACTTGGCAGGGAGAGCTGATTAGGATGGCCATAACTAGGAAGAGGAAAAGTCAAACTCAAGCAAATGGCTGGCTTGCTCAGATCCGTTCCATAGAACAAAATCTGTCTAAATCCAGCCCAGATAACGTTATAGAGCAACTGGCTAAGCTCAGAGCACAGTATTTGGATTACCTATTAGGGTGGGTGGACAGAGCGGCTGCCAAAATTAGGGCCACGTGCATAGGCCAAGGGAATAAAGCCAGCAGGCTTTTGGCCCTGCACCTTAAATAGCAAGCTGGCTCCAAATGGATAGCCTCCTTAGCTGACCCAGAATCTGGCCTTCATATGACGGACCCTAAACGAATGGCCAAAATCTTTTTGAAGTTTTATCAAACTCTTTATTCCACCCCCTCTCCCCCGGAACCACGCCTTCCCACTTTAATTAAGTCATTCCTTTCTTCTGTTGCTCTCCCAGCCCTACCTGAAGTATAGGCTCAATCTACATTAGGAGACATTACAGAAGAAGAAGTGCAATCAGCCATAGACTCACTCCTGCTTAATAAATCTCCAGGCCCAGATGGTTATACGGCCCTATTTTACAAAAAGTTTAAGGAGCAATTAGCTCCTCTGCTCTCCCAATTGTATAACTATTGGAATAGGTTCCCTCCCTCAGAAAAACGACTGTTTGAAGCACATTTGGTTCTTTTGCCTAAACCTGGCAAGGGCCATACCAAACCTGAACATTATCGCCCTATATCTCTTATCAACAATGATGTGAAGTCGTATGCTAAAATTTTAGCATCTCACCTGTCGAAGGCGTGGGAGCCCTTGCTTTGCCACAAACAGGTGGGGTTTGTGACAGGCAGATATTCAAGTGGCCACCTGAGAAAAATGTTATATTTTCTTTCCGCGCCCAGGGTGGCCTTTCCAGACTCTATATTGGTCTCCCTGGACATGGAAAAAGCTTTTGACAGGGTTTTTTGGGAGTACCTTTTCACGATATTCCAACAGTTTGGTTTCCCTTCAGAATTCATAAACAGGATCCGTGTTCTCTATACCTGTCCTTCAGTTCGTATTCTATGTAATAATGAACTCTCTGACCTGTTTTTGCTCTCCCGGGGTACCTGTCAGGGTTGTCCCCTTTCCCCTTATCTTTTTAACTTGTACCTGGAACCTTTGACTCGAGCTATAAACCGGTCTCCCCACATAATGGGATTAACCATTGGTGAGAGATCCTATAAACTGTCCTCTTTTGCAGATGATATTTTACTGCACCTCTCCAACTGGACTACCACGCTCCCAGAAGCCCTTAACATCATTACTCAATTTGATTTATTCTCAGGTTACAAATTAAATACTTCAAAGACTATAGTATACCCAGTATCACCAGTTAACCCTAAACTGATGTGTATGGAGCTGGGACTATCGTATGAAACTTCGTCATTGACTTATTTGGGCATTAAGTTAGCCAAAGATCACACTAAGCTAAAAACTTTTAATTTAGACCCAATATTGCAACAAGTTGAAAAAGATTTAGCCCGCTGGCACCTTTTACCACTCACTAGATGGGGACAAGGAAATATCATTAAAATGTGTGTGTTACCCAAAATCTTATATCCCCTGGGCATGCTCAACCTCTATTTACTGAAAAGCTGGTTTGTTAAGTTGCATTCCATTTGCTCTTCCTTACTGTGGCTGGATAAACCCTCTCACAGGACATATGGGAAGCTGTGTAGATCCCAACATGTAAGAGGCCTACAATTGCCAGTCTTTTTCAGATACTATTTAGCTATACAGGGCTCAATACTTCCACTGGGGCAAGGTGGATACTGGGACAGACACTAACTTGGGGTGACTTGATATAGAGAGGACACTGGCAAAAAAGTATGATCTTTTGCTAAAAACATTTACTATATGTCTCTTATGCTAAACTCCCCAAAGAGCTTTAACCCACCCCCTTGGGGTGGAGCATAAGAGCCCACCAACAGCTGTGCAAAACTTTAAACATTAGACACACTAAATTAAAGGCCCAACTGATATTTTACAACCTAAACCTGAAAATTGGAAACAAACCTATCCCTTTCACCTTTTGGTGAGATAAACCTATCTTAACAGTAGGGGATCTGATACCTACTAATAGAGTTAGGCAATTTGTCGAGGTTGTGGAAATGTATAATATCTCCCAAAAATCCCTTTTCAATATCTCCAATTGGCAGATTGCCTCAAGCACTTTTTAAGCCTTGGAACAGAACCAGACGATTACAAGTTACAGTCGCCCTTTCAGGACTTTATCAAAGCTGTGGGGGGGAACGGCGCCCAGTATCTTGCCTTTATAAAGCTTTTGCCAAATGTGAGGACCCTTCTACAGCACCAATTGCATACTACTGGCAGAATTTTCTGGGCCTTTCTTGGTCCCCCCAGAAATGGCAATCTGTCTGGACCTCCCTCTATCGGTTTTGTTAAGCAAGATAGATTCAGGCTAGTACAATTTAATATATTGCACAACCTGTATCTTACACCATATAGTTTGTATCACATGAAAAGAGCTACCTCCCTATATGCCCTATTTGTGAAGCCACTACAGGGACCCTGTTTCATAAACTGTGGGAATGTCCTCCAGCTAAACAGCTAAGGACCCTGGTACAGTCTAAAGTCAAACCATTGACAAGTAATGAAGATTATTTTACCCTTGAGCAGTGCATAGTAGGAGATTATTCAGTAATACCCAAATTGGAACATAGATATTTATTTGCTCTCATATCCTTGGTTACCAAGCTAATTATACTTCATCATTGGAAGGAAGCTTGGATGCCTTCTTATGCGGAATGGGTGCAGGAATGCTTAACGGCAATATCGGTAGAGTCATTAATAGGGAGCTATACACCTTCTTCCAGTAAGGTAAACTCGTACTGGCATCTCTTCACTACATTTCTCATTAATGCTTAGCCAAGCCTTTTAAACCATTCTCTTGTTTCTTTATTAATATATTTAAGTTGGTGGATGCACAGGGAACGGGAGGACTAGAGGGTGGAAGGGAGGATAGTATTTTTGGGGATTTATTTAATTCTGTTGTCTTTTTTACTCCTGCTGGTCGTACATCAAGCGTAAGTGCTGCATGTTCAAAGGCTGAGAAGGAGTTGTTATTGTCTTGTATTTTTACTTTAATCGAATATATTAAGTTGCAAAAAAAAAAAAAAGAAATTACTTGCAAAAACCAAAATGGCTACAGAGAACAGTACTGATGAGGTTTCCTTGCGGAATACATTCACTGTTCTACAATGGGGCGACACAGAGGCGGATATTGAGTCCAACACAGCTTTGATCGCATCCTCCCAGAAAGACCTATTATCAGATGTGGAGAACCCACCACTGGATTTATGAGAAAATGGGAAACCTAGCAGAAGAAGAATGGGGACTAGAGCTAGTAAAAACAGGCAATTTGGTTTACTGTAATTAAATGTTATGGACACCCCACTGTATAACTTGACCCTGGCCTCTTTAAATACCAATAGTATCCTGTCAGAAAGAAAGAGACTGTCTACCTTTTTTTTATTTGCTGAGCAGAACTATGGTACTGTTTTCCTATGGGATACAAGGTTTCATACCATGCAGGACACACAAGTTGCTAGTGAAACATGGATTTGGGAGACTAGTTATTGGTCTACAGGGGAAGACAAATGCAGTGGGGTAGGGATTTGCATTAATATTGATGAATTTAAGGTAGCACACACATGGTTGATATCTGGCCAGAGAGGGCCCTGATGCTGGACATTAAGTTACAGTCAATTGATTCTCATCTCATTACTATCTATGCTCCACAATCAAAGGCAAAAGAATTGAGTTATTAAAGTTGGTGCAATCCTATCTCTTCACCTCAAAACATACCTTATTGGGAGGAGATTTTAATTGCAGTCATTTCACTTCTGATAGGGGTGTGAAAACTGATAACGTCTTCTGCGAAGTAACCTTTCTAAATCAATTACTTACTCAGACTGGCCTACATGATGTTTTTTCTCAACATGGGAATCAGTGTAATTGTACTTTTTTTAAGGGCCCCCTCTCATCTAGGATAGATTACTGGCTTCTGTCTCCAACATTGCCAGTACAAAGTGCAGAAGTAATCCCAGTAGCATTCTTGGACCACGGTCTCCTAAGGGTTACTATCTCAAATTTCACAGAAACCTCAACAGGAAGAGGCTATTTGAGATTGAATGTCAGTTTAATGAAAGACCCTACCATAGCAGAAGGCTTGCAATATACTTTACAGGCCAGGACATTAGTATTCTTTTTATGCGACTCCCTACATGAGTGGTGGGAAGACACAAAAAAGATATGAGTGATTACCTGAAGACCATGGGTAAGCTGAAAGATCATGAGAAACACAATAGATACCTAGATTTATGGTCACAATTTTACACCTTGCTGTCCCTACACAATGAGGGAGAAATAGGGTGTACAGAACAACTAGCCAGTTTAAAAACTGAAATGGGCCAATTGCAGTACAATAGAATGAAATTGTTAGAAAAAGAATAGCGTTTCACTACACAGGGAACTCAAGCACATACAGATCTTTTTGAAATCTGTGCCAAACAACGGAGCACCAAATTACTACAATCTTTCAGAAGAGAAGATGGTACCCATGTGCAAAATAAGCAAGGAATTCTGTGTGAAGTTGAAAAATGTATTTCTAAAATCTTTCAGAAGTCAGATGAATCTCCTGAGGCAATGGATAACTGGTTAAATCCTATAACCAAGGACAAATCCCTCTGCATGCAAAAAAAAAAGATTTGGTAAGGCCTATAACAGAACTAGAATTATATACAATAGTAGCAAATTTAAAACATGGTGTAGCTCCTGTACAGGATGGGCTGCCTAATGAAATATATCTAACAATATTTACTGTCCTTAAAACAAAACGTGTGGTCTTATTCAAGGCTTTGTTGCATAATAATACTTTACTTGAAAGTATGTATATTTTATTATACTAAACAGGAGAGAGGGAGCAATTATCCAGTTGGAGACCAATCACCTGTTTAAATGTTGATTTTAAAATACTGTCAAAATTACTCAGTATAAGGCTAGCATCTATCTTAGACCACTTTATACACCCATCTCAGACATGTGCCATACCAGGGAGGAAAACTGAGGATATTTTAATTTTGCTCCAAGAAATAATAGAGAAAGGGAATAATGAAGAACTTTTGGGTGTTTTGATTAGCATAGACCAATCAAAAGTGTTCGATAGGGTGTCCCATCTCTACCTATGGAAAAGTTTAGCAGCTTATGGGATTCCGGAAGAATTTGTCAGCTGGATCCAACTATGTTATAGATTGAAATGTTGTGAAATAAAATTTCGCCTGTGAAATTCCCACAAAATTGGCAATTTCACTGCATGAAATATTTCACAGAATTCTGCCATTCTGTGAAATATTTTGCAGGGTATGAACTTGCGAAATTTTGCTGTTAAATGTAAAATTTCACGCAAAAATAGTGATATTTTGCCTGCCGGTTGCAATTTTTGCCATTCTGTGGGTGAAAGTTTGCACCTGTGAAATATTTTGTAAAATGCGTGAATTTTGTGAAATATTTTGCATAACAAATTCTCAATTGTGCACAACACTAGTTATAGACAGGCAAATATTGCCCCATATATTAATGGATGGGTGGGACAAGAATGTGATATTTCCCAAGGGGTTCGACAAGGGTGCCCCCTAAGCCCCATTTTATATATCATTACTTTAGACCCTTTCTTACAGAGACTGAGCACAGCAGATAGCATAACATGATTTTCTGTTAACAGAGATGACCCCAAAATAAAAACAGCTGCTTATGCAGATGATGTATGTTTAGTTATAGAAGATAAAGAATCAACAATACAAGCGGAGGGTATATTAAAAGAATTTTCTGAGTGCAAAGGGTCCTTCATTAATTTTCAAAAAAGTACCTGTTTACCTATAAGAAGCTTTTCAGAAGGAGAGAGGGAAATAATAGGTACACCAATTACAAAGGGATACTGCAAAATTTTGAGGATACATTTTGGCTTTTTATAATTGGAATTTGACTTTACAGGTTGCGATGACTAAAGTCAAACAGTGGAATAAGTGGCACATGTCCAAGCTAAAAATAATTTACATGGTTAAAACATATTTACGGTCAATGTTTTTACACCTAAGTGCTATTTACCCAGTCCCAAAATAACTGGAAACTATGTTACAGAGTTGTTTTCTTTTCATGTATCAGGGTAATTATTTGAACTCAGTTAAAAGGGGTATCACATATTTAGAGAAAAAAAGGGGGGCCTAGGGATGATTAATCCAGTCCTTTTCTTTTTTTGTATATTTATATATTGTAATATTAGACCATTATTGACAGGGTTTTCTGCCCCTTGGATCCCATGGGTCTTGGACCAGGTGGACCCTTGGCTGACAATATGGCCACAAGACACTCCAATAGCCAGACAAAAATTCCCTGATAGGCTTACCATCCTATTTTCAGTCTTGTTTTGGGAAATTGAAGACATGGTTGCTATCCAAGCAGATGGCGTTTTCTCTTTCCAGAAAGGCCTTTTATAAAAAGTGCTGGAGGAATTTTTTTTAGATACCGCACATTTTGAGAACAGGCCCCAAAAAGAGCAAGAGCTGACAGATAGAATGTTAACAAATACAAGGATATCTGAAATTATGTGGGATGTTTTGTGGTTAAGCACCCATGGCAAACTAAACATTAAGGATAACCTAAAACATAAGGGGGTAGAGGAAAGAAACTGACCTAGAGAAACATGTAAGAATGTCCATGAAATGATGGAACATCTATACTTCACGTGTCCTTATATTATACAATTTTGGAAATTAGTGAGACAGAACTGGAAAGGGTCCACATTATGTCTCTGACTCCAGAAATATTATTCTTAGGTCTGCTGCCATTTTCTTGGTGAAATTATAATTATAAAATGATACAGGTTATTGTGCTTAGTTTCAAATACCATATTTGGATTACTGAGTCAAAGAAGATGGTAGCTTAGATATAGAGCTCCTACTACCCTAATACATTATCTGAAGAATATCCACTGCCTTGCTGCCAAAACTGGTCAAAAAAGTCAGTTCTGATTATTTGGGAACTTACCCATTCTGCAGATATGTTTTTCTGTGCTGTACTCCAGGGGAAAGTGAAGCTCTGACCAGTCTGCTGTCTCCACAAGGCTATGGCCTTGTCCTTAGATTCGATCCTGAGATGGAGTTAGTGGAGTCGCAGCTGGAGGACTGCAACCTAAAAGAAATAAGGGAAATGTTTGCTCTAATGATACAGAAAATGAGCAATCTCGAGCGGGCTGCCCTATGGAACACAGCCGACATCACTGAACTATCTCAAAGATTCAATGTGACTGAGCAGTGGCTGGCGGACGATGAGGACAAGCTGCACTACCTAGATGCTAGGCTCAGGGACCAAGACAAAACAATAAATATGCTGTGGAACTGAGTAGAGGACCTTGAGAATCACAGCAGCCAGAACAACCTACGTTTCATAGGGTTCCCTGAAGGCTGAGAGGGAAGGGTTGTCATTACAATTTTATAAAGAGAAATACCCCAGCTCCTTGGATGGCAAGGAGAAGGCCACCTAGAAATAAATTGGGCCCACTGATCATTGGCCATGAAGCAAGCACCAGCAAGATGGCCTCGCCCGATCCTGGTGAGGTTCCTCCGATTCCGTGATAGAGAAGCCATAATCATGGGGGCCAGAATGAGACAGTCCCTTGTATGGCAGGGTCAAAAAATTCAGATCTTTGCAGACTTGTCTAAAGAACTGTCTGCAAGGAGGAGAGCCTTCATGGTGGCGAGAGGGTCCTGCACGGACCAGGGCCTCAAGTACACACTGAGGTAGTCAGCAACCCTCCACATCACCATTAATGGCACCCACAGATACTTTGACACTCTGGAGGTGGTGGTCAATTCTTGGCCACCCATACCCCTATGTCAAATGAGGTCAAATTGAGAGACCCGCCAAGGCCGAATAAAAGTGAACAGGCTCCCATCCCCATGGAGCTCTCAGCTCAATTGGACCAGGCCTCATCCTGCCAATGGTCTCCAGAATTGGCCCAAGGAAGACAGTGGGTTGCACCTGACACACGGACCCTGGCACCGAAAGGGTGGTGCCGCAACAGAAGGAAGCAACCGAGCGAGGAGATGCACCTGGACAAGTCCCAGAGATCCCACTCATGGAGCTGAAGTCACAGCCACAACTCCGATTCATCCACCGGCACCCCTGATCTCCCCCCCAGGAGCAACAGATTTAAAGCCCTGAGCAACCTACCTGAAGAGGCCTTAGGGATGAAGCGGCTGGATGAATTTGGGTAAATGGCCAATCAGGCAGCTGAGCAGCTTCTCGCTAATCCTGGTTCCTGGTCGGAGATCCTTAATGATACAGAAGGCCAGAGGCTCGAACAGCTGGGAAATCAGGAGGTCTGTCTACCTATGGGGGCCTTTTCGACACTGACTGCTGATAGCTGACTCACCTGCTTTATCAAGGTACAGATGAAGGCTTCCAAGGTACCCTTGTCCCCAGAGTCATGACCCTGATGAGATTTTTTTTGGTTGGTTGGACTTGGAAGGGGCACATAAAGGGGGAGAACGGACTGCCTAATTAAGAACCCCTTGTTTACAAGGCTTAAATCCCCCCCCTCCACGTGTTAAGGTTCCACAGACACATCGTACTGCCATGTTGTACAGCAAATGCAGCCCAAGGTTTACAGTGCATGCTCAATGTTTGAGTCATCTGTTTTTACTAATGATTTAAGATTAACGTGTTCAGTTGGGGATTTACAAAGCCCCAATCTAGACACACAGGTTATTGCTCTTTCCTGTTGGAGAGTGGCTTATGGTAATTTGCAGGACCCCCAAGCATAGGTGCCACACTGGCAAGTCCACAGTATGAGAGGCATAAGCCACATATCCCCCTGTACTGCCCCTTCCCCCCATAAAATGCATGTTGACAGCAATCACCCTTCTGTGCAAGACTCCACTCAGGAATTAAATATGGGCGAATGCCTGCAATGTTCTGCAAGGTGGGTGCAGGTAGGACTCTGTGTTAAAGTTTGTGGGGGGAGCTGAAAGGGGAGATATTGTGAGGAAGGAACCCGCAGCCCACCAAGAGGTGGGAGATATATTCTTGCACACACTTTTTCCTTGGTATAAGGGAGCGAACAGACCTATCCACTTTTGAGCACAGCTGACAGTTACGAACATACAAACATATGAATGTGCCAGCAGAAACAAACCACCAAGTCTATCTAAGTCTGCTTGTGTGGGAAGCTAGCACCCCTAGTTTTCAGCTGCTCCACCGCCCTCCCCTTTGTCATCCCATTGCCACCCCCCTCACCCACTGCCATCCTCCAGTTAAGGAATATCAGGTGCTTACCTGGCCCCTGTAGGGGTAGCGTATAACTATGTAGGCCCCATGGTGGAACAGTGGAGGGAGGATAAATGTCTTACATCCACAAACAGGGGGGCAGGCAGGGCACCAGGGGAAAAAAATACCCTAGAGCAAAGTAGCACCACATCAAGAGGGTACTAAAGGGGGAAAAGTTAAGCTACAGTCAAGATTTACAGTATAGGAGTGTACACCAAAGCACCCCCAGTGACTTTCGCCAACATCTGGGCTAGATGGATGAGGTGACAGCTGGTCCAGGTTACAGGAGGGTGGGGGAGGGATGGGGTGGAGGGTATTTGAGAACTGTTAAAAGGTTATTCAAGTTAAATGTAGCAATGTATGTTGGTTACTACTGTTCACTTGTGTGTGTTTGATTATGCAATCTGGCTGACAGAACAAAATGGGTAGAGGTAAGGAGGGAAGAGGGGACAAAGGATGAATCACAAGATTCACCTAGACAGGGGGTCACAGGTCATGTGCTGTTAGCATTATCCGCCCAATATTCCATATACATACCTTTCCAAGGAGGTTAGTCTGATCTCATGGAATGTCAAGGGGCTTAATTCACCAATTAAAAGAAAGAAGGTGTTGCTACAACTTAAAAGAATAGGCACCAAAACAGCGTTCCTACAGGAGACCAAACTTTCCTCAGATGAAGATGAAAACTTGAGGCAAGGTTGGGTGGGGAAAGAATGTCACAGTGCAGCTCCATCGCATAAAAGCAGGGGTCTCCATCCTTCTCTACAAGGATTTGGGGTGGAAGATAAGTCAGAAAAAAAAGAACATGGGAGGCGGATAGTTAATGCTAGAGGCAGAGACTCTACATGGGCTCCTCATCCTCCACTACATACATGCACCTAACCAAGATGCACTGGGGTTCTTTCCCGAACTCAACCAACACCTGTCAGAGTTTAATACAGGCAAAAGCAAAATATTAATAGGAGGGGATTTCAACCTTACCCTAGAATCCACAATAGACAGGAGCAAGAGCAATGGAGAACCACATAGACAAGTGGCCAAAGCAACCCTCAGATTGATGACAGAGCACTTGTTGCTTGATGCCTGGTGCATGAAACACCCAGATATGCAGGACAACACCTGCTTCTCCATCACCTATGCAACCTCCAGCAGGATAGATCTCTGGCTGATGTCCAGCTCAGCATATGAGATGGTCACCAAGGTGGTGACTCACCAAATTGTCCTGTCTTGATCATGCACCCCTGGAGCTCAGAATGCGATGGGGTCCAGAACAAACACAAGTGTCCTCTGGGTGACTGGATGCCCTGCTCCTGGAAAATTCTCAGTTTCAGGAATGGTTGGTACAGGAATCTGCAGAGTACTGGACAAACAATGGAGAGGTGTCAGATGCCACCCTGTGGGTGGCATTCAAAGCCAACATCAGGGGCAGAATCATAGCTTATGCCTCAGTCTGCAGGAAATGTAGGCAAGTGGAGCATGTTGCCCTGGAGTACAAGTTAGCAGAGCTGGAGTCCCAATATTAAGGATTTCACTCCCTGGACCCACCAGCCACCTTAATTGCCCAACTAACCAGCACCAGAATCAAGCTCAATGCCCACTTGACTAGACAAGTGGAGTTCAATCTGAGATGCTTCCGCCACTCTATTGGGAAGGAGAGGAAAAGGCCAGCAAACTACTGGCATATTGGCTTAAGGCTAAACAGGTGGCCAGAGCTATGCAGGGCCTAAGAGATAGGGCTGGAAAGCAGACCAATACCCCCAAAGGGATCAATAATATTATGGCCCAATTCTATGAAAAACTGTACGCCTCCCCTGACCACCGAAATCCATTGACATGGAGGCCTTCTTGTCGGACCTTCCAATGCCCCGGATTTGGAATTTGTCGGCAACTATCCTGGATGCACCCCTATCCAAGGATGAGATTGCAAGTGCCATAAAAACCACAAACCCACAGAAATCCCCCAGGAAGGATGGCCTGCCCATAGACTTTTATCAAATCCTGGGATTAAACATAGGGAGTTGTTTACTGAGAGCCTTCATGGACTCTCTGGGGAAAGGAACCCTCCCCCCAACAATGAGAGAGGTGGTGATAACAGTACTCCCTAAGAAAGACAAAGATCCACTTAACCCAGGCAGTTACTGCCCAATCTCTCTCATTAATGTGGATGCCAAGATCCTGGCCAAAGTTCTAGCTGGCTGCCTTGAAGAACTCCTCCCAGGGCTAGTCCACTCAGCTCAGGTGGGGCTCATCAAAGGCAGACTGGGGTTGGACCACCATAGGGCCCTCATCACATTATTCCACCAAGCACACTCCTCCAATAACCCCATGGTGGCACTGGCAATAGACTTTGAAAAGGCCTTTGACTTGGTCAAATGGACCTACCTGATGCAGGCCTTGGAAAACATGGGAATCGGACCTGGGTTTAGGGCCTGGGTGCAACTCTTTTACTCTTCTCCCATGGCATCAGTTCTGACAAACAAGCTCATGTCACCTCCCTTCACCCTCCATAAAGGGACAAGACAAGGTTGCCTGCTGTCCCCTCTGCTCTTTGTCCTAGCCATAGAGCCACTACCAATAGTCATCCACGAACTGAGGAGAATCCCAGGTATAACAGTTGGAAGAGCAACATACAAAACATTTCTGTACGTGGATGACCTGCTGGTCACAATGGAGTACAACCCCTCCATCATTCAAGCATTCCTGAACATCTTGGCTAAATTCACTCTGGAGTCTGGTTTAAAGGTCAATTAAACCAAGACCAAAGCCTTCCCCCTCAATCCCACAGGAGAAAGACTGTCCCTTACTTCCATAGATCTAAAATGGTCACCAGAAGGCATTAAGTATCTGGGAGTAATAATTCACCTGAATTTAAATAACCTAATTAAATGCAACTTTAACAATCTATTGGCAGAAATGAGAGGGGGTTTGGACAGATGGAAACCTCTGAAATTATCACTTGTGGGGGAAATAGATTCCATTAAATTAATGATAGCCCCCAGAATACTATACCTTCTGGAGCACCTCCCAATGACTATCCTACCCAAACGGTTTCAGAGGCTAGACACAACAATAGGGAGATATCTGTGGGAAGGCATTCCCCCCGCTTCAGCGGACAAAAATTTTGATATCATTTGAGCAGAGGAGGGTGGTTCCAGGGCTACCACATGGCATTTGTGATGGCCCAAATGATAAGATGGTTCTTGCTGGAGAACAATACAGCACCAATCTGGAGCCCTCTTGAGGTTTCTATAGTAGGGTCCCCCTCCCCAGCCACTATGTTGTATGGCAATAGGAAGAGTGGGGGTGATCTCCCTCCACCAGTTACCATTTCTGTGCATTATTGGAAGAAAATCTACAAGATCTTGCAGGCCTCCCCCATTTCATGGCCCAATATGTCCCTATGGAACAACCCAGCCCTAATTTCTTTTTATTTTATTTAGTTATTCGGAAAAAACCTTTGAGCACAAGCTCATTTACAAAGGTTCCATGTCATAGATTGCAAAACAAAGTACAGTAGGAGAAAGCAAAGATACATTACAATGAACGATACAGCTTGGATTCAGAACTTACAGAATAACTCAAAACATAGGTACAAGTTAAATAAGAAAAAAACACTTTATGAGGGTGGGGGAAGGGGATAAGCTACCACAAAGTGCCTTGTCAGTAGTGCAGAGGGACTGGGATAGCTGGCAGAGGGGTGAAGAAGGGAGGTACGAGAGAGAGAGAGAGGTAAGTGCTGCGGTGGAGGTGAGAGGATGGGGGAATAAGGCAGAGGGAGAAATGGTGGGGTGAGGGGAGGCTGAGCAGAGAGGACATGCTAGGGTAAAATGGTGGGGTGTGAGTGGGCATGGTCAGGCAGCCAGCATTAGTAATGACTGTTTGGGAAACTCACGGGACTGTGAGTTGGGGGGGAGGGGGAGGGGGTGGCAGGTGCCAAAGGAGCATGATGCAAACTGATTACTGGGGCAAGTCATGAGATGCGACAGAGGGAGGGGATACCTGAGGCCTGCCTAGTGCTTGCTGGGGGGCAGAGAGAGCAGGTTGGCTGGACTCAGGTACACTTACAGAGTGTTATTAGGTGCTGTTTGAGGTCAGTTTTGAATTGTGCCAGATAATTGGTGGCCAAGAGGTTCCCAGGAAGTTCATTCATCCATAGGGGAGCTCGGTAGACAAATGCACATTGCCCAAGTGAGGTGCGATGGAAGGTATCGCCAAGACCCCTCTAGTCCTCCCTCTGATGACCTGTAATGAGTTGGCCGCCTTGATCAAATTGCCTACACAAGGTGGTGTTTTACCCAACAGAGCCTTCTTCCCTAGGATGCAAGTCTGGAATTTGACCCTGTTTCTTAATGACAGTCAATTTGTACATTCATACAGAGTACAGGTGTGAGTGCCAAGCTCAGCATCCAGGGTGAGTCTGCAGGCTTTGTTGAGCATAGTCTGAATCCTCTTAAGCACTGTATCCATTGCCACCCCATAGACCACTAGTCCATAGTCAATACTAGATATAATTGAGCTGAGGACTGAGAGGTAGAGGGCCCCCTGAGAGAGGTATTGCCTGTGCCTGTACAGGACACCAATCTTGGTATTGACTGTCTTGACCCTAATAGTAGGAAACCATCCCATATATTGGCATATCTGGGAAGCCCAAGGGATCCGAGAAGTAAGAGACATACTAGTGCCAGGCACACCCACAACTGATACATTTGCCTCCCTTAACCACTTCTGGAGGTATCTCCAAATTAGAGCAGCAGCTACTCATCCTGTGGCATTCCAAGCCAGAGAAGGGCTGATGCTGGGTGAATCTCCTCTAAACTCCTGGCAAAAACTGGAAAAGGCCAGATATAGCCAGATTTACAAGGCAATGTGTGAGGGCCTTCCAGTCCCCACCACACTGACTAAAGGACAATGGGAAAAAGATTTGAGAATCAGCATCTCTGGCTGACAGTGGGATCACTGCTGGGCAAGGATCTACCAGGCCTGTAGGGATAGTAGGAGCCACCTGATCATGAATAAAACATTATTGAGATGGTACTACACCCCTGCTAAACTTAAAAAACTTGGACTTCTGTCCGATGACCACTGCTGGAGGTGCAGTCACCCAGAGGTACATCTACAGCACATTTTGTGGGCATGCCCCCACATACAGCCCTTCTGGCAAGCTGTCATAGCAAAGTGCAAGGCAGTGATTCAAGGGATCCCCACAGATGTACCTCTTCTACTGCTGGGCTGTACACCAGAAGGGATCTGCAGGACCAGTCCTGGTGCTTCATGGGCCACAGTGATAGGGGCAGCAGCAAAACACCTAATTTTTATGCCCTGGCACACACAAGAGTGCCCTTTGATGACTGAGTTGCTGCTGTTAATAGCACAAGCAGCCATGTACAGAAGAATGTCCAGCTGGGTCCATGGACAAATATCAAACGTGTTGGCAACACTTCCTAGAATGAGAGTACTGTCATAGGGCTCTGGATGAAGATGTTCAGTCAGAGTGAGGCATGGACTCCACCCCTGATGGTCCCTCCCCTGTATAAACACCAATGTGCTAAGTAGCAGCAGTACCAGATAGTCCATAGATTGCAAATTTAAATAGTTTAAGAAAAGTTAAAATACAAGAGGTGTGTCTATCCATGCAGTGTAAATGACAGTAAACCCTGGGCCTGATGCTTTTCTGCAAATATTCACAATTGCTTCACTAGGTGAATCAAGAGTAAACACTCTCTGTTTTAAGGCACCACCAGGGCTGTTCAGACATCTTTTAATCAGGGTTTCATAATGAAATGGGCATCAGTGGACCAACAGGAACTAGTATATGTACACTCATTGTAGGTCCAGGGCCACTTTGTAAATACATTTCTAGGCCAGTCATCATATAGACACTGCAATGTTCTGTTGGTATTCTGTTATATATCTATGTTTGTTTTTCTTGCAATAAAATGTTCAACTTCAAAATAAATGTGCATCATGGGAGTATGCATGCTGTCTCAGACAAAGCTTGAGCAACATCAAGTGAAACACTGAGCATTTTTCAAATAATTTTGACATCACCAAGTGTAGCCAGCATGTAATGAGCACCAGACTGCTGTGAGTGTGTTCTACTTTTCCCACCATGTAATAAACACAACGAGTTTATGCCTATATTAAAAAATACATATCTGGATTACTAGATGTAGACTAACACTCCAGCAACAAGAACTTACCCAAGATCAGCTATTTGGACTCGTAAGGAGCTCTGTCTTGGAGATCAGACATACTGTATGGAGAGACAAACTGTCTCCTCTCACCTTTTTGATAACTGGTGGAACAGTGTCTCCTGGTTAACTTAAAGACATAGGACAATAAAGAGGACAGGATGGTATTCCAGTACCATAAAGGACAATGGAAAGTACTGTACATTCTATACAAGAATAAGGTTTAGAAGAATTTTGGGAATGCCTGTATGTGTACAGGTTTCTGACAAATGTGAAGGATTGTCTCAATACACTGTGGTTATCCTAATTAAGGGGATAATAGGTTTCATCTTTGCTATTGTGGCTGGTTTCTTACTATATGTTATAATTTAAGTATTTTTTTCTCACATGACGTTAACATAGAAACATTATGATTTAGATTTTGAAATGTAATAAAATACCCCGCTACTTTATAGTTGTGGGTCAGAGAGAATGGGGTATCATTTAATATTTATTTGACTCTGTTGCTTTGTTTATTCTTTTGGACGTGAACTAACATGTATGTAATATTATTTATTCTCCAAGGCTTAATAATAAATTCCCCTATTCTTGTCAGTAGAAGGAACCCTTGGCCATCTGGTAGTTTGCCACAATAGCCACTCCAGAGGTGGCAGGTATGGACACTGCAAGTATGGAGGAGTGGACCTCCTCCTCCATTACCTTTGCATCAGAGGTCTGATTTGAGCAGCAAGTTGCCAGAGCAGCAGTGCAAAATGTGACTGAGGTTGTGCAAAGTAATTCAGCTAGGGCAAGAGAAACCCTGCAGAGATGGAGCAAAGAGAAGCGGCTGCAGGTCATGCTGGAGGAAAGGAAACCATTCCTATTAAATTTACCGGCAGAAGAAGAGGCTCATTTTGCACAAGAAAGGGAGAAGTTGTATCAGAAAATGTGATACAAACTGCTGCGGAGCCAGTGCCTGTTTTGTCCACTTCCAGCCTCTTCAGAAAATCCAGCGAAGTGTGCCAAAATCATGGCTTCATGAAAGGTGTGGTTTGACAGCCATCAAGTGCAGCTGTCTGACACATCAAAGGAGCATCCATGCAATCCTAGCAGAAGCACTGCTTTGTTCCCCGGTGAGGGTCTACCACTGTTAAAGACACCACACTTCAGCAGCAGAGGTGGGGACACTTCCAGGGGTTTCAGGCAAACAAGCTGCTACTGTAACTATGGAGATTAATGGTGAGCCAACTTCTGATATGTCTACTGCTGTAACTGAGAAAAGTATTACTTATTCTGCAAAGCAACAGAGTTTGGGGTCTAGTGGGAAACCACAGAAACATTTGGACATTACACAGAGCCGTGGCTTCCAATCAAAACAAATGGCTCCTAACATGCAACATGAACTGTGATCCATGGAAAAAGCATTGCTTAATGCTGGGTGGGTGAAAACAGCTGAGAGTAAGTGGGTTCCAGTAGATATTGACAATATGTCCACATTTAACCTACAAAATCCTGTTCAAAGTGTAATGCAAATTTTGTGACTGTTAGTAATATACAAATTGGTGAAAAGTTGCTTGAGACTGCTGGACTTGATACTAGTGTTGTGGTGGGGAATGCAGAAAATATAACTGATGGACCAAGTTGCTCCTACTTTCCTGATAGAGAGGACATACTGGAAGCCACCTTGGGGAAACACCAGTCATCTGAGTCAGAAGTAGAAACTCAGAGTGATGGGGATACTGACTCTGCACCCCAGCCTCCACCAGAACAGAGGTGTCCCCCAGTACTTTCAAACTTTCTGGTTTGTCTGCTGCACAAGGAGAGCCTCTGCAATGATGTAATGCAGTCCAGTTGCACTACAGGGGTAACACACGGATCCCACTGCAGACCGGGTATTTGTCATTAGAAATTTCTTAAAGAATTTAATGTTTTTTTATGTGATGGAACTGTACACTTTCATACACATTTCTGGGGAACCAAAGTCTGATGTTAGTTTTAAGACTCTGAAGGCTTTAGAGCTCTTTTGGTTGAAACATGAGCAGATCAAGCATCCTGAACCATGGACAAGCTTTACTGTTATTCCATTGTCAAAACTAGTGATTAAAGTTATCATCTTTATGTTTTGAATGAATGTGTTAATGTGTCTGACATATTTTACTGGCTAAAGCAAAGATGTGATGCTTTACACACTCTGCTACCTGTAATTGATTCAGAACAGGTTTAGATGGGTGGGTGGAAATTTAGAGTTCGCTTGAGATAGACAAATACAGGCATTTGCTGTCTCCCTAGTAGTTTTTACTTTGGGAGAGATATAGCGGATATCCCTCTGGATGTACAAAGCCAAGTTAGTGGTCCAATTTCATTATCAGAAATTGACTGGGCTATAGGCAACTTGGGAAATAATGCAGTAGCCTGGTCAGATGGCCTCCCAATGGAGTTTTATAGAAGCTTTAAGGACTATCTGATACCTATCCTGCAGGTATTATACACTGAGATATTGAACACTGGTGTATTGCCTCAAATGATGAAATCAACATTATTGTTCCTGTTACATAAAAAGGGTGATAAAGCAAACATAGGTAATTAGAGGCCTTTTAGTTGATTAAATACAGATTGGAAAATGTTATCGAAAATGTTAGCAAACCGTTTGCAATTTATTGCTTCCATAGTCATCTCTGAGGCACAAACCTGTGCAATACAGAATAGAAATATTGGTGACAATTTAATAATTATAAGATATCGTACTGAAAGAGGGCATAGAGGGTTGGTAAAAGGTTTTCTGTTAAGCTTAGCTCAGGGGAAGGCATTTGACAGGGTCCCCATGACTATTTAAAGATGATATTATTAAAGTATGGGGTCCCACAACAACTAATACAGTGGATTATGGTTTTATATCAGAACACCCTATTAGTTCCGTATGATAACTCAATACGGTAATGAAATATTGGTGCGAAAGGATGTATGACAAGATTATCCCTTAAGCTCCTTATTTTATGTCTTCATATTAGATCCCCTATTACATTTGCTGAAGCAATATCCAAACATTGCAGGAATACAGATTACTGTATGAATGACACTCCTGCAGTGAAGGCACTAGCATACACAGATGATTTATGCATCATTTTGCATAAAAATGATGTGGGTCAAGATGCTCAGTAGATGATAAACTCTTCTTCTATCATCGCAGGTGCCAGGATCAACTGTTCAAAACCTATTATATTACCTTTAGGTCCAGTAGGGAATCCTCTGAGGGCAAGCAACATTGTAGGAGTGCAAGTTAGTACAACACCTGTTAAAATGTGGGGGTCACCTTTGGAGGTATAGATATGGGCTTAGACAATTAGTCTGAGTGTCCTTGTGTAGCAGAAAGAACACTATCCATGTGGAAACAGAGGACACCTTCTGAAAAGAAAACAGTTTATTTAAAACATTGTTACTGTCATGTTTTCTGTATATACGCATAATATTCCCTCCACCTAAGTGTTTGGAAACAGAACTTTACAGTATATTCTTTCAAGGCTTTTGGGGCAGTTGCCTGAACCCTATTAAAAGGGATAGCACATACAGACCATATGGGGGTGGGGGCAATCCTGTAGCTTTTTTCTTTTCAATGTTTCTCTATCTTAATTTAGTGATATCAATAAAAGGATCCATGAAATGTTGGTATATTTGGGTGTTAGACCAGATTACTCCATTCCTATTTGAATGGCAACATGGATACTGGGTGTCTGCTATATCAAGGTACAGACACATTATTCCCCAGTACCTGGTATTAACCCTGACAAAATTGAAAGGGTGGAATCTGAATATGAAGCAGATAGTATCTCTGGACAGAAAGCAGTTGTATAAGCATATATTAAACATTAATTTCTCCAGTGCAGTTTAGCTTAAATTCTGTCCAGTAGGATGAGAAAGTGAGGTCATAAAGCAATAAATTAACAAAAGAATTCCAAAAAGGATGTGGGATATTACAAGGCTAAGTCTGCTTGGGAGGATGGCAGTGAAAGACTCTTTAAAACATAAAAGCATAGATGAAAGAGTGGGCCCCAGGGACTCTTGTGGGCATACACTTGTAAAAAAAAAAAAAGCCACTACTCTTAGAATGTCCATATGCTGTTTCACTTTGGAAAATTTTGAGTTTAAGATAGAAAGAACAATGGCACTGAGGGTTGAGGCGCTGGATGCCACACCTCATGCCACGCTGGTGACCCGGGTTCTGGAATGAGAATGGGCTGTTGGGGGTCAGCAGGAGACGGAGAGGATTGAGCATCTGGAGGACTGCTCTCCTCTCTCTGGGGAGGGTTTCAGGGCTGCTCGGCATCCTAGCAACCTCCAATGGAGATCAGAAGCAGTACAGGCACACATGCCAGAGTAAGAGAGAGAGAGACGGGAGTGTGGCAGACATCAGCAAGTGAATCGGGCATGGATGTCATTGCACTCTACACTCCCAGGGGGCAACTACAACCAAAAAATCCCCACCTAGGATTGTGGAGATAATGGGGGCTCCAGGGACAGGACGCATGTCCCACCGCCTGCCCATTCCCCCGAAGGACTCCTGGCTAACCCAGCAATTGGGTAAGTCCTCTCTATTTACAGACAGGCCACTGAGGGAGAGTTGGCCCAGTGGGTGATCTGGGATGCTAGGGCTGACTGGTTGTTGGGGGAGATCCATCAAACTATAGGTTTCAGGCAGGGAGTAGTCCTCACTGTGTGAGCACCCCGGAAGGATGCCCTGCCAAGGAGAAGCATAAATATAATCTACCAAAAAAAAAGATGGAAAGAACATTTGTTCCAAAATGTTATCTATTTGATAGTGGTTTGGGGGCTATTTCAGTTTCAAGTTTATTGTTCGACATGAAGTGTCATAACATACACAGAGTTAAGCAAGCAATAACAACGACGAGGTGTAGTTTATTGCCTGATAAGAGCACACCCAGGGGTGTACTAAGGCACGAGGCATTTGCGTTGATTGCCTTATGCCACTGGGCATGTTCTTATCAGGTGATAAACCACACCTCGGAGTGTGTTATTGCGCTTATAAAATGGGTCCCATTGTAAATAAAATTTTATTTAAAAAAAACTAAAATAAAAAGTGTTACAAAATCAGAATTTTGTTTTTAATAGAAAAAATAAAAAAAATAGTCCCTCAATCTGGTATGGTTTTCTTTGTAGATCAGTCACTAGAGGTCACTGTTATCTGTGTTTGTATAGGGTGTCTGCCTGTTTGCCCCCTCCCTGTCATCTCTCACACTAGCAGCATGACAGGTGAAGTTGTATAGCTTGTCAACCCTTACAAGCTATAGAGCTGTTTATGTAGTGGTGTCTGTATAGCTGTCATTCACAGCATTCTCAAATATCACCGAAAAACCCACCGAAAAAAAACATGACCATTACCGTGATCATTATCGGTTCATTTCCACAAACTGTAAAGTCAGTGAGACACATACTAAAACAAAAACACAGAATCCATCCCTACAAACTGCACAATCAATGTAAAAGCAGTTAGTTTCTGTACCCTGACCATCCGTTGCAGTTTGAAAACTGCAAACTGATAAGCCTGTCTACGGTGGCTGCTGACGGACACGCTCAGTTGCAGTGAAGCCAGCCATTTAGCAAATTTTTTTTTTAATAAAACTGCACCAAAATAAAACAAATATTTGCTAAATGGCTGGCTTCACTGGGAAGCATTTTTCAATACAGGAGGAGCACAAGTACGATGGAGCATGACATGAAGGTGGGAGGTTAAGAGGGAATGTGAGGAAGTTCTTCTTCACAGAGAGGGTGGTGGATGAGTGGAATGGTCTGCCTCAGGCGGTAGTTATAAACCCTAATGCCCTGGACATTTCTTGGTATTTTTACTCCAAGTTTTTAACATGGGCTTTTTTGTGACCCCACCGCATGAACAGTGACACTATCAGTTCGTTAGCTGAAAGGTGATTTTGCACAGTGACTGCACCATTTGGCACCACATTTTGAACAGGATGTGAAAAATGATAGTTGTACTGTTCATGAGGAGGTGTAAAAAATGGTAATGTTGAAAATCTAGAGTAAAAACATAAAAAAACTGGTGAAGTCAAGAGCATGTGTAGAAATTGCGCAACGCACACCCGTAATTATTTGGGGGATTTTTTACACCAGATTTTCAACATAAGCATTTTTGGACCTCCGCTCATGAACAGCGTCACTGTTATTTTCTTAATCTGTCCCGAACACTGATTTCCCACAGCAATCACGCTATGCTGCGCCAGATGTGCAAAAAACACATTTTGGCCAGGATGTGAAAAATGACAGCTGTACTGTTCATAAAGAGGTGTGGAAAAATGCTAATGTTGAAAATATGAAGTGAAAATATTACAGATTTGTGAAGTGATGAGGGTGCATGGAAACTGCGCAATGCACACTCGTAACACAGTTATTTTATGGACTTTTGTCACCAAATTTTCAGCATAGGCATTTTAAGACCTCTGCTCATGAACAGTGTCACTGTGATTTTCTTAATCTGTTCCAAACATTGATTTCACACACTGACTGCACCACTGTGTGCTACATGTATGAAAACACATTTCGGGTGAGATATGAAAAATGACAGCTGTACTGTTCATAAGGAGGTGTGGTAAAATGGCAATGTTGATAATCTGGAGTGAAAATATAAAAAATTCTCAAAGACACCAGCGTGCATTGGAAATGCGCAATGCATGCTCGTAAAACAGTCATTTTAGGGAATTCTTTCACCAGATTTTCTACATAGAGCTTTTGGGGACCTACCTCATGAACTGTGACACTGTCATTTCATTAATCAGTCCCAAAAGGTGGTTCCATGCAGTGACCGCAAAATCACCTTTCAGGACCAAATAATAAAATGACATTAACTGAGTTCATGAGGTGCGGTCCCAAGAACCCCATGTTGAAAATTTGGTGAAACAATTCCTAAAAATGGCCATGATATCCACTTAAGTTGGAAAAACCCTGTTTATGCCATTATACAGCTTACCGGCATTTCTTCAGTTCGTGGTCGGCTTGGAAGAGTGCAGACGTGTTCCTGGTCCACTGAAGATCATCGCACTGGGCTCCGGAGGTAAGTATGGGGTGGGGGTGTGTGGGGAGATAGGGTGCGCAGAGGGTGGGCGTGGACTGGGGAAGGGGGTGCCACAGACAATGAGGAACCGTTTTCTTTATTTTTACAGGATTAAAAAAAAAGGACACCATGGGAGTACTGGCATGCTGGGGATGGGATCCCAGCATGCCTCCTGGATGTTTGATGGGAAAGGGGGAGTGGAAAAGATGGGGATTGGGCACCACGTTGGCCATGCATAATGCTGGGGGGGAATGCATAAGCCGAGGGGAACTGGGCACCCCCTTGGCACACCACAATTAGGGGGGCTACATAATGCCAACAGGGGGATGGGCACCCTCTGTCAGCTTTTAGAACTGGGAGAGACAGGTGGTGGCTTTCCGTTGGCTTTGTGGGGACTGTGAGAAGCCAACAGAGAAGCTGTCACCATAGGGACACCACACAATGCAGCTGTAATTGGCTGCTGCAGCCAGGGACTCCCCTCAGCAAAACAGCTGATTGCTTAGTGATGGGGCACTCCCTCATTGCAGTGGCCCAGTTTCTTTGATCATAGTGGCATGCTCATTAACTGCCATCATCAACAGCATGCTTCTCTATTGGCTGCAGCACAGACCAGCCCCAGAACAGACTGCTGCCATTTGGCACAATACTGCCGTGCCTCCACAACCTGCTAGTGAAGGAAGCCTGATGCAATGTGTTTCTTGCACATGCGTGCAAGAAACACAAAAATAGCACAAATATAATATTAATGTTCATATTATCCAATGGGTGGAGAACTGGCTAAAAAATAGGACACAGACTGTATCAATTGGGGTCACTTTTCAATTGAAGGCCATGTAACCAGTGGTGTTTCTCAAGGCTCAGTTATTGGCCCAATTATTTTTCAAATATTCATTGCTGACCCAGAAAAGAACATTAATAATGACATCATCAAATATGCAGACAATACAAAAGTGTGCGGACCCTGCGAATCCAACACCCGGATACAATCACTACAATGAGATATTAATACAATCGCACTCTGGACCAACACATGGGGGATGAAACTTAATACTGAAAAATGTTGCATAATTCATATGGGAAGAAATAATAAACAACACATTTAGGGCCAGATATTCAAAACTTTGCCCCGGGGCTGAATTAGCACTGCCCAGTGTGCTAAATTAGCCCAGACCCAATAGCCCACTATATTCAAAAGGGATAGCCCTGGAGCTAAACCTGCTGATTATAGCATGCCAAGGAAGATGGGCAGACTGGGCTGGGAGTGCAGTGCAAAAATAGCCCAGGAATAAGACAGCTCTGAATACAGCAACCAGAAAGTGCACACCACAACAATAGCCAAGTTCACAGTGATGTGACGGAAGGGAGAGGTGAACTATGTGGCAAATGTGTGTACTAGCAAAGGCGTGGAGTCAGTAAAGCTGCAAGCAGCTGCGCCTGTGAAATTACATTGTGCAAAAATGTACAATATTTCTGAAATGTTTGCATGGTACAAACACATTTGCTCAGGTTTAGCATGGAGCTAAGCCATTCACTTGGTGCAATCATGTTTGCCTGGGGCAAAACTATGCTATATTCAAAAGTGACATGCAAATGAGCCTACATTGGTAGTCTGTGGGCAAACATCCAGATTAGCATCTCATTATGACCTGATTTGCATGCAGTTTGCCCAGCACTATTGCAGGATCCCACAGTTCCACCCGTAGGTCAATCTAGAAGTACAGGGGCTGGCTGGGTCTGCCCACAGCTCCACCTGTAGGTCAGTCTGGGAGTGCATGGTGGTAGATGCAGGCTACATTTGTACAGTACAGCTTAGCACATTATGCCCCAAGGGACTACACGGAACAGGCACAGGTGGTGGTGCTGCATGCATCTGTCAAACTGTAGTGCATGCTGCAGTGCACAGCAGACACTACAGTAGCAAGGGGGCCAGTAGTGTGAGGGACACAGCAATGCCTATGGTGTGTAGGGCAGTGATGGCCACTGCACTGTACACAGTGACAGGCCCAATGTGCAGGTGTTCACTGACAGTGGACATTACTGTTACGCTGTTGTGTGACTCATAGATGCTGCACCGCTGGCATGAGATGCTCACAGTGACATATACACAGCTGGCTGTGTGTGCTGTGGTGTCTGTACAGATGTGTGGTATGTGGCTGGGAGGCACATATGATCAGACAGGCACACTGGTGTTAGGGTTTTCCCAACATTGGCCCATGTGCAATGCATGGCTTGTCCCAGCCTTGTGGCCACACCCAGTCTGTGGCACAGCCTGACCACTTGTACACCCTCCTCTCAGCACCCTCCATCCCCACAGTGCTGAATGTGTGTGCTGGCATCTGTTGGCATTCCACAGAAGGGTGGTCTACAGGTGTGTGCTGTATGGCTGCACTGCCATGGTGTCCACTGGGAACAGGGTCACCACTTATTGCCTGGCATGGCTGGGACTGGTGGCAGATGATGGCATCATAGTGATGCCATCAGTGAGCAGCATGTTTCCTCTATGTCTGGCTTATTGTTATGTGTCATACTTATTGGTTAGGGTCACACAAAGCCATGCAAAAGTCACCCAAAGCCACGCAAAGCCACAAAATTGCACAAAGCTGGATTGCCCAGAGTTAAGACTACCTTTTCCTGGGTGGTAATTTGCACCACGCAAAGTGATGCACTAAGTCGCACAAAACCACTTTGAGCTACACTATTTGCTGAATATAGCATTGCACTGACATGCCCCCTCAGTTTTCCCCTTGCATACATTATAGTTTTCCCCTGTGCTAATGCAGTTTGCGCACGCTATTTGACCTTTTGAATATAGTGGATCCGTGCTAACCCGGCGCTAAACTTGTGCAAATGGTCCTTATAGTTTAAATGGAGATGTACTACCCTAAAAAAACAACTGAAAAAGATCTAGGAATTACACTGGATAATAAATTTAAGTTTAAGGAACAATATACAGCTATTATTTCTAAAGCCAATGGTACAGTTAGAGCTATAAAAAGAAGCATACAAAGCAGAAATAGAGATGTTTTACTACCATTGCACTTATCATGTATCAGGCCAATACTTGACTATGGGAGTCAATTATGGAGTCCCCACAAAAAAAACTATATTACAAAACTGGAAAAGTCCAACGCAGATATATAAAATGTATAGTTGCACTGAAAAACCTGAGTTACAATAATAGATTAGAAAAACTAGGTTTACACAGTCTTCACTTGAGAAGACAAAGAGGAGACATGTTACTTTACTATGATATGTTAAATGACCCTTTAATGATGACAGAATTATACATTACATGGAAAGATGACAATTTAGGTGTTAGAGGTCACCCATTGCAAATTAAGCTAAGCAGATTCAATACAAATAGAAGGAAATATTTTACAGTATGCGTGGCAAACTTATGGAATGACTACCGGTGAATGTTATATTAAGTACAAATAAAGATAACTTCAGACACAATTTGGATAAATACATCGCTAGTGGTTGCAATTTAAACTACTATACTATGTCTTAATAGGAGTCAAATCATGGGTTTCTGCCTTTTTTGTGCTCCTACAAAACTAAATGACCTAAGTGAATTTCTTCCGAAGCTGTGATTCGCATGATTGATCACATAGTGAATGGTGCATGTAACTATGAGAAAAAACATTGCTCATGATCTTTGTTTAAACTTTACTGGAACTTTTGCCATTGGATGATACATTAGCTGATATTTTACTTGTTTCTCTTTTGTTTATTGTTGAGCTGGTTGTTATGTTTGTTGCTATTATGTGTTGCATTTTTTTTCAATAAAATTCCTCTCTTCTTTCAAGAAGTGCCATGGGATATTTAACATCCACCTGAACAACTGTGGCATCAAACTTAATACTCTCATCACAAACATGTGCAATTAAGAATAGGAAAATCCAAGAAAATGTGATATTACTTAGGAAACTAATAGAACAAGGGAAAATGGGTAAAGTGGAAGGCGTCCTCCTGGCTCTTGATCAGGAGAAGGATTTTGATAAGATAGAATCATTCTTGTTTGTGTGATGCATTAGTGTGCTATGGCAGTCCTCAGAGGTTCGTGAGGTGGGTTAAATTTTTATACACAGATGGGACTGAATAGTTCCATAACAAATGGAGTCACAGGGCAAGAATATAACATTATGACTAGTGTTCAACAAGGCTGCCCAATGAGCCTGGTTCTATATTTATTTATTTTGGAACCTATCCTTAGACTCTTAAATCAAGACTCTCTTGTAAGGAGCATAAAAATAGATCAGGGCACCTTGCTGCTGAAATCATCTGCATACACAGATGATGTGTGTCTGTTGCTTGGAGATTAGGAATTGGGATGCAGACCCATTGAACATTTAAAGTCATATGGTGCCATATCAGGATCCTGCCTAAATGTGAATTAAAGTATAGGTATATATCTAGACAATAGGCCAAATAAGCAGAATAGTGCAGATGGGATAACCACGTCTAGTGACCCAGTGAAAATCTTAAGAATATGGGTTGGAAACTTTGACATGGCTTCATTTAATTGGGAAAGAAAAATAACTCAGGCTGTACACATGGTTGACAGTGGTGTACATGGCTAAAGTTAAAAAGGGTATTTGTAATTAGGTCCTTTTAACTACCCATTTTTTTGTATATAAGTGGCATCTTTCCCCTGCTTCCACATTTGGAGTCAAATATCATGAGCATTTTTTCAGACTATTATGGGGTAGCAGATTGAATCCATTTAAAAGGAATCATACATATCAGAATATAAAAGAAGGTCAAGTAAACATGGTTAATCTGGTGGTCTTTTTTGCATGCTGTTTTTTACAATTTTAGTATTCAGCAGCTTGTATTGCATCATGTCACATGCGGACTATTCATCTTTCAAGAATCTTGTGGGTCTTTATTACATTCATTGCTTCAGGGTACATTACAGAAAGTGGAAGAGTCAGGTCTACTTACAGCATCACACATCCAACATGTTTTTCAAAAAATAAATGTGGAAAGTGAACCCAGAAATGTTGAGGCTTAACACAAGGAAACATATCAAATTATCTTGAAACATCAGGTTTATGTTGATCCCGTCTTTGATCCAGGTTATAGGATTCTTAGAACAATAATGACCAGATGGGTAACTAACAAAAGAATTCCACACAAAATGTGGGATGTTGTATGGTTAAGTGCTCATGGGAGATTATGTATTAAGGGTAATGTGAAACATAAAAGCAATGAGACAAGGATGTGCACTAGAAAGGTGTGTACAGATTTCTGGACAGTAGAAACAATGGATCATTTGTTTTTTCCTGTTCATTTGTAACATCCTTGTGGGATACCTTAGCTGTATGATGGGCAAAGCCTCCATTTAGGAGCAGAACTTATACCACATTACTCTTAGGTAACATAAATGGTAGTTGGGGAGATGGAATCTGGAAACTTTACTGATATTGTCGGCATGCATTAAATGGTGCCAAGTTGAGGAAACATCTGGGGATCAAAGTCAAGATCAGCCCTCCATCCGGGCTATAACTAGCTAGTCTATATGCTTTAGCCATAACCTTGATGATGTTTGTTGGACTGCTCCTTGGAGAAAGAAGTAACTGCTCCGTCTGAATGAATGTCCTGAAAAAGAGATAAGGTTGAGTCCAAGTTGAGCTAGTAGGATTCTAATATGGAGCATGAACCAAACAGTAGTCAACACTTCACTGGGCTCTTTAGTCAGTAGAGGTCCATTTGGATTCTTCAGATGATTTTCGGTTGACTGAACATGGCAAAAGGATAGTTTTTGAATACAGTGGGTGGTAAAGAATGGCGTAACCAATATGCAGTTTAATAAAGCTTGGACTCTGAAAAACAGATGGTTAAACATCAGATGACTTTCTTGAATGCAACGAGATGATGTTCTGGGTTGAGCCTGGAAGAACTGAATGAATATGTTAGGCCTCAGAAAACCATAATAAGTGTTGATCATGATGACTTGTAGACTGAAGTTGACTGGTTGTCTGACAACTGGTATGGTATGGCATGGCATGGCATGGCATGGCATGGTATGTTATGGTATGTTATGGTATGGCATGGCAAAATGTTACTCATGTAAAAATATGAACAGGGATAAACCCAGTTGGGCCTTAGTTCTTTTACAGTGAGGTCACAGTTGTATTCAGTGGAATATAGTTGCATCAGAATAAGCGTAAATCATAGAAAAAGACCAGTACCAACACATTTCTATATACAGTAAATGACATTGAAACTTACAAACTCCCAGTGGGTAAGCACTAATGGATGGTGGTGCAGCTATATTCTCATGCAGTACTTTTGAATATGGATAGCCGCACTCGCTCCTCCTTTGGAAAAATTCCTCAAACACACAAGATATTTTTTGTGCTTTTATTCAGCCATTTGCCAGTGACAATTACAGAAATGTGGTGCTCCACTGAGCGCCAGCCTTACCTCTTGCACATCAGTGCATGCTTCATCAAAGGTCTAGAGTCCATTCAAAATAGTTTGTTTTTTATAGTGCATTTTAACTAACCAAAAAGTATTTCCTGATTGTGACATCATCATGCATCACATATATAACATATATATGACATCTCTATCATCAAAGTGCATTCATTTGTAAATACAATCAAATTTTATAAACAAAACAATCCATATATACAAAGAATAATAAGGCATATTGTGAAAAAAGAAGTTTTAGTTTTATATAATTTTCATATGTGTACTAAAGTGAAAAACATTTTTTCATTATCACTTCAAAAACTTATTCCATTTTTACTTTTGATTTTTCTTTATTGCTTAGGTTTCTGTGGAGAGAACATAAGAGAAAGGGTTAGCACTGAATAGTATATCCAGTATTCATATATATATATATATATATACATACATACATACATACATCCCACACTGGTTTTCATTTATATTCAACTTGTCATTATTGTCACCATTTTTTCCTTTCCTTTTATTGTCACCATTTTTTCTTTTATTTTTTTATTTTCCCAAAGGTTCACTGGGAGGAAGGAGAGGGTTCAAAGAGAGCCCAATTATTTTTCCTTTTTTGGGAAATGTGGCACCTCAAATTTACCATTTAATCCAGGATATTTAAGTGCCCCAGTAACACAGATCTATTGTTGTTCCTTCTGGTTAAGGATATCGTTTAGATCTCCCCCTTGAGTGTTCATAACTAGTTTCTCCAAGCCAATGGCTGTTATCCTATGAGCCCTTTTATTTATAAATGAATTTATATGTACAGCCATTGCATAATTGGGGTTATGATTTCTGATTTCTTGTCTATGCTCATATAACTGGAGTTTCCACTTCCTTTTGGTTTTTCCTACAGTATGTAAAACCTCCCACATGAGGATTTTAGCATGTAAATTACTGCTTCTAAGTTACACTGTGCCCTTAATGTTTACAATTTCTTTGTTTCTTGGGTTTTTACATTTGTCACATTTTTCTACCAAGTGACACTCACTGCAGAAGTCACATGGTTTATATCCCAATTTTGTTGGTGCAATTTTTGAATTTTTGGCAAATAACTCTTTACCAATCTGTCTCTTAAGTTTAAACCCCTCCTATAGGAGACCTGCAGTGTTTTTTTTACTAGGTCAGATAGGTAGGGTGTGGTCCTTAGAATGATCATGTTGGACTTTGCTATCTTTATGAGTTCGTCTGAACCTCCCCCATATGTTGTTACAAATGACAGATGTTCATTTTTCTTTCTTTTATTTTTGGGCATGAATAATGCTTCCCTTTCCATTTCTTTCACTTCCTCCTCTGCTGTCAGTACTACACCATGACTGTATTCCCTCTCCAGCAAACTATTTCTAAGTTCTGCTGCCCTTACATCATATAGCTCATTTGTACCACAATTCCTTTTTGCTCTTATGAACTGCACTTTACGAATATTTGATTTTGTATGTGATGGATGGCAACTGACTGCATGGAGCAGTGTGTTCTGATCTGTTGTTTTTTTATATAAATCTGTTAAAAGGGTGCCATCCCTATTTTTTGTAATTGTTAAATCCAAAAAATTGACAGTCATTTGGTTTTCTGTAACCTTGAATTTTAAATTCTGGTTTGTACCCTCCAGATAATCAACAAAATTCATAAGTTCCTCTTTGGTATCTTTCCAAATCCTGAACACGTCATCCAAAAATCTTTTGTAGAAGTCTATCTTGTCCAAATATTGATTGCTGTCACCATAAACATATTTGTCCTTCCATTCCCCTAGACACATGCTAGCCAGACTTGGTGCCAGGGTTGCCCCCATGGCTGTTCCCTTCTTTTGTTTATATATGACATCCTCACACATAAAATATTATTGTCAAGTACAATCTCAGTTAAATTTACAACCATGTTTATTTTTTGTTGTGACATCTTAGTATACTTTAACAAATACTATTCTATTGCCAGCAACCCCCCTCATAGGGTATGTTCATGTAGAGCGCAGCTACATCCAAGGTGGCATGCCACCAATTCTCTTCTGTATGAATGTTATTTAAATAAGATAACATATGGCTAGTATTTTTCAGGTGAATTTTGATTTTGGGAACAATAGGTTTTAAAAAGGTACTGTGAATTTAGAAATGGGTTCTGTGATCCTTCCTATACCAGATACTATGGGGTGCCTGGTGGTAGTAATGGGCCTTCATGTATCTAGGGAAGTGTATAAAATGCTGGTTTCTTTGGGTTTTCTACAGACATGTAGTATAATTCATTTGTTGTAATCAAATTTTCTTGATAGAGTGCCAAAAGATATTGTTCAATGCGTTTTTTTGATTTTTTTAGTGGGATCATGGCTCAGGCATTCATAATAGCTTGTATCAGAGAGTTGTCTATATATCTCCTTTTGGTATTGTTTCCTGCTTTGAGTAACTATGCTGCTGCCTTTGTCGGTGGGTTTGATAATTACATTATCATCTTTTTGTAGTTCTAGCAGGGCTGTGCACTCAGCACTGGAAAGATTGTTATATTTCATTCTAGTAGCTGAAGGGGGCAGTCTTTGTAAATCAGAAATGCAACATTCCAGAAAGGTTTCTACATGGATATAGTGGAGGGCAAAATGTGGAGGTGGGTTTAAATCCCCAATCTAATGTAGTTTCCCCCTCCCATTCCTCTTGTGTCTATCCCTCCATTCCTTGTATTTCAGATGGCGGTGGGGGGGGTGTAGTGGGGATATGGGTTGGCCTATGGTTTGTTGGGTTGCCTGGGGAGGTATGAGATCCCTACTGTGTCTGTGTATTCCTTTCCACATCATTTTTCTCCACAAAGAATACCTTCAAATTTACTTTTCATGCAAACGTCTGCAAATCCAGAAATATATCAAACTCTGGTACACTATTTGTTGCTATAAATGATAACTCTTTAGACAGTACCTTCATTTTATCAAGAGTTAATACTTTGTTTGATAAATTTATTACAGTCAGTAGTGATTGTGGGGGGCTGCTGCGTGACCAAACCCCCATTCTCTGCCCCATCCTCTGCCCCTTCCTTTGCCTCCTCTTCTTCTTTGACCCCCTTCTGGTCTTCCTCCTCCTAGTTCTTCTGATGGGAAATGAAATCCTCTGTGTCTGTTGCTCCTCCTGGGGCCCCTGCTCCCAGGAGGAGTTGGCCGTAAAAAAGGACCACTTTCCCCCTCGCTCTCTTCAATGGCAGAAACACTCTCTCCTGTACTATAGTCGGGAGCCACATTTTCAGTCCTCCTTAAAATGGACCTAATCATGCTTGTGGAGCCTTGGCTTGAAGCTGTTTCTAACCCTTCATTTGCAGCACCTTTTTTCAGGAAGTCCCTTTTTTCCCAGTTTAAGATTTTATCATTCTCATAATCCCTCGTGTGCCTTCGAAATTTTTTCTGTTTTTGCATTTTGGTCTTTCTATCATAAAATACTATGTAGTCCTGACATTTTTTCATGCATTTATTGTAATCTGGGTGGTCTTTAAATTTAAGAACTTTAATGTCTTGTTGTCTTATTGCTTCTTGAATTTCAGTTTCAATTTCCAGCTGTCCTCAATCATTAATTCCATTATTTTTGTGGCTGGCTCATGCATAAGGCAGTAATTAATTCACGGCATGCACGAAATTCACAGATTCCGTGAAAATCGGCAGGTGCCATGAATTTCTGCAAAGTCTGTGTAACTCTGTTCCTTTCAGCTCCAGATTACCTCGACAATAAGTTACAATAAAAACAACGCATCCCTTAATCACTTAATCTACCAGCAATGCATTCATTCAGAGTCCTTTCCTAATTGCTTAATCACTTAATCGCTTAATTGTTTAGTTCTGTGACTGGTTTCTTAATCTGTTCTGTGACAAGCTGTTTTAAATTGTAAGCCAGTATCCCAGTATTCCAGTAAGCAGCACAATGTCTCTGCCGCAAAAGCCTACCTCTGCTTCTAAACTCGGTAATGTGTATGCCGAACATCAGTGCACCCAGTATGATAGAGGTACCTTTCATGTTTTGGGTGATATTTTATTTTGCTCTACCTGCAATATGCCAGTAGACCATAAACGAAAAGCCTCTTGTGATCATCACCTCGAAGCATCCTCTCATGTTGTTAAGAAAAGGAAACTTGATGAAAACAACAATGCTGTAGCTGAGAAGCAGGTAACTGTATGAGAGCAGTTTAACACCAAAGCTGCCCATCAGGAAAGCAGGAAAATTGCACTATTCAATCTTGTTGAAGCATTTACTTCTGCTAATATTCCTTTAAATGCTCTAGATAACCAGAGCCTGCACTTCTACCTTGAGACAAATTTAAAATCAGTTGGACTGATACCTACATCGCAGTGGCTGCATTCAGAATACTTGGCAAAAGTGTATTCTTTTCACTTTGCTGAGGTAAAAAGAAAGGTGTTGGAAGCAGAAACTATTTCAATTATATGAGATGAGACAACTGATGCATAGGATTGGTACATATTGAACATTGGGCAGTACCTTCAATTCATGCACTCCGTTTTCAAACAAGTATTTCCTCTCTCACCAAATTAGAACCTGTACTACTGGACTGCACCATTCTAGAAGCTACACATTTTAAAATGGTGTCACAAGCTGTCCTGAATTGTTTGCAAAAATATGAAGTCCCATACACCAAAGTTGCAGCATACATCACAGATAACGCTATGTACATGAATAAGTGCTGGCTACAGAATCTAAAGCATATACTTTTGAATGGAGTCCATGTTACATCTTCTGCCCATCTATTAAATCTTTTTACTGATGCCAACACTTTTGTTGTGGCTGTAAAAAGAGCCTTCTCAACGTTCCCTGCTTGAAAGGCTCGTTTTAAACAGTTTCTAGCCAAAAAAGAACTGTCAGTCACCTTACCACCAATGCCTACAGTAGTAGCAACAGACACTGCTAGCTATTTCCCAAAATTTCTGTGATTTTTCCAGACATATCTCCTGCTTTCTCCATTTACACAGTAGGGGCAGCAGAGAGAAACTCTTTAGAAATTTCGCAAAATATCTGGCACTAGCTGGCAATGTCTGTGGCTACTACTGTATCATCACAAGATGGAACACCTGGTTCAAGGCTGTTTTCTATCATGCTGAACGCCTTCAAGAGTACAGTGAATTTTTTAAAGATGAAAGCGGAGCTTGTGAGAATGTAGTGGCAATGTCAGCTAATCACATTGTTGCCACAGGTATAAAAGAAATCGCAGAGAATGCACCACCTTTAGTTCATATGCTGGAAAAGTACAAGGGTGACGATGTGAGGGCTCACTTGGTATTCAACAAGCTGCTTGATTTCACAAGCTTCCTTCAGGTAAAATCTAAAAATGCCATGAACTCACATACAAAAAAAATGTTTATCTGACTGTGCTAAAAAAGTTACAGACTGCATGACTGAATGTGGCAGATTTCATCAGCCTGCTGCAAAAGTTTTTGCTGCTGTTAGAATTTTTAATCCATCTGTGGAACGCAACCTCGCAATGACAGAAGAGGCAATATGTGACAGCATTCCTCTGTTTGATAAAAATATAAAGGCAAAGGCTGAGCTCAGATCCTACATTCAAGGGGCACAAGGCAGTGCTTTCATCTACTCTGACACAGATATTGTTAGGTTCTGGCAGGACTGTAAAGAAAGATTACCAAATTTGTCCAGCATTGCACTTAGATATTTGAGTATACCTGTTCTTAGTGCCAGTGTAGATAGATCATTTTCTCATTATGGTTCAGTGTTGACCGATATTCGACATAGTATAAAGCCCAAAAATCTTAAAGTTTATTCAATGCTGCAGCAAAATAATTAATGTATGTTTTGTAGCACAAATGCACTTTTTGTCTGATTTTAACTGGTTTTAAACTATTTTAAGTGCTGTTTTTTGAAGTGTGCAACATGTTTTTTTTTAATTTCCTGAAGTAAAAATGAACTTTAAAATGAGTGTTGTATCCGTGAAATTTTTTTGATTTGCCATGCAGACGCCGTGAAATCATACTCTTTTTCCGTGAATAAAATACAGCCTTACTCATGCATAATATAGTTCCACTTTCTAATGAATTCCACCCTTTCCATACCCGAAGCTGGGTGTTCGAGGATTCTAAGTCCTCGTGGGACTCATCTTACTTTAACAAAGGCTTGCAATGTGAGTCACTGTCAATGCATTCTTCGAGCTAGAGTTGCAAGTTTCTCCAATGTATAAAAAGCATTTTTGATAGTGTTTAGAGTAGTTTCAACAGTACCTGTGTCTCCTGCAACAGTGTTGGATCTTTCCTCTGCGTCTTGAAGTATCGGGTTTTGGGAAGTGGCTTCTGAGAACAATGCCGCATAGATGCATCTTCTGCTTTGATCTTCTGCATCATCTGATCCTGTTGAATTCTCCATTTTGACTCTCCTGGCTGTTTGTGGTAAAATGTTCCTTGTTAGGAGGTTTTGAATTCAACTGATGCTTGAACCCAGATAGATCATACAGATTTTCAAACTCACAGTGGGTAAGCACTAACGGATGGTGGTGTAGCCATATGCTCAGGAAGTACTTTTGAATATGGATAGCCGCACTCACCCCTCCTTCGGAAAAATTCCACAAACAAGATATTTTTTGTGTTTTTATTCAGCCATTTGTCAGTGGCAACTGCAGAAATGTGGTGCTCCACTGAGCTCCAACCTTACATTTCACACATCAGTAAGTGCGTCATCAGAGGTCCAGAGTCCATTCAAAATAGGAATTCATGTATATGTTATATATATGATTCATGATGATGTCACAATCAGGAAATACTTTTTGATTGGTTAAAATGCAGTATAAAAAACAACCTATTTTGAATGAACTCTAGACCTCTGATGAAGCATGTATTGACATACGAAACTTAAGGCTGGTGCTCAGTGGAGAACCACATTTCTGCAATTGTCACTAGCAAATGGCTGAATAAAAGCACAAAAAAAAGCTGGTGTGTTTGAGGCATTGAGACTTATACTTTACAGACAATTTACAACAACATATAGTCTATTGTATTACATTATTTTATGATTTGATGCAAACTACAAGTACAGTAGATGTGGCTAAGCTTGCAACTATAAAATGTACCCCTTATGATCAGACACAGCAAGATTGATTTTTTTAGCATTAAGATGTAACCAGTTTTTTATAGGACCCAGACTAATTTTTCATTGACAGGTTTTAGATTACATGGGATTGTGTTCCATGCAACTGATCCCAAATAAATCTAATAAACACATGATCGGCCAATTTCTAAGGGAACAGTAAGCTGTAGACCACCTACAATTCTTAAAGCTCTTTTTTAGCAGATATACATTTTTTTCCAGTATATACTTGCATAAAAGGCCCCCACAACTTTTATGTATGAGGGGTCACTCTATGTTCATTCCTTCAATCATGCAGTCACATCCATTCCAAGTCGGAGTACAGTTTACAATGATATGTCATACGGGAGTGTCAAGATGAAGTGGGAAAGCCTGTTGTAACACACATCCAGTCCTGCTAGCCCCTTTCCCGAACCCCTGGGTATAGAAAGTCTTAGTAGTACACCACAGTTGGACCACTGAGATTACCAGCTGCTGTTTAACCTCCCTAGACACATACAAACATACAAAACTGCCAGCAGATAAAGGCCATACAGTCTATCAAGTCTGCTTGAGTGTGCAGCTAGTCATCCCCTTATTCAGCAGCTGCCCCTCCCTCCCTGACCCTCATAATGGTGACCCTCCCCCTCACTTTGCCCCACCCCCTCTTAAAACTGCCCACCAATTTGCAGGAAACCATGTCCTCAGGCAGCACATTCTACCTAGATACCACCCTTTCTGTGAAAAAGTGCCTCCTCATGTCTCTCCTGAATCCTCCACCCTCCAGTCTCAGACCATGCCCCCTTGTGTGCCTCCCTCCTTTTAACTTTAAAATCCCCTCTGTACCTGTGTTGTTAATATCTGCCACATATTTAAAGGTCTCTATTATATCTCCCCTATCCCTCCTCTCCTCCAGGGAGTGCATGTTCATTTCCCTTAGCCTTTCCTTGTAGAATTTGTCCTCCAATCCCAGGATCATCCTTGTAGCTCTATGCTGGACCCCCCTCCAGTAATTTAACATCCTTCCTTAAGTATGGGTGCCAGTACTGTATGCAGTACTCTAGGTGTGGCCTTACTAATGACCTGTACAGTGTCAGGATCATCCTTCCTCTAATGGAGGTGATACCTCTAGCAATACACCCCAGCATCTTATTGGCTTTAGCTGCAGCTTTCCTGCACTGTGCTGAGTGGTTCATTTGCCCAGTTATTATCACCCCCAGATGTTTCTTCTCCTCTGTAGTGGCTACCTGCACTCCTCCCAACTTGTAACACCTCCTTGAGTTCCTTGCTTCCATGTGCATGGCTTTGCACTTCTTTGCATTGAACCCCAGTTGCCATGTGTCTGACTGGCACTCAAGTTTAGTCAGATCTTCCTGCAGCCCCTGCTGCCCTACTGTGTCCTCCACCACTGACCAATCTTTGTGTCATCTGCAAAAAGGTTAATCTTGTTCTTAATGCCATGCAAGATGTTGGTGATGAAAATGTCAAACAACATCAGGCCCAATACCAAGCCCTGTGGCACTCTGCTAGTCACAGCCCTGGGAGCTGAGATTTCCTTACCACCACCACCCTCTGCTGCCTCCTCTGCATATATTTCTTAAACTGATGTAGCATCTCCAGTCACCTACTCTAGTTTCCTAGTAACCTCTATATGGATATCCCACCTCAGCCTTTGTCCAACCACATTTCTAAGTATCTATAGGATTTGACTTTCTGTAACACGATATTATTGTCTGTTTTAATTATTACATTCATGTTGGCTGACCTTGTATTTTTGTCCCTATTAAATAATACTATTTGAGTGTTCTTTGGATTCAGGACCAACTTATGTTTCATAAAAAAGATTGGGCATCATCAAAACCACATTGTAATTTTTCCTGAATCTGATTAACCACATTTCTTGCTGTTGGTATATTGTACCATCTGCATATAAATGATAGAAAATGGATGCATCAGTGAAACATAAATTGTTCATGCACATGTTAAAAAGAAGTGGGCCCAATATGATCCCTGTGGCACTCCAGTAGTATTTGATGCAAAGTTAGATCTGTAGTCACCTATAGATACCAGTTGCTGATGACCTCTTAAATATGAAATAAACCACCCAATTCAACCTCTAGTCAACCCCATCAAGGTCAACCTGGACAGGAGGATACCAAAGTCCAAAGTGTTGAGGGCTTTTAACAAATCAAAAAAATTACTCCAACAGATAATCTCCTGTTTAGGATTCATTGAGGAGGTGAGGAGATCCCAGAGGCTTGAGTTACAAGTCTGAATTGATCGGATATCTATTCAGTCAATTTATAGGGCTTTGTCTTTTAATGCCATGCGGGAATGTTTTGAGCGACTCATTTGAAAAGTCAAATGAAGGGTGAGTTGCACAGCAGTGGCAATGCACATGCTGGATGGTGGCAATATGCTGCTTGATGGAAGGACATTCTATTTTCTTAGGAGCAAACAGATGCAAAAGCAAGAACTTGTTGAACAGAGATTGTTAAAGGATCAAGGGCTGAGTTGATGTGGAATATGGGGTACCTTGTCCAGACTGAAGTGTAGCCTCAGCAAGTGATGACCATATTACTGACCAGGCTGAATCCAAGTGATAGTTCATGGCATTTACCGATCTGACAGATTGGGAGGTAGTGTCATACAGGTGTCCACTGTGGCATTCACACTGATGGATGGCTGAAGTGAAAGCAAGATAGAGAGTCAACTAGATGATTAGCAGTTCCTGGAATTTGTGCACAATGGATCTGAAAACAGTCACAGACAAATGCCCAGGTCAATACATCTGTATAGGGACAGCGCAGGGGTGATCACAATACAACTCTAAAGAGCACACATTTTAGCGCCTTGATTTTAAATGTACTTTTGGCAAAAAGCAAAGACAAGTCTCAAATAGCAAGGCTGTTGTTATTTGAGTCCTGGCTTCAATATTTATGAAAAATCCTTTTAATATCAAAAGTAGGGCATTACAAAAGATGCTCAATAGATTGTATGGAGCACACCCCTGAGCTCTTCCTATATAATGTCACCAAACATCTAAGTGTTGGGGCATAGCCAGATATGCTAGAAGTTGAACAGATCATGTTGCCAACCCCTCGAGCAAATTATAATCACTTTCCTTCTTAAGGGGCAATTGCATGTAAAAACTAGTTTAGAGGATCTCCCATACAGGTAAGAGGGCTTCCTTTTTGTTTTATAAGCACTGAAACAGGTTGTTTTAAACTTAACATATACATTTCTTTAAGAAATGAAGTCTGCCCTGAACAAGAGTATCAAAACTTGCAGACTTCATCCGTAGACAACATGTTAACAACTTTTAGTACTATGCCCAGAGTCTCATTTTATCTTTTTTCCTTCCATTCAAAACTAAAATCACTCAGGGACTGGACTTGGGAAGCACAGTTAGAGAAAAAGAAGAAACAAAACAATCCATTCAACATGCTGAAAAAAGGTTTGAGCACATCCAGAGATGCACTTCCCTTCAAGCTGAATAAGGATTGAATGTGGGTCTTTTTTTTTAAAGAACATTTTACTCTCAAATAAGAAAACTCAAATACTCACATGCTTACATTTACAAAGTATCCATTTTAAGTTAGGATTTGATGTTATGCCCAGAACCAAGTAGAAAAACTAACTAGTGAAATACTAATTTGCTTAATTCAGTTCCTGAGAGAAATATCTTTTTTTCTTCCAGTCATGATTGGTATCATTTTTGCCAAGTAAGAGCACTTCAGTAATATTTTAACTGATTTTACACTGGTCTGTTGACAACATTTGCCACAAAAAAAGAAAAGGACCAAACATAATTTCTATTAAAAACTAAACACCTATACATGAGCAGTTGTATCTTAATAGCATACCCATTTTGCATGCAGAAGTCTTTTAAAGCAATATGACAGAAAAATGATCTCCCTCAGAGCAAGATGATGTATCTGCATTGGGTGATGCAATGTAAATAAATTGTAAAATTACACACTTGTTTCACCCATTCCTAGCTATTACCCATCATAAGCAAAGCTGAGTTAGAGTATTTGGTATTGACAATGTTATTATGGTACTAGTTGAATATACTGTGCATTGATTGCAAAAAACAATGGACTAGATTTTCAAAGAGCCCTTAGGGTGATGCAAGTTGTGTCACTCCAGGGCTGAAGCAAACTCAAGGTGCGCAAGGGATCCTGTGCCTGATTTTGGAAAAATCAGGGTCCTGGTGCCAAACTACCTGCAGGAATTATGGCAGGGATCCAGCCTCCCAACCTGGAGCAACACTAGTGGGGCCAGGATGGTTAGGGGGTTGAATCTGCTGGATAGGAGGGGGGCCAGGAGCAGAAGGGGCATGGGAGGTGCCATGGGGGAGTCAGAGAGACAGCTTGGCATAAGAGAAGTGATGTGGCACCTGTCAGGGTGCATTTGCTTTGTTGAATATTTGCTAATGTTTATCAATGCATATTAGTGCACTACACAGTACTGTACATATGAATTCTATTCTAAATACAGAACCTGATCAGGTACAACTCATCCAAGGAGGGGCAAGTGATACAGTATTTCCAACTTACATGGAAGTACATGATAGGCGCTCATGTACTTTCATGTAATTTTGATGTATTCTCTGTCATGATGTTACCTGCTGTTATTCTACCTCTCAAAGCTGTTATGTATCTTGTTGACATACTGCCAACCTTTACCATTTAAAGCCAGTTGTACCAATTGCTGTTCCACCCACTTGTTCGTGGGCCCATATGTTACCTTGACTCTGTATTTTGTTTCTTATGTACTCTGTAACCTCCCGGGTCGCACCTAAAAATAGGCACTTGTTGTCTAGTGTGCTTACCTGGTTAACAAAAGCAAATAAATAAATATGTGAACAGAACTTAGCAGACTTCAAAACATTTATGTTATACAGATAGTAACAATCAGCCACTATGTACTTATTATTGGGGGACACATTTGCATATCCTCACAGTCGATGGGATGGAACCACCAAAGAGGGGTCAAGGGACGGAAAGTGACATGGCACCAGGCTGCCAGGACTGTGCCAACCTGGTACCATTTCACTTTATGTCCCTGGAACCCCCCCTTGGCTATCCCATCCCATCGGCTGTGAGAATATGCAAACATCATCCCAAATAATAAGTACATAGTGGCTGATTGTTACAATCTGTATAACATAAATGTTTTGAAGTCTGCTAAGTTCCATTTACATATGCTGCCATGTTAGTTGGACTGTATCAATTGCCCCTCCTTGGATGAGTTGGACCTGATCATGTTCTGTATTTAGAGTAGAATTCATACATACAGTACTGTGTAGTGTACTAAATATAGGATAAAGTATGAGGTGCAGTGTGTTACAAGAATTTAACACACACTCGAGTTGTTGGATGGCACATAAACCCCAAGGGCAAAGCCTGAGGGGTTTATGGTAGCCATCCAACAATGAGGGTGTGTGTTAAATTCAAGTTTAACACACTGCACCCCATATTTTGTTTTATTTAATTTAATGGGTCGAATTTTTTATGCCAACTCCCATCTGCCCCTGCATATGCTCTGTGGCATGGAAATAACGTTTGTTTTTATTTATTTCAATTCAGGTGGTTAGTGCCTGGCCAGTGGCACTAATGCTTACTTACCATACTGGCCCAGGGTGAAGTTAGAGGAGGAGGAGGCAAGAGATGTTGGCTGACAATGGGCACTGAAGACAGGCAGTGGGGGGAGGACTTGGGGGTCTAGCTGTTCTTGACACTCCTCTCTCGGCTGGTATGATGCAGACTGCAAGTATGTGGCTCCACTCGTGGATGCTGCAGACAAAAGTCAGAAAATATTTTAAAAGGAAAAAAAAATGGGGCAACATTATGGCAACAACAAGGATCCTGACTGATCGCTATTCTCAGGAACCACTGACACTATCACTCAGCAGTCTCTTTTAGTTAACTAGCTCCTGAGGTGAGTTCTTTTGTGGGAGAAAGCTGATGAGGGAAAGTGCTTTGTTTAGTGGTCATGAGCCACAGTATGGCTCCTGCAATTTTTATATTGAAAGGTGCCATGTATTAAAAAAATGCCATACTACACATATGTGTATAACAGCATTTAATACACGACTTTTTCAACAGGAAAACACGTGACCCATTAATTAATATGCGTTCATAGACATTATTTATTTGTTTACTTGTTTATTAATAAATGGGTGGGTGCACTAGACATTAAATATGCCTATTTTCAGACACGACCCAGGACAGCACACATCAAAAAATAGATACAATCAAGACACTGGACCTGGGAAACAATTAAAGTGAAACAAGGCAAGAGGTAAAGCTAGTAACATAATATATACATTGGGGGAAGGGAAGAATACAGGAAAGGCAGGAGAAATCATAAGCTAGAAAATATAACAATATAACATAATGCATTATAATACAAAGTACAGTATACCTGATAATAGAACAATAAAACAATAATACAATAAAGTACAGAGTACAGCATTGGGACAATGTAAATACAGCTTCAAGTAATGTTAAGGGTAAGGAACAGAATAATGGGAAGTAGACCAGTGGCAGAGCAGCAAAACCAGGAGGGGAAAATGAGAGTGCAGTATGCGTCATTGCATTATATTTGGCAACAGGCACAGGCTGTAATTATCTGGTGTAAAACAGGACATTCAGGGAGGGAGAAAACAGATACAGGGGTTAGAGTTTAGGAGTAAGTGATGTAGCTCCTTTTTGAAATGGGTATGAGAGGGGGAGAGTCAGATGGATACTGGCAGGAAATTCCAGTAGGTGGGGATGAGTAGGAGAAGACCTGGAATCCCTTGGTTGTGTTGCATTTAGGACAGCTAGAAGGGACTGATCACCAGACCGTGGGGGTGGGGGTAGCTGGAGCTAAGAGTAAACAATAATAAGGCTAGAGAAGAGGGCACTTCAGTTCTAGTGACATTATCTTTTGGGGTGTCAAGAGTGTAGAAGCAGCAGGCATCTGGGGTAGCCATTTTAGACTACTATAGGCTGACAGTGATGAGTGAGCCGATAAAATGCCAGGGCAAAATGACAAATGTTGTTATAAGATGTGTCCCATTTATGGAGATTAGCTTTAGAAGCCTGTTCAAAGGTAACAGCTTTATAGGTGAGAGTGAGGAGATGGACCCTTGGGTGATGTCAGTACTGGCAGAAGGTGTAAGGGCCTAGCTAGTCTTAAAGGCCAGGCCAAGTTTGGAGTTGACGGTTTTACAGGAGTTGGAGATGTATAGGAAAAAGTCAAGAGAGGGGTTCAATGTAATCCCTAGGTATTTAAAAGATGTAACAGTTTCAAGTAAAGAGCCATCATAGCTAGATATGGATAGAGGTTCGGTACACTTCTTTAGCCTGGGAGCAGATTCAAATGACGTGCAGTAGGTCTTACTAGGGTTTAGTACTAATGTGTTTTGGAAGAACCAGGACAAGAATTTGTGGAATTTAGAGGTAAGGCTGGTGTTCATGTCAACAAGACACTTTGAGCTGCAGTAGAGGACTAGGTCAACAGCATAGAGTAAGGTGGAGCAGGATGTGGTGGATTAGGATAAGTCATTTATGAAGATGGTAAAGAAGAGGGGGACAAGAATAGAACCCTGTGGAACACCAATACTAATGCTGGATAGGTCAGATGTAGAAGAGTTGAATTTAAGAAATTGTTTCTTGTCTGAGAGGTAGCTAGTACACCATGTAATTACATTGGGGGAGATGCCTAGGGATGCCATTTTAGATTTGGGAAGGGAGTGGTCAACCAGGTCAAATTCCTGTGTAAGGTCAATAAAACTGCACCAGTTAGGTAATCATTCTCCATGGCCACTTTGGTACCATCAGTGAATTTGATGATAGCCGTAGTGGTACTATGTCCCTTGGTGAAACAATGCTGGGTTCCAGAGAGGAAGTTGCGGTCATGAAGATACCCAATGTTTTGGATATAGACTATCTTTTCAAGAAATTTCCTTAGAACAGAGAGGAAGTTGCGGTCATGAAGATACCCAATGTTTTGGATATAGACTATCTTTTCAAGAAATTTCCTTAGAACAGAGAGGATGGCTATGGAACCATAGTTAGTGATGGATTTAGTGTCACCCTTTTTTTTTTTGTATTATCATCTTTATTTACCCCGTTGTGCTCAGTGACCCCCACTCCTTCAAACTCCACAAGTCCCCTCGAGCCCCACTGTCCTTACTCAAGCCTCTCTGACTCTTTGTATTTGCAGCCGGTCCCTGGGATATCCCGGGCATATCCCTTCACCAGGTGGGTCCCTCTCCTCCGAGAGGGAAGGCACTGAGGGGAGGACAGCCCCAGCACACACTAATTAGGGCCCAGGGATGCTGCCGAGGAGAAAGAGGCCCTGGGAAGGCACCGGAGGTGGCAGGTACAGAGAGCTGTCATCCAGCAGGCAGCGAGCGATACTTCCACTTTTTATAGATTCCCCTGCATGGCGCTCATGTAGTGTCTCCAGTCTCCACTGGTGGCCGCTACTAAGTGAGGCCATCCCCAAACTTACCCCAGGATAGGAGAGCAGTCCTATGGATGCTCAATCCTTATCCTCCCCTGCCGAACCCCAGCAACCCGAGACCATTCCTGAACCCGGGTCGCTGGTGTGGGTAGAGGTAAGGCGCCAGCACCTCAACCCTCTACGCCACCAGGCAGTGTCACCCTTTTTAAACACAGGACAATCTTGGTGATCTTCCATATGTTAGGAACAATTCCTGAGCAAAGGAACAGGTTAAATATCCTTGTCAGAGAGGAGGCGAGGAGAGCGGCAATACGTTTTAGTAGTCTTGCTTCAAGGCCATCAGAACTAACACTACTGTTTTCAGATAAGGAGCTAAATAACTGACGCACTTCCATCTTTGATGTTATATGTAAGTGGAAACAATGTGCTGAGGGGGGAGTATCTTCAGAGAGGAGAGGAGTAGATCCAGGGAGAGATGAAGATGGATAGGTGTAGTTAGAAAGGTCAGAGAAATGTTGGTTGAAAGCATTAGCAATGGTAGTGGGGTTATTGCAATGTGTGCCTTCAAGCACCATGTCATTTGTAGACTGAGTAGGCTTGCCCCATTAAGCCTTTTATGTGACTCCAGAAATTTTTGGAGTCATGAGCAGTATCGAGCAGGAGGCGTTTACAGTAGGAACTTTTGACCAGATAGATGGACCTTTTGCCTTTGTTCCTCTTTTTTCTATAGTCAATCAAGTCAGCCAGAAGGCCAGAGGTCTTGAATTTAGACCAGCTCTTGTCTTTATCCCTTAGTAGAGCAAGAAGGTCTTTATGAAGACATCTAGTGGGAGTGCCTTGGATTCCGAGAGACTATGGGAAGGGGGGGTGTATTCTGGAAAAAGGAGAAAGGGTAATAAAATAATCTAAGGCCTCATTTACATCATTAGTGCTATAGAGTGTGCACCAATTGATCAGAAATAAGCCATTCTTGAAGGCTACAGGGTTCAATTTTGAAAAATCACAGAGAGAAATTATTTTATGGGGGGGGCAAGATGGAGTACATGCTAGCCAGTTACAATAAACAATGGAGCAAATATATAACAGCAAATGCACCCCAACAGGTGCCACATCATTTCTCTTATGCCCAGCTGTCTCCCTGACTCCTTTATAGCACCTCCTATGCCTATTCTGCCCCCAGCAGCCCAGTTTCAAACCCCACTTCCCTACTACCACAGTGCGTGGCACTGCCACAAGTCCCTTAGACCACCTCCTAACTGGTCTAAGTGGAGCCTCTTGCTGCATCCACAGTGGGCTTTGCAAAATCCCAAAAAAGGGTATGTTGCAGCCCCACCATGGCGCAAGCCCCCTTGCAACCTGGGGGCCCCCTGTATGGCATAAGACTGGTGCATTTCCAGTTTAGCACATTGGCTCCTGTTTTCAGCACAGACTGCATTCAAAAATTGGGATTGCCACATCTTTTGATGCCAACATGTCACTTGCATCATGTATTTTTGATACAGGCACCATACATCATTCCTTAGACTTTAAACATTGAACCCAATGTCTTAGCATCAGTTAAGCTTGAAGCTTAAAGCCACATGCGTAGGGCAATGAGCAGTTAGGGTAAAAATGTCCCCTGGCTGTGAATGTATGGCGTAATGTGCCTTGGAGTTTAAATGACTGCTCGATGCAGTAATGACATAATAATACTTTTGATACAGTTTTCAAGATACAGAAATGTACTCATGTACCAATGCTTTGAGATGCATGCCAAAGTTAGGATAATATCAATGATGCATCAAGCAATCATTCAAACCATAAGGAACATTACACTCCATATTCATCAAGAGTCATAGGATTTTTTTAGCTAACTTCACACTGCCCTACATTTGTGGCTTGTGCTTAACCTGTAACTGATACTAAAATGCATTTTTTTTTGCAATGCATTCCTTTCTTTTAAAAAGAATGTTTATTAATAACAGTTGCACACAACTTTGTACTGACAAAGTGGCCTTTATTCAGTTGGTATTATCAGTACATTTAATTGCAAGCAGTCCCTAGTATCCAGTAATGCACCCTGTCTCCTTCTACCATATTTCAGGCAGTCTGTGATGTCTAGTGCATCCCTTCCTAAGCAGTCTCTGGTGTCCAGTAGTGCCCTGTCATACAAAGGCACCCCCTCTCTCACCCTACCCTTGTGTTAAGCAGTTCCTGGCATCCTGTGCTTAGCATTTCCTGGTGTCCAATGGCACCCCTTCCCTAACTTTTCCACAGAGATGAGCAATCCCTGGTGTGCAGTGGCACTTTTTCCATCACCCTGCCACAATTCCAAGCAATCCCAGGAACCCAGAGGCATCCACTCCATCACCCTGCCCATGTGCAAAGTAGTTTCAGGCATCCAATGGCACCACCTCTGTCATCCTGCCCCTGTGCCAAGCAATCCCTGTCATTCAGTCGCCTCCTATTCCTCACCCTACCCCAGTGCCAGGAAAGCACTGGTGTCAAGTGGTACACCATCCCTAATCCTGTCAGAGTTGCTAGCTATCCCTGGAATCTAGTGGGATCCCTTCCCTCACCCTGCCACTAAGCTAGGTTATAACATTCAGTGGCACCACCCCAGACTGGGACTGGTAAACCTCTCCTTTCTCCTCCATAGCCAGTTACCTTATGGGAAATGTAGCATAATCACAAATTTGGGACTGAATTAATACACTGATGTATTTGTTAATTCACAAGTTAGAATAACACTTATTATATGGAGGTCAGCTTGAAGGTGAGGGGAGGATTTATCTGGATGCTGTTGGGGTCTCTAGTATTTGCTGGCACTAGAGATGAAGTCTTGATGCCACCACAGGGGGCATGGGTATGTTACCTGGGATGGACTCACAGTGGCCATTTTTATTTATAAAGCTAACAAATTATTTTTTTAACATGGGGTGTGCTCCCTGTGTCAGAATAAAGGGTTGGGAGAACCAGCAAAATGGGAGGATTATTTTGATGACACTATTCATGGGCTTCCAATGATTCAACCTGTAAGCCAGTGGGTAGGGGGTGAGCAGGGAGGAACATTTTTAAAAACACAAGTTCCTGATGCTGGGAATTGGGTCCCACTATTTTTATTGGAGAACCATGGAGCATGAAGCACTAACAAGCCACTTAGAATGGACTCCAGCTAGCTGCTCTTTTTTAAGGTATACTGGCAGTGTAGATGTGGATGGGATAATTATGTAGGCAGGTAAATAAATAAACAAAATGTGCTGACACGGAGGTGGCAGTTGGTGTTGGCAAATAAATTAACAAAGTGTACCAATATCAGGAATGGAGACCTGGTATTGGTGAGAATGTAATAACACTGTGGTCACTAATGTACCCATAGCACGATCACAAATGTGGTTTCTTTCACATAAACTGTCTGGTGCCTGATTTTTGAAGGTCTTGAGACAGCTCAGGGGCAAGTGTCATCAGAAAACCCAAGAGTGATGAGAAAGAATCTCTGCACTAATGGACGTAGTATTTTTAGACTGTGGCATGCAAGGGCAGGGGATGTTATGCCTAGTAATACAAGGCATAGTATTTCAGTGTAGCTGTGCACAGAAAATGGCTACAAGCAGACATAAATCATGGGATGTTTCACAAACTGGCTCTGAATATGAAAATACCATGCATTTGGCAAAACCTGTGGATGCACAAAGAAAGCTCCATTTTTGCTGCCCATGTGTGATTTTTCTCATTTTTGAAAATCTGGCCCTAGGGGGGTGCTAAACACCTATGAAAAAAATCACATAAAAATGTTCAGAGAGCATACATATATATATATATATATACACACACACACACACAATAGGAGTGAGTTTCTGCCATACTAAATAAAAGCAGGTATTTTCATTACAGTGAGATAAATACTGCTGATGTACACACTGTGGTAGATATCTAGATTTACACACACAGGCCAGGATATTCAGACTGCGCCAGGCTGTGGCACAAGCCTCGGTGCAGTGCAACTTGGCTGTGCAGGTGCATTGACAGGGTGATATTCAACGGAGCTGTGCCATGGCACAGCATCACTGAATATCGCACCCTGGCCACCCAGAGTGCACATGGTGCTGTGGCACTGTGCCAGTGCAAGTGGCCAGAGTGGAGCGGGGGATGCGCTACCGCAAGTTCCGTTGCGCTAGGCGAAACAATCGCGATATTCAGAAGAGCATGCAAATGGGGCCATAATGCATGCAAGGCACAAATGGGTCCATTTGCATGTCATTATGGCCCCATTTGCATGCAGGTGTGCTGATCCCCTATGACTTGCACATGGCGCCCTGCCAGGCTGCAGCCGTCGGGGACCAACGCCCTCTGCACATATCGGAAAAGTGCTCCAATGCCCAATCTCGGGCATGTGCAAATGAAGTACATGTCTTATATTCCTGGTGATCCAGTGGACTGCTTCATGCCTGATCATGGGCTTAAGTATAAAACTTAATCATCCAATATCCCTGGTAGTCCAGTGGACTGCTCGCAGCCCAATCGCGGGCTTCAGTATGAAAATATACCATCCAATATCCCTGGTGGTCCAGTGGACCGCTCGGAGCCGGATCTTGGGCATAAGTAATAAAAAGGAGAGGTCCAATATCCCTGGTAGTCCACTGGTACCCCTCCCCACCCCTCCCACTGAGCCCCACTGCCCCGTCCCCCGGTCAGCAGCAGGTAGCACTATTTAACTTACTGCCCCACCACTCCACCAATTGACACTGTACAGTAGGGTTGGTACGCCATTGTCCATTAGTTATCAGAGCGGTAGTTTATACCAGATTATTAGTCCAGATATGTGAATGGATCCATTCACATATCTGGACTGTGTAGTACGGTATGGGCTGCATGCCCATTGGCTCACACTGTGGACGTAATGGGTGTATAGCCCTACTGGTACGGTGTCAGTCAGGGTGGCAGGGCGGCAGACAGGTGCTGCCGCCGCCCGCTGACTGTGTGGGACCAGGGCAGTGGGCTCCAGTGGTGGGTGAGGGGGGTACCAGTGGACTACCAGGGATATTGGACCTCCTTTTATTACTTATGCCCATGATCGGGCTGCAAGTGGTCCACTGGACCACCAGGGATAACGGATGATTTAATTTCATACTGAAGCCCACGATTAGGCTGCGAGCAGTCCACTGGACCACCAGGGATATTGGATGATTATATTCTTCTACATATGCCCGTGATCGGCATGGGGGGGCGCCACCATGAAGGTGCAGCTGGAGCTTGGGTGGCCACCCACAGGTGGCAGCTGCCGTGTTGTGCCCTGCAATATGGCAGCTCACCTGTGGGCGGCCAGCCGTTGTTCCTTTTTTGGGGGGCTCATCTGTGTGCAGTGCAGGTAGGGGTTGTGCATACATGGGCTCAGCACAACCCAGGCTGAATATCGGGATGTGCGGAGAATGCATGGGCACGCCCACCCTACCTGCACCGCATACATTACTGATGCACTCCGGCTCATCGGGATTTGTGCCAGGCTCAATCCCCATTTGAATATGGTGCCGGGGTGCATCAGTGGGTTGCACATGGTGCAACACTGTTGCGTCATGCGCAACCCTTCTGAATATCTGGGTCACAGTGTCTACATCACCATCCATTATCTTCACTGTCGTTACCTCACTCCTAGCAACCTAAGCATAGGTATTACTTTTCCATTTCAGCAAGCAGTAATTAAACACAGCTGTGCAACAATCATGTATGTTAATTGAAAAACTCAAGACTTACATGCTCTCCCTCAGTTGCATTTATCACCGCAGAAAACACTCGAACAACCCAGTAACCGGAAAGAAAATTTAACAAAAAACAATCGTTACAACTGACCATGCAAGCATTTCCAAAATTTCCTCTAAGTGATGGAAAACCTGAGGCAGAACACAGCAACAAACTAACACTGAGAAAACACATGAAACCTGTGAATGAGGATGAAGAAGTATACTTAAGCTGCTCGCAATTCGAGCTAGATAACAAACCTCTTTTGGATCCAATAGAAAATCAGCCATCTGCAGCAAACACTGAAAATGAAAATGCCAAAAACTCTACAGAAAAAAAGTACTTCATAGACACAGATTACATTGACAAATACATTGATTCATCCAGAAATGACAATACCAGACAAAAAATGGACTCTGACATCATCAACTTACACCAATTCCTGAATGAAAATATGGGCATCTCACAAAGTATAGAAACTATACCACCAGAAGAGCTTGACAAACTGTTAAGTAATTATTTCATTCACTGCTACAAAAAAGACAGTTCAGAACATGAACCATTAAGTCTTAGACTGAAATTTCAGAGTTTCAAGAGATATTTAAAAAGACATGCCTATTATGAATCCATTTCTTCCTCATCAGCAAAATTCTTAAAGTGCTGAGAAGTACTAAGGTCAAAGCAAAATAAATTAAAAGAACACGGTAAAGGCAATAAGCCTTCTGCTGCTGACGAATTGACAGATACTTTAATTAACGAACTGTATGACAAAGACATTTTTGGTCCTAGAACCCCACAATCCCTCATAAATACATTGTGGCTAAACTGTACCATGTATTTCATAATTTGAGGAAATACGGAATGCCACAATTTAAAATGCTGTGACATAAAGCTATGTTCTAATGAAAAAGGTGACAAATATATAGAATTTTCCATAAATGGCAAATCAAAACAAGAAGTGGAGTTGATCCCAAAAACACCAGACTGTTAAAGCCTCGAACATATCCTATTAGTAACGGAAAGAAATGTCTAGTAGCCAGTTTCATGTTTTATAGTGAAAAAAGACAAATGAAAAGTAATTTTAACTCAGCTTCTTTCTTTCTGGCAATAAACCACCCCAAAAACTTGGTTACCTAACGTGCTGGTTTTAAGATCAACCTCTAGGAGTTAATACTATAGCCAATATATTAAAATACATGATACAGTCAGCTGGAATTGAAACTGACCACAGACTAACAAACGACTCAATCCTTAAACACCTGCTACAGAAGCTTGTAGAATCCAATATATCACCTACTGAAAATGATACAAGTATCCGGTCACAGGCAGCTTCAATCTTGCAATCATTACTCCAAAATGAGTGAGAAGAAACAGAAAAACATCTAAAATATCTTAAGCAGTGACACTGAGCCGCAACTTTCAACATCTTCAAAATGTGAAACTACACATGAAAGTAAAGATAAACTTCTGACTTTCTCTGAGACCATGACAGCCTGCTGTGCCAATCTAACTATTTCAGCAAAGCACATAACATTCAATGTTTTCCAAGGTTAGCACAGTACCTCCAAAATATATACAAAATCCCACAAACCTATAATATATTTTAATATTCTCTCTACTTTTCTATAGGTCACCAAGACAACATACCTCCCAGAAAGAAAATAAACGCAATACCATTGAACACAGACAGCTACTGAAGAACTGCTCACAAAATACCTGCTACTACATACCTGCAAAACATAGATGAAGAAATACCTGAAGTTGTGTTCAAGAAAGCAGAGAACATCTGCAGTCATGAAGAACTTCGTTCATGATACGTAACATATTTTGTACAAGCACCCTTAGCAAACTTATATTATGCACAGAGCAAAAATAAAAGGACAAAAAAAATGATACACATGCTTCACTATAAATAAAACATTTATCGAGTGAAAATAAACTTGATTCCCAGTACTGCTCCACACCAATCACCCTACCCACTTCCACCAAATGACCAATTAAAATCCCACAATTATGATTCATGCCAAAATCAACAAATTAGACAACAGAAACCTAAACCAATCGCACACGCTTCTCCCATTAATGAACCACACCAATCAATACAAAAGTACAATCACTGAATAACAGCCAATCACATCACACTACACCATCCCACTCAAGAAACAGATGACCAGTCATTCAGAAAATTACCGCACAATCGCAGAACAGCATGAAAACAAAAAATAACTCCTGCATATGAAAGCAATGTAGTAAGATAAGCAACAGATAAAACATATTACCACATTTCTGCCCTATTGCATAAATCAAACATATGATTGGCAGGAGAGGGATATGGCAAATATTCTCACTCCTGCATCATGAGGCATGGATATCACACTCTGCAGGAATGAGAATATTTGCCATATCCCACTCCTGCCCATCATGTATCCCCTATATATGTATATGTATATATATATATATATATGTATATATATATATATATATATGTGTGTGTGTGTGTGTGTGCATGTGTGTATACATGTATGTGTATATATATATATATATATATATATATATATATAGAGGGGCATGGCTGAACCCCTGTAGTTAGGGTTGAGTAGGCAGTGTAATGTTAAATCCCAAATTTTGCACATTAATAGTTTTGCAACCATTCTACAGATTTGCATGACATTTGGAATGCACGGTCTTGGATGGTAGATCTCTTGATATCCTAAGTTGTGTTTTGATTGGATTTGTGGTTTTCATGCAGCAAAGTGCCAAAAAATGCATTTTCGCCTTTTTTTAACTAATTTTTGCTGATGTTTGCCCATCACACTGTGGCCACACCATTTGGACTTTTGGTCTGTAATTTTCAGGGTAGAAAGAGGTTGCTCCAAAGAACAATCCAGTATTGGTTTGTTGAAAACATAATAATCTGTTTCAAAGTTATTTAATCTTGAATTTTTGGGTTCTGATCATGCTCAGTTCAGTCTTTGGAATATATGTGTATTTTGTGAAAGAGAGTTTACTTCATGATCAAGGAATTTGTCACCCTGTGAACAGGGATTTATAAAATCCTTGTTCATGAGGAAAAATTCCTCTTTCATAAGCCGCCATATTGTTTTGCCTTTGCCCCACAAATAAAATGATACAACTTGTCCCACAGTTGTGTTCTGACTTGATTGAAGTATGGGTTTTGTTCTGGGTGACACCATGTACAAACCCATTGCTATGCTTTGTTTGTATTGAAAAATGGCCATTTTTACTTTTTAAAATCCTCGGTCATCACTCACTAATGATCCTCGTTTGCAAGGTGACAAAATCCTTGATCACGATTTCTGGACCAGATGGCCCTGTCTTGTGAACAAGCGTTGGCTCACGAACAGGGATTTTATCAGCTCATGAAAGGGGATCGGCTCATGAAAAGGGATTTTGACAGCTCACAAAAGGGGATTGGTTTTTTGAATCTCCTTATGTGAGCTGTCAAAATCCCTTTTTGTGAGCTGTCAAAATCCCTTTTCATGAGCCGATCCTTGTTCACGAGCTGTCAAAATCCTTGATCAAGATTTCCTGACCAGATGGCCATGTCTTGCAAACAAAGATTGGCTCACAAACATGGATTTTGTCACCTCACGAAATGGGATCTCCTGGCAAAGGGGATTTTAACAGCTTGCAAAAGGGGATATTTTTAAAGCCTCTTTCACCAGCTCTCAAAAGCCCCGTTTATGGGTGCCAATATCCACGTTCATGAGATGAAGGCCAGATGGTCAGATAGGGCCATCTGATTCTCATCCCACCTCAGGAACAAGGATGGGCTCATGAACAGGGATCCACAATGGTGGATTTCCCAATTGAAAAAAACTGCCCCAGCATTTAATTCTTTAAATGCTGACATTGGGTGCCCAATCCCCATGTTGGCATGTATCTCCCTTCCCCCCACTAATATGGCACACTGGAAGCCACCCCAGTGTGCCAAATAAATATATATTTTTTATTTAAATTAAATGCTTCCAACACCAGGATGCCCATTCCTGTTATAGGATGATGCCCCTTCCCCCCCCAAAGCCAGTAGTGTTGAATTGCCAGCACAGGGTGCCCAATCCCTTTGTCAGCATGTATCCCCCTCACCGACACTAATATAGCACACTGGGAGCCAACCCCAGTGTGCCCAAATATACAATGTTACAAAATACTTGTAAATAAAGTAAACTGTCCCCTGAAGTCTTTTTGTTCACTTGTTTTAAACCTGCAAAAAAGAAAATGGTCCATCATCATCTCCCCAGTCCCCCTTCCCCAATCCCCACCCTCCCACTGAGCATGCACCTCCCCACACTGCCCCGGGAGCAGAGATCTTCTCTGGACTGGAACACGTCTGCAATCTTCAAAGCCAAACTGCAAATTGAAGAATCAAAGGTAAGTGCTGTATAATGGCAGTCAATGGGGGGTTCAACTTAGGTTGAAATCTCAGCTATTTTTAGGAATTTTGGGACCAAATTTTTAAGATGGGATTCTTGGGGCCCCACCTCGTGAACATTGGCACTGTCATTTTGTTTCTTAGTCCCAAAAGGTGATTTTGCAGTTGAGGCATGGAATCACCTTTCAGGACCAGTTAATGAAATAACAGTGCCACTGTTCATGAGATGGGGTCCCAAAAAGCCCATGTTGCAAATTTGGTGAAAAAAATTCAAAAAGATTACTACATTATGAGCGTACATTGCACAGTTTCTATGCATACTTGTAAGTTCACCAATTTTTAATATTTTCAAAATTGCAATTTTTTTCACATCTCCTTATGAACAGTACAGCTGTCATTTTTCACACCCTGACTGAAATGTGTTTTTGCATCTGTGCACAGAATGGCATGGTCACTGTATGAAATCAACTTTTGGGATGGATTAACAAAATCACAGTGCCACTGTTCATGAGGGGAGGTCCCCATAAGCTCAAGTTGAAACTTAGGTGAAAACAATTCAACAAATGACTGTGTTATGAGTGTGCATTGTGCAGTTTCTATGCATGCTCATAACTTTGCCAATTTTTCATGCTTTCACTCCAGATTTTCAACATTGCCATCTTTTCACACCACCTCATGAACAGTACAGCTGTAATTTTTAAAATCCTACCAAAAATGTTATACCACACCTGTGGCACAAAACAGCGTTACAGTTGTGCAGAATTGCATTACGACAGGGATTTGAAAGTTTTCTGTACTGGGTACAAGCGGTGAGGTGATAAGAAGGTTATGTTGAACATTTGGGGTGGAAATTTTTAAGATAGCACAGATATGACTATCTGTTGCAATTTCACTATTCCTGCTTTTAACTTAATGTGTGGAAGTGCAGGGGCCAGAGATCCCTGTATTTCCACAGCTACATACATATGTGCATCTGTGGAGGGATTGGAGCACAGGGTCTGAAGGACCCTATGCTCCCACCATGACCGATGGATACTGTTGAACTCTCTGGATGGAGGGATGGGAGCACAGGGTCTGAAGGACGCTGCGTTCCCACAGTAAAATAAAGATACTATTATACTATCTCAAAAAAAGAGGAAATAAATTGCAAAACACTTCTTTAATGCATCAGTTTGGTTTGAAGCAACAAACAAAGGCTAGGACATTAGGCTTGAGCCCCCTAACCCCCACTCTTCCTCACCCTCTTCCCTTTCACATGCCAACAGGATGGGGTGTACCATGGGGAGTCATTAGGTCTTTCACCCCATTCTCATGTACTGTACCATGTCAGCCTGTTTACACATGGAATGGGGTAGAGTTGGGCCTAATGACCCATGGCACACAATTCTGATGCCTGTTGATGTGTGGAGGATGGGGTGGGATGTAGGTAGATTAGGGACTCAAACCCTAATGCCTCATTTCCATACTTTTGTCACTTCAGCCCTAACTGATGCATTAACAAAGTTTTTTGATATATATATAGATATATGCTTTTCAAAAACATTGTTAATGCACTAGTTAGGGTTGAAGTAACAAAATATTGAAATGTGGTGTTAGGGTTTTGAACCCTAACACCCCACCCCATCCACCAGGCAGCAACAGGAAAAACAATTACAGTTTCACCTCTCCTGCATCTTTGCTGATCAGGCATGGGGGTTGCATTAGGGCTATCAGCCTTAAAGCACACCCCATTTGATCATGAAGGAAGCTGAGATATGTAGACTATATGAGAATGGTGTGAGCATTAGGGCTGACAACCCTAAGGCACACCTCTTGCCTGATTAGCAAAGATGCAGGAGAGGTGAAACTGTAATGATTTTTTCCGTTGACTGGTGGGGGTTGGTGAGGTGTTAGGGTTGGAAACCCTAATGCCACATCTCCCTACTTTTGTCACTTTAACCCTAACTAGTGCATTAACAAAGTGTTTGCAAATAATATATATATATAGCAAAGAATTTCCTTACTTTTTGAGATAGAATAACTGAGTCCTCATTTTTTGTGGACGCGTAGGACCCTCAGGGCCCTGTGCACCCATCCCTCCTTAGTGTGCTTGCATTTGCAGTATAACATGAATACAATTGTCAGCATAGCATTATTATGACCCCACCTCATGAACCCAGTAATGAAAATATTGAAATCCTTAACAAAATGTGATTCCACACAACTACAATGCCATTGCATTCCACAGGTGGAAAAACAGTTTGGCAAGGGTTTCAAAAATGACAGGTGTCACGTTCATGAGGTGGTGTAAAAGGATCATTGTGTTGAAAAGTTTGAGTCAAAATATTTAACATTGCCAGTACATTGCCAATGTTGTGAGGGAGCATAGCAAAATTTCAATACATGTGCATGACTTTGCCATTGTTATATAATCTGACCCAAAATCTCAACATAGCTTTCTAATGACTCCACTTGATGAACTAGGGCAGTGAAAATGTTCCCCATAAACATGGTTTAGCAGTACTCTGTTACTTTTTCGAGCTTAGAGAGGAACACAATTATCCCCAAACAGAAGTCTCAATTACTTTTTCAGAAATGATTTTGAAATTTAATATGATTATGTTTTGTGAAATGTTTTATTTACAAATACAGAGGACAGCAATTGGTACAACATTTGTCTCTAGCTTTGCCAATTTATATTTGGCAAAGTGGGGGCAAAATTTCATAAGCAGTGGTGCCACAAATCCAAACTTGATCAAACTGGATGTGTGGCATTGCTATATGGACAATATAATCCTTATACGGAAGGGCTTCGAGCAAGAACTGGTTCAGTTTGTAGAAAATTTGAGATACTGTAACCTAGCACTAAAATTTCAACTGACTGGGGCCAAAAAAAAAATTAATTACCTTGATGTAAGGCTTTACAAGGACAGTAGGGGTAACATGCCATCAGACCTATATGTCAAGGAGACTGACAAAAATGCATTGTAACTAGTCAGTAGTTGTGATCGGAGGAACACAATGTAGGCAATAGCAAAAAGCCAGCTGTTACAAATAGGACATAACTGTACAGAAAATGTAGCATATTTTGAGAGGTAAAAACAACAAATTGCTAGATTGAATCAGAGGAGATGCTGTAGTGCAAGTACAGTGTCAGCCGTCAATACTGTAAAATAAACAAATATGGACATCTTACTAGCTAATATACAGTTTACTGTATATAGGAATACTAGAGAACATAGGAGAATTCAAACCAACAGATTTCTAAGATGGATAATTACTTATATACAGGGGACTGGTAAAGTAGTAGATGTGATCAAGAAACATTGGGAAAATCTTAAAACCGAGCTGAAACTTAGAGTCATTTTGCCACAAATGGATTATGTTATGCAGTATTTACAAAGACAGCAGATAAATTGACAGACGCTATAGCAGATACCAAACATTAATTAGAGGTGTGGGAATTACCCTTTTGTCAATATTTGATTCAGGCAACAGTGTGCAGCACCCTAGAGGAAAGGGTAATATCTACTGTAATAAATTTATCGATTATTCCCATGTGGGTATTCTTTACCTGAAAAAATGTAAATGTGGTGCTTTCTGTATCCAGAGAAATATCTGGTGTTTTAGAATCAGAATTAGTGAACATGTATGAGTTTGCCATGATGGGAATGATACAGATGCAATTGGGTAGCATTATAAAAACAGAAGATTAGAAGAACATGCAATAGAATTTTTTTGTATCCAAAAAGTAGATGGCAATATTGGGGGGGGGGGGACTGGTACTGGGAAGCACAAGTTAGTAGAGTAGAGAGTTTGTGGATTTTGACATGAGCTTGTGTGCCTCCAGGACTAAGTGATTCAATTGAACTTTCCCAATAGTTCCAAATGTTGTGCATATGGGTAAGAGGATATGATGTAGTAGACATGATGTCTTTTTTTACAATAATGATGAAACACTGTATTATAATCTTTGTATATGTGCTAGTCCATGCATTCACCTCTTTAACAAAAGTGTTGCAAAATAATGAATTTATATTTATTTGTGGCACTTATTCTTGTCTTTATATATGACCCTCTGTAGATTACTTGTTTTATGTGATGTTCCAGCTTGAAGTGCATCCCGTAAAAAGGATTGTTAGTTGGGACTATGAGGCTACATTTCCAGATATCAACTGAAGAGCTACAGTGAAGAAAAAGAGATTTCAATTCTATAACAGAGATCCTGATTCTACATGTTTTTTCTATGTGGATTCTTTTAAATGTTGTGGAATTTTTAACCTCAATTTGTACTGTAAACTAAGAAACTAAAGGTAAAAGGTAATCTGCTCCATTGATATGTTGTGTTATTGCTATGGTAACAACCAGTTAAAACAGGAGCTGTTAGGAAATAACCATAGCTACCAGTTAAGACAGCCTTCTGAGCCTCAATTCAGTCTAAGTCAGGAGCTGGGAGAGTGGGGGAATAAAACTGGAGCACCCACATTTAAGCTCTGTATGGTAAGATAATGGTTGGAGAGGCATAGTGAAAATTCCACTATGTCTGAAGCTGGGGAATGTAAAAAATAAAAAGAAGCCAGTAAGTGGAGCAACCAGCGAGAATAGATTGCTGTACAATCGTACAAAAAAGAAAAGTAAAGGGAGAGAGGCAATATGTGGCAAACTGAGATAACAGGTATCCTCCCTAATACAGCACTGTGATCAATGTCACTTACACATGGCAAGGCTAATATCTCACTGATAGCTAGTTCACCAAAAAAAAAAAAAAAAAGAAAATCTTTTAAAGTTAATTAAGAGGGAATGTCAGACTGCTAATGTACCAGGACCAACACTCTGCCCTCATATAAAATAATTATAGCCAGGTTCTACAACACGGGTCAACTAGCAGAGTTAGGACAATAAAATCAAGCACCCCTATCAATGAAGCATTATTATAGTATGTGTTTTGGAGTAACAGGTTGAGAATCCTGCCATGGCTCAAGCTAAGGGATTTAAATGGAACTAGAAGCTGCTGCTAAAATTGTGCCATGATAGTGAACCAACACCATTGCAGGGTTTCTCAAGCCAAAGGACAGTTTTCAACTAAGCAAGGCAGTCAGTGCTCCTGTGGCTTCAGTAGTGAACTTGACAATTCTACATCAGGGATACCATCATAGTGAAGCTTCTCTGACTCTCCAAATCTAAGGAGCAAAGCAAGCGTGTTACCAAAGCAGGGAATGGAGTGTGCAGCTCTGGTGTGTACAGGGTATCGGCCCATCCCAGACTATTAATAAACAGGAATGCACTGGCATCCCGAACAGCTCCATGAAGAATGCTAACAAGTGTGGCTCTACAGTGAAGTATTTTAAATGATTGGTATGTAAGTTCCTACTGTAAATCAAATCAGTCTGATAATTAAAACTGATGCAGAAACTTACTGATTAGAACACAGCAAATGCATGCAGCTTTCTAAAGCAAGTAGGGCCAGATTCTTAAGTTCCAGTGGATTATTGTAAAATTGTCAGCCAAATGATTTGATGACAGTCCCTTGGATCTTCCTTCATATGACATTTTTCGTATGAACTTGAAAATGAAAAAAGCAGAAGCAAGTTACGAAAAAGGATTTAAAATAAAAAATAAATATTTTGGACTCATTTCTCCAACAGTTAAGTGCAGAATCCACCTAAGGGAGTCCCGATGAGAAAGATAGATGTGTTGGTCTGTCTCTAGGACATAATTGTTGTCGATTTTCAAATGTTATTTTCTTGAAAAAAAAAAACAGAAAACAAGATGGCAGTAAATGAAAAAGGATTTTCCCCTTAGAAAAAAGGATTGGCCCCATACAAAAAAAATAGTTTTTCTTTCATTTCATACAGCTATCTTGAAATGCTTACTGAGCATGCTCAGAACCGATTTATCAAAATTTCAAAATGAAATAACTTTGGAACAGATTATTATTTTTTCACGAAACAAGCAAAAGGCACATTTGTGGGTCAGCCCCTTTCTATCCTGAAAATCTAAGACCAAAATACCAAACCTATTGGACAGTAGCCAAATTCAAAGAAAATCCCATTCAAACCAATGGGGAAAAAAGTGTGAAAAATTCACTTTTTGCACTATCTAGAACTCAGAATCTTCCCATTCCACTGGAAAGAAACTTGGCACATCTAGACAGCTACACCACAAGACTGTGCATGCAAAATATCATGCAAATCCCTTGAATGGTTGCAAAGTTATTAAAGTGCAAAAATTGAGGTTTAACAAAGAACTGCGAGTACAACCCTTACTATAGGGGATATGACATGCCCAGACTGAAGATATCATATTTATCTTTACCAGAGGCCAATGATATCATGATTTCTCATGAGTGGCAAAGCCACAATATCTTCAGTCAGGCCATGTCATGTTCTGTTTATACACTATGTGTTTTTGGCCACATGTGATAGAATCTCCTCAAACACAGTTCCCAATACCCCCTCCAAGAGGCTCCAACACAAAAGATGAGATACAGTATGTTTTTTTTAGAAAAACAATTATTTGGTGGATATTCGTAGTTTTAAAGAAATTTATCTGGTTGATCCTGCCATTATTTTTACATAAATAATCATTTATATAAGGATTTAAAATGTAACTGGTTGATCCTGTCCCTCTGAGGTTTGATAGCCCACTAGTAGCCATATTGGTAGTTTCACTGTTTTCCTGAAATATTCCCCTGCAACAGAACTGATGACATGTTTCATTAAAAGAAATTAAGTTGATTCTGCCATATTTTTTTAGGTAAATACTGATTTAAAACACTTATCTGGTTGATCCTGCAATTCTGCGCTTCAGTAAGCATAATAAGACTTTCACTTTCCCCCAGAAATGTTTTTAGAGTGCCTGTTTGAATTACCGCTGGTAATACACACAGTCGGTGGTTGGCCGTGGAGGTGAGATGTAGGCTGTGCCAGTCGCCGGCTGGGGAAGGGTGGGAGGTGCTCGGTGGGCTGGCATGGCTGGGTGGGGGGTGGGGCCACTAGACTACCAGGACATGGAAAATGCTAAGTTATTTTATTATGATGGGGGGACCACTAGACTACCAGGGATATGAATAATAACGATAATGAAGTACAGATCGGGGGGGACACTAGACTACCAGGGACATGAAAAAAGATATAAATAAACACATGTGGGGGGCCACAGGACTACCATAGATAAAGAAAACATATAAGATACTCATTGGGGGGGCCACTAGACTACCAGGGATACAGGGATCGCTATGTACATTATTATGATGGGGAGGGGTCCGCTAGACTACCAGGGATAATGAAAAGTAATGTTTTTTTAATCAGATGGGGCAGAACGAAGCCCCCTGAGGAAAACCCACCCTTATATAACTTTGTAGGGCACCCCTGGGCTACAAAAATGCATTTAAAATCTGACCATCCTGTCCCTCACTCACGATGCACAATCGCGATCAAAGAATCTTGCGATCAAAGATTTTGCAGGCTCATGATCAAAGATCATTAGCGAACCACGAACAAAGAATTTAAAAGCTAATAACTCTATTTTTAGACTGATTTGGATGGAACCAAAGGCATGGTTTGATAGATTGGGGCTCCCTGAGTAAAATCCATCCTAGTTTTACTTCAGAAGTGACCCCTGAGCCGAGATATTTGTGTTTTTCCGATCGGAAAACTGAAAACAAGATGGCAGACCTCGTGATCAAAGAATTTGAAAAATCCTTGGGTACAAAGATTCTTGAAGAGTGAGGCTGCAAATTCTTTTCCTTGACTTATAATGGGAACTTAAAAGTGGCATAACTTTTAGTATTTTTTTTTCACCAAATGAAAAGCGTCATGTTCAGCCATCAAAGCTCTTTCAAATGAGCCATCTTGCAGAGTGCCACACCACACAATGGCTGTGCAGGGGCACGCCCAAAATTCCAAAAGCTGCCTCCAAAAACAGATAATTTTGCATTTTTTAGCACTTTTGTACGCACATACCGTAAGTCCGACCAAAATACAATTTGGCAAATCCAGAGATATACCATGCCCCACCGCGTATGCCAAATTTCAGTCAAATTCATAGAATGGGTCCAAAGTTATTAATGCCCAAGCTTTTGACTTTAGTATGTAACTGACTGCTGAACCCTAACTATAGTGGCACGACTGCACCACTATGATATATATGGGATACATGATGGGCAGGAGTGGTGGGATATGGAAAATATTCTCACTCCTGTAGAATGAGCTCTGTATTCGGTATCCCGTGATGATGGCTACCACGATTGGGCACCTACCGAAAGGGCAACTCAATTGCGGTGCCTGTGGATGGGGCGATTGGGGAAGCTGGGTGACCGGATGGTGGAGGTGGGTGAAATAGCGACTGGATGTCACTATACATCTATGCGCATGGGGGGAGCAAGCACACCGAACATGGGCTGGGAAGGGATGGAGGAGCTGTAGGGGTGGCACTGTGGTGAACTGCTGAGGTGCATTATGGTGTCAGGGGTTGGTCAGCAGTTATGGCATGTATGGTACCAGGTTTGGGTCCTGGTGTGGTGCCGCTTGTTGTGCCTCACCCAATTTTTTTTTTACCCCAAGTTGCACCCTCCCTGACATGCACCTCCCTGGAGTTGAGAATCTTTAAGTAGGGGTGTGTGTGTGGGGTGAAGCCCCCCATGGGGAGGAGCGGGGGGCACAGCACACTGCATAAACAATAAAAATCCAAGTCCCCAGCACCATGTTGCTGTGCACTAGGGAGTCCATTGCCCCAAAAAACTTTCTGCGATGTGACTTGCCCTAATGGCAATCACCCAACGGCGATTGCCGTTATCACATAGAACCTCTGTAAGAATGCACAGCTCACTCTGCAGGACTGAGAATATTTTCCATATCCCATAATCTGCACATCATATTTGTGATTTATACCATGGGGGTGAGAGCTTTAGGAACATTTTTTCTGTGTCTGTGTGTTTTCTGCTCATTCTGTGTGTGGTGTGGTGTGAGTGAGCGAGTGAGTGAGTGTGTGTGTGTGAGTGTGTTGTTCTGAATGGACTGGGAGTCAGAAACACAATGGGACACAGTTGAGTGCTTTGCAAAGCTAATTGAGTAAGTAGTAAGTTTCAGTGAGAAAGAGAAACTGCTTTGTAAAGGAGTTTCATTTAGAATTCAGGTTGTTTTGAAGCTGAGATCAGCACAGTAATGGGCTAGGAATGTTAGAAATACAATGTGACACAGGTGAGAGTGTTTTGAAAACCTAATTGCACAAGTTGCAGCTTCAGTGAGAAAGAGAAACTGTTTTCTGAAGCAATTTCCTTCAGAAAGCAAGCTGCAATGAACATATTCTCACTCTGTTGACATCAGGAGAGTGGATAAATGGCATTTATCCTCACTCTGCTGATGTAATCAGGATTTATTGTCAATGCAGTGGAAAAAACACAGGATATTCTACTGAGAAAGCTCTCAACCCATGGTTATATATATATATATATATATATATATATATATATCATGGTAGCACGGTAGTGCTACCATAGTTAGGGTTGAGTAGCACTTTTAGGGTTAAAGGGTGAAAGTTTGCACCTTAATAAGTTTTCCACTGTTCATTGGATTTGCTTGAAATTTGGCAGCCATGGGGTGGGGGGCACCATAGATCTTGGGAGCTGCCAACTTTTGTACCAGTCAGATATATGGCTGCGGAGCTATTAAGCAACATCCATGTGCGCAATTACGCTTTTTTGTAAATTCTTTGCTCGCACCTACAGGTCACACGGTTTGCACGACCAATCTGAAAACATCAGGGGAACATGCGGCCGGGATCCCCGATGTGCCTTTTGAATATTTCGTGAAAAAATATTGAACGGTTCAAATGTTATTCAAAAAATAAGTTGCCATTATAAGTCAATGGGAAAGTTAACAAAAACACTTTCGCAAATGCACTTTTTAGTGTCGCAAATGACCCTAGTAGTGTCGCAAATCTGCCATTTTTTTTTCAGTTGGTGATCAGAAAAATTCTTGGCATTTAAAATTGGGACCCTCTAGGAACATAATTCTTTTTGTGTTCACCTAGTCGGACCCTCAGGATGCTAGCCATGTCTTTATTTTGGGGTTAAACACCCCAGAAATATGTTTTCCAGATTTTTGGGCAAAGTAGTGTCACACTTGCGACACTTTCACAAATTTTTGTGAAAGCTTTCTCAAATTGCGACACTATTTTCCAGACTATGGCCAAAATGACAGCAGTTCTTTGCCACCCTATTGCAAAAGAACGGTTTGGTCTTTTGGGCTCAGATTTGGAGGGATGGCAGCCAGCATCTCACAGATGTTCCTTTTGGTGGTTTGGTGACAAAATAATACACAGATGCCAAGTTATGGTACTCCAACATTGGTGTTTTTTCCCATAGACTGACATGGTGTCGTACGCCGCGACTTCCGGGGCTTGTATCTCAGAAATGGTGAGAGATATGAAATTTTCATTGCAACAATGTGTAGCCCTGTGGGCTACTCATTCAGTGAAAACCTAGCCCGGAAACTCATGAATCATGTGAAATTTAAAATTTTTTTCTACGTTGTACGGTTCCTGAGATATAAGCAATTTAGTATTCCAACTGCTAATTTTCTGCTCCCAGGCCCATTATTATGCATACATTCTTTGTACATACTGGGTGGGATATTCAGAGCAGATGCACCATGCGCAATAGGGATGCACACCACGCAAGAAGCGATATGCCGCCAATCTCACGATATTCAGTGGTAGCGGCTGCGCAGCACAACACCCAATGCACCACAGCGCAACAGAAATGAATGCATGTGCAAGTGCAGGGGGAGTAACCAGGAATAATGTGCACAGTGTGATATTCAACAGTAGGTGACATGCGCAATAGTGGAGCAAGCAGAAGTTGCGCAACAGCGGAAATGAACCAATACAAAAGGGAGCAAGTCAGGGGAGGATGAATGCGCCACAGAGGAGCTGTAGTGGGGAAGCATGGAGACAATGGCGCAGGAAGGCAATCCAAGATGCAGGGGGCAGGCATGCCAGGAGGTGGAGGGGGGCCACTGGAGGTGTGTGCGAGTGAGTGAAGGTGTGTGTGTGTGTGTGTGTCTGTGTGTGTGTGCGAGAGGGCCTGAGTGTGCCACAGAGGATGGAGGGCACTGGTTAAGTGGCAGGGCACACAGTGGTGAAGAGCCAGGGGTGGACCCGGTGCAGTGGCAGCATCAGCAGCACACAGCCAGGGGGAACAGGTAGACAGCTGCCCGGGGAGGGGAACACCAACCAGGGATATGGCCAGTGCCACCTTCCAGATAGAGGCAGTAATGAGGGGTGTGAGAAGGCAGGCAGCAGGGAGGCACAGCCGTGGAAGAGACCAGTGGTGGTACACTCAGAACAGGCTGTACCATGCCCACACCACCTTCAAACAGTACAGTGACCCTGAGATTTTGGGCTGGTACCACCTGAACTGGGCAATTCTGAGGCAGCTCTGTGAGCTGTGCAGTGATGAGATGCAGGCACCCACATGACGGAGCCATGCGCTGACCGTGGAGACTAAGATCACAGCTATCATGTGCCTACTCACCACAGGCACCTTCCAGAGACCAATAGAGGACATGACAGGCATAACTCAGTTGGCCGCATCACGCCTACTCACACAATTCCTCAGTGCACTGCTGCCACATGCTGTGGAGTACATCCATTTCCCCAGCACACTGGCGGAGCACACAGCAAACATGCAGGAGTTCCACAGGGTAACATGGTTGCCTGGCATGCTTGGGGCCATAGACTGCACCTATGTAGGCATCCGCATGCCACCTGGCCTAGAGGTGGCAGCATACATCAACCACAAGGGTTACCCGAGTGTCAACTACCAGGCAGTGTGCGATGCCAGGGGGCACATAATCAATGTCTGTGCCACACACCCTGGGGGAGCACACGATGCCTTCATCTGGCACCAGTCCATACTGTGCCATAGGTTCAAGAGTGGGGACATCCCCACTGGCCATCTAGTAGGTGAGTATGCATAGCACGCTGGTCGATGGGTGCAGCTAGGGGGGCTGTGGGGTATGGGCAGCGGTGCCATGGGGTACCATGGGGAATGGCCAAGAAGGCCCATGGCACAGTGTCGCAGACCACCATGATAATGAAACCCCTCTACATACAGGTGACAGTGGTTACCCACTATGGCCCTGGCTGCTCACACCATACCGGTGCCCCATGACCCCAGCACAGCAACAGTACAATGAGGCACACGCCACAACACGGAATGTCATTGAGCGGGTGTTCGGGCTGCTGAAGGCACAGTTCTGTTGCCTGCACACGTCAGGCGGTGCCCTACAGTACAGCCCCTCAAAGGTCTGTGGGCTATTCCTGGCCTGCTGTATCCTGCACAACATGGCCACTGAATGTGGGATAGCTGTTGAGGTCGAGGAGGGGGACAGTGGTGGGGACGATGAGGATGCTGGTCCAGCTGGTGTTGGGTAACCACCCCCTGGGTGAAGGGATCCATCTCTGGCCAGGATGGCCCAGCAGCACTGGGACACCATCACAGAAGAGCACTCCGGACAACACAGGTAGGTCAACAGGGCCACATGCAACCACCAAGGGCAAGGGCACAGCCCACAGACAGGCAGGGGTGGACACCAGGGGAGGACGGTGTCAGGGTCATGGGAATGGGCATGGGACTACACACAAAGGCAGGGAACAGCAGGACTGCTGGCAGCACACACACACCCCTACCCATGCCCACAGGGCCACATACACGTCCACCACAACAGGCCCCCCCACAGGACCCAACACAACTACACCCAGTGACTGGCACTGTGCGTGCCTCAGATGCTGAGCACCATTGCACAGTGGTGGACAGTGCTACGCTGGCATCATCATGCACATGCCACAGTGGCCAGCAGCTGGGAGGGTGTGCACAGGGACCGTGTGTGTGCAGGGCAGGGTACCACACCCATGCAACACACACAGAACACCACAGTGCACACAGGGCAGCGGCAGACAGTGGCCATGGAGGGGGAAGGGTCAGTCATGCAGCACAGTAGCACAGCCGCCACAGATGTATGGGTAGCCCCGCCAAGACCTGCCATCCATACCAGGCTGACCAGTGGCCTCATGGGGTGGCACTGAAGGGCCCCAAGGGGTGACACTGCATGAATGCGACCGTGTCCATGCAGGGGTCTGCAGGCCATCAAACATGCCTGCACTAGGCGTGCTAGGTATGCCCACAGCCGAACCCGGCATCGACATGGCAGGGGTCACCCAACACCGAGAACGGGGGGTGGACTTAGCACTCTGCGGGGTGTACAATGGCTGGGTACACAGCCAGTCAGCTAGTGTAGCCATGACAGTTGCCATTGCAGTGGTCTGCCTGTCAATGGCTGTGGTCACATCCACCTGCTGTTGAACCAACTCCGCCAGGAGCAGGACATGGTCCCTGCATCGCCGGTCCTCTGCCTGGCACAGCTCCACACAGAGTGCATCCACTGCCACCACGAGCCACACCTGCTGATCCACAGAGGCCTGGAGAAGATGGCTGTGGTCATCCAAGGGGTCATCTGCATGGCCAGCATGCTGTCCCCCATGGTGTTCCTGGTCCTGCTGCACTGTGTCCCTCAACGGTGGGTGCTGCACAGCACTGTCTTCCTGGGCTACGTCCACACATGGTGCAGTGCTGCTGCCCCGGCCCTCTCCCCATCTCAACACTGGCCAGCTGCTGACACTCCCCCTCTGTCTGCCGATTGCCAGGCACCACTGGCACAGCTGCAGTGGAACAGCCCCACCATCCTGGCTGCATGCCAGTGCTGCCCCACTGGAACCCACAGACGCAGCCTGGACAAGGGCTGTTGTACAGGCAACCATGCCAGCACTACCTGCAGATCCACCTGGGCGGATGCCATCCTTGGGATCACCCAGTGTCCCACAGACAACACTGTCCAGGATGTGCATCATGTCATCATCAGTGCTGGAGTTGGCCCCGATCTGTGTCTCAGCACACAGGACACCGCGGGCGGCATCACGCTGGAACATAGCCAGGGCCATATCCGCACCCGCACCACAGGCATCAGTCCAGACAGATGTGCAGGGCTGCAGATGCTCAGTCCCTCGGACACCTGTGGAGGTGGATGGGTGCTCCACCATGTTCAGGGATGCCCCCTCAGTGGACACGCCCACCACCACTGCCCCATGCAGACACTCAGGAGCTGTAAAGGAACACAGTACTGTTAGTGGTTCTGCCTGGCCCCCTTGCCACCCACACACTGCCAGCACTTGTCCTACCATGTAGTGATGGGCAGCCGCTCATCTGGAAGTCTCCACCTGGAACACCCTGAGTGGCACTATGCTGCATGCTGCCGGCCACCTGCTCCTCCAGTGGCATCAGGCGGGGAACGTCCTACTGGCCACCACCAGTTGCAGCACATGCCGCTCTGATGGCAGTCACCTTATCCTTGATCCGTCTCCTGTCCGTGCCAACCTTTTTCTTGCACTCCTGGACAGAACGCTGGTGGCTGCCCTGCTGGTTGATGACATGTGCCACCTCACCCAACGCCACCGCACGGGCCTCTGGTTTGCCCCTCTGTCCACTCAGCAGTGGCTCCCTGTCGAGGTAGGACTCAAACAGGGCATCTGATTCCACCCTGGTGAAGTTGGGCCTCCTCTTCCACACCCTTCCCTGCTCCTCTTCATCCTCTCGCTTGGTCATGGTTGTGCCTGGGAAGATGGACAGGTGTTACCATGGACTGTGCAGTCTCATACAACCCTCCCAGACCACTGTCCCCACGTCTCAACTGCATGGCACCTACCTCAAAAGACTGAAATATCGATCCATGGTCTATGCAGTCTCAGGTCGCTTTTATAGTGCATTGCAAGCAAATGAGGGCAGGCTCAACTGTAATGGGATGCAAATGCAATGGATGCACCGTAGAATGGCTTATGAGCTGATTAGCATAACCTGGCTGAATATCATGCTGTTGCGCCTTGAGCAATGGTGTTGAGCATGCTCAGGCTGTGGCGCTCCACTGTGACGTGCGCAATCGGCACCACAACATGCATGCCCGCTGTGCTGACACCTACGCTAGTGGTGCTGCTGATGCACTGTGCATGGGAGGCAGTACAGGGCACTGCCATCACTGTGTCTGTGGCGCTCGTGAGTTATATGTCCAAAGGGGTGCACATGTCATGGTGCACTGTGGGTGCCATGGTGCCTCAGCGTGGTAGGCCACTGCTTGGCATCACACATGTGCACCCTACCATGCTCCACACAGGGGCCTCCCAATAGTGCTGTGGCGCTCCGAGCGTGGACAGACCCTTGACCCTGCAGCTGCCCTTTACCCTCTATGCACCATGCGCCCCCATGACTGCCCCCCTATTGTGCAGTCAGTGCCAGCGTGATTGTGACTGGCAGCGCAGTACCATGCTGCCACCACACGTGAGGCACGTGCGCTACTGGGCACCATTTTGAGCTTGCCAGTGTCTGCACTATGCTGTGCACCAGAGCACCAGTATGGACCTCTGTAGAACTGGCAAACCTGGTGGCTCTTGTGGAGCCCCATGCAGGTGCCCTGTTTGGGCAGGTTCCCCTCCTGAGGCCACACACAGCGGTGTGGCAGGAGGTGGCAGAGGGCCTTGAGGAGGCCACTGGGCACAGCAGGACCACACAGCAGTGTCACCACCACTATGGGGACCTCCAGTGGTGTGACCCCGACCATCTAGAGAGATGCAGGTGCTTTCCAGACGGGGAGCCGTGCCACAGCCAGGTAGGTGCTCCTTCACCACACTAGTAACATCCATCTGTCCTGGTGGCACAGTGTTCAGCAGGCCATGCCACCGGGAGGGCTGGACCTGTGTTGCCAGTTGTGGGGGTGCATCAAGTACACCCTGCGCCACCGCAGCACAGACGGGCTGTGCGGGCACGCACACTACTGGGGAGGCAATGGTTCAGATGTGTACTGATGGGACTCTCTCCACATTTCCACACTTGGCCCGGAGGATCACCACAGGACCCGGATGGCCAGAGATCGTGGAGGTCAGGACGCCGCTGGTGGTGTGGCCATGCAGGCAGGGCACAGTGGTGGTGCTGGGGGTCAGCAGCACCCTGCTGACTGGGACGCAGGTGAGTTCCATGTTTCCCTTTACAACTATGCATGATGGGTTGCAGGGGTGGTGGTGAGGCGTGGCCCCCTGCACATGGCCCCTACTGCTGTGCATGTCCCACAGTGCCCTCCACACCATCCTGTGGGTCAGCACTTATGGGTGGGTGTCACAGGTGGGCTGTGTGTGCACTGGATGCCTGGCTGTGCCACTGCCATCCCACTACATTGCCATGATGCCGGATGGCCACGATGGTGCTGTGTGGTGAGGGTGTGCAGTGGTTTGCATGGCTGCAGGTGCCTGGGTAGGCAGATCATGTGGGCGCACCCACTGTGGATGGTCGCATGCCATCCCAGAGGGTAAAGGCCACTGATGTACACCATGCACATTAGGTGGGCTGCGTTGTTCTGGTCAGTCACTCATACTGATTCTGCTCCCTTGTCCTAGGTGGACCACGCTGGACAGCCCTAGAACGCAACATCCAGGAGATCCTGCAGGTCACCCGGACCACGCTGGAGCTGCTGCAGGGGATGAAGCGGGGTGAACATCGGTGCCACAGAAGGTGCCACAGGGAAGACAGGGATGACAGGGGCCACCAGTAGGACCTGCAGCACCTGCACAGTACCAATCCCTCCCTGGACTGTACCCCACACCCCTATGTACCCCACCTTTGACTTTCCCATTGTTCCCTGCCCTTCCCCCCTTGTTGTAGCCTTGCATATCCCCTCTCCCACCATATATATATATTTGTACATAGTTTCTGTTGATGTTTATTGTTTCTTAATACATGCTTTTCCTATTATGACTGTGTCGGTCTCTGTTTTGCAACGGGCACATGGTGCCTTGCTGCAGTGGTGTGCATGGGAACTGTGGGGTGGTGCTGGCCTGGCCGTGGGTGTGTCTGCCAGGGATTCTCCACGGGTGTGGGTGTAGACCATGGGCTCTGTCCGGGGTATGTGTGGTGTGCCCTGTGCACTGTTTGCCTGTGTGCAGCGGGCTTTGGTGCACGTACTATGTCCTGGCCACCCCTGGTGATGTGTGCTTTGCGCATGTGGCTGTGCCCCTTGTGTGTCTGTGGTTTGCATGGTCGTGCTGACCCCACCACCGCATGCATGGATGGTGGCATGACATCTGTGGCAGTCCATACCAGCCACCTTCAAGGCATGGTGCCCTGGCAGCTGGCATCCTAACCCCAGGTCTAGTGCATGTCTGCCTCTGTTGCCACTGTGGGTGGTGCTGTTGTTGTCCCCCTCCATGCAGTCTATGGTGTCTGGGGCAGTGCCTGTGGTCTGGTGACTGTTTCTTGGGGTCCTGTTGCAATGCAGGCAGTGGCTTGGTTCATGGTGCGCACACCACATGGCAGGCTCATTGGCAACAAGGTGGTGTGCAGGCCATAGGTACATGGCACCATGGGACTCATGACAGCAGCTTCTGTTGCTCCGCTATGTGTGGCTGTTTCACTGGGTACCTTTGGGACTGTGTTGCGGGGCTTTGTATGTGCCCTGTGTTGCCTCCTGTGTGGCGCATGCCTCCATGCACCACAGTAGGTGCTGTGCTGTCTAGTGGGGCCAGTGCTGAGTTGGGGTGTGTGCATGGGTGGGTGTTCAGGGTGCCTTCCTGCTGGTGGTGGTGTCCAGGGCAGGCCTTGTCACATGCAGGGACCATCTGGTACTGATGCCAGGTCGACCTCCTTGCTGTGCCTCTGTGGGGGCCATGTGGGGGGCCTTGTGTATGCTGTGGTGGTGTTAGTGGATGGTGTTGCCACATGTGGGGAGGGGTCACAGTGGGGATGCTGTGCATGGCACCATGGGGCAACGGGTTGCATTGTCACAATGGTGGTGGTGGTGGCATGCCTTCGGTGTCATGCGCTGTTTGGTCATGCTTCTGTGCTGGGTGTCTCAGGATCACTGTACCGGGGGTGGTTGGCATTGGTGTGGTGATCCATGTGTTATGGTCTCTGTTTGCCAGGGGACAGTGCAGGGGCGCCTTGCCCAGTGGGTGGGGACTGCTGGCCCATGTCTGCTGTTGGATTGGTGCCAGGGTTCATGGGCTGGTGGTCCATTCTACCCACATCTGGTTGTGCAGCTCATGGGGGCCTTGCCCTGGTGGGGGGCAGGGATGTTGGTCTGTCTGTCCTGCTGCATGACCCTCCACACATGGTGCATCCATGGCTGGTGCACAGCTGCTTCCTGTCTTTGTCCCTGCGCATCTCTAGGGGTGCTATTGTGCATCGGCCCTGCTCCATTGCGCATCCCTCATTGTGCTATGGTGCATCGGGCACGATATTCAGCTATGTTGTGCAGGCGCACCTTGGCCTGTGCTTGGTTTGAATATTGCGCCTGTTGCACCATGGTGCACTGCACTTGCGCCTGCTCCCGCAGTTGCGCATCTTTTTGGCGCAGTCTGAATATCCCACCCACTGTGTTTCTCTGTGCAACTGTTGGACAAAAACAGGGTGTGCGCTTCCATTACTGTAACAGTTAGTGTTTCTGTACCCATTTGCATTACGTTACCATGTATGCCTCCATGTGTGTTACCCTTTGCGTTCTCGTTTGCGCTTGCGGTTGCGTTACTGTTACCATTTGCATTTCAACTACTGTTTCTGTTTGCATTTCCAGTACCCCTTTCGTTTGTGTTTGTGTTACTCTTTCAGTTTGCCTCTTCGTTGCTGTTACTGTTACCATTTGCATTTCCAATTGCGTTACTGTGCCCGTGCGCATTACGATTTGTGTTTCCATACGCGCTTGCATTTTGTTTTGCATTTCTGTTTCCTTTGGCATTATTGTTGCTGTTACTGTTACCATTTGCATTTACAACTGTGGTAACGTGACCGTGCATGTTACGGTTTGTGTTTCCATACGTGCTTCCATTCGTGTTTCCATTTCTGTTTCCTTTGGTGTTATTGTTCATGTTAACTTTACCATTTGCATTTACAATTATGGTACCGTAACTATGCGCGTTATGATTTGCGTTTCTGTGTGTGCTTGCATTTGCATTTCCATTTCTGTTTCCTTTGGCGTTATTTATGCTGTTAACATTTCCAGTTGTGTTTCCAATTGCTGCACCGTGTGCATCACGGTTTGTGTTTCCTTATGCAGTTGTGTCTCTTTTTGCGTCACTGTTCTCTTTGGCGTCACTTTGTGCTTGTGTTTCTATTAACATTTGCTTTACCGTTTACATTTCTGTCACCGTGTGCGCAACCGTTAGTGGTTGCATTTCCCTTGCACTTACCATTACTATGTCACAAAACTTCACGTGGTGGGACACCACTACATTCCATTCACTATTTCTACTGCAGATTCTTAAAAAGAAGGGAAATTAGAGGCAAAACACTCTGTTTAATGTATCAGTTAGGGTTGTTCCACAGTGACAAAAGCAAGGAAATTAGATGTTAGGGTTGAAACCCACCCTTGCACCCACCCCACCCTGCCTACCCAGCTGGCATCGGGGTGTGTGTTGGGGTTATCAGTCCTAACCTTCACCCCATTCTCCTATAGTTCACCACCTCAGCTTCTTTACATGTGATGGGGTGAGGTTGAAGGGCGATGACCCCTAACGCACACCCCTGATGCCGGCTGGGGTGCAGGGTGGGTGGGTAAGCCAACCAACATTGAATCTCCTCATTTTCGTCGCTGTGGAACAACCCTAACTGATGCATTAAATGGAGTTTTTTGCCTCTAATATATATATGTGTGTGTGTGTGTGTGTATAATGGGTAAGGGTAGTATACAAGAATGTATACCCATCAAGTGGACTAATTAGGGCTATAAAGTCATTGAAGACAGTATAGCATAGTGGTTAAGGGCACTGAGCTGCAAATCTGGAGACCTGGGTTTGAATCCTGTCAGCCCCCACTTGCATACTGTGTGATCTTGAGCAAGTCACTTAGCTTCCTTGTGCTCCCGGGTCACACCTGGAAACAAGCTATGGTTTATGTGCCTTTCCTGGTTAAACAATTTCCCCTTTCCTTATAAAGCCATGAGCCCAAAAGACAAGTGGCTTTTTTCCCCTAATTATCCACTGAGATGGGTGTGCTTCCAAGTGTACCACCATTACCCATTGTTTGCTCAATATAATACATTAGGATGGTTATTGCTATGGAGATCACATATGCAATCACATTATAGCACATGACAGTCTCTTGCAGCAAGGAGAGAATGGTATGTAGTGAACTCAGTGGGTGATTTTTGGGTTTGGGAGGGATTTGTGTAAGCGTCATTTTCTCCAGGTTCTTTCACAGCTTGTTAATTGGTTTGGCAAACTTTCTATTGCAATGTTAATTGTGCTACTAGTGATATTCCATAGGGTTTAATGTAGTGCAGGTGTGTACTTTTTATTAGTTCAGGTACATGCTTTTAATTGGTTGATTAGTGTAGGTTTATAGCAGTAATTGTTAGATTAGTGTAGGTATATATCCATAATTGATTGATTAGTGCAGGTATATAGTTTTAATTAGTAGTAGTATGCCAGTTGAAACTCAATATAAGCAAGTGTAAGGTACTGCATGTAGGTAGAGGTAACATGGTGAATACTTACACACAATGTGGTACAACTTTGGAGGTGTCATGCAATGAAAAAGACTTGGGAATCCTCTTACCAGGAGATTAGGGCTTTACAAAACAAACTATGAAAGCTACAACTAAAGCTACTGTAACAAAATAATTTGGGCAATTAAAAAGAACATAATGTCCAAGGAAGGTGAGGTTTTAGTTCCCCTGTGTAGGGCTTACATGCACCCGCATCTTGAATATACTGCACAGCTATGGAACCCCTTTAAAAAGGTGGACATAAACAGATCAGAGAAAGTCCAAAGGAGATTCACAAAAATAATCAAAGAGCTAGACAATCAAGGATATGAAAATCATTTACCCTTACTAGATCTGATGTCCCTGGAAACTCAATTTATATTGGGGGACGTTCTCTTTATGCATGACATAATACATGACCCTGTTTTACTGGTAGAACTGGATATCAAATTCAAATCTGGGCAGATGGAGACTAGAGGACACCCACTCCAAATAAGAGGATAACATTTTAGATCTGACAAAAGGAAGTATTTCTGCACTTCTAGAGTGTTTAATGTGTGGAATTCACTTCCATTGGAAGTAGCTGTGAGCAAAACAACGATAAAGTTCAAAAAAAGGCTGGACAATTACATTCAGTCAGGTGGAACTTTAAAGTATTTTCAATGAAACTACTATAGGAGTATATATGGGCTAAAGTCTCTATGCTCCTTGCATTTCCTAGTATGAATCCTGGTATTTATTTGCTAGACTAGTCACAGGTATACAGGGAAATCTATTGGAAAGGTCCCCATCAATGTTTGATATCTATCTATCTATCTATCTATCTATCTATCTATCTATCTATCTATCTATCTATCTATCTATCTATCTATCTATCTATCTATCTCTCTGTCTGTCTATCTATCTATCTATCTATCTATCTATCTATCTATCTATCTATCTATCTATCTGTCTATCTATCTATCTGTCTCTCTATCTATCCATCCATCTATCTATCTATCTATCTATCTATCTATCTATCTATCTATCTTACAAAAAACTCTGTTTTAATGCAGCAGTTAGGGTTGATTCCACACTGACAAAAGTCTGGAAATTTGATGTTAGGGTTGCCAACCCTACCACCCCACCCTCCACAGTCCACACACTAACAGGTGTCACAGTGTGCGTTCGGGTCATTGGGCCTAACTCTCACCCCATTCCATGTGTAAACAAGCTGAGATGGTACAATATAGGAGAATGGGGTGAGAGGCCTGACAACCCAGTGCACACCCCAATGGCTGTTGGTGTGTGGAGGGTAGGGTGGGTTGGAATGGTTGGTAACTGTAACATCAAATTTCCAGACTTTTGTCAGTGTGGAATTAACCCTAACTGCTGCATTAAAATTGATTTTTTTGCAATGAATTTCTCTTCTTTTTGAGAAAGTGCAATGTTACTCATATGCATACTGTATGGGGGAACACAGGGCTCAGATGCACTCCCACCCATCCATAACTGTAGAGGCATAGTGCAGGAGGGCCCTGTGCTCCCAGTTTAGCAAAATGGTATGCATAGGTGGAAGCATGGGCCCTCTTGTCCCTACGCTCCCACCTACCTATAAGTAAAGACACATAGTGCATGCCTAGAGACATTCCAAGCAACCCTTGTACTGCAAATGTGGCAATATCTCAGTAACCATAGAAACTTTGGAAACAATTCCTTCACAGTTGTATTCATGACCTGGCCACCTCCATACATGCTACTTAGTACACCTAAGGGTGTACTAACCTGCACTTAGTGAAAAATCAGTATCTTGAACCGTTTCTGAGATATAGGTGGCACAGGCACAACATTGTTATTCTATGGGAAATTCCAAAACGTCAGAGTGCTGTAACTATGGAACTGGTGTAAATCTTTCCAGCAAACCAGCAAAAGGCACATCTGTACGTTAAGAGCTTGCCACCTTGCAAATTGCAGCCCAATGGTCCTAACAGTTTGTTTGCTATGAAGTAGCAAAGAAACAGTTTTTGGGGGGCTGTTTAACCTTGGAACTTTCTTGCTTTACATGTGGAACTTTCACAAAAGTTCCATGAGCTTTCATGACAGTCCTGCATGTAAACCAATAGAACTTTCATGAATGTGCACGGTACTTTTGCAAAAGTTTTTGTGGTGCACATATATTTTTTCCCATAGGCTATAATGGGAAATGAAAAAGTTAAATAACTTTTGAAAGGATTAATATTTTTTACCAAACCTTCAAAAGGCACTTCAGTGACTCTGTCCCCATATACCCTGAAAATTTCAGACCAGATGGACAAACCATTCGGGCTGTAGAGACAAGCAAAGAATTTGCCAAAAAGTGAGAATTTTTTCATACTTTTTTACACTCTGTAGCTCCACAACCACAAATCCTACCAGAACAAAAATCTCCAGATCCAGGCATCTATGGTACCAGACCATGCCTGCACAGTTTCAGGCAAATCAGTCAAATTGTTGCAAACTTATTAAAATAAACAATTTGAGATTTAACATTAAAGTGCCTAATCAACCCTAACTATAGTGTCACCACCGTGGCACTATAAAGAGAGAGCATGAGAGAGAGAGAGAGAGAGAGATTCATGGCAAAACATTAATGCATCAGTTAGGGTTCCAGTGACAAAAGTTGGGAAATGTGTTAAGGTTTCCAACCCTAACACCCCACCCCAACCTTGTATGTAGTAACAGGTGTGGGAGGTGTACATTGCAGTTGACCTCCCTAATACTCTACCCATTCCATAAGTAAATAAACTGAGATGGGTACAGTATAAGAGAATGGGGAGAGTGTTAGGGTTGACAACTCCAAGGCACCCCCCACACCTGTTGGCACATGCAGGGTGGGGGAGTGTTAGGGTTGCAAACCTTAACACCACATTTCCCAATGTTTATCACTGGAACACTAACAGATGCATTAATAAAGTTTTTAGTCATGAGTTTCCTTACTTTTTGAGATAGTATAATCATAGCCTTATTTGCTAGTCAAACCACAGGGCCCTCCAGTCCCTGTGCTCCCATCCATTCATAATTTTTGAGAGACTGTAATTGCAGCCTTATTTCCATGTAGGAGTGCAGGGCCCAGTGGTTCATGTGCTCCCATCACTCTAGAATGGTATGTGTATTTGTATATGGGAGCACAGGGCCCTCTGGGCCCTGCAGTGCTATCCATCCTTATGGCCTGTACTCCCATCACTCCATAATGGTGTTCATATTTGCATATCAGAGAGCACGGTGCCATCCATCCATAATTTTTGAGATATTGTAATCATATCTGTATTTCCCTGTGGGATTGCAGCTCCCATCGGTCAATAATTGTATTTGTATTTGCATGTGGGGCCCTGAGTTCCCATCCATGCATATTTTTTTGAGATAGTGTAGTGGTATCCTAATCTGCCTGTGAAGTGCAGGGTTCTCTGGGCCCTGTACTGCTATTCTGTAGTGTTCAGCACCCAAGAAACACCTCACATTGCAATGTTATCCTATAGAAAGCACAGCAAAATTTGAAACCTGTGTAACTGGACAGCAAATTAATACATTTTCATGAAACCAACAAAAGGTGGGGAACATTGGCACATTGGTGGGGACAGTCCTTTGTACCCCGAACCTTTCAAATAAAAACTGCAAACCATTTCTTCACAGCAGAGTAACAAAGAAACAACTGTATACACCTCACATTACAATGTTATCCAATACGAATTGAAGCAAAATTTAAAAAAGTAATATCTTTTCACCAAACCAGCAAAAGGCAGATCTGTGGGGCATGCCCTTTGTATCCTGAAAACATCTGACCAAAATCACAAACTGTTTGTTAACTGTGGAGCGATAAAGAAACAGCACTCTTAAAATTCATTTTTCGCGACTTGCAAAAAAGAATCATTTTCCTCAGTTTTTTTTTTTTTGCAATTTATGGAAAAAGAAAATCCTTTTCTGCAAATGCTGCAAAGGATCCTGTTTTGTGGTTCTTCTTTTTTTGCAATTTGTGGAAAATGAAAACTCTTATTTTGCAAATTGTGAAAAAGGATCCTGTTTCGCAATTCTTTTTCCATAATTTGCAGGAAAGGATTTTGGCATGTTAAAAAAATCACATTTACAAGTAAGGTATCAAAAAAGTAACCCCAGAATCAGATTGTAGGGGTCCTGATTAGATAAACACAACTGTCAGTGTGTCCTAAACCCCTGTATTTTTTTAGTTATTTAATTTTGTCACTGCTAACTGAAAACAAGATGTAGAAAGCATGGAAAAAGATTCTGCATTTGTGGCAACAGATCCTACATTTGCAAAAAAAAATTCCGCATTTGCGATAAGGAATCCTTTTTTGAGGCTCATATCTAACTGGCCCCACAGGAAATAATGGGAAACTTTGAAATTTAATAACTTTGGAATGGATTAATATTTTTTTTACCAAATCTTCAAAAGGCCCATTTGTGACCCAAAACCTTTGTATGCTAAAAATTTCAGACTAAACTTCCATACCAATTTTCTGCAATGGCATGACAAAGAAGTTTACAAAAAAAATTTAATTTTCACATTTTTTGACACTCCATATCTCTACACCCACATATCTGGCCAGAACAAAACTTGCATTATCACTGGTCCCTGATGGCACATGCAAAATGTCCATGTGACACTTGAATGGATACAAAGTTATTAAAGTGCAACATTTTGAGTTTAACATAGAAGTGAAGGTTTAAGCTTAACTATAGGGGCATGACTGCATCCCAATAATATATATATATATATATATATATATATATATATATATATATATATATACAGTAAATATATATATAATGGGTAAGGGTGGTATACAATGATTTATAAAATGGGGAAGAAAAATCACTGAAATCCAGGTTTCCTGACACTGGCTAAAATTCATTTCATGCTGTACATTGTTTCACAATGACAGCACACTTCCCATTAAAACCGCATGCCTGAACAACTTTCAAGCCCTCAGAACCTTCTCACCAGCAGTGAGATCACTCCACAACTGGCACACACAGGCTGCCACCCCCCACACACACACACCTCACACACGCAGGCTGGCAACCACAGCCATAACTAAGTATAGTACAGTGGGTTAAGGCTGTGAGCTGCAGATCTGGAAACCTGGGTTTGAATCCCACAGCTGCCTATTTGCATACTGTGTAATCCTGAGCAAATCACTTAACTTCCTTGTGCTCCCAGGTCACGTCTGGAAACAAGCTTTGGCTTAGTGTGCTGCTCCTGGTTAAACAATGTTCCCTTCCCTTCCCTACATAGATGCCCACACTATATACAATTATCTGGTGGATCCTGCCATAATTTGTAAACAAAAACTCACTTAAAAAAATTTTGTGTGATCCTGCCATTTTCAGACTGTCTCATGGTGGAATCACTTTCACTTTTCTTGTTGTAGTATAGACTGACCAAGTGGTGTTAATAATAACAAAGGAATGCTGGCAGAGGTTTAAAACAAGGCATGTTGTCTCCAAAAACTATGTAAACTCAGTTTTTTATGTTATGGTTATTTAGATTTTTTTTTTAAGAAAGCCTCCAACTGTGGAGAGAGCTAAGTGAGTGAATCATTCCTTGGTGTGTTGTAGCTTGACTAAGAGGTTTGAATAGCAGTTAAAGGGACACTGTCAACTCCCTTAGGCCCCAAAGTGTCCCTACTTTAAAAAACACATTCTTTGATTGTTAACATTCTATAGAGACTGTTGATGCAGCTGGTAGTTTGATTCAGATCCATTTTTTTTTAAAGAGTGAAAAACTGACTGCTCACCATATTGGTGTTACCACACCAAAACATGTTTGTTTGCATTTATTGACCAGCTCCCACTGCATCTTTCCTGGACTCAGGAACACCCCCAACACAATCTAGCTGCCCATTATGTAGCGGGAGTAGATGAGACTATTGTGTCATGAGTGACTGCACTGTTTGAGAGTGTTTCAAATGTTCAGGAAGTGTGCACTAAGAGTAGATCACTGATCTGAAGCAAAACAAAGCTTGGCATAGCTATACATTACCATGTATTTCAGTTCTAATAAGCAAGGAGGCAGATAAAACAACCAGCAATATCAATGAATTTTAGAGAAGGTAAACAATCATAGAATGTGGGTTTTTACGTAAAAGTAATATGATGCAAAAAAGGTTGACTGTGTCTCTTTAAGGACATGCTGGCAGAGCTTGAAAATAAGCATTCTACCTCCATAAAGTATGTAAACTCCTTTTTTTATTTTAAGGTTATTCACATTTATGTAAAGGAAGCCACTTACTCTAGAGAGCAGAGACCGAGTGAGTTGACGGCTTCAGAAGGGTAGAAGCAAGCTTGAGAGAGGTCAGACAAATAAGGATACCATTATAGTATCTCAAATAGTAAGGAAATTATTCACAAAACACTGTATTAATACAACATTTAGGGTTCAGGCTAAAGTGACAAAAGTAGGGAAATGTGGCTTTAGGGTTTCCAACCCTAAAACACCAACACTGAACACTGGGCAAATCAGTCAGAGCCTGTAGTCAACCCTATAACTCACCCCATTCTATACACTCCAGAAACATACATACCTAATGGGGTGAGCTTTAGGGTTGATAACCCCTAGAAAGAATCCGCTCCTAATTTGCTTAAGGGGTGTCATTGGGATTTTCCCTGCTTTGGTTGCTTTAGCCTGAACCCCAAATGTTGCATTAACAGAATTATTTGCAAAGAATATATTATAGTGGTGCAGCAGTACCACTATAGGTAAGGTTGAGTATGCACTTTAATGTTAAACCCCAATGTTTGCACTTTAATAACTTCACAAACCTTTCAATGGATTTGCATGAAAGTTTGCACACATGATCTCATGGGGTTATCTCTCCAAATATGTCAAGTTCTGTTCTATCAAATTTGCAGATCCTGAGATCCGGATAGTACAAAAAGTGAATTTTTCTGGATTGTTTGCTGTTTTTGGCAAGAGGTGTAGTGGCCAGACAGTTCCAATTTTGGCCTGACATTTTCATGGTGGAGGGGGACTGGCCCACAGATGTGCCTTTTGATGTTTGGTGAAAAAAATATTAATCCATTCCAAAGTTATTACATTTTAAAACTTCAGGTTCTGAGCATGTTCAGGGATACCGTGATTGAAAAAGGGCAAATTCCATTCTGCACATTGGGAAAAATTATATTGTCACTGGTGTCTGCTAAGCCAAAATCTGTTTTTACTAGTGTTTTTGTTTTCTGCTGAGTATGAGAGAAAATTAATGGATCTATACCCTTGGGGAATATACAGGCAGGGGATGAATGATCATATAGAGGTAAAGCCATTCCTGAAAAATAAACGATAATATGTGTCTGGTTTGTGACAGTTTCTACTATATTGTTTTGTTCCAGGTATCCAAGGAGAAGAGTACAAGTGTTTTTGAAGTGGCAGTTTCCATTTCTCTACATACACATTTTTCTAGCTCCATATACAAGAATACCTTTTATAAGCGACTGCTTCGGGATACATTTTCAGCCCCTCACGGCCATTGCACCAGCATCACTGGGGTGTGCTGAGCTACATTCGGCCTTAGTAAAGGACCTCCTATTTTAGGTTTTCACTACATGTTTTTATAGATGGATGTTCTATGGTTATAAGTTTCCCCTGCCCCCAAGGAAATAAGCACATGGGACTTCATTTATTTGACTTTTTTGAGCCCCAGCCTTGTCTCAGATATGTGAATATGATTATAAGTGTTCCACCTGGTTTGCGGTTGTTGCTTCCAAGTCCTCTGTTGTAACTTGTGGCATCACACATACATTTTCTAACAGGCTTTCCTATTTCCTCTATCTACCCTTTATTTATTTCTAAATAATATAGCCTGTAAGGGAGCATGCCTCCCAGAGTAGCTAATATGAATATTTGAGATGCAAACTAAGTACTCAAAAAAAGGAAAAAGGCATGTATTGAATAATTAACATCAGGAGGAAATTGTTTCCAATGCAATTTAGGGGTAGGCTTTACACAGTATGATGGTTAACTGGTTTTAAATGCACTTATATGTATAATTAGCACTTTAACTGTTTTGCACGTGTTAAGAACTTTAGTAATTAGCCTGCTATAAAAGGAACCTACACTAAAGGGCATTATCTTTGTCAAAGCCCTTGACAGGATGAAATGTAATAAGCTTTTCTGCACCCCATGTTCTGTACCTAGAAGGGACTTTACCTCTTATTCACCAGTTAATGGAATTTTTTTGCAAAGCATTGCAGTCATCTGGACATTTATTATTTGGGGATATGTGTGGTGAGTGCAGTGATTACTTTGTTTTCTGATTTTGTTTTTTGTACTTTATTTAACAATTGTTTACTCTGCTAACATGCATTTTAGCAGTTTTGACCTCCACTATTGTACATCCATCCATCCTTGAACCAACAAACAGTTATTTTATGAGGTACAAGATGTGATGACAGCAGCAGCACAATGGCCCCCATCCCACAGCTGAGAAGGCAGCAGCAACAGCACTATGGCCCCATCCCTCAGGTGTCATGGCAGCAGCATCACTATGGTCCCAATCCCTGAGGTGTGATGGCAGCAACAGCACTAATGCTCCCATCCTTCAGGTCTGACAGCAGCAGCAGCAGCATGGATTCTATACCTCAGGTGTGATGGCAGCAGCAACAACACTGTGTTCCCTATCCCTCAGGTGTGATGGCACCAGCGGCAGCACTATGGCCCCCATCCCTCAGATGTGACAGCAGCAGCACTATGGCCCCTATTCCTCAGGTGTGACAGCAGCATAACTACATCCCCCATCAGTCAGATGTCATAGCAGTATGAACACAGCCAGCTCCCCCTGGCACCAACACAGCCACTCACTTCCCCATGGCACCAACACCCACACCCTAGATGTCACAGACAGCCAGTGCACCAATACAGCCAATCCCTTCACCAAAAAGTGAACACAGTCAGCACCCCCCACAACAAATGTAGTCAATCCCCTCACCAAAATGTGAGCACAGTCAGCTCCCCCCAGCAACAAAAGACAGCCCTGAACATAAACAATCATGCCACCATACCCAAACAAATCTAGGATTTAATATGTGTCCTCTGCCCCGTCACCCATTTTCAGTGTGTCCTCTACCTGAACCAGCCCACTGTAATTCACTGTTGGGCCTCTGAGATGTTTTCCCACAGTACCACCACCCCCAGAACCAGACTTATGTCCCTTCATGAAGTAGGTACCATTATTTTGTACTTGCAATTATGCTGTATGGAAAGGCGCCTTGACTCTGTATGTCTTTTCATGTCACTAATTCTGTAATGAATAAAATTAAATAAATAAAGAGAACAGCTGCATAAAATAAAATAGAGTTTACAAAAAATGTGCAGAAAGTGGTAAAAAATATAAACAGTGCAAAACCATACATACAGTAAAATGTGCAAAAGTGGTACTCAGCAAAAATATGTAAAATGGTACAATATAAGAAACCAAATCCTACAAAAGAGAAAGTAAAATGAGTATAAAATGGTACACTGAAAGTGCAGAAACAGTGGAGAAACAGACATTGGAATAAAATCCATATACAGTAAAATGTGCAAAATGTAGAACATTAAGTACAACAAAATAAACTGGTAGAAACAATTAAACTAAAGCCCTATCAAAGAAAATGTGTAAAAAACTGACCATATAATAAATACAGTGAAAAACAAGTGAACTAAAACCAACAGTATATAAATATAAATACATGAAATGTGCAAAGGTAAAGGAAATGTGGAAAATTGCAACAGTAGAAAAATGTGCAAAATGTGAAAAACAGTGCTAAAAAATATTCAGTGAAAAACAAGTGAACTAAAACCTACAGTATGTCAATACATGAAATGTGCAAAGGTAGTAATGAAATGTTGAAAACAGTGCAGCAAAATCAGTGAAAATTTGGAATTAAACACTAGGGTCCCCATATTCATAAGTCCCCTGCAAACTCAGGCAAGTGTCTGCACTGTGCATCTGAGATGCACCGGCCCAAAATAATGAGATATTCAGAAAATGCACTCAAGCATGTCCGGCTGAGTATCCCGAAGATGTGCGATCGCACAGTGGGAGATACACGGCGCAGTAAGTGACTTTAGTTCCATGTGGATCATGGGGAAATGTGCGAAACAAATCCACTTGCATGGTGTGCAAAGTTGCAATATTCAGCCTGGAAAAAAATTTTGGAGTAATTTGAAAAACCTTACAGGCAAGGACCCTAAGTCACCACCCACCATGCTCAACATAAATGGAACACCAATATCTGACCTGTACACAATCATCAACACCTTTAAAAATGCGTTCTCCAACTTAGATAGTGTCCTTCCTTCTAATTTCTTTGATGCCCCCTCTGGTAGTAACCCTCCTGCAACTAATCCTCTCCTACACCCTGCCCCACAGTTTTACTTCAAGGAGATCCCAGTGCATGAAGCCAGAACCTATATTCAGAAGGCCATTCACAATGCAGGCTACAGCGGTGACTCCCTTGACCTGAAGTTGTTAGCACTTGTCCTTGAAGAAGTCCTTGAACCCCTGACAAAGGTCCTCAAACTATCACTAAGGATGTCCCAGTTCCCATCTTGCTGGAAACAGGTGACCATCACACCAGTACACAAAAGTGGAGACAAATCACTGCACTCCAACTACAGACCTATCTCTATCCTCCCTCCATTGTCTAAGGCCCTGGAGCATATCGCCTCAGACCAACTAGTCAAGTACCTGGAAAAACACGACATCCAGTGTCCTGAGCAACATGGTTTCCAAAAAGGGCACAGTACCACCACTGCACTATTAGAATTCATGGGCTTCATCCATACCACGCTCGATCAAGGAAACCATGTAGGGGCAGTATTCATCAACCTTACGAAAGCCTCTGATACTGTAAACCACCCACTCCTACTCAAGCAACTATCAAACATTGGGCTCTCCAGTGAAGCGCTGCTCTGGGTTTCAAGCTACCTTGGGGAGAGGGTCAAGCAGGTTAGGATTGCCAGTGTCACCTCGGAAGAAAAGCCAGTCCTTTCAGGGGTCCCACAGGGGTCCATCCTGGGGCCACTACTCTTCAGCCTTTTCCTCAATGACCTTCCCAGTGTCTGCCACCAGAAATTACTTCTCTACGCCAATGACGCAGTCATGTTCACCAACCACCAAAACGCAGAGCTCCTTGAGAAACAAGTACAGCTTGAATTCATGCGCATCGAAGAATGGTTCAAGTCACACAAACTGGTCATGAACTACAGCAAAACAAAGGTTATGACCTTCTACAATGCCAGGAGCAAGTACAAATCCCATGGCCTCATCATCCTAAACCAAACAGGGACCTTACTTGAACACATTCCTGATTTTAAGTACCCAGGTGTCACATTGGACAGCTCACTCTCCTACCATCAGCACATAGATTCTGTCGCCAAAGCCACCAACATCTGTATAGGCCTGCTCTACAGGCACAAACACTGCATGACTCCTGACACTCTCCGGTTGGCTATCAACAGCTCTGTCACCTCCATCATCGATTACGGGCTAGCAATTTATGGCTCTGCCTCCACCTTTGCCCTCCCCAGGAATTACAGTTGCACTCAACAAAGCATGCAGGCTGCTAACTGGGGTTGATGACTTACACACACTTGTGATCTGTACACTCTGGCAGAATGGCTTCCTCTCATCAGCCAGATACAGTACCAAACCTGCCTCTTAGCCAAAAAAAGTCCTCCTCGGGGTCATGCCCCTGGGCATTGAAAAGCTCCTCATTGACCACCACAGCACTCAGCGAACTAGAAGTTCACAACAACTAACCTTCCTTGTCCCCAGATGCCAGACTACCACGGGCCAGAGGGCCTTTGCCCACAGAGCACCACAGTGGTACAATACTCTCAACAAAGAAACTCTTACTGCTGCTGCTCTTGGCCCTTTTAAGAGACAACTCCAACTTCATCTCATTTCAACTAGTCATTGTGACTGCCTCACCTAATCAGGGCCCACCGCTCACTGCCCTCCACTTCAGTCTTGACAGCTACCTCTCCCCACCTTGCCCCTTCTACCTGCCTACCCCCCCTGCCCCCTCTCCCTTTCTCCATACCACATGCATGTGATATACCAGCTCTATATGCAATGTACAGTCACCTGCAGTGCCCCACACCCCCCCCCATTAGAGTGGAATATGATGATGATCTCAAGGAATGGCAGTGTGCAGAGGGTGACCAGGTACACTAGTGGGTGGGTTCCACTTGTGTGCTCTTATAGTGTAGCACCATGGGCATGTGCCACAGGTCAGTCCCTGGCCTGTGCCAGGCTGCCACCCATCCACCAGGCTACCTGAGCACCATTGCCCTAGATGGCACTGTGGGTGCCTGCCACCACCAGGTGGCACCCTGCAGACCACATGGGTACAGGCCATGGCCCCGGAACCTTTACTGCATTGTGGCTGTCTGCTCCTCTGGTGTGTTGGGGGACACCCAACAGCACTGGCATGTGGCTGCTGGATGTCTATGTTCAGGGTGTGATGTTGGGGGTTGCTCCTTGGATGGTGCCAGTGGTGACATGCACCTGTGGCTAAGGGCTCATCCATCCTGGCATGACTGCTGTGTGTGGGTGCCTGGAGCATGTCCTGGTGCACCTTCAAGGGCTGTCTTTGGATGGCTTGTCTGCAGTTCTGTGGCCTGCCTGTGGGTGGCTGGCCATTTAGACATGCTTGTTCTATGCTTAACTTTGGCTGGCTCATCTCTGAGATGCACTGCAGATGCGTTGCACATTTTGGCTGAATATAGGGATGTATGGCACATTCATGGGAATGCCTCCTCTACATGCGCCTCATCCATTACAGATGCATGATGGCATATCCAGAGATACACAACTCATCTCTCCCTTTTGAATATCATGGTTCTGCTCATGTTCTGAGATGTGTGGTGCATCTCCAGTTTGCGCCGCGCATCTGCTTTGAAAATGTGGGCCTATGTAAACGGGCGAAAGTCACAATGTTGACAAGCGAAATTTCACCTGTCAGACATTGGCTGTTTTTTTTATGGGGGACTTTGACCCCCGCACCCCATGTTCTCTAGAGATCCAACTCTGAGTCATACTCGACTCGGAAGGGGGGAGGAGTATCATGGGGAAACAGTGAAATTTCGCCAGCAAGGACATTACAGCGATAATTTTCAATTTTGTTGAAATTGTCGCTGTAATGACTTTCACTGTAATAATTTTGCTGTTTCAACATGATACGCATCAAATGTGCAAAATGCATTATACCAGTGAAAAATCGTGAAAACTGTTGTACTTAAACCCATATAAGTAGGAACATAGGCAGACATGTAGAAACCATGGGAAAATATAATCCAGCTACTTGTTGTACATGAGCTGGGATAGCACTTTCAAATTTTCTACCAGCAGGTTCTGCCTTTGATCTGTGTGGATCTGTCCATACACAGAGAAGGATCTCTCCACATTTGCACTCAACACCAGTATCCAAATTGCTTGGAGAGCAGCTTTGGATAGCACTGGTAGTTGTTGCTGCATTGAAAGCCAGTACTGCCCAACATCCAACTGCAATATGCTTGGAAGGTCCCTTATATCCTGCCTATCATATACATCCCAGTCATTCTGCAGTGCTGTTTGGCTGTGAAGTGCTAATAGAGGAATGTCACTGGTGCACTGTGTCAATTCCCGCCTAGTCAACTTTGGTAGGTTTCTGAGGTCCAAAATACAGCAAGCTTTAAAGAATTCAACGGATGGGTTTGTGTCCATGTGTTTTGAAAGCTTGTTTAAAGCTACTCCAAATGTTCTTTATAAAATCACAACCTGCTCCTGACTGACCCGTGGTCTCAGAGCCTTCAAGTACTCATCAGTTTTGTCACCGAATAGTTCCGTCTTCAAGACTCCTGCTTCAAACTGCTGTTTTATTATCAGAAGTGTGCCATATAGTGAAACTGCCAAGGGCTTTTCCTTGCTTTGCAGAAGCTCGATTGCGTCAAAAAGGTAATTGCAGTTCTCAGCAATGAATGCAGTTTGAATCTGCAGCTCTGTGAACCATTCTTCAAATAGCTTTTTTAAGAACCTTATGAAGTTGGCATCACTGGTTTCATCCTGGAAGAACTCTCTCAGGTGCTGAAGATAAACAGAGTGGTACTTTTAAGAGTCACGAGTTTTATTTGTCTGGCAAAGCCATTACAAAACATACTGTACATACACAAAATTTAGACATAATAAAATGATGCACCAGCAGCATAATAGTTTTCAGGCAGTAGTTAATTAGTATGACTGTTGCATTTTGAATAGATTAGGTTTATAATGGCATACTTTAACTTACCTTCCTATAAAATAGGATGATATTTACTACTTGCTAAAAGTCCAGTTAGCTGCTGTAATCAAGTTATTAACTTTATATCCACACAACCATCCAAGAATGTTTTCCATGGGATAAAGGCACATATGCAAGAGCCAGATTTTTACTGGGATTATCATAAGAACATTCACTGTCACCAGCCAGCAAGACTTTTCTGAAGCTCTCCTAGGGTAAACCAGCCATAGTGGTTACTATCATGCCACAGAGACTTTACCAAATGTAGCCATCAGCTACTGTATAGGTCAGTTGAAGCTTTGAATACATGTCACCCAACCTTTATCCGGCTCTAATACACTGGATTTGACCCTTATACTAACTCATCATATGCTGGATAAGTTTACCTTTTCAGGCTCATATGGCCAATTGGATCTTTAACAGTGTTATCCACTGAATGTTTGCAGAGGGAGTCAAAAACAAAGCTTATCTGCTATCCAAGTGCAGGATAGCATCTGGTCCTGTCTCAGTTTCTGCCTACTCACACAACAGGCAAAGCATCTTCTCAGAGGCCATCATACTAAAGATTTTTGTCCAGTGCTACAGATGTAATCCTAAGATCCCTCAACTACTTCTGGCTACTTGGCAACACAGTCACAACCACATGTCAATTATCCTTAATGGACAGGGAGTTAACTCTAGCTTCAATATGATTTAAATATAAACCACTTTTCATGAATATTCTAAAATAAAATATACAAAAGACAGACATTCATAAAAAGACATAAAATTAAAAATGAATAGAGTATCTTATTGCACTGCTATGGATTTGGTATTTGTTAAATCATTGCCTAATAGTCAATTTATGCTTGTTAGAATCTCTGATCATGCAATATGCAGTTAAAATAATTGAAGCAATTTGTTAGTAAAGTACAAAGGCTACTGGGGTGTAGCACCAAATATAAAATCAATTATATCCTATGAACACAGTATTCATGTAGGATTATACCAACATGCATTGTATTCCATCCTTACCATCACATGGTATGGTTCAATTTGACCACTAGAACTAAATCATCCCATTCCATGGCAAACATATGGGACTTCAGAGGAGCTGACTTTGATAAGATGGCCAACAGAGTTAAGCTAGCCCTGGCAAAATGTAATACAGGTGAGGGGGTACAAGCAAAGTGGGCAAGCATTAAGGATGCAATACTTGAAGCAACATCCCATTGCATTAGAGAGAAAAGGAAGTGCAAAAGAAGAAGGAAACCACTTTGGTTCTCAAAAACAGTAGCAGAAAAGGACAGAGTCAAAAGGCTGGCATTCAGGAAATGTAAGGGAATGCAGTGGGATGAAGATAGGGAGGCATACCAAACTTCCCTAAGGGAAACAGGGAAGGCAGAAAGGCAGGCAAAGGACCAAACTGAGGAAACACTAGCACAGACAGTAAAAGAAGGTGACAAAACTTTCTATAGATACATTAGTGAAAGGAGAAAGTCCAGAGGGGTATTGCTAAGAACAAAGGGGATAAGGGGGTGTGTGAGGAGGAGGAGGACCATAAAGCATCTATCCTAAATAGATACTTCTGTTCAGTATTTTTTGGAGAAAAAGTAGGGCAGGGCTCACAGCTCAGCAAATTGGACACAGAGGGGAGGGAGGTGTGCACTAGTCCCTTCACAAAAGAAAGAGTCCTACAAGAGCTCTATAAGCTCAGGGTGGACAAGGCAATGGGACCTGATGGCATACATCCCAGGGTACTAAAGGAGATAAGGGTGGAACTAGCAGAGCCATTATCAGAACTGTTTAGTGAGTCTCTGAGCACAGGAGAGGTCCCAGAAGACTGGAGAAGGGCTCATGTGATGTCGCTCCACAAGAGTGGTAGCAGGGAGGAGGCAGGGAACTACAGACCAGTCAGTCTTACCTCAGTAGTGGGCAAGATTATGGAGGCACTCCTTAAGGAAAAGGTAGTGCAACACCTGGAATCCATAGGAGCACAGGAACCAAGACAGCATGGGTTTACAACAGGAAGGTCCTGTCAAAAAAATCTCATAGATTTCTTTGACTGGGTAACCAGAGTGGTGGACCAAGGGGGAGCAGTTGATGTTGCCTACCTTGACTTCAGCAAAGCTTTCGATACTGTTCCACTTAGAAGATTGATTAATAAGCTGGGTAGGCTCGGTGGGTCTGAAGTTGGTCATCTGGGTGGCAAACTGGTTGATGGGCAGAAAACAGAGAGTGGTGGTAAATGGTATACAGTCAGAAGAGATTCAAGTCACAAGTGGGGTACCTCAAGGATCAGTCCTGGGACCAGCCCTCTTCAATATCTTCATCAGTGACATTGCAGATGGACTGGAGGGTAAGGTTTGTCTATTTGCAGATGACACCAAGATCTGCAACAGAGCAGATGATCCAGATGGGGTGGGCAGAATGAGAAGAGATCTGGATAAACTGGCAAAATGATCAAAAAAGTGGCAATTGGGGTTTAACGTAAAGAAGTGCAAGATCTTGCACATAGGGAAGAGAAACCCTGAAGCCACCTATAGGCTGGGAGGGGAGTTGCTGGCAGTCACAATGGAAGAAAGAGACTTCGGCATCATCACCACAGATGACCTGAAATCATCCAAGCAGACCACTAAAGCAGTAGGCAAGGCTAGGGGAATGTTGGGGTATATTAGTAGTGGTATCACAAGTCATGAGAGGGAGGTAATAATCCCTCTTTACAAGACACTGGTTAGGCCCCATCTGGAGTAATGCATGCAGTACTGGAGGCCACACCTTCACAAGGACATTAACCAAATTGAGGCAGTCCAGATAAGGGCAACCAAAATGGTGCAGGGACTGCATCAGAAAACATATGAGGACAGATTAACAGAGTTCAATATGTATACCCTAGAGCAAAGGAGGGAGAGAGGTAATATGATAGAAACATTCAAACACCTTAAGGGCATTAACAAGGTGAAAGAGTGTAACATGTTTCAATATAAGAAAAATAGCAGGACAAGAGGACACAGCATGAGATTAGAGGGAGGCTGATTAAGGGGTAATGTAAGGAAGCTCTTTTTCACAGAAAGGGTGGTGGATGCATGGAATGGCCTACCTCAGGAAGTGGTGGATGTGAATACAGTGCAGGGCTTAAAACAGGCATGGGATAGGCATAAGGGAGCAATACAGATGAGTATGAATAGATAGGCCATTGACAAAGCAAAGGCCAATGTCACATTCATAAGGTAGAAAAAGAAATGGGCAGACTGGATGGGCCTTGCAGTCCTTATCTGCCGTCAACTTCTATGTTTCTTATTATAAGCACATAAAATAAATGATTTAAAGTTTTAAAAAGATGGAACCCTTTTTATATAGAATAGGTTTAAGCTCAATAAGTTCTGAGATGCAAAGTGTATACTGTCCACCAACATTAGTGCTAGTTCCACAAAGGTTTGCACTCTTAAAAGGAAATGGGTGGAAAACATACTCAGTTCCAATGGACCCAAGTGTCTCGTCTGAGCCTGTACAACTTGGCCAGAGGTCCCCTAATGGGAATTCTTGAGTTAATCATCTATCTTTGTAGTCAGGATTCTCTCTCACAGGTACTTTATTCAAAACCATTCAATAGCGAAAATTCAGCTCCATAACTAGAAGTCCCTATGGCTTTCATTTTAGTTCAGTCCCCACTAGGAATATTCATTTCACTGCCCAAAGCCATTAAATTTTGTCCAAGAGAGATTAAACTATGTGTTTAAAGGTTTTTCTTCAAACAAAGACACTCAGTATACTTCGATTCCATAGAGTCTCCCAAAAGTGCAATTCCTCTGCTGTATTATAAATTAAAGATGTATCTGTGGGTTAACAGTATTTGTGACTTCTGGCCACCTTTTGTACCTTTTAACCTAAGAAAACACATGCAAAGGTTCACACAGTTTCAAGCCCTTAGGATGGGACAGAAATGAAACAAAACCTATCCCAATGTGTCTTGCATAGGGCCATCATCAGGTAAGACAAACAACATACAACTGTTTCCAGATGACACAAGTGCAGTAGCACTGATATACTACCTTTGCAGATTTGTATTTGTGGCATGCACACTGCAAGACATACACATTCATTTCTGGCTGCAGACTGAAGTCCAGAATGCTAAAATGAAAACACTACTTTTGCCTGCAGAAGCACGTGCCCCTGCAGGCACAGATATAAATCCATGACACCCAGATTACAAGAGTTCTTTTGTCTGGAGAAGTGAATGCCCTATGGGGCAAGCTCTTCTGTAGTCAGAGGTACTCATGCATACTGTAAGACATACACACTTTTCTGGCTGCAGGTGTAAGACATATGCACTGAGCTCTGGCTGCAGAAGCACAGACCCATGTCCATGATACCCAAATAGCAACACAATTTCTGTCTTCAGAAATGCAGTCATATGAGAGACCTGTGCTTCTGTAGCTGCACGTGCAAAACATACACAATGACTTTAGTTTCTGGAAGCATAGGTCCCTGTGGTTCTTGTACTTGTGGGACTGCATATACAAATCCATGCCAGCCAAGTTGCAATGCTTATTTTTTCTGCAGATGTGCAGGTCCCTGTGGGGCTAGTGTTTCTTCAATGAAGGTTTAAGTCATAGACATTGACTTCTGTATGCAGAAGAGCAGGCTCCTGTGGTGCCTGCACTTCTTCTGCCTATAGAAATCCATGATATCCAAACTGCAGCTCTACTTCTGACCGCAGAAGTGCAGGCCCCTGTAGGACCAGTGCCTCTGCAGTCAAAAGTACTTATGAATGCAGTAAGGTGCACAGGCAAACACACACACACACACACACACACACACACACACACACACACACACACACACACACACACACACACACACACACACACACACACACACACACACTCAAGAGTTGTATGTTATTTGTCTTACCTGATGATTGCTGTCTGTGGTTGCTTGTGTGGTCTTCTTCTTTTGCTGCTTGTGGGAGTGTGTTTGCTTGTGTAGTCTTGTCCTTTTGCTGCTTGTGGGGGTGGGGAGATAGGGTTTGAAACCCTAATACCACATTTCCCTACCCTTGTTTTGTTAACTTGAACACTAACTGGTGCATTAATGCAATTGTTTGCAATGAATTTCCTTTCTTTTTGAGATAGTGGAATCATATCCACATTCATGCAAGCCCCTTCAGGACCTGTATGAACAGAAGCAGGTGTACAGGGCCCTCTGGGCCCTGCACCAAGGAAAGAATTCTTCTGCATTTAAGTGTGACCCAAGAATTAAAATTTTTGGTATGCATGGACAATTTTAATGTCACACTTTAGTGTTGCACTTAAATGTGGGACACAAAAGGTATTTTGACCCTACATCATAAATGTGGTTGGCAGAATGTGTTAAATTCTGCCCACTCTGGCACAACTCTCTACCTAGTGAAATATCTTCCTCCTGCATGCTGGGATCCTTTAAACCCAAAGTATGGCAGCACCTTGTAATCGCTTCCAGTTGTGACTTCTTCCTCTAGGCATTCCTGCCACTGTTCAATTTCCATTTTAGCACTTACTTGCCCTATATTTATATCCTTTATTTCTCAGAATGTCCACTCCTCCCCCCTCCTTTCCATGCACCCTATCACCTTCCCCTCATCCTCCCTACTTCCCCAACTTCTTCTGTCTCTCTCTCTTTCTGCCCCTCCATACCTTTTACAACTGCCCTCCTACACTCATCAAACCTCACCACCTCCTTTTACCTTACCAATTTAATTGTCCCTCTTCCTTCTTCTCTCTCTCTCTCTCTCTATCTCTCTCTCCTTAAGATGAGGCCTCATGGACAGACACTTATTGTTATTGCAATCTTACACTGTTTTGTTTTTGTACTCTAACGTTTCCGATTCTCAAATGTAACTAGCACCAGCCTGTTTTAACTGCATACAGCTGGCACATATACATTCTGCCTCTTCATTCCTCAAATTGTTGTTTGTTTACCTGACTGTCTTCCAAATTTTGTAATCCTTGTTGCTTGCAAAACTATTACCTGATTGTCTACCAATTTTGTACCTATTGTCTACCAATTTTTTAATCTATGTTGTTCATATCCTGACATGGAACCTATGTAAGGAGCTATTTGCTCAAAGGTTTTATCTGAAATATTCAATAAAGAAAAAGGTGGTTTTATAGAACAACTGAGAAATCACCTTGTGACCTATACATGAAAACTTCCACCATCCTTGTTCATGAGGTAGAGTCATGTAAACAGCATATTCAAAATTAGGGACTAAAAGATTTTAAAATGGCCATGTTATGAGTAAAAGAATGTAAAACATAAAAATAGAATTTTAGTCACACATTTTAGTGTTTCACATTTAATTGCAACACTGAAATGTGCAACACAAACATTTTGGTGTTGTAAATTTTAGTGTCACACTTTAGCATTGCATTTAAATGTGTGATACAAACATTATTTTGATGCTATATCATGAACATAGTTGATAAAGGTGCCAGATCTCACAGAAAAGGTGGTTATGCAGAGCAACAGCAAAATTATCTTTCAACCTATACTAGAAAATTCCCACAATCCTTGTTCATAAGGTAGGGTCATGTAGACAGTATATTCAAAATGTGGGACTAAATTATTGTTAAATCACCAAGTTATGAATAAAAGTACATGAGACACAAAACATAATTTTAGCGTTGCACATTTTAGTATCACACATTTACAGTAATTGCAACACTAAAATGTGCAACATTAAAACTGATGTGCCAAACAGCTGAAGTCCCAAAAGGTATTTCTGGCTCTTTTGGTGAAAATAAACAACATAATATTGCTTAACAGGTCCTATTTAGCATGATTCATGTGACTTTTTTCAAATTCTTCATTTTTATGTATTTTCCATGTTTTTTTAGTTTGAAAAAAAAGTTAGCAACCTTCACAACCGCCCCCTCCCAATTTTTTTTCATGTAGTGAGACCTAAGAGGTGTGAAAGCAAAATGCTCTTGCAACACAAAAAGTTTTGTGTCCTATCCAAAAACACTACTGAGTATGTTCAGAAAAAAAAATTCCTATAACTCTGGAACCAATTAATAGTGTTTTCTTGGAACCTTTGAAAGCCTCTACCTTGATATGGGCCACTTCAAGTTTCAGAAAAAAACATTATGTACTGTATAGGCTATAGGTGAGAGTAAAACAAGTGTAATACGTAGAGAAAAAAAACCTGTTTTTAGAAATTGACACTGCATATCTCAGAAACCACAGAAGCTGCCATCATGAAACTTCTCAGATCTTGAGAACTTGCCTCCACAACAATGCATACCAAGTTTTGGGCAATTTCATTGAACACTGCCAAGTAACTTCCATAGTTTTTGATGAAATTGCCCAATATTTGGCATGCATTGCCTCGGGGCATGTTCTTAATGATCAAATGCCAGTGTTTTACAGATTTACATTAAACACAGGAATTCAAGTCTCTTTGTCAGGATTAGTGTTTCCTGAAAATATGCTGTTTGCTTTCATGGTTTTCTTTAAATCAGTGTCTTACTATGCTATGCAGTAACTGAAAACAGTAAAGAAAGAGTGAAGATTTTCCTGCCCCTATTAGTGAGTGATGACATCACTCCTGCCCAGCCTGTTGCTGCAGCAATGAAGTCCTTAATTGCCTGTAGTAGCTGGTGCACTTCCCAGTCAGAGTAATCTGTAGGGCTAATTGTCTTTACTCCAAGTGTGCTACTAACCCACCTGGTTTGTGTTTAGATAGATTAGGTTACAATCTATCATTCTGTTCTCATGAAGAGTTGGTCATTTGTATTTCAGTGGGTAATTGAAGTGGCATAAATGAATGTTTGTGAGAAATCTCCTGTCTATATCACAGCTGAGTTCTGTCACATAAAAACTCTGCATTGTTATTTGCCTATATAAATCCAGGATCGTTTAATGGATATCAAATAAATCTAAAGTTTAAGTCATAGAAGTAGTGTGTCCTTGATGTAGCATCCATACATGTGGTCATGTGTATATCTATGTATACGAACATATGAAATCACCAGCAGAAACAGGCCACATGGTCTATCAAGTCTGCCTGAGTGTGCAGCTAGCACTTCATCTTGCAGCTGCCCCTCTCACCCCCATCATAGTATCCCTTCCCCTTACTTTGTCCCACCCCCTTTTGAAACTGTCCACCATCTTACAGGCCATCAGATCTTCTGGTAGGGTATTCCACTTGTCCACTACACTTTCTGTGAAAAAGTTTCTCCTTACCTCCCTCCTAAATCTTCCCCCCTCAAATCTCAGTCCATGCCTTCCTGATCCCTCCCTCTCCTCAGCTGAAATATCTCTGCTGTGTTAGTCTTGTTAATCCCTTTCAGATACTTAAAGGTCTCTATCATATCCCTCCTGTCCCTCCTCTCTTGCAGCGAGTACATTTTCAACTCTCAGTCTGTCCTCATAAGGTCTGTCCCCCAAATCCTATATCATCTTCGTGGCCCTGTGTTGCTCCCCCTACAATAACCTTTTGTCCCTATTCGGGAATGGGCATCAGAATTGCATGCAATACTCCAGGTGGGACCTAATCAATGATCTGTACAAGTGCAGTATAACCTCACTCCATCTGGAAGAGATCCCAATTGCTATACACCCCAGCATTTTGTTGGCCTGTCCTGCCACCTTCCTGCATTGGGCTGAGTTGTTCATGCTCCCTGTTATGTTTTCCTCTGCAGTACTTCCCAACTGCACTCTATTCAAGTGATAGTCCCTCCCCTGGTTCTTTGCTCCAAAGTGCAACACCTTGCACTTCTTGGCATTGAAACCCAGTTGCCATGTTTCTGCCCACTCCTGCAGTTTAGTCAGGTTCTTCTGCAGCCCCTTCCACCCCTCACTGTCATCAACTATGGCTCCCATTCTGGTGTCATCAGCAAACAGGCTGATCTTGCTCCTGATCCCATGCAAAATATTGGCTATATATATATCCTAAACAGCATCAGTCCCAATACAAATTCCTGTGGCACCCCACTTGTCACCGCTGTCGGTGATGAGAATTCCCCCATACTACCACCCTTTGCTGCCTCCCCCTCAGCCAGTTTCTGATCCAATTCATGAATTTTGGCCCTGCCTCCACGTATCCCAGCTTTCCCCCCAACCTCCAATGCAGTACTGAATCAAAGGCCTTGCTGAAGTCCAAATACAGGACATCCATTGCATGGCCTTTGTCCAGTTCCCATGTCACCCAGTTGTAGTATTCTACGAGGTTGGTTTGACATTATCTTCCCACTACAAACCTGTGCTGCTTCTGATCCTGGAGACCATTGTCCTCCAGAAAGCTCACCAGTCTCTACTTGAGGATGGTCTCCATGACCTTCCCCACAGTCAATGTGAGGCTCGCTGGCTGATAGTTCACTGGTTCATCCTTTGGGCTGCTTTTGTGGATGGGTACCACATGCACCACCCTCCAGTCCTGCAGTACACATCCCATGTACAGAAAGGTGTTGACAAGTCAGTTAGTGGCCTTAGCAGGACCTCTGCTAGCTCCCTTAGCACCCTTGGATGAATGCCATTGGTCCTGGTGCTTTGCCACTCTTAGAGCCCTTAGCCCTTCCAGTACCCTGCCCTCTGTAATCGCTACATCTGTTATCAATTCTCCCCTGTCTCCCCCCATCATCCTAGGAATCTTCCCCCTTTTCTCCAGGGTGAACACCGAGCAGAACTAATCATTGAGTGCTTCTGCCTTCTCTTCCCCCCTTCACCCACCCACCATCCTTTTCTATCCTCACCAGTTGGTCCTTATTACTCTTTCTCTCTCCAATGTACCAGAAGAAGTCTTTCTCCAGTCTTGATACCTTTCACCAGCTGCAGCTCCCTGGCTACCTTAGCCACCCTGACCATTCCTGTAACCTCCCTGGTCTTCGCTGCATACCTATCCTTATCATCATCCCTCCCCATTTTCCTATATTATTTAAACACTGCCCTCTTGGTCCTCACTGCTTCCATGACCCCCTGCATCAGCCAACTTAGTTTCTTTGCCCTACCTTTCTTACTTTTCTTCCTCATGCATGCTATCATAGCCTCTATCAACCCATTCTTTATAATCCCCCATTTATGGTCTGCATCCATGTTCAGTTGCATACCTGCCAGGTACCTTCCCAGAATTTCCCCCATTTTTCCAGAGTTTACCCCCTTGAAGTCAATCACTCTTGTGTCTGTTTCCCCTTTATCCCTTCCCATGTTGAGCATATATATGTGTGTGTGTGTGTGTGTGTGTGTGTGTGTGTGTGTATGTGTGTGTGTACAGTGCATATATATTCTTTGAAAAAAACTGCATTAATACACAAGTTAGAGTTCAACTTATTCCAGTACTGGGTCAGAGTATTGGAGTTGAGGTGTGCCAAATGTTCTTAGTGCACTACCTGGGCCATGGTTGCCAGGAACTCTTTCAGAGATGGGGTTTCAATGAAATGCCATCTGCACAGAAGGAGGCATTTGGCTTCAACCCTTGCTCTACTTAGCCAGTCCTGATGGGGTCTGGGTAATAGGGGCACCCTTAGTCTGGAGTCAAGGGAGAGAAGAACTGTGGAGTCTGGGATTTGGGCTTGCATAACAGTGCTGAACAGGCCCTTGATCTGTTCTCAGTACTGTGTTAACCCTGGACTGGACCTGAGGACATGGAAGATGTCCCCTCCAGCTTGTCCAGGCCTCCAGGAGTTATCGTTTGGGAGAAGTTGTGCCATATATAGCGCTGCATAGGTTCAATACCAGTAGGGAAGTATCTTATTTTGCAATAGTCTGCTGCAGAGGTCCCTTAATGGTATGGGCCACCTTCCAACATATGCTCCATTCATTGTTGTGTATAGGGCACATTTTGGGGGTAAGTTTGCATTCCAAGTATTCCTGGCTGAGGTTGACTGGTCTGAGATGCACTTTCTAATAGTAGACTAAATAGTGCCTCTTCTAACTCTGAAATGGGACAACCAGAGAGTAAGGGGGTGGTCTCCTAGTTTGGTGCAGCCTCTTTTAGGGTCTTCATTATAGGAGTCAGGGAGCTCTGTAGTTGATAAAATCTTCAGAATTTGGATTTGGGCAAACCAAGCTGACTTTGCAGACCCTTGAAGGGCTCTAGCATATTAAGATGGGGGAGAAGCACATCAACAAAGGTGGCTGTTCCAGGCTGCTGCCAGAGAAGCCAAACAATGTTTTTACCCCAACCTAAATGGAAGCATTTTTCCATATGGGGTTAAACCTTGGATGGGAAAAGTCCTTACCCAATCATGTTCCCAGGTACCACCAGACGAAAATTGAATTATGAATAGTGGGACATGGAGTGGTTCTTTTGGGGTGCCAAGCAAAAAGACAAATGGAAGGTGGGCTTCCCTCCAGCAACTGTGATTCATTGCCCAATTTTTTGGGGGGGGAGGGGGATTTAAGCAGGATTCAAAAAACAATGGCAGATTTTCACTGCATGGAAAGCCCAATAGTACCTTTTAAACCAAGGAAGATCACACTCATAAGTGTGTCTTATGTTTCTGGCAGGTGTAACATGGATTGCTTGCCTTACCATAAAAAAAAACTACAAGTTTATCCATCTGGTCAAGGTGAAAAAGTTGCAGTGTGATGATCATTTTTATTTCTTTCATTTTGCCCACTATGGACAGTTGAAGAGTCTTCCACCAGCCCAGCTCCATGTTCAACTTGTTCAGCAATGGGGTAAAATTAATGTCACACATTGAGACCACCTAGGGGAACTATTAAGGCCATGGTATGAAATATGGTCTAGAGTCTACTGCAACCCCCAAATCTGGAATGCATGTGGTAGGCACTTCTTTTTCAGTGTTACGACTTCTGTTTTACCTTGATTTATTTGGAGACCAGAGATTGTGGTGAATGTCTGTAACAGGTTCATTAGGGGATGAATGATATCATAAGCACTGCCCAGCATGACCATTAAATCATCTGCATATAGCAGTGTTTTATAGTAGTCCAGTCCTACCATGTCAGAGTGCTGTCATACAGCAGCTGCAAGGGGCTCAGTGGCCCAAATTAAAAGGAGCAGGGAAATGGGAAGCCTTGCCTGGTACCCCACCCTAGGCTGAATGAAGGCAAAAGGGTGTCATTAGTAAGGAACTGTGCCTGAGGATTGGTGTACATTGTGCAGATGTATGCCATGAAGTATTCCTCATATCCCATATGGGTTAGAGTCTCATACAAGTAACCTCACTCCATGAGTCAAAATCCTTCTCAAAGTCAATATCTTTGCAGTTTGTGGAGAGGGGGCCTGCTGAGCAACAGTAAGTAGGTTAAGCAGGTTCAATAAATGATCAGGGGGGACATGATTGAGGTCTTCAAGTACCTCAAGGGAATAAATAGGGTAAACATGGAGGGGATCTTTAGACTAAAGCAGGGAGGCATCACCAGAGGGCATGGTTTGAAGTTGGAAGGTGGAAGGGTGAGGGGGGAAAAGAGGAGGAGGTTTTTCACTGAGAGGGTGGTGGACCCTTGGAATGCTCTGCCTGGTGAGCTGGTTCAGAGATCCACAGTGGAGAGCTTTAAGAAAGGGTGGGACAGACACAGAAAGTGGATGTATCAGATGATGGCCTGTCCCGGGGGGGTGGGGATGGATGATAGGGGTTTCTGGAGCACAAGGGATGGGAGGGTCTCGGCACCCAACTAAGGATCTAGGTTCGAGCAGACTTGATAGACCATAAGGCCTAATCTGCTGGCAAATAGTATGTTAGTATGTTAGTATGTTAGTATGATCAGAGCTCAATCTTCCTCAGATGAACTCTACCTTTGAAAGATACACCATGGTTGGTAGCTGTTGGTCAAGCCTGTAATCTAATGCCATTGCATAGATTTTGCTATCCACTGAAATAAGTGAAATTGAGCAATAACTGGTAGACTGGGTGGGGTCTTTCTCCTTTTTGGGTAGAACTTTTATGGCAGTAGTGGTCATCATGGAAGGAAATGAGCCTGTTGCACTAACTTCCTGTTAGAGCCTTTGGAACACTGGGCAGATAATCAGAAAGAGAGTATCTGATAGAATTCAGCCAGAAAGCCATCTCTACCTCAGGCATTCCAGGGGTTGAGGCCCTTCAGTTTTTAATCTGTTTCAGATACTGAGGAGGGGAGTTCTAGCAAGTACACTTGTTCTGGCTTACGATGAGGAAGCTGGAGTTTGAAGAGGAAGATATTTACTGCATGTATATCTGAAGATTACATGGACTGGTAATGATTGGTATAAAAGTCATTCATTGCACAGGTAATCCCTGGGAATTTTGGTACACAGTCCCCCTTGGATATTGTGCAAGGCAGCTATGTACCATTTTGCCAAGTGCTTCTTGAGTCGGTAGGCAAGGAGTGTTCTACACAAGTGGAAGATAGTGGATCACTGCTGAATGCTGTTGACTTGCTGTGGAGCAGCCCTTCAACTAAATAAGATTATGCATGCATATTTCAGATTTCGCATCCAAGCCTCTGACCAGTTTTTGGATGATTGTTTTTGTACAGGCAAGACAGTTGTATAAGTTGCACTTGGAGTTGTTTTTGTTATATTTTTTTTAGATTACACACCATGCAAGGTTTAACAGTGTGTTGAGAAGTGCTGCTAGCATAGAACACAGTGCAGAGGCGGACACTGGCTGAGGGAAGGTGGTGGAGTAGTCCAAGATCACCAGAGGACCCAGTTCTTAGAGTTTGCAGGGGAACTGAAGATTCAGAAACTGACAGTGGGGAAGCTGGTAATGCTGCAGACACTCCAGAGCCAAATGGACCCTAATAGAGCCTAACAACATGTTATCCAAGAATTTGAATGCTTAGCACTACTTGAGAACCAAAGTATTACAGTACCATTGTTGACACCCAGGAATTGTGTTCATCTACTGGGAGTTAGATCTTGCAACCTCACAGGGTCAAAATTTGTAAGGGTTTTAAATTAAATTCTTAAAATAAAGTATTTTCTTTTTTAGTAGTAGCCATGAGGTCAGATTATTAATTTGCAAATTTGCATTTAAAGTTGGTGTTAGTGATAGTGAAGTTATAACTGAGGAACTAAATGCTTTTAGCATGTATTTTTAAACCTTTAGAATGTTAAAAGCTACATTAGTTTTTACTTTTTAATAGTTTTCTTCACTTTTAAATTTCAGCCTTCTGATATATTCATGGCAACTTGTAGTAACTTCAGTCACGTGATGGCTAGAATATAAATGGTGTTCTCAAGCTAGTTCATTTATTAGACAGACGACTGAGTTGCGCTAGCCTTAACTCTGGTCCCTCAGTTTAGCACAAGAGTTAGCCCTCATAAATTAAGACCTAGTTTTTGATTGTAGAACTGTTTGATCTCATCTTATCCTAAGCTTTTCCTATGTAAAACAATCCATAATCCTGACTGAGTTGAGAAGAGGTTTTTTCCCAGCAAAGTACAGGAAGAGTTGATGTGGAGCTGTCTCCCTCAGCTGACTTACATAGGGCAGTAAACTTTTCTTTGTGGCTACATTTTGCATTAGTAGGCTTAAAATGATGTTTGAGTAAGTTTGTTTTATTTGGTCTGTGTTTTTAGGATTTTTGCACAACTAGTTTCTCAGCCATTGTGATTTAAGCTTTCTAGAAGCAATGGTTTTTGCTTATAGCTTATATAGTCACAACCTAACAATTATTATTTCAAACACCATGAAGTCTTGCTGCTATTAGGACTTAATGCAGTTAGCCACTGCACTCGAACTGCCCCGGAGAGGATAGGGTTAACTCCAGAGCAGTCTGGAGTTCCACAGTGCGAGGGCGCTGTTCAAAGCTCTATCTGGCTAGTTTCAAATGAAACTGCCAGATTCTTCACTCCGCTTTCACTGAACAGTCGCTCCGGAGATCAGCTCCTTCAGCTCGGTTCATTTCGCGGTTCAAGCGAGTTTACTCGGTTCATTTGAACCGGCAAGTGTTTAAAAATTACCGCGTTTTCAGTCAAAAGCTCTATCTGGTAACCGTAAGTACTAAAAATAAAGTCTGTGTGGAAATACATTATCGGTTCAGTCTGAACCGATCGGTTGGCTTATTTTACGATTTTTAGGCTATAGATTTTCCTGTAGTAGGAAACTCTCTGTTTGGGGATCAAACAGAAAATTACATGAAGAAAATGGATGAATACAGAACTACCTACAAAAGTGCCCAAGCTAAAGAGAGGCATGCCACTCCACAAAGGCATGCCCCCAGGGGTAGGGGCAGGCCTTACCACAGGCCCTTTTATCAAGTTCAGGCCTCTTCAGCCTTTGCACAGAGGGTTTTTTTCAGAGGCAGGGTAGAGCGGAGCACAGGCAGACCATCTCCTCTCCTCAGCCTAAAGCTGCTGCCAAGCAGGCACCTGATGGGGTGCCCAGGGCCAATTCTCCTGTACCGGTGGGGGGCAGGTTGGCTTATTCAGCCAGAACTGGTTGTCCCTAACCTCGGACAAATGGGTTCTGGAGGTGGTAAGCCAAGGTCTGGTTCTCAGTTTCAAACAGTTCCCAAAGATGAGAGCCAGACATTTTCCCTGCAAATCCTTCAGAAGCCCTTGCTTTGGAAGCATAGGTTTCTTCTCTGCTGGGCTGCAAGGCAGTGGAAAGAGTTCCTCCTTGCCATCAGGGCAAGGGTCTGTACTCGAGGTATTTCCTTAGCCCAAAAAAGACAGGAGAGTGGCAGCCCATCTTAGATTTAAGGTTCCTGAACAAGCATCTTTTGAAACCAAAGTTCAAAATGTTAACTCTGGCAATGATTCTGCCTTCCCTAAGGCCAGGGGACTGGCTAGCTTCCCTGGACCTCAAGGATGCTTATTTTCATATTTTGATCAGGCCTTCTCACGAAAGTACCTCAGGTTCGAACTACCCTCTGGCCACTACCAGTTCAGAGCAATGCCTTGACCTTACCTCTGCTCCAAGAGTTTTCACAAAATGTTTAGCTGTAGTAGTGGCTCATTTAAGAAGGCAAGGGGTTGCTGTGTTTCCCTACCTGGACGACTGGCTCATAGTGGGTCAGTCTCCAGATCAGGTAAATCCCACTTGCAAGTCTCCCAGCAACTTCTCACTTCTCTGGGATTCCTGTTGAATTTTCCAAAGTCAGTTCTGGAACCAGTTCAGGTACTAACTTTCATAGGTGCAGAATTGAGCGTAAAGTCAGCCAGGGCATTTATTCCCTCCGAAAGAGTGGACAGACTCATTGCCCTGGCATCCTCCTTACCCTGCTGGTCTCTCGACCAGCAAGGCACTTTGCAACTCCTAGGACACATGGCTGCTTCCACAGCTGTCGTGCAGGGAGCAAGATTTCAGATGAGAGACATCCAGTTCCACTTGAGGTCCTACTGGTCTCAAAGGAAGGACCCCTATCCAAGTTAATCCCAGTGACCAAACCCTGATCCTGGCCCTTCAGTGGTGGCAGGATCGAGCAATTAACTCAGGGGTCCCTTCTTACCGTTCTTCATTCCCTCACCCTCACCACGGATGCCTCCCTGTTAGGGAGGGGCACATTTGGCAACCTTTCCACTCAGGGAGTGTGGTCCCCTCAGGAATCTCTGCTCCACATCAACCTTTTGGAACTCAGAGCTGTTCTCTTAGCTCTCCAGGTTTTTTCGACTACTGTCCAGAACAAGGTAGTCCAAGTCAGGACAGACAACACCACAACAATGTGGTACATCAACAAGCAAGGGGGCACTCGGTCATCAGCCTTGTGCACGAAGCAATGAAGTTGTGGTCTCTGGCTTACTCCCTGAACACCTCCCTGATAGCAGTTCACCTTCCAGGGAAGGACAATGTCCTGGCGGATGCCCTCAGCAGAATTTCTCAGGGCCATCACAAATGGGCTCTGAATTCTCTGGTGCTGGGGTCAGTCTTTGCCAGATGGGGCACCCCTCAGATAGATCTTTTCACAGCCCCAGACAACCACCAACTTCCCCTGTTTTGTTGCAGGCCTCCAGTTCTGGGATCAGTCCCACTGGACGCCTTTCAGTTAGATTGGAAAGGGAAGTTCTTGTATGCTTTCCCCCCTTCTCTCTCCTCTTCAGGGTACTAGTAAAAATCAGAACTCAGCCCTGCAGAGTGATTCTGATTGCTCCAGACTGGGCCAGACAGCCCTGGTACCCTCTCCTTCTGTCCCTGACATTCCACCTTCCCCTGAGCTTGCCCAGGACCCACGACCTGTTGACCTGTGCATAGGGGAGAGTGTGGTATCTGAACCTCAATTCCCTCCACCTCAAGGCCTGGTTCTTGAGGAGTTAGAATTGCTGATTGACACCTTTCTCAAGGTGTCCTGGATATTACAAGGCTTCTAGGAAACCTTCCACTAGAGCCACTTACAATTCTAAGTGGAAGAGGTTTTCCATTTGGTGTTCTGAGAAGCAGATTATCCCAGAATCTGCTAATCTGCCCATTTTACTGGACTATTGGTCCATTTAAATTCCTTAGGCCTTAGGCCAGCTACCTTAAAGGTTCATCTGGCAGCTGTCTCTGCTTTTGTGTCAGCGGGAAGCCTGCTTCCTTTCTTCTCACCCTGTATTTTCCAAGTTTTTTAAGGGGTTACTTCACACTAACCCCCCCTTTCGGGAACCAGCTCCTGCATGGGACCTGAATGTTTGCATTGCTCAGCTAATGCAACCCCCCTTTGAGCCTCTGTCCTCAGCAGACCTCAAGTTTTTGACTTGGAAGACTGTTTTTCTAGTGGCTATCACTTCTGCTAGACGTATAAGTGAATTACAGGCCTTGTCAGTAGAAGAAGATTTTATTTCTTTTCACAGAGATAAGGTAGTCCTTAGGGCTAACAGAAAGTTTTTACCTAAAGTGGTTTCAGATTTTCATCTCAACCAATCCATCTCTCTTCCAGTATTTTTCACTGAGCATTCCTCCTCAGAGGAGAGGAGATTGCACAGTCTGGACGTCAAAAGAGCCCTAAGCTGCTATTTGGAGCAGCACCAAGGGTCACAGGTTCGAATCCTCCAACTCTTCCTTACCTATGGAGAAGTTGGCAAGGAGACCTGCCACTAAGAGGACAATTACAGGTGGATTGTCTCTTGTATCCAGTTCTGTTACAAAAACTAGGTAGAGAACCTCCCTCAGGACTGAGGGCTCATTCACCGGGGTACAGCTGCATCTCTAGCGGCTGCTAGAGATATTCCATTTTGGAAATTTGCCAAGCAGCTACCTGGAAAACAGTCCACACCTTTACCAAGCATTATTCCTGGATGTCCAGTCCAGGAGAGATGCTCGGGTTTGGCACAGCTGTGCTTCAGAGCCTATTCCCCAAGTAGGTTCTGACCCTCCTCCATGGAGGTACTGCTGTATAATCTGCATTAAGTTCTAATAGCAGCAAGACTTCATGGTGTTTGAAGAAAAATGACTCACCTTAGTAATTGCTTTTCTTCTCATGGAGTCTTGCTGTATTAGGACAACCCTCCCTCCTACCCGCTCAGAACTCCTACTTGAGTATGGGGTTGTCAAATTGGTGCAAACACTGTCATGCCATTTCAATTTCTCTCTAGTTCCCCCTTTTGTTCATTTGGGTTAGGAACTAGGTGATTCTGTTTTGTTAAGTGATAGGTGGCTCCCTCTGGACTTGGAGTCTGTTGGGAGAGGGGCCTATTAGTGCTTGTCATGGGTGATTCTAACAATAACAGGTGATTTTGTTATTATTCTGTGATTGTTGTTGTGTTTTTGTTGTCCTACTACTGGTGGTAGCCAATGGCTAGTGTAGAGCTTTTCCACACAGACTTGCTATATTAGTTTAGCTTAAGAAGAACCTGGCAGTTTCATTTGAAACTAGCCAGATAGAGCTTTGAACAGCGCCCTCGCGCTGTGGAACTCCAGACTGCTCTGGAGTTAACCCTATCCTCCCCGGGGCAGTTCGAGTGCAGTGGCTAACTGCATTAAGTCCTAATACAGCAAGACTCCATGAGAAGAAAAGCAATTACTAAGGTGAGTAATTTTTTCTTTATCTGTATCATGAGGAATTATTTATTTAACAAACTGCTGTACTCCCTCAGAGCTACGAATAAATGGCACTTCAATTCACTCCAAAGGACTTGTGAACCTACAGACCCTGGGCTTCTTACCTGGAGGAAAACACTGTCTGCAAATAAAGGCACCACATCAACCTGAGCCAACTTGAGCCCTTCTCTCCCCAGTTTTTGAAGTGCAGGACTGAATCTTCATTAAACCAATCTGAACCTGGCCACAGAGACTGTCTTGTAGAGGTGGTGAGGTTTCTGAAGAGAATTAACTTTTTGAAATGAACTGAACGGTGGTGTATGAACAATTTTGCAGCTAGTAAAAATACTAAAAATAGCCCAAACGGTAATGTATTGCAGTCTGTAACTAAAAATACTCAACCCAAAGATAACATACATAAATTTAACATACTTAATGCAAGAAGTTTAAATAACAAAATGAACCTTTTGAAAGCAGCAGTAAGTGATCAATAGTACAGTTTAATTTCAAGAACTGAAACCTGGTGAAAAGATGAATGTTGAGGCCATGAACTGGAAGGCTATACACAATATAAATTCAACAGAAAAAAAACAAAAGAGAGGGAGGTGTAACAACAACAAACTCAGTAATAAATCAATACCTAATAAGCAAGTAGATGAAGATGAAATTTATTTAGAAAATATTTGGGTAGAAATTTCAGCAAAGCCTAAACCTATGATAGTGAGAATATGATACAGACCACTGACAGTAGTAATGATTTCACACAGAAATAATTTAAAATTATTTAGAATATGAGCAGTACAGAAAAAGTTATAATAGCGGGGGACTTCAACATGAACTGTATTAACTGGGACAATAAAATATCATCTAGCACCCTGGGAAATAAACTTATCAACATCATGGATGAGGGTAAACTAAAGTAGCTTGTGATACCACCCACTAAGGCTTATAATCTATTGGATTTGGTGTTCACTGATATCTCTTATCAAAATACCACATGTACATTATGGAAACTTTGGGAAAATGTATTTATTTATTTCAGATTGCAGATTAATACCTTTGAGCCGGGAGGGCTCTTTTACAAATGTTCCATGTCAAATGGATGACAGACAAATTTACATAAACACGTTATAGAACATTCAGAGTGCACAATAGGTTACAGGCTATACAGGTAGCAGGCAAATAGGCCTTTACTATGACAGAGGTGTGGACAAGACATTGGTGTTTGTCTCTATATCTGAGATGACATTAAATCCCATGAAATTAAATATACTGTCACTACAGAAAGTATCTGGGTGTCTGTTCAATTTACGGGACAACCACAAACATCCCTGGGCACCAGTTACAGGCCCTCTTCATCTGACCCTGACTATTTTGCGAATTTGTTAAACGACATTTCCTATTTTTCTAATACAGTAAGGGGACACAATTATACTGGGTGATTTCACTATCCCCAGAATAGATTGGACATTTTCATTAGGCACCACAGGTCAGGATAAACTGTTTCTCTCTTGCCTCTTAGAACATGGTCTTTCACAGTTTATCACTTCCCCGACCAGAGGTCCCAACACCCTCGATCTTGCCATATGTAACATTAAGGACTCCATTTCAGACATACACATAAGGGCACCTCTTGGTACCAGTGACCATTCTGCCATTCTATTTTCCCTTCAGACTGAGCATCTCTGCCTACATAAACATACTACATATAAAAATTATGACAAAGCAAATTTAAACAACATAAATAAGTCACTTTTGTCTAAACCCTGGGAAACTCTAATGCACCATCTTTCAACAAATGATGCATGGACCCTGCTTAAATCATTAATTCACCAACTAGAGAAGTTATGGGTCCCACCAGTAAAAAAATATAATAAAAAGGGAGAATATCAAGATGGTTTAACAAAAATATTAAATCCTTAATAAAGTAAAAAATGAAGCTATTTAGAAAAATTAAAAGTAAAAAGACTCAAAATAAGGAAATCATTCACTTAAAATATCAAACCACACTACGCCTCCTAAAACATACCATAAAATAAGCTAAAACCAAACTTGAATTCAAAATAGCTCACACTAAGGACTCTCATAAAATATTGTATTCTTACCTAAACAGCAAAAAGGGTAATACCAGGAAGATAGGACTAATATCTAACAATAACAATATCAATATCCTTAGTTCAGACCTAGACACTGCGAACATATTCAATACCTACTTTGCTTCCATGTTCTCCCGTAGGGATACCCCAGTCCTAAGTTCCCATGACCTGTTCAATAAGCCCACAAACTACAACATTTCAGATAATATGATTCTGTCAGCCTTGTGAACCCTAAAACAAAATCTAGTCCAGGACCAGATAACATTACACCAAGATGTTTACTAGAAATAGTTAAGTCAATAGTAGTTCACTTAAAAATAATCTTCAATAAATCACTTGAAACTGGACACATTCCTCTGGATTGGCTGACAGTCACGGTAACTCCCATCCACTAAAAGGGCAGTAAATCTAATGTCTAGAATTACCAACCCATAAGCCTCATATCTGTTGTCTGCAAAACTATGGAGAAGATCATCAAATCATTCATTGAAAGGGAAATAGGTTTGCTTAATCTAAATAAGTCACAACATGTTTTCAAAACAGGACATTCATGTACCACTAATTTAGTTACTTTTTACAATAACTTAAACTTAGGCTTAGACAACAATACTCCATCTGACGTTATTCTCTTTTATTTCAGTAAAGCATTTGACACAGTACTGCTCAATAAATTGGTCTCTAAACTAGAGTCTTTTGGTTTTTCATTCTGCCTTATAAACTGGATAAAAATCTGGTTGTCCAACAGAACGCAGAGGGTGAACATTAACAACTCACTGTCAAATCTAAGTCTAGTGAGCAGTGTAGTGCCCCAGGGCTCCATCTTGGGACCTATATTGTTCTACCTGTACATTAGTGATATGAAACTTTCGTCTCAAAATTGGCTATCCAAATTTGCTGATGACTCAAAACTCAGTGGTCATGTAGATACAGCTGACAATCTAAAAAAAGTTTGTTTCCATTTATATAATATTGAATAGTGGGCAATGATAAATCACATGGAATTTAATATTGACAAATGCATTGCCCTCCATTTTGGTACCGAAAATCAAACAAATACATATAAAATAAACAATATTCCATTAAAATCATCAAATACAGAAAGAGACCTGGGAATACTCATTAACAACAAACTCCCATCTTACGATCATTGTTCAAAAGGTACCAGGGTAGCACACTCCATTTTGAGCCAAATTAAATTCTCATTTGTCACCAGAACCAAACAATGCCTCATCCCCCTATACAGTTCTCATATAAGACCCCACTTGTATTATGGATCACCCTTTTGGAACCCCTACCTTGCAGGTGACAGAGCCCAATTAGAGCGAGTCTAGAGAAGAGCTACAAAAATGGTTTCTTGTTTGACTAATAAAACATACCCTGAGAAGTTTAAGGCAACAGGCCTCCAAACCCTTCAAGCAAGGTGTGGTAGGGAGGGACATCTTGTTCCTTTATAAGGTTCTACAATCCCCAGAGTTGTCAGCACAGTGTGGTCTCACCATCTCTAACAATTAAAGAATACTAAGGTCTCACAATAAGCAGATTATACTTAAAAAGCAAACTCAAATAAAAGAAATAATTACATGACAGCATGTGCCCAAGACTCTGGAACTAACTGCCATAAGAATTAGTTGACATCAGAAACTTCGACACTTTCAAGAAACATCTTGATATTTAGCTAACTATGAATCATACATACTCTTATTAGCCCACATTGTGGGGGGGGGGGATCTTGATGGGCCACAGCCTTCTTTTTTCCCATATTAAACCTAGTAAACCTAGTGAATTCAGTAAGACTATTAATAATCAGGTGTTCTACAACTTTAACAAAGCCAACTTTGAGGAAATGAGCAAAGCTATCATGTAATGGAATTGAGAATTGGGACTTGACCTTTAGACCTAAGACAGATAGTAAAAATGGACTGATAGCAAGAAGAAATTAATAGCATTGCAAGAAAAATTAGTACTGTTATAAAAAAAGGAAACAGTAGCAGTATAAGGCCAAAATGAATAATTACTAACATTAAAAGAAAAATAAATAAGCAAAGATATTCCTAAAAAGGGGAAAAATAATGGGAGTGACATCAGCAGGGACCTTTGTAAAAAAAGATATAAGAGCATATAGAAATGTAATGAAAAGAGAAGATCTGAACATAAACTAGCACAAAAGAAAACAAAGAGCCTAAAGGCATCTTTTGGCTATATCAGCTTGCAAAATGGTAGAGATGGTAATAAGCCCCAAAGTGGATGAGAAAAAATGTGGATCGATCCAAGGACATGGCTGAAACATTTAATAAATGGTTTGCCACAGTAATTATGAAAAAAAAAACATAGCCCAGGGAACTTAATAACAACTAAAGATAAAATTATCATTAACCCAGAGAACACACTGTTCTCTAACAAGAGTGTAAAAATAAATACATTTTCCAAACTAGACCCACACAAAGCACCAGTACTTAATAACATCCACCCACAGCTGTTACAAAAGCTGCAGAGAGTCTTACAGCACCAATCTGTGACCTCATCAAAATAAATTTCATATCATGCACAGTCCATGAAGACTGGAAACAAACTATAGTGTTACCAATTTATGGCACATTCTGGCCAGCACAAACAGGGCTGCAGATGAGTAATGTGGGGTAAAAATATTGAAAATGATCATGCTATAAGCCTGCATTAGCAAAATGTAATGTAGGCTCATAAAGTTGTTGTTTTGTAATATTCTTATACCAAATTTTCAACATAGCCTTGTTATGACCCTGCCTCATGAAGACGGGCAGAGCAAATGTTCAACTCCTGGCCTAAAGGTGATTTAGCACTGGGACTGCGAAATCAACTTTCCGGATGCAAAAACACATTTTGGGCAGAAGTTGAAAAAGGACAGCTGTCACATTCATAAGGTGCTGAAAAAATGACTATATTGAAAATTTGGGGTAAAAATATTGGTGTACCACCCTAAGGGCAAAACCCCATTGACAAAATCCCCCACAGCGACATTTTCAACAAGTTTAAAAAATGTCACTGTAGGGGACCCACTGTCGAAATTTTGCCTTTTCACCATGTTTCGTCCCCCTTCATGTTAACTCCAACTCAGAGTTAGCACTCTTTAAAAGGCGGGCATGGGGAGTGCAGCCCCCTGCATGGGGGGTTTGGGAAGCACAGCTCACAGATAGAAAAACAGACCATTGTATGACAGATTAAATTTCACCTGTCGACAACGGGGATGTTTCTATGCAGAACATTGACAACAATGTTGTCTCATCTGCATAGGTAAACCAAAATATTGAATATTACCAAACTTACGAGGCTGCGTTTGCAAAATTCACAATAGCATAAAAACTTAGTTTTTTTAAATATTTTTACATCAAATTTTCACCATAACCTTCTTATGACCTCACATCATGAACAAGGGCAGAGAAAATGTTCAACTTTCGGGATGGTAAAAAAAATTTGGGCCAGGATTTGAAAAATGACAGCTGTCATGCTCATGAGGTGCTGTAAAGATATGGCTTCTACATGTTGTGAATTTGGTGGAAAAATATTTAAAATTACCAAAATTATGAGCCTGCATTTGCAAAATTAAACATAAGCTCATAACTTTGTTGTTTTTTTTTATATTTTTACACCAGATTTTCAATATAGCCTTTTTATGATCCCACCTCATGAACAAGAGCAGAGAAAATTTCCAACTCCTGCCTGAAAGGTAATTTTGCACAGGGACCACAAAATCACCTTTTGGGACATATCTGCCTAATGACAGTGCAATTGTTCAGGAGGTGAGGTTCCAAAGAAGGCATGATGAAAATTTGAGGTAAAAATATGCAAGGATGGCACTAAGTTCAAAACTTGATTGAAATACATTCAGCTGCATACCTTTTTCCTCAGTTCATGGACCAGCTTTTAAGAGTGAAGATGTGACTGCGGCCCAGAGAGGATTATGACATTGGACCCCAGATGGGTAAGTAAGGATATAGGGGGGATGCTGAGTGGGAGGGTTGGATGGGGGTCACTAATGCCCACAAAAGACATTGATGGATGTTTTCCTTTTTTGAGTTTTTTATTTATTTATTTATTTTTATGCTCACACCTCCTTTGTCTCCTCAGTGCACCTCTACTCAGGGACTCCCATGGTGGGGACCAGCTAAAGCCCTGGAGCTCAGACCTCTTGTCCCCCATACTGCCTCATTTGGAAGTGGAAAGTCCAGCTGCTTCCCCACTTGCTCCATATGTGTTGGGCCTCCGACCGACACTCTGGGACCATACCATATCCTCACCGGGGCCAGTCACCAGGTGTAACTGCAGGGCAAGTTTCCATTTTCTCCCCTTTCCCCTGAGGATGCCAGTGACCGGGGGTCCTAAGAGACATGTGCACATAGAGATGTAATGCCGCTCCAGACCCCAGCTGACATTCTCTCCTGCCATGTGGCAATCCCCACTGCACCTCTACCTGTGTGCACCCCGGTGGTCATGCTGCAGAGAGAGTGGCATCCCTCCCTCCCAAGAAGAGGAGAGTGCCCCTCGGGTGCTTAATCCTTCTCCCCAGGCTGGATCTCTAGCAAGCCAGGCTCATTCCTGAATCTGAATCGCTGGCATCACGAGTGATAATCCTACTGCTGTGCTGATGGGCCAGCTTCTTTTTTCAGGTTTAAGGAAAAAACAAAAAACAGACTGAGGATTCCTGATTGTGACACTGGGGGATTGGGCACCCCCAGTGTCATTCTTGTGTTTCTGACATTCAGAATTAGTTTAGTTGCCATATTGGTCCTTATAAGAACAAATCCAGAAGCAAATGGTTTGATACATTTTATTGGACCAACATAGATGTAACAAAAAGAAAACACAGTGCCTAAGCTTTTGGAATAACCAAGTACTTCCTAGGACATTTGACCATGGAAAGTTTCTCAGCAGTACCAAACTGATATAATCTGGTTCCTTTCATTTAAATTTCAGTAATTTTTTAAAAAGGTATTTTAAACCAATGAGATTTGTTTCTCTTTTTTTGTATGATCTGGGTATTAATAGAATGTGATTCTCTAAACAACTGCCATAAGCTTCCAAGGAAGGACTTGGTTGGTCTGAAAGCTTAGGCACTGTTTTCTTTTTATTACATTTATGCTGGTCCAATAAAAGATACTAAACCATTTGCCTCTGAAGCTTGTGTTTCTGGGGTGGTGCACTGAGAGGGAGGGTTGGGTGGGAAGCATATTTAAAAAGTTATAAGAATGCTATGTTGAAAAATTGGTGCAAAATTATTAAAAAACAACAAAGTTATGACCTTACATTGAAATTTTCAAACACGGGCTCATAACTTTGGTAATTTTCAGTATTTTGACCCCAAATATTTGGCACAGACATTTCTTCACAGCACCTCATGAATGTGACAGTTGTCATTTTCCAAATCCTTGCCAAAATGTGTTTTCACCATTTTGGCGCAAAACCACCTTCTGGGCAAGATTTAAAAATGTTCTGGTGGGCTCATAACAAGGCTATATGGAGTCATTAGAAGGCCATTTTGAAAAGCTGGGATAAAAATATGAGAAAACAACAAAGTTATAAGTCTACATTACAATTTTTTAATGCTGTTCATAGCTGTGGTAATTTGCAATATTTTGACCCCAACTTTTCAACATAGCCATTTTTTACACTAGCTCGTGAATGTGACAGCTATCACTTCTCAAATCCTACCCAAAATGTGTTTTAACACTTGTGGTACAAAATTACGTTTCAGCCATTGTTTTATGAATGGCACCTATCATGCTCAAAAGAAGTGGTCATAAAGAGATTTTGTTGAACATTTGGGGTAAAACTGTAAAAAAGCAACTAAGTTATGAGGAAACAAATTGTTCCAACATTTATGCATAACTTTATTTTTTCAAATTATGGCCCCTAATGTTCAACATATCCCTTCTGTTACCTCAACTCCTGAATATGGTAGGTGTCATTTTTCAAGTCCCCTCCAAAACTTGTATCCACAGTCACACAGCAAAATCACCTTTCAGATGGGATTTTAAAAATTCCGCCTGTGTTGATCATAATGTCAGGTCATAAAAAGATTGTTAGCCATTTTGGGTCAAAATGTGGGCGCTCACAATGTGGGAGCCTGCTTGCAAGTAGATATTGCCTCTCAGCTGTCCTTTCATGAGTAATTACATTCTGACAATGTGTCAAAGCAAGGCAGCACTAAAAATAAGATATTGCTTCTCATCTGCTCTATCCTAGGTAAAAATGTGGTGAAAATGTGTACTAACAAGAACCAGTACAACATCAATACCAGTGGTAAATATTCAACATTGAAAATGCTTGTTTTTTAAATAGGCAAGACTTTTAGGAAAGGGGCAAGGCCACCAACAGGTCTCCCTGATTTACAGTATTTCCTGACATTTAAAAGAAAACTAAAAACATTTGAGATTGACATTAGTAGTCAGCCACATTTCTTGTAAACATAAGAAAACAATTTGTGATATATTCCAACCACTCATCATTTGTTATTTTAACTTTCAAGCCTGCAATATTTCAAGATAAGATTTAATAAACATGGGGGTCTATACTAGATAGCAGACGAGAAAAGGAGTACACATCATCCATTTAAAGGTGCCCCAGCAGGGAAAAACACTGAAAATAATAAAAAGGAGCTAGGCACACACCCTAAATGCTGAGAATTAACATTGTATTGCTTAAATAATCAAAGTAAGAGCTCTGGCTTCAGTCATGCTCTTACTTTCATTATTTAATTAATAAAATATTGATTCTCAGAATTGTTTGGTGTGCACCTGGCTCCTTTTTGTTATTTTCAGTCTATACTACAGACTAGTGGATCTATAGTGTATGGAGACCCCTTGTTCTACAAGGAATTCCATCGCAGTCTAAACGTTGTTGTACCTCAGTTCAAAGTTCATGGAACACAGTTACACCACACTGTGGTACAACAACATCATGGCTGTTTTTCTGAGTGCATGAGACAGAACTTCCAGTAATGAAAAAACTGACACGTGCACATCTCAGTATTCAATCAGTGAATACTGTGGCAGGATGGCAGCTGCGCTTTTTTCAAAGCTGGCTGAGGAGCACTTGAAATTTGTTGATGAGCAGCCGAATAAGTGCATAAAATGTAAAACCCCAAATGATCTGAAAGTGGTCACCTCCTAAGTGACATGGATGTTTTGTGTGCCATGGTATTTAAACAAGGGGTCTCCATACACTATACAAAATACTGGCTGGGCTACTGGGCCCAACCAGCTTGTGCTGCCACCTCGGGGTTCTAATTCTGTCGGACCTCTCAAGCTTCACTCTCAAGGTCAAAAGGAATCAGAGCCCCTTGGTGGCAGCACAGGTTGGTTGCACACAGTAGCCCAGCCAGTATTCTTTATGTTTTCAGAATTCATCTGTGTCTCAGTATTCACAGACTGTGAAAGTCACCAAAATAAGTTGCTCAATGGCAGTTAAAACTATTTGAATTTCTGAAACTGGACACAGAGCTAGTTTTATGTTGAACAGGATTAAATCTGCTTTGCCTTTGTGAGTTCCCATTCAAATCCACAGTGTGGATACCCATATAGTCAAGGTTTTCTGCTTTTGCTGAAAATTTGTTCTGCAAGAGATCCATCGCTCAAAAATAAGTTAACTTGTGAATCTCCTGGGAAATCTTTGGGTCTATTAACACTCAGTACACCATAATGTCCCAAATGTATGTCCTGTAAATGAGATATAATAAAATCTATTGTTGGCATTAAGCATTCTGGTGTATTGTCATTTTTGTTAATCAAACAAAATATGGATATGGAAACTGGAGATTGTTGTTTGGGCCCGCAAAGGAAAAAATCATATCTACTGTAGTACTGAATGACCAATCAAAAATACTATTAAGTTCCAGAAAGTATTTACCTGTAAAAGTATTGTTAGATAAAGAGCTGCAGGTTCTGTTCTTATTCATTATCACTAACTAGTTAAGTGTAAACTGTGCAGCTTGTTAAAAGAACTCTAGGCAGTTTTAACAGGTTCCATATCACTTATTAATTTGTACACTGCTGGATTATCTGGGTCTCTATCTCTTCTAGATAATATTACATTATTGGAAGGTTTTGGTATCTGTTGTTCTCCAGCCAATAAATGTTGCACCAGTATATTAAGAGATCAATTTTTAATTCATTTTTTTTAATAAATGCCTCTCATGCACAGGACAATTCAATTACTTGAAAGGGTATACATGTTACTGACCACACCATCGCCAAGTAAATTACCTGCTAAATTAGATGAGCTCAATTTTAAAGGGTCACATCTGTGAAAAAGCTTCCAGCTTAGTGTGCTACTCCTGGTTAAATAACTAAAAAAAAAAGGGTCAGGAATGATGCAGGGTGCTTGTTTCAAAGAGACATGACAGAAGGGGCTCACTGTACCACACCATGTGAAATTCCCAATTTTCTAACATACCCATGGCCAAAGGGAGACCACCCGTGCCAGCTGTGCTTGCAGTGGATGCACAGTAGTGCCATGGTGAAAAGGGGCTTGTGCCAGAACTTTGATGCAGTATCCCCCAGTGTGGAATTTTTGGAAACCCCCAACAGCTACAGGTCCCACCAGGGTATAGGCCAGTCAAAGCTGACCTAACACCCCATGCGCCACCACTGTCCTGAGTCTCTGACCAGCCACAGAGACTGGCATGGTCCCACATAGCAGGATTCCAGCAGTGGTGTGCTGTGTGAGGGCTTGAGCCTCTGATGGGTTGTTGTGCCCTGGGCAAGGGTGACTGGAAGTAGATGTGGCAGTGTGGGTCCAGCAAGAGTGTCTGTTATCAGGTGCAGGGAAGAGCTGAGGTCCAGCATGGCAGCTCTTAGCCAGAAGGAGTGTTGGGGACATTGAGGGCATAGTAGGTTGTATGGTGGGTGAGTTGCCCAGTGATGACTGCACCCCAGGGGCAGTAGTGGGCACTGTGGTGGTGCCACCTGTGCTTGTGCAACCAATTTAAAGCTGAGGTCAAAATGCTTCATGAACAACAGCAGAGAAGATTCTCAGCTCCTATCCAAAAAGTGATTTCACGCAGTGACTGTGAAATCACCTTTTGGAACATGAAAACACATTTTGGCCTGGATTTGACAAATTATAGCTGTTACATTAGTGAGGTACTGTGAAGAAATTCTATCTTGAAAATTTGGGGTCAAAATATTGAAAATTACCAAAGTTATGAGCCTGCATTTACAAATTTCAACATAGGATCATAAAATTTTTTTTTATTTTTTATATTTTTACACCAGATTTTCAACATAGCCTTCTTATAACCCCACCTCATGAACAAGGGTGGAGAACATTGTCAAATCCTTCCCAAAAGGTAATTTCATATACTGACCACAAAATCACTTTTTGGGAAAGATTTGCCTAATTTTACTGCCATTGGTCATAAGATTCTGTCCAAAAATATGTATGCTGAAAATTTGGGGCAAAATATTAAAAAATTGCCAGGTTATGCCACCAAGTTCAAAACCCCATTGAAATATATTGAACCACATACCTGATTTCCTCAGTTTGTGATATGGCTTTCAAGAGTGAAGCTGTGTCTGTGGTCCAAAGAGAATTACACTGTTGGACCCTGATGGGTAAGTAAGGGCTTGGGGGATGAGGGGTGGTGGATGTTGAGTGAGAGGGTCGGGTGGGGACTAACAGCACAACTGACATCGATGGATGGTTTTCTTTTTTACAGGGTTTTAAAAAACAATGAGGGAGGGATCACGTGATGTCTCACTAGAGAAAGCAGCACTCCAGATTCTTTCCTGCTCCCCTGCTCCTAATTTGGCTTTAATTTAACTGAATTTGACAAGGAAACTTTATTTTCTGACTCTTGATACATCAGAGAAGCTTACCTGCCACCTGATTCCGTCAAGTTGCATTTAGCTCGGCTATGGAGGGCCATATGAGGCAAGAACTGCCGTAGCACACCCCTCTGCCCTCCCCCGAGAGGGCCACAAAATATCCAGGTAACAGCCGGAACAAAAACTTCAGCTCCCTCGGGCAGAGCCATGGTAGCACCACTAATGGAGGAACGCTTCTTACAGGAGAAGAAGCTGCTCCAAGAGGCTCTACTACTGTTAACAATGGATGTAGCAGTTTTGAAAAAAGAAATGTCCAACATCTCCAGGCAAGTTAAAGACACAGAAGCATGGGCAGTCTCGCTGGAAAAATGGAAGGCAATTACAGACCCTGAGATTGTGGCATTGAGGAAGCAGTTAAAAAGGATGGACTCAAAGATTGAAGATCTCGAGGGCCATAGTCGCCACAATAATCTTGTAGTGATTGGCCTCCCAGAGGGAGAGGAAGGATCCTCCCCCATCATCTTTACTCAGAAATTGTTAAAGAAAGTAGCTGGCCCATCACCTAATGGACCTTCTCATATAGTGGAATGGGCCCACCGAGCATTGCACCCTAAGTTAGCCCAAGGGTCACCCCCCGGCCATTCCTTCTGAAACTACTTAATTACCTGGATAGACAGCATATCCTGACCAAGTTGTGGGACATTCAGGCAGTGATGTGGGAGGAGCATAAAATATGAATATCCCAAGACCTACCAGCCTCAGTGAGACAAAAAAGGAGCTAATTTCACTCAACGGTCTCCAGACTCATCCCTGTGGGAATACATTTTTGGATGCTGTATCCAACCCTTCTGCAAGTCTGTGTGCAAGAAAAATGGCATTCATTTGAATCCAATGAGCAGGCAGTAAGTGAGCTACAGGAGCTCCTGTCACAGCTGTTTAAAAAGTGAACTTTACTAATTTGAAATGTGTTTTGGGGGAGCAAGAACTGATCTAATGGTCTGGGGTCTTTTGGTAATGAGGGGGGATGGCGACCAATTGACCCGAAGCTGGACCTGCCATATTCATGCCCCTAGAGCAGCCGTCTGATTTGTGGATGCTGGCTTGCTCACTGTAGACTCTGGGTCTCTGTTCTAGCTGCAACTTTAAAGACATTAATCCTGTGTCTAGAGAATACATGCAGCAGGTTGGTTATAGGCGTGGTTTCCTGGTCATTGCTCAACTTATAAGGCACAAGATTCTCTGCAGTGTCAACCTGCTCCATTTGTTTTTAAGCCTGCAATATTCTCTCACTTTCCTGTGTCCACCTGTTAGAGGAAATTGCAGTGGAGGTCTCAATCACAGAAGGTCACCCGATGCAGCAGCTCGAAAGTGTGCATGGCTGTGGAGTAGCACCAGAGATTGGGTGCAAGATTGCCTGCTTTACACTGATGCGCACATCCATGCAGCAACAGTTTAGAGCTGTCTGGAGCTTCCATTACTACTGACCTCCTACAATAGGCAGCAGCTCCCTGGGCTTCTAGTTTATGCTAGAAAGACATTTTGTGGGCATACAGATTTGTTGAACTCTGGGACTCCATTTCCATTGGGGGCGGCTTTTTTCATGCTGAATCCTGCCCTATAGAGTACTTAAGGGTCATTTTTATTTTTGCCAAAGGCTTGGTCGTTAACAATGTTCTGGAGCTGAATTAATGGATTCTACTCCTTTATTTTAACAAGGATCTTCAGCTGGGTTTTGGTTCTACTGGGTGTCACCTTTATTTTATTATTACTCTACACTTCCCCTGCTATTAACAGGGTCAGTGGCCAAGCATGGTCTTTAACCTCCATGGGATTGAGATAACAGACTCTTGGTCTTGCTCTCAGTTCGGGCATTAACCTAGAATGTACCTTAAGGAGCATAGTTCTTTTAAGAGTGGTTCTGACATAGTTAAATTACTTCTAATAAGTAAATGTTTTGATGTTTCTACTTAATATTCAGAGATGGGGTATGGGGAGTGGGATAGGGACTGTTTTTGTTATATCTGGCAGTGTCATGGTCAGTATCGAGGGGAAGGGGCCTCTTAATAATAATAATAACTTTATTTTTAAAGTACCTTTCAGTATATCAAGGCACTTAACATGTCAAAAACCACAACATACAATACCAGTTAAAAACATATAAATAAAATAATTTCATAACAACATCACATATTAAAAACAAGAAATAAAATATTCCATAAAATCAAAACACAATATTTGCAATCAGATTTCATTAATCCTCCAAATAAGCCATATGCCACAGGTAAGTTTTTAAATTTTTCTTAAATACCTCCACAGAGGTGTACTCCCTTAACTGGCATGGTAGAGAATTCCAAAGAGTGGGTGCAGCATAAGAAAATGCTCTACTACCAGAAGATTTTAAACTCACTCTTGAAATCTCTAACAACCTCTTGTTGGCCGAGCGGAGCGATCAGCCGGGGCAGTAAGGCACCAGAAGTTCTTTCAGATAGGTCGGACCCTGATCATGAAGGGCTTTGAAAGTCAATAAGATGACTTTAAAGGTGATCTGCCACCGTATAGGAAGCCAGTGCAGTTCGCGCAGTACCGGGGTAATATGACTGGATTGCCTTGTCCCAGTCAAAACCTGGGCTGCAGCATTCTGCACCAGCTGTAGGTGATGGATTTCAACCCCAGAAAGCCCAAAGTAAAGGGTGTTGCAGTAGTCCAAGAGCGAGGACACGAAGACGTGGACCAACGTTGGCAAAGAGTCAGACGGAACAAGATGATGTACCCTGGCAATATTCCTAAAATAATAAAAGGAAGTCCTGACAATGGCTGACACTTGAAATTGAAGGGTCAGCCTGTCGTCTAGGACAATCCCAAGGTTGCGCACCCATTCAGAGGTCGGAAGTGACACACCGCCAAGAAAAATTCCAGAGGGCGTGCCATCATGCGACCTCACTATCTGACCACCCGAGTCCACCACTAACACCTCTGTCTTCTCTGAGTTCAACTCTTACCAACTAGAATCCATCCACCCTTGGATTTCTTCCAGACAGTTATTAAACACCGAGAGAGCTCCATCCTGGTCAGGTGCAAAAGACAGGTATAGCTGGGTATCATCTGCATAGCAGTGAAACCTCAGCCCATACCGTCTTATAATGTCTCCGAGGGGCAGCATATACACTGCGAATAACATGGGTGACAGCACTGAACCCTGAGGCACCCCACACAACAAAGAAGTTGGGCAGGAGGAATGAACCCCCGACACAACTGTTTGTGATCTCCCAGTAAGGAATGAAGTGAACTATTTTAAAACAGTTCCCGACATTCCACAGATTAGCCACAGGCATGCTAACAACACCAGGTGATCCATAGTGTCAAAAGCTGACGAGAGATCAAGGAGAACTAGAATGGAATGTCTCTTCTGATCCCTCACCCTCAGAAGATCATTAAGCACCCGAACCAGTGCAGTCTCGGTGCTGTGTCTTTTACGAAAACCAGATTGGAAGGATTCATAGACATTATGAATGGTTAAATGGTCTTCCAGTTGGGCTGCCACTACCTTCTCAATAACCTTCCCAATAAAGGGAAGGTTAGAGATAGGTCTGTAGTTTGAGAAACAGTCTGGGTCCAAAGTAGCTTTCTTCAAGAGGGGTGTCACCACAGCCTCTTTCAGGGAGTTAGGAAACTCACCTGACTCTAAGGAGCACCAGACTATTTGCACCATAACTGGACTGATGGTCTCAGAACAACCCAAAATTAGGGGAGTTGGTCCAGGATCCAAACTACAGCTCGTGGGCCACACACTATGGATGATCCTCATAATATCCATGACCTCAGGTAGGCAAAAGGAACTCCAAGAGAATTGAGGTATTGTGAATTCGCACTGTTCCACAACATCACCCTTAGAGATTGCCGGACGCAAGTCCACCCTGATGTCAGCCACCTTAGTTGCAAAGAACTGAGCGAGCTCCTCACACTCTAATTGCAAAAAGCTTTTCGAACTTGCAGACAGGCTGGGTTGCACAGTCTGTCTACAGTCCGAAACAACTGAGCTGGTCGATTCTGTGCAACTGCAATCTCCCTGGACAGGAATTCTGCCTTCTTATGGGTGATTGCAGATTGATAGATAGAATAATGTTCCATCAGTCTAAGGTGGTCGGCATCAAGGGCGGACTTGCGCCAACAATGCTCTAACCTTTGCCCCTGTCTCTGCAACTCCCTCAGTGTCCCATCAAACCAGGGGGACCTGGGGTGAAGGGATAGGGGGCACTCACAAACAGGAGCAATAAGATCCAGGGCCACTGTAAAAGCCGTATTATAGGCCGACACCAGTGCCTCTGGCTTACTGGTAGCCAACACGGGGGATGAAAGGTCAAGGATCACCGCAAGGCCCTGGGAAGTAATATTCCATAATGGGCAGTACCTGACCATCTCCACAGGGGAAGGCCTTCTCAGGGGGGTGCAAAAATTGAACCTCACGGTGTAGTGGTCAGACCAGGCGACTGGTTCCACCCCCACGTCAGAAGAATCAATCCCTAAGAGGAAGACTAAATCAAATTCTATTATATTGGGCTTTATATGGATGGGCAATCACTGATGATTTGGCAGGGGTAATCTTAGGTGACTTATGTATATGTTTTACATTGGGGTGTAGTGTTACACATGGGGGCTGGGTCTATTTTGTGTATGTGGAGGCCTATAATTGAATTTTGGGGGAGGGAGGAGGGACTCATGGTATCAGCAAAGGGAATGGTTTTTGTGTCTTTCAATGCTAGTTCAAGGATATTAATTATATTCATAGTCTATGCCTAATTGTATAAGAGTTAGTTCATGGAATGTTACAGGTGTGCAACAAGCATAAGCAATATAAGATACTGAAGCACTTTCAGATAGAGAAGAGACAAATTTCCTTTCTACAGGAGACCTATTTACTCAAAACAGAGGCTAACTTATTAAGGAGGCTAAACACAGGGCAGGTCTATGCAGCTGGAACTGATACACAGAGTAGAGGGCAAATATTTTGCTAGATAGAAATTTGACTTTCAAACATAAACAATGTCTCCGTAATCCTTTAGGCAGATTTGTTTTTGTGTTTGGCACTTTGGAGAGATCTGACATAGTCCTTGGATCTATTTATGTCCCTAACACAGACACCCCATCCTTTTTCATGTACGTCCTCAAGCTTTTGTTACCTTTCTTATCTGTACCATTTTTATTAGGGGGACTGGAACTGACCTTTCGACCCAGATGCGGACAGATAAGGCAAACTGAGGGCAGGTTTGTCACCAGGCCAGAGATCTATATGAGACATGATAGATAGCGTGGGCCTAAGTGACCCCTGGAGGGTATTGTACCCGGACCTCCGGGAATATACATTTTGGTCTTCTGTGCATGGGACTTCGTCTTGTATAGATTATTTTTTGATGTGCAAACAGTTACTTATTGGCCTCATGGCATGCCAGATCTCTCTGGAAGTCATTTCAGACCATTTCTTAGTAATATGCACCTTATCAATATACCCCACTCAAAGAATAGAAACAAGCTGAAAAATTAATAACAGCCTGTTAAGGGATAAATGGGTGGTGGACAGACTGAAGTCTTGTATTGAACAATACACTAAGGATAACCTTCATTCTACAGGTCAGCCAGAGATGGAATGGGGTGGCTTAAAGTGTTTTATATGGGGGAACTGATCTGGATTGCCTCTATGAGGAAGTCCAGGAGGGAGTGTCAAATCAGGGAATTACTCGACAAAACTAGACAAATGGAAAAAGGGATCTCTTCCTCTTCCACGGACATACAACATCAGGAACTCACTTGTCTTAAGGCACAGTACAATTATTTTTTTTTTATTTTTTATTTATTTTAGTCTTTGGTAACCGGGTAAGGCCCACTAGGCACAAGTGCCTGTTTTTAGGGGCAACCTGGGAGCACTGGTCGGTTAAGTGACTTGCTCAGAGTCACACAGTATGCAAGTGGAGCTTGTGAGAATCAAAGTCAGGTCTGGTCTGCTGGATGTATCAAGCTCATTCATACCTCGTTCCTCTAACCTCTAGGCTATACTGCCAGCCCCCTGCTGGGTGGTAAGGTGGAATACACCATCCTTAAAACAAAATCTATGTACATAGACCAAGTGGGAGAAGGCCGGTCACCTACTGGATCTGCGGGTCAAGCGACAAGAAGCATCTAGACTAGTAGAAGCCATTCATTTGGATGAAGACGGCTCACTTAAAATGATTTCAATAGAGGTTGCAAAAGAATTCCAGTCCTTTTACAAGGACCTCTATGGTGTTAGGAAGAACTCCCCCTTGACTGAGCACATAGACAAATATCTGAGGAACCTGCCTCTCCCCAGCCTTTCAATAGACCAACAAACTTTTTTAACCTACCCAATCACAGAAAGTGAAATCCAAAATGCTAGCAGCGGTTTATCGCTGGATAAAGCTCCCTGACTGGAAGGATTTTCCTCTAACTTTTATCTTTTTGAGGCAACAATCATAATTCTAACTAAACTTCTGGCCAGTAGAATGAATAGGGTTATGCCATTTTTGATTGCTGAGGAACAAGTGGGATTCATGATGGGGCGTTCCTCTTCAGACCATGTGAGAAAGCTGGATCATATTTTCTCCGCATCCCGGGACAGCTTTTCCACAGCAGTTTTGATGTCAGTAGATGTGGAGAAGGCCTTTGACAGAGTGGACTGGTGTTTTCTCTTCAGAACGCTCATTAGATTCAGTTTCCCTCCCCTTTTTGTGCAATGGATCCAAGCCCTATATACAAAATCCAGCGCCCGTATTTACTGCAACCGATCCTTTTCTCCCTCCTTTTCCCTTCACTCAGGGACCAGACAGAGCTGCCCTTTATCTCACCTCTTATTCAGTCTTTAACTGGAACTGCTCCTGGTACAGATTAAGAGAGATCCAGGCATCCACGGAATCACTGTAGGCTATCAAGAGTACAAATTATCGGCATACGCCGATGACATACTTCTTCACCTATCTAACCCAAGAGCCTTGATAGGTAGAACTTTGCACCTGATACAAGAATATGGAGTGCTATCCAACTACAAATTGAATCTCAAGAAAACTGCAGTATTCCCTCTTAATCCATTCACTCATAAGGGAGAGGTTGATGGTTTAGGGGTACACTGGGAGCACAAAAAATTTAAATATTTGGGGATTGTTCTCACGCTAGACTCTAAATCATTAAAGGAAAATAATCTGGATGCCCTGGTCCAGACAATCAAGCAAGACCTGGATAGATGGATGAAGCTCCCATTGTTACTGTGAGGCAGAATTAGTTTAATTAAATTGAGTATATTACCCTGGATTTTCTATCCCCTCAATATGTTAAATTTATGACTACACTCTGTGCTAACCAGTTTCATTTGGAAAAGTAAGCAAGCTCATAGGGCCTATGGGAAGCTTACTGTCCCCAAGACAAAAGGAGGGCTGAGACTTCCCCACATCAAGCTTTATTACTGGGCCAGCCATGTTGTAAAATACCTACCTTGGTTGGATGGCGTTGGCAAGGAGACCCAGAAACTGGTATTATCCTTTATGGCTTAGGCTGGAAAAAGAACTTATCTCAGTGCAGGGTCTTTCCCCCCCTTGCCCTTCTGTATATACCCTCTAAGTTGATCCCATCAGCTCTTGTTGAGACTCCAATTGGAATCTCTGTAAAGGCACACAATCAGATGTGTTCTTCCATGTCCTACAGACATAGACAGGACCCAACCCAGCCTCTTACTGGTAACCCAAATCTCTTGATAGGTGGGAAGATGGTAAATGACTCCTGGCTCTCACAACTTCCAAAGATCTCTATTGTTGAGATATGGAGTAACAGACAGGTCCTGCCATCCAGGGAGATCATCCGAATCTATAACCTAAATCCGCAGTTAAGCTTTAAAGTGTTTCAGCTCAGGCATATGCTAGGGAAGGCCCAGTTACTTCAAATTGCTGGAGAGGAAGGTAGGTTCCTGTACCCACTCAGAGAAGTAGCAACACAACCTCATGCAGTTGCTGGTATCTAGTCCATACTCCTAGGAAGAGACTTCTAACAAGTAGATGGTTCCTCTGGTTATTGGAATGCTCAATTTCTGGAGAAAAGATTTAATTGGGAGAAGATATGGGTGGACACCCATAGGTTTGTTTCTCAAGACAGGTTGAGGCTGATGCAATACCAAACTATCAACAACATGAATTACACTCTGGTCAAGATGGTCAAAATGAACAGAGCCCCCTTGTCAACCTGCAGGCACTGCTTGCATGCAGAGGGTTCCCTGTTCCACATCTTTTGGGAATGTCTGAAAGTGGTTCCGTTGTGGAACATTATTAAACAAAAAATGGATCCATTATTGGGTTTAGTGGAATACATAGAACCTGCCGCCTGCCTCTTGGGAGATTTCTTCCAGATACCTATCACTGAGAAAAAATACCACCTAGCCATGATATCTCTATCAGTAAAGAAGCTAATTCTGAGACACTGGCTGGATGAGGAGACTATTTCCTGTTCAGAGTGGTTGCAGGAACTGCTTTCTAATCTTGCAGTGGAGAAAATGATTGCTAATATAACCAAGTTATCTAAATTTGAGAAATGCTGGGGCAAGTTGCACACTTTATATACTCTTTAGTGAGAACTTTTATGTTAAGCATAAATTTAAATCATAATAGCCTTTACATTCTCTCTTTTTCAATGCTGCTGATACCATGGGTGGGAGGGTGGGAGGGAAGGTTTTGGATATGTGTGTATTGTTATGTATCATTTTGTTATGTATAATGTCTTTTATATTGTGGTTGTAAATCAGCCTTGTAAGGCTGGATATAAAAAATAAAGCATTTTGAGTTTCAAAAAAAAAACAATGAGGGATGGTTTTCTTTGTTTCAGGTGGTGACACTGGGGGAGTGGGCACCCCCAGTGTCGGTGTTATGCTTGTTTGGGGCTGCGGGGTAGTGGGTGCTGAGTGAGAGGGTTGGATGGGTGGACAGTATAGGTAGCAGCAGAAACAGACATTGATAGATGGTTTTCTTTTCTTACCGGGTATGTATGTGTATTTACATATATATATATATATATATATATATATATATATATATATATATATATGTATGCATATATATGTATATATATATATATATGTATATATGTAAACTGCGAGGGATGTTTTTCATTATTTCAGGTGGTGACACTGGGGAATTGGGCACCCCAGTGTCAGTGCTATGTTTGTGGGGATATATGTAGTGGTGGGTGTTGTGAGGGAGGATCGGGTGGCAGGGACAGTTAGGGCAGCACTAGCAACAGACATCGATGGACAGTTGTCTTTCTTACAGGGTGTAATTCCTCAACAGGCTGATCATAACAGATCAGCTGTGCTTGCTGGGCAGTGTAGATCACAGGAAAGAGCCGACCTATGATTGGGTTGGCTCTTTCCTTTGCTATACTATACATGAAGATTCTGCCTAGCAAGCCAGAATACTGTAATGATCAGCCTGGCTGATGATTGGTGTGACACTAATGAGCCCCTTGCAGACCACTCTACATTGTACTGACAATGTCACACACCTTCAAAAGCCACTCTCCTAAAAAGATATTTGCTGTGCGTGTGCAGACGACAAACATAAAAAGTGGAAATTTTGTAGTAACATACAAATGTTTTTCTCTTTAAAAGTTTTTTGCATCACAATGTTTTGATTGGGTTGAATGTTTATATCCCTCCCTCTGTTCCAACATATTATGATCATGAAGTATGGGAAGATACAAAAGTATTGTTACCCAAATATATGGATACTCACACAAATACAATGTTTCTTATGGTGGGAGATTTTAATTCAAGGTTTTTGGCTGAACATGAAATAACAGATTTTTCTTTCTATATTCCTTCTCACATTGACATAAAGAGAAAGTCAGAAGATACATGCATGAATAAAAATGGCTCTAAAAGGAAGTTACTATTAGAAAAATAATTTTCTGGTTATTATGGTTGGACAGCTTCTGATTCTGATAGGAAATTTACCTTATTGTCCAAAAAAATGCAAAGGTGTGATTGATTTAGTCATCACTTCTATTTTTGATCTTAAGGTTTTTAATGGCTTACTAGTCGACACTTGTGCTGAAAGCAACCATGCTGCTATTGTAATTTCAACCACTATATATTTTCCTATAAAAGTTTCACACCAAATATAATTACAGTGAAACTTTTGTCAAAAAACATATCTGTCTAGATCGTGTATCACAGTTGGTTTATGAAGATCTTCTATTTAGGGAGACTAACACTGCAGATATTGTACAAATGGATGTTTCTATCCATTGATCAGTTTCTTATAATCTTTTGGTCAATATGTTTTCTGAAATATTTGAATAAATAACTGAGAACAGGAAATTTATTCCCAGAAATAACGCCTTGTTTAATAAGACATGTAAAGCAGCTAAAAAACAGTTATCTTCATTAGTTCGATATACTAAATATAACCCCACTAGAGAAATCTATTATTACTTAACAGAGAGAGAAAATATTTTAACTGAATTCTTGAGACTGAGAAAGCAAAAATCCAAGATAACCTTTGGAAGATTCTGCATGAGGCAATTGTTAACCAAGACTTAGCAATATTTTGGAAATTTGTTGCTATGGGCACTAACAATTACAATTCATGCCTTTCTGCATCTGCTTCAGAAGATCAATGGATTAAATATTTTAGCAAAAATGTTTATGACCCTTTATTGGGCATATTGAACCAGATGAATCCTAAACAGTCTGCCAAATATAATCCTTTGATTGTTTTCATTATAAGAAGTGGAGGTAACAATTATTTTTTGCAAACTAAATAAAGCCCCTGGTAGTGATGGGATTCCTGCAAACATATAAGCTTCACTTAAATATCTGGGTCCCTACGTTGACCATTTTTCAACAAGTGCCTAAAATATTACATCCCAGATTAAAGGACGAGAAATGTGTTAGTTCCTATTCATAAGAAAGGGAATGTGATAAATCCCAAATATTTCAGACCCATCAGCCTCAGATTCAATTGCTAAGATATTTTCAAAAATCTTGCTTAATAGATTATTGGAATGGGTTAATCATAATCACATTTTGTCCAGTTTACAGTCCTGCTTTAGATCCAATTTCTCTATCACTGACCATATTTGCACTCTGGCACATTTAATTAAAAAATACACCAATATTAGAAAAAATAAGTTCTATTCCATTTTTATTGATTTTTGTTCTGTGTTAGATTAAAATAGAGCATAATATTTTTGGGACAAAATTACACAATCTGGGAATTCATATAATTTACTCAGACCTATTATGCAACTTCACTCCCATAACAGAAAATGTATTAGACATGACTTTCAAGGTTCTCTAATATATTTTTTCCCTCAATTGGAGGAATCAAACAAGGCTGCCTCTTGGCTCCCATTCTCTTTAATGTATATATATATATATGACATTCTGTTAAATTTTGATGATTCCCACTTGCAACGCTGCCAACCTAAGTTCTGATGTGAGCTCGGGGAGTCAGAGGGCTGGCTAGTGTGAAGAGAATCAAGTGTCTGACAGACTGTTCTCCTCCTCTCTGAGGGAGGCTGGGGTAGCACTTGGTGTTTGACCGACCCATGGCAAAGGCCAGGAACATTGCAGCCCAATTCTTGTAGGTTCTGGGAGCTGTGCCAGATATGTGCACCTGTGCTCTTATGTCTTTGCATGCCACAACTCCCAACATCTGGGAGAAAAAACCTCCAGCTGCTACAGGATGATGTTCATCCCTGCTGAGCCCCACACAGCTGGCTGAGGTGCTCTGCTACTGGACTAACTCCATGGCATCATTCAGGGGGATTGTGGCTCCCTCAGTGGCCCAATCCTGGGGCAATCCATGGTGAATGCCAGTGGCAGTAGATAAGTCCTGGGGGATGGGGTGGGGTGACTGACTGAATGAAGCAAGCCAGAGAAACAAACAAAAAAAAATAAAATGTTGATGCTCTCAGATTTCACTCTCCATATATTAATGGACATTCTTGTCCTGGTTTAGCTTATACTGATGATATGGCACTTTTTCTCCCTTTCTCCAATAGGGATACAAATAAAGCTGAACAATTTCTCACTATCATGTGCTGCAAATAAACTAGAGCTAAATTATAATAAAATCTGAGTGATTGCCTTTGAGGGGAATACATACTTTTATTAATAATGATGTTAAGCTTGAAATGGTGAAAACATATCCATATTTGGATGTCATAGCCTCTCTAGTAATAAATGTTTTTGTCGCTTAAAAATACAGTCTTATAAAGGAAGACAAAATTCCAAAGCTTTGGTTAGATTTAATGTGCAATATGATGGGTCCACCATGCTCCCTGCTGTTCCTGCAGCTGAAGCCAAACTAAATCCACTGGTCCATTATGAAGCTGAAGCATTAGGATATTATTCCCCACCTTATGGTGAGGTATCTTTCTTCAATTTGTATAGTTCCATTCTTAACTTGGGTGCCAAAATCCTCACCTACAGTCTATGTGAGGATGGAACTGGGTTGTCTCCCTATAGAAGCATTTATGAAATTGTGAATTCTTAACTACTGGTTGTGTATCATGAATAATAATTCAAATCCATAGCTATTAAGATGCTTCAATGAAAAAAATAGGTGGGCAGATAATTTGATTGCATCTTCCTGGCTGTCCTCTGTGCAGAACACCATTCAGGAGATGGGTTTGTTAAAATTGTGGAAGAACTCCTTAGCTAATCTAACCATTAGCAATTTGCACAAAGGCATTTTCTAAAATGTGTTTATTTTGAATCTATACAGAAGGAGTAGGCTTCTGTAACGGTCTCTAATCTGTCTGGTTGGTTTGCAGCTAACAAAATTTATCATAGGTGTGAACCCTATTTAATATAACCTCTTTGGTCCAACAAAGGATATCTTATAACTCTTACTCATTTTGACATTCTGCCTCTTAAACATATGGAAATAAGGCTATTTGGAAAATATCTTCCTCATACTGTTTCCATGTCAACTGTACAACAACTGGAGAGATAAGTTTCTAATAAATAACATTTCAGTCCATAAAAAAATGCCTTATCAGATTATATCTACTGTATGTACTTCTGAATCCTTTGAAAACAGAAGATGCTAAATTATTGACTGATTATATAAGTGTACTTTTGAGACAAAGAAAACATTACCTAACTATTCCTCTGTATTTTAATGTTATGATATAAGCTAATGCCATATTTAATGATTGGGATATTATTTACATATTGTTCTCTATGTCTGAAATGACCACTGGTCAAACAATAAAAATGAAACCAGAAACTCATGAGAACATTATCTTTGTGGGTTTGAGAACATACTCCTGCTGTTGGGTCTGCTTTGAACTCAACTTCCTTCAATTTAAGTTAGGCCTTCAGGTCAGCCAGTTCTCTCTCCCCCTTGAACCTCTGTGAGGCATATCCCATAATCTGGCCATGTTTCATGGCTTTGAATGCCTCCCATAGGCTATCTACTGATGTAGCCCAAGTATCGTTATTGCTGAAGTAGTCTTCAATCTTCTCCTTAAGCCAGGGCTGGAATTGAGGGTCATGCAGCAGAAGATGGTCAAGGCACCAGCTGGGAGAGTGGCTAGTGGGCTGCCCTTGCAGGAGGTCCAACTGGACCAGAGTGTGGTTGGCGATAATGGGGGGGTGATATTGACCAAAACTACCATAGACATGGTTTACTGAGAGGTGAGCCACATGTCAAGGTGGCTGTAGGAGCTGTGGACCACAGGGTAGCATGTAATAATCAATAACCCTTGGGTTCTGGAACTACCCATATGTTGGAGAAGGCTTGTTTCTGGAGCCACAGTGAGACAGCCTGGGCCACCTATGTATGGAATTCTTGTTTCCTGTGACTCCTGTCCACCAAGGGGTCCATGGTAAGATCAAAGTCTCTGCCAATGATGAGGGGCACCTGGGATGCATTAAACTATGCCACTCTGTCAACCATGTCAAGAAAGAAACCCAGGAAATCATCATTGGGGTCATAAAGGCTGTCCACTGCTAGGGGCCCATGGGGAGTATCAAACAGGGCAAAGACCCATCTTCCCTCTGTGTTAACCAGCTTCTTAAGTAAATTCCAGTTGAGGGACTTGTGGACCAGGATGGAAACATCTTTCTTTTTGGCCATTGCTGCACTGTGGATTTCTAGTCCCAACCCCTGCAGAATCTCTGGGCTTCTAGGCTAATAAGATTAATCTCTTGAAGTAGGACCAGATGAGTATGTATTCAGTGCAGGCGGGTCATTCCCAGCTTTCATTTAACCAGGTAATTCAATTAATCCTGAATATTCCAGCTGTGAAAGACGATATCAGGTGTCACGGGGGGGTGGTGGTAAGAGAAAACACAATGGAGAGTGCCGTGAGAATAGCAAGCAGGTTATGCTCCAACTGTGAATGAGGGGGCCCACTGTCTACTAGAGGCAGTACTCATTTGGGGGATTACCTGGGGGGTAGCTTATCACCGTCTCTGGGAAAATAATGGGCAGAGCCCATATGGGAAGGTCAATTGTAAGAGTATGTCACACCACTGAGGAAACCACAAAACATAAGAAACAGTAAACCAAATATGTGCTATTGTTAAGAACAATGAAACCTGAGATACACAGTTAAATTTGTAGGGCATCAGGTACCTGCAGCTGGATACCAATGGTATCCCATTTTTACCTGGTTTCTCCTAAGGGCGGAGGCTAAAGCTGATTAATAGGAACACAAATATATTTTGGGTGAATTGAATATGGACAAACAACTAAGCATTCACCCCAAAACGTCAATCCTACCTTTCAGGAAGGAGGAGTAGAAAGTGTGACAGCCCCTTGGAAGGGAGCACTGAGATGCCCCGCCAGAGGCTGGGGTAGGGGGAAACTTGTCTCATCCCATAAGGATGCATCCAGTGTACCAGAAGGGAGTGCTATTCAGAGCTGGATAAGGTAAGTTGGCCCAGTGTATAGGTGGGCAGGGCTGTGAGGCTATAATTGGAGCTCAGACCAAACCAGACCCAAGGGGGAAGCACGGGGGGGGCAAAGGGAAGGAGGGAAGACTACCTTAGGTAGGCTGGCAGACACTGCTGTTGGTAGGATCTACTGACTACTGTCTTGCAACATTTAAGCCTAAGCGGGGTGTGAAACAGTTGTTCTCCAACTGCTAGGGGAAAAAAAACACGATAAGAAACCAGGTTAGCATAGACAATTTAACAAGGGAGACTCCACAGCTGACACCCTTAAAACCTTAAGGCTGTTTTAATGAGGCATTCCTGGTTCCAGCCCAGGTTATTAGGAAGCAATGGGTCAAGCAGAAGAGGCACAGCAGACAGGCATAAATGGCAATCTTGCTGTGCCTGGGCAACCTCACAGGAGGAGAGCAGTTACATAACTGCCTTTGAAACTGAAGGTCCTGTAAATTGTGCTGGCAGTGAGCTGTTTGCCTCCAGTCATGCTGATTTGGGTCATATGTTAGTGGGGCTGTACCCATGCAGTGCTGTATACACCAGTTGGTCTGACGGTCCAGAAGTTAATAGCCAGATCCTCTGAGTCCTGCTGCCAAAAGGGGGTGAGGAGCATGGGGACAGGTTATGGGGGAGGAAACACTATATGGTATGTGGGGGGATGTGTGGTGCACCAGGTTAAACTGATGGTGGCAGAGAGAAATGCATTCACTTGGATAAGGCATACTGGCAAAACTGCAAAATTTTGACATCAAAGACCATTACAGCAACAACTTTGAATTAAATCGAGATTTTTGCTGTAATGTAACCAACGTTGAAATTTCACTGTTTCACCAGTGCCCCAACCCCCCATCTGAGTCAACTCTGGCTCATAGTTTGTTATTTAAAAACCAGGGGGGTGCAGGGGTGAAGCCACCTCACAGGGGGGTGAGTGGGGCTAAGCCCCCCAAAAAACAGTGAATGCCTGACAGGTGAAATTTCGCCTGTCAGCATTTCACCTGTCACTGATGAGAATTTTGACAATGAAGTTCTTCAACTGACTTGGTAGAAGCCTTGGATAAGGGATGAACCCTGCCTCTGGGATCCCAGCCAGGAGCCCATTGCTCACTATGTCACATTTGCAGTGGGGAATAAGTCACCAGTTTCAGGAACTAAGGCCAAGAGCTGGCCTGGTGACATAGAGGTCTGAGGTGTGGTAATGCACTTTACCTCTCCAGCACTGGTGACCCAAGTTTGGGAACAAGCTTGAGTCATCAGGGCTCAGCCAGGGGGGAGGGTTGGGAAAACATCGAGCAGGCTGTCAGGCAGCTCTCCTCTCCCAAATAGGGGAAGATAAGCTATTGGCTGCCACCGGGTGGTGGTCTGGTGGTGGTGCCGATGCTCTGGTGGCTGGCAATGTGCCAGGTGGATGGAGAGGGGACTGCAGTTCCGGTGCACATACACACCTCCATGTGTATGTGCAAACTGTGCTTTCTGTAGCCCTGGGGTGTCAGGGGAGAAAACATAAACTTGGTTGGCACTGGGTTTATGAAACCCTGTCCACCTGCCTCTGTCTTGCACCACCACCTGGCCAATGGGCCCAGTCTATATAAGAGTCACTGTGTGGGGGGAGGATGGCCCTCCTCTTATTTGCCCTGCCATGGGGGGCAATCCTTGGGGGATCCTGATCTCCATGGTTGAGAGAAGAGAGCACCAGGTGAGAGGAGGCAGGGACAGGACTGAAGAGCTTGCCTGTGACCAACTAAGACTGGAGAGAAAATGTTATAAAAAAAACTAAGGCTAAGCAACTCAGGGGCAGGGCCATGCTAATTCATTTCAGTAAAACATTTTGAAACTAGGAATCTTAATGAACCCATTTCATTTGTTTTTGTAACAACACTAAACATTCAACCAATGCAATATATTGCTATAGATGGTTCTAACACATTCAGTTTCATGTTTTCTTTTTTTTGAAATAGTAATTTTTATTGTTGATAAGAATTAACAGAGTATCTGCTACACAACAATACTTGTCATACATAGACTGAGCATCCTATCAACATTTTCTTTTTCCTATAAGAAAAGAATTAACAAAGGAAAGAGCAACTATCAGAAAGTAGCCAAGCACAAAAGAAGGAAGGAAGAACAGATGGAAAAAGAGTGTAGAGAAGAAGAAGAAGAAAAAAGAGTGACAGAAATAGAGACTGTTGAGAAAAACAAACTGTTAACTAATGTCATCCAGCACCCATCAGGATGGTTGTCAATTCACTCGAATTAAATCTAGTAAAACTCGAACCTGTTATTTACCCTGTTTGTATATAAAACAATTAGTCTTTACTCCTGCAAAGCTAGTGCTAGCTTTCCTTTTATGCATACGTGGCCAACAGAGTCAACATGTCAACATTATCTCTCTTAGTCATAAGATGAAAAAAGGGTAACCATTTCGCTTTAAAGGAATCCAACCCCAGCCTGACGTTTGCTGTCAGATATTCTGACTGCAAAATCTTTAGACAAATAGAGTACCAGGTATCTATTACTGGTTTGTTTGGTGTTAACCAATTTGTAGTAATGGTTTTAAGAGCCGCCCCTATTATTATACTAAACAAGTATTTCTGCATTCTCTTTTTCAAAACTAGGGGGGAGACCGAGTAACCAATATTGTGGATCCAGTGGAAGAGGGACTTCAAACATATCAGAAGTTACTTTCTGGATCTCTTCCCAGAAACTCGCAACAACTGGACATTTCCAGAATATGTGGGAGTACGAACCTCTCACCTGACATTGACGCCAGCTCCTGTCCAAGGGATAGTGCCCATAATGCTTTGTCACCACTGGAGGTCGAAAAAATCGCACTCCCACTTTCCAACGGAACTCCCTCCAAAAGAGGGATGCTGTTGTTTTGTGTATTGCTTCCCATGTCCTATCCCATTCCTTTTCCGGTAGCGTAAGTCCTAGATCCGTTGTCCATGCCTGTTTAACCTCCCCTAGATAGTCCTGGCTTGGACTTTGCATAGCTCCCACCAACTTCGATATTGTCTTGCTAGTTCCTCCCACAGTTACCACCCCCACTAAGAATTCTCTCAAGGGATTAACCGTGATGTTATCACCGTCCCACTTATTACCCAATTTAGATCCCAAATAATTTCTAAGTTGTAAGTACCTGAAAAAGTCAGACTGTCTCAGACCGAACTCCTGTTTTAATTGCTCAAATGATTTAAGAGTCTGATCCGAATAAAATTGGCCTAACCATCTTAAACCATATCTCCTCCATGATCGAAATTACATATCTAGTTTCAGGCATAGAAAATCCTGACAACTAGCTAAATGAGTCTGGGGAGTAAAAAACAATGGGAGACCCAAACCTTTATTTGCCTCTAGCCAGACCTGTACTGTTGTCTGCGACCAGGGATTTGAAACATGTAATCTGGACAGGCAAGGGTAGTCCAAATGGAAAATACCTGTTACTTTCGATGTTGGCCAAAAATTTAATTCACTCTCCACCCACTTGGGGGGAAGGGTCACGTTAATGCACTTAACGCCTGCAACTGAGCTGCCCAATAGTATACCTGCATATTTGGAAGCCCCAGTCCTCCTTTGCTCTTGGGCATCATTATTATTGTCCACTTAACTCTAGGTTTTCTGCCTCCCCAAATAAATTTGGAAAGGGCCAACGATAAATCCTTCCAGAAGCCAATGGGGGGTCTGGACAGGAAGAACACTGAACATAAAGAGAAAACAGGGAAGGACATTCATTCTGATTGTTTCTATTTTCCCTGAAAGGGAAATAGGCAATTCTTTCCACCTATTAAGATTTTCTCTGACTTCCTGAAATAATTTCCCATGATTTTTTAGCTGGAGCTGTTTCAGATCACGAGGGATCCATACCCCAAGGTAGAGAAAGCCATGAGTACACCACTTAAAGGGGTCTAACTTTGGTAGGGTTTCTCCCACCTCTCCTCCCACTGGATAAAGCTCTGATTTTTCTGCGTTCACTTTATAACCTGAGAAAAAGCCAAACTCTTATAGTATGTCTTTAATGTGCGGAATCACCTGACTTGGGTTAGAGACGTATAACAGGGTATCATCTGCATACAGAGATATCTTTACCTCCTCCCCCCAACCCGTATACCCCAAAAGATCACTGTCTGCCTTATATAGGTAGCCAGTGGTTCCAAACTGAGAGCAAAAAGTAGGGGTGAGAGGGGAAAACCCTGTCTGGTACCTCTAGAAATTGAAAACACAGATGAAAGTACCCCATTCACTCTGACCCGTGCCACCTGGTCTGAGTACACACCCTCCATCCTAGCCCTGAATCTGTCTCCGAAGCTGAACCTCCCCAAGACTGCATCCAGACACTCCCAGTCTACTCTATCAAATGCTTTCTCAGCATCTAAAGAGAGAACTGCCTCCAGATCCCGCCCCAGGGGAGGCCCGGCTCCGGAGAGTACATTCAAAAGCAGGCGTATGTTATTGTGCAGGTGCCTCCTTGGGATAAATCCTGATTGATCTGGGTGCACTAGATCGGATATGACTCTTTGTAATCGATTACTCAAGGCTTTGGTGAATATTTTAGCATCCTGATTCAATAATGCTATCGGCCTATAACTACCACATTTTCTGGGGTCCTTCCCCACTTTAGGAATAACAGCTATTATGGCCTCCTTCCAAGTAATGGGAACTGCCTGTGACTCCAAATTTGAGTTACAAATCCTCATCAACAAAGGGGCCAGATTTTCTCCAAACTCTTTAAAAAATTCTGCCATATAGCCGTCTGGACCGGGTGCCTTTCCAGTTGGGAGAGCCTTGATTACTGTCAACACCTCTTGCTCTGTTAAAGGGGCCTCTAAAGCCATTTTCTGGGAATGAGATAAAGTGGGGAGGGTTACCTTGTCCAAAAAGCTTTTAATATGTTCAGAATGCTGGGAGCCCTTATCTGATTTATATAAGTGTTCATAATATTTTTTAAATATTTCTGCAATCCCTTCTGGGGAGAACTCTTCGTGAGATGAAATCTCGTCCAGGGCCACCTTCTCCACATATCTGTCTGCTGCCTGTTTTCATAATCTTTGGGCTAACAGCCTGCCTTCCCTCTCTCCTCTCTCATAATATTTCTGCCCCAGGTATCTAAGACTGTTTTCCACCCGTCTCTGCAGTAACGAATCATACTTATCTCGGGCTTAAGTAAGTTTAGTCTGAGTTGTAGCTGCACCCGTTCTCTTATGTTCATCTTCCAAAGTCCTGATCTGATCTAGGGCCTCCTGCAACTTGGCCTGGTATAATCTGTGTTTATATGAGGTGTGTGAGATTGTGTGGCCCCTCACCACTGCTTTTAAAGCATCCCACATGTATTTGGGGGTTGATTCTGCATTTTCCCTTAGGAACTGCTGTATCAATTGCTTAATTAGAGCTTTATATTAGGCATCATTTAATAGACCTGTATCAAATCTCCAGAGCCCCCTCAGCCGGGGTTCCCCCCAATTTAAAACTGCTTTTACTGTAGCGTGATCTGATAGGGTGATCGGGAGAATGCTAACTTCCTTAAAACTGTATAAAAAATCTTTCTGTATATAGAAACTATCTAATCTAGAGTATGTATTAGAAGATGATGAAACGAATGTATAATTTCTAGATACCGGATTATGGCATCTCCATGGGTCCACCATTCCAGTCTCAAAGCACAAATTTTTTAATAGTCTAGAGCCCGACATCTTCGGGGAACTCCGATCTTTGGCCACGTCTTCAAAGCAATTCCAATCCCCCATACATATGATTTGCCCGGGAGAGAGGCCCGCCATAGCAGTAAACAAGACTCTAAAAAATTCCCCTGAAGGGAGCGTAGGGGCATACACTCCCACCAAATGTAGCAGTCTCCCTTTATATAACCCTGTGAGAATCACCCAATGCCCCGAACCTGCTTTTTGCACTTTCTGAAGCTGGAACGGGAGATCCTTTTTAATAAGAAAAAACACCCCTGCCTTAGTTGCTGTAGGATGTTCATCTGAGTAAACATTGCCCACCCAGGATCTTCGAAGTTTAAGATGTTCAGTTAAAGAAAGTTTGGTCTCTTGCAAACAATCAATATCACAATTTTCTCTCCTCAGTTCAGTGAGTATCTTGGCCCTTTTAACCACATTATTGATGCCCTTAACATTCAACGAGCAGAGTGTTAAATGAGCCATTACATATATAGAAATAGCGAAGACCAAACTCTCCTAGGGCCATCCCCAGCGATTATTTGTTCAGTATTATTCGTTGTATACCTTGACTCTTCAGTCCGTCTAAAGATAAGAAAAAGAAAGAAGAAAGAAACAGTTTGGAAATCAAAGTATAGAGTAAAGAAATAGGTACAGATATCTACTATTACTAGCACTATTAACAACTATAGACTTCAGAGTTCCAGCTAACCACCCTGTACCTAATAGGTGTGGAGGAGCAACAATGGTTTGGCAGAAAAACTACCCACACCACCTTCCCAAGGTGGTATTATCCCTTAACAGGGATTGTTAGCCTAAGCTATTGGGGGATAAAGCACCCTAGAGTCTAGGTTCGAGGTCAGAGAGTCCTGAGTAAACCAGAACCCTCCCAGCCTATACCATCTAGAAGTAAAAAGTTACCAGTGAGGCGGAGCTGTCCTCAGCTTCCTACACCCCTAACTGCGTATAAAATGCCTTGGTTTCCAGAGAAATCAACATCATTTTTACTAAATCTATGACTTTTTCAACTTGCACACTTTGAAACCCTTAAGTCAAGTATAATTTCTGTTTCATACTAAAGTAAGAGGATATAAAGGAATTTGAAAGATTTGGAACTTATTCTTTTGTGCAGTTCACCATCAAAAGCAAATAAGAAAATAAACAATAACACATGTATTACTTGTCCCAAAGTCCAAGCTGTAACAAAAAAGGAAGAATTCCCTTTTTACTGGGATTTCCCATTAAGACTCGAATTCCCCAACAGATACTGACAAATCATAAGACGAGCCCTGGTGGGACCCACCCTGCACGAGTTCAGTTTCATGTTTAAACAAAAAGGATACCAATCCACTAAGTAAGGTCTGCAGAGGGAGCACTGTTGAGCAAGAAACTACTTGAATAAAGTACAAAGAATGTAGGGTGAGGGCTGCTCTGACTGCAGTGAACGTCCATGCCACAGTGTCAGTTCTGACCTCAGGAGTGTGCAGTGTCTATGATTGGGGTGGCATCTGAAAAAAATGAGTGAGGTAGTTGAGTCATAAATCAGCGCCTGAGGAAAGAAGACTGAATGGGGGAGCATAGTTCAATAACAGTACCTGAGGGAGTAAATCCAACGAGCAAACAAAACTCCCATGCTCATGTCCCAATACCTCATCCAGCAGATATGTCCAAAAAATGGTGCATAGTGATTTTTAATGTTACCTCAGTTGTGGTGGAGCAGCAATGTGGTTACCTGTTGCAGAGCCTGTGTCCAGGATGGTGGGAGTGTTGGTTACTTCTGCAGCCCCCGAGAACCCAGATGAGGGTAAGGGAACTGTTGCTGCAACAATTGAAGCCCAGGAAATTGGCAGTTGTTGCGGTTCTGGAGCTGCAGCTAAAGGTGGTGTTGGTGTTGGTGACAGGAGAGGAGCTTTATTGGGAACCTGCCCTGGGTTGTCTGGGTGGGGAGAGACTGACTGCAACACAGCATAGTAGTTCAAGTCTAGGCCTGATGGGTCTTCGTCACTTTCCTCTAATTCAACACTCTGACTGTGGCTCCTGGAGTGGAGCGGTTGCTCTGGCAGATCCTTTCTGTCTTGACTGCTGTTGCAGTTGTGCAGCTTCACATTGGGTGCCTTGTGTCTGCAAGATCTGCACTGGCTGCCAGTGAAGTGGCATAGCTCATTTAAAGTTTGTTAATCTACAAAATCCTACATGGACTGGGCCCAGACTACCTGGCTGAGCTCCTGCATCCACACATTCCCATTCACCCACTCCAATAAGCCAGGGAGAGCCTCCTGGTGGTTTCTAGGGCCAGACTGAAGACCTCAGGGGATCAGGCCTTTGAAGTAGAGGGCCCAACCCTTTGGAATTCTCAGCCCAGAACCTTGAAGGAGGCCCCCTCAGTTCAGGATTTTAAGAGGAGCTTAAAAACCTACTTGTTCTAACAAGCATCTGGGGACTTTTAGCAACATCTTATCCTAGCACATTACAAATTATTAATTCATTTTATTATTTTGTTTTGGATGAATTCATATGTTATTTATTTTTATTTATCTTTGGTTTTGATGTGGTTAATTGTTTGCTGGCTTTAAATTGTGTTTTATTGTAATGGCGCCCTGGGCTTCTGGAGAAGGGTGCCATAAACAAATGAAGACTACTACTACTAAACACTACTACTCTTCCCAGGGTCAGTGTGCTGAGCCATCCAGCACATGCATCTGCACTGTAGCCGCTTCCATCTTGGGCAGCTGGGTCAGGCTGTGAGGTGAGTGGTTCTGAGGTTGAGACCAGGGAGTTGAAGTCCTGGGCCAGTTCTTATTAATGTAGTTCAGCACAGTGTCTGGTGAGTTAAATGTCATAGGGTTGCAAGTATGCACCAGACAGTGGAGACTGGGGTACCTGAGAGTGAACAAAACCCCAGCACAGTGCAAGGTCTGACATATTTATTTATTTTATTTATTTTTATTTATGACTTTGATAACTGGGTATATACACTGATCCCAGGGACTGTTTTCAGGCACGACCCGGGCAAAGACAATGGCACAGAATCAAATGAAAAACATTGTAAATAGAACATGGAAGGCAAGCTTACACAATGATGTCAAAAATGATAAAAGATACAACAACAGTCCATTACCATAATTAGGAACAGAAATATACTACATAGTAAATTAGTTCAAAGAACAGCAAAATACAAGGTGCAGGTAACCATGGCAGACAAACAAGGAAAGAGAGGGGCAAGTGCTAAGAGAGGGAGGTTAGGCAGTGAGAGACAAGGAAGGATAACTAGAACAGACTCAAGGGAATAACAGCATTCTGTGGAAGGGGAAACACTACCCAGGGAAGCACTGGCAGCAGGATTCAGATAGGAGCCAGTCCTTGAGGTGTGATTTGAACAGGCGGTGGGTTGTCAGGGCACGGAGCTCAGTGGGCAGACAATTCCATAGTGAGGGGGCTGCAGCCAACAGGGCTCTCCCACTCATGTTGGTAGATACTCTGGGAACATGGAGGGGGGATAGTGTTAGAGTGTAGACAGCGATTCACAGCTCTAACTTTGAAGATCTCTGCAAGAGAGGATTCTTGGCCAGTGCAGATGGCATTATCAACCAAGCAGTAGAGGGTGAAGTTGAAGTGGCCTTGTAGTGGGAGCCACTCCAGTGACTGATAAAGGACACAGTGGTGGGTGGAAAAACGGGGCCAGTAAGATGAAGCGACAGGCACCATTGTAGACAGTGGAGAGTTTGGCCGTGAGGGTGGAGGATGACCTAGCATGGATGGTGGAACAGTAATCAAGTATGGGAGTAGGTTACCCAGGACTATGGCTAGTCAGGCCTCAGGGTGACGTAGTGTCTGAATCTGTAGGCTGCATCCAGCTTTTGGTGTATCCTGCGGACAACAGAGTTAATATACTCAGAGAGGGAGAGGGAGGGGTCAAGCAGGACACCTAGATACTTGAAGGTCTCAACATTTTTGAGAACCTAGCCATCAGGGGAGACTATGTTGAGGGAGGAGGGAGAGTTGAGTTTAGCTAGGAAGGGCTTTGACCTGAACAGCATGGACTTGGTTTTCTTGACATTAACCCAGAGAAGGCTGGCTGCAAAATAGTTGTGGGCAGCATCATAGTTTTGGGTGAGAAAAGGGAAATGTAGGAAAGGGAGTCATCACTGAAGAAAAGGACAAGGTCATCAGCACAGAGGAGGGAGTGACAGGCAAGGCTATCAGAGGGAAGGGAATTTATAAATAAAGAGAAAAGCAGGGGGCACAGAATGGAGCCCTGAGGGACTCCGGAAGAGACAGGCAGTGTAGAGGAGCAAGCGGGGCCTACGCAGACATATTGGGAGCGGTCAGAGAGGTAGCTCCTGAACCAGTTATTTACCATGTTGGAACAGTCAAGAAGATTGAGCTTTGAGAGGAGGAGGGTATGATTCATCAAGTTGAAGGCCTTGGAGAGGTCAACGAACACTGCACCAGTGGCTTGTCGATTGTCCATGTTCATGAGACTGATCAGTCAGCAGTGCAAGGGCAGTGGAGATATTATGATTCTTGTGAAAGCCATGTTGCTGGCTGCACAGAAGGTTGTACTTTGTGATGTGTTTGTAAGCTGGTGGTGGATGACTTTCTCGAGGAGCTTACTTAGGTGGGGGAGGATGGAGATAGGCTGGTAATTGGTGGAGTGAGGGTCACCAGCTTTGAAAATGGGGATAACTTTAGCAGTCTTCCATAGATTGGGCACGGTGGAGGTGGTATCCTATCAGGATACTGAAGCTGAGGGTCCCAACATTCACGTACCTGGCTTAGGTATCCCCAAATGAGGGGTGCCCAACATTTCTACCCGAAAGCAAATTTGCATTTCACTTGGCGAAATTGTATTTTGCCTGGCAAAATGCTAGGTTACTCCCATGGAACATTGTTCCACCTGGTGTAACCTTTTGAGGGAGGCGGAGTGAGGTTCTGGCCAAGCTGCTCTGTGGTGTGGAGCACTAATGCTCCTGCAGCTCGACCAGCAGGCTTTCAGAGATGGGGTTCTGTTCCTGGTAGGGGAACATTTTGCAACTTTAATTTTTGCACCCGGCCCTAACTTTACTTCCAACTCCGAGGTCTGCTCCCCCTCATAGTTGGTTATTTTAGTTAGGGGTATGTGGGGGGAAGCCCGTGATAACCCAAGTTCCATCGGGATTTTGAAATTCGGTCTCCCGATCTTGGTATAGTGTAGATTGGGAGATTGAATTACGGGATAACATATTTATCTGTGGAGGTAGATAAGGCAAGGTTAAAAATGAAGGTGAGGGGTTTGACAATGGCGGGGGAAATGAGTCTAAGGAAGATAGGGGAGAGGCTGTCAGTCCCAGGGGAGCCATGGTTAGGGAGGCATTTGAGGAGCTTAGTGATTTCAAAAAGGGAGACAGCCTTGAAATAAAAAGGGGGGGATAGAGAAAGGGGGGCTAGAGAGGGAGGAGTCGACTTTAGGGTAGTAGATCAAACCACTGAGCTGGCCACTCGGGAGCTTGGAGAGAAGCACAGAAAGGTTAGTGAATTTATTGTTAAAGGCCCGGGCCACTTCCAGAGGGTCATTCACCAGGTCTGAGGAGGAATGAAGCTGCAGAGCAGACTTCCTGGTTTGGGGGCTTAGAAGGGAGCCGTTAGATTCCCAGAATTTCCCTGGGTCACAAAGACTATCCTTCTGAAAATTATAGAAATAGCACTGCTTCAGGGATTTAGCCAAGTGCTTGCACTGGTTTCTCAAGTGCCTACAGGCTTCCCAGAGGGCAAGGTAGGAGGACACATTGAAAGCTGACCAAGCACGATCTCTAACTTTCATGTTGGTGAGTAGATCTTTAGTGATCCAGTGGGAGCAACAGCCTCTAAACCCTCCATGTGGTGAGAGGAAAGTGCCTTTCTTGCAGTGCAAGCAAGGTCTGTGTGAATAAAGTTACTGCTGAGGACATGTCTGTGAGTGAGTGAGTGAGTGAGTGAGTGAGTGAGTGAGTGAGTGAATGAGTGAGTGAGTGAGTGGAGTGTGGACCAGTCCAACGATCATAATTCACTAAGGAAGAGGGTGGTGTCAGTGGTGTGAAAGTTTTGAAAGGATAGGTATTTGGGAAGGGGGATGTTTTGTCTTGTTTGACCAGAGGATAAATGTAGTGGAATGGTCACTAATGGAGTCAGCCATTATTCCAGTTTGCAATATGCAGTCATCCCTGTTTGTGATGATCCAGTCTAAAAATGTTTGTGTGGCTGTACATTGATTTTGCCTAGTGAGTAGCATAATTGTCTGGATAAGGTTATGCTGTTTTATGAGGCTCACATAGTCTGACTAGTGGGCACACAACCAGTTTAAGATAAAGTCACCAAAAAGAATGGTGTCTCTAGTGGGGGAGAGTGAGCTGAGACCATTTAGGAAGTTGTTCAAACCATTAGTCCCTGGAGCTGGAGGGTAGCAGCAGCAGCCAATGTAGAGTTTCTTTGTGGAGCCCAGGGTTAAGTCGGAGAGGAGCCACTTGCTAGGGGAGGTGGGATCTGAGCGGAGGACAATAGTGGCAGACAGGGGTTCTCTGAGGAACAATGCTGTGCCTCCACCCTCCTTTTTGCTGGGTCTGTCAAGATGGATGGAAGAGTATTCAGGTAGCTGATACAAGGTATCCAATAAGTGAGGCTTTAACCAGGTTTCCAAGAGTCCCAGCACGTGGGGCTTGTGGAGTAATTCCCAAGCATCCAAGTCAGGGAACTTAGAGGGGAGGTTGCAGATATTAATATAAGCAATTTCCAGTCCTATGGCATTTGCCCAGGTGCTAGTGGAGGAGGTGATACAAGAGTTGTGTGTGCCAGAGTTACACTCGATATCACCAACTAGTAGTAGATGGGAGAGGAAGAGGGTGTAGGGGGGAAGTGGGCACATTTGGAGTCCATGAGCAGGAAAACATGTAGTTGCCAAGAAGACAGCGATCAAAGTTGGAGAAAAAACAGAGGGTAATATTTCCAAAGGAGGATAGTTCCCAACTGGGGCAAGGAGAAGAGTAAAACAGAGGAGGGGGCCCTGAAGAAGATTAGGGATTCTTGATCCTGGGCTAGCACAGTGGCACAGGAATCAATAAGCAGTGGTGTGGATGGCAAGGAAACAGCCAATAGGGTGAAAAGTAATAGATTCGTAGTGCCAAGGAGTGTGGGGTGGGGTGCAGGAAAGCTTGCTATGGTTAGTGAAAGTCATAGACAGTATGGCCGGTGACTTGGAGGTGACATATAGGTGACTTGCCTGCAACCAAGAATTGAACAGAATGAACAGTAAGCAGGCAGTGAAGAAGATAAGAATGATAGTGGGTAGAGGAAAATTAAGTCAGGGTGCACAAGACAGCGGGCAGACAAGTGGGATAGGAGAAACTGTGTGTGGGTTAAAAGAAGCAGGCAGTATTGACTTTAAGTGAGGTGGATTGAGTTGAAAGGGGCTATGTCTTTAAAACTGCTGTACTGGTTGGCTTGTCCAATAGGGGAGGGCTTAATTGGAGAGGGAGGAGTTTATGTGAATTTAATGTGTGCCAGGGGTGGGGATGGGTGGAGAAAATTAAAAGAAGAGAGCAGTTGTAGTTTGAAACTCGTGGACCGTACCTGGCAGCTGTTTTGAGGGGGCAGGTGCAGGCTCCTTTCTTGCCAGCCTGGAGGGAGGTGGGCTGGCTTCTTAGACAGAGGTCATGTGTGCGGCAGTGGCCCAGACAGGAACGGAGGAATGCCTGAGGAGAGGGATTAGCGGGAGATAATTAATTGATAGGGCAGATCAAGGAAGATTTGCAGTGGAGAGGGGAATTCATTTCTTTACCAAAAAAAGAAATGCTGGGCTAAAATGGGGGGCAGGTCACTGGCCGAGGCAGGCACCAGCAGGGTCTGGAGAGGACAAAGAAAAACAACAGGGGGTCAGAAAAGCAGGGGGTGGGCAGGGAAAAAGGGCAGCTTTAGCAGCAGCAGCAGTAACAATCAAGCACAAATAAATGCAGTCTTAAGGTTGGCTTTAATTAGTTACAGATAATAGTGCAACTCCCTGGAATAGTCTTGAAATATCATGATTTTGTAGCCCTGCCACTCCAGGGTCCCAAGCACCCAATCCCATCTTAGAATGTTGTCTGTAACATGGAACCAGAGGAACTGGACAAGGATGGGTTTAGGTCACTTGCTGTTCTTGGCCTGTGGGGCAAACGATTGGTGTGCTCCATCTGTTTTGATTCGAGCCTCATCAGGCAATTTCAGGATGGCAGGGAGGGCATGGGAGAGGAAAGCAATGATATTCTGCTGCTCAACATGCTCCATGGACGCCAACAAAGTATAAATTATTACACCCACCCTGATTTTCTAAATCATCCACTTTTTCCTGCAGAGCATGGAGCTTCCTGTCTAAGTCTCTAATGGCAGTCTAACTTTTGGCATAGACCCTCTGTTTGTGCAGTGTGGTTCTCTGTGGCTGTCATTCTCATTTCTAGCTTTTAGACCAATTTGGTAGTTTGAGTGGTGGCAATTTAAAATTCTTTCAGCTCCTGTATAACCTGGCCAAACACAGCTTGGAGATGTTTGGTGGAGAGGGATGTCATCACATCAAGGTGAGACCTGGGCCATGCAGGGGAACAAAGTGGAGTGGGTGGGACTGCGAGCATCATACAGTTCCTCAAAGGTATTTCCGTTTCAGGAAAGAAGAAAGTAGGGTTTGCAGCTTACACTTTTCTCTACCAGTATGTATTGAGGGAAAGTAATATTGCTAACAGGGGATGCCAGATGCCCCAGGATTGATGCCTGGAGTGAAGGAACCTACAGATTAGGTGGGCATCTTCCACCAGCGCTAGCCACTCCCCCAGTATTTCCAGTTTTAGAGACCATCCTGAAGAAGTATGGTAAGGTTTCTGGTTATAAGATTAATGAGTGCAAGACAGAGGTAATATTGATCAGCAGAACATTAACTCCAGAACTGAAAACCTTAATACCTTACCAAATGGATGACCATGCAAATTAGATATTTGGGAATCCAAAATCTGGTATCTCTTTTTTTATCTATACAAAGCAAATTACAGAAAATTGATAACTGAGATACTGACGGACCTGAAATGGTGGAAGCTTCTTCTGCTGTCCCTAATGGGGAAGGTACTAACCTTAGAATGAATGTCCTCCTGTGATTTTTATTTCTATTTCAAGCCTTCCCTCTTGGGGTCCTGCGGTAAGTCTGGAAAAAAATACATTAAGCTCTACACAAGTTTGTCTGGGGAAAAATGTGCCCTAGAGTAAAATGGGGAATGTTATAGAAACAGAGAAACATAGACTTTGACGGCAGATAAGGACCATTTGGCCCACCTAGTCTGCCCATTTTTTATTACGATACCATAAGGCTCAGGGTGGGTCTGTCTCTGAGACTTGAAGAGTTACCATGACGTAGTTCAATTACTGCCCTGGTTAGAGTATAAGATGGAACATTCAGACAGTGTATGGGTAGAAATGGAAAAGAGAAGTAATTTAGGAATTTACCCCTTGCTCTTTTCTGATGCCACTAATGCTGAATTTCTCTTACTATTCAGTAACCCATGAGTCAGACAGATATGTAACAACTGGGGAAAACTCAAATGGGATTTAGGGCTCCAGTGCACCATAAATAGAGTCACACAATTGGTTCAGTACCAGATATTCATGCCTCCTAGGTTAGATACAGAGTAGTTTAGCTGAGAGGACATGAGATTAGCTAAATTTCCACAATTTGTACAAGAGGGCATTATCAAATCTTTTGAAAACATTAAGAAGGAGTTTTCCCTGAGAAACACAGATTTCTTTAGATACTTGCAGGTGGTTTCTTTTCTATGATAAAGGGAGGCATGCAGGCACTGGCAAGGACACCACATCCCTTATGGATTTATTTAGAACAGATAGGTGTGGAGGATCACAATAAAAATCACATCTCCAAACATGATGAGTTTCTATAGGAAACACTAGGGAGAGGAGCAACTCCCCTTTCAACAGACTTGGAAGGTGGAAACTGGTGTTACTTGAAATCAACAGAACTGGGACAATATATGGAAAGCAGTATGTCATATGTTAACATCTAATAACTGGAAACAATACAGATGGAAAATGGAGAGCTGAATCTTTTTGACACCCAAAAAAACAAAATACTTCTGGAAGGAGTGATTTGTGTTGGAGGAACTGTGGGCTCATAGGCATGCATTAACATATTTTTTGGATTGCCCCATGCTGTGACCCCTCTGGGACTCCATTGCTTTGAAATTTAGGCATATGCTGAAACTTAGCCAGGGTTTCTTTATTTAGTATTGGGTAAGATGCCTCCTAAAATCTGTACAAATATGCAAAAATAATGTTTGGCATCTTGTTGGCAGAAGGATGTAAGACAATCATCAAGTGTTAACCCAGAGATGCCCACAGTTAACTGACTGGGTGTGTATACTTACTGTAAATCTATCAGAAGGAAAAGATCGTAGCAGACCTAAAATTACAGAAGGAAAAATGTCAGGGATGCTGCCTTACATATTTGCATCTTACGGAAACTATTGAAGGAAACTAATGCTATCTCAGGTCACAGAGGGTAGACAGTATGAGGAAAGTGAGTCACAGGTGTCTTCACATGCATATATCTGACACAGATAAAACAGTTAACTTGTTATTTATGTTGCTTATCATTTTTATTGTTCATCTATTTTCTTAAGTAAAACAAGTGGACAAATCAATAGACATCATTAGATTAGCATTGCTGTGTCTAGATCAGATTCACAGGCTAAACATAGAGATTGTCCAGTCTGTACCCTGGGTATACAGTATAGTGGTATAATCTTGGAGTACAGTATGAACAGACATTATTCAGGTATATGATGCTACTTGTTTTGTCTGAGAAAGATGTTGTATGTGTTGTATGATTTAATTAATAGAGAATTAAAAAGAAACTTCAACAGAGGAGATCTGACAAAGCTGATTTGGTAAGGAACTCCATATGAATGGGATGGCTGCAGATGACAAAGGAAACCAGTAGCACATTCTCACCTGCTGGGTGAGCAGCCATACCAGAATACTGTATATGGGAGCAGGAGGTTTATTAGGTAGTCAAGATCCAACCACTACACGAGCCGTGCATAGTGCATATGTGTATCATTACAACAACCCCTATAGCAATATGATCCCAGGAGCAAAGAGAGATAGCCCGTCTGAAATGGAATAGTGCCATCACTTCTGAATGTCTTATTCTGTGGCTAGCATGCTAAAGATCATATACTTAAGGCATGCACAGTGCCAAAGGTGTGTTTTCATGTCATTATGTGGCCATTAGCTTGCAACAGTGCGTCCATGCGCAAATGTGGGAAGCATTGTACAGAGCCTCGGCTGCCCACACGTGGGATCCCTACCCTCCTATGCCACTCCAGCAGAACCCCCTTCCTTACCTGATTCCTGTTGGAATTGTGAAATTGTGCTAAATACTTTCTCTGGTAGTCTAGTGGCACCACTCTGTCACATGATCTAGTGTTGAGGATGCCCATCCCTGGCAATTTAGTGTTACCCCAACCAATCACTGTCAAAGTCCCCCTCCCCAGCCCACCACCTGAGCAACCACCACCTCCTCCATCACATATCAGTCACTAACTTATCCATCCATCCATATGTGAGCTGCCATCAGTTCCTCAGACATTGATCATCACAGATCCCCTCTCCCGTTCACCACCTTGCCCATCTGCCATCTGACTGATAAGTAGTGAGCATGTGCATACTGTGGAACAGTTGTTTCTGCAGTATGCATGTATTCAGTCCTTGTTAGTCAAAGGATGGCCTTCTGAGATGCTGAAAGGAGGGTCTGTGCCACTTGTTATTTGAGGACCAGATGGCAGCTCACCTATGGACAAGTATTTTTTTGTTTTTGTTGACTAGAAAATGAGGACTAGGTAATTTTGCCTATTTTCAGCCTCATCCTGGGAAGAGGAGTAGAGATGTAAACCAACTGACACTGAATCCGATTAAGCTGTTGGTGGTATTTTTAATGAATGGGAGACATTTGGCCAGGACACAGGAGAAAGTCCCCTACTCTTGGCAGTAGGAGGTGCTGCTGTCTACTGTCTACTTTCTAGATGGTGGATTCTATGACTGAGGGAACTGAACCTGCTCCAGGTAGGGGCTGGTCTGCTCCAAATCCTATCACTGATGCATTGCCAACAAGTGATACCATGGACGCTCCTATTATGGAAATGTTCGACAACAACGCTGCTGAATCTCAGTTATCCTATGGGATGTCCAGTACTTTGACTGAACCAATAAGAATGGATACTACTTTGCAAGAAGCAGATTTACATTTGCAGGATGCCTTAAATTCAAAAAAAGAGCACTTGCTAAAGCTGCTAGCTGAGAAAAAGGAGATTTACAAAATGGAAAGGAAGGAACTACTTTTACTGCATCAAGAAAACGGTACACTGACTTTGGGCCCACTCAATTTGACAAGCAAACATAGCCTGTCAAAAACTGATGCATCGCCATCAGAGATGTCGCTGACAGCTACTGCTGTTTTCATTCCTTCCTGACCTGACACATTTTGCTGATTCCTGAATGTAAGGACCCAATTGACACTGGTGTTCATTCCAAAATCATGGTTTTTACTTTTAGTAAACAATCAGACCAGCATTGTATACCACAAGATTTATTCACTTCACAAAGAGAGTTCCCCATTTATGTCTTTGCAGGACACTATGGGCTCAACTAACCCCCTGCAAAACTATGCACACTCTGACAAACAAACTGTGTTATTTTCAAACGTTTCTCCACCAAAAATGCAGGAAAGTACTACCAGGTCATTGGGGCTCAGGAAAGGTAGACAATGAGATGGGGGTACGACTTTTCCCCCAAATGACTAGTCGCTGTTTCTAGCCCTGAACAAAGCAGGATGGTCTTGAGACTCAATTGAGCAGTGGTACCCTGAGATGCCTACGGAACTGCAACTGGCCCCTTTCATGTCTGATTCAAATACTTTTTTGGGAGTTGCTGAACAAGCAGTGAACTGCCACATACTGTGGGGGGAGATGCTTGCTGTGGGCAACTCAACACTTCAGCAAACTTTGGTAGCAGATTTCCCTACCCTTTGCCTTCACAAGCCTCCAGCCCATTGGAATCAGATCCTGCAAAGACAAAGCCCATCACTATAGCTGCTTCCTGTCACTTACACTGGCATGCTCTGGACTGGACAGTGAATGAACTTATGGGACTCTCATAATATGTTGCTGATTTTCTACAGATCCTGTATGTGCAATCAAAGACCGACTCCAAAACTGCACTGATTGCTCCTAAAACTGTCTCAGCTGCAACCCCCCCACCCTGAAACTGTTGCACTCCTGGAGAATGCGAGCACTTTATCATGGGCTGACATGGTTGAACAAAGTGATGAAACTTCAACATCAGGTCACCCATCAGTTGCACAGACAACTACACACTAGGATTCAGCTAAAAAATGGACACAGTTTTGGAAGGCAGACACTTTCACTTATTCACCTGCTCCTGCACAGAGGAGGAATGAGGTCCCCCTACCTTACAAGGGAGGACTGGACTTACCTCCTGATAGAGTCTATGTGGGCTGAGCACTCTTGAAAGACTCCCTACATTACATCCCTAACAAACAGTATGCCTTACTACTGTACATAGCCCCCATTGATGGCTATTTTGACCTCAGCTTTAAAACTGCTGCCAACTTCAACAGATTTTGGGCTGAGTACAATTCTTTAAAGCATAGTCCTTTGTGGCTACCATTCCAGGCCACCCAACTCACCAAACCAGCACTAAGAACAGTTACCATTCTCTTAAAAAATGATGGTGTCAATGTCAATGATGTTAGATATTGGCTAGCTAAATGATGGAACGTTATAGTTGATGCAGAGCCTATAACGGACACAGAACAATTTTGGATGGGAAACTAGAAATTTAAAGTGCAACTTTGTCATATTGAAGCAAGATTACTACATCTCCCCAGTGTCTTTCTCCTTGGCAGGGATAGGGCACAATGTTTTTATCCTGGCCAGCTGAAGACAAGCTTTAAATGTGGATCTGAGGCCCATCTTACTAATGGTTGTGATAAAGTTCAATGCTACTTATTTCTCTCCTTTGGCCATGTTAGTGCACAGTGCAATAATGAGTTCCACTGTAATCTCTGCAAAGAGAGTGGACATTTATATTGGAATTGCCCATGGGCCTCTCATATCAGGGACAATTGTCCTTCCCAGGATTCCTTGTTAGAAAACACTCAAAAACAGTACAACAATCATCATCATCATCATCATCATCATCATCATCATCATCATCATTTTATTTGTTCATCCAGTATGTTACAGTTTGGACATTACAAAAATAAATAAATTACAACAATTAAAAACAACAAATACATAGGTTATAAAAAGGTAGAATATAAATGGCTCAATCTTACACCAGTATAATATAGTTGTACAGTGAAGAGCAATACTATAATCTAATAATTTCCTTACAGTTCTTTTTTTTTTAATGAATAACAGAAACAATAAATTTAGCAATCATTCTGGCATCCTCTAAGGTCGTAGGGTGCATCAAGATAAAAACTGGATCATAATATAAATTCATATATTTTATCAAGAACTGTTTGAGATTGGAGTCTCTTGGATGATAATACAAAGGGCATTGTATTATTATCATATGTTCCAATGTTTCATGGAAGCCCCTGTTATATCTACATAATTGTTCTGTTTTGATGTCATTGCTTTTACCCTGGTTAAAGTAACTATATTTCAATGTCAACATTCCAAACCTAGCCCAAGTAATTACTTTACATAAGCTTTGAGATAAAGGTAATAACAAGTAGTTTTCAATCCCCGAATCAATCTTATTTTGGCTAAACCAAATTGCCTATTTTTGACTCTTAACTAACTCCATCTGTTCTTTTTGAGCTAAACTAAAAATAGCTTTTTTAATTTTATTTTTATATTGAATAGATATCAGAATACCCTAGTTAAAGTCTTGCCATAAATGATACCTATTGATACTTTTAAGTATAGTGATCAACCTTTTTAACCATGGAGAGAGAGAAAACTTTCAGTATTCCAATGGATTTTTCTAATAAACAAAGATAGGTGATACCATCTTTACAATCATTTTTATTATTTTTTTTTATTTATTAGTCTCAGCCAGTATGAAACTATTCTTAGATTTATTATAGCTTTTACTGGAATCCTACTTAACTCAGAACGTACTACTGAATTAGAAGTAGAAAGGGGAACCTGTAATATAGCCTTGTAATAATAAGATAGGAGAAGTTCCAAGTTAGGTTGCTCTTTGGTACCCCAAATCTCTGCCCGATATAAAAGTAATGAAGTAATTTTTGCTTCACCTGCTTTAATAGCAAGTAATCCAGTAGATCCTCCAAACTTAGAGCTGAAATGAAGTAATCTCTTCACAATGAGTTTTGCCCTGTCTACCTGTTTTTTAATGTGTACATTCCATAAACCATTTGAAGTAATTATAACTCCTAGATAGACATATGACTGCACCACCTCTCTCATTTGTTTCTCAATATAAATTCTAGGAACCACTGATTGTTTACCAAAAAACATTATTTTAGTTTTATTTAAATGAATTCTCGGACGATAATGGTTACATTTTATTTTAAGTTGATCCATTTTTCTTTGAAGTCCTATATTTGAGAGAGAAAGTAACACCAAATTGTCCACATAGGCCAACATGGGGATGGGAACATTATTAACTTTAGGGGAATCTAATGGTAGTGATTCATCAAAAATGAGTAGGGAATCTACATAGATATTAAATAACAGTGGTGCTAATAAGCACCCCTGTTTGACCCCTTTATTAGTTTTAAAGTAATCTGTAATATTACCATTGTTGTCAAATTTTACTGCAGTATATGTATTAGAGTATAGTAGTACAATTAGATTTAATAATTCTAAAGGTAAACCTTTTTTATATATTACTTCCCATAGAATTTATCTTATCACAGAATCAAAAGCCGCAGTAAAATCAACAAACAATACATAAAGCTTCATTTTCATATATATCTTATATTTCTCAATTAAATGGGTTAACATATATTATCTGAGGTTGAGCATCCCTGACTCCACCCTGATTGAAAATTGGAAAGTGGGTTATAATTTTTAACCCAGATCTGGAGTTTATCTAGAAGTATTCTAGAGAATAATTTACCACTTATATCTAGGAGACTTATAGGACAATAATTTGAAGGGGACTGGTAAGATCCTTTTTTGTGTAGAGGAACTATAATATTCTTATTCCATGATAGTGGAATACACCTTTCTCTAAGACAGAGATTGAAAAAAGTTGTAAAAAAGGGTACCCAATAGTTCTTATGGTTTTTGTATATCTCTCCAGGAATAAGATCCGGGCCAGGGGCTTTATTACTGGCTAATTTAGATACGGCATTTTCAACTTCATTAAAAGTAACTATTAATGGTTGATATTCAGCCAATAGGATCCTAGCTGAGGTTTGGTGTAAACTATGTACCTGGGAATCTATAGTGAATAATTTTTTAAAATATGTAATCCTTGTATCTTGTAGAATATGTACGGATAGGGAACAGTGGTCCTTTCTTACACCTTTAGAGACCATTAGCCAAAATGCCCTTGTATTGTTAGATCTTATAATGTCTTGCATTTTTGCCCATTGGTGTTGCTTAAATTCTAACTTTTTGTTTTCAAGAAGCTTGTGGTACAATTTCCTAACTCCTTTTAAATAAACAAAGTTCTCTCTGAAAGGATTTTTCTTAGTATATCTAATAATTTTCATTAATTTCTGTTTTTCCTTTTTACAATGATTATCAAACCAAGTATTTGAGTTAGTTGAATTTGTAATAAAATTATATATTTTAGATCTAATTGTTTGATAGGCAGTCTCCAAGTGATCATCTATATTCTGAGGGGAGCAAGAATTATATGCTAAAGAAAATAACTTAGACATCTCAGGAGAATACATCAAATCTAACACCCTTGATGCGATAATTGCACTTAATGATCATTTCAGTCGATCTCTTAACTCTAACTGAATTTGATTATTTTTATTATATATTTTTTTATCTACTCCAAACTGTCCATCATAACCGAGTGTGTCAATATCAGCTATCAAGGCTGCATGGTCACTTTCAGGTCTCATTAGGACCACAAGGGAGTGAAAGTGTTCAAAACTGTCAGGTGAGATAAGCAAATAATCAATAACACTCTTTCCTAATGATGAAAAGCATGTAGGGTTCCTAATCAAATCTCCCTTTATCCTACCATTAAGAATTAGGAAGTGGTTGCTATTAATAAATTCAACCAATTTCCTCCCTGCGCAGTACAACAACAATATAGGGAGGCAGCAACATTAATCGTACACTCAGAGGATCCCACTAATGCACCCGCACTGGAGGATAGCTTGAGTATCTTCAACCTGACACCTACTCCTGAGTCTGCATTGACTGTTCCATCAGAGACTGTATCAGAACATAAATCAAATCAAATCAAATTTTATTTATAATGCCCTTTTCTAAAAACCAAAGCACATATACAATATAAAACAGAATCTACAGTCTAAAATATATAAAATAAAAACGCAGCAATAATAAAACTAAATATTGTCCCCAAAAGCTGAATCAAACAAGTAAGTTTTTAATGCAAACTTAAAGGTTTCGGCAGACAGGCACTCTGTAATCTGATGAGGTAGAGAGTTCCACAGGGTCAGGGCTACAAAAGAAAAAGCCCTAGTCCCTGATGTTTGAAGACAGACCTGGGGAACCTCTAGCAATCCCTCATTGGTGGAGCGAAATGGGTTGGAGGGAGTAAGGCTGAAGGAGGTCTTGCAAGTAACCCAGTCCCTGTCTGTGTAGGGTCCTATAGGTCACCAATGCAACCTTGAAGGTGATCCTCTATCACACTGGCAGCCAGTGCAGTTCAGGCAGCACAGGAGTGATATGGCTAGTTCTTGACAACCCTGTCAACAACCTGGCCACAGCATTCTGCACCAGCTGCAGGCAATGGAGATCCACCCCTGGTAATCCTAGGTATAGAACATTACAGTAATCAAGACAAGAGGACACAAAGGCATGGACCAACATAGGGAGGTCATCAGGTGGAACAAAATGCTTTATCCAGGCAATGTTCCTCAGATGATAAAATGAGGACATGAAAACTGCTGACACCTGCACTTTTAATGCCAGTTTGTTATCAAGCACAATGCCCAGATTCCGCACCCATTCAGAAGGTCTCAACTGGTTGCCCCCAAGCACAAGGCCAGACGGTTGCCCAGGAGTCAACTTCTCTATCCGCTGACCTGGATCCACTACCAATGCCTCAGTCTTGTCCGAATTTAGTCGCAACTAGTTAGCACTCATCCAGTCCTGAATCTTAGTGAGGCAGTTGTTAAAGACCAAGACTGCACTATTTTGTTCGGGTACAAAGGACATGTAGAGCTGAGTGTCATCTGCATAGCAGTGAAAACTCAGCCCATACCACCTTATAATGTCTTCTAATGGCAACACATACACTGTGAACAACATGGGGGACAGCACAGAACCCTGTGGCACCCCACAGAGCAGGGCAAAGGGAGTCGAGGAAAAAAACCCTGACACCACCCTCTGGTCCCGGACAGTCCACAAAGCAGTCACAGGCATTCTAGCAGTACCCCATGATCCACAGTGTCAAATTCTGCTGAGAGATCAAAGAGGACCAAGATCGAATGACTCCTCCAGTCCCTCGCTATCAGGAGATCATTAAGTACTCAGATCAATGCTGTCTCAGTACTATGCCTCTTCCTGAAACTGGACTGGAGAGGATCATAGACTTTGTGGGTGGTAAGAAAGTTCTTGAGCTATAAAGCGACTACTTTCTCAATAACCTTGCCCAAAAAGGGCAGGTTAGAGACAGGTTTGTAGTTAGCAAGACAGTCTGGGTCACAGGAAGATTTCTTTAAAAGGGATTTCACCACAGCCTCCTTCAAGAGGTCTGGAAACACCCCTTGGTCCAGTGAACACCAGACTATCTCAACAAGGATCGATCTGATGACATCCATACACCCCACCAAAAGGCAGGTTGGAGCAGGATCCAAACTACAGTAGGTCAGTCATACTCCTGCACTCCAAGAGACTCTGGAAGCACCACTGATGGACATTTCAGAAAGCCTCAATACATCTGTTGGAAATATGCCACCTCCTGATATGACTTTAGTAAATAGAAAGGGATTGCTATGATCACACAAGGGCAGTGTGAATATAGTGAAGTTAATCCCTAAGGTTATCCCTATACCAACTGACAATACTGTAGGTTTGATATTATAAAAACAAAGACAATCAAGCACTCACCACCCAGAGTGAAAATGACACTGCTTTCCAGTATAAATCATGCCCAAAAAGTTTATTTGAGGTGCCAAGTAAAAGAAAACCTTGATGCATTTCAGATATTCACAATCCTTTTTCAAAAGGCTAGTTACACACAGTGACCGATCACTTTTTACATAGTACAATGACATCATAAAGATACATCACTGATTTAAAAGACTGCAGTACACATAAAGTGCAATAGTGGAAGTGAATATGAAAGACTTATACAAACAAATTAAAAGAACATTTGATTCCAACATCTATTGCTTAAATGTGCTGTCTTTATAAATTTCATCAATCAACTTCATGTCCCAGGTGAAATTCTGATACTATACAGTATCTACAAGATAATCAGAAAAATGTATACTTAATGAAAGGGCAGACAAAAGAAAAACTTAAGAAGGGTAGATTTCAGAGAATAGACAGAAAAGGCAGTCAAACAAATAATGAATATCAAAGTATATGATTTTTATATAATTGTTATAACCTGTTTAAGCTAGGAATTATGGACTGTATTTGGATCAAAGGTTGTAACCACAGGAGCTAGGAGAGTTTGCTGGTGCTAACTTGCTCGAAGAGAAAAGCATATAAATAATCATATTGTGTCTAATATAAATTCTGAATAGAATTTAAATAGAATCTAGTTGTTCCAAGTTAATACAAAAAATCTTACACAAATGAGAGAAATTAAATATCAGTGGCTCGCTAGCCAGGGCTCTAAGGATTCCTGGTTTAAATCAGCCTGAAAGAAAAGCAAAAGACAGTAAAGACACGTTCATTTTAGATATGGTACAATACCAAACATGGCATTCAGGCCAGGATACTTACAGGCTTGCAAAGTGTAAATCCAAAAGCCTTCTCTCTTTTTTAAGAGCCTATCAAAATCACCCCCTTTGGGGTTTGTGCAGACTTTATCTATTGCTCTGAAAAGAAATTTATGTTCAGCAAGGTTTCTAGAAAATGCTATATGTTGTGCAGTTGCATATTTTAGGTCACCAGTTGCAATTGCTCTACAATGTTCATTTACTCTGTTCTTAAAGAGGTGCTTGGTTTTACCAACATAGTAGGCTCTACAATTACAGACAGCAATGTAAATTATATCTCTGCTCTCACAATTAACTGTCTTACAGTATATTCTTTACCATTGTGTGGATTGGTAAATAGATTCCCTACTGAAACATGCATTTCTTGCAGGTAAAATAGCCTGTAACTCTGTTAGTTAGCCACATAGTATGGCTCTATTTGCGTTGGTGGTTATGGACTGAAACATCCCTCAAAGTGTCTGCTCATCTGTATGTGAATCTCAGTTTCTTTCTAGAAATTATGTCTAGGTAAGGATCTCCTCTCAAAGAATGCAAGTTACTCTTAAAAATGTTCTCAATCTTGGAAGCATGAGCTGAAAAAGTGGTCTAGACCACAGAAAGGCATTCTGAGAGGAGAACACAGAGTATCAGTCAACCTTAGTACAGATATGAGTGGATCAGAAATGGATGAGTCTGAAGAATATTTTTATAGAGGTCAACAACAAGCCGAGCCAACCCCTTTACCAAAACCACCACCACCACCACCACTAATAGGCTCACACAGGAGCTCAAGAAACAACAAATACTGTAGCAAGGGCTCAGAACATAAAACAACTTCAGAAGAATAGGAGGACGATGGAAGTGGAGGAAGGGGAGATAGGGAGGATGTGGAGATCTCCAGAATGGGGGAACATACTATCAGGACCAATGCCAGAACCAGTCCTACAATCAGGACTTTCAGGAGAGACAGAGACCGTTTCAACCTCATCACTTCCAATCAGAGACTTACAATCAGCAAAAGTAATTAACCTCTCTATCAGAACTTTAACAGAAACAAATATCACTTCTTGATAAAGGTTTGTTGTTCTCACCCACTGTGCCTGCAAACCATTTTCAAATCTTCATAGACTTACAGCTGACTTGTAAAAACCTCAGCTTAAATCCTTTTTCAAAAAACAAGAACTGAATAAAATTTGAAGAGAAGGTAATGAGATACAGGAAAAATAAATTAACATTTCAGATACTGCAGCTAGTGATTTAAAGCATACTAGTCTGTTCAAAAGAAAGACACATTTTAACTCACCCCCATCAGCAGCAATAAAGACTTTTAAAGAACTTTGTGAAAAAGATTTGGATGACCTGTTTAACAATTTGCTGGTTTTACAATATAATAATTTGACCAAAAGTAAGAGAGAGGCACTAGAAAACTTACAGAAAGATGACTCAACAGCTACAAAACCAGCCAATAAAGGGGGTGGGGTGGTTATTCAAAATGCATCTGAATATACTAAAGAAATTCTTAGACAACTCAGAGATAACATATTTTATGCTGAACTGTTTAAAGATTCCATGCTAGATTTCAAATGGTACATCGATGAATTTCTTCAAGAAGCTTACTCCCAGGAGACCATTGACATGAATATCAAAGAATTCCTTACAGTGAAACTTCCAGTATGAGCCACTATTTGTACATAACCAAAAGAACATAAAACACTGTCTAATCCTCCAGGAACACCTATTATAAGTGGTATAGATTTTGTTACAGAACCTTTATCTCAATATACTGACCATTTTTGAGACCTTCTGTTTCCAGTCTAGGTTCCTATATCCAGGACTCCTCAGATATCCTGCAGGTTTTGGACAACATCGAAGGGACAAAAGATTCATGTCTGGTAACAATGGACATTGAGTCCTTTTATACCAATGTACCATGAGAGAGCACTGGACTCTATTGCATACTATCTTAATCAGAGAGATATCAATACAGAACTGAGCACAGACATTTTACTAAAATTGATTGAATTTGTTTTGAAGTTTAATTCTTTCATTTTTCTTGACAAATTTTATTTACAAACCAAGGGTGTTGCTATGGGGTCCACATTTGCTCCTAGCATCATTAACCTATATATTGGTTTGTGGGAGAAGAAACATGTTTGAAATAGCAATAATAATCCTTTATTTCAGCATATTGACCTTTGTCATTGATATATCAATGATGTGATTATTATATGGAAGGGTGGCTTACTAGAGCTGGAGGGGTTTGTACGATATTTACACAGTACTAACCCACATCTGCTTTTTATGTATACAGCAAATAGAAAATAAATACATTTCCTAGACTTATATGTCAGGAAGGATGACAATGGAAATATCTCTACTGACATATATCATAGACTGCAAAAAATTCTGTATTGCAGGCATCTAGTTGCCACCCTAGGCATACTGTCAATAATATATCTAGTGGTCATTTTTTAAGGCTTAAACATAATTGCAGTACAGATTAAATGTTTTTAAGTGCAGCTGAGGATATATGGGGCATTTCAGGAGAGGGGGTACAGTGGTGTGGTCATACAAAAAGCTATAACTTGTATTAGTACCCAGAATAGGCAAGAGCTTTTAAGTGGCCATAACAATAGGAATACCCAACCAGATGATACAGTTACCATAGTGACCACTTTTGCAGCTCATGCTTCCAATATTGAGAACATTTTTAAGAGTAAATGGCATGTTTTGAGAGGAGGTCCTTGCCTAGACATAGTTTCTAGAAACAAACTGAGAGACACATACAGATGAGCGGGCACTTTGAGGGATGTTTTAGTTCATAGCCACCAACACAAACAGAACCATACTATGTAGCTACTGTAACTAATAGAGATGCAGGCTGTTTTCCCTACAAGAAATGAATGTACTGCAAGTATATTCCAGTAGGGAACCTATTTACCAATCCACACAATGGTAAATAATACACTGTAAGACAGTTTATTAATTGTGAGAGCACAGGTATAATTTACATTGCTATCTGTAATTGTGGAGCCTATTATGTTGGGAAAACCAAGCGCCTCTTCAAGAACAGAGTGAAAGAACATTGTAGAGCAACTGCAAGTGGTGACTTAAAATATGCAACTGCACAACATATAGCATTTTCTAGGAACCCTGCTGAACATACATTTATTTTCAGAGCAACAGATAAAGTCTGCAAAAACCCTAGAGGGGGTGATTTTGATAGACTGATAAAAGAGAAGGCTTTTGGATTTACACTTTTCAAGTGTGTAAATATCCTGGCCTGAATGGCATGTTTGATACTGTACCATATCTAAAATGAGCATGTGTCTTTACTGCCTTTTGCTTTTCTTTCAGCCTGATCTGTACTAGGAATCCTTAGAACCCTGGCTTGTGATCCACTGATATTTAATTTCACTCATTTGTGTAAGATTGTTTTGTATTGATCTAGAACAACTAGATTATATTTAAACTCTATTCAGATTTTGTATTAGACACAATATGATTATTTATATGATTTTCTCTTCAAGCAGGTTTTCACCAGAAAACTCTCCTGGCTTCTGTGGTTGCATCCTTTGATCCAAATGCAGTCCAAAATTCCTAGTTTAAACAGGTTATAAAAATTATATAAAAATCATATACTTTGATATTTATTTGTTCGACTGCCTTTTCTGCCTATTCTCTGAAATCTACCTTTCTTACTATTCAAGAAAGTTTTTCTTTTGTCGGTCCTTTCATTAATAATTAATTTTTCTGATTCTCTTGTAGATACTGAGTGATATTAGTATCAGAATTTTGCCTGGGACATGACGTTCATCGGCTAAGTTTATAAAGACATCACATTTAAGCAATAGATGTTTGAATCAAATGTTCTTTTCATTTATTTGTTTGTACAAGTCTTTCGTATTTATATGTATATGCTTGTATATATATTTATTTTCACTTGCTTTATTGCACTTTGTTATGTGTACTGTGGTCTTTTAAATCAGTGACGTATCAATGATGTCATTGTACTATGTATATAAAAAGTGACCATTCACTGTATTTAACTAGCCTTTTGAAAAAGGATTGTGAATATCAAAAATGTGTCAAGGCATTCTTTTACTTGGCACCTCCAATAAACTTTTTGGGCATGATTTATACTGTAAGTGAGTGCTTAATTGCCTTTTTTCCTAATTTATGATTTATCTATAGCACCCCAGCACTGTGCCCTTTTCTTTTGGTTGATAGTAAATTAATAGGTTTGATATTCTTACCACCAAACAACTTGACTCTGATGGCAGTCTTGAATCTGAAGTAACATCATGCAGATAAGTGCTCCATCACACATCTCCTGACATGGAAGATGACTCCAAAATCCTCAAAGCTGTCAAAACCAAACATAAGCAGTGGAAGAAACAGAAATGGTTACCAGGAGTTGCAAGATGCTTAATATAGACTGTAGTACCTGAATCTGACTACCTGGGCTCAGCCTAATTAATTGATGGAATTACTGAGTACAAGTTTTGCTACCTTAATTGCAGTCCATTTTTGAGTTGCTAATGGAATAACCTTTTTCTTTCTTTAGTTACGGTAAATTTCGCCTCACTTTCATACCTAGCTTAACTGGTTCATTTACTTTTTGCCTTCATTTTTTCCCACTTTAATTTGTATGAGATACTATATCAAACCAGGGAGATATTTATCATTTTTGATGTTTTTCCTCTTCCTCTTCTTGTTTTTATTGTATCTCGTGCATCATTTAATTTGACTCTATGTTTCCCTAATTTCTTTCCCCTTCATGCCTTATTCCTGTTCCTTTTGTATTCATTGCACAATGTTTATTGTTTCTGCATTTTTTTTGGACTGTCTTGTCAATAAAAAATCCCCTACTCTTTTTGAGAAGTGCCATGGGATCTTTAACATCCACCTGAACAACCAGTGGGGAGCTGAGCAACTGCTGGGGCAAGAGGGACTGGCTCTTAATCTGGCCCCAGTAGCCTTGATGGGGGTCCTGAAACAGGTTGATGGCACCTTCCACGTGTAACACTTGTGTTGCAAGTTAAATGCATGAGTGCCTGCTGCCCTGTCTATCCTGCACCACTATCAGTAGGTAGCCACCACCTGGATCCTCAGGGCCGTAATGGGTTCCATGGGTAATCTGGGTAAAGCACACAGATAGCTCCAGCCCTGCTATATGCATAACACAGAATAAACAAAAAGTAATTGGTGAGCCATCCCCCGGGGTGAATGGGACAGTGCTCTGCGAACTTATCTGCCGCCCTGGAGTACACAGGTGGGACTTGAACTGTCTCCATTCTGCCTCGGGATGTGCCAGCCTCACTGGCTGAGGTTGGGGGGGTGCAGTGGGGGACTGGGACTTTCTTTTCCCCACCCCGTGCACAGCATGGGGGCCAGAGAAGCACGGTGGCTTAACCATTTGTAGGTAGCCCTGGTAGCCATTTTTCTTGACCGCTAAATAAGACCCAACCGCTGAGTTTATTAACATTTTAGCATGTTCAGTTTCATCACCTTAGAGGAGCTAAGGCATGACCTCATCCCCCTTTCCCCTATTTGGACATTTACATCTAGTGCCTTCATGTAGGGACAGGCCAAGATTGGCACAGTCTGGGTGCTAGGTGCTTACTAGCACTGAGCACCATGGAAGCCACCCTTAGTTCAGCAGGATCCGCCCAGTTGGCAGAGGCCAGCTTAGATATTGTCCCCCAGTTTCTCTTGATCTCCCTGTTGGTTAAATCCCCCTCTGATTTTTTGTTTGAGAGTCTGTTTCCTCACATTTCCACTAGCAGTCACATTGTTCCATTTAGAGAAGCAGTTTAAGGGCCGGTGTTGGACGTGGGAGTATGGATTGAAACACTAAAGCTGTGTAGGTCCTCCTTACCTTTTCTTTGTTTTAAAATGGCTAAGAGATATCTTAAATTATATTCCCAGAATGTTAATGGGCTAGGCAACCCCATAATGAGAGCTAGAATAGTTTCTTTGCTGAAGAAAAGTCAAGCTGAAATTGTATATATACAAGAAACACACATGTCTGCCAGTGAACATAAGAAACTGATTGACAGGGGTTTTGCACATGTTTTCTTCTCTGCATTTGAGGGCAGGAGAAGGAGAGGGGTTATCATACTGATTCCCAGTCATACCCCATTCCAGGCAACTGGGGAGTGGGTGGACCCAGAGGGTCATCTGATTATTGTACAGGGATTGCTACAAGATTGGGAGGTGATGCTTACAAATATATATCTCATCCCGGGCTCTGACACCCCAATAATTCATCACCTCCTGAATAAAATAGTGGAGTGGACCAGGGAGACATTAATCCTAGCTGGAGATTTTAATATTGCCCCAAGCCCCAACTTAGACTCCTCAAGTACATCCAGGGGTAAACAGCCAGCTGCATATAAGTTTTTCAAGTGATTTGTTCAGTAGGTGGGCTGGCTGGATGTGTGGCAATCCCTCCATCCAAGGGGTAGAGGATATACGTCTTACTCGGTGGTGCATGGCACCTACACCCATATTGACCACTGCTATACCCAGAAGGAATGCTTGGGAACTCTTGTAGTCATTACCTTGGGGGATATTGCCCACTCTGACTATGCCCCTCTGATTACCTCTTGGGATCTGGGTCTGGAAAGGTGCAACACTTTCTGGAGATTTAACCCAGCCCATCTCAAGAGCAAATCATTTCGTGAATTCCTGAGTGATCAGATTAAAGAGATATTAGAGGACAACTAGGACCCAGAAACCTCCCCCTGCATTAGATGGGACACCTTGAAGGCTCTCCTAAGGGGACACCTGATAAAGCATACAGTCACCCTTGTGAGGGTTCAGAAAGAGAGGTGAACACATCATGAACAAATCCTGCATTTTTGCAGACCACTCATCAACAGGGTGACCACACAGTCACCACACAACTCATGCAGATTCAGAGGGATTTGGATTCCCTCTGCACACAACAGATGGAGACAGTGTTGGCCTTTTTGAGACAGAGATATGGAGAGATAGACCCTCGGGCCTCCTGTCTGTTAGCCTACCGATTACGCAAACAGCGCAAACTGCCACCATAGCAACAATAAAAGACAGGAACACAGGTAGCCTTCACACGAAGGCATATCACCCAAGCTGTTTGTAATTATTATAAAACTTTATACACCCCAGAACATTCTGTAGACCCGGTCACTATTAATGCCTTCCTGTCCACCCTAAATCTCCCTAAGCTTAGTCCGGACCAGCAGGACAGTCTGGTATCCCCTATAACCCAAGCAGAACTAGCAGCAGCCATCTGCAGATCTAAAACCATGAAGGCGCTGGGCCCTGATGGCTACAGGGCAGAGTTCTATAAGTGCACCTCATGAATGGTCAGCTCACTCCTGTTACAGGTCTACAATGAGGTCTCACAAGGGATCTCCAGCCCTCCCAACTGGTCCAGTGCTGCATTTTCTCTTTTCCCCAAACCATGCAAGTATCCCCTTTCATGTGGCTCCTAGAGGCTGATCTCAGTCCTAAATATGGACTATAAATACCTCATGACAATTCTGGCCCACCATCTTGACACGGTCCTTCCCATTCTAATTAACCTTGACCAGACAGGTTTTGTAAGCTCCAGATCCACAATGGACAACACCCACAGAGCACTCCATCTGATTCAAGAAATGCAGATCCATAAAGACCAATCCATCCTTCTCAGCCTAGATGCTGAGAAGGCCTTTGATAGGGTCTCCTGGTCCTTTCTCTTCTCCACCATGGCCAGGATGGGATCCCCATCTCCCTTATTGCCATGAAAAAAGCACTTTACACCTCTCTTCAGGCCTGTGTTAAGTTCCCTGGCCACCACTCTGGTTATTTTCTTCTCTTTAGGTGGACTCGTCAAGGCTGCCCCCGATGCCTGGATTCTTTGCCATTTTCATTGAGCCACTGGCCCAGGCAATAAAACTCTCCCCACAGATTTCAGGGGTCTATGTGTAGGTGATGGAGCACCACATTGCTTTATATGCAGACGATGTCCTGCTTTTTCTCTCAAGACCACTGCAGACCATCCCCGCAGTCTACAAAATTCTTGAGGACTTTGGGTCATGTTCAAGATACAAGCATAACACTTCAAAAACAGATGCCCTTGTCTTTCATTTTACACCCCCCGCCAATCAGAAAGGCCCACCCATTCCAATGGGACCTGGATAGACTGAAATACCTGGGTATCTACTTGTCCCATAATGCTGAAAATGCAATGCAAAACAACTACGACCCCTTTTACTCCCAACTTCATTAAGACCTGGCTAAATGGAACATTCCTCCCCTAAACTTGCTCCAGAGAATAGATGTGGTTTGGATGGTAGTTCTGCCCAGGGCACTCTACCTCTTTCAGAACATTCCATTATACCTGCTGACAAAATTATTCTGTTTGTGGAACAAGGCAATCCTTGAGTTCATTTTGGTGGGAAGATGTTCTAGAGTGAAATTCTCTATTCTCTCACTCCCTAAAAAACAGGGGGGGGGTTGCACTTCCCAACCTTAGGCTATATAACTAGGCCTCACACCTATCTTTTGTAGTTATTTGACACATGAGGGCCACCCCCACATTCTGGAGGGAGATAGAGGAGGGTCTCTTTCCCTATGATGACATGATCAAGGCCACATTATACCAAAATCCCCCGCTTCTGGAGGACACACTTGAAATAGTGGCCAGCTATAAATACCTGGGCATATGGCTGGATCAAGGCTTGTCCTTTATTAATCATGTAGACAACATCTGTAAGAATAAGGCTGGGATTCTTTTATAGAAATAAATAACTCCTCCTCCTCTATCTCTCCCAAGTGCAGTATATGCCACAGTGAGGCAAATTTAGAAATCAAATTGTACAGATGAAAGAGCTAGAGGAGAAGGAGTTATTTGAGTGTGTAAAAAGACTTCCTGGTTGCTCATTGCAACACCAGAAAGAAATGTATGTGTGATTCACATGGGAAAACTCAGAGACCTTAATTGGCTGAACTGTCATAACTCAGTTGGTTAAGAGCTAAAGCACAGATTGCTGAGGTCCTGGGTTCAAATCCCAGTGACAGTCACACTTTTCCTTTCATTTATACAATTGGATTTACAGATTAATGAAGTAATTAGATAAGAAATACAACCAGAGATGAGAAAACATTCTTTAAAACTCTAGACCTGTGTAGGTCAAATGTCACAGAAGGAATGTTATTTAGAAGAAGGTTTATAAATGTTCATATGTAACTTAAATGTTTTACCAAAGAGAAACTGAAGACTGCGTGTACGTGCGTGTGTGTGTGTGTGTGTGTGTGTGTGCTTACAAAGTACTTATATTAGTAGTTCTGCATATGTGGGTCTAAAGCCCAAATAATCACTGCCCACAAGTTAAAAAACAGACCTATCAATATAGGGGTTGAAATTAAGTACTGTGACCACTAGCCAGCAGGGTTAATTGACTGGAAAAATTCACCAGCCCCACAGACTTTTCTACTGGCCAAGCTGGTGTAGTGAAATGTTACCTTCACCAGTATAAGCCAACAGGGCTACTTAAAGGAAAATCTTACTAGCCTGATACAAAATCTACCAGCATTTTGTTAGTGGACCAGTGCCAGTTTTGGAACATGAAATATACAGTTGTATAGGTTAAAGAGAACCATTTAGTATATAAGCAGTTTAGAAACAAGTACAAGAAATATCTGTCCATGTGTTATACCTGAAACAAGAAAACACTTTAAGCAGTGTAATGGGACATGAAACTAGTGTCTGCATTCATGGCATTCTGCACCACATTGAGAAGGAAAATAAGTTTGACCTCAAATGCTCATCTCTCTTGCATATTTCTGAAATATCCTCTGATAACCAGGACAGCAAAGTCAGAGGTGGAGTGATCGGACTGAGAGAAATTTTGTCCCACTGGTTTTTCAGTCAAGGGAGCATGCTAAAAAAGGAGCACCACAGACTTCTGAAACTCAAACAAATCCAAAATAGCATGCTCAAACCTTTTAAGTTGCTTCACATACCAGAATTCTCATTTCTTTTAAGGGGTGCTGCAGGATAGTGACAGTTGGTGGTACATTAGCCATTGAGGCATTGGAAAGTTAGGGACTAAATCAAGGGCTCCACCTTGACATTGGTGATTTAGCTTATTCAAATTGGAATTTCAGTCTGAAACTAAGAGCACCCACTCCTCATATGAAGCTAAAAGTAAATATAGCCAATTTTGGCACTAGAAAGTTTAAATGTGCTATGTTGTGTGTGTTGTGGGTTGCACTGGTACTTTTGGATTGCTTGTTGTTTGTCACTATCCAGCAGCACCCCTTAAAAGAAATGTGAATTCTGGTGCATGAAGCAACTTAAAAGGTTTGAGCATGCTATTTTGGATTCGTAAGAGTTTGTTTAAGTATTGTAGGCTACACAATATAAGCAAGAGGACATTTACCAGGTTTATCTGGACAATATTCAGTTCTGGAGGGATGTTAGCACTAAGATGTTATCATATTAATAGAGATTATCATTATTATTATTATTATAACCAAAGTTAGATAAAGAAATGTTTACAATTTGATAAATAACTGGATGAAAGAATTAGAAAAGAAAACAATGGTAAATGATTGGCAAAGAAGATTGATTGGTGCAGACACTGGCAGAATTAAGCTGTGGTGTGTTTTAGTAAGCTAGTTTAAAAATTGTGAATTAGGGATAACTCTCGCTACTATTCTGTCTTTCTCTGATCTTCTGCAAAGAAAAATCAAATGTAAGAAAAACAAATAACCCCCCCTCTCTCTAGCAGAACCAAGTGCATTGTGGAACCTTGGAGGACCAAGATTCAGCAGTCTCAGGAAAGCCCTTGTGAGGACTACTAAGCAACATAACAGTCAAGGGTACTTTTTTGTGTAAAGTGAAGTGTTTTAAGGGCTTTTAAATCCCAAATTTTAACTCTCAATAGCTGTTTGGATATTCTCAAAACCAGAAGTGTTCCATGCACTACTTGCTCACAAAGTACAATTGCAGTGCCTGTATGTGCACTGTTGAGCACTGTGTGGAGGGGCACTGGCAGAGGTGGTGTCTGCCAGTGTCAGTCAGAAAAGCCTGGGGAAGGAGCCAGCAAGTCATATGGTAATAGGAAGGACAATACCATCAAATGTTGGTCATTAACATCATGGGGGTTTGCTATTGCTCAAACATAGAGTGACAGCAACACAATGTGAAAACTGTGGCAATTACTATGAATTAAGACTACAAGCTGCATATATGCAACTAATAGTCTTCCCAACATCTCATTTCCATGCATCAGGTGTCCACTCATACCCCCATGGTAGTCACAGAGAGATGCATGCTCCTTCAGTACCAGATCCCCTGTCAGCGTGTACCACTGTGTGCCTGAATAGATGGGGGTGTAACCAAGGGTGGGGCCAGACAATGACATGCAAAAAGGTGCAGAGTGCCAGCAGTGGAGGGTGCAAGCTATGACCATAAACACCCTGTAAAAGCCACTTTGTGCCCCCTCCAGCCTATGCCCAGTAGCCTGGCAGGGCAGATGTCAACTCATACCACAGCCCCATGCCCTCCTGACATAATGCAAATGCTGGGCTCTACCAGCCACCATCTGACTGTTGGGAATTGGCTCTAGATGGTACCACGCTATACCAATACCCATAACCCCATGCTCTGCATGGAGAAGGGATCCACTGCCCCAGTGGTGCAAGCATCCACTTGGATGCTCATTGATATCCTCAGCATGCCTTTGTCCTGCCCCCTGTCTCCACCAGACTCCTACATGCTTGGGGAGTGGAGCTGCAAATGGGCAGTAGAGGTGTGTGCATGGCACATGGTGCTTGCCTGCATGGGGGAGCAGAGGGATGCAGGCCAGGTATGTGCCTTTGGTGCATACCTAGCCCATGATAATATATAGGGCCAAATTTTAAACAATAAGAGAACTAGAAACAAGGCTAACCACATTAAAGAAGAAATATTTAGGCTGTGAGAACTACTGTAAGATAGCTAGAATGTTTAATCAAAAAAACATGTGCAAGCCAAAACTATACCCAAATTAATCTGTGGACTATAGTACTCTTGTCCAAAATACATGCAATTTTGACATACAGGGGTTACAATGTCAGCATTACCAACAAAATAAAAAGAGGGAAAGCAAACCAGAAGAGGATAATGACACTGAGTTGATGATTGTATGGTAGGCAAAGAAATCTAGGGAGGTTAGAAGGTTGTACTACCACATCTAACCAATACAGTCCTCTAGACAGCAATAAATTTGAAGAACAAGACATTTAAGTAGCAAGAGATATACCAGAGGAGGTACCAAATGACAAATAATAGAACAACAAAAAGCAATTGTTAGTCCTAAATGACCCCATTCTAAAATACAATGCTAGGTACAGTACATATGTAACAACTGCAAGGACGACTGAACAGTGAGTTCATTTTGGGGAGCTAAAGTGAAGAATATAAGTTCAATCATAGAGGACATAATGAGACATGCAAGTGATAAACCAGCAGTTTTTCTTTATGAATGAACTAATGTTGTGGGTAAGAAACCAAATACAGAAATCCAAAAAGAATATGAAATGCTGAGACTAAAACTAGATGGAAAAGCTGAGAATATTGTTATATCTGACATTTTGCTGATACTTAGGGCTAACTACAGGAGACAGCAAACCTTCCAAGAGATAAACACATGGTAGGGAAAATGGGCTATGGAAAAAGGCATGATCTTCATTTGCAATTAGGAAGCTTTTCAAGTCAGAAATGACATACTTATTCAGGATGGGTTGCATCTGAATAGCAAGGGGAGCCAGATACTCAGCAATAAATTAGCAAGGGATGCAAAACCTCATTTAAACTGATTAGAAAGAGGGATTGGGTGGTAATGAAAATGAAACTAGGTGGCTCAAATTGGACAGACAGAAAACTCAATCGTAAATCCTCTAGAAATGAAAACCCCAAGACATGGAAGCATTTAAAATCTTAATTAATTAATTGAAATGAAGGGAATGTCTGGTTGGTTGCTGCTCATAAATCTCAGGGTGGCTACTAGGACTCTCTGTAGGTGCTGTAATAGCAGGAAGTTTCAGTTTACTATGGACACATGAAAATGTGTACAAACTATCAGTACTTCTTATTTTAGTGATAAATGGGAGAACAAAACTTTATTCTTTTCTTCATTCTCCACAAACCTCAGACACAGGCACATAATGTCAAAAATGTGATGCAGTTATTTTAGTCCATAAAGCAACAAATCCATTTTCTGTCTCAATTGCCCGTTCTGAGTGAATCTTCAAAAATGCTTACTCTTTGTAGATATTCAATAAATCAACTCAACTGAGCCATTACAAATTATTATTTACACACATTTTTTTAAAAGTACCAATGTAGATTGCATCTATTCCCAGATATATATTCATTACTGGCTTTATAATTATGGCTTGTCCTTGAAGTGGGACTTTATCTCGTTGGGGGGGTACACATGTGGTCACACACACATCACAGCTGATGTTTCAGAGTTAACCACTCCTTCTTCTGAGCTACATTGCTTTGCTTGACTGGCGTTTAATGGTTTCAAGTTATCATGGCAACGTCGCTACTAGCAATTCTGGCACACAACAAATGCATCAGAGTTTGATTAAAAAATTAAAATATCACTCACAAGTCTCTTGCTATATGTGTACATAATAAACAAACAATGATATATACAATAGTGCTCGAAAACCTCATCCTTCACCTATACATGAACATTTAACAAACATTTTACTTTATTTCTTGTTTGCAGAATAAAGACTTCAGTATGTTGATGCATTGCTGTTTCCCTTACTGAGCTACATATGCTGTGCAATCTAAACTGCCTTTTGTGCTGAAATCAACCATCTTGCTGCCCAAAATACTGACTGTTCGTATATGCAGCTTTCTCTAAAGTTCACATGTGCATCTCCTGTCTACTATGTAAAATACTTTAATGATGATATGCAATCATGTTGCACTCTCTGCTCCTTCTAAACCAGCTTCTCTGACAATCGAGTTTTGCTAAATTATACACTGATTACATTTCTGTTAACTCCAAGTGCTTCTTTTGTATTTTATATACAAACATTATCAATCTAGCTACATTATTGGGTGCTCATCATTAATTCATCTGCACTGTATATACTGATGGTACTTCTCCATACTATTATTCAATTTTTGATAAGATGCAGGGCTGTTATATTGCTAAATTTCATATACTTTCCTTTTTTGTTCAGTATTTGCTGTATATCTGTGGTGTGTTCAATGAACAGCATGTCACATCTGTTGTAATGCTCAATGCTCTATACTGGATTGCTGTTTCTTTTCTTTTCCAATGTCTGTAATTTGATCCAATCAAATGCATTAATTTAAGTAATCTTGTCCTGAGAGGAGGCATCCACGGTTTTATATTAATAGCACATTTCACATTTACTGTTGTCTCCCTACTGTCCTCAGGAATAATTATGGTATTTAACCATTCATATTTATTAGTGCCAGAAGTATGAACTTAGCCAAACTGTCTGAATTAAAGTTTGTTTGCCTCTGTTGACAATGTCTGTATTATTTCTGTATTACGCTGTATATCTACCCAATTAATCTATTCTGTATCTTATTGCTGATATCTTAATATTAATCAGTTGTGCCTGAAGTCTTCTATGCTGTTAGCTACACTATTAATCTCTGTAATGCCTGATGTTTCTTGTATGTTAACTTTGACTCTTCCTGCTGTTACTGATTGTATGTACCTTGTAATCCTCCTGGTCGCACCTGAAAATAGGCACTCAGCTGTCTAGTGTGCTTATCCAGTAAACAAAAGCAAATAAATAAATAAATATGTGCATTATAAACATGGTGCAATAAATCAAATATAAACACATGCATTACTAATGGTTAAAAAATGGGCAAAGACAATTCTGTCTTCTAATTCACTGACACGCTTGTTTAGGTGGGAATCTATCAGACAACAATGCCCACCTAAAACAAGTCCCTTCTGTACCAACCCCATCACTAGTATCCTGGTACCAGTGATTTCCAAACACACAAGCTAACATTTTTACTGCTTGCTAAGTGACAGAAAAGAGAAAGTCAGTCAGAAGTGAAAAAAAAAAATGAACAAACTGTAGCCATGATCAGTATCCAAAAAACTCAGTTAAATGCTTTCTCATCCGCAGTCTACTATACCACATATTTTTTCTTTTAAATGATGAACTACAAACATGGCGCCAAACATTTCAAACCAGCCTTCCCAACCCACTCTACTCCTTCCCACTACAGTGTTCATCCTGCATATCCCGTCTCTTACAGAAATCAGCCCCACAATAAAAACTATCTCACTTTTTAAATAAATGAAAGTCTATCCTTTTCCCCCACTGTGAGACTTCTTCAGCTAAATTCCATGTCCCCTCTCCACTCACAAACTATCCCATTATCGCTCCAGTGCTGAGCTGCTCAAAGTGTTTTTTCTCTTTCTCACATTTCTAAATGAAAGACTGCTACTGATTCAACTTAAAAACTCCTACTTTAACTTAAAAAAGTAATAACCCCTGATGCCGTCTCACGCCATATTTCTACTTCCTTACTTCCTCATTTAAAAAAGCCAGCTACAGTCATGTGCCTAACACATGCAACAACGGAAAAAAAAAACTTGTTGCAGGGACAGTTAATTGTGTTTTATTTATTTTTTTAACCACCGCAAAAATGATGCAAACAAACCACTGGGTAAAACACTGCAACACAATATTCTTCCATATGAAAGGGTGCTATGGGGGAAGGATAACTAGAAAAGAATGGCTCTGTGGTGGGAGTGACAGCAGTACATAGAACAGCACACAACTAGAGGAACTATTTTACCCCTGCAACATTTTTTATTCTTGTTATATTTCTTTTAAACTTATTTCCACTCTTATTATATTACTTAAATAAAATTCACACATTCACCCAATTTTCTAAGTGCAATAACACCCTCCAGGGTGGGTGGTATGGGCTATACCCACCCTTCCAGGGGCTATAAGGCCCTCCTTCTGCAGCATCGGGCCTCATTATGCCCCTGGGTGGGCAGGTATAGCCCAATACTGCCCACCCTGTTGGGTATTATTGCTTACATACAACCTGTATAGGTTAGATAGGGAGGAAATGAAAGGAGGAGAAGTGGTCTTATAAGTGGAATCTGAATTAGAAACTACAGAGCTCTCACACATAGTAACCAACAACACACAAAGTATATAGGTAAACATTAATGATACATGATAAAATAAAATTACCTTTGGGTTGTGCTACTGACCAGCAAACAGTCAAGAAGCAACAGATGAATCTTTAATTCAAGAAATTATACTGGAATCCAACACAGGAGATACATTGATTGTGGGAGATTTAGTCTCCCAAACAGATGTTAATAAAGTGGCTCAGGAGACATTCCCACTGCAGATAAATTTGTAGATGTATTTTTAGAGCTTGGCCTGACACAAAAGGTTATGGAACATACTACAGCACAGAATACCCTGTATATAATATTAACATCCCAGAAAGACCTTCCAATGTGATAGTGAGGGAACAACTGGGTCCAAGTAAACATGAAATTATACAATTTAATATAGTAAAAAAAAAACACAAAGAACTCATAGGGCAGACTACTGCATATAAATAAAACAAAGGAGATTACAATGGTATAAGGGATGAGCTACAGAGATGGCTATAACATAAAAACATAGGTAACAATACACAAACAATTTGGGACAGCCTTAATAATAGAATATTACAACTAAAAGAGAGGTACATACCCCAAAAAGCTATATAATGGAAATGGGAAAACATATTGGTTAACATACAGGATAATTAGAGCAATAAGGGGAAAAAACATTTAAAAAATGAAAAAAGGAACTTGCCTCATAATGTGTAAGCATATAAAAGTTCACTAAAAAGAGTCAAGGAACTAATAAAGGATGAACAAAAAACAAATCTGAAATGAAAAAAATCCCTATCCCAAAAGACAAACTTAAAACCTTTTATAGGTATACTAACTTGGTTAAGTCAGTAGACAGATCAGTGGGTGCATGGAAAAATGATGTCAAGTTGTTCAGTCAACCAATGGATATTATGTAAGTTTTAATTCCTTTTTTTGTTCAGCCTTTAATAATACAGTGCAGGAGCTACCCAAAAAGAATTATATAACGCTCGCCAAAATGATAGAAAAATAGAAAATACCCTCTACTAAAGAAAAAATTGGGGGAAAACTGAGGAAATTAAAAACCAACATATCATCAAGTCCCCATAATTTTCAACCAAAGATCATCAAAGAAGCAGCAAATGAGTTGTAGTCACCTTTACTACAGTTACTTGAAAGTTCAATAAAATGTTGTGGGGAGAACAAGACTGGCACACTGCAGTAGTGATACCAGTCTAAAAAAGCTATAGCCAGAGCCACAATGGCTGCAGTTATGCACGATGTGCATGCATACGCATTGCAGCTGCAATCCTCCCACATGTGCATGGAGCGATCGCCGGCCATCTTGGAAACGGTGGGCTCTGTAATACATGTGCAGTACTGTCACAATATTTGCTCATGTGCAGTGGCATCAAGGTAGCTATCCTGGGCATGGCAGTGTGGTGGAAGTTATGTGTGGCTACAAGCTCACCAGGAAAAGGAAATAGTGCTGAACTGGTCTACGGAATGCAGACAGTGGAGTGCTTCATTTAACTGGCAGAGTGACAGTGCTGCAACTCCAATATTGCTATTCATTCAGATCCGGTGAGGTGAGCTGCGTTTCTCCAACACTTGCAGCGCTCCACTCCTGCAGCCATAAAAAAGGGAGATAGATCAACAGCATAAAACTATAGATTGATTTCTCTGATGCCAATGGTAGGGGAACTTATTGTGGGACTAATATTGGATACACTAGACACAATAATAGGGGGAACCAGACTCATGAAATAAATTTAACAGGGATTCAGGAAAAACAGATCTTGCTAGACCAATTTAGTGAACTTCTAAGAACAAGTCAGTAAAAATGTTGATAATAACAAACCCATTTACATCATTTTCCTATATTATCTAAAGGCCATCAACTAGATAACTCATGAACTACTGGTTAATAAACTTAGGGATACAAAAATAAACAATTTATTGGATAATTGAATAAACAGATCACTGTTCAAGTAAATAAAAGTAGTAAGAATAAATGGGATACTGTCTGAAATAGGAGAAGTCACTAGTGGAGTCCCACAGGGCTTGGTGTTAAGCCATGTTTTATTTTCTGCTTTTGTTACAGATACTGATCACAACATAGAAGGCTGAACTAACATATTTGCAGATGACACCAAGCTGAGAGTGGTAGTATAAACATTAGCAGACAAACAACAAATACTGAATGATCTAAAAACAGGTGAAATTTGGTCTATTAACAATTTAATGACATTCAGTATGGATTAATGAATGGTAACACATTTGTAAATAGATAATGACAAACAGATGAACATACAGTACTTAACACAACAACATTAAAAGAGGTCTATAAAGAAAGAGATCTAGGAATAGCAATGAACAGTAAGCTAAAATCAAATGATCACTGTAAAGTGATTTCAGGGAAAACAAACAGAATGATTAACATAATATGGAGAACATTTACTAACAGAAAAAATAGGGTAATACTACCCCTATACAAATATTACATAAGATCACACCTCAACTTTTGAACTTCTTTCTGCAACCCATATAATGGGGGACGGGGTATAACGTCAGTTAAAAAGGTACAGAGAAGAACTATTAAGATAAGAGTACTTTAAATCTGACCTACAGAGACAAACTAAAATGGTTAGAAATATACTGTATGCATTGGAAAGGAGAAGGGTGCAGGAAAATATGCTACAATGCACAGAATAGATAAGGGCTTAGCACTCATGACATTTCTGGAACTGACATTTGAAACAAACACACATGGACTGAGGGTCAATCTTTGCAAATTGCAACAAAAACATACATTAAAATGAATAGAGGCTTTTTTACTCATAGGGAAATTACTAGGTGGAATGTGTTACCATAGTAGGTTGTAAATGCAAATATGGCAAATGGTATCCCATGAGAAGGGCGACCACTATTGAGCACTTACAAAAAGGGTGACTCTGTAGCAGCACCTGTTCTCAGGGCTACTGGATGGGGAGGGTGACTCTGGGTATAGCAGCATTGTGCAGGGGGGAGTGAGCGAGCATGCTGTGCGACAGGTGAAAGGGGAGGGAGGGTTTGTGTGGCATGGTGCAGTGGTGGGCTGCTGAGCTGGCCCCGTGGCATGGTGGGTGGGTGGCAGGCTACAGCAGAAAGGGTTCTGGGTCCAGGTGCATACATTCTGTTGCGCCTGGCCCGAGATAATTTTTTCTGACTTTGTACTCCTCCCGACATGCACCCCGAGTTGAGAATCCTTTATTAGGGTGATGCGGTGGTGAAGCCCCCACGGGGCAGTGTGGAGAAGTGCAGCCCCCTTTATAAACAAAAAAAACAAGTCCCTGCATCCTTTTACCATGCACCAGGGTGTACATCGTCGAAAATGATTTTCCCCTATGTACATTCACCCTAATGGCGATCGCCTTTGTACGATCGCTGTTATCATATAAATCCAAGGCAGATGCTCTTGAAAAGAATGTAGACAAATACATGACCAATAATTATATTAAGAACAACAACCAATGAGCAGTGGGAGATGGTTTTCAAAATGGGCAGCTGCCTTCTACCATCTCTAAAATTTGGTATAGTATCAAGTATAGTGTACTGGCTAATAAGCTTTATTTGAATGTATGAAGTAAAACAGTCTAATTTAAAATCCTAACCAGGGCATATCTGACCCCTTCTTGACTTTTTAAGATGAATATTTCTCCAGGTCAGAAATGCTGGCATAATTGTAGTCATGATGTAAATGTAATACACCTGTTCTGGTATTCTCCACTTGTTATGGTCTGGTAGAAAGAATCAATGCAGTGTTTATCTGAGGTTCTCCTTATAAATATTAGCCAATCATTAAATGTATGTATATTTAATGATTTTCAGGCAATAGGATTCAACTCAGAAACAAAAATCTTTGCTCTGGCAATTGCAGCTACAAAGAGACTGATTTAAAAAAATAAATAGTTTATCCTTCCTTAAACTTAAAAAGCAACAATGGTTAAAAACAATTAAATATTCTGTTGTATATGAAAGACTCATAGATGACCTATATTGTGAAGACAATATTGCTAACTGTGCAAGGAGGAAAATAATGGAGAGTTTCCCTCGAGTTATGAAAAATACAAGGTTTAACAATTGCAAGGTTCTGCAGTCCGCCCCTGCTCCCCACATTGGAACATCCTTTTGTTGAAGAAAGTCTTTATGAACCTTTTGAGATTCCATATGATTACTGAATAGGTATGATACAACTTATAACTGAAATGATAGTAATTCTAGGAATATTGTATAGATGTAGGAAGATAACCTAAGATATGGGTGATTGGTACTTTTTTCTTAGTTAGATTTCATATTTATGTTTTATTATTTTTCTCTCAATGTAATTATTTACCTTTTTGTTACTGACTTTTTTGATTTCACTAGACATACTGAGCTTCTTATTGTGTCCTAATATAATAATTCTCCAATATGTGAAAAATGGCAATAAAGTATATATTTTAAAAACTCATATTACACTTATTGTAATAATGAATCTTAAACACATTAAAAATACAGGAAAATCTACTTTCAACCCTCCTATTTAAAAAAAGAAAAATCAGCTTTTTTTGCTTGTGTTAAAGTCCTTGGGAAGCTAATAGATTTATATTAAACTTATCAGGTTGATCATCAATTTTAATAAAAATCTACAATTGTTTCATCCATTTTATTGAAACTGATGTGCAGCACATTGACTGTAATAAAAAAATCTATAAACTATTCATCAGTTTTATAAAACTCTATGAAATAATATTACTTTTATTAAAACTGATGTGCTGCTCCTCAGTTTCAATAAAAATCTGCAAGGTTATCATTGAGTTTATAAAAGTCTACAAACAGCATATTAGGTTTAATAAAAAATCAAAAAGCTGTTCACTGATTTAATAGAAGTCCACAAGGAGAGCATAGTTTTTTTTACTAAACTCAATGTGGTACTCACCAATGTCAAGCATTATCTAAGAGGTTCTTATCAATTGTGCAAAACTCCACAAGCAGCACATCAAGTATAATAACTACAGTATCTAAGATTTGAACATTGATTTTATCAAATTCTACAAAAAGCCTGCAGATTATTTAAAAACTGCTTAGCAGCATATCAAGTGTAAAAATACTATGATCTTCTCATAGACTGATAAAACTGACAGTTTGCAGATTTTTTATTATACCTGATGTGCTGCTTATAGACTTTTGTAAAATCGATCATCAGTTTTCAGATTTTTATTAAAATTCATGAGCAGTACATATCAGTAGCTCTACTGCTTGCAGTGCTGATGACCTGAGTATTGAAGCAAACTCAGGGTGTAAGACAATTGGCCAGGGGAGGAGGATTGAGTTTCCTAGGGATTGCTGTCCTCTTCAGGGGGATGGGGTAATGTGGAGCCTGGCAGGTACTGTACCTGACCCCTAGCAGAGGCTAGGGGCTAGGCAGTCCAGGGCCACCAGATGAGCATGGAAGTGCAGTGGCCATCAATGCACATCATGCAGGAACATGCAATGTCTGTCATGACAGCACTGCATGTCCACACCTCCACCCAGAAACACAGAAAAATGTCCAACCAGTAGGATGGCACTTGTCCCTTGCAGATCCCACACCCAGCTATCCAGACCCTATCCAGCAGAACCAGATCCTGGTCAATGGCAGAGGGGCAAGCCCTGGGCCCTGAGTTTATTTTGACTTTCATTTCCAGTAGTTATTGGCATCTGTCTGCTTGTTGATTTTTAAAGTCTTCATATCTGCACTCTGCCCACATACTGCTTGGCCGCCCACAGAATGACAGCGTACAGTATGATCTATAAGCCTATTGGTACACACTGTGCAGCAATAGGCTCATAGATCATACTGTAAATTGTCATTCGCGCCAGGCAGTATCGGCAAGGTGCAGCCACCTGCCAATGATGGGGAGCTGGGTGACCAGGGTCCTCTGTGGGTGGGAGGGAGGGGTACCACTGGGCCACCAGGTATAGTTCTGCATTACTAATGCCTGTGATCTGGCTTACAGAAGGGAAGGAGGGGGACCGCTAGATAACTGGATTGGGTGTCAGTATTTGACTGCCCATGATCGGGCATACACCGGGAGGGATCACTAGGCCACCTAGTTGGGTGGTATTATGCACATGTCCATGATCGGGCATATGGATGGGAGGGAGTGTGACACCATTGGCCCACCAGGTACTACATCTATGTTGGTGCTGCCCGTGATTGGGCAAACAGGAGGAGGGGTCCACTGGACTACCAGGGACTAACCATACTATGGCAGCAGCTACGTTGGGCACCAGGCACATTGGGCCAGGTGGCCCTGCACACACCACATGCAAATGGGGCCATAATGACATGCAAATGACCCCATTTGCACCATGCGTACATTATGGCCTCATTTGCTTGCGCACTTCTGAATATCACGGGTGATGTGCCCAGTGCAACTGCATATGTGCTGGAGCATTCCCAGACCTCCCTGTCTGGCAGATGAGCTGGCACATTGTACTTGTGCATTGTGCATTCTATGCTATATTCAACTGTGATGCACCTTGGTGCATCACCTTTGAATATTGCCCTGTCCTGGCCCTGGCGCATCTCAGTTGCGCTGACCCTCCTCTTGCTCCACTGCCTGGTGCAATCTGAATATCTTGCCCTTTGTGGTTATCTTATATAATAGATATCGAGATGTATAAGTCTGTTTAATTGTTTTTCTTCATTGTTCTGGTATGATATGTCTCTGAATTAAAAATAAAGTATAAAAAAAAAAAAAAATTGAGCCCTTGGGGTCCACACACCAGTGGCTAGCAGAAGGCATGGCTAGTGTACTAATGTTTCAGCATAAAGTTAGAGCTCTGATGAAAGCTTTATGTTGAAACATTAGTACTCTAGCCAGACTTCCTGCCAGCCACAGGTGTGTGGACTCTGACAGTCCATGAAGACAAAACATACAGCTAAGCAGAAGAGCAGAACTAGCTTCTAAAAAAGTTGTGGAATATGTTGTCAAGTGACTGGAAAATAGCTGGGTAGCTGCAGGGGAGCCATTGGAAGAAACGCTCTGTAGTCAGTATAGAGATGCAGTGAATTTAAAATCCGCTGGCGAAGTGAACATGAAGTGGCCACTTCACGTTGGCACTTTGCTACGCGGAGTGTCCCATAGGAAAGGCTCACTTCGCCTTATTATTATTACTTCACGTTGTCATTCCACCTTAAATGTGAAGTAAGGCAGAGTGACAACAATATTGGCAGCACCCCACTCAAACAGTCACCAGAATTAATGTGCATCCCCAAAGTGCTACTGTCTTGTGTCCAATAAACTCCCCAGTGCTGATGAAGTGAAATGAAAGTGTAACAAGAAATGCAAAGTCTTCCAGAATTAATGGTGCACTCAGTCATGCACGCAGTGGTCACACTCAAAGTCACCAGAATTAATGTGCATCCAAAATGCTACTGTCTTGTGCCCAGAAAATTCCCCAGTGCTGACAAAGTGAAATGAGAGCGTAACAAGAAATGCAGTCTCCCAGAATTAATGGTGCACTGCAAACACACAGACAGGTTAAGACTGTGCTGTGCAGTCAAGGGATGCATATGAAAAGGCAGAACACCTAACCAGTGCTCACAAATCACAAATCCAAATCTGGAAAGGAATACATTTTGCCAGTTGGGGGATTAGTGCACGGTAGTAACAATCCACTACCAGTAAAGGTACCACAAAGCAGTATACAAAATCCATGCAGGTGCAGTGGATAACAGGTTCACACTGCTGCAATTACTCTGTGGCACAATAAAAGGTGTCTGATTTAATGGCATGCATCGCACACACACTCACACACACACACTACAAGTAATGCGTAGCAAATTGAAAACCTTTAGTACTATAACCAGATGTTTTAAACAGACAAATTATACACTGCTGCACCACAACAATCAGCAAAAAAATGGCAAGAATTATTAAAAATATTACTGTGTGTACATTAACACAGTTATACAAGAAAAATATCACCAAAACAGAAAGAACTGTCTTTTTCTCCAAGTTAATCTACCTACACCACAGATATGCCCCTCCCCAAAGCACACTTCCACTGTCTCTCAGTACACAGACTGAATGTCGTACATTAACATTCAAAATCCATACACAAACAATAAACACTTGATGATACGAGCACAGAAGGGTTTCCTACAATCGATGAACTAAAGTTTCAGCAAAAAAAAATACTACCCAAAAAGGCTTTTTTTAATAGCTTTAAAAGGTTTGAATCACAGAGAGCTCTCAGAGCAGACTGTCTCCTACAGCTTCCTACACACACTACCCTGAACTGAGGCTGTGCAGAACAATCTAGAGCCCATGTGACCTGAAATCCCATGAATCACTGCAAAATTCACCTTTGGAACTTAAAAACAAGGAGAAGTGAGGCGAAATACATTGTTTTCAATTTACTTTGCCTTAAGAATTGGTGGAGTAGTGGTTTGGGAAGGTGGAGTAACGTGAAGTCATTGTTTTCAATGGACTTCACGTTATCCATTATAACACGAAGTACTCCGCTTTGCGTTGTGAAGCACTCCAAAAATTCGCTTTCACTTCGTGATTCACTTCGCATAGCGAATTGGGGCCACTTCGCCCATCTCTAAGCCAGTATATGTTTACCTGCATGGAACTGAAAAGCTTTTGCAAAAGAATTGTCTCAGATGTTGGACCTCAACTGTACCTTGAAGTAAACAGGTAAGACACTTTGAAAAAAAAAGCTCTCTTGTCTGCCTACTTTTTTTCAAAGGTTAAATGTTAAGCTCACTGGCGAATACAGGTGTGTTCACTAACTTGTCTGATTAAATTTCCCATGAGTTATTGAAGCACAGTGCTAGTAATATTACAGGAAGTAATCTGAGCACCAGGAACTGTGTTGTCTGATTAAAGAAATGCATTAGTTTTCATCATTTTCAAGAGATTCCTGCACCTTGCAGACAACACACTGGCTTTCTATGGAGCTCCCAAGAACAAAATACCTCAGCTAAATAAAAATGTTTATTTATTTAAATTTTAGTAACCGGGTAGGCCCACTGGGACCATTACAATCCCCTTTTCAGTGACGATCCAGAATTAATTACAGATAACACAGTAGGTCATACATATTGCACAATGTATAATTAACAAACATAGGTACAAATGTGAGTACTGTACATCTGGTAAGTTACAATTGATAGACAAGGGGACAGAAAAGGGACCTGATACATTGCAAGAGGTTTGTTCACATGAATAAGGAAGATAAATCATTCTCAGGAATAAGGCAGATAAACTGTGGGAATATACAAAAAAGATCAGGTGGAAATTGCACTTTGTGTGAAGCTCTGCAATCAACTAACAAATTAGCACTATAGTCAACACATTCATATGATCACCCACCAACAGTAAATAGTTGTTCTTTTCCGGTTGCAAATGCAGCAGGTCATCTCCAATAAATAAGCCTTGAGACCCTTCTTGAAACCCCCAAGAGAGATGCATTAATGGAGGCTACAGGTGAGTATATTACAGAGAGAAAGGATGGAGAGGACAAGCAACCTGAGTCCTAGTGAAGTCCTGACTCTAGGAACATGGAGAAGCCAGCGATCAGTGTACCTAAGTGATCTTGCATTTTGTTTGGCTGTTATCAAGTTAATCAGGCTTGGGGAGCATCGCTTTGTTGGAGTCTGAAGACAAGACACAATAATGGATATGCTATCTTACCCTCAAGAGAAGGTCAATTTAATGATTGTAACACTTTACAGTGATGCTCCTGGGGCACCAGCTGTGAAGCATCCAATCCTGTGATAGAAGGTCCCCAACCTTTGCATCGCTGTGGTTTTGACAGAATGTAGGACTGGGGACCCATGTAACAATAAGGGTAAGAGGGTACCTGTGGCTAACTTTTGCTGAGATTGCTCTGTGAGGAGGGCTTAACCTATACAGGAGACATAGTTTTTTTTTCCTAATCGGACCAGAGCTTATATTCTCATCCAATTTAGACACTATTGTCTTCTTGTGGAGAGAGAAAGCGCTCATCATCATTCTTCAGAAAAGGAAAAGGAAAGGGAGGAGTGATTTCTGTGCCTGTGGGTCCCAAGAAAAAATGGGTACGACTGCAATTTCTAACTCTCTTACTGTAGACAATAGACAAGGGTAAGCAAGAGAAAGGCCCTTCAAGCTTTAAATTTCTATTTCACCTCTCTTAAATATTTAAATAATGGATCCCATATTTTCCTAAATTTTTTTCATTATCCCAGATTCACTCCTTTTCCCCCCACAAAAGACAAACCGCTTGTATGGTGTTGTGCTCAGATTGGCAATTAATTTATTATATATCCAAATATATCCAAATTTCATTTCCAGTTCTCATCATCATTTATTAATGTCTCTTCCACAATTCTATTTTTATTGTATTCAAATATCAGTCTCTGATCATCTCTCTCTCTCTTTCTCTCTCTCTCTCTCTCTCTCTCTCTTGTCTTCTCGCTTCCTCAGGTGAACACCTGGGTGCCTTCTTCTTCTCTTTTCTGGTAGGTAACGGTGAGCACCGAGACCGCTTTTGGTCCTTCAGTTTCTTCTTCTTCTCATCATATTTCTTCTCCCTTCCCCTCCCTCCTTTTTCACCTTTCTTGCTGCTGTCCACCTCTGGCAGTCCACCATCCGACCTACCAGACATCCACTGTCATCCACCTCTGACAGCCCCAACTGTTCCCTTCTCGGTCAACTCCTCTCTCCATTCTCTTTTTGTTGGGTGGGTGGGAGGTAACAAAACTTCAGCAAAAGTGGCTGAACCACCATTGTGCTGATCTTTTTGTACTCCCTTTTTGCTCTGCCCCTTCCTGCCTGGCTGCCAATTGTCCTGCTTCCTAGCCCCTCCCCTTCCTTCCCCCTTCCCCATCTGCGCCAACCATTCCAAGAAAAGGAGGAAGGGGTGCACCAGGACAACTTGGTCTGCCCCTTAAAGGGCAAACTCCATTGTCCCATATTCCCCCCTTTTCCCCCACAAAAGACAAACTACTTGTATGTTGTACTCAGATTGGCAATTAATTTATTATATATCCAAATTTAATTTCCAGTTCTCATCATCATTTATTAATGTCACTTCCACAATTCTATTTTTATTGTATTCAAATATCAGTCTCTGATCATCTCTCTCTCTCTCTCTCTCTCTCTCTCTTGTCTTCTCACTTCCCCAGGTGATCACCTGGGTGCCTTCTTCTTCTTCTCTTTTCTGGTAGGTAACAGCGAGCACCGAGTCAGCTTTTGACCTTCATTTTCTTCCTCTTCTCATCATATTTCTTCTCCTTTCCCCCTCCCCTCCTTCCTCCCCCTTTTTTCCCACAGTCTGTCTCCAGCTTGCATTGGACGACTGGCTTTCCCCACTTGTTAGGATTCTTCCCCTCCTTTTTTTTCCTTTTTTTTATCTCCTTATCTGTCTCCTCCAAGCCTCAATAAAACCCATGACAACATATTAAACATGTCTATTGCTAAGTCTGACAGGTGCACCCCATCTGACCTGTAAAAATCCTCTACCCATTCTTCTACCCTTTGTAGTATGCCGTGCCCACCCCCATATTTCTTACTAATGTTCCCACCCCTCTAGTCATCTTCCTCCTAGCTCAATTGCTACATGGCTGTGCTCATGTCTCCACCCCCTCTTGGTATCATGTCTGACCAAGCTATGCTTACTTCCAGCCACCACTGTTGTATCTTCCCTAAGTCCCATTTTACCTGCATATAGGTGTCTACCCACAGTTTCCCCCCAGTGTCATTACTTCCCAGGTGTATAATAATTAAATTTGGGGTGGACCGTCGCTCTTTTATTTCCTTCAGGGTCGAAAGTAACTGTGCCCATCTCATCCCTCAGATGCTGCACCAAACCAGCTTACATTCTCTGACATCCTGGTAAAGCTGCTTTTCCCCAGCTTTTCTCTCCGCTCTCCTTTCTGCCCAATAAATGTATGAGTGCCCGCAGATCCATACTTCTGTGGTCCTCCCTCTACCTATAGGATTTAAGCAAATATACACTTTAATCATCTTCCTAACAGGCTCATCATTTTCTTTTTCTTTTAAAAAAAAAAATCCCACCCCCTCCACCCTCTCGGTTCCGCACCTGCAAGACAAAATGACATTGACATGTTAATCACCAGTTTTCAGGGTTCAGATATACCTCTTGTAGCTGGCTGACCACCAGCACCCCTTTTCCAACATATTATTCACTGTCTCCCCCCCTCGCTGCCCATTGGGAAGCAGCCCCTATTCGAAAGGAGTGAGACGAATATTTGCCTGGGTCTTCGCCCAGAAATTCCATGCCTTTTTTGAGTATGGCCATTACTTGATTACTTGTCACCTTCTTCCCATCTCCATGCACAAACAATCTCCCTTTTGTAATCCTACACTCTGTGGCATAAGCCCACAAAGCCTTCACTGGGCACACTGTGCCATCTCTGTATGCCTTAATGGTTATGGCACACCCGTTACCTCCCTGATCTGTTTTGGACCTCTTAATAATAACTTGTATCTCCTGCTGTCCCCAAGTTAGGCCTCCCCATTCCAAACCTCCCTCTTCATCTTTCCTCCCATGCCCTACTGCCTCGTTCACTCTTAGGGCTCCTGCAAACATTACTAGGTAAATGGTGTGAAATAACTGCACCTCATCCTTGGACCTGCAAATCGCTGGTAAAATGCCCCCCAACTTTGCTAGCCAATGATCTGCTATTGGTCGCCTACCGTCCTTGGGCCTCTTGTTCAATCTACTCCATCCCTGCATCATTCTTCATATCAACATTGACTTTGTAGGGTCCTTCCACCTCTTTAGGCTACAAACTAAACTAATCCCTGCTAGGTACACTCCCATCATGTTGTGAGACGTTCCTCTCTGCCATTGGTCTACTGTAAACTACCCTAGTTGTTTCTCAGTAAGTGGCCCACTTACCTCCATGTGGTGTGCTTCCCTGAATGTTTGCAATGCCCTCTTCGCCCCTTCATAGGCCCTCAAGGTCCGCGGTGCCCATGAGTTGCAAAACAGCATTTCTGCTCCCTCCTGCCAATGTCCTAGATGTTCATTGGTATGGGTGTTTTCCACTCCTCTGCTGTCGGTGCCAGCATCCGGAAATGATCCAGCTGCAGACGGGAAAGGCTGTCAGCTAGGATATTTTTAACCCCTTCTATGTGCCTGGCCCTGAATGACATATTCAGCTGTAGTGATCTTAGCACTAAGTGCCACAGTACCCTCATGACCATCTCCAATCTGGCCCCCTTGTTGTTTAAAACCTCTACCACTGACGTGTTGTCACACCAAAATATAATCCTTTGATTCCATAATTCTTCCCCCCACACCATGGTGCAGGCCCAAATGGGCATAATTTCCAACAGCGTGATGTCTTTTACCTTACCATCTGTCACCCAATTTTTTGACCAAGGCTCTGAGAACCATTTTCCTCTCAAGTAGACCCCATCCCAAACCCTCCAGCTGCATCTGTATATAAATCCATGTTGTTGACCCACTCATCCTGCCAAAATGAGCAGCCATTGTAGCTGCTGAGGAATTCTTCTCATATCCGAAAGTCTTCTTTTACTCCCTTTGTTATGTCTACCCAGTGGGGAGGTCTGGTCACTCCTGCTGTAGCCCTCGCCAGCCGCTTAGTGAATGTCCTTCCCGGTCCAATTGCCCTACAAGTGAAGTTCAAATGCCCCATGACTTGCTGTACCTGCCTCAATTGTACTAATCTCCTGCTTGTGTGCACCTGGATCAGATATATTAACTTTGCCACCGTGTTATCTGGTAACCTGAACACCTTCCTCAGTGTATCTATCTCAATTCCAAGGAATTCTAACACCCTATTAGGGCCCTCAGTCTTATCCGGTGTCAATGGTACTCCTAGCTCTGCACACAGGTCTTGGAAACTAGTCAGCATCCTCTCTGTCTCCCTTCGTCCCTTGCCTATGAACAAGAAGTCATCTTGGTAATGTATGACCACCTTATAACCTGTTTTCTCTTGGCTTATCCATTGCAAACAGGTGCTGAATGCTTCAAAAGTAGTGCAGGCTACTGAACAACCCATAGGCATAACTTTGTCAAAATAATACTGCTCCCCCACCTTAAAACCCAATAGATCCTAATCCTCCCTTCTTACTGGGAGCAATCGGAATGCAGACTCTATGTCCGTCTTGGCCATCCATGCATCAGGCATCACCCAGATAATCTGTACGACCTCCTCTAATGTGGCATAGGTGACTCTGCTGTGTTTCTCACTTATAAAATCATTGACTGAGTACCCCTCTGGGAATGACAGATGGTGAATCACCCTATATTTCCATTCTTGTTTTTTGGGCATCAGGCCCAGCGGGGAGATTCTCATATTTCTTAATGGGGGAGTTGCATACAGTCCCTCTACTCTGCCTGCTGCACTTTCTTTCACTATCTTCCATTTCAAAATATCCTCTTTCCCTTTAACTGACCTCGGATTGTTAGCTTCTCTTGCCCTTCTCGGACCTTCGCACTGTAGTGAGAAGCCTGTTCTAAAACCTTTATTTATCACTTCTGCCACCTCTCTGTTTGGGTATTCTTTCAACCATCTCTCCCATGCCTCTATTTTAATAGGGGTCTTCGTTTCTTGAAATTGTTCCTCCCCCCACTTCTCTGACCCCCCCACCTCCCTCCCTCCCAGTCTCATTCCTTCAGCTGTTAAGTAAGCTTGGTTCCCCTACCACTGTAACCTCTTCCTTTCAAACCTCTATTCCAGGACTGGCCCCTGTAACCCTGGCAATCCCGAAAGGGCTGTTGGCTGTTCCCTGTCCCCCTCCCCCTGGGTCCCTTGCATCCAAGATGTCCTGCATCTATTCACAGGGTGTGCACCCCTGCATCTTGTGCATGCATGCCGAACCCTGCAATGGAGCCATGAGCAAAATGTCCTGTTATATCCCCAGCAACATTTTTGGGGAACTCCCCCTCTTTTCCCTATTTCTCCCTCTGGGGTGGATTGATCAGTTACATAATCCATTCATAAATCTAACTGCTTTGTGTCCCAACGCACATCCCCATACGTTGCCATTCTTTGGCAAAAAACTCATCATAATATAGCCACCCTACTCCCCCTTTTGCTTTTGCCCTTCTGATAATTAGTGAGTACGCAATCAGTGGAATGCCCAATTCAGGCTTCTTTTTCAACACTATCACTGAGTACGTGGCGAACCAATCAATCAATCAATCAATCAATCAATCAAAATCTTTATTTATTCAGGCGAACATCATTGAGCATAGCTCATTTACAAGATGGACCTGAGTGGTCATAACAAAAAAGGTTACAGAGTGTATACAAAAACATGATATTGAAATAGCACAAATACAAACATTTATGAGTGAGATAGATGTACAATTATTTACATATATACAAGGCAAAGGACAGTAAACCAAAACCTATTAAAGTTGAGAAACAAACAGTCTGGTGGGGATAAGGCTTGGATAATGGTACATGGGTGGGCATATATGTTTGAGGTTTGATGTGGAAAGGACCAGAGCAATGATAGAAGAATAGGGAGGAGATTTAGAAGGGGGGGTGAGGGAGTGAGAGGGTGTGGGAGGGTGGGGATGTGGGAGGACTAGGCCTTGTGGAAGCAATTGCATGAATCTGGGATTAGGCTGGTGTACAGCTTTTGAAGGATGTAAGGGGATCAGTGTTTCCATTTTCAATGTCTTTTGGATAGAATTCAGATAAGTGCAGGGAATAACTGATTGCAGCTCTTCCATACCGGTGCAGGTGATAGGAATCTTCAGCAGGATCAGTTTGTTGATCCTCAAGGTGTAGGGCCTGGATGTGATCTGGTTGAAGCAATCTGAGATGTAGGAAGGGAGTTTGTTAGTCAGAGCTTTGTAGATCCAGATAGGCAGCATTTTCTTCTTCTATGTTGCAGGGATGTCCAGCTGACTGCATTGTAGAGAGAGCAATGATGGGTGCTAGAGGGAAGGTCAGTAATGAATCTAATAGCTCTATGATACAGGGTGTCTAGTTTGTTTAGATGGGAGAGGAGCAATGACCATAGAGGAAGTCAGCATAATCAATGAGGGACATGAATGATGCAAGGATTAATCTTTGTTTGGAATCTTTGGTCAGGGTAGTGTTTGATTCTATAGAATAGACCAAGTCTTTGTCTTAGCTTTTCAGGAGCTCTTCAACGTGGGTAGTATAGTCTAGTTTATTATCTATCCATACTCCTAGGTATTTGAATTTGTCAACATATTCCAGATTTTCACCAAGGATGGTAGAGAGTTGTGGGAGGGGTGAATGATGGGATAGTGGAAGAACAGTTCTTGTGGGCAAAGAACATAGCTTTGGTTTTCTTAGCATTTAGTAATAATTTCTTTTTTAATAGGTTATGCTGGAGGAGGGAGAATTGAGACTGTAGGAGCTCACAGGCTTTTGATGGTGAGAGATCGCTCACATAAAGTACAGTGTCATCTGCAAAAAGGTGGATATTAGAATCAGAGAGATTGGTGTCAATATTGTTGATGTAGATGGCAAAAATGATGGGACCCAGGATGGAGCCTTGTGGTACACCTCTTAGGAGTGGCTTAGGGGTAGATAGATCACCATCATTCTTTACCAGTTGTAGCCTTCCAGAGAGATAGCATCTGAACCATTTAATGGAGAGTGAGTCAAGGCCTATGGAGTTTAGTGAGGTGATTAGGAGATCATGATCCACAGTGTCAAAGGCTTTGCTTAGATCCAGAAACACAGCACAGGTATTATTCTTTTTGTCTAGGGCAGTCTGCCAGTCATTTGTGACTTTTGCTAGAGCAGAGATGGTGCTATGCATAGATCTAAACCCAGATTGAGCTGGATTTAGGAGATTGTTGGTATCAAGGTAGGCAGTTAACTGAGAGTTTACCAGCTTCTCAAGCATCTTGGATAGTATTGGTAAGATAGAGATGGGCCTATAATTATTGAGGTCCATGGGATCACCTGCCTTAAGTAGTGGAAACACTTGAGCTGTTTTCCATATTGAGGGGATAGTACCAGTGACAAGTGATAGATTGAAGAGATGGGTGAGGGGGGCGGTTAAGGCATACAGTGCTACTTTTAGAAAGTAGGGATCCAGGGAGTCTGCACCTGTGCTTTTGGTGGTATCTAGTTGGGAGTAGGAGGTCTTCTACATCTTTGAACAATATTGGTTTGAATGAGAATGTGGAAGCAACCTTTTGATTCTCAGTAGATTGTAGGTTTAGAGATGATCTTAATAGGTTTGCAGGAGAGGAGTCGAAAGCCAGGCCAGCTGTAGTGAAATGGTCATTGAAGGCATTCAAGATATTTTGCTTGTCGGTGATTTCAATATTATTTAATTGAATTTTGGATGGTAAGACAGGGGTAGAGGTTTGACCTAGGATGCCCTTTATGGTACCCCAGAACCTGGAAGGGTTGTTATAGGAGGCATCTAGTTCAGCTGTGTAGAAGGTTGCCTTGGCTTTTCTTACTTGTTTTGTGCAGGAGTTTCTGGCTTTTCTGAATTGGAGCCAGTCATTTGGGTCCTTTGTCTTTCTTGCCCTTTTCCAGAGTTTGTCTCTGGCAAGCAGCGTGATTTAGGTCGGCAGAGAACCAGCGACAGGATTTGAGTTTGGTTCTGACACTGGTGAGGGTGCATGTGAATTGAGGGCACTTATGATTATATCATTTAAGATTTGAAGAGCTGACTCAATTGAGGCTGTGAGATAGAATTCTTGCCAACGTGTGGTGTGGCACAGATCATGGAGATATCCTGTAATATTAAAGTTCTTTTTTGACCTTCGTGGGAGGAATTTTGCAGGATTGGGTGGCTTGATTGTTGATCTAATGGCAGCTATGGGACAGTGGTCACTTATGTCACTGAGAAGTACTCCTGCATAGGGATAATGATGAGGTTTATTTACCAATATAATATCCAGGAGTGTGCTGTTGAGAGTATTCTTTGGGTTGATCCTTGTTGGTTCTTTGATTAATTGAGAGAAACCATAGGTGTCACAGAAGGTTACCAGGGTGCAGATGCATTAGTCAGCCAATTTAAGTTCATGTCTCCTAAGATGATGGTGTCTTCAGGACCCAGATTAAGTATGGATCCTAAATGGGATAGGAGTTTGAGGCCTGCAGAGGGGGCCTATAGCAACCAACCAGTTGAAAGGAAGATGTGTCGGGAAGGTTATTTTAATAGACAAGCATTCAATTCCTTTGGTTGAGATGTAGAATTGAGGCAGGATGCAGAGATATTTGCTTTGACATAGATGGCTACCCCACCGCCCTGGATAGACGGTCAGATCTGAAGAGCTGATAGTTGGAAGGTTTATTCCACTATCTTTTGTTGCAGATTTGAGCCATGTTTCAGATATAACCAGACAGTCCGTAGGGTGTGCAACCAGGCCTGTATTGATGAGAACTTTTAGGAGGCTGCAGGCATTGAAGTGAAGAAAACTCAATCCATTTATGGAGGTTAGGTCAGTTGGAGAGATCGAGCTTTCAGTGGGTCCAGGGTTGATTTCCACAGTGCCAACACAGACCAGCAGAAAGAAGATTAACTTGATGAGGGCACCAAGTGATAGGAGTAGTGAGCAGTCAGGCAGTTTTTCTTCTTTCTTGGGATCCAATATATAGTGGCTGATGATCCTGCTGCATGGTTATCGAGATTATCATAGATTGCCAGCTTAATGGACAGGCGAGGGGTAATTGTAGTGCCAGTATGGTAGCAGGGGGATAAAGGAGTTCCAAACTGGTTGTGAGCCTTTTTTTGGGATTCCCCAAGGATTATTGTGCAGAAGCGGTATTATAAGTATGTATAGTTTAGGGGTATCCACTGGGGACAGTAGAGGGGGGCAGTGTTGAGTGGTCACCCTAAGCACCTTAGTATGGGTTCCAACAGTTATCTCATCTGGATCTAAGGAAGGTGAGAAGCAAAGCAGCAGTAGTAGGTGCAGTAGCATGGTGGAGGGTAGGAGAGGGTTAAAGAAAGTAAGATGATGTGAAAAAATGAACTCGGAATTGGCTGGGAGAATAGCTATGGCGGGGATGAGATTTGGCGGGAAGGTGTGTATAAAAGAAACACCCTGAAGGGGTGGGGGAGGGCAAAAAATTTGGGCTTTCCGTATCTTTCTGGCTTTCTCCCCGGCCTCCCTAGTTCCCTTTTTCGCTATTTGGTGGCCGCCTCGCCCGCTGGCAGCTCGGAGCCCCTCTGAGAGTGTGTCCGAGGCAGGCCAGCTAGAAGGGAGGAGACAGAGAGAGGGCAGTGAGAAGAAGCACTTGCAGGCAGTGGCTTGCTGGAGGTGCTAAATTTTGAGATTTGCACAACAAAGACTGGGAGGGTGGGGGGTTAGGCGCCTATGCGTCTAGCCCAACACAAAATTAACCCAAAAGACTGTAATTGCTAGCTAGACAGTTAACAGGCATTACACAGAATTACACAGTAAAACAGCAAAAACAGCCCTTTTTAGATAAGTTAAATCTTTTCAGATAAAAGGCAAGTAAACTCGAGCAGTTTTGGTCCACCCACCCCACGTTTTTCCTTTTAGAAATTTATCCTCATCTTTCTTTCCCAATAAAACTACCATCTTGCTCTTCCCAATATTCTCAGTCTCCTCATATTTTGTGGCTGACTGTCTACTCACTAGGGCAAAAATGTCTACAAACTCCCTTTTCCATATCTTTTCTTTCGTAGCCAGTGGTACATGCTCCCCTATTCTCATCCCTGGCGCTCCTATCTCCCTTGTTCCCTTCCTTATGCTTCCTGACATCTTATCCACCCCCCTGTCGATTCCTAATCTGACCTGATCTCTGCTAAGGCTGATTCCATCTGCCCCAATCCCCCTGATCCCAGTGCCACAATAATTTGGCCTATGCATTCTTTAATGCTGTCTCCTACTGTACCGGATACATTACCTGTGGGTTTATCAGCTCTCTGCAGCCTGTTGTCGTTGTGATGCCCTGGCCTGGTTTCCTGTGGTTGGCTGACTGGTTGGGGTATTGTTTAAAGAGGGACCACTGGATTCGGGGGATCCGCTCTGGGCTCCACCAACGGAACCACCAACTGCTCTTGGGGAGGTAATGGTGATTCAGGTACACAGGGCTCTGGAGGTACTGGGCTACTGGCTTGGGGAGGCACCACAGCTGGTGGCTGACCTCTCTTTGGGACTACATGGTCTCCCTGCCAGTCATTTACCTCCACCCCTTTCACTTTTCCCGCTTTCCGCTTTTCCCCAGATCTCCCTGGTTCCTCTCCCTCCACCATCTGCCACATCTTGTTGGCCTTTTCTACCAACTCCACAATGGCCTTGTAAGCATCTTCCTAAGATGGTCTGTTCCTCTTCAGTGCCATATCCTCTCTTTCTTGCCTGTATAAAAGCTGTGAAAACTGTCAAAACTGAAAAACAAAGCATTCCATTAATGACTCTTCACAAGTTTTGCTTGCTGTTTTTTTTATCTGCTCTCCCCCGATTCTCCCTGTAAGTAGATGCCTCGCACCATCTGCCCCTTCCGTTATCACTAGGCCCTTTTTGATTTTTCCCCTGGCCTCTCCCCCTCCTTTTTTTTTATATGCACTAGCCTTGTGGCCGTGCGTGCCACTGTTTCTTCTTGTTAGGCCTCTCCTACAGCCTCCATTGCTGTGAGTAAAAATGGTGCCCCAGCCATGCGTCGCCTCTGTCCCTGCAGTGTCTACCACCTGCCCCTAGCCTTCTGAGATCATCCCTTCCTTCTCTTGCACCCCCCAAATTGCTGGTCTTCCCCATAGTCACTCCTCGCTACCCTTGTGGCTCAATAGGCCTAATTATTATCCCCCCTTTCATGCCCCACTCATCTCCCATTGCCTGTGTGGTCTCTCAGCCTAAACCTTTATTCCCTGGTGTGTGCTGTCCCCCAGCCACTGCTACAGCTCTTCCCCTAGCTCACCGCCATTCCTCTTTTATAAGGAGAACCCCCCCATACCATGCACCAGCCCTTTCATCCATGGAGATCTTGAGAGCCTGTCCCCTCATCATCTGATGTCATGCCACGTGGCCACCATCTTGAATGCTGCGCTAACCTGGTTGTCAAGGGCCTCCAATGCCGGCCCCTCTGTTTGCCTAACACACAAATTTGAGTTGCAGTCCAAATGTTTGATGCCCATAAAGCACCAACTTCTTGCCACACAGAACTCCCGCTTTAGCCATTTTTTGTTCCCAAGGTCATTTGCTCTCCAAACCTGCTTCTCATGCTTCCTACTTGCTAGGCCACACCATGGTCCTCACTTACAACAGCGTTCTTACTCCTCCCCTTCAACATTCTCTTAAACAAAACCCATAATCCTTACTCTGAAGGCAAAACACACCCACAATGGGCCACAACATTGCCTGCTTTTCCCACTCTGCCCCCTGCAATAGCTCTGCCTTCTGTGCAAGGCTCTCCACCTTGTTGGTGTGTAACATCATGCCTTGTGGCTTTTTAAATTCCTGTGGCCTTTCCTCCCTCTCCACTACCATCACAGTCGCAACAACGCTTTGTGCCTTTGCTCTCTTCCTCTCCCCTCTACTTTTTGACGACTTTGGGCCACCCACTTTTGTGCTGTACCAGCCAAACCATTCTATTTTTGGGGGCCGTGGACCCGCCCCCCCCTTATGGGATCTTGTTCACCCCGACTGCTGTTAAACATTATCACAGGTGCTTCTCACCTTCAGTGCCTAATTACCAATCCACAATGCTAGGCTTCATCGTTTTTTTCATATCAACTGTATACATATCGATGTATCACTATGCTCATCTGTTCTTACCTTCCATGTCCTGCACAAACCTCAAACAACTGCTTCCAATGATTCCAATGTAGCCAATCTGATGTGCTGTAGTTTTCCTAGTATAGCATCTAACAAAACTTCAGCAAAAGTGGCTGAACCACCACTGTGCTGATCTTTTTGTACCCCCTTTTTGCCCCTCCCCTTCCTGCCTGGCTGCCTATTGTCCTACTTCCTAGCCCCTCCCCTTCCTTCCCCACTCCCCATCTGAGCCAACCATTCCAAGAAAGGGGGAAGGGTGCACCAAAGAACAATGGTCTGTAAAGGGCAAACTCCATTCAGAATTTTTCATATAAAAAATTATGTCAAGATTTCCACAGTCCGTAACTAAATTAATCCAATTTGTATAAGTAGGTGGACCCTGTGATTTCCAGTTTTGCTAAATAATTATATTTGCATTGATTAATAATATATCCAATAGTCTCCCCTTGTCAGAATCTCCTGGAGTTATAATCTCAGATTGCCAGAGGAAACTACTCCCGAAAATAATTATTCCAGGATCAAAAGGAAACATCATCATGCCCAAAATCCTGGAAATACAAGCCATTATTGTTTTCCAGAAAACCCCCATCCACAGGCAGGTAACAAACATATGTACTGTAAAAGAGATCCAGAGTGTATTTTACACCTCTGGCATTTACCAGAAAGTTGTGGGTTTGATGTATTCAATTTTCTTGGAGTTAAATAAGTTTTATGATAAATATTATACTGAATTTGTTTCAGCCTACTGTTTCTTGATACCTGAAGCAGTTTTTTTATGATCCTCTGCCATTTTTGACTTGTTTAATTTGGACCTATATCCTTTTTCCACTTGACAAAGAGTTGCTCTAGAGATAACATATTCCTGTTTTGACAAATTGTATAGAGACTACCAATCAATTTCTTATCATATCTTGAATCAAATAATTGTTCAATGGGGGAGCTCTTGGGTTGATCTAGGGTTCTTCTTTTATTTTTCATTATATACCTAACCTATAAGTATATTAAAAAAAAAGCCTTCCTCGAGCTTATATTTCTCTTTAAAGAAGGAATAATCCACAAAATTACCTTGATGGAAAAATTGATCAATCCCAAAGACCCCTCCCCCCCCCCTTCTCCAGCTCATATACCAATTTTTTTTTTGTAATTCTGGTAGAGTGCTCAACAAGGTAAAGAGTGAACAAGTTTTCTTCCAACCTATAGTCCTGTGAACTTCTCTCCAAATTTTCAAAGATATTTTAGTAGTCTGCAACAGTAACATCAAATTTGCCTTATTTTCTGGGCTTCACAATATATTTCTCATACATCTACCTCTTAACCCATTTTCTTCTAGATCTATCCAGCTAGGTTTTTCTACATAAGAAAAAAAGGTTTTATCTGTGCTAACTGAGCTGTAAAATAATAGCATTTAAAGTTTGGTAGGGCAAGACCTCCATTGTCAGTGGGAGCATATAATCTTTTAAAACTAATCCTGGGGGCCTCTCCTTTCCAAACAAAATTTCTTATTTCTGACTCTAATTTTTTAAACATTTTGTCCAAAATCCATAAGAGCAAAGACTGAAAAAGGAAGAGTAACCTTGGTAATAAGTTCATCTTAACTACATTCACCCTTCCAATAACTGTTAAAGGTAATAAAAAACATCTTTTTAAGCCAGTTGAAATTTTTTGTATTAGTGAATTATAATTAGCATTGTATAGCTCCTCCTTATTTTGTGTAATCCAAATCCCCAAATATTTAATTTTTTTCTTTACCTCTAGGTGTGTCTGCAACTCAAATTCTACTGACGGAAAATGTGAACTAAATGGAAGGACTTCTGTTTTAGTTATATTAATTTTATAGCCAGAAAGCTTTGATAATTTTTCAACATTCTGCATCACATAAGGATATGAATGCAACAAATCCTCTAAGTACAATAATATGTCATCTGCATATAATGCAATTATCTGCATCCATCCTTCCACACATAACCCAAAAATTTCACTATCCTGTCTAATGGCCTGCACCAATGGTTCGAGATATATATATATATATATATATATATATATATATATATATATATATATCAAAAAGCAGTGGGGAAAGTGGGCACCCCTGCCTTGTACCCCTACCCAATTGAACTGGAGGTGAAATCTGGTCATTAGTCTTCATACAGGCCATAGGGTTCTTATATATTTGTTTAATAATTCCAATAAAACCAGGCCCAAATCCAAATTTTTGCAAAGTGAAACAGAGGTATTCCAACCCCACCCTATCAAAACCTTTTTCGGCATCTAAAATTATTAAAGCAACATTTTGTGAACACGATATTTCCATTATATTCATTGTACGTTGTATATTATCCATTAATTTCCTTTCTGGAATGAAACCAGTTTGATCTAAATGTATAATTTTATTAATAATCTTAGAAAGTCTTTTTGCTAAGATTCTTGTAAAAACCTTATAGTCAGAATTTAAAAGTGAAATAGGCCTTTAAGAATTGCACTTCCAGGCAGGTTTATTCTGTTTTAACAAGAGTAATATTGGCTTGAAAAAAGGATGGGGGGGGGAACACCTCCGCTCATTATATCATTACATATTGAAAGTAATATTTGAACCAGAGGATCCCTAAATGACTTATAAAATTTGTTCCAAAAACCATCAGGTCTTGCCACTTTGTTATTAGCTACCTCTGAGATGGTTTCCATTATCTCATGTACAGTAATCGGTTCTTCCAAAATCCTTTGTTCTTGTTCTGTTAATCTCTTAAGTTCTAAACCCTTAAAAAACTCTTCACACTCATCCCTACCCACCTCATTTTCTTGTGTGTATAATTTAGCAAAATATTTGGCAAAAATGTCATTAATTATGTTGATTGTGTGCATGTGCAAGACACATATTGCGACAGCTTTCTCAAGAAGCAGGTTGTGGAGGCACTGCACTGTTGTGGCCAATGCCCCCACAGCCTTTACAGGCTTGGCCCACTTTACCCAATGCTGTGGCATGCTGCTACTGACACTAGTTCAGCCAGCATGCCACAACCTTCTAAAAAAGTAGCCGCTGAATCAGGGCTGCCTCTGCCATTGCAGCGCCAGCCATTCGCTGCAATGAGGGAGGACCCATCATTGCAGGGCAGGATCTTGCATACTGGCATTGTTTGTGAACATGGCGGTGGTTGCCACTGTGTTCACAAACAATATTAACTTTCCCGTCAGTGCCCAACTCTGGCAGCATTTACCCTCACATGTTTGTTCTGCCGCATCGGGACCCCAATCACCATTGGTGGTGCCCTGAGATTTATGTTGCCGATGAAGAGCCCCTCCGTCAGCATTATGTAACCCCTCCCGCTTTGGTTGTCTGTCGACGGGTGCCCAGTCTAATAACAATGTCCCCCTTTTTTTGTGTGTTTGACGGGGTGCCCAATCCCCATCGACATAAGCTCCCCTTGTGTTGTGTGGTGATGGGGTGCCACCCCTGTCGGCTACAGCTGGCCCCCCCAAAAAAGACTCCCTTGGCATGCTGGGGTGCCCCTGTAAAATGAAAAACAGTCCCACAATGTCTTTTCTTTTTTTTTCAAACCTGTAAAGAAGGAAGCAGTCCCTCTGAGGTCTCCTGACCCCTCTCCCTTAACCTGACCCACCCACCACTGTGCACCCTGCCTCCCACACCCCCTCACCCCATACTTCACCTCCGAGTCTGGCTGATGATCTTCAGTGGACCAGGAACATGTCTGCACCTTCAAGGCTGACCGCTTAACTGAGGAAATGCTGGTAAGCTGTATAATGGAATAAATAGGGTTTTTCAACTTTGATGCATATTTCAGGCATTTTTGAATTTCGGCACCACATTTTCAACATGTGTTTTTTAGGACCCCTCCTCATGAATTCTATCACTGTCATGGCATTAATCGGCCCAGAAAGGTGATTTTGCTGTCACTGCATGGAATCACTTTTTGGAACCAATTAATGAAATGACAGTGCCAGTGCTCATGAGATGGGCTCTCAAAAAGCCTATGTTGCAAATGTGGTGGAAAAAATAAAAAAAAGACTGTTTTACGAGTGTGCATTGCACAGTTGCTACGCACAGTCATAACTTCTCGAATCTGCAATATTTTCATCCCAGATTTTCAACATTGGCATTTTTTGAGACCTCTTTGTGAACAGTACAGCTGTAATTTTTCACACCCTGGCCGAAATGTGTTTTTGCACTTCTGGCACAGAATAGCACAGTCACTGTGGGAAATCAGTGTTTGGGGCAGATTACAAAAATGACAGTGGCACTGTTCATGAGCAGAGGTACTAAAATGCCTATGTTGAAAATTTAGTGATGATTTTCCATAAATGAGTGTGTTATGAATGTGCATTGTGCAGTTTCCACGCACGGTCATACCTTCGCAACTTATCAATATTTTCACTCCAGATTTTCAGCTTTGCCATTTTTCCACACCTCCTTATGAACAGTGCAGCTGTCATTTTTCACATCCTGGCCGAAATGTGTTTTCACTCTTCAGGCGCACAGTAGCGTGGTCACTGTGGAAAATCAGTGTTCAGGACATATTAAGAAAATCACACTGGCACTGTTCATTAGCAGAGATCCTAAAATGCCTATGTTGAAAATTTTGTGATGAAACTACATAAAATGACTGTGTTATGAGCATGTGTTGTGCAGGTTCCTCGCACCCTTCTAAGTTTGCAAATTAGTAATATTTTCACGCCAGATTTTCAACACTAGCATTTGTTCACACCTCCTTATGAACAGTACAGATGTCATTTTTCACATCCTGGCAAGAATGTGTTTCCATGCTTCCGGTGCAGAATACCGCAGTCGCTGTCGGAAAGCAGTGTTTGGGACAGATTAGGAGCAAGCGACGGGGGGTACTGATTGAGCTCAACTGACCTCTGTTGGGACTGGTGTGGGTTTCTTTGTGGGCAGGAAAAGGTGACAATGCAGGCAGGAGCCCAGTACAGAAGGGCAGCCTGCAGTGCTGGGAGACAGAGAACAAGCAAGTGAGGGAGGGGGAATGAGTGAGCTCAACGGAGCTCTGTTGGGACTGCTGCAGATTTCTTTGTGGGCAGGAAAAGGCAGCAATGCATGCAGGGGCCCAGTATAAAAGGGCAGACTGCAGCAGTGGGAGAAACAGAATGAGCGAGTGAGAGGGGGGAGTGAGTGAGCTCAACAGAGCTGTATTGTGACTGCTGCAGATTTCTTTCTGGGCAGAAAAGGGTGGCAATGCAGGCAGGAGCCCAGTACAGAAGGGCAGCCTGCAGTGCCTGCAGAAATGGAATGAGCGTGTGAGACAGGGGGAGTGAGTGAGGCCAACGGAGCTGTGTCAGGACTGCTGCAAATTTCTTTGTAGGCAGAAAAAGATGCCGACAGAGGCAGGAGCCCAGTACAAAAGGGCAGCCTGCAGCACCAGGAGAAACAGAATGAGCAAGTCAGACAGGGGGAGTGAGCGACCTCAATGGAGCTCTGTCAGGACAGCTGTGGATTTCTTTGTGGGCAGAAAAAGGTGCCAACACATGTAGGAGCCCAGTACAAAACAGCAACCTGCAAAGCCAGGAGAAACAGAGTGAGTGAGTGAGAGAGGGGAAGAGAGCGAGCTCAACTGAGGTGTATCGTGACTGTTGCAGATTTCTTTGTGGGCAGGAAAATGCGGCAATACAGGCAGGAGCCCGGTACAAAGGCCAGCCTGCAGCACTGACAGAAATGGAATGAGTAAGTGAGATGGGAGAGTGAGTGAGGCCAACAGAGCTCTGTCAGGACTGCTGCACATGTCTTTGTGGGCAGAAAAAGCCACCCCCACAGGCAGGAACCCAGTACAAAAGGCCAGCCTGCAGCAGTGGGAGACACAGAATGAACGACTGAGGGAGAGGGAGGGAGAGAGTGAGCTCAATGGAGCTCTGTTGGGACTGCTGCGGATTTCTTTGTGGGAAGAAAAAGGCAGCAATGCACACAGGGGCCCAGTACAAAAGGGTAGCCTGCAGCGGTGGGAGAAACAGAACAAATGAGTGAGAGGGGGGAGTGAGTGAGTGAGTGAGCTCAATAGAGCTCTAATGTGACTGCTTCTGATTTCTTTGTGGGTATAAAAAAGTGTCAATGCAGGCAGGCAGGCAGGAGCCCAGTACAAAAGGGCAGCCTGCAGCGCCGACAGAAATGAAACAAGCGAGTGAGACAGGGGGAGTGAGTGAGGCCAACGAAGCTCTGTCAGGACTGCTGCAGATTTCTTCGTGGGAAAAAAAATACCAAGAGGCAGAAGCCCAGTACAAAAGGGCAGCTGGCAGTGCCAGGAGAAACAGAATGAGTGAGTGAGACAGGGGGAGTGAGTGACCTCAAAGGAGCTCTATCGGGACAGCTTCGGATTTCTTTGTGGGCAGGAAAAGGTGCCAATGCAGGCAGGAGCCCAGTACAAAAGGGCAGCCTGCAGCGCTGGGAGAAACAGAATGAGTGAGTGAGAGAGTGAGAGGGGGGAGTAAGCGAGCTCAACGGAGGTCTGTCAAGACTGCTGCGGATTTCTTTGTGGACAGGAAAAGGCGGCAATGCAGGAAGGAGCCCAGTACAAAAGGCCAGCCTGCAGCCCCACCAGAAACAGAATGAGTGAGTGAGAGAGGGGAAGTGAGCGACCTCAAGGGAGCTGTGTCAGGACTGCTGCACATGTCTTTGTGGGCAGACAAAGCCGGCAATGTAGGTAGGAACCCACTACAAAAGGGCGGCCTGCAACAGTGGGAGACACAGAATGAGCAAGTGAGGGAGAGGGAGTGAGTCAACTCAATGGAGCTCTGCTGGGACTGCTGTGAATTTCTTTGTGGGCAGAAAACAGCAGCAATGCATGCAGGGGCTCAGTACAAAAGGGCAGCCTGCAGCAGCGGGAGAAACAGAATGAATGAGTGAGAGGGGGGAGTGAGTGAGCGAGCTCAACGGAGCTCTATTGTGACTGCAGCAGATTTCTTTATGGCCAGAAGAAGGCGGCAATGCAGGCAGGAGCCCAGTACAAAAAGGCAGCCTGCAGCGCCAACAGAAATGGAACAAGCGAGTGAAAGAGGGGGAGTGAGCGAGCTCAACGGAGCTCTGTCAGGACTGCCGCAGATTTCTTTGTGGGCAGAAAAAGCCGCCAACAGAGGCAGGAGACCACTACAAAATGGCAGCCAGCAGCACCAGGAGAAACAGAATGAGTGAGTGAGACAGACGCAGTGAGCGACCTCAACAGAGCTCTGTTGGGACAGCTGCAGATTTCTTTGTGGGCAGAAAAAGGTGCCAACGCAGGCAGAAGCCCAGTACAAAAGGGCAGCCTGCAACGCCGGGAGAAACACAACAAGCGACTGAGAGAGGGGGAGTGAGTGACCTCAACGAAGCTCTATCATGACTGCTATGGATTCCTTTGTGGGCAGAAAAAGGCAGCAACGCAGGCAGGAGCCCAGAACAAAAGGCCAGCCTGCAGCACCAGCAGAAATGGAACAAGCCAGTGAGAGATGAGGAGTGAGCTACCTTAACAGACCTGTGTCAGGACTGCTGCAGATTTTTTTGTGGGCAGAAAAAGCCGCCAGCAGAGACAGGAGCCCAGTACAAAAGGGCAGCCTGCAGTGCCAGCAGAAACAGAATGAGCGAGTGAGAGAGGGGGTGTGACCCACCTCAATGGAGATCTGTTGGGACAGCTGCAGATTTCTTTGTGGGCAGCAAAACGTGCTATGGCAGGCAGAAGCCCAGTACGAACGAGCAGCCTGCAGCACCAGGAGAAACAGAACGAGTGAGTGAGAAAGGCAGAGAGAGAACGACCTCGATGGAGCTCTGTCAGGACAGCTGTAGATTTCTTTGTGATCAGAAAAAGGTGCCAAGGCAGGCAGAAGCCCAGTACAAAAGGGCAGCCAGCAGCGTCGGATGAAACACAACAAGCGAGTCAGAGAGGGGGAGTGAGCGAGCTCAACAGACCTCTATCATGACTGCTGTGCATTGCTTTGTGGGCAGAAAAAATCAGCAATGCTGGCAGGAGCCCAGTACAAAGGGCCAGCCTGCAGCACCGGCAGAAACGGAACGAGCGAGAGAGGGGGAGTGAGCTAGCTCAATGGACCTGTGTCAGAACTGCTGCAGATTTCTTTGTGGGCAGAAAAAGCCACCAACAGAGGCGGGAGCCCAATGCAAAAGGGCAGCCTGCAGCACCAGCAGAAACAGAATGAACAAGTGAGAGAGGGGGAGTGACCCACCTCAACACAGCTCTGTCGGGACAGCTGCAAATTTCTTTGTAGGCAGAAAAATGTGCCAGCGCAGGCAGGAGCCCAGTACAAAAGAGCAGCCTGCAGCACCTGGAGAAACAGAATGAGCAAGTGACACTGGGCCAGTGAGCGAGCTCAACAGACCAACGCAATCAACATTCGGCATTGACAAATACTTGTTTGTAATGGGTCTGAGACTTCCTGACCACTTTCAATTTCAATTACTTATATATTTTTTGTGTTCTTTCTTCTTGTAGTTGAAAGGCCAAAGCCTATCCGGCTTTTCCCCCAAGAAATAGTACTTTGCCCTGGCTCTTGCCAAGGTACCCTTTGCTCTATTTTACACTAAATTCTTGATTCTATCTCTTAAGAAGAGAACCTTATGCAGGGTCTGACCTGTCAATATATGGTAATATTCTGCCTCTGCCAGTTCCCTTTCCAAGGTCTCCACTAAACACTGTTCAGATTTTATTTTAAAGGAGGAGTATATAACGCATGAACCCCTTAAAAATGCTTTCAATGCATCCCACACCACACCAATTTGTATCTCCGCATCATTATCTTTAAAGAAGTTTCTGATATCCCCCTTAATCATTGTTATAAAGGCTTCTTCCTCAAGCATTAGATTATTTAACCTCCATTGCCTTTGGACCATGTTATTGTTATATTGTTTGATATAAAGATAGACCAGTGCATGATCAGAAATATTTATTGAATCATAACTTATGTTTTCTATGTTCCTTCTTAGTTGTCTAGAAATAAAAAAATAATCCATCCTAGAGAAAGAATCATGTCTTAAAGAATGAAAAGAATACACTTCCTTGTCTGGAAAACAAGCTCTCAGGGGATCTATTAAATCCAGTCCCTCTCTGTATCTTTTAAGTAAGGGAATTAACTTATGTTTGCTCTCTTTAGTTCTCAGACTTCTGTCCATCATACTTAATGTAATATTGAAATCACCAGCTATGATATATGGCTTGGGGAACTTCTCAATGTCACCAAACATTTGATTAAAGAAGTCTGGACTATCTTCATTTGGGGCGTATATTGAGGCCAAGGTGTAATATGAATAATTTTTTCTTATACCTATAATTATTTACCTCCTTTCAGTATCACAGTACTGAGCTGTAATAGAAAACCCTGATTTTTTTAATAAGAAAATGGCTGTTCCTCTTGATTTGCCATTATAACTCAAAAAGGCCCCATCAGCTCTATATAAATATTTAAAGTAAATAAAATCTCTCTTTTCGAATTGCATTTCTGACAACAAGAGAAAATCTATTTTTTTCCTTCTGGATTGATTTATTATTGCTCAAATGTTGGTCCATCCCTTGCTCCCTTCACATGCCATGTCATGATTTTAAATACGTCCATCATGACATTGAGCCTTCCTATTTTTGATCTTAAGCACGCAGTCAAAAAAATACCTCATCTTGAGACCCACAGTCACAGAACACTAAACCAGTCCAAACAGAAAAATATATTTTTGAATATCTTGAACTGGCGACCCCCCTCACCAATTCCCAAAATTTGTGAATTAATAACATACTTTTTTCTACCTTTTTCTTTTTTATATGGTCTATTATTTTTTCAATATTCAATAAAGCCAGAATATTTCTCCCAGCCTACCCTTCCCCTTATCCCACCCCCCTTGCCCAAGCTCTCCCACTGCAAACCATAGGACAGAAAAATAATATAGATGGAAGAGATCAGAAAAAATCTAGTGCTCATAAAAACACTCAAGTCCCTCCCCAAAAAATATTTTTTATTTTCTTGATTTCTTCCCATGTTAAATTGCATTCCCACCCCACCCCCATAAGATAGATGAAATTCATCCGGTGACACAACAAGTTCACCAGAAGAGCTACTGTTGAGCTACTGTGAGAAAACATGCATCAAGGTGCCTTCCAGAGGAAAACAGTGTCAAAAAAGAAAAAAAGAAGAAACAAAAAAGAGAAGAAAAGCTAAATCCCATAAAACAAATGAGGCAGGCTGGGAAATACTGGGCCATTATAAAACACTTCTACTCAATCAAGTCTTCCTCATATATAACAGATTTTTCCCTTCCTCTCAAGGCTGTCTATTACATTCTTTAAGATTAGCAGGCAGACAGCCATTTACTGCTTTGTTAAGCCTTTCACATTACATCAAGGATTAACTTTGATTCTCTCCACTATAATTTTTCAACCATTCTTTAATAATCTGTTCCACATTTAGGGGTGATGTAAAAATCCAAATTCTGCCTTGAAACCAAACTTCTAATTTAGCTGGGGGGATCATCACAAAGCGTACATTCATTTTAATCAGCATGCTTTTAGCATTAGCAAAGGCCTTTCATTTCTTTATGACTTCATATGGCAAATCTGGAAAAACCTGTGCTTTAATGCCTGCTATTTTAAGACCGTTCTCCAATCTGGCTTTTTTCAAAATCTCCTCTCTCTCGGAAATGGTGAGGTTTGAAAAATATAAATCGAGGCTGTGATCCTAGTTATCTTGAATTTTTCATTGCCCTGTGTGCCCTATCCAGCTCTATTTTCTTATCTGGATAAGATCTCCCAAGGGTCTCTGTCAGAGCCTTTTCCAGGAATTCTAGTGGATTTTCACCTTCTGTGTCTTCAGGAATACCCCCGAGTTTTAAATTGCCCCTTCTGCTCCGCATCTCCAGTTCCTCAATTTTTAAATCGCAGTTTTTCTAACTCCTCTGAATGTAAGTCAATTTTCCTTTGAATTGGGTTGAAAGAATTTTCAAGTGTACTCACTCTTTCTTCCAACTCTGTAGTTCTTGTATTCATTGTGTTAAACTTTTGAGAGCGATCAGTTACTGAGTTGGTCAGCTCTGCAATTGAAAGTTTAATGCCATTAAAGCCTTCTCTGATTTCCTTTATCAGAGTTAGTCTCTTCTCCTTGAGAAACAGGAATTTTTAGCTGATCGTCACACTGTGCATCCTGTGGTGCAATTGCCAATTCAAATTCCTCCTCCTCAGTAAGCAATTCAGGCTCTTCTTGTATTATTTGAGACACCTTCGCTTGCTGGGATAAAGAACCAAGTTTTTCTATAGGCTGTTTTAATCCTGGAGGGTTGGCTGACAAAGAGCCACCTGACAATTCTTTTCCTGCCAACATTCCTTCCTGCAGGCTGGTTAGACCCAAGACCAATACTTCTGTTCTCTCTCCTAAGTACTTATTTGGATTTGAAGTTGGAGATTTTTAAAAATTAAACAGATTTTCACACAATCTTTTCAGACTGCCTGGAACATTTATTGTTTCAGAAATATTGATGGGCCTTCCTAACTTTTTCTGGAGTTCTTTTTCAGTGTAATTCAAGTTTTCTTTTTGCATAGATGAACGCCGCGCTTTGTGAGACGTTACCCCTCCCCCCAACGTTCCTACATATGAAAAGGGCAGAGACGATTTGAAAACACCACTTCTCCTAGCTAAAAATGACAGAAATCTTGGCTCGAAGACACCAACAGAAAAGTTCACAAGTTCTTTCCGCTCCCGTTGTTTGAATTCTGCAGCAGTCTTCCGTGCCGTAAATGAAAGGCAGTCTGAATCAAATGTTTCATGTAAAGAACATCAAAACAGCCAACATAAATATATAAAAAGGTACTTATCCTACTCTCCCTAAGCAATTCGTAAGTCTGATAACTTATGTATTCTCCATTCACATTTAATTCTCCTCTCGAGGTGACACACGCATCTGCTCAACTAAACAATGTGTCCGCCATCTTGCACGCAGAATCACAAGAGACATAGTTTTTGATTTATAATCTTGGTCAAATGATCAATGTGTACCTTGTAGGTGCAGTTGTGGTCTAAATGCACCTCTAAGTACGTGATAGAGCCTGCAAGCTCAACTCTAGCACCAGTTGAGAAAGTGTGTGTCAGTAGTTGTGACCTATTGGAACCCAAACTGTTAGGGTCAAACAGCATGGTCTTAGTCTTTTTGCCATTAAGAACTAATTTATTGGAAGGAAATCTGTTCTCAGTTCATAGAAGGTCTTTTCCAAGTTGTTCATCCAGTTGTGCCACATCACAGAAGCACCTACATAATACTGCACCATCAGCATATATGGTTACATTGGCCCCCCACAGTGTTGAGGTATATCATTAATAAATAAGCAGAATAGTAAAGGTCCCAAAATTGAACTCTGTGGGACTCTGTCCAGGATAGGACATTTTTCAGATAGAGTGCCCTGCACTATAATGATTTGTGATCTTCCATGAAGGTAGTCACCGAACAACTGTATTGACAGACTGTCTAGGCCTAAGGTTTTTAGTTTCATGATGAACAGCTGGTGGTCCACCAAGTCGAAGGCCTTGGTAAGGTCGATGAAGACTGCACCATTTAACAGGCCATTATCCAAGGCAGAGAAGATATCTGTGGTGAGGCTGGCTAAAGCAGTGCTTGTACCATGATTTTTCTAAAACCATGTTGCTGGGTTGTTAGAATGCTGTGGTGTGGTCAATATATTCCTGAAGCTGGTTGTACGCAATCCTCTCTAACACTTTGCTTAGGGTGGAGAGGATATAGGTCTATAATTCTCCACGTATTCTCTCGACTCTCCTTTATGGATCAGGGTAATGAGGGCCACTTTCCACTCTGCAGGAACTCGACCTTCAAGAAGGGACCTATTAAACAGTCAAGTAATGGGGAAGGCGATGGCATGAGCTGTGATTTTAAGTAGCCTTGGTTCCATTTTATCACACTCAGCGGATCCAGTGTCTTTGATATTATTGAGTAATTTGAGGGCCTCTGCTTTAGACACTAACTTAAAATGGAAATTAGGTGAGGGGAGGATCAACAATGCTAATTGGGGGTGCCCTGGGGGATGCATCTTAAATTTATCCAGGTCTATAAGAAAGGCATTAACTGCTTTAGCCGAGACCTCAGGATTTGTAATTCAGATCACATTCACTACCATGTCACTTTCCTGTTAAGAGGAGCTCCCCTTAATAAGAGTATTAATTTGGGCCCAGAATTGTTTGGGGTCAGACAGATTATTATTTTGTAGATTCTGTAGGTACTGTCTTTTCACTAGTTTTAGTTCCTTTTTACAGATATTTCTTAATTCTTTATATTTCTGCCAATCTTTGGTCAGGTTCATAGACTTGAACAAACCCCAAGCCCTATCTCTCTCTCTCTCTCTCTCATCTATTTTTTAAGTTCCTGGGACAGCCACCTAGATTGCTGCCCTTTAACCCAAATTTGTTTTAAAGGTGTATGTTTATTGTCAAGCTAATTCAGGGACAGGAACTATATTATGTAAAGTTTAGACAATGTGTTAATGATCTTATTTCTTTAGCCCATTCATTTTATAATTTTACCTACACATAAACTATACAGCCTCATTTTGTATCCATAATAAGACACTCTGGGGATGTGCATTAGACACTTCTAATGTAACTGTGCTTAACCTTGCTATATTTTATGGCTTGGGTTGTGCCTTAAAATGGTCCCTCGGACCAGTGCACCTACCTGGTAATCCAAGACATAAATAAATAAATGATACACAGCCAGGGACTGATGGCACTCAGCCTTTGGCCTTTTGTCTTACATCACCCTGGCTGTGGATTGCAATTATCTAATGCACACAGTCATGTTTTATTGATTACTTGTGGTGCAAATGTGAAGTAGTTGTGATTCAAATACTGTACGATGCACATTTCTACTTGTACTTCGTCATGTCATTCATGATGCAAATATGAAAATATGATGAAAGTATGCTGCCCCCATCTTCATGATGCAGTTTTACATATGTTGATGCAGTTGCATCATTCTTGAGCACCTATAAAAATCCCACCCTTGATTTTTTAAAATTTGATAAGAGTCAATTGGGTTGTTTGAAAGTTCTAGAAGGTTGAAAATACATGCAAATATACTTTTAGGAGCTTGTTTGCTCACAGATCACGCAAAAATGGCCAAGAGTTGAAACATGAAACTTTCAGGTTCATTAGAGTTTGGCCCAAGAATGAATTGTTGATAGTTAGCTTTACTGAGAAATTTGTTGGAATTAAACTTAGTGAAGGGCTGCCCGATGGCACAGCAGACATGCTATGTGCTCCTGTACTGACAACCCAGGTTTGGGAGCAAACTTAGGAATCAGGTCAGGCATCTTGGGAGATGGGGTAGCACTGCTTTGGGCCAGGGGAATGTGGAGTTCAGGTTCTTCCACCATAGCAGCCCCCGCAGTGGGATGAGGGAGCTTGTCTTCCCCAGAGGGCATCATTACATTTGCACAAGGGTTGGTGCACGGGGATGCAAGGCCTGCACCAGAATGCCTGAAGAGGGGAGAGGGAGAAAATATAAAAGGAAAAAGTATGTCTTTCTGCCACCAATCCTGATGGTCTCCAGTCCTGTTGCACCCTTCACTGTGAGGATCCCCATCAACTGGATGGTTTGGGGGGCAGTAATTGGGCTGGAGGTAACTGTTCAAAGGGGCCCAAAGTTATGTAAAGGGGTGGCAGGGGAGCCAGCCCTGTGGTGCTGAGGGATCAGGTGCTGGACGCCACATCTCACACCATGCTGGCGACCCAGATTCAGGAATGACATCAGGTCATCATGGTGCCAGCACGGGGGGTAGAGGAAGAGCAGAATTGAGTGCCTAATGGCAGCTCTCCTCTCCTGGGGTGGTTGCCTCCCCCTTGTAGTTTTGATGCCAACAGGTGGTGGTCCAGTGGCAGCACAGGTGGGAGGGGGCAGTAAGTTAGGAGGGCACCTCGGAATACAGCGCGTGCTTGCCTCTACATGGATGCCTGCACATCCTGGGCTGGGGGCATGTAAAAAATGGGAAAAAAAACACATAAAATACATAATGAAAAAAAGGGGTGGCAGGGGAGCAAAAGGCTATATGGAAAAAAAATTGAATTTAGTAAAACAAAGTAGACTTACCAATCGCAGTATGGCTGGGGGGACCAAGACGAGGACTTTTAACTCATTTGTAGCACTCAAGCCATAGCAGTGTAGCAATGCCCTTCATAGAAATTCACCTTAGGATTAAAAAACCCACATAGTGCATGGCATATAGGTTAGTTGGCTTCTCACAATGTTTTGATGCCACAAGATGATGTGTTCATCAGCTGACACATTTGATGAAGATGTCATGCAGTATTTTTAAATGCTTGCAGTAACATTTTCTCATAGTTCTACTGCTTGCACCAAAACTGCTAGACCACCAAAAAGTGGGTCTAACTTCATGATGCAATTATTACCCTGCACACATCAATAATAATACAGATACCAAAATTTTGATGTATGCATCTTGTTTTGCTGTAAAGTGCCATAAATGCATCAGAATGTTTGATAACTGGCCGCAAAGAGTCCGACAAATTTAAAGGGGTACCACTGCAGCAATAAAACTGCTGCAATGCTATGTCAAAACATTTGAAAATTCAGCTTGTTATCTTGTGATGTCAAAACGTTATGACAAGTCAACAAGCCTATATACCATGTACTACACAAACCCTTTAACCCTTAGATTATTTTCTGTAAATAACACTGCTTCACTGCTCTAGGTTGAGTATTACAGATGATTTTAATGTACTGCTACTTGGCCTCCCTGACCCCAGTGAGGGTTGGAAAGTCCACATTGTTTTATTGTTAGGTCCCCAGAGCATGTGACTTGTTTTTCTTACATATGCTCCATGCCTTCCTCTTTGAATGTAATAATAAAACTTGCAAAGAAAAGTCTTCAGAACATACTGATGGATAGGTATTCAGGCTTGGGACTGACAAAAACCATAAACTGTGAGACAGTAGATGGTTTCTAAGTGACATTGCTCCATCGTATTCAACGGTTTAATCCTCAGATTTGATCATTCAAATGCAGCAGTACAGAAATCCCCATTTAAATGATTTAAACAAATATTTCTTAACATGTTTATGACAGGGTGTCTGTTAGCCTCATATTAGGACTCCCATTACCCTTGACATACACTTGAGACTCACTATGAGAAATGCAGGGAAGCAATTGTGACTCCAAATTATTCATTTTATTCTAACATTTTAAAATTATTTTCTTACACATCATGTTCATGCAAATAAGGAGTTTTATGAAACTGAGACCCCTAAAGTTTTCAGTGTGGCTATTTAAAAGCTATTATAAAATTACTAACATGATTTCACCCAGTCATCTCCCAGAGTCACTGTATCTCTTACCCTGTGTACAGTGTGCTTTCCTGTGTGAGCATCAGGATGGAGCACTCCAGCACCAGGGGAGTAAAGCATAATAAAATAAAATTACATTAAATAAAAATAATCCAAACTTATTATAAATCACTTAAGCTAGTCTCAAGTGACTTAAAACATAATAGAACCTCCAATGGGTGTCTTTTATGTTCTAAAAAATACCTTTTCTTCTGAGGTTTGGGCAGACAGAACTGCTCAGCTTTGCGTCACAGTCCTCTTGCCCAAATTTCACATGCAAGGTCTCTTATACAATAACAGACACTGCTTGTAGGTCCCATTAACTGGTTATACTTTATTCTAAGGGTCGCTTAATTACACTGTAGTTATAGTGTAACTACACTGTAACTGCATTGCAATTGTAATGACGTTGCATTAAACAAACATGTAACTACAGTGTAATTGCCTGTTGCATGCATTTAATGATTAGTCACATTGAAAGGAGGTGGTCCACGGCTGTTTCAAAAACTTGTCTACTAAAAAGCACTGTTTCAGATTCAACTACATCCAAAACAGAAGGGAGACAGAGGCAGCTTTTAATAAGAGTTGTGTGATTTTAACTTCAATAAACATGCATTCCGTGGCATACCATAAATGTAATAGTATTCTCTGCAGTTACTTTGGATGACCTTGCCAAGTGTACTGTACACCAGTGAAAGTAGATGCAGATGATTCCATGCCAATAATCTAAATTTAGAAGTTAACAAAAGTGCTGCTTCTTAGTTTTTTTAATATTATTCATGCTTTCTAGGAATCAGAGTGCTGCAGAAGATTATCCACTGTTTATGTGGGTAGCACCACATGATCCAGTTATTTTCAACTGCCAAAGGCATGAGCATTTTCTACCTCAGTGCCCAGAGCCTTCTTTCAAAACTAGGCCTACTGAACGAAAGGGTTCTGCAAAACTCTCCTGACATACTATGCATCTCTGAATCATGGCTATCTGCCAGTATCCCAGACTCTAACCTGGCTGTCCCTAACTATCAGCTTTTCACACAGGTCAGGGGTAAACAATGGGGAGCATTGCTATTTTTACACATCAGAGCCTGTCTTACTACACGGCTGTCAAAGAAGCTGTATCATCCTCCCATGAGTTTGTCATCATTAGACTTTCATTCCCCTCCTCTGTGCCCATTTTCGTGGGTGTTCTCTATGCCTCTACCAAAATCTCACTATCCTCACTGGTTGAATTTATCACTATTATCTCTCCCATTCCATTGCTGGGGAGCTCATTCCTCTAGGGGATTTCAATGTCAATTGGCCCTCCCCAGCCTCCAGATCAGTTGTCCAGAACATTTATCCCTTAATCTCAAACAAATAATCTCAGATCCTACTCAGCTCAACCCACAAACACAAAATCACATCACTTCTGGACTGTGTTTTCATCTCTCATCCCCATTGTATTGTTGCAGCTGATATTATGCCTGACACCTTTGGTGATAACTGCATGACGTTCTGTGTCAGGAAATCAGATGCCCTCCCTTCTCCCCAAAATACATCTGGTGCAAGTCCCTCAGGTCACTCAGCATTCAGGTCCTTTTGAGTGACCTTACTGCATCAGATTGGACAGCCTTTTACACAGCTGTCATTGCCGTTGCCCTTTCATTGCTTTAATCTAAATTCTTCTCAACCTGGGATAAGCACTCCCAGCTCAAAAAATCCAGGGTAAAATCCCATTATCATCCTTGAATTACCCCAGAAATGATTGATCTGTGCAAGTTTAATGATCTTAATAATAATAATAATAATAATAATAATAAGCTTTATTTCTTTTGCGCCTTTCTGAAACCAAGGCGCATTACAAAATGACGTCATAAAAACATCATAAAACAAGTTAAAAACCAAGCTAAAATATACAGCATTAATTAAAATCTGTATCGTCATCAAATGCCTTTGTCCATAAAAAGGATTTTAGGCCTTTTTTAAAACCCTCCACTGTCATGCACTCTCTAATCCAATGAGGTAGAGAATTCCAGAGAGTCGGCGCCACAAAACTAAAAGTGTGGGCGCCGGAAGATTTTAAAACTACTCTCGGAATCTCCAGCAACCCCTCGTTGTCTGAGCGGAGTGATCGCATTGGAAGGTAAGGCACCAGAAGATCTTTCAGGTAGTCAGGGCCCAAACCATGTAGGGCTTTATATGTCAGTAAACCGACTTTAAAGGTGATCCGCCACTGAACCGGCAGCCAGTGCAGATCCCGCAGCACTGGTGTAATATGGGAGAAATGTGAGGTCCCCATTAACAACCGGGCCGCTGAGTTCTGCACTAGCTGCAAGCGGTGGATATCAACCCCAGGAAGCCCAAAGTAGAGGGAGTTGCAGTAGTCCAAGCGGGAGGTCACAAAGGCATGGATCAAAGTAGGCAGGTTGCCAGATGGAACAAGGTGCTTGATTCTAGCAATGTTCCTAAGATGGTAAAAGGATACCTTAACAACCGCTGACACTTGCGCATGCAATGTCAGCTGATCGTCAAGGATCACCCCCAGATCTTGCACCTGTTCAGAGACAGGGAGCTCCACATCCCCCAGGTATAAACCTGAGGTTTGATTTTCCCCCGGCCCCTCAATCCGGTGGCCAGGATCCACGACCATCACCTCCATCTTCCCAGAGTTCAGCTTCAACCAGCTGGACCTCATCCAGCCCTGGATCTCACTGAGACAGTTGTTAAACACTGAGAGTGCATTATTCTGGCCAGGTGCAAAAGACAGATAGAGCTGGGTATCATCGGCATAACAATGAAACTCCAGCCCATATCGTCTTACAATGTCTCCGAGGGGAAGCATGTACAAACAACATGGGGGACAGCACAGAGCCCTGAGGCACCCCACAGGACAGAGCGGTAGGATCAGAGGAAAATATCCCCGATACAACCCTCTGAGTTCTACCTGTGAGGAAGGAGGAAAACCATCTGTGTACCAAACCCAACAGCCCACAGATGGATCTCAGGTGCTTGAGCAGCACCCCATGGTCTATGGTGTCAAATGCTGCTGACAAATCCAAAAGGACCAAAATGGACCATTTTTTCTGGTCTCTCACCATCAGGAGATCATTGAACACCTGAACCAGCTCAGTCTCAGTGCTATGTCTCTTTCGAAAACCTGATTGAAGAGGATCATAGATGTTATGGATGGATAAATGGTTGTCCAACTGGGCTGCCACCACTTTCTTGATAACCTTCCCCACAAAGGGGAGGTTCAAGATGGGTCTGTAGTTAGCTACAAATCTTCTCATAGCTTTCCTGATCTCCTCAGGTACTGGTCTAGAAGGAATTCCCATATCAAGGCTGTCAGGACTGTGAAACTTCAATATTTCAAGGTCCACATCCAGTATAACTTTAACAATCTTTTGAAGTTCTTGAAGGTAATTTACTCCTTTTTGACTGCCCTACCCAGTCTGGCCCCTTGGCTCTTCTGATTAATGATTCACCAGTATCTGACCCCCCCACCATTGCTTCACACTTTAAGGAGTTTTTCACCACTTGTGCTTGTCCTTCTTCTCCCCTACCTCATGTAATTTCCTAATACCACGCTTCTTATTCCTTCCCCTCCCAGGGCTTCCATTTCTCCTCTGTTACCATCCAGGAGACCCTGACTACCCTTTACTCCCTGAAATTGAACAAGTCTAGTCCAGACAGACTTGATCCTAGACTCCTGCATAGTTCTGTTCCTGCCATTGTCTCTCCTCTGACTCAACTTTCCAACCTCTCCTTTTCCCTCTGTACAGTTCCACAATCCTTGAAATTGACCAAAGTTATATTTCTACACAAATGGGGGGAGGTCCTTCCTCCTCCTCCTCCAGTAACTATCAGACAATTCCCCTCCTCCCCCCTCTTGCCAAGCTTCAGGAGAAGCTTGTCTACCACATACTGTCTTACATCCTCTCCTCCTTCAATTTCATCTCTCATTTCCAGTTTTGTTTCAGGAAACATCACGTCATCATCTCCTCCTTGCTGCATTTAAGTGGTTATATCCTCTCGGGATGGATCAGGGCTACATCACAGCAGCCATCTTCATCAATCTCATTAAGGCCTTTCACTCAGTGTTTCACCCTCTCCTTCTGAAAAAGCTGAGTCTTGCTGGCCTCTCAGCTCTGGCTGTTAATTGGTTCTGTTCTTATTTCACAGGATGTCTTCAGTCAGTACAGGTATGTTGCATCCTGTCACTTCCTCTTCTCATCCAGGTCAGGATCCCACAGGGCTCTCTCATAGGCCTCATACTCTTCTCCATATTCCCTATTGGCCTCCTCCTGTCTGTGCCAACTCACATACACATGTATGCAGATGATACAGTCATCTGCACTTCTGGCCCTGCTGCAATGGACAGGGAAGGTCAGCTAGAGCTTGACTTCCACAACATTTTACAGTGATGTCAGTCTAACCAGCATTGGGTAAATACTAAAAAATGGTATCCAAGATCTTTGGCACCAGCCAAAAACTGGCCAAGTTCTCATCAGTGCCCTGTTTTTCCACCTTGGATGGCTCCCCACTTGAAGTGGTTCCCTCCTTCAAGTACTTTGGTGTGTGGCTTGACAGCAAGCTAGATTCCTCTGTCCACATCGGTGTTATCAATGCAAAACTCTGTCCTAAACTTGGTGCTTTGTATGAAAATAAAGACTGTCTCTCCTACAGATCCGCAGAAAACTTGTCACCAAAATGATGCTCCCTGTCTTTGATTATGAAGACGTGGTATATGACTCTGCCCCATCCGATTCCCTGGCCAGACTGGATACTCTCTTCAACTCCTTCTGTTGCTTTGTAACAAATTCACCCTCTTGAACTCATCAGTGTTCACTTTACTCATCCCTACCATTCTTCCCCGTCCAGCCCATTGCCAGATGCACTGTGACTCCTTCATATCCAAATATTGGTTTGGGTCATTTCCTTCCTAATTCTTATTACTCCTTTCCATTATTCCCTCTGCCTCATGCTCCCTCAAATCCAGGGACCATTGCATCTTTGCCTTGCCACATCCATGTACCTCTTCTGGCCAATTAGTCTTTGCCTATTGTCTCCCTTCACTTTGGAACCAACTTCCCTTTTCCCTCTGGTTCACCGCCTCCCTCTGATACCAACTGAGACTCCTCTCCCTCCCATTTGCTCCTGCTTCCCCTCCCTTTAACACTTTTTCTCACATGGTATAAAGTGTATCTGCCAGTTTTATTTGTTTAACATTATGCACATTCGAAGGTCCTTGTTGCTTTGATGTTACACTCTTTGTAAAACTGTATTTTGTATAAGCTCTGAATTTTTTTTATCCTTTGCTCACCTCCCCCAGGTGGCACCTGGAAATTAGTCTAGGTTCAGTGTGCCTTTCCTTGTCACCAATTTTCAAATACATAAAATACAATAAACAAACAAATAAATAAATAAATAAATAATTTTCAGTCTTTAGAAGATATGCTATATATTTCTGAATCAAATATTTATTTCAATTACATAGACTTAGCTTCATCCTTACAGCATCCACAAGTGGGAATAGCATAATTATTGCACATCTTTATGGTGGCCAATATATGTTGCAGAAATAAAAATGAAACTAATTTATCACTGAGCATGCTCAGTTGAGAAAGACAAATACTACAGAGGGCCTGGCATAAAGCCTGATAATTAAACATACTTTCCAAAATATTACCTTCAGTTTCTGTGGAGCACCCCAGGATGGCCCAGTGGCACAGCATCATCAAGGTGGGCTGTCACATGGAAAATCAGATTTCTGTGCATACCTGACAATGCTAGACTGTGGCTGGCTGCAGTGGCCAAGTGCATCACAAAGGTTAGGTTTTTGGTGTCCATGAAAGGAATGTAAGTGCACTAAGCCACAGGCCACCAGTCTTTCATGCACCCCCTGCAGGATGATGACTAAGCAGCATTGGCATTGGTTGTGAAGTAGGGCTGTCTGGAATGCAGAATTCCATGAGTGGAATTTATGTAGAATTGCAATTCTACTTCTCATATGCTTTTTAGAATTTTTTTTGAAATCCACTTAATTCAAAAAAGCATTTTTATGTAAATCAACCACAGACTAGCTGTGCAGGGATTACAGAAAAGGAGTCCATGGTTCGGGAAAACCATGGTTTATTAATCCACGAAAACATTCCACTTTCAAATTTCTAGAACTGTGCTGCCAATGGAATTTTGCAGAATTCTGTTGAATTCTGTTCCATGGAGTCTCTTCTGGCAGATTTTGAAAGACATAGCTACAGCTAAGGATTTTGAAAAAATCCATGACATAGATAGATTTGCTCTGTATACTGGCACTAAACAGTCCTGGGGTATGGAGAAATACTTAATGATCTGTGAAAACAGTTACCATAGAAATACCCGATGCAAATTTAGGTTAAATACATTAGGAGTGGATATGTTGCATTTAACACAGGGTTATGGTATGCTGAATGTGCATAACTACAAATGTGTTAACATGGTATACCCAAGAATGTTACATGGCATCTTTAAGTGTGATTTCTGGAAAGAAAAAAGGAATAAATGGGTGACACCTCTACTGTATGTTCATCACTAAGACATAAGGCAACTATTGATACATGTATGAATTTACCAAAGTTAGATAAAACAAAATTACTATTTGGGCTAGCTAAATCCCTGATGGTAATTAAGATTTAATAAACTTATTCTAAATGTACAATATCTTGTTAAACTGTGAATGTAAGAATTGCTCATATTTTAATGATATGATAATTGTGTGTATTTTAATAAGTAAGGAATGTTACAAATTGTCATTTTATATGTTTGTACATCAATAAACTTTGAACTCTGAACACAGCACTACTAGGAAGGCAGTTCCCTTGCTGCTCTCCTGGCCAAATGATAGGAACAGCTGTGGCAGTCCCAAACACTGGAATTTGGGACAATGAAAATACAATGGCAAAATGGGACAAAACAGAAATAATATAAAAAAATGTTAAATTTAAAAAAGAACACTAAAGCAAGCACAGTCACCTGATAACTCGGTACATCCGGACTATCTGTCTTTGAGATGTGCACAAAATGCAACAGCTCTCTATTTCCTTGGCAAAAAAAATGGTTGGCTTCTCTCAATAACACCAACAGTTTATCCTTGGTAAGGGGCATTTTCCCAGGAAAGCTTTCTATAACTTTTTGCAGTTCTGTCTCTCCTATCTCTATAAGAACCATCACATCATTAACTTTAACCCCAGGCAACTCTCAGACTTGGATCTCATGAAGCACATACACTTTTCTGAAGTAGGGGCACTGCTAGACTGGGGCCTCAGGGCTTGAGTCCTATATGCTATCATTGTAAACAACAACAAATCTCTAGTATTAACCACTGTCTACATACCCCCAGGAAAATAAATATTGGGATTGGAGATGGTAACTAATCATATCAAACTCCTAAACTGGAACTGGGAGATCATGGTGCTAGGGGATTTTAATATTAATTAGTTAGCACAAGATACAGCCTCCCCAAAAAGACAACATAACCACAATATGTCTGACCCAAATGGTTACAGATGCCACTAGGACCAACTACTGTACTGGAAAATAATCACTGATTGACTGGGTACTCAGTAACCACCCTGAAAGAATCACTGAGGTAACTGTACTATCTGACTCACTCAGTGATCACTCACCAGTTCACGGCACCTGGTCAAATAAATTTACAAAATTGAATCCCATTGACACTAGTAACAGAGTCCTAAGATGAAGTACCTTGGCCTCTTGAAGGGCATTCCTCAGCCAACTAGACTGGTCCCCCTTGAAGCCATCCAAGATGTTGACCTAGTTCTGGATTATTTTAAGCAGATATAAGAAAGCCTACAACATCTTTGCACCTGTTAAAAAAAGCAAAGCTAGGGATGCAGCAATGGATAGGTCTCCCAGTCCCTCCTAGAAAGAATGAAAGCCAGGGACACTCTATGGCTCAGGACCAAAGCATCCAGTAAACCTGACAACTACCAAAGATACAGGGCTGCTAGAAATCACTGCACACATGAAATTAGGCAAGCCAAAGCTCATTACTATAGGGACCAGCTAGAGAAAAGCTGGAGAGGGAAGAAAGTTCTCAGCTAGGCTAAAGAAACTGAATGGAAAGGACAAAACAGCCCCTACTATGCTCCTCACAAATGGCACAACAACACTAGATCCAAAGGAGATAGCAGACATATTCAACTCAGCATTTGCTGACCTTGGTGGAATCCTCCCACTGGACTACCTTCACCCACAGCCCAATGTAACAGTTGATGTATAGACAACTGAAATGCAGCCAACTCCTGACCACCCCCCCTTTTACTTCAAACAAGTCACTGCATCAGAAACCCAAAAGTACTTAAAATGCAAACTGGGCAAAACTAGGGTTGGCAGTGATGGACTAGACATGAAGATGATAGTTCTCACACTTAACAAAGTCACTCTGCCTCTCACTAAGATCTATAACGAAGCCCTCAGACAATCTAAATTCCTCACTTAATGGAAATCAGCCCTGGTAACACCAGTCCATAAAAGTAGAGATTGTGTCATCTACTCCAACTACAGACCAATCTCTATCCTGCCCTTCCCCCCATATCGAAGGCCCTTGAATGAATTGTATCAGATCAACTTGTGGACCATCTTAACAAGTACAATATCCAGTGCTCCCAACAGCACAGATTTAGAAAAGCCCACAGTGTTACTACTACATTGGTAGAGTACACTAACTACATTCATGAGGCACTGGACAATGGCCAGCTCATCGGGTATATCTACATAGACCCAATTGATACAGTTAACCACTAATTATTGATCACAAAACATCATGCACTTGGGCTATCCTTTGATACAGTGAGCTGGTTCAGAAGCTACCTTACCCAGAGAACCCAGTGAGTAAAGATAAATGGCATACTATCGGATTGCAAACAGGTCACACTCGGTGTCCCTCAAGGGTCCACACTTGGACCATTGCTCTTTAGCCTTTTCGTAAACACCCTCCCAGATCCATGCCCATCTAATACTGTACTCTAGCTCTTGAATAAGCTCACTGAATCAGGAGCTCCAACTTAGCTTCCAACAACTGTAAGAGTGGTTTAGGAAGAATAAACTACTGCTAAACTACAAAAAAACAAAGACCACGGTATTCTCCAATCCCCAGAATAAGGTCAAAGTGAGTCAAATTGTTATTTTGAACAGTAGTGATGAACTGCTTGACCAAGTGTGTGCCTTCAAATATCTTGAAGTCACACTAGATAACTCTCTTTCTTTCATCCCATGCATTGACCAAGTGGTTAAAGCAATAAATGCCAGACTAGGAGCCCTTTACAGGCATAGGAACTGTCTGACACAAGACTCCATAAGACTTGCTGTTAACAGTTCAATACTGTCTATTATAGACTGGACTAATGGTTTACAGCATAAACTCCAAAACAGCTTTAAAAAAAATTAAGGTGACACTACATAAAGCATGCTAACTGGTTATGGGTGCTCAGAAACTAATACACATCTGTGACTTTTATGCCCAATCCAGTTGGCTCACACTCCAGGGCAGGATCCTGAATGAAGTATGCCTCCTTGGTAAAAAAGTATGCCTTTGACTTACCCACCCACCCCAATATACAAAAGCTCCTCCAGCATTCACACAGAAACATAGAAACAGAATTTGATGACAGATAAGGACAGCTTGGCCCACCCAGTCTGTCCATTTCCCTACCTGATGGATAAGCTGCAGATTCTAGTTAATCAACAGCTTACTTCCTCCCACCCCCACTAGAATAGCCTTATGCCTGTCCCATGCATTCTTGAATTCTCCCACTGTTCCTGACTCCACAACCTCCTCAGGAAGGCTGTTCCATGTATCCACAACTCTCTCTGTGAAAAAATACTTTCTAACATTACCTCTGAGCCGTCCCCCCTCTATCTTCAAATTGTTCCCTCTTGTTCTTGCACATCTCTACTTCTGAAAGATACTACCCCCTTGTACCTTGTTAATTCCCTTGAGATACTTGAAAGTTTCTATCATGTCCCCCCTCTGCCTCCTTTCCTCAAGGCTATACATATTAAGCTGCTTTAGTCTCTACTTGTATGTCTTCTGGTGCAGACCTTGCACCATTTTGGTTGCTCTCCTCTGAACAGCCTCCACTCTGTCTATGTCTTTACGGAGATGGGGTCTCCAGAATTGCACTCAGTACTCCAGATGGGGTCTCACTAACTGTCTGTAGAGATGGATAACAACTTCCTGTTTTCTACTGTTGATGCCTCTCCCTATGCATCCCAGTATCCCCCCAGCCCTCCTTACTGCCTTCTCACATTGCTTGCCCACCTTTAGGTCATCTGATATAATTACTCCTAGGTCTCTTTTGATTTTTGTTGTTGTTATTAACTCACCCCCCATTGTGTACTCTTCCCCTTGGTTTTTGTTTCCCAGATGCATTACCTTGCACTTCTTTGCCTTGAGTCTGAGCTGCCACATATTTGACCTTTCCTCCAACCTTGCCAAGTCCCTTTTCATTCTTTCCACCCCACCTTGTGTATCAACCCTGTTGCACATCTTTGTGTCATCTGCAAAGAGGCATACCTTTCCTTCCAGGTGCTCTCCAATGTCACTTATAAAGATATTAAAGAGGACCGGTCCCAGTACCAAACCCTGTGGTACCCCGCTAGTTACCCTCCTTTCTTCACTGTGGACTCCGTTTACTATTACCCTTTGCATCCTGTTGTCCATCCAGTTTTTTATCCAGCTACGACCTTGGGACCCACACTGCTGGTACCTCACTAGGAGCGCTGCCAGAAACACCTTCCAGGTGCCTTTCAGAAATATCTCATTAGCCCAGCACTCCTTCATCTACAGGGCCCCTCTGTGGCTCAATGGACTCCCTACTACTCTCACAACTGTCCAGGACATTGAACAGTTCAAATGGGAACTCCATTCGTATCTTATTCTGATGGGTAAATGTGAGTGCACCAATTAGCCTGCTTTACCTCTGCCTACAACAAAGCCCACTCCTGTTTGTCCTCCTCTGCCCCATAATACCTATACCCTTTACTCTCTCATCCTCACACACCCCCAAATATTCCCTCTTTTCCTGTCTATGCTTGGCACAGAAGCACCAAACCTAACTGGTAAGGCCAGTTTCACCCCTATGCTCTAGCACCCTGCTCTTCCCCATTTAATAAGGCTATATTTGGCTGCCATTTTTCCCCTTCCTACTGACAGAGCCAATCAGGCTGCCACTTGTATTGATTTTGCATTGGCCCACATTGTACTGTTTCTCACATTGGGTAACTCTGGAACTGACTGTGCATAATTGAAATACCTTTGTATATCTCATTTTTTGTACTGAACATTGAACCTTTGTAAATGTATTTATTTATTTAAAAGTTGGTAACCAGGAAAGGCACCATGAGCAGAAGCTCATTTCCAGGTGTGACCCGGGTAGGGGGTAGAGAGGAATAAAATACAGCAATTGATAATGCAACATTAATAGCAATGTTGTTACAAAAAAGTAAGAATTTTACATACTAAAAATGAATGCTTTATACATTGAAGAAATAACTTGTATATACAAAACAATACTTACATTGATTATATATAAGGCTGTATTATTAAAAATAATAATAATAAAACTTTATTTATTAAGCGCCTTTCAAGCACCAAGGTGCTGTACAAATGAATGATAAAATCAAAGAATACACATATAAAATCAATAATCTCAGCAACATCAATTCATAAAAGCCTTACTTCACAAAAGTGTCTTAAAATCCCGCCTAAAGGATTCCACGGTCGTGCATTCTCTAAGCTGACGAGGCAGAGAGTTCCAGAGGGTTGGGGCCATAAACACAAAAGCCCTGGCCCCAGTAGACTTCAATATAACCCTCGGAACCTCTAGCAACCCCTCGTTGGCTGAACGGAGCTGTCGTACAGGGCGGTAAGGAATCAGAAGCTCTTTCAAGTAGTTGGGGCCCAGTACGTGCAGGGCTTTGAAGGTCAAAAGACCTACCTTAAAGGTGATCCACCACTGTATGGGCAGCCAGTGCAGATCACACAGCACAGGGGTAATATGTGTCCTTCTAGATACCCCTGTCAACAACCTTCCAGCAGCGTTCTGCACTAGCTGCAAGCGGTGGCTATCAACCCCAGGAAGCCCCAGGTACAGGGAGTTGCAGGAATTCACAATTTCCATGAAAACTGTACTTTGCTATGAATTCCACAACAGCATTGTACATGCAGCGATTTTAACCATTTTGTTAATTTAATTTAATTTTTTTACACGCACAGAAGCAAGAAAAATCCATCAACTGTCCCCACATTTCCGTCTAAATAAATCTTCAGTTAGTTGCCTCTAAGTTCTTTGCTGCTGTATGAGTATTCAATCCAGGTAGGCTGGCAACAATAAAAAAAAAAGAGCCAGAGCGGAGCTTACAACTTACATAAGAGAAACATAGTACATCACGGTCAGCAGCAGTGAAAAAGATGCAATTAAGTACCAGCTGGACTGTAGTGACAGGTTCCCTAACCTTTCAAGCATTACCCTCAGTTGTTTGAGCATTCCGGTACACAGAGCAAGTGTGTCGAGATCGTTCTCTTGATACGGTGCCATGCTGACTGACACAAGATGGAGCATAACAATGGAACAACTTAAAAGTATATTCAATGCTGCAGAGTTGCACATTAATTGCACTTTGTATTGCTCTGACTTCTATTCATATTTTTATTTATACATTCGTATATATGCTTATTTTAAAAAGGATATTTTTAAGAAATTAAAGCATAGTAAAATTTTTAAAATTTAACTAAAAACTTTGTGATTGTGTTTTCCATGAAAAACATAATTTTAGCAGTGCAGGAGCTGTGAAAAACTGCCATTTTTACAGTGAAAATAATATAGCCTTAATTATATACAATGAATTGTAGCAAGTGGAGAGGGGGACAAAGAAGCAGAGGTAAGTGAGTACTAGGAAGGGGAGCAGATACAGGAAGTAGTAGAGGTTGGTTTGAGTAGGCGCTTAAGAGCAGGGAAGGTGGAATAACTACTAGCTCAAAGGTTGTTGTAATCCAAGACATTAAAATAAATAAATAAATGTGGGCACCGAACCGCTCCTCCATAACATTCCACAAATTAATTATTTTATAAAATTATCTATGGCAACACACAGCCTTTGAGGAACTGGTCTAGGATGTTTTGTTACCCTAACAACAACTCTGTCCTGAGGTTAACATTAATCAGGCCCCTACTTACACAAGCAGCATGTATCCCTCCAGGCAGTTCTAGCTCCCTGTCTTGCAAGCACTTCAACTTACAAACATCATAAAAATAGATTTAGAAAATGGGCTTTTTATTTCCTGCCATCTGATTGTCTGGTATCCCTGCCGGGGGGGGTACATTAACTTTCAATAGATGCCCAGGAAATTAAAAGTGCCAGCCCAAGTACCCCTTCACCCACACATGAATCCTTGCGTGCACCCTGCTTAATGATTGGCCAAAACCACCAAACAGTATTTGAAATCTTCGCCATTTTTATCTCTAGCTCAGCGAGAGATATTAACCCAACACTGTAATTCAGTCCCAACTGTGAAAGAAAACCACATAAAAACCTTCATTTCACATATTTATGGTAACTTTAATTTTATTAGTTACAATGCCGTATTCTACCCCCATGCCCCATGACTTTCTACATACTTGAGACAGAGCACTGTGCTTGTCTCGCTCCTCCAGCAGCCTGCAACTTTCACTGCCAATGGCTTTTTCCTCTCCCTAATCGGCAGCCAAGCATGCTGTCAAAAACAAAGAGCCCCCCTTTCCCTCAGAAGAGGTCACTGCCCACTCACCTCCAGAAGTGCAAAAACTTTAACCCCGTCCCACAAATCATGGCTCGTATCCTCCAAGATGTCACCAGTGTTTCTTGGCAGCACCACGGTTGCTTTCCTAGCATTATTCCCACATTCTGACGCATTGTCTTCCCATAATCAAAAAAAAAAGTGTTACACTTTGACTGTGTTTCTTTTTAAAATTAATTTGTAATGCATCACAACAAAGGGCTTTTAAAATGAACTGCAGACTCCCACCACATCTGAAATACTTCAGAACTACCTGTCATTCTCCCATTCTGCAAGATCGCTGTTCAAAACTCTTCTGCACCTCTTCCCCTCTCCAATATAAAAAAAAAAAAAAGAAACGACGAACGGCAGGCCTGCAAATGAAACTGTTCCTTGAAGGGGGCGGTGTCGACTGTAGAAATAGAAACTGTGCTGTAGTGGCACCAAAAGCATTCCACTAGTTAAGTTTACATTTCCTTAACTACACCATCTCCATTAGGACAAAGTTTTCTGTTCCAGTACAGGTGGAGGAACTATTTAATTACAAAAGTTAATCTCAATTAATTATTGTATTAACAATTTTTTTCTCTGCCATTTATTTTTACTGTGCCCATTTTATAAGCACAATAATGCCCTCCAGGGTGGGCGGTATGGACAATACCAGACTGGCCAAAGATGTATAAGCCCTCTCGCTTCGGCATCAGGCCTCATTATGCCCCTCTGGCCAGTCTGGTATTGCCCAGTACCGCCCACCCTGTCGGGCATTATTGCTTGCTTATTCAACCTCAGAAAGAAAGACATCATGATGTATAACAAGATTGTTGTAGCTATGTTACACTTGTGTAGATACATGTACAATAAAATATTTGTGTTCAAGAATTTGTCAAATGGATTTATTTATTTATTGAATTTTGATGACCAGGTAGGCCCACTGAGCCCTGAATTTATTTATAAATTTAATATTAATATTTAATATTTAAGATTTATAAAATGTGGTCTGGTTAATTCTGGTTCCTCATTGGTCAGGGCCCCATTAATGGTATTGCTTTATTCTAGCACATAAACCCACTTTCATGACATGATAGGGGTGCATTAACTCATTCACACCACAAGAGCTCTTTGAGACTTCTACCACTTGTGTCCTGTATACTCTTGGCATTGCATCCTGGGCCTTTCTAAGTAAAATCAAGCCATGATCAGCATGCCACAAATAAATGCAAATACCTCTTGAACCCTAAGTGCTACACACAAAGTATGAGTGACAAAGCTGTTCAGCACAAAATTACCTTTCCAATGGTGCTATGCAATCAATTGTAATCAATTCTGTTTTTATTTTATGCTAGCTGAAATACCAAACAACTGTGGTTTTTGGGGGGATTTATTCAAGGTCCTTAGGTGAGGCTTGAGAAATAAATGTCAGCCATGCACACCATACCTTAAACAAATGCAAATAACTCCAAAAGTATACATGATAGACACAACGTATCAGCAGCAAAGTTGTTCAGCACAAAATTACCTTACTAACGGTGCTATGCAATCAATTCTAAGCAATTCAGTTTACATAATATTTAGGTTAAAACTGCTGACTTCCTCAGACATTTTCAGGCCTGAGTGAAAGTCAGTTGAGTACGTCTACAGTCATTATTGGCCTGAGTGGCTATGCTTTCAGACACCACCTACAGGCATATCTAGGCCTGAATGAGTTAATTGAGAGCACATCAAAAGGTCAATATGCTAATTACATAACCTTATGGTCAAAAGGTCACCATGCAAATCAAAGAAACTGTCAACATCAAAAAGAAACCAGCAAATAAAAAAAAAGATGACGAAACTTGCCATCACCCATGGCAACATTGCTCAAGATCCTTAAACTGCAAAGGAAATCCATCTAACAACTTTGAGGAAACATACTCTTACTAAAAAGTCCAAACTCAAAAAGTCTCAGTGCTGCTCACACAAGAACAATGTCTTGAACACCCAATGAAAAACACAAAATATACTCCAAAAACTATGACTCTACATAACAACAGAAACATATATATATATATATACACACACACACAGCATTAAACTAGCAGCAAAATATCTAACTTCTACAAACATTAGCAAAATAAGCATTTACCTATAAGAAATGCAGCAACAAACACAAGACAGCCTCTAACTCTCTGCTTACACCTCGTTATCAAATATACTGCAGTACACCAAGGTTAGGTCACATGGCATCTAATCAACAGCCCAGGTTTTCTGGTCAGACTCAGACATCATGGAAAGTACAAAAAGTGCAGCCCTAGCTTCTAGCTCAGTGTCACAGATTACATGGGAAGTACAGGATGTTAAAATTCAGGAATACCTATTTAAAGCAACAGGACCTACTATAACCAGGCAACCAAAATTCACTGCTTGCAGTGCAATCACACCTAACTAGTGAAGCAATTCAACTACAAACTCCTCCTCCTCCTCCTGTGACTGTTCATAGCCCCACCTTCCCCTTAGGATTCGCCTGCCCCCCCCCGGCCCAATGTCCTGTTTTTCAGATATGAAAGTTCCCCGAAGCCATCTAACTTATGTATTTGCTTCTTATTTGCATTATTCCACAAGTGTGTATTGTAATACTTCTGACACTGGGTCACTGGCCCTAAATTGTATGTACTTCTGAGCTTTGTCACTGTCTACAGTACAAGTCACATTAAACTGTTCCATTAACTCACTGGTGTAGCATTTCTTTTCTGTGATTCTACTGTTGTGGCAACTTGAATTGTTGAAGCTTTTAATTCTTTTCCAACCATTCTTCACTGCCTATTCAACTCACTTGTACCTGTTTAGTGATATGGCAGTAGCTGTTTTGCAGTGATTATGCAATGCATTTTCATGGCATTGTTTATAAATATCACAGCATTCCTTAAGAGCATTGTTTATAAATATAACAGCATTCCTTAAGAGCATTGTTTATAAATATCACAGCATTCCTTAAGAGTTGTTTAGTCTGCCTTCTGAAATAAAACTCATAAGCACTCAGCTGAAAATAAAGCTTATAGTCCTAACAGCTAGTTGCAAACCAATACTAACCTTTTACTAATTCATTGACTTAAACACTGCACAGATTAGGAAACTTATTGAACAATGCTACACCAGTGAGTTGAGGGAACAGTTTAATGTAACTTGTACTGCATATTCCTGAACTATTTGTTACCTTTATATGCTTTGTATTCCTGATGTGGAGCCTTTGCAAATGGGTCTTTGACTCAAAGGGTTATAATTCTGATTGCCTAAATAAATAAATAAATCTTGTCCCTGCTGCATATCTGATTTATGCTGTCTTAAAATTGATCATTTATACTGTAGATTCAGCATCAAATTGCAAGACACTGCTAAACAACTAGCATTACTAAACATTTTATAAGTGGAATACTGGAATTGCATTGAAGGATTATGTTTTTCAATGTGTCTTCTGGGGTTCAAGTCCTGAGCCCCAAAAGGATTCAAACACACTAGTCAGTACATTAACATAGCATTAACCCCCATCATGCCTTATTCTTTACATGTTTGCAGGTAATTGTCCTCTGATCCCCCTCCCAGAAATAAATCTCTCCACAACTATTTCTGTTGGATGCATGCTGGCAATATTTATTAAAGGCACGCAAGTTATCTTTACATCCCAACTTCAATTTCAATGGTATACACTACAGTACAGTACCTCCACAATAATTCATTCTGTTTCTTCTTTCTGGAAACCTTCTGCCAACTTAATCCTCTCCTCCTTGCTTGTAGCACTTCGGGGTCTGGACACCATCTGATCCGGCCCTCCCCATCATAACCAGAACCAGGTACCACCACTAGGTACCACCACCACTTAGTACCACTAGCAGGTACCCCCACTTATCCGGGCCCAACCCGCACAGGGTCCATTCCCGGTCCATACCCCACTAGGTCTGGACACGTGATCTAGCACCTAGTATCTATTTCTTCCCCCTCCCCCTCTACTTCTACACCTGGGTTCCTCTGCCCCCAGCCCATGCTGTCTACCCTCCCTCTCCTGACCCCTTTCTCCCTTTGTTCCTCCATTTCTTTCTCCTTTGTTCCCTTTCCCTTTCTTGTCCTTCTCCTTTAGGGCTACCTGTTGCCCACCCCAGGTCCCCTGCCAGCCCCCAGGACCATAGGCTGACCTTCTGCAGCTCCCCAACCCCATTTTGGGGTCCAATGGGAGACCATGTTTATACCCTCAACTTCCCATGCAGTGCCAGCCAGTGGCAAAAACCTCTTTACTTAGTGCAGGGTGGGTGGGTGGGAAACATTATCCCAGCAAAAGAGGGAGACCAACAGCTCTGCAAGCTCTTACATAGCCCAAGCAGGCCCCACCTCCGAGCCCCCCTCTCTGGCCCCTCCCCTTGACCAATTGGGATGCTCTCTTGTCCCTAGTCATTTGACCCTCTCTGACACCCTCTCTGACATCCCATCCCCCTTCCCTTTCCTTCTTTCCTATCCCTTCCCCACTTTGCTTTTCTGGCAGGGGGACATTAGACAAACTGGCCTGCCTTTTATTGGCAAGCCTGATTATCAAAGGCTCTAAAAAACAATTAAGATTTGAGTTCATTTTCAAAACATAATTTAATTTAAAATAATGTATGATAAATATTTGAGAACATCATGGCATCCTTTCTAGGGCATGATCCTGAGTCACAACTGGAAGCACAAAGTGGGCACAGAGACTACTTTGTGGAATGCCAAACATTTTGCCCCATCAAGAAATGCTCAACAGAGCTGTAAATTGCTGATGTGGGCCATGCAAAATCATTTTTTTGTTCCCTGGAGGAGGGGGAGGAATGCAATGTTTGTGAGTTGCAGGAACATTCAGACAAAGTGTCAACTTGATTAAAAACTTAACTCCATTACATTCACAATTTGCATATAGCAATAAACCCTTATTTCTGTGTATTTTGCATACTAGAACAATAAAGTTCAAAAATTACATGGCCAAGCAAAGAAGAAAATAAAAAAAGTGTGTTGTTCAACTGTATGAAATGAAACTTAAAACTATGAGTCAGTAAATCTTGCAGGGAAAACACTCCTTTTACTCTCTGCCCCCCCCCCAACCCATAACATCTGATCAAATACAAGGGGAGAAGAGAAAGAAAAATGCAGTTATTTAATGCAGGAAGAGAACAAAGTATTATTTGAAGGGGGTAATAAAAATAAGAATTTTATGTCTCAGTCAAGTAAAGTATCTCACAAAATTGAAAATAAAAGGCTAAATAAACTATTAAGATATTCAGGAACCCTTAATTAGGAAACTGAATGGTTCATTGGTGATTTGGGTGTGGCTATCGAGCCCTGGCAATTTAAATTTTCCATTTATACAGATGCCATTCTTTTACATTTGATACATCCCAAGACCTCACTACCAGCAGTCTTGGACATTATCTGAAGCATTGGTGCCATCTCTAATTATAAACTGAATATTGATAAAATGGAAGTTACAATGCTATATGCTCGGGCTACTAAGGCTGATATCGCTGATCTTGGGTTGGTGTGGATGCTGGATAAACTTAAATATTTGGGTATCTATTTGAGCACTTCTTCAAGGAAAATGAAACAGTATAATTTGGACTTCTTGTTTGACCATAACAAGCAGGATTTGGCTTGTTGGACTCATCTCCCACTATCTCTCTGGGGTAGGATTAATGTGGTAAAGATGAACCTACTGCCAAGGGTCTTATGTTCTCTACACATGATAACCCAGTTTATTCCTCAAGCCTGGTTTAATGGGTTGCATAGAGTTATTTCTCATTTTATTTGGTATGGTAAAGTGGCTAGGCATGCCTTTCATAAACTTACTGCTCCTAAAGGGGATGGTGGACTTCAACTTCTTAATTTTTATTTGTATTATTTAGCCATTTACAGTGGTAAATATTTCCAATGGTACTGGGACTCTTTGGGTGCAGCCTCCAGCCCTTATGTCCCTAAAAGGTTGGCTATTGAATGATTTTTTATTAGACAGTTGAAGCTCAATATTGTTATGCTATTGCATATGCCTCCTAATAATATTCCTTGTGCCCATGAGACATCTACAGCCACCTCAGTGTGACTGCATAGGAAGTTATGTAACTTACTCCATTTGGATCCTGTTAGGGATACTGCTCAGCCTATTGTGGGTAATTCTAGCAGTAGTAGTAAGTAGTGAAAATATTATTCAATTGACAAGCATAAGAATAGGAAACTCGACTGGGACAAGTTCATTTCCAGCGAGGTCCTTGACATAATTTCTAATTCTAAAGTGGCAGGGCAGGTAATTACCTCTTCTTTTTGGCCTTAAAAGGGTATTAACATTGGTTGAACAGCTTATACCTATAGAGCTTTGCTTAAGTTTGTGGAATTCCAGCACCATTATAACATGCCTAATATGGATTGTTTTAAATATTTGCAGCTAACCCATTCTTTGTTTCAACATTTTGGTTCTGGCTTGTGGTCTAATGAACATGGGCAGAAGCTTTTACCCCTGGCAACAGGGGCACTTTGCTCTCATGCCATTTTCTTTCTCTGTTCTCAGTTTTATGCATTACTTCCTAATAACGCAAAGGGTGGAGTGCTATCTTGAGATCATGCTCTTCTCGCTTCTGTTGGGATGCATGATTGGTCTCTTATTTGGGAGAATATGTATAAAATATCTTAAGAATGACCAATATCGGTTTATACAGTTTACACTACTATATCATCTGTATTACACCCCTGTTAAATTACACAAAATGGATAAGGTGCCTTCTGATTCTTGTACTCACTGTCAGAATGGTCCAGGTTTGCTCTTACATATTATGTGAGATTGCTCCAGGGTCACTCCTTTTTGGGCTACAATACGGTCAAAGCTTGATCTTCTTTTGGGATTGGATCATGTGTTCTCTCTAGACATATGCTTACTTGGTGTGTATTAGGATAAATTGCTAGAGATGCAGAAAAATCATATGGACTTAATCTCTGTTTGGGCCAAAAAAGTCATTTTGAGAAACTGATGTGACCAGGCCATACCTTCTTATGCGGAGTAGTATAAAAAATTATATTTGCTCTTCAAGCAGAGAAAATGATTGCCAGTATGATGGACTGAATGACAGCATATCAAAAGAAATGAGAACCTTTATATACCTTACTGTTGTTAAATGCATGAATTAAGGGCTCCCTTGCCTTCCAGTTACCATTTGGATGGAGTTATGGATTCTTTTTCTCCTCCTTATATTGCAGTTTTGGTTCCTGGTTATTTTCATTTATCTTATTGGAATCTTCACATTTCTTCACATTCCAGAATATGGGTGGGGGTGGTGGGCACTGGGTGGATGCTCTTGTTGTTCATTTAGGTTTCTTGTTTATCAGTTTCAAGTTCAAGTTTCAAGTTTATTGCAGGAAAGACTCCATTGAGCAAGCTCATTCAAAAGGAGGTCCTGAGGCACATACACATACAGTTCGCAATTACATAGGCAGGAGATATACAATGTAGGACAACAGGAAGAAAAAAATATATAAAATTAAGAGGTATGCACAATAGAAGTCCTTATACTATGTATGCAGTACATTCCAGTTTTAACCTAGCCCTAAATTATGCAACACATTTCAGCTTAAAAAGTAGAGGGCCAGTTGGTACCTAGGGAGTTGACTTGGCGTTGGGGGCCTAGTAGCACCTACATATGTCTTTTAATTCAGAGATAGCTAGTGTTTTGTTGGAGTTAATTGATACGGTGCTGGTTAGTTACAGCATGGCTTGTAGTTGGCTCCAAATGTTTGGTAGGGTGTAAGAGACAGCTCATTGGCCGGCTGTGGTATGTGTCCTGGGAACATCTAGTAGGATAAGGTCAGATTTCCTTAGGGAGTAGGCGCTATGCAAGATGTGTATGAGAGACATTAGATAGACAGGCAGTTTGTGGAGTAGTAATTTGAGGGTCCAAATGCCAGCATGCAAGAGGTGTCTGGTGGCAAGAGAGGACCACCCAACTGCTGCATAAAGATCACAGTGGTGGGTCCTGTACGCCGAGTTACTAATGAAGCAAAGAACATGGTGGTTGAGTACGTCCAGTTTAGATAGGCTCAAGGTTGGGGAGGAGATAAAGATAAAGTCTCCATAGTCAAGCAAGGGAAGAAAAGTTGCTTGGACCAGTCTTTTGTGGGTTGCGAGAGAAAAGAGGGTCCTATTTCTGAAGAAGAAACCCAAGCGTGCTTTAAGCCTCTTTGATAGATCCTCGATGTGGTCATTGAAGGAAAGCTTAGTGTCTATCCACATACCTAGATATTTAAATTTAGGTACAACTTCCAAGGGTTCACCTTGGGAGGTAACTATGAAGTTATTAGGTGTGGTAGAGAAGCTTGGCATTGATAAGGTTGCTTTCTAACTGGATAAAGTCAGCTTGGAGTGCTACCCTGACTTCAATTAAGGACGAGCCTGATGCGTACAACAAAACCATATCACCCACAAAGAAATGTGTGCTTGAGTTCTTTATGTGGGAGTCAAGGTTGTTAATGCAGAGGGAAAAAAGGATTGGCCCTAGGATGGAGCCTTGAGGGACTCCTCTGGCAATTGGAAGGGGAGCAGATAGTAGGTCATCAGCCTTGACTTTTTGTATCCTTTCCGTGAGATAACTGGTAAACTACCGCAAGATAAGTGGAGTGGCACCTATGTGGGCAAGACAGGTGATTAGGAGGTGATGGTCTACAGTGTCGAAGGCCTTGCTGAGGTCTAGAAAGACTGCACCAGTAACCTTCTTGGTGTCCATAGCATGGATCCAGTCATTAGAGACTTTAGCCAAGGCTGAGATGGTACTGTGCTTTGACCTGAAACCAGATTGGGCTGGGTTTAGGAGTGAGTGTGCTTCAAGGTGATTTTTTAGTTGGTTGTATATAAGTTTTTCCAACACTTTGGAGAGAATGGACAAGATAGAGATAGGTCAGTAATTGTTTAAGTCACAGGGCTCTCCTGATTTGAAGAGAGGAAGAACATGGGCAGATTTCCAGCAGGATGGAACAGTGGCTATGGTAATAGAGAGGTTGAAGATGTGAAGGATGGGGGCTGTGAGCTGGGCATAGCCTAACTGTAAGAAAAATGATTCCAGGCCATCGTCCCCTGCACTTTTCTTGCCGTCAAGGCTAAGAATTATGTCTTTGACTTCTTTGTAGCTAAACAGGCACAACTGGAAGGGATGAGGTGGATTAGCATGCGTAGAATCTGGTTTAGTGTGGCTATTCACTCGGCTAGCATATGGGGAGGAGTCGAATGCCAACCCGGCTGTGGCAAAGTGAAGGTTAAGTTCTTCGAGGATTTGCAGTTTATTTTCAACTATACCGTCCTTGGCCAGAGTCTTAGTTGGAAGGGAGGGAGCAGCAGAATGGCCTTCAATGGGATTTCAGTGTCTTCCAGATTTTTTGGGAGTTCCCTTTGGCCTACTCCAGAGTGGAGATGTAGAAGTTTGCTTTAGTAGTCCGTACACTTTCAACACAGGCATTTCTGGCAGTTCTAAATGCCTGCCAGTCTGTCGGGTTCTTTGTGTGCCTGGCCCTAGCCCATAGCTTGTCTCTATTGGTAAGTTCATATTTGAGCTCTTGGGTGAACCACAGATGTGAGATTTTCTGCACCCTCATTTTAATAAGAGGAGCATGCTTGTTAATGAGGGTCAAGGCAGCAGTTCAGGAGTCCTAGGACTTCATCAAGCACCGCCCAGGTGCAGGTGCCTTGCTACTGTTCCCAGGCTTTAGGAGGCTTGAATCTGGGTGCAGAGGGCTCAGCGGGTCAGTCGGCGGTTGAGGAAGCAGTTCAGGCTTCCTTGGACTTCAGCGAGCACCGCCCAGGTGCAGGTGCCTAGTTCTAGTTCTTGTTTGTCTGTTGTTGTAGTTTTTTGTATTCCATCATAACTTTTAATAATGTTTATTCAATAAAAAAAAGATCTTCAGAAAAAAAAACAGCAAAAGCTAGTGAGACAGCAAGATGTTATGGATCAAAAAAACGGAGGCTCAAATCAAGAGGTCCTGCTCCTAGTAATAAAAATTCACCTGGCCCAAACTCTATTTCCCTTCAAGAAAGTAGTAACAGAGCAAAGATCAACCATGCCCCCTAAAATACAAAATAGAGCTGAGAAAAGAAAAAGATAAAAAAAAATAAAAAACAAGCAATGTGCTTCAAATCAAACAGATGAGGATAGTGGGAGTACAAGTACAGTACAAGCCATATTAAACTGTTCTGTCAATGAGCTGGTTTAGCATTTTTTTTTACAGTTGGCACTGCATTGGCAACTCATACTGCATGGTTTTTCAATGCTTAATCAGCTTAAGAGCAATGTTTGTAAAATATTTTTGCATCTCAGTTGGAATGTATCTGAAGTCCAGTCACAGTGCAATGCAAAACTGGGTTTGAAGTCTTAAGAAACAATTTGTGCAGGGCTTTGTACTGTTTGTGCAGGGTTTTGTACTGTTTGTGCAGGGCTTTGTACTGTTTGTGCAGGGCTTTGTACTGGATTGAGAAACACTTATGCAACTCAATCATAAATGCTAAAGCAACTCATTGGAGGAACAGTTTAATGTGAATTGTACTATACATTATGGGTACAAGAAGAACCACACAAAAAATGGTAAGCCTCATCCAGACCAAGACAGAGACATATTCAAACCCATTCATAATAATGAGACTAATAACAAAAATGAGAAAGAAAATAATGGAGAGACATATCTCAAATGGGCCATGAAAGTTACTGGAAATATTTCAGGAATCCAAGAGAATCTAGAGAAGTTAAAAGAAAAGAAATACCTAGATGTATGAAAGAAGTTAAATCCTCTTGGTGAAATCTGGACGCATACAGTAACTAGAGACTGAAATAAAATGACTCAATGGGCTAGAAAAGCACCAATCAGATCTGGCTGACAAAGTAAACCCTTTAATAGGAGACATGGCACAAATTAAACAAACTCTGATCAGAGCCACAATGGCTGCTGATATAGTAATGCTATAAGAGATTTATTTATGTCTGCCTGTCTGTATGTATATATTTCAAAGGTTTTACCAGGAAAGACATACTGAGCTGGTATCAGCTCATTCTCACTTCCAAAATTGACTCACAAATCCTCTGGACAGGGGTGGTGTAGGTAAGGGGTGACTAGCCCAAAACATACAAAAAAGAGAAAACCTGCACTACAAAACAACCAAGGCACCAACTTTTTATCAGTTTCAAATGCTTTATTGCAGAAGTATAACAAATAAAGGTGCACGGTGGGTGGGCAGAGGGGGACAGTGAAAAAGCAGGGATACTGAACGAATATTTCTGCTCAGTATTCACAAAAGAGGAGGGGGAAGTGCCTAATTCAATTAACAGAAGCACTCTTGATAGGGTGGTCAATCCCTGTCCTTTCACAGAAGAAAGGGTTCTGCAAGAACTCCTAAAACTGAAGGTGGACAAAGCAATGGGGCCTGATGGAATTCACCCCAGAATTCTAAAAGAATTAAGGGGGGAACTAGTGAATCCACTGGCTACTCTTTTCAATAAATCATGGGAGAATGGTGTGGTACCCGAGGACTGGAGGAAGGCGGATGTGATTCCCCTTCACAAAAGTGGAACCAAGACAGAGGCAGGAAACTACAGACTTGTCAGTTTGACCTCTGTGGTAGGGAAAGTGATGGAGTCACTTCTGAAGGAAAGAATAGTTGAGTACCTAGAGGCCAGTGGGGCACAGTACCCAAGGCAGCAGGGGTTCACAGTGGGAAGGTCATGTCAGATGAATCTAATAGATTTCTTTGACTGGGTGGCCAAAGTAGTAGACCAGGGAGGGGCTGTGGACATGGCCTAACTAGACTTTAGCAAGGCATTTAACACAGTCACACACAAAAGATTAATAGTCAAATTAACCAGCCTGGGAGTGGGTCCTAGGGTGGTAGCCTGGGTAAAACATTGGCTGGACAACAGGACACAGAAGGTAATTGTAAATGGAGTCCACTCTGAAGAAAGAGGGGTTACTAGTGGGTACCGTAGGGTTCAGTATTGGGTCCAGTCCTTTTAATGTCTTCTATAGTGACATTGCAGAGGGACTGAAGGAAAAGATGCCTCTTGCAGATGACAAAGATCTGCAAAGGGTTGATACACAAGGAGGCATGAAAAGGATGAGAAGGGACTTGGCAAGGTTGGAGAAATGGTCAGAAGTATGGCAGCTAGGATTCAATGCAAAGAAGTGCAAATAATGCACCTGGGAAACAAGAACCCAGGGAAGAATACACAATGGGGGAGGAAGTAACAACAACAAAAAGGAAAGAGACCTGGGGGTAATCATATCAGATGACCTTAAGGTTAGCAAGCAAATGGAGAAGGCAGTAGGAGGGCTGGGGTATACTGGGATGCATAGGAAGAGGCATCAGCAGCAGAAAACAGGAAGTTGTTATCCTCTGTACAGGCAGTTGGTGAGACCCCATCTGGAGTACTGTGTCCAGTTCTGGAGACCCCATCTCCGCAAGGACATAGACAGGATAGAGGCAGTCCAGAGGAGGGCAACTAAAATGGTGCAGAGTCTGCAAGAGAAGCCTTATGAGGAAAGACTAAAGGAGCTTGATATGTATACCCTTGAGGAAAGATGGGAGGGGGGACATGATAGAAACTTTTAAGTACCTCAGTGGAATCAGCAAAGTCCAAAAGGGTAGCATCTTTCAGAAAAAGAGACGTGCAAGAACAAGGGGACACAATTTAAAGATGGGGGGGTTCAGGGACAACGTGAGGAAGTATTATTTCACAGGGAGGGTAGTGGATGCATGGAACAGCCTTCCTGAGGAGGTTGTGGGGTCAAAACTGTGGGAGAATTCAAGAATGCATGGGACAGACATAAGGCGATTCTTGTGGGGTTAGGAAGAAATAGGCTGTTGGTTAACTAGGATCTGCGGCCTATCCTATAGGTAGGGAAATGGACAGACTAGATGGGCCAAGCAGTCCTTATCTGCCATCAAAGTCTATGTTTCTATGTTTCTATGTTTCACAGACATATCTACTGGCCACAAGTTGCCCCAGGGCTTCAAGTAAGAAACCCTTCAGCAGGGGACGTGGTTAGCAGGAGAGAAGTGATGTCCATTTATACAAGCATCTCTTGAATAAATGTGATATTAATTAGAAATAAATTTACATATGTACACAAATACAAAAAAAGTGAAAAACATGAGAAAATACAGAAATCATAGGAGAGTCAAAATACCATCCAGACCATTCAATCATAACATTTCTAAGATCATTAAAAAAATAAATAAAAGCCATGATCAAGAACAACATTTCTGTTAGCTTATTGCAACCTGAAACATGCATATTCTATATATTCAGCAAATTTATAATGTGTAAATGTTAGCTTAAGTAATTTGTATCTGTTCTCTTTTAGATGACTATCTTCTATCTGATCTTGTCCATCATGGAGTTAGGAATTTGTTGATCGCACTTGCCTTGCCAGATCACAACAGCCCCCCCTCCACCCCTTTTCCATCTATCCACAGCCAGCATGTCTCCAGTTTCAAGTTGCAATAAGCAAACATTTTTTTTTCTTGATCATGGATTTTATTTAAAAACATTATATTGGCAAAGTTTTCTGATGCAGTCCCTGCACCATTTTGGTTGCCCTTCTCTGGACTGCCTCAATTTGGTTAATGTCCTTATGAAGGTGTGGCCTCCAGTACTGCACACAGTACTCCAGATGGGGCATAACCAGTGTTTTGTAAAGAGGGATTATTATCTCCCTCTTCTGACTTGTGATACCCCTACTAATACACCCGAACATTCCCATAGCCTTACCTACTGCTTCAGTGGTCTGCTTGGATGATTTCAGGTCATCGGTGATGATGATGCCCAAGTCTCTTTCTGCCCTTGTGACTGCCAGCAACTCCCCTCCCAGCCTATAGGTGTCTTCAGGGTTTCTTTTCCCTATGTGCATGATTTTGCACTTCTTTGCACTAAACCCCAGTTGCCACTCTTCCGACCATTTTGCTAGTTTATCCAGATCTCTTCTCATCCTGCCCACCCCATCTGGATCATCTACTCTGTTGCAACTCTTGGTGCCATCTGCAAAGAGACAAACCTTACCCTCCAGTCCATCTGCAATGTCACTGATGAAAATATTGAAGAGGACTGGCCCCAGGACTGATCCCTGAGGTACCCCACTTGTGACATGCATCTATTCTGACTGTATACCATTAACCACCACTCTGTTTTCTGCCTGTCAACCAGTTTGCCACCCAGTTGACCAACTTCTGAGCCACCCCAAGCCTACGCAGCTTATTAATAATCTTCTATGTGGAACAGTATCGAAAGCTTTGCTGAAGTCAAGCTAGGCGACACAACTGCTCCCCCTTGGTCCACCTCTCTGGTTACCCAGTCAAAGAAATCTATGAGATTAATTTGACAGGACCTTCCTTTTGTAAACCCATGCTGTCTTGGATCCTGTGCTCCTATGGATTCCAGGTGTTGCACTATCCTTTCCTTAAGGAGTGCCTCCATAATCTTGCCCACTACTGAGGTAAGATTGATTGGTCTGTAGTTCCCTGCCTCCTCCCTGCTACCACTCTTGTGGAGTGGGATCACATGAGCCCTTCTCTAGTCTTCTGGGACCTCTCCTCTGTTCAGGGACTCACTAAACAGTTCTGATAATAGCTCTGCTATTTCCACCCTTAGCTCCTTTAGTACCCTGGGATGTATGCCATCAGGTCCCATTGCCTTGTCCACCCTTAGCTTATCGAGCTCTTGTAGGACCCTTTCTTTTATGAAGGGACTAGTACTCACCTCCCTCCCCCCTGTGTCCATGGTGCTGAGCTGTGGGCCCTGCCCTACCTTCTGTTCAGTAAAGACTGAGCAGAAGTATCTAGTTAGGATAGATGCTTTTACATGGTCCTCCTCCTCACAAGCCCCCTTATCTCCTTTGATCTTAGCAATACCCTCTCTGGACTGTCTCCTTTCACTAATGTATCTATAGAAAGTCTTGTCACCTTCTTTTACTGTCTGTGCTAGTGTTTCCCTCGGTTTGGGCCTTTGCCTGCCTTACTGCCTTTCCTGCTTCCTTAGGGAAGTTTGCTCTCCTATCTTCATCCCGCTGTGTTCCTTATATTTCCTGAAGGCCAGCCTTTTGGCTTGACCTTTTCGTTACTACGTTTTAGAGAACCAAGGTGGTTTCTCTTCTTTGCTCTTTCTTTCTCTCTAACACAATGGGATGTTGCATCAAGTATTGAATCCTTAATGCTTGCCTACTTTGCCTGTACCCCCTCACCTGTATTTCTTTTTGGCAGGGCTAGCTTAACTCTGTTGGCCATCTTATCAAAGTCAGCTCCTCTGAAGTCCCATATTTTTGCCTTTGAATGGGATGATTTAGTTGTAGTGTCCAAATTGAACCATACCATGTGATGGTCACTGGCCCCAGGTGACCTTCTACCTGGAGATCTGTGATCCTTTCCCGGTTAGTCAGTACTAGATCTAGGATAGCCCTGTCTCTTGTGGGTTGTTGTACCAGTTGTTTGAGGCCTTCCCCCTGCAGGGAATCCACCATGTGTCTAGTTCTGGCAGATGTTCCTGCTGGTATTGACCAATCTGTATCTGGCATGTTGAAGTCTCCCATTATAACAACCTCCCCTTTAGCTGTTATGTTTTGTATATCTTCTAACAGTAATGTGTCTATGTCCTCCCCCTGATCTGGGGGCCTCTAGACAACCTCAGTTCTTATAGCTGTCCCATTTCCTGATTCCATGGTGACCCACAGTTCTGGCTCCTTATGTGTATTCTGAATTTCTGTAGCTTTGATATTTTGATTGACATACAGGGCCACTCCACTCCTCCCCCTTTTTGCACCTCTGTCTCTTCTGAACAGTACATAGCCAGGTACTGAAATCTCCCAAGTGTAGTTACTGGTAAACCACATCTCGCTAATTGCTACTACATCCAGTTTAGCCTCTGTTATTATTGCCTGCAGGTCTGGGATCTTGTTTCCCAGACTGCGAGCATTTGTGTACATGATTTTCCATTGGCCAGATTTTGGTGTGTTAGTTGTTGGGTGAGATCTGGCATTTCCCATGTGCATCATATGGGGAGCTGTATCCTTTTCCTTATCTGGTGATGCAAATGAACTGCAAACATGCCGAACTTCTGTTTGACCACTAGCTGAGGGGGGGACGGGTGTTCTTCCCATTCAAAGTATGGGGTGCTACTCCCCTCTCCCCATTTGCTAGTTTAAATATTCTGCAAAGACATCAAACTTTTGCCCCAATGCACTGACTCCCTCCATAGTCAGATGCAGTCCATCGAATTTAAAGAACTTTTGCTCCCAAAACTGTTGCCAGTTCCCAACAAATTTGTGTCCTTTTTCCTGGCACCAGCCCTTGAGCCACATGTTTAGCTCCTCTATCTCCCCTTCTCTGACCTTCCATCCATCTGCCCCCCTCTCCCAGACTGGCAGGATCTCAGAGAAGGAGATACTGGATGAAATGGATGATAGTTTGTCACCTAGTCTGGTCAGGTGTTCCTTGGTCTCCACAACTGACCGGCTGGTGAGATCATTAGTCTCTATGTGTACCAGGATGTCAGTGTTTTCTTTTGCTTCCTAAACAATTTTAGCAATGTGGTCAGTGTCTCTCCATGCTGATGTACTTGGGAAACATCTGACCATTACCCCTGGCTGGAGATAGGTATCAACTCCCTGAATCATGGAGTCTCCTATGATCAGAAGTTTTTTGGATTTCCTTTTTGCTTTTTTTGTTTTGGTTCCTGTTTTGGGTGAGTTTTGTTGTGCTAGCTCCTGTGCTGCAGTGTTCTGCTCTGCAGTGTCCTCTGTCCCTTTGTTTGATTTCAGAGATAGAGGCAGATACCTGTTTCTAGTTTTTATATGGTTTGTGGAGGTAATATGTTGGAGAGCACTGAGTGATGGGGCACCCGATTTGCCCCTCCTAACCACCTGCCAACCTCCCAGACCAACTACCCTCTGTGGTTGAGGTGCTTCTGTTGGATGTTGGGGAAACAGTGGGTGGTTCTTATAATATATTTCCTCTTGAATATGAAATTTGAGGTGCACAATCTCTGCCCATGCTGCCTGAAGCTGAGCCCTAAGATCTCCAATGGCCCAGCATGTAGGACAGTGTCCTAAATCCTGTAAAACTGCCCTTCTGAAAGGTATTACTCAGTACCTGCAGTTAATGATGTCCATTCCAGATAAGTTGCTGAGTTTATAACCTACTCAGAGTAATTAGAAGGAAGAAAATTAAAGCAAAAGTTTGATTTTGTGTTTTGTTTGTTTGATTTTGTATAACTTGTTATAACAAGTTAAATTACTACTGCCCCTGTAAATGAGGTCACTGTGTGGATACCCCACTAATCCACCCCTTCCTGCTTTGTCACATGCAATGTCATTATTGTGCTACCCTATAAAAGGAGTGTAGTGTGGGGTGGTTGGCAATAGGGGGGTGGCTGTCTGGGCCCTTCCCCTGCCAAAAAAGAAGAACCAAGGATGAAAGAAACAAGCAGGTAAGAGCAGAAACAATCAGTCAGCAACAAATGCAGTAACCCTGAAAGCTTATCCTAATGATAGATAAAACTGTAAAACCTGTAAAGCACCACCTGTAATAATTTCACAGAAGATATACCCTGTAAGAAACACTTTGCTACAGAGAAAAATAAAGCAGTAACAGAAAATATACCTTGCAAAAGACAATTTGAATCAGAAGATTAAAGCAGTAATCTGTTAGCACACACCTGTAATAATGCAGCAGAAGGTATACCCAGCAACAACAATTTGAATCAGAGAAAAATAAAGCAATAAAATGTTAGCAACAAACAGTGACAATCCCTGTGAGTACAAAATAAAAATAACAACACACAGTAAATCTGCCTAACCAAAAGAAGTTTTAATCCTTTCCCTTGCTCTGGTAAGGTTCTTTGCTCTGTCCTTTCAAGCAACCTAGAAGGAAAGAGCTCAGGTGAAGCTAGGTGCCTTGGCCAGCAAACCTAGCCTTGTAGGTAAATACATTGGAAAAATGGGTAAACACATGACCCCGATGAAGGTGAGATGCTGTAGGTAAATACATTGGAAAAAACAGGTAAATGCAGGACTCCACTGAAAATGAGATGTTGTAGGTAAATACACTGGAAAAAATGGGTAAATGTAGCACCCTACTGGAAATTAGATGCTGTAGGTAAATACATTGCAAAAAATGAGTAAACACATGACCCCACTGGAAACGAGATGCTGTAGGTAAATACATTGAAAAAATGGGTAAATGCAGGACTCCACTGGAAATGAGATGTTGTAGGTAAAAGCATCAACAAATGGGTAAATGCATGACCCCACTGGAAATGAGATGTATAAGCAAATACATTCGAAAAAATGGGAAAGACGGTACCCCACTGGACATGAGATTTTGTACGTAAATACACTGAAAAAATGGGTAAACACAGGACTCCACTGGACATGAGTTGTTGTAGGTGAATACATTGGAAAAAATGGGCAAACACAGGACCCCACTGGAAATGAGATGTTGTAGGTAAATACATTGGAAAAAAGTGGGTACATGCAAGATCTTACTGGAAATGAGATGTTGTAGGCAAGTACATTGCAAAAATTGGGTAAACACATGACCCCACTGGAAACAAGATGCTATAGGTAAATACATTGAAAAAAATGGGTAAATGCAGGACAGCACTGGAAATGAGATGTATAGAAATACATAAAAAAATGGGTAAGATCTCACTGGACATGAGATGTTGTAGGTAAATACATTAAAAAAATGAGTACATGCAGAACCCCACTGGAAATGAGATGTTGTAGGTAAATGCATCAAAAAATGGGTAAATGCAGGACCCCACTGGAAATGAGGTGTTGTAGGTAAATACATCAAAAAATGAGTAATTGCAGGACCCCACTTGAAATGAGATATTGTAGGTAAATGCATCAAAAAATAGGTACATGCAGGACCCCATTGAACATGAGATGTCGTAAGCAAATACATTGGAAAAAAATGGGAAACACAGTACCCCACTGGACATGAGATATTGTACGTAAATACACTGAAAAATTGGGTAAACACATGACCCCACTGGACATGAGATGTTGTAGGTGAATACATTGGAAAAATTGGGCAAACACAGGACCCCACTGGAAATTAGATACTGTAGGTAAATATATTGGGAAAAATTGGTAAACACAAGATCTTACTGGAAATGAGATGCTGTAGGTAAGTACACTGGAAAAATATGGGTTAACACACAACCCCACTGGAAAAGAGACATTGTAGATAAATGCATTGATAAAAATGGGTAAATACAGGACACTACTGAATATGAAATATTGTAGGTAAATTCATTGGAAAAAAATGGGTTAAAGCAATATCCCACTGGACATGAGATGTTGTAGGTAAATACATTGAAAAAATGGGTAAACACAGACCCCAGTGGAAATGAGATGTTATAGGTAAATGCATAGAAAAAAATGGGTAAATGCAGGACCCCACTGGAAGTGAAATTTTCTGGGTAAATACACTGGAAACCAGAACTGAATAATAGCACCAAAAACAAGCACACCACTATGAATATGTCTTGGTGTAGTTAAATAACTAAGAATGGTTTTCGCACTATTGCTGTTTTTTTGAGGGGGTGGATTTACCTCCTTTTCACTTAGTTATGCTCAGTGTATTGCTATACAGCTCAAACCTGTAACATCAGTGAGAAATACACTAAGAAGATAAGAAATTTAGAACAGAGTGTGCAGACATTCAATTAGTAGGGATAAGCAGGGCTCAAAAATAAAGTACAGGTACAAAAGTAATTGTGAGCTGGGGATATATCGCCATAATAGTTTGAGTACATTGAGTTACAAGAAGCTACAAACCAGTGTCGCTACAGCTGTTTATAGAACATATAGGCTAAGTAAAATAAAATGCTGTCTATTTTTTAGGGTTGCTCAGTTCCGTGTCCAATACAGTCCTGACATCAGCACTGGTAATAGCAGCAATCTTGTCTCACTGATAAGTTACAAATTTCAGTACGTAGTGCAGATAGGGCAAAAGTAAGCAGAGTGCAAGAAAGAACAGTTCCTTCATAGTGTCATGATGGCTCCAAACTTTCACTGCTTGCCTGGCTCCAGAGAGAGAGAAGCTTAAGGGGATTGGGACTCCAGAGACAGAAGCTATGAGGGAGGGTGAGGAAGAAAAAGAGTGTGGGGAAACACTGCAGTGGGGCTACTGAATGGACACAGTGGAATGCTTCCACTAGTGGAGTGATTGTGCTGCAACTCCAACATTTTGTTGTTCGGTAGGAATCTGGTGAGATGTTTTTTTACTTCTATAGCAAGATGTCTGCAGAGCTCCACCCTGCAGCCGTAAAAACAACAAGATGATTTTAATCTCAAATCAGAGGACCAGGAAAACATGAAATGTAGAAAGAACATCAGACTGTTTGGCATGCTGTCAAAATGGGAAAAGAAAACATTGTTTTATTTCTATTTTTAACCAGGAGATGGACTGGGTACAGCCCTTTTTCAGCCATGCCTGACACACAACATTACAATACAAAATTACATTTTACACAATGTACAACAATTAGTCACAATTGCAAACAGTATCACAATATAATTTCTTTAACAATAAATGTTTAAAATGAGATTCTGAATGTGCTTTTTGAATCAATTCTCCAAATTCATTTAAAAATGAAGGTGCATACCAGGAAAATGTTTTCCTACTCATTTGTAACCTGTAAACAGGAATAGCATATTGATTTAAACAATTTTGTCTTGTACCCCTACCATGAACTTTTGCTACAATTAGTTTAGATAAAGACAAAGGATGGCCTGAATATTTTATCTGAAAAATAAAATTTACTATCATATATTTCAAGCGGTTATTTGGAGAAAGTACACCAAGATCTAAATAAAGCTGACAGTGCTGAGTTCTGAATGGGGCATGCAAGGCAAATCTACAGATATCATTGTACAAAACTTTGAATCTTGACTCAAACAATGATTACAATGTGCAAAGGTAATACTTCCGTAAACTAATGTTGGAAAAAGAACCTGTTTAGCTATAGTATGACGAGCTTCTTCATTTAAAAAATGTAAGGTTTCTATAAAGAAAACCACGTTTCTGATGGATTTTTACACCCAACTTCTCTAAATGAAGAACCATACTAAGGTTTGGATCCAGGTATAAACCTAGATATTTAACAATAATAACCAAAGGGAGAGGATTACCACCAAGTCCTACTATATAAATAGGGTCAAATTTCTGAAGTCTTTTTGAAGAACCGAACATCATAACATTTGTTTTAACATCATTAATAACCAATTTATTTAACTGTATCCAATTTGCAAAAATATCATATTGTTTTTGAAGAGAATCCTGAATTTCGTAACTATTTGTCCCCAATACGCAAACAAAGTATCATCTGCATATAATAAACTGTTGTTATTAGTAAAAGAAAAAGGTAAATCATCAATAATAATAATTGAAAATAAAAAAAGGACCTAATACTGATCTTTCAGGAACACCTACCATTATCTCTCTGGATTGAGACACATGGCTGTTAACTTTTACTGTTCTTTGACTATGCTTTAACAAATAACTTGAGAACCAATTTAACTGAACATCCTTAATTCCTAGTTTTCTTAATTTGTTTAACAGAATATTATGGTTCACCATGTCGAAGGCACTGGCCAGGTCCATGAAGACTGCACCAGTGGCCATATCTTCCTCTGCTGCCACCAGTACAGCATCCGTGAATCCAGCCAGCACCGTTGCAGTGGATCGACCAGCTCTAAATCCATGCCGTTGATCAAGAAGTATACTTTGTTCCTGAAGATATATCAGTAATTGCTGGTGAACACACTTCTCCAGCAATTTACTAATTTCAGATAACAGGGAAATAGGCCTATAATTAGACACATTAAATCTATCACCACCCTTGTAGAGAGGAATCACAATGGACTCCCTCCACAGGGCAGGTACAGTACCTTGTTGTAGTGAGAGGCTGAACAAAGTTGTTAAAGGGCCTTTCACATAAGAAGCAGAATATTTTAATAAAGTAGATGAAATCCTATCAATCCCTCCCTCTTTACCATCCTTCAAATTTAATAACAATTTCAAAACCTCTGGTTCCTGTATCTCAGAAAAATTGAAACATGGCTGATCACTATCCCTATCAATATCACTACCCTCATCAATCTCCCTAACCATTTTTGCTTCAATACCACTAATTGTTTTAGAGACAAAAAAATCATTAAAACTATTTGCCATGATTAACCCATCAGAAATCAAAGTACCATCTACCTTAACATCTTTAATACCTCTGTCCTCTTGGGGATTATAAATATGTTTAAAGAAGTGCCAAAATCGTTTTGGGTCTTTCAGATTTCTTATCTGTTTTAGTTTAAAATACCGAGTTTTAGCTTAAACAATTTTCTTTTTAACTTCATTCCTGTAAGTCTTATATAACCTCAAAGAATCAGCATCCTTAACTTTTAGATAATGTTTTCTTTGGTTTTCCCTATTTTTAATCAAGTCACGGAGTTCTTTATTTAACCATTGGGAAAATTTACCCATAACCCTCCATTTTGTTACTGGGATATGCTTATTAAATAAGCTGACTATATAATTTGTAAACTGAACTATTTTATAATCAAGGACAGATGAATCCATTACTTTAGTCCAGTCAGTCAGTTCCAGTTCTTTACTACAAGCTTCCACATTAAGTCTACTGATAATCCTTTTATAAATAAAGTTTGGAGGAACAGTTTACCTAACCATTTTATGTGCACAGAATATAGGACAGTGGTCAGAAATAGAATCAGATAGAATATTCAAATTACACATATTACCCGGACAATTTGTCATTATCCAATCAATGATAGAATGATTATTAGTTTTATAATTAAATTGCGTGGGAACCTCAACTAGCTGGACAAAGCAAAAGGCATTCATTTGAGTTTTTAATTTCACAGCCTCACTTTCTTGCTCCCAGTCAGAATTAGCATCTCCCATGATAATATGTTCCCTTCTGTTCTGATGGATCCTACTCCATACGTCAAAATTTGGATAATTAACCAATTTAAATTTAGGAGGGCAATAGAAGCAGGTAAATATAAGTGTTTACATCCTGATATGCCTAGTTTGATCTTAACAGTTAAATAATCAATGTATTTATCCAAAGGGCCTCTGACAACAACCTCAGCAATAATATCCTCCTTAATATACAACATTATCCCCCATTTATTCCCTTCTCTATCTTGTCTATATACTGAATAACCATTTACAGTCAATTCTGCTTGTGTGCACAATGTCGGTACCTGCCGAATTTGTGCACACCACCGAAAATGCACACAACCGAATTTGCTATATTACTGATGGGACTGAATCGCGGTTGTGGTAAAATCATACAATTACTTTATGAAACACTATTATACACTGTAGAAATGCTTTACTTATGTTAAAATGTTAAAAATATTGCAGTATATTTAATAAATATCCAATATAAAGTAAATAAAAGAACTGTGCTATACTGTAAACTGTTATTCCTGATTCCTAATGGTACAGTACTGTATTACTAAAGAGAAGGGCTGGCAAGCATTCGGTACTGAGTAGCATACACATTCTAAACATCATAAACAACAACGGTACTGTTAAAACAAGAGAAAAATGCAATAAAATGCTGAGCATTGCTGAAGAGAAGTGCTGAAAAGCTTTCAGTACTGAGCAGCACAAGCAAGCAGCATAAACATCACAAACCATAGAAATCAGGTAAAGTGGTGAACTTATCCATGCTGGTGTTCTCAGCGATGTTACAAATCTGAATGTGCTCTGTGAGCTGTGAGGTCAAACTCCCCCCTTCCTGCACTAATCACACCTGATGGAGATTAGATGCTCATTAACACATGATTGTGCAGGCGGACAGCTCAGTGCTCTTAAGTACTTAACAAAAGCAGGCATCTACTGTCAGTGACATCTCAATTAACACCTCACTGCTGCTGTTACTGACAGAAAAATGCTGTCAGAATTGTGTATACACCCGAAATTCTAAGTGCACACAACCAATTTTTTTAACATTGAACTAACAGAAAAGGAATCAGGACCAGAGGAATGTGTGCACACATCCAGAATGTGCACACATCCGAATGGCACACAAGTGGAATTGACTGTACCATGATGTGATTTGAGGGAATGTGTGGGTTTCAACCATGTTTCAGTTAATCCAACTATATCATAGTTGCTCTGCTCTATCCGTACCCTTAATTCATTTAAATGAGGTTGAAAACTCCTTATGTTCAGAGAACCATTTGCAAATCCTTTCACTGATTTCTCCCAAAAGGTCCTGAGTAATTAAAAGGATCAGATTAATGTCTATATCCCCAGCAAAAATCAATAAAAGTATTAAACAAAACAATTTATTTTACTATATTTTACTTTTAAAACAGTACCAGGTCTTAGGCCCTTCACCTGATTCCCTTTGTGCAACACATACCAAGAAAGAGACATTGCAGCAGATGGGGTACTGGTTTTAAATTCATTGGAAATATATTGTTGTATCCCATCCAAATATTTCACTTGTTGATAAAATTCACCCCAACAATTAAATTCCACATTAGTGAATTTCCCTGGTCTTATCATATCCCACCTAGGAGATCCTCTTCTTTTCAGCCCAAAGTTAAAATGATCCAAACACATTATTATCATAAAAAAGGCTAAACACATCTTTACATTTTTCTGAGCCATACTTTATCTAATAAATTACCTTTTTGTGCAAAAACACTGTTGGGGTAATCTTGACCAATACCAGACTTTCTATTTCGAATGGAGCTTGTGCCACTCAAACACTCACACTAACGCTTGTACTTGTAAGCGGCATGGGCAATTTAACTGCAAAGCCTCTGCTCCCTTTTGTCAGTTACCTGCAGCTGATTGGTGCAGTCCCCCACATGCTGGCTATGCACTGAACTCATAGAATGATGTTCTGGTCTGGGACTCCGCAGTAGTAGCTTCAGATCACAAAAGCCGCACACAGTCCAAGCTGATGTAAATGCCGAACTGCTCGTCACACGCAGACTGGCAGGAAGGATATGCTGATAGCTCGCTCTAGTTCTTGTGAGCGGCGCTGGCAATCAGAAACATAGACATAGAAACATAGACTTTGATGGCAGATAAGGACTGCTTGACCCACCTAGTCTGCCCATTTCCCTACCTACAGGATAAGATGCAGATCCTAGTTAACCAACAGCCTAATTCTTCCTACCCCCCACAAGAATTGCCTTATGTCTGTCCCATGCATTCTTGAATTCTCCCACAGTTTTAGACCCCACAACCTCCTCAGGAAGGCTGTTCCATGAGTCTATCACCCTCTCTGTGAAAAAATACTTCCTCACTTTGCCCCTGAACCGTCTCCCCTCTATCTTCAAATTGTGTCCCCTTGTTAACTGCAAAGCCCCCTGCCCCCTTTTGTCAGTTACCAGCAGCTGATTGGTGCAGTCCCCTCGCATGCCAGCTATGAACTGAACCCGTAGAATGATGTTCTGGTCTGGGACTCCATAGTAGTAGCTTCAGATCACAAAAGCTTCACACAGTACAAACTGATGTAAATGCAGAACTGATCCTCACACACAGACTGACAGGAAGGACGTGCTGATAGCTCGCTCTAGTTCTTGCGAGTGGCATGGGCAATTCAACTGCAAAACCCCTGCCCCCTTTTGTCAGTTACCAGCAGCTGATTGGTGCAGTCCCCCACATGACAGCTATGCACTGAACCCGTAGAATGATGTTCTGGTCTGGGACTCCACGGTAGTAGCTTCAGATCACAAAAGCCACACACAGTCCAAACTGATGTAAATGCCGAACTGATCCTCACACACAGACTGACAGGAAGGATGTGCTGATAGCTCACTCTAGTTCTTGTGAGCGGCATGGGCAATTAGAAACATAGACATAGAAACATAGACTTTGATGGCAGATAAGGACCACTTGACCCACCTAGTCTGCCCATTTCCCTACCTACAGGATAAGCTGCAGATCCTAGTTAACCAACAGCCTAGTTCTTCCTACCCCCCCACAAGAATTGCCTTATGTCTGTCCCATGCATTCTTAAATTCTTCCACAGTTTTAGACCCCACAACCTCTTCAGGAAGGTCGTTCTATGCGTCCATCACCCTCTCTGTGAAAAAATACTTCCTCACATTGCCCCTGAGCTATCCCCCCTCTATCTTCAAATTGTGTCCTCTTGTTAACTGCAAGGCCCCGCGTCCCTTTTGTCAGTTACCGGCAGCTGATTGGTGCAGTCCCCCACACTCCAGCTATGCACTGAACCCATAGAATGGTGTTCTGGTCTGGGACTCTGCAGTAGTAGCTTCAGATCACAAAAGCCACACATGGTCCAAACTGATGTAAATGACGAACTACTACTCACACACAGACTGGCAGGAAGGATGTGCTGTTAGCTCGCTCATTCTTACCTAATTTACTTCTTCAGCTTTTTCAAGAGCTTTTTAAGTCAGAGAAAGATATTCCAATAATTATTAGAACTCATTAGCTAGGTGACATAAGAAAACAGATGGATTTTGAATGTAGAAAATCAATAAAAATAAAATTTCTAAGAACAGATGACAAATCACAAATTATCTATTCTTAAAGAGCTGGTGACACGTTCAGGAGAACTGTAGCAAAACATAATATTTAGGCACTGCCCAGCTTGTATTTCCCATTAGTTCTGTATTCCACCTCCCCATTATTTGGTAGTGAGGTCATTTGCGTGAAAACAGGATCTTTGGTACTGAAGAGTTTTATCTATTTCTACTGCTTTCTCTCTACCTGAAGTCATAGAGCACTGCTTGTGACCTCACAGTTACTCCCATGGCAACAGATTGAGATGTCACAACAGAGGATTATGACTTGAAGTAGGGAGTAAGCTATAGAGGCAGATGACCTCAAAATTAACTATATGGGATAACACTTACATATTCATACACATTTCTTTAGTAATAAATTATGGGGAGGAGAAATATATAAAATATAAATGGAATGCAAACAGAATTATACCTAATTATTATGTTTTTTAAGGTTTTCTTAGAGGCGTCAGTAGCTTTTCAATGCACTTCAATAAAAAGAGTCTTCAGTTTTAAAGGCCAGAAAGTTTCAGCCAAAGCAGTCTTTGACAGACCTATGGCTACAAAGGAAGCAGTACAGTCTGATCCAACAATCTTTGTGGAAAAAAAGTATTCAAGCCTTTATAGTATTTCCAGTAAAATTAAAGGTGTTTCTCAATCATCAAATGCTGATGAACAATAACTGTGAAGATGCACTTATGCCTTAGCCATTTTGTTTGGGCAGGAGTAGGGGCTTCTGTTTGCTGGTAAATTTATGGCCGTTTCCTAACTAGCTGAGTCTATACCTTAAGCAGCAGGAAGAGCAGGCATAACATTACAGGGGATTAGCTTTTTTTTAATTGCTGTGTGTTTTCTTGCTGGAATGCAGTTGCCTTAGCCATTTTGTTTGGGCAGGAATAGGGTTTTCTGTTTGCTGGTAAGTATGTGGCTGTTTTGTGGATTTCACAGTGGTTTGCAGCTGTTTGGGTTAATTTTTTCTGATTCATAAACTGTTCTATTACAAAAAGTTGACTTTTTTTGAAGGACCCAGAGGCTAAAGTCCACCCACCCACCCACCCTCCTCCATTTCAGGGTTCCACTGCTTATAGGCAACCGTCAGGTACAATTTCCTGAGGCCACAGGAACTGAAGTGGCGCAGTTAAATGGGTCAATCTACTACAGTAACAACAATTCAGAGGGGATACCTCTTTACTAGTGCAGTACCAAAATAGTAGACAGTAAAGGGGGCGCAAAAAAAAAACCAACAAAAAAACAGCAGGAGGGCTTACTGAGGATTAAAAGGGGGGGGCAAATAGCAGAGCAGAAAAGAAAAATGCAGGGAGTGGTGCAGAGCAGTGGATGTGGGGCTGCAGTCTTCAGGGGGACATTCTTGGTACTGTGATGCTGCCCCATATGCAATCACCTTTCTGGGTTGAGGGCAGAGGTTGCCAGTCTCCAGGCTGAGCTGGCAGGTGTATTAGTGTCCTTTGCCCCCACCCAGAGGCCACAACGTCTGTAGATGTTGCCGCAGAGGATGCCCTGGCAGAGGGCTGGCTGGACTGTGGTGGGCTTAGGGAGGGTGAGGGAGGGGTCAGAGGCATACCCCCAACTGGTCCATCTTACAAACTCCTTTGCTATCCTGGAGGAGTGGGCAATCCCCATAAGGAAACCAAAGATTGAGATCAGTGAGGAGGAGGAGGAGCAGGTCCTCCAGGAGAGAGACCCAGGGACAGGAGGGAGAGGACCCCAAAGGAAGAGGAAGCTACTTCTGGTGGGGGACTCAATAGTCTGAGAATGGATCTGGGTACAGGTAGCAGGGAGGAGAGGGAGGTCAAGTGCCTTCCAGGATGCACAGCTCAGAGGGAAGAGGGGAAAATCCAGAGGACTGCCACAGTGGTAGCAAGGAGGGGGGGAAGTGAAGATCATTGTCCATCTGGGAACAAATGACCTAGCCAAGGAGAAGGTGAACATAGAACAGGTGCAGGAGGATATCAGAGGGTTGGGTTGGCACCTTGGAGAGGTAGCAGGCTCTGTAACATTCTCAGAGATGTTGCCAGTCCACAGCAGGGGGAGGCTCAAAATCTTCACATCAGTAAGTTCAATACTTGGTTGAGGAACTGGTGCAGAGATAATGGTTTTGGCTTTGTTGGGTGCTGGGACCCTCTTGGAGGGATGGGGACCTGTACAGTGGGGGACAGCCTTCATCCATCCAGGGAGAGGACTGTGGTCCTCAATGAAAAGTTTAGATGCTTCCTTGCCAAGTGTTTAAACTTGCTTGGGGGAGGGCAGTCGGGAGCAGGGAGACATAGGCAACCCACCCACAAAGGTCAGAGTAGCTAGCAGCATGGATCGGGAGGAAATGTTGTGAACAGATAATCCCATGTTCATCACAAGGAGTAAGGCAGAGGAAGGGAGGCAGCAAAAGTAAGAAACTACGGTTGGAAAGGGGGAACAGGAAGGCAAGTGTAGACATACAAGATGGGCAGGATAGAAAACATGGACAGATATGCCTGGGCTCATTACAAGAGATAAGGCAGAGGAAAACAGACAACAGGAGAAAAAGACAGGGTTGAAAGGAGGAAACAAATAGGCAAAGGTAGAAATGCAAGTGGCACAGGCTGCAAGACATGGACAGTCATGTATACAAGTTCCTGCAGCCTGGTAAACAAAATCCCAGACCTGGCAGCCTTGATGGCAGAGGTGGACATGGACATAGCAAAAATTACTGAGACATGGTACACTGGAAACCATGACTGGGAGGTAAATGTACCAGGGTACACTCTACACAGGAGGGATAGGGAAGGTAAGGGGAGGGTGGCCCTCTACATCAAAGAAGATATTAAAGGATTAGCAGTGCAGGATAAACAGGAGGAGGCTGAGGCACTGTGGATCACACTTGAGCCAGGAAATGGCACAGCAATTTGCACAGGAGTGATCTAAAGGCTTCCAGTACAGAGGGAGGAGATAGATAGGGCAATAGTGGAGGAAATATACAGGATGGCAGCAAAGGGGGAAGTACTGTTGCTGGGTGATTTTAACATGGCGGATGTGGACTGGACCATCCTGGCAGCTGCCTCAGCCAGGAGCTGAGACGTCATAGAATCCTTGCAAGGGGCAGACCTCAGGCAGTTGGTTCAGGAGCTCACCAGGTACAAGATGATCTTAGACCTTCTGCTGATCAATGGAGAGAGGATAAAAGAAGTCAGGTTGGATGGGCACCTAGGGTCCAGTGACCACAATACAGTATGGTTCAGCATCAGTGCAGTGTCACAGGAAAGCCACACAAAGACAAGGGTCCTGGATTACAGGAGGGCAGACATCGCTAGGATGGGGAGGGGGATCAAAGAAGCCCTGGTAGAAAAGGATCAAAGGGAAGGGGTTGAGAATTGGTGGGCACACCTAAAAGAAGCCATAGTGGAGGTGACAAATCAGTGCATTAGACTGAATAACAAGGGAAAAAGAAAGAACAAACCACTATGGTTCACAAAGGGGGTGGCAGAGAAAGCAAGGGACAAAAAGGGGGCTTTCAAAAAATATAAGGAGACTCAGAAGGATGAGGATAGGGTGGTGTACCTAGAGAGACAGAGGGAGGCAGGGAAAGCAGTTAGGAGAATGAAGGTGCAAACAGAGGTCAGATTAGCACAGATGGTAAAGAGGGGGGACAAGACATTTTATAGATACTTTAGCAACAGAAGGAAGGCCAGGAGAGGGACTTTAATGCTGAAAGGGGGAGTGCATAGAGGGGGACCTTGAAAAAACATTGATACTGAATGAATACTTCTGTTCGGTATTCACGGTAGAGGGGGAGGGATAGTGACCACAGCTAGGCAGCAGAAACAATGGGGGGAGAGCGAGGTAAACACCAGTCCTTTTACAGCAGAGAGGGTCCTGGTGGAACTCACAAAATTGTGGGTGGACAAAGTGATGGAGCCAGATGATATACGCCCCAGGATATTATAGGAATTATGGATGGTGCTAGCAGCAGGTGGTTTAGCTTGCCCTGATGCTGAAACCTACATACAGTCTACATAGTCAAAAAAATAATTATCTGGGCATATACAGGTCAAGAAAAGCTTGGACAGTATGTGAAAATAATGCACATTGTGTAATATAAAGTGAACAAAAAGATATCAGAATTATATGGTTGGCTCTAGATAATTTTACAAACTGTAAAAACATAAGTAAGAAGACAAAGGGTTCCTGAATAAGATGAAATGGTCATCCAATCTATCTACAAAAAAACTTTATTTGGAAAAATCCAAACTTTAAACAAGCTGGGAAAATTATTGATAAAACAATAGTTAAAAAAGGTATCACAAGACAAAAGGACATAATAAAAAATGTGGTACAGTAAATGAATGGCTCAATATTAAAACTAAATATGATTTGAAACAGACTACTTCTTCTTTAGACAACAATGGTGTTTACAAAAAGGGATTTTCAAGGTGTGAGCAAGCACCCAGTGCTTTAAATAAAGAAACTGAAATTGATTTATTGATAAAACAGAAATTTAAAGGAAAATTTGCATGAACAGCTAAAAAGCTCTACTGCAGATATGACAAATTATACAATAAAACATTCACAAAATGGTCTAAAGAATCATTTATTTTTATTTAGTTAGTTTTTGTTGACCATGACAAGAAAGCTAGGCAATTTTTGTCTATTTTTAGCCTTGTGCTTGGGAGGGGAAGTGGGAAATATAGATGGAAACCAAGTGAAATTGAATCAGTTTAAACTGTTGGTGGTATTTTTTTAGTGAATGGAGGGAATTTGGCCAGGACCCCAGTGAAATTCCCCTACTGTTTTGGAGAAGTGCCATGGGATCTTTAATGTTCACCTGAACAACCACCACAACAGGCAGATGGGACCTCAGTTTAATGTCTAATCTGAAATATTGCACCTCAGGAATACATTTCCTGTAATAGTGCATCCTGGGATCACTGAACAGTGCAGATTAGCGTGGCTAACTACTCAGCAAAACAATAATTAAAAAAAATGGACCCAGGAATAAAAATCCACCGCAAAATACATTTACTGAAATTGAGCTTAGTAGTGAGCTAAATTGGAGCGATGAGGAGACAGAACTTTGGTGCTTCAACCACTGGGGGTCTTCATCAGGGAGTGTAATCAACAGACAGACAAACCAACTTAAATATGGTGGTCTTAAAGGTATACAAACATTAATCAGCATTATTAAAAACATGCCACCTTCCACACATTTATTACTGAGGTGCAACTAATCATAAATAAAATCTCTTGATGGAAATGTGAATTGTTACTTGAGCTTGCTATTCTAGGTTCAGCTGAACTCACCAAGTTTTGTCCCCAGAACCCCGCCAATAAAGACATAGACAAGATTGTGTGTGGTTGCTCAGTTTGGCAATCAATTTACTGAATAGTCAAATACATCATTGTTCACATTAACATGGTCATAACATGATACATAGCTGCAATTTCCATTTTACAATCTCTTCCCAATAATATTTATATACAGTATATAAATCCACATTCATGTTCAATTAATACATTCTATCACTTACTTCTTTTTCTTCTGCCCCCCAGACGTTCATCATGGGGGGCTCGGCCTCTTCCTTTCCTTTTGTAAAGGGGTACGAGCATACACTCTGTGCCCCTGCCTCTTGCTTATCAATCCTGTGTCCTTTTAGTGTTTTCCATTCCCCCCCTTTCTTTCCTGTCCTTCTCCTCCCTTTTCCATTAGTCCACCTCCAGCTTATGGCGGACGGGACTTCCCTTATTTCCCTCCCCCACCCACCCACCAACCACCCCTTTCCTGGCCTTTCCTCCACTCCCTTATCATATCTTATCTCCGATTCAACCAGCCTTCAATGGCGTTCACTATTTCTGTGTTAAACAGGGCCAGGCCCTGGCCTGAGAGGTGTATCCCATCTCCTCTATAGTATTCGTCCACCTATTCCAGAATTCCATGGTGGATAATTATTCCTCCCATGCCCTCAAACAATCTGCCCACCAGTGTATTCATGTGCTTCTGGGCCCTGTCCATCCCCTTGAGGCTCTCTGCTTGTTGCCACACCCTTTGAGCCATGATCTCAGTCCAGACCAGAGTGAACTCTGACCACCACTCTTTTTATTTTTTCCAATTATGCTTTATTTGATAAAATATGTCCAGCCAGGTCCTTGTCCCCAGGTCCTTGTCACCCAGATGTACACGATTAGGTCTGGCCACCTATGGTCCTACCTGATCTCCCTGAGTTCTGGTAGCAGCTGCGCCCACTTTATTCCCCACCGGCCTTTCCACACCAGATGGATTGTATTGCTATCCATGTACAGCTGCTTTCCGCCTTGTCTCCTGACTGCCCATTTCTCTGCCCAGTGGATAAACGAATGCCCACAGATCCACATCTTGAGCTTCATGGATGTCCCTGCATAACAAGAAGCACATTGATTAGTATATTGTCTCTTCAGCCCCCAGATCCCCCCTTAAGCCCCCCTTCTTCCCATTAACTCTTGTATTTGCTTTGGGAAACAAAACAGATATATTGTTATTGCTGCAATTTGCACATGTACTTTTTATAACGGCAGAAGTCCACCTGCCTTTCTCCTTGATCTCCCCAGGCCTGTTGCCTTGTGCTGCCATCATGGAAACCGCCTCAATCCTAAACAAGTGGGAGGAATATCCCTCCTCCAGTTCTCCCAGAAATCTGAGGCCCTTGTGCAACACCGCTGTCACCTGGTACCTGGAAACTGGCCTGCCGTCCCCATGTATGAACATCAGTGAACTTCCTACTTTTGGGTGGTCTGCTGCGTACACATGCAGGGCTCCCACTGGCCAAATGGTTGCATTAGGATGCTTCCTTAACCACACCCTACTGCCCTGCCCCTGCTGATCAGTCTTTGATCTCCTTAATAGCACTGCAATTGCTTCTCCAGCCCATTCTATGTCGTGCCATTGTAGCCCCCTCCATCTGTCTTCCTGCCATGACCCACCACCTCACTCAATCTAAAAGCCTTGCCATACATGGTAGCATACAGAGCTTTAAACAGCACTGCTTCACTCCTGGAGCTGCAGATGTGGGGTAGCACCCCCATCAACCTCACCATCATGCCCTCTGATATCGGCTTTCTGTTATCCTGCTTCTTATCCACTCTCGTAACCAGCCCTGCATCATTCTGCAGACCAGGTTGCTTTTTGTCATGTCCTCCCACCCCCTCAGGGTACATATCTGCCCTATGGCCACCAAATGCACTCCCATGGTCCCATGCACCATGTGCTGGTTCCACCCTATTACAATGAATCGAGTCACCTACTCCCATGTCACTGCCCCACATACCTGTCCGCTGTACTGTTCCCAGAATTTTTGAAACACCCTCCAAGAGGTTTCATAAGGTGTTAAGGGTCCTGGGGAACCAGAAGTTGCAGAACAGTACTTCACTTCCCCCCCCCAATCCAATCATCCATACGTACATCGGGATGGTGGTCTGCCAAAACGCTGCTCCAGGTGCGATGGTCCGGAATTTGTCCATCTGCAATTGGGAGAGGCAATCAGCTATCACATTGTCCACACCATCAATGTGCTTGGCCCTAAATGACATGTTCAAGGTCAGGCCTAGACACACCATCCTTCTCAACACCCTCGTGACCCTGTCTGACTTTGTCCTTTTCTTGTTCAGCACTTCGACCACTGCCCGATTATCACTCCAGAAGGTGACTTGCCTGTTCCTGAGTTCCCTTCCCCAAACTATCATTGCCACGCATATGAGGAACAGCTCCAGGAAAGTGATGTCTTTCATCACCCTTTCCTGTTCCCATTCTTCCGGTCATGGTTCTGAAAACCATTTTCCTTGGAAATAACCCCCCATGCCAATTCCGACAGCCGCATCTGCATACAGCTGCAAATCAGTATTATATAGCCAATCAACCTACCAGAATGTCTGCCCATTGTGTGCCTGGAGGAAATTCTCCCAGATTACCATATGCTCCCTGGTCTCCTTATTAAAATCTACCCAGTGATGGGGCTGTTTTGCCCCCCCCCGAGTTGCCCAGGCTAAATGCTGCATAAACATGCACACTGGAGAATGACTCTACATGCAAAATTCAGGTGCCCCAGCAGCTGTTGCGCCTGTTGTATCTGCACCCTCCTGCATCTCCTGACTGTCCCTAACAACTCCCGTAACCTTTTGGCCTGGTAAATGGTACAGCTTCTGGATCATGTCCAGCTCCATCCCTAAGAACTCTATCATTTGACTGGGCTTATCTTCCGCTAATGGCACCCCCAAATCTTGGCATAGAACCTTGAAGTCCTGAAGCATGGCTTCAGTCTCCTTTGCCCCGTCTTCTATAAACAAGAAATCATCTAGGTTGTGCACCACCGTCTGATACCGTACCGTGTCTGAAACACTCATTGCAGCCAGGTACTGAACATCTCAAATGTGGTGCATGCTATTGAATATCCCATCGGCATGGTCTTGTTGAAATAATACTACCCATCCACCTGGAATCCTAGCAAAGTCCCAATCCTTTGGCCTGACTGGAAGTAGATGGAACGCTGACTCTATGTATGTCTTAGCCAACCAGGCACTCTGCTTAGCCCTGATGAGCCGCACTGCCTCCTCCAAGGTGGCGTATGTAACCCTGCTGTCTTCCTCCCTAGTAGCACCATTGACTGAATCCCCCTCTGGGTAGGATAGGTGATGTATCATCCGGTACTCCCCCAACTGTTTTTTGGGCACTAAACCCAATGGGGAAATCCTCAGATTTGGCAATGGGGGGAGGCAAACCAGCCTTCCACCCTCCCTGGTGCCACCTCTTCACGACTTTTGTGTGCCAGAGTGGCCTTCTTCCCCTGTGTGGATTTGAGGTTCTTTGCCCTCATTACTTTCCCCAATCCTTGAAACTGTAAACTAAAATCTGCCTGAAAACCTGTCCACAATTTCTTGGCTGCCTCCTGGTCTGGGTAGTCCCCCAACCACCTTTCTACTGCCTCCACTCTGATGGGTGTCCAAGCCAGCTGGAAACCTTCACCTGTTGGTCCTTCAATTGTCCTGGTGTCAATGTTTGATAGGTGTGTCCTCTCCTCCCTCCCACTGCTCTCCTCCTGTTACCCTTCCCCCACTGCTGCCCCTAAAGGAGCCTTGGTTCATTTGAAAGGGCTGCTGGTACGAGTTATCCTGGTTGCTGGACCCTTTTTCCCAGCTGTACCTGCACTTGGATGCCGGATGGTGCTCCCCACACTTTGAGCATACATGTTAGAAATGACAGTTCGGCCACGAGCAGAAAGCCCTGTTGCATCCCCAACAGGTCTTTGAAGCTGCCCCCCCCCTTTTGTTGCCCTCCGTCTCCTTCTCAGTTGGGCCTGTGTAAATTTCCAGGCACAGGTCTATCTGCCTGGCATCCCATTTCACATCCCCAAAATGCGCCATTCTTTTCCTAAATTTCTCATCATACCTTAGCCAGCTGTGGCCCCCTCTTTTATATACTCATTCTTTATGATGAGGGAATAGGTCAGGAGCAGGGTAGTGAGCTCCAGCCACTTTTCAATGACTATGGCAGTGAAATAAGTAAAATCCGTAGACCAGTTGTCCCAGGTTTCCCTTTCCACGATTTGTCATCCTCACCCTTTCCCAACAAAACTACCAATGCTGTCATATCCTTCTTCTCGAAACTGTCCTTCTCCTCATACTTGTCCATGTTGTCGACATTCACCAGGGAGAAGATGTTGACATATTTCCTTTCCATATCTTCTTTTTCATGGCTGTAGGCACATGGTCCCCAAGCCGGACCCCTGGTGCCCTGATCTCCCGCCCCAATATGGGGGCCCTGGTGCCACCCCAATCCCCATCTGTACCTGTCCCCTTGATTTCACTTAAAGCCTTCTCCAGCTGCTCCAAACCACTCACTCCCATACTTTTTAACATCTGCTCCACATATTCTTTGACACTGCTTTCCAGTGTCACCACTTGATTACCAGTTATGCCTGGCTGTGGGGTGCCGGGCCCTGGCTAAGGTACTCCTGCTGGGCTGGGTATGGGTATCGGGACCTGTAGTGGCAGTACCGGCTCTGGCAGGGGAGGTGGAGTCACATGCATGGGAGGATCTGGCACTGGGGCTGGTGGTTGGTTCCGGGATTGGGTCACTAGGAGATAGAAACAGAGGAGCCACCAGCTTCGGCACTGGTACCACATTCCTAGGCTCCAGCACCACATGCCATCTTGGCACTTTCTTATTCCTCTCCTGACCCTTCCCTTGTTTTCCCTTCTGCTTCGTGCCTTTCTCCTCACCATCCGACTCCACCTCCTCCAGTAGCTGGTTCGCCTTTCTACCAGGTCCATCACCGCCCGGTAGCATTCTTCCTTGCTGTGCTTTGCTCTCTTTGGGACCATCTTTCCACTCTGCGGTACCTGATAAAAGAAAATTATGACAGGTCAGCCTTTTCCACCCTTTTAAGTCACCCAGGAGCCATGGCATGCTCCATTATGCCCATTTTGCTTCCCCCACCCATGGACTCCCCCATATCACTTGTGAGGCCTGGATTTCAAGGCCTGTTCTGCTGCCCACTCCAGTGAGGGTGCCCCCTCATGCCTTCCCCCCAGACCTTTGGTCAAGGTCGCCTAGGCTGTGCAGCCAACTGAACCCTTAATCCCTGCCATGCTGTTGGGTTAGCTGTTAGGCTTTCCCCCCTCACTTTGCAGGGTTCCATTCACCTAGCCCCCGCATGGCGGTACCTTGTTGCTGTACTCTTTCATGTTTTGCATCTGCCTGAATACCCCTCTAGCAGGATGGCCCTTCGCCCCTACCCAGTAATCTACCAATCCCCCAACAGCTCCTGGGTGACCTTCTCTTGGCCCCCAGTCACTGGGCAGTACCCCCAACTGTCCACCACAGAGGCAGCCACTGGCCCTTAAATTTCGGCCCTTGGTCCCCAACTATCGTGACTGCCACAGGAAAGGAGGCGGTTCCCCGAATCTTGGGTCCTCTGTTCTCCTGATGCTCCCCCAGTGCTGTGTCTTCAATGCTAGGCCCAGCACCACATGGGATTGATGTCAGATGCCATGCCACACGGTATCTCACCCTGGGCCCTTCTTTCTTAAAATTATTCCCATTGTCAGAAAATGCCATGAAATGCAGTAAAAACTTGAACCTTTTGCTGTCATGATGGATTCCTCTGCTCCCCCTTGTCCATTGGTAGTCACTCGCTTTCCCACCCCAGAGGCACTGCACCATGTGGCGATGATGTCAGATGCCATTTCATGCAGTGGGCCCATTCATCTTTCCAGGTTTAAGCCCCCCTGTCTGCTAGCCTTCCACAGTGCTTTGTGTTCCTTCCATGACTGCATTTGGGCACTATGTGCCAGGGAAACCCCCCCAATTCTCCCCGTGAACATCCGCAGTTTTCCACTTTTGGTCCAAATTTGCCCCCAAATCAATGGCATAACCTTGCTTTATGAACTGGAGCCTTTTGCTCCCTACTGCTTTGCCACTACTCAATGTTTTCACCCCCCCGGCCCTGCACCATATGGCAATGACATCAGACACCATCCCACATGGTGGTCCCAAGCCTACTACACCTCACAGCTTCCCAAATCCCCAGCTTTCCCTCACGTGTGTGTCCTCCCTAACCTCACCTCTCTGCAAGGAAACTTCTGCTTTTGCAAAAAACTCTTCCATTTAAACACTAATCGTGCCTGCAGCTCCTTTCCCTGTTGAACCTAGACCTGGCCCCTCTGCCTCACTCCGCGGCTTATGCAGCCACTATTCCCCCTGGTTGACCCTACTGCTCGCCCCGAAGCCCTGCTCTTCTATCACTCACTCTTGAGCACTCTGCCTTCACAAAACCATAGCACCCAGCCTGAAACAAATAAAAGCCAGACATCTCTTTTAACACATTGTGGTGGGGCGCCTCCTCTGAACTGGAACTATCCACGCTGTGCTGTCCCACACCACTCACCCAGCCTGAAGCAAAGCAACCATACTACCTTGACATTATTCTCTTGAAGGAAATGGTAACCACAAACAGGGGAGGACAGAAACATTACATGAGTACTGCTAAATTGATCAGTCCTAATCTACTCACCATTGAAAACCCTCCTCAATCTCTCCTTAACCTGCTACCAAACAGTCCATTTTGCACATAAATGAAACCATGGTTTCTTACCATGCCCACTGCATTTCCCTTGTTTTACTCACTTGAATGCTTCCAAAATCTCCTCAGCCATCACAGAGTTATAACTTTACAGGCAATATTTACCTTAGTATTAGCTTATATATATCTCTATGGTATGTAGTTTTTTTCCTTTCGTTAAACTCCAGATATCTCACTAGTCAAATGCCCACTGGCTCAAAACCTTGACAAACTGATGTGCTTCCAGAGCAAAAACTCTTGGAGCAATTTTTGAGCTCCTTGCTGATTACCCAGCCTGCTCTTCACCCTTTTTAGTCCTGCCTCCTGGCTCACCTTGGCCACTCACAGGTTGCCAACTCACCGTTTCCACCACTCCCCTTTTGCCCACCCCTTCCATGACCTCATTAGGTCCTCCCCTTTCATGACCTCATGCCCTTCTTGAGTACCGTCCCCTTCCTCTCTCCCTTCCCTCCTGAGCTTCCCATACCTCTTGTCAGGGCCTTGGGACAATGGGGTCTGCTCCTTTAATTGGGCAACCCTCTTTGTGTCTAATAATTATAATGAACTTGAAGCAACACAAATATCAGTTACAATAATAATAATAATAAGCTTATGGTAGTCATTAAACCCAAGCTTGGAAGTCAAAAAATTAAGTATAGTAAACCGCAGTATGACACCAACTGCAAAGTCCCATTTTACACTACAATAAAGCATAAGAAAAAATATGAGAAAAAATATAGGTTGATGGTGGACCAAACAGGGTAAAGGACAAGAAGGAAAGGGAAAAAAGGAATTATAAAGGCATTTATGCAATATTAATTATTTTGTGAGGGCTCAAAAAAGATTTTATTATTAAACAGAATAAGCTGGAACAAAAAAGGGTACAAGAGTGAAAGGGTACAGACCCACATGGGAGAAAGGGTAATGGATTGGGAAACAGGCAGGATAAAAACTATTTTACAAAATGTGCCTGAAAGTGCAATAATAATTCATACTCTAGAAAGGCCATAAAACAGATTTTGTTTATCTGTCTATTGGTTATGGCCCTTTACAAAGACCTCCTGGTGGTTGAAGTGCTGGGGCTTTGTTCCATGCCACTCTGATTTAGCTTACTACTAAGCTCTATTTCAATAAATGCATCTTTTGCAGTGGATTTGTCTACCTAGATCATGTATTTTTTTTCCTGAACATCTAGAGCACCTGGAGTGCAGGCTTATTTTGATTTGCACCTCAGGAGTATGGCATCCCCATAATTCTGCACCACAGGGTCAGTATTGGGTTTTACCTCAAGTTCCAGTGTGAGGCTAGAACCCACAACTTTCTGATCTTTCAGCCTCAGAGGTGAGTGTGCAACCTGTTGAGTAACTGACATTGTATTATCACTGGGCATAACTCAGAACCAATGGAAAATAGCACTAGTTTCCGTCAATGAGCATAAATTATCCAGAGACAAAACCAAACAGTTCAAAATTTAGAGTAGGGACAATTTTAACCCATATGAGTTACACAAAATGGGATTAATAACTAACTTGGAGTGCTGGCACTAACAGAAACCTGAAACGGATATGGTGCATGCTTTCTGCAATTGCAAACAGATTAAAAAGTTTAGTATGCAATATAAAGAAAACACAATTACTAACATTCCAGAAATAAATAAAACTGGCATGAATCACACAGATAGGATCTTTATAAAAGCTAATTCCATGTCACTCAAGAGACTCTTACTCAAAAACTGGAAAGAGCAAAACATATAAATTCTCTTCCAGTGACAGAGTAGAAACAAATATTTTCGAGCTATTTATATAACAGGAACTTCTTTGCCTCTGATAAACATTTTTGGCAAATATATAATATACCAAGTGAACACTGGAAAAGAAAACATTTTACCGCTGCAATGGAAGAGTAATTTAATCCTGCATCCCATGTAGCATATTTATTAAGAACATAAGAATGTGACGGCAGATGGGGACCACGTAATGCATCTAGTCTGCCTGAATGAATACCCCCCTCCCTAGTACATTCATTGTTTCAGGTTACTGCAATGTCTATCCCAAGACAGTTTGAATTCCCTGACTGTTTTTGCCTCCACCACCTCTCATGGAAGCCTGTTCCATGGCTCTACCACCCTCTCAGTGAAGAACTCCCTGATGTTGGTCCTAAATTGCCCTCCCGTTAGACGCATGCTGCGGCCCCTAGTTCTTTGTTCCTTGTTTTCTTTGAACAGGCTCTGATCCTGCACTGAATTGATCCCCTTAAGGTATTTAAACATTTCTATCATATCTGCCCTATTTCTTCTTTGCTCTAGGGAGTAAATATTCAATTCATAAGTCTCGCCTCGTAGGGTTCCTGGTGGTGGTCCAGGACCATTTTAGTTGCTTTTCTTTGCACAGTCTCCAACCAGTCTATTTCCTTTTTTAGGTGAGGTCTGCAGAGCCTGATGCACTACTCCAGGTGAGGCCTCATCAAGGATCTGTAAAGTGGGATTGTTACCTCATGCTTTCTACTTGTGATGCCCCTGCCATGCATCCGAGAATGCTGTTTGCTTTTTGTGCCACCTTTTCACACTGTCTTCTCACCTTCAGATCATTGGAAACCATGACCCCAAGGTCTCTTTCTAGGTTTGTAACAGATAGTTGTTTGTCCCCTAATGTGCACACCTTACCAGGGTTACTTTTCCCTAGGTGCATAACCTTACATTTCTTGGCAATGAATTTAAACTACCAAGTTGTTGACCATTCCTCCAACTTTCTTAGGTCAGATTCCATCCCTGAGGCCTCTTCTTGTGTGTCTCCCTTGTTGCAGCACTTGGTGTCATCTGCAGACAGGCACACCTTCCCTTCTAAACCATCTGCAATGTCGCTGATGAATATGTTAAAGTGGACTCTTCCTAGCACCGATCCCTGCTGAACTCCACTGGTCACTCTTCTCTTCTGTGACATGGTTCCATTCACCATTACATTCTGAGTTTTTCCCTGAAGCCAGTTCCTTATCCAGTTAACACTTTTTTCTCCCACCTCAGTATCGTCTAACTTGTTGATGTGCCTCCTGTGGGGATGGAATTAAAGGTCTTGCTGAAATCAAGATATACAACATCAAATTGTTAAATTCTATTTGTATAAACTGCATTTTAAGACAGTAAAACATTTTATGTGCAAAAAAGGGGTGACCTGTATAAGGAAAGAGAGAATACATCAGCAGTTGGTAGGAGTGCCAGGTGTCTGGACATGTTTGCAGCAGAGGTGAGGAGTGAGAGGGGGTAGCACTGGACATTAGGAAGAGCTTATGATGGGATTAAGAGGACATTGCAACAGATGTGGTACTGCAGTATGTTGCAGCTCTATACTGTACGTCATCTGTGAGTACTTACTGAGATGATAATCGATGCTATTTGAGACAACGCCACCTAAAATTTGGATTTCTAGTTTGCATTACACCACACTCATGAATGTCAAATCATAGCTGTAAATAGCACTATTAGGTGGCAGCATATTGTAACAGTTACTAGTGTTAGCCTATGGAATTATGATATAAGGACATGACAAAAGGAAGGTCAAGCCTCAGGATACACTTCTTTACATAAGACACACTTTTTAACTTTCAGTGTGTTATTTCAAACATTTATCAGATTATAGTCTTATGTGAGGTTATATGGAAAATAACTATATTTGAACATATCTCAAACATATTTCATATATATATTTCTTGATATTTGCATGATTCCATGATTTATATTCTAAACTTGGCTTAGCTATCTGTATTAAATCTCTCTCTCTCTCTCTCTCTCTCTCTCTCTCTCTCTATATATATATATATATATATATACTGTATATACATATATGCTAGTAGCACCAGTATAATTAGGATTGAGTAGGATTTTAATATTAAACCAACATTTTTGCACTTTAATAACTTTGGCAACATTTGACAGAATAGCCCAAAATTTGGCATGCGTGGTCTGGCTTACACAGTTTCAAGATAAGAAAAGTTTTGTGATAGCATCTTGTGCAATATCTGAGATACAGAACACCAACAAATGAAAAAAAGATAGATAGATAGATAGATAGATAGATAGATAGATAGATAGATAGATACATACATACATACATACATAGATATAAAATTATGCAATAGGAGTGGACATAAATAGAGTGTGATAAATCCATTTATCTGAGCAACTGTGTGTATAAATTTCATTTATCATCACAGTTCTTATGTCATCAGCCATTTATCCACACAGTTGTTATGTCATCAGATGATTGTTCCACATAGTTGTTTAAGCAATAATCCACAACAGGGTGTGGGTTATGTTGGGATTTACCCATGCCTGGTGTGGTTTGGTCATGAGGCAGCAGGTTGAGTGAGTAAACCACACCAGAAGTGGGTAAATCCCAGCATAATCCACAACCTGATGTGGTTTATTGTGATTATACAAAGTTCCCCTTCCCTTTTTGTAATAAAAAATGAAAGAAAAGTACTTTTTTTTTGTTACTTTAAATCATTCTAGCGAGTTTATTGGTGCACCACAGAAAATAGTTCCCTACTGGTAGATAGAATAATGCCCCCCCCAGCCCATAACTTATATTCTTTGTTGTTTTAATACTGGGGTGGATTAATAAACAATCTTCAATCTTCAAAAGGATGCTATCCCCCCCTCCCTCCACAGTTTGTTTTGACGCAGAGAAAAAGCAGAGAGGAGTCAGAAACATAGACTGAAAATGAAGCTTCCCCAAAAAACTAATTCGCTCCCAACTCAAAGTTTTGTTTTGTTTGCGATGGGGTTGTGGGTGTCCTGAAGCCAGACAAATACAGTCTCAGCCCCGTTTAAGTTTTTTTTTTTTTTTATGTGTGACACTGTGGTGTGTTAGGCTGTTAAACTAAGTTTGTTGCGACAGGCTGCTGTCTTCGTTTGTGCTGCGTGCCATGAACAGCATATGTGCTCCAATACAACCTGCTCAATGAAGTTTCCACAACCTAAGGGACTGTTCTGTTGGCATTTTCTTTCTTTGTTTATTTTTTGTTTGTTTGTTTTGTTTCCTTTGGTTTAAAGTGATGGCCTGGGAGACAGACAGAGAGAGCAGGAGTGCACCCATAAGAGAGACTGGAGCTGAGAGAGAGTGGGAGTGGACCAGAGAGCAAGTGAGAGAAGGTGAGTGCAAACTAGAAGCAGTTATGACAAAATAAAACAAGCATTTGTCAATGCTGAATGTTGTCACAGTGGCATTGGCAGTGGGAGTGGCGTACCTAGAGATGCATAGTGGTGTGATTTTGTAAATGTGTCTCAAAAGGTGATTTTGCACAGTGAGCACGCCATTGTGCACCACAGCTGCAGAAACACATTTTGGGCAGGCTGTGAAAAATGGCAGCTGGACTGTTGATAAGGAGATGTGCACAAATGCCAGTGGTGAAAATGTGGCATGAAAATATTGCAGACTGACAAAGTTACAAGGGTGCGTGGAAACTGCACAATGCACACTTGCAACACAGTCATTGTATGGAGTTTCAGCACCAAATTTTCAACATAGGCATTTTAGGACCTCTGCTCATGAATAGTGTCACTGTCATTTCCTCAAACTGTCCCAAAAACTGACTTCACACAGCGACAGTGCAATCCTATGCCGGACATGCGAAAACTAATTTCAGGCAGCTGCAGTGTTCATAAGGAGGTATGGAAAAATGCCAATGATGAACAGCTGGAGTGAAAGTATTACAAATTCACGAAATCATGAGTGTGCGTGCAAACTGTGCAATGCATGCTCTTAAAACACTCATTTTATTGACTTTCATTCCCAAATTTTCAACATAGGCATTTTAGGGCATCTGCTAATGAACAGTGTCACTGTCATTTTCATCATGTGTCTTGAACATGGACTTTCCACAGTGACCACACTATTTTGCGCCGGAACTGCGAAAACAGATTTTGGTCAGGATGTGAAAAATGACAGTTGTACTGTTCATTAGGAGGTGCAGAACAATGGCACTGTAGAAAATCTGGAGTGAGAATATTAGAAGTTTGCGAACGTACGAGCATGCGTGCAAACTGCGCAATGCACGCTCGTAAAACAGTCATATTATGGAGTATTGTCACCAAATTTTCAACACAGGCATTTTAGGACCTCTGCTCATGAACAGTGTCACTATCATTTTTGTAATGTGTCCTGAACACTGATTGCGCACAGTGAACGTGCTATTCTGCGCCGAAAGTGCGAAAACACATGTTGGCAAGGATGTGAAAAGTGACAGCTGTACATTTCACAAGAAGGTGTAGTAAAATGTCAAATCTGAGAATCTGGCATGAAAATATTGTGAATGCGCTAAGTTACGAGCATGCATTGCACAGTTGCTATGCACTTTGTAAAACAGTCATTTCATGGAGTATTGTCACCAAATTTTCAACACAGGCATTTTAGGACCTCTGCTCATGAACAGTAATACTGTCATTTTTGTAATGTGTCCCGAACACTGATTTCACACAGTGACCATGCTATTCTGCGCCAGAAGTGCGAAACCACATTTCGGCCAGGATGTGAAAAATGACAGCTGTACGGTTCACAAGAAGGTGTGGTAAAATGCCAGTGTTGAGAATCTGGCAAGAAAATAGTGCAAATGCACTATGTACGAGCGTGCATTGCGCAGTTGCTACGCACGCTAGTAAAACAGTCACTTTATGAAGTATTGTCACCAAATTTTCAACACAGGCATTTCAGGATCTCTGCTCATGAACAGTGTCACTGTCATTTTTGTAATGTGTCCCAAACACTGATTTCACACCACAACCACGCTATTCTGTGCTGGAAGTGCGAAACCAAATTTCGGCCAGGATGCGAAAAATGACAGCTGTATGGTTCACAAGAAGGTGTGGTAAAATGCCAATCTAGTGTGAAAATATTGTGAATTCACTAACTTACGAGCGTGCGTTGCACAGTTGCTTTGCACGCTCGTAAAACAGTCATGTTTTGGATTTTTCCCACCAAATTTGCAACATAGGGTTTTTGAGAGCCCCCTTCATGAACAGTGGCACTGTCATTTCCTTATGCAGTCCCAAAAGGTGATTCCACGCAGTGACTGCAAAATCACCTTTCAGGACTGAATAACGCCATGACAGTGCAATAATTCATGAGAAAGGGTCCCAAAAACCCCATGTTGAAAATTTGGGGCCAAAATTCACAAAAATGCCTGAGATATGTACTAAAGTTGAAAAAACCCTATCTATCCCATTATACAGCTTACTGGCATTTCCTCAGTTCACGGCCAATTTTGAAGAGTGCAGACATGTTCCCGGTCCACCGATGATCATCGCGCTGAGCTCCGGAGGTAAGTATGGGGTGAGGGGGTGTGGGGAGGCAGGGTGCACAGTGGGTGGTGGTGGGGGGAGGGGGCACAGATACTACGAGGGACCATTTTCCTTTTACATGTTTAAAAAGGAAGAAACAACAAAACATTGCAGGACAGTTTTTTTTCCCTGGGGATTTGGCATGCTGGGGTGAGCTCCCAGCGTGCCACCTAACTGTTTGGGAGGGTGTCTGTAGCCAACGGGGGATTGGCCACTCTCGTCGGCAACTAACACGGAGGGCAGAATTGATGCTGACGGGGTTTGGGCACTCCCATCGGCACACACAGAAGGGGGGGCACAGAGCTGAGGGGGGATTGGGCACCCCATGGCATTAAACAATTGGGAGTTATTTCTGCTGATGGGGAGTGGGCTCCCCCATTGGCACACAAGGAAAGGGAGGGCAGGGTAAGAGCCGAGGGGGATTGGGCACCCCCTTGGCATTAAATAATTGGGGGTGCTTCATGCTGACGGGGAGTGGGCTCCCCCATCGGCACATTCACAGGGGATGGGGCAGCTGACAGGGGTATTGGGCACCCCCAAAGTGAGCAGTTCTATGGCCCATGTCCCGCCATGTACATAATGGCGGCAAGCACAGCAAGAAAAGGACCACTGCGTCTGACAAGCTTTGTTGGGATTGCAGCAGACCTTTTCTTAGATGTGCTCACCACATTATGTATGCATGGTGTGGCACCGGCATGCAGGCTGATTGGGGAATGTGGGATGCACCTACTGGTGCATGCCCTGCACTCACCCAACAGCGACCGTGCCTCTAAAGCTGCACTGTCCCACGATGTTGGCTGCACAAGTGCACCAACACAAAAAGGTTTAGATTACAATTTATTCAGGGCTTCTTGTTGTTAGTGAAGGTGCTTTGGCAGCTTGTTTTTTTTAATTTATGATGTGTTCAGTTTGCCATATGAAGGTGGTGGCTAAATGGATGTTAAAAAGGAGAAAGGCAGTGATCTGTTATTAGGCACAATAACTGTGTGGGCAGTGTAATGGCTCCCCTTTTCAACCATGATTTGTACAAGTAGTAGACATCAGTTTTTATTTCATGACACTTTAGCCCGTTCAGCATTACTGTACCTTTTAAAAAATGTGTTTAGCTGAACGAGATTGTAGGAGTTGCACACAAGCTGCTATTGTGTCTTTACTGGTGATTTAGCAGTAAATGAAGACAGCAGCTTGGCGTTCTTTTTGGGGGGTCAAAATGATTTCTCTTTAAGATGCGACTCACTGGCACCTTTTCCTGTGGGTTATGCCAGGATTGACCACTGGTAAAAGGTGCCAGTCAGCCAATCATATTAAAGAATTCTCAGACCCCATTGTATAATATGTCATTAGGTCCAGCACAAACACTCGGAACTCATTTAGAATGTTCAGCCTCAGTAGCAGTACTAACCATATTTAAATGTGAATAATTTTAAAATAAAAAATGAGGCATGGGGTCATTATGTCATGAACAAAACTGTGCAAAACAACAATGCCATGGACATTGCGGTGTGTGACAAAATGAGGTCAGCAGAAAATGCTGACCGCAATACAAAAGTGCACACCAGTGTAAAACATTGCAAAATCCTTGTCTTTTGGAGGGGTTCTGCCCCCCTACATGGGGAACTTTGCCCCCCACACCCCTTTAACTAAAATAACTAACTCTGAGGTGGGTGTGGACCCAGGGGAAAAGGGGAAATTCATAGCAGGGGAGCTTAGTTTTTTTGCATGAAAATAAAAAACAACATGTTGCAAGATGGTGATTCAAACCCCAATCCTCAGGCCTCCACTGTGCCAGGTGCTTGTGCCATAGCCATTCCATCATGGGAGAAGCTTGACCAGACACACTACCTGTGAAATCTTCAGTCCTTCCTCCAGCTCACAGTGAGAGACAGGGGAAGCAGTAGTGTCCTACCACTATTCTACCCCTGTCGTTGTATTGCATTACGTGCTTTAGACTGTGTAGTTATCCTTGCACAGTTTTGTTCATGACATATTGACCCCCGTATCAAAAAATGATAGCATGGTACTGTGAGCATGAAAGTTGTTCAGCACAAAATATCTACAAATGAGTGGTCTTTCATTTATAGATACCTTTTAGATTTTTTTATAATTAGCAAAAAACAGCAGAAAATTCAATTTATTTTCCTTTTTTCAACAAACAAATGTAAATAACTTCAAAACAAAAATGACAGCATGGTATTTTGAGCACAAATGGTGTTCAGCACAAAAATATCTACAAAATGAGAAGTGTTTCATGTATAGATACCATTCAGATTTTTTTATAATCAGCAAAAAATGGCAGAAAATTAAATTTTTATTGACTTGACAAACAAACAAATACCTCTCCCCACACGCAAAAAAAGCAAAAACATATAGAACAGTGGATGGGCGACCATCCACAACAAGGCTGTGTTTCCCTCGAGGGAGTTGATGACATCAGAGACCTTGAGAGCGAAGCTCGCGAGGTCTCACTGATGTCATCAACCTCCTGAGAGGGAAACGCAGCCTTAGTTGTGGATGGTTGCCCATCCACTGTTTTATATAATATATGGGTGCCTTCTGTTTAGCTTCACATTATTTTATTTATAAAATTACTTGTGGGTGCAGCTCCATTCCCTCTGGTGCTCCTGTTCGCTCCCGTTCCTGATGCTAACACTCATGCTCGGTCCCGCTTCTTACTTTCGGTTCTCTGCACCGCTTATTTTTAAAATTAAAAAAACAACAACTTTTTTTCTGAGAGGGAGCCATGTATGGCTCTAGTCCATGTCTCGATTCTGAACTTAAAAGTCAGTGACTGCACTGCGCAGAGCTCGATAAATTGCGCCGCCATGTTTGTCTTTATTTTGTTCATCGAGCCTAGTCTGAGCCAATCAGGTGGCAGGTCAAAGTTAAAAAGTTGTCATACTGTCCATGTGACATCAGAACGATAGTACAACAGCTTTTTTGACCTTTGAACTGCCCTACAACAATCCATGCACAACAGAAGGCACCCATATACTATAAAAGAATTGTGCATCAAACTTTTTATTATGTGCTGGCTATAATGTAAACTTGGAGCATCCATAGCAAACACTTAGCAACCACTGTGCTAAGTGGAGCTACACTGGGAAAACCACAACAAGTCTATGTAAGTTTACATTAAAAATTAAACAAACTGTTTAAAACAAAACTCCCTGCACAATCCTAAAAGAGTGCTATTTCATAAATGGAATGTGTAACAAGGACCTTGCAGTATACACTCTAGCTGTTTGACCTTGGGCACATCACTCGTGGCTTATGACACTTGTGAGGTTACCCAAGGTCAAACAGCTCTTGTGAAAATAAATCATGTATTCCACAGGTCCCTGTTACAAATACATATTTTATGCAACAGGTGTCAGGATAAAAAGTGACAGATAACTCTAGTTATCTGAGTCACTGTGGATAAATGGGTGATGATGTAATCACTATGAGAATAACTTCAAGTTATTCCCATAGTCATTACATCTTCACCCATTTATCCACACAGTGACTACATCATAGGTATCCCCCTCATCAGACGGCACTACTTCCAGTTCACCTAACATCTCAGAAACCCAAAACTTATTCATTCTCCCCTGTACTGCTTCTTGCTGAGCAGGAGTTTCTCATTCATAAGCTCCAAAACAGCATCCTGATTCATCATCAATGATTTTCCATTAGAAACCCTTAGTTTGCAACCCAGAGAAAAAAAAGGAAGCAAAACAACACCAACAGTCTCTGACTGCCAGAACAACCATCAGCTGCTACCCAGCAGTCAGTACTGTCTACTGCCCTGACTCCTCCACCTGCTGTGCTTCTGTAAACATTTTTTTAATCTTACCTTTTTTCCCTTTACTCCATAGTTTCTCTATATTTATGATTCCATCCTTTTTCACATGCTTGCAGATACTGCAGCCCCATCTTTCTTTAAAAATGTTGCTCTCCACCTGCTACGTCCCACTCTCGCTCGCTTTCATGGCCACCCACATGCAGCTCTGAAAACACCAATTTTTTTTTAAAAAAAGCATGACCATTACACAGAGTGGCCATACAAACTCACATTTACAACTGCTGCACCGAAAATCAACCCGACTCCCCCACTTCTTCAGTAAACCAAGCTGCCATTTTTCTGGGGGAAAAAATCTCTCAAACCTAGTCTCCTCTGCCTACCAGGGCCCACTCTACAACATCAATGTATCATCATGGCACTGCCTTCATAGCAATGGCTATGAAAACAAGGCTACTATAAAGCGGAGGATTTCTCTATTACAAAAAAAACCCAGAGAAACACACAAACTCATCCAAAATACAACAAAAAGAATACTTAAAAAAATAAACTGTCACATGAGCACCCACCCTGTTGCATGAAAGAAATATGCAGGGGGCACTTATGGGATAACCAAGTAATTTTTACAGTTTTCAGTAACCACTTGTAACCCTCACTCATGGCTTCACCACTCATGAGGATACTCAAGGTCACTGGGAACTGTAAAAATAACTTGGCTATCCAACAGGCACCCACCACATATCCCTTATGTATATATAAGATATATATATATATATATATATATATATAGTTTGAACAAAACTGTGTTACTGCATCACTTAGAGTTCAGGATAAAGTGACAAAATCAGGGAAATATGATGTATGTGATGTTAGGATATTCAACCCTAACACCTCAACCCCACCCCTGAAGTGAATGAGGGGGCAGAGTCTTCTTTGGGGTTGTCATTCCTAATGCTCACCCCATTGCAGTAACAGAAAAGCTGAGATGTGATGGAGGTAAGTGTGTATGTTTCATGAGCGCATAGAATGGGGCGAGCATTATGGTTGACAACCCCAAGGAAGACTCCACCCCTCATTCGCTTAAGGGGTGGAGCAGGCATGTTAGGGTTTGAAACCCTAACATCATATTTCCCCTACTTTTGTTGCTTTATCCTGAACCCTAACTGATGCTTTAACACAGTTTTTCACAAAGAATTTCTTTACTTTTTGAGATAGTCTAATTGTATCCTTATTTGGCATTGGACAACAGAAACCAAATTGTCAGCACAGCATTCTAATTGCCCACCTCATGTACAAGGTGCTGAAAATGTTCAAATACATGCCAAAATGGAATTCTGCACAACTGCAAAGTCATTCTGCACCAAAGGTGTGAAAACACATTTTGTTTAGGATTTGAAAAATGACAGCTGTGACATTCATGAAGTGAGCTATGTTGAAAATTTGGGTTCAACATATTTAAACTTTCCAAAGTTACAAGTGTGCATAGCAACATTTAAATGGATGTGCATAACTTTGCCATATTTATATATCTGGCCTCGGATTTCCAACATATCCTGCTTATGACCCCACCTTATGAACAAGGGTGGTGAAAATGTTCAATTCCTGCCTGAAAGGTGATTTGTCTAAGTGACTGTGAAATCACCTTTCAGGTGAGAGTTATCTAATTCAACTGACATTGTTCATGAGGTGGGGTCCCCAGAAGGCTATGTTGAAATATTGGTGTCAAAATATGCAAAAATGGCCAAGTTATGCAACAAAGTTGAAAACCCCATTGAAATACATTGAACCACATTCACCTTAGTTTCTCATATTGCAGTCAATGGTTCCAGCAGCAAGACGTGTCTTTGATCAGAGACTGGATCTTCACCCTGTGACATGTTCAGGTGAGTGAGGATGTGTGCGGGTGTACTGGGAGCATGAAGTGGCAGGTGCTGAGCAGGAGGTGCGGGGTCTGATCTTTGAGGGACAGTTTTCTTTTTTGCAGGTTTGAAATAAAAAACATTGAGGCACGGTTGTCTTTATTTCAGGCATGGACAGTGATTGGGGTGCCACTAGACACCAGGAACATTTATCACAGGGACGTTACTTGGTGGGTGGTGGGTGCAGCTAGATAGCGGGGACATGTTATTTTACTATGGGGACAGCAATCTGCTGATGGGGGGTGCCACTGGAGACCAGGCAAATATTATTTTATTAGGGATATGATGACTGGAAAATACATACAAATTGTGTATTTTCAAAAAAAAAAACTGCATCCAGGTTAATTGGAACTGTTTAGCTAGATTCTGATGTTAGTTTTTTTTTTAATATACCTGGGAATATTGCTTCTGGACACCTGAAAATCCTGGGTGCCAAGCTTTGTAACAAGAGCCATTCACCCATGTTCTCAGTATGAGAACAGTGGGACTTTCTAAATTATGGAGCCACAGCCAGAGTCAGGCTGATGGTTTCAGCTGCAGCAGTGAGCCAGTGATTCCCCGATCTCTTTCTCTCTCTCATTCTCATACATATCTTTCTATCTATCTGTCTATCTATCTATCTGTTTATCTATCTATCTATCTATCTATCTATCTATCTATCTATCTATCTATCTATCTGTCTATATATATGTCCTAGCTATCTATCTAAAGTGTACCATCCCTGGTACTACTACTTTCTAACCACCTAAAGGTTGCTCTCCCCCTTCCCAACACTGAAACTGCTCAATCCAACATTCCTCTGGATGTTTCAGGGCCTTTTATCTCTTTTACATCACTTTGTTGTTCACCCCCACCCCGAAAACTAAAAGCCAGTTGCTTAGCCTGTGAGAGATCGGCTTTCAGTTTTCTGGGGTTTTTTTTTCAGAAATTGACTTCATTGGGCATTTTCCTTTGATCCCTATTGATGCATGAATTGTCATTTCTTGCATCCTTCTTCTAAGGCTACCCCCTGCTGTCATCAATTCCCTATTATATATTTCACTGTGCTTGAAGCATGGTAATATCATCCTTCTGTTGAGGCACTGCTGGCAGTTTAAAATCTTTATACAAGGTAAAAAAACAAATGCCACATCAAACCATGAATGAAATCCTATTCTATTTTGATGTGATTAACTAAATCCGGTTGCCAGGAGGTCTAAACCTCACTTTCAGGTTCTTGGCAATATTGGGAATGCAAGTAATCACAGACATGTTGCATTAGAGTAATAAACTTGTTTATTACTAACAAAAGGATACAATCACAGTTGCCCTAAGCAGTTCTCACCAGTATGAACTGGGAGCCAGAGCTAAGCGTTCCCTATACCTCGAGGTTTCTTTGTGTCTCTTGGGATCTCCGAGGTACAAGGCTTAGTGTATCACATTATATACCAATGATAATTACTATGGTTACTGTAAGATAAAAACATTTCTAGTTACAGAGATGAGCCCTATTGGCTAAATTAGAGGAGGCTCCACAGTCCAAGATAACATTATACAATTTTGTAGTAGTCATCAGTTTGTGAAACAAAAGAGTTCTTATACAGAGTCTTATATAACTCAGTGTAGTAGTACAAATCACCAAAAGGTGGCAATGCTGACTTATATATCATAATTATTCCAAGGACACAGGTGTCCTAACGTCTTATAAGTAAGAAATACACAGAAAATACATAGACGAATATATATGTATTAGCAAGCAAAGTGTATTACAATAACATGCGTACATATTCTGACATCTACTATTATATGGTAGATGCCCTTAGCCATATATGTTAGTATAACATATACCTAAACACTAGTTGTCTGCGGTGTACCTATGAGGGTACCAATAAGGGTGAAGGGACCTCGTGTAACATCCCCCCCTTGTTGCCTCAATGGGCAACACAGGCAAATCTAGGGAAAGGTCAAGGAGCAGTGGTCGTTTACAAACCTGATGCACAAGTTTTGTAAAGGAACTCAAGCTGCTCACAGTGTTGGCACAGTGTGCGCTGTAGGCAGCATAGCATTATAATCAAGAAAAATATCAAAAATACTTGTATAATAACAAAACCTTTAAAAGTAATTTCTAACTAGGTGTTAGTCAATACATCATTCATATCACCATCATTAATTAATGAAAGGATAGCTTCATTGGCTGTGGTCATATTTTTGCTGATGTGGATGAGGTGTGTATCTTTCCTGTCTAAAAGTGATTTTAATGTAAGTGTAAGTGGATCTATGTGTACATTAAAATATGGTAAATATTCTGAAAGTGTGAGCAGATAATCGGGGTTACCATCAATGATGTCTGCATCGACAAGGGAGACGGGGGTTATGATGGTATGTCCAGTAACAGTTTTCTGGTGTGGAACAAAACAGAAATTGGGGGAATCAATAACAGATGTTTCAGATCCATAAGTGTAGCTTTTGAAATTATTTACCATGCAATACTCCCCATCAGAATTATACTGAGAACGAACAGTAGGGAGTCTCCACTTTTGCAACTGTACTGGGCAGGTGTAGGTCATCTTGGAAATCCATGTTGACAGGCGATGAACCTCCTCACAATAAGATCAATAAAGTTTATCCGGAGCCAATGTAAAGTCTGCAAAATCTGTGCCATTTGTGGTGATGTCATCATCCATGGTAAAAGTCCAATCAGTACTATCTGGAGAATAACCACAGACAGGTTGAATAACATCAAATACATCACATTGACACAAGTAAATATATTGTTTCTTTGCACAACAGTCCATGTGTGGAGCGATCCAGGCATCCAGGAAAGGATGGAAAACCAGTAGAGGCGGTAGATCCAAGCATTCTCTGTAGATGTGTTCATCAAGGTGCCCAATGGAGTGTACCAATGCAAGCTTGTCGAACAAGGCTGTAGTGGGATCAAAGCATGATAAAGAGACAGTAAAAGAAACAAACATTGTACCTCTTATGGAACATTTCTTTGCAGTGAAACAAGGACCAGTGTTAGGGTGCCTGGTCACAAAACCCAGGTTTCTAGCTGTAGAAAGAGGAATGGTTAGAGATTGTTGCATACACACAGCAATACAGCTAGGGGTTTCACACTGTGGACAATACCATTTGGAAATGCGTCTATCATATATGATATCAGGGATTCTTCCAGATTCTAGATCACGGAAGAGATTGTTGATGGTAGTGATAATGTATGAGCCATAGGCAGAGCAGAGAATTTCTCTAGCAATGTATTGTTTATCTGCTTCTTTGTTATTCTGTGCAATGAGAGCATTGATCTTGTCTTTAGAGTCTGTGAATGCTTTAACAATGTCATGCATGTTGTATACAGTGTATCTTTCTTCCTGACTAAGGCCATCCACACCATGCAATAATGGGGGTAGTATATTATTGACCAAACCAGTCTGAAATTTGGCAGAATGAGATTTGATAGCAGCAATGTCTGCCTTATTCCAGATAGACATAGCTGTACCAAAGAGACCTGTGACAGTACCTGTTGTACCTGTGACATCAGAACTGTCAACTTCACGTGTATTACATTTGTGACTTTGATAATCAGGATTGGGTTTTCTCCTGAAGTTGCCTCTATGTTCAGTGTATGGACTCTGGCAATAGGGTCTTGAGTACAAATCTGAAATGCAGCTAAACTATCAAGCAATAATGTACCATAAAATGCTGACACGTTAGTATTGTGACACATACCAAATTCGTTCATATTCCAGGAAGTAAGAATAAACAACACTGGTATATGCGTAAATTGTAAATTGTTAATCAAAGAACCAGGGAAGGCAGTGGCTGTTAGACCACTATGGGGGCCAGGGGTGTGCTTTGGACATTCCAAAAGCTGTTTATCAGGGGGTGGTAACACAGAGAGATACATGGCAGCAAAAGCCATGTGGTGTACAGCACAACATTTTTGAGCAGTATCCTTAGACAAAGAATTACAATTTGAAGGATCAATTAAGGCAGTAATATTGCATAAACCAGAATGTCTAAGAGCAGTTTGTAGCAAGGACAGAGAACCATTTGGGGGATAATTTAGCATTGGGCCAACCCTGGAAAGTTCCTTTGGAGAGTTTGGCCACAGGAAGAATTTGTCCTTGTGATGTGGTTTGCCATTCAATTTGTAGGGTAGATTTATCAGGAGCAACAAATGAGGCAGTAAGGTAAGCATCGGAACCTTCCTGGACAGTAGTCAGACTGTCAGGTATATTGATGGATGCTCCCTCTGAAGGAGATGCTAGATGATCAAGGTGTGGTAGGAGGTTTGGTACCATGCCTTGGATGCAGGGGATAACTCCTGAGATGAGGAAAATAATGTAACAAGATAGCCATCTTGTCAGTGTATATGAAAAGGAAAATCCAACATTAGTGAATCAGTACTATTCCACCCAATGGGGTGAGGAAAAGTAATTAAACTCCTTTATACAGTTTCAGTTGGTTTGCATGTAACCATTTGTCAATCAGTTTATTGTTGTGCTTGAGTCAAACTTGATAGACTGCCGGACTGAGCTTATTGATAATGGGGTATGGGCCTTCCCATTTATTGGAGAAGGAATGGGTGGGATGTGCAAATCGGAGGACCATTACCTGATATCCAACCTGCCAATCCACTTCTTGTGCACGCTTGTCAAACTGTATTATGGATTGTTGCTGGGTCTTACCCATGCAGTTAGCAGCATACAAGTGTGTGTGTATGAGGTCTTTTCTGAGTTTTTCCACATATTGATCTACAGACACATGATCTGCAGTGGGAATGTGCAAGTCAAATAACAGGTGTTCAGGTAATCTCATCTGTCTTCCAGTCATCACCTCAAAGGGTGTGAGCTGGGTGGTGGCTGAGGGTGTGCCCCTAATTGCCATAAGGAGTAATGGCAATAGGGAATCCCAGGTCTTGGTATTGTCCTCAATAAATTTAGAAAGCGTTTGCTTAATCCATCTGTTGGCTGTCTCTACTTGACCTGAAGATTGGGGGTGGTAGGGTATATGGAACTTTTGTTGAACTCCAAGGAGTTCAAGAGATTCTTTCATTAACTCACCTGTAAAACTGGTTCCTTTGTCAGAGTCTACCTTAAGAGGTAGACCCCACCTGTAGAAAATTTGTTCCACCAGGATTTTGGCAGTGGTTTTAGCGGTGCATGTTTTAGTGGGGAAAGCTTCAACCCACTTGGAGAAGAGGTCATTTACCACAAGAGCATACTTATTATTTCTGCTGGTATTGGTTAAGGGACCAATAAAATCGATCTGTATGGTATGTCAAGGGCCAGAGTGTTGTTGTGGTAAAAGTTTGCCATTTCATTTGGTGGGGATGGGGTTATTTTGCACACAAACAAGGCAATTATCTATGTACTGTTTGACATCTTTGGTGACACCAGGCCACCAGGCGGTGGTCTTAAGCCTCTGGAGGGTGCTTTCCACTGCCTGATGCCCACCAGTGGGTGTATAGTGCACTTGGTACAAAATTTCAGACCTAAGGTGTCTGGGGACCACCCAAAACTTGGTAGTGGGATCATCTGGCTGGTACCAGATGAGCTTGTCATCTGGTGACAAGTGTAACTTACCTTCATGCCTCCGATAGGGGGTTATGTGCGGGAAGTTTCTCTTCGGTACTCTTATCAAGGAATCTGAACACCTCTTTTAGTTCAGTATCAGTTTGTTGGGCTGCTGAGAGGTCCAAGGAGGAAAAGGGTTCAGGTTTCTTCATGAGTGCTGCAATATGTACTGCTGCATTGGCCTCTGGATGGTCCATCATCCATGTGTCTCCCCTGGGGCCCCTTCCTTGGCAAGGGTGTCTGCTGTATCATTGAAGGCATGATAGGGATCATGGAGGGAGTGAGCTTTAACTTTGTGTACATAGAGTTTGTGTGCAAATTTTTGTGCCAGTGAATGTATGTATATTACCAATTCTTGTACTTCACTGGGCTGCCATCAGAAGAAAGGAAGGTGTTCTTCTGCCAGAAAGGAAGCAATTCTGTAAGAGAACAACAAACCCAATTAGAGTCTATAAAAATGATGGTATCCTCGGTCCCATGCTGGATGAACTTGAGGGCACAGGCCACCACTGCCACCTCTGCATACTGTGATGATGCTACACTGCAATGCTTAGAGATTTTAACAGAGTTCCCATAAGGGTAAATCACAAAAATGCCCATCCCTGCAATTTGTTCTCCCTGATAGCAGGATGCTGAACCATCAGTAAAGATATGACACAAAGAAGTGTTGTCAAGTATTTGTGGTGTGGCAGGGAGGAAAGGACCTGGATCTAGAAGATCAGGTACTGCAGTGTACAGTCATCGGGCTGTCCTTGGAAAAGGAGTCCATGACCCAGCATCGATGGAATTTTAGTTGGGTGCACCTGTATGTCTCTATCCTGGGAGAAGAAGTGACCAGTGTGTCAGTCTGGTATTAGAGACTGACCCATCCTTGACTCTATCTGAGAGCAGAAAGGTAGTTGGTGCGTGGTTGGTGTTGATAATCAGTGGAGAGTTCCCAATGATATACAGAAAGTGCTTGACAGCCCAGGAGGTGACCAGAAGGTTCCTTTCACAAAGGTTGTACTTCTGTTCCACTGGGGTCAAGAGCTGTGATGCATATGCAATAGGTCTCAGGGTGCCATGAACATGGCAGTGTCAGAGGTGGCACATTCCAGATGGAAAGGTAGTGATGGATTGGGGTTGACCAGAGCTGGGGCGGAGGCCAAGGCCTGCTTCAGTGATGTCACAGCCTGGGTATGTATAGGGCCCCAAGTCCATGGAATCTCCTTTTTCAATAGCTCATACAGAGGAGCAGCTTTTTGAGCAAAATCATAGATGAAATCTCTTGAATAGTTTACCATACCTAGAAACCGTCGAAGAGTTGCCATGCTGGTGGGCAATGGCAAGTCTTGCAATCCTTGTATCTTCTTCCAGGTAGGGCTTCAACCTTGGTCAGTTATTTTTAGACCCAGAAACAGTACTTCTTTCTGACATAGTTGTGCTTTTGCTGGATTGCATTTTAGGCCTGCTCTCTGAATGAGAGTCAGTAGTTCATCCAAGAGATCCAAGTGTTGTTCCTGTGTGGCAGTTGCCAGCAACAAATCATCCTCATACTGCAAGAGACATTGGGGAGTAGAGAAACCTTCAAGGGCATCCATCATATGCAGATGGAACAGGGACGAGCTGTTATGGAATCTCTGTGGTAAACAAGTCCACGTATACTGTCTTCCTTCAAAGGCGAAGGCAAACTTATATTGACTCTTGGGGGCCAATGGTAATGACCGAAAACCATTGGAGATATCCAGGGCACTGAACCATTTTAGGTCAAGGGTAAAAAGTCATAGCACATCAGGTGCGAATGCTACAGATGATGAACAACTGGGGGTGACCTGGTTCAATTTCCTGTAGTCAATAGTAAGTCTCCAGGCACCTGTGGGTTTTTTCACAGGCCACACTGGGGAATTAGCAGTAGAAACACACGTTCTGTTTACCCCTTACTTGAGAAGTGACTTGATTGTTTCTCTGAGAGAAGGCAAGGCCTCAGTTGGGAAAGGATATTGCTGTTGCCTCTCATGTGCTGGGCCTGGCACTTCGATGACAGTGTGCATTCTGCCACAGTCATGTTTGTTGATTGTAAACACTTCCAAATGCCATTGCAAAATGGGGAGAAGCTTTAGGAAAAGCTCATGGTTTTTGAACAGATCTATGACGTCATACTCTTTGTTGTTAGCAGATATTGTTGCCACAACGTGTGAATCAGGGATCAAAATAGTGTGGTATTGACCCTGAATTTGTATCAAGCATGTTAGCTAGGTCTACCACACAGCCGTGTGGTGCAAAGAAGTCAATTCCTATGATACTAGGGTGATCATGCATTACCATCAGTTGGAAGGTGTGTGAGGCCTTTACGGGCCTAACTCTAACGGCAAGGGTAGAGACCAGTATGCAGGTAACCTAGTACTGTCCACTCCTGACATGTTGGTCCTTCATCTGGTGGACCAAGGGGATGTGTCCGGGTGGTCATCATGTAATACAAACACAGCAGCACCTGTATCTAGTAAGACTACAAGTAGGCGGCAACCGACCTCGGCCTCGGTGCAGGGCCTTCCGTTTGTATCCAATACTAGCTTGTTTACAATCCAGACTGGTGCCTGTAATTGTCAATCTGTACTGCTGGGGGCATGGAGAGGTTGGGCCTGACTCCTTTGAACCACTTCACCATGCTGCACTGATGCTACATAGGGAGGAGCTTCTGGGTTCAGGCCTGTATGGGCCAGAATGTCTATATCTCCGGTGTCACCATGGACCGTCGGGGTTTGGGTCACCAGTTGTACAGTCACAAGGGAGTGAGTGGGAACAGCATCCACCACAGAGTGCACTTTCCCCAGGAGCTCTCTGAATTTCTGATTCTCTTCAGCTATCTCCCTATATGAAGGGCCCGTTCTTTGCTGTTGTTGTTTGCCCTTATTCTTATGTTTTTTATTCTTATGATAATTCCAGTTCCCACCCAATTGCTGTTGTTGCTGTTGTGGTTGTTGTTGTTGTTGTTGGGCCTGTTGGGGGTGTTGGATGTCTGTGGGGAGGGGCTATTGGTGTTGGGCCTGCTCTTCCACCCTGTAGTGAGTCGCGGCCTCTTGAACAGGCTCCACGGTGGCTACTTTCTTGGAACTGAAGCCCAGATCACGGATGTAAAGTTGGTAAACTCTCTGAGTTTTCCAAAGGATGTCAGCAAACCTGTCCGTGTTGGGGTAAGTGGTTGGCTCTACCTTTTCTTGTACTGCAGTAATCATGTTCCTAAGGAACAGGGTCTTATATTCGATAAGATCTACATCCGCAGCTTCTTGTGCCAGGTGCTTTCCTGCTCGGTAGGCCATTCAGAGTCTCTGGTGGTAAGTCACTGGACTTTCCTTTGCATTCTGTTTTACAGGGTATGCAAGCATCACTCCTACTACACCTGATCAGTGTGCAGAAATAAGCTCAGCTGCAACCTCATCAAAGGTGGCATTGCTGTCCTGGCAGATGGCATCTGGGAGTTTGGCCCACAAACTAGGATTGATGGTCTGGCGTAGTATTTAGACCTGATATTCTGCAGCAAGGCTAAGCATTTCACATTTAGAATGCACCTTTTCCAAATGGCAGCTGAGGTTGTCGGACGGGTTCATCCGACCAATACTGTCAGCTATTTGCTGAACAGAGTAGGCCATTTGTAGGAGATTATTGGGCCAATCAGGTAAAGGTAGATTATCTCAGGCACCATCTAGGGCGGCCCAAGCTGCAGCCTTGGCTGCAGTATGAACAATGCCATCCTGAGTGCCAGCCTCTTGTAGAAGCTGTCTAATTTGGGTTTTTATGGCCCGTTTACTTCTCTCAGGAAGTGGTACATTACCTATTGCATTCTCAATCATTGTTTCTATCTCCTGCCTGTCTTCCACATTAATAACGGCTATCGGTGGTGCCATCGGGACCAGGCCTGGGCCTGCCCCCCCATCATGGGGGCCACCATGTTGGCATCTCTCATGATGTGCGTCACGACGTATGACATGGTGTGGGTGGAGTGGGGACCAGCCATGTTGTGAATGGCTGGGTGGGGTTTCTGGGCCATAGTAGGGGTATGACTGGGTGTTGTACTGAGAGATAGCTTCATCTGATACCTCCCCCTCAGTTGACATGTGTAAGGCAGAGGCTATGCCTCCCATTGCCTTAACATGTCCAGCTAGAACCTCCCGCTGATGGTGCAGTTTCACCATCTTTGTTTTACATTCAGTATGACTCACAGTTGCAACATCCATATCTACCTCATCCTGCATTTGCTTTTGCAACACTATACATGGTGCTCAATTCATGATTGTCCCTAGTAGCCACGTCTAAGTCATTACGTACCCAGTTTATCTCGTCCTGTAGCTCTCCCATCTCCTCACTCAACTGTGCATTCACTGTACTTAACAAGTCATTCATATGCAATGCCTGTCCCTTATCCTGTCTCAAACTTTCACACTTCTGCTTCAACATATAAAGTTCCTGTTCTCCAGCTTGAACTGAATGATGCAAAAGTGAATCCTTTTCATTTCACAGTGTGAAGTTCAGACTCAAAATTCTGTTGCAGTCTAATACATTCTGTTTCCTGCAGACCCTTCTCTTGCTTAAGAGACGAAATTTGCAGATCAAGTGTGCGAAACCTCGCTTCGGAGGCTTCCAAAGCAGCGTAAAGAGTCGCGATCATCTGCCCTTTGGCATGACGCTTATTAGTTCATTGTCTCATCTCTGTGTACTGGATTGAAATCCCAAGTATAGGGTTGTCGGATTGACTTATGTCCCACGCGAAGTCAGCCCATTCTCCATGGGAGGCAAGGAAGTTAGAGACATCGAGTCTCAGTTCTGCACAGATATTTGATACAGTGGCCATTGTGTGAGAGGGAACGAAAAATCAAACTGCGAAAAAGGTGCCGTGCTATGTATCAATCCACAGCAGGAGCACGTTATACACAGTTGGGCTACTGTAGAATTTGTAGGCTTACAATTCAAAGCTGCTATGGAGTGGGTCGAGTCGGCATCGACCACACTTGAGAAAAACAGCCAGACTTTGTAAGTGACTACAAACTGGTTTGAAAATGGGAGAGATGATACAGAAATGTACACCTACTGTCCCCGTTGGGAAGGGAAAGTTGTAGCAACTAGTGAAAGCTTACAAACACCAAATATTGCCTGCATGCGGTCGCCAATTGTCAGGAGGTCTAAACCTCACTTTCAGGTTCTTGGCAATATTGGGAATGCAAGTAATCACAGACACGTTGCATTAGAGTTATAAACTTGTTTATTTCTACCAAGAGGATAAAATCACAGTTGCCCTAAGCAGTTCTTACCAATATGAACCGGGAGCCAGTGCTAAGCGTTCCCTATACCTCGAGGTTTCTTTGTGTCTCTTGGGATCTACGAGGTACGAGACTTGGTGTATCACATTATATACCTATGATAATTACTATGGTTACTGTAAGATAGAAACATTTCTAGTTACAAGATGAGCCCTATTGGCTAAATTAGAGGAGGCTCAATCACTTTGTTAGCTGAAAGGTGGTTTTGCACAGTGGCTGTGCCATTTGGTGACAGAGGAACAAAAACACATTTTTGGGCAGAATGTGGAGAATGACAACTTTGTTCATGAGGAGGGGTAAAAAATGGCAATGGTGAAAATTTGGAGTGACAATATGAAATATTGGTGAAGCAATGAGCATGCATACAAACTGCGCAGCACACGTCCGTAACCCAATTATTTTTAGGAGATTGTTAGCCACATTTGTAACATAGGTGTTTTGGGACCTCCCCTTATGAACAGTAGTGCTGCGATTCTGTTAATCTGTCCCAAAAGTTAATTTCCCACAGTGACCATGTCACTGTCCGCCGCAGGTGCGGAAACACGTTTTGGGCAGGATGTGAAAAATGACAGCTGTACTATTCATAAGGAGGTGTGAAAAAATGCCAGTGTTGAAAATTTGGCATAGAAATATTGCAAATTCGCGTAGTTACAAGGGTGTATGGAAACTGCGCAATGCACGCTTGCAACACAGTCATTTTATGGACTTTCAGCATCAAATTTTCAACATAGGCATTTTAGGACCTCTGCTCATGAACAGTGTCACCATCATTTCCTCAAACTGTCCCACACAGCGACTGCACTATTCAGCCCGGACGTGCGAAAACACATTTTGGCCAGGATATGTAAAATGACAGCTGTACTGTTCATCAAGAGGTGTGGAAGAATGCCAATTTTGAAAATCTTGAGAGAAAATATTACAAATTCATGAAATTCTGCAGCGTGCGTGGAAAAAGCGCAATACTGCGGCACAAATCAAACAACCATTCTTTTGGATTTTTCACCAAATTTGCAACATAAGCTTTGAGATTCCCTCATGAACAGCGGCACTGTCATTTCCTCATTAATCTGTCCCAAGGTGATTCCACACGTGATCGTGAAATCACCTTTCGGGGCCGATTAATACCATGACAGTGCCAGAATTCATGAGGAGGGGTCCCAAAAACCCCATGTTGAAAATTTGATGCCAAAATTCCAAAACATGCCAGAGATATGCATCAATGCTGAAAAAACCCTATTTTAGGGGAATGCATATTGTTTCTGAAAATAAGAACTTAATAAACAATTGCCAATTAGAAAGGATTTCCTGACCCCTTTAAGAACTGTCCCTTAGAGACATAGAGGGATATAGAGGGCCCAAAGATCCCTCGCACCCAGACCCAAGGCTGGAGAGAAACCTCACCCCATCCTAGCTCTCTTTCTGTGCTATACTACTAAGGAGAATGTGTTAGCCTTGGTTGGAGAAAAGAGACAGCTAATGTGGCATGGGCATCAAGTCTTGCTGTATCAGGACTACTATGCTAAGTTAAATAAAAAATGTGCCTCATTTACAGACGTCCATCACACACTATGGAATCTGGGGGTTGCGTACAAAATGACTTACCAAGCTACATTTAAAATTGAAAGAAACAAACGTTTCCATAATTTCACTGACCCCAGGGAGGCTGCAAGCTTTGTGCAGCATAGCTGAGGAAAGAGTTCTAAATACCCAGACACTATCCAAAGACAACCACCCTTATTTCTCCAGGAGATAGGAGAAGGATGAACAGATTATGGACACTTCCCAGTTCTTGCCAAAACCCTCTACCAGCTCAGCTCCGCCTGTTCAACATCAAAGAAAAAGGAGCAGTCACAGAAAGGAGGCTGAAACATTGATACCCAGTCAGGCTCAACCTATTCAGAGGCATCACAGCCACAACAAAGGTTTGAGGTACTCAGCACAGGAGTCATTGCATGGAGACTCGCCACCTGACAGATCCACGTTTCCTCATCTATACTCCAATTACACCTAGATGGTTCTGATGCCCCTGGTGCCTAGTTCAATGCTTCCTTCCCCGCCTCAATGCAGGTATCCTTGCCTTTCTGGACTAACATAGCTCAGAAACAACTGAACAGTGACCCACCCAAGCCAGTGAGGGACTCTAACAGCTATGATGGGCCGTGAATTGACAAAAAAAGTGCTTGAGCTCTGTCACACAACAGTATTCCAACATGACAAAGACAGCTGGACTCATGTTCTGGGGGGTGTTGGACTGAATAACCAACAGAGGGCATCAGAACAGTTGGCAGTCACTGAAAATGAGACTGTATCCTTATATCAATGAGTGGTGTAAAATGTATAACATAGTTACATCTCATTGTTGATGTGCTTCCTATAGATAATGGTCTGTTCGATGGGCTGATGGAGGGTCAATTTCTGCCATACCTTTACACTGTGCTGGTTGTATTTTATTTTGAAATGTGGCTGCTGGACAGGCAGTTGGGGGGGGTAGTGCTGTTAGAGGCTCTGCAGCTAACAAGGTTGGGGTATGGCATGAGGGAAGCATCTCAATGGTTTGCTGATTTTGTATGGGGACACAGATTAATTGCTGCTGCTCTTCTCCCACAGTTATGGCCCCTGCTGTGGTGCATGTCAGATGTGGTAATGTGGGTCTGCAGGATTTGACTCAGTGCTGTTGCCCATAGACTTTTCCCTGGCTCACTTGCCTCACCCTGCATAGGGAAATGATGTCCATATCCACTTTTGCTGCTTCAGGCAGTGAGGAGAGGGGCAGTTACCAGCAAGCAGGTGGTTATCCTTATGGGCTTGTTAGTTGCCCATACAGTTCTGACATCACTGCACTCATGGCTGCTAAATGAAGGTGCGAGGGGGCTCCCTTCTTGATCATACATTTAGCTGATAGTGTGATTGAGCCAACGATCCCCCCTCCACCATCGCACCTTTTACACTTGCATTGGTAGTAGGTTGCGTCTGAGCAGGAGGACCTCCAAGAGAAGTGAGGCAGTCAGATACTCAGGGATATAGCACCCATCAATAGTATCATTCCTGTCATGGTTTATTGCTTAATTATTCAATGGGCTCTGACAATCCGGCAACCTGATTGGCTGACTGGCACCTTTCAGCCATGGTTAATCCTGGCATTACCCATGGCAAAGGTGCCAGTCAGCCGCATCTTTGAAAAATCAATCCAACCCAAATATCAAAACATTAGAGCTGCCATCTTACATGCCCGCTAAGCTGTGAATGAAAACTTTCATTGCAAGTGTCTCTAAAAAAAAGTAAAATTACAGAAGTCACACACCACACAAGTCCTCGGCCGGTTTAAAAAATGTTAAGCCTTTTGTAAAAAAACATCAATTACAGTTCCCAGCAATATTAAACAAATGTGTTGTCCCTCCAAAAGAGCACACCTGCAAAACTCAGACCACGGTTTTGTGTTCTCCCCCCTTGGCTACTCATAGCTGCTCCGCTGGCTGCTCTGTACCAAGAAAAGAAAAAAATTCCCCCACGTTACATCACTATGTTTTCATGACCACGTACTTTAACTAGGAAGCACAAACTTAGACATGGGAGCCCATTAGCACTCACTCCACACAGAGTGTCAAGTACCTCTCTCACCTCCATCCCCCATTTCAGTCACCGGCTTCCCTGTTTTCATTAATAAAAAATCACTTCACCTTATTACCGCAACACTTCATGACTGCTGGCTCCTGCACACTTTCACTCTCTTTCTTGCCTCCATCCCGCATTTCAGTCACTGGCTGCCCCATTTCTATACATACCAAGTCTCACTATGGCAGTCTATGAAAAAAATGTTATCACCTGAGAGGAAACCATTCCTTTCTTCACACTACAAATTCCCAGTAAATCCGGAGCCAAAGTGTATGAATCACGGGAGCAGTTGACAGCAACCGCTCATGCCAACATCTGCCCTGCAGCAAGACTTCTGCTTCTTCAAAATTTCAACCTCTTCCTACTGCAGACTGTGATGCTTTGAGAGACGGGGACTGAAAGGGACTGATAAAAAAAAAAAAAAAAAAACTAACAATCCCCCCACCATTTGACAACCGCTAAAGGCGTATCAGACATCCACCATGCTGCTCCATTCATGCTGCAGAACTCCCTGGCAACACAGAACAATTTCTTTCTTCGGAACAATACATTTAATAAAAATAATTTAAAATACAAAAGGAAAAAAAAAATGTTCCCTTTTTCTATTTTTTTAATCACCACAAAAAGGGTGGGGGGCATTGTATAATCACAATAAACCACTCCAGGGTGTGGGTTATGCTGGGATTTACCCACTTCTAGTGTTGATTTGGTCACTCAGCTGCACTTCATGTTCAAACCACACCAGGCAAGGGTAAATCCCAGAATATCCCTCACCTTGTTGTGGTTTATTGCTTAATTCTCACTGTAGGCCGGACCACCTTGAGAATATTGAAATATTTGCCTTTTTTAATCCTCACAGGTATGGCATAAATATATTTCTGCTCCTGAAGGCACAGGTACAGACAGTGCAACACGTGTTTATTGGACCCATTGTCATTTCTGACCACTCCTGTCTTTCTCTGGGGTTGAGGACCAGACCCCTGCACAGTGTCCTAAGAGATGTCAAATAGACACCTCCCTGCTGTCACGGCCTGACTTTAGGCGGTGGCTGGGGACAGAAATAATCTCATTACTGGAATTTAATGACACTCCAGTGATATCTAGGACCATCTTATGGGATACCCATAAGGCCTACCTCAGGGGTCAGATAACTAGTTATGCCTCTTACCTCAAAAAGAAATGCTTAGAAGGGATAAAAGATCTGGAGCAAGCCCTCAAAGATAAGAAAACTTGTTATAATAACTTGGTGGCTCACAAACCCCAGCTCCAAAAGGAAATGCTGCAGATCAGGTACAAAATCAACTCCCTCTCTTCTTTGACAGCACAGAGGACAGTCCTGAGAACCTTGCACAAATATTGGGACTTAGAGAAAAAGCTGGGCATCTCCTGGCATACCATAAACATTGTCAGCAGGCAGCTAAGCATAAAGCCACGGTGCGACTCCCATCGAACAAAATCACAAACCAACATAATGAGATCAATACAGCATTTGCTGAGTTCTACACCTCTCTTTATACATTTAAGTAAGGTCTGACCCCTCCCAAGCGCTCAGATTTTCTATAGGGGGTGGCATTAATGCAGCTTGTTGATGAGCAAACAGCTGAGCTAAGTCATCAATCTCCCTCCTGGAAATACAGGCGGCCACTCAGGACCTTCTGTAGGGGAAGACTTCTTGTCCAGGTGGACTTCCAGCAGAGTTCTATCGGCACCATGCATTTCTGCTTCAAGTTGAACCAGCATAATATTCTGTGGTGATTTGCATATGCAGCCCATGATGTTTTGTATTGTGGGGGCATGTGTGATTTTGTATTTCTTTATATCAAACATTCTCCTAAACCCTAACCCAGTTTTTCATCCTCCCTATCTAGTGCCTACCTGACAGGGGGATCCCCCGCGTATACGGTCAACACATCGAAAGCAACACTGCAAAATCCCTTACAGCGACAATTTCAACAAGTTTTCGAGATTGTCACTGTAAAGACCTAAGGGTGAAATTTTTGCTGTTTTGTCATCCTTCGGCCCCCAGACTAAATCTGACTCGAGTCAGTTATCTTAGGGGGGGTGGAAGCACAGTCCCCTGAGAAAAAAACACAAAATGTCTGACAGGCGAAATTTCACCTGTCGACACTGTGACATTCGCTGTGCCACACTTTTTCATTTTCAGTGTCGCTGCAACACGGTGGAACATTTTCACCCTACAATGTTAGAAGTCCTCATTTTCCTGCTTCCCAAAATAGGCAGAGACCCACAGGAGATGTCCAATTTTACACCCACATAATTATTAAATGTGAATACTGAAATTCTGGTAAAGGTCCTGGCACTTACGTTGCAGAAGGCCATCACCTTCATTACTGATACACAGCAAATGGGGTTTGTTAAAGGTAGGATGGCACTCGACAACATAAGGGTGGCAGTAGATGCTATTTGGCAAGCATTCATAACCAACAATCCGGCACTGCTGCTTAGGGTAGACACAGAGAAAGTGTTTGATTCTGTGGAATAGGAATACCTTTTTCAAGTCATGCAGGTCACTGGACTAGGGCCCAACTTTCCTGGCTGGGTGCATCTCATCTATGCATCACCCAAGACCCGGGGCCTCACAAATACCGCAGTCTTCTCCACAATAAAACAAGGGAAGGGTACCAGTCAGGGTTGTCTGTTATTCCCAGTGTTGCTTCTAATAGCCATGTAACCTATCTTGATCAAAATATGACATTCATGGACATAGAAGGTATAACTTGCGGACACCAGACCACACCAGACCTTTAGTATATGCAGATGACCTACTGGTGGCCATGACCAACCCAGATCCTTCAGGGCCGGTACTACAAAACTATTGTTGGAGTTCAGCTTGCTGTCCAGACTTCAGATGACCTGGAACAAAACTGAGGCACTTCCTCTCAATAAATTCACAGAGCAGGGTCCCATTAAACACCTGGGACTTCACTGGGAGTCTTTTTCTATTATGTATCTGGGTATAAAGTTGCTGGGTAATCTGGCCCTCTTAGTAGATCTTAACCTTAAGCCACTCATATTTCTCCTACAGTTGGAGTTTACCAGATGGAAGAAGCTCAAGCTGATCTTCTAAGGCACATTTGTAGCCTATAAGGTGATGCTCTTCTCCAAATTCCTGTTTTATGTTAACAGCCTACCAGTTCCAATAAAGCAATACATGCTAAAAAAATAGAAAAGCCCGTTCTTTCTTTCCTTTGTTGGGGAGCAAAGCCACATTTCAGCATATATAAGCTAAGGGCCCCTGGAAGGCAGGGTGGATGGTCGTTATGCTGGTTATGGGCCTATCATCAGGCAGCAGGGATCCACTATAATCTACACTGGCTAATCTCGTGCCCTGTAGAGATGCTAGTGTGGCTTCTGCTTGAGCAGGACCCATCACCAACTCCCCATGGGCTATCCCTTCTCAAAGACTGCATTGGGATCCTTCAAAAAAAATCTCTCCAGCTGTGATTTTTGCAAAACAGTCTTGGGCAACATTGCTTAAGCGGTATGAATGGGGGAAATTTCATCTAGGCAGATAGGAACTGCTCTGGCATAATCCACACCTCTTCATAGAGGGCAAGCCCCCCTACTGACTTGTGGAGAGCTATGCTCCACAGGTCCCACTCGCACTTCAAGGACATGAGGTATCAGCTAATTCTGAAGAAGGTTCTCCATAGGTGGTACCATACTCCGTCAGTGCTTAAGAGTATAGGGCTACTGTCAAAAGATGAGAGTTGGAGATGACATCAGCACTCTGGTACACTCTCCCACATCCTATGGACTTGCCCTAACATACAGGATTACTGATTGCAAGTACTTCCCTTTTGTGACTCAGTGGCAGGTCAAGCACTCCTATGTGACCCCCTTTTCTGGCTGCTGGGAGGAACTCTCCAACCCAAGTTGACCCATAGGTGGGCACATCTATGGCTTCTTCTGACTGTTCTGGAGCCCAAAAGGCAACTCCTTCTCAGGTGGTGGCTGGAATCTTCTCCATCCAGTACTGACTAGATCACAACATTAAATTGGTGAAGTATCAACACCTGTCCCATTTAGCAAATCACCACTAGATAGATATCATAGCATTTTGGATCCCTTTCTCAGCATGTAGCAGATGTAATGATCATTTGTGCATAATACACTGGTAACTGAGAGTATTGTTTTTAGAAATACCATGAAGGGCCTGATAAATTATTTTATACTTTAACAGATTCTTGCATAGTATAGACTAATTTGGCTCTTTCTCAGGTTATTGCATAACTCTACTAGTTAGGACAATAGGAGAACACAAAAAAATGGAAAAAGGAAAAACAAGCCTCAAAAAAGGTTAAAAACAGTGGGTGGGATATTCAGAAGGGTTGCGCATGCACAACCCACTGATGCGCCCCGGTGCGATATTTAAAAGGGAAATGTGCATGGCACAAATCCCGATGAACCGGAGCGCATCAGTAATGTATGCGGCACAAGTGGGGGGGGGCGTGCCCATGCATAAATTGCACATCCCGATAATCAGCCTGGTATGTGCTGAGCAGATGCAGGTGCAACCCGTACCTGTGCCACACATGGCTGAGTGAACAATAAAAGGAGCAACAGCTGGCCACCCACAGGTGAGCTGCCATATTGCAGGGCACAACAAGGCAGCTGCCAGCTGTGGGTGGCCACCCGAGCTCTGGCGGCACCTTCATGGTAGCGCCCCCATGCCTGATCATGGGCATTAGTAATGTATTAATGGTCCAACAACCCTGGTGGTCCAGTGGACTGCTCGCAGCCCGATCGCGGCAGAAGTATAATTAAGTATGCCTCCTATATCCCTGGTGGTCCAGTGGAATGCTCACAGCCCGATCGCGGGCAGAAGTATAATTAAGTATGCTTCCTATATCCCTGGTGGTCCAGTGGACCGCTTGCAGCCCGATCGTGGGCAGAAGTATAATTAAGTATGCCTCCTATATCCCTGGTGGTCCAGTGGACTGCTCATAGCCCGATTGCGGGCGTCAGTTATAAAATATTAAAAACCAATACATCCCTGGTGGTCCAACGGTACCCCCTCCCCACCCACCCTGGGCCCCACCACCCCTCCCCCAGTCAGCGGGCAGTAACTCCCCACCCACACTGCCGCCCTTCTGCCTGCCGACTGACTCAGTACAGTAGGGCTGTATACCCATTGGTCTGACAGCATGGGCCAATGGGCATGCAGCCTATACTGCTACACAGTCCAGAAATGTGAATGGATCCATTCACAATTCTGGACTGTGTAGTACTGGAGGTTGCATGCCCATTGGCCCATGTTGTGGACCAATGGGTGTACAGCCCTACTGTACGGAGTCAGTTGGCGGATGGTGGGGCGGCATGCAGGTGGGGAGCTGCCGTCCACCGCTGACTGGGAGGGAGTGGGTGGTGGTGCTCAGTGCATGGGTGGGAAGGGGGGTACCGCTAGACCACTAGGGATGGATTGGTTGTTAATATTTTATAACTGACACCTGCGATCAGGCTGCGAGCAGTCCACTGGACCACCAGGGATATAGGAGGCAATTGAATTATACTTCTGCTTGTGATCAGGCTGCGAGTGGTCCACTGGACCACAAGGGATATAGGACATTTTACATCTAGTACATATGCCTGCGATCGGGCAGTGGAGTACTTTGTCGCTTGTGCACGGGGCGTCGGTCCCCGACAGCTGCAGCCTGGCAGGGCACTAGGCGCAAGTCGCCGGGGATGGGTGCACCTGCATGCAAATTGGGGCATAATGACATGCAAATGGACCCATTTACACCTTGCATGCATTATGGCCCCATTTGCATGTGCATCTTTGAATATCACGGTTGATGCACCTAGCGCAACGGCACTTGTGCTAGCACATCCCCCTGCCCCTCTCTGGCCACTTGTGCTGGTACAGTGCCACTGCACCATGCACATTGCATGTGGCCACAGCACGATATTCAATGGTGCTGAGCCATGGCGCAGCACCGTTGAATATCACCCTGTCAGTGCCCTGACACATCCCAGTTGCGCTGTGCCCAGGCTTGCGCCACAGCCTGGTGCAGTCTGAATATCCCACCCATTGTGTTTATTCTTATGTTGTTCTTACTTCTGTAAGTGGTTGTACCCTTTTTGTGTTATGTGAAATCTCTGTACACTGCCTTTCTTTTGCTCAATAATTTTTTTAAGTATGAAAGTGGATTGTTTTTATAATTGGGAATGCTTCGAGAGTGCTGTCTTAGCTAACAAACGACAACAAACTGCTGCTGAGTCTCCATACCATCCAAGAGTGCTGTCTTAACTTATAAACAGAAATAAAAAATCACACACTGTACTGGTTAACTTATTTAAAGGTTAAGAAATGCAAGCTTTATGAAAACTCCAAAGAGTCTTTCCTTTGAGACGTTTGAAGTCTGGAACGGTTTTGTATCTTAACTGCTCGTTAGCATAATAAATGCACAACTATAAACATTGTGTTTGGTTTGTGTTACATTGGCTGTCTGAACTGTATAAAAAAATGGAAGTTAGTGTGTTCTAGTGGCTATCGCTCTCAGCTGTGAAATGGGAAATTGCATATTTGAATCCCACCACAGGGACAGACTTGGAGCATTACCTTGAGCAAGTCACTCGACTGTGTTTTATTGCCTCTCAGCTGTAGGAGCAGGACCTTATTAAAAACCAAATACTGCATTCTCTGTTAGGCTAGCATGGGGAAACAAATGGACAAACAAAGACAGCAGGTTGCTAAAAGGAACCATGTAGTGTGTGTACATCAGCTCATTGCAGTTTAGTATTTCAAATGAACCCATAAGTGATAATCCATTGGCAAGCCAAACTGAGCCTCAGTACTTGGACTGTCACTTATTCCTGAATAAGCAATTCAGTTCAATAGCAATTGTTTCAGACGGCACTATTTCCCTGAAAAACAATCCATGTACATCAAGGAGCCCTGCAGTATATGTTTACTCTTATGTAACACAGATGTTAATCTAACTTAGGAATCCAGTTTATCATCATGTTATTTTTAAAACAGCCATACACTGTGTTGACATGGTAAACCATTCACTTGAAGCCTGTGTGCTGTACAGGAGCTGTGATATCATAAAGCACCTTGAAGTTGAACTCTACCTTTGGTTCATCAAACTGTGATGCATCATTCTAGAACCGCATATTCATGGCAAATTAATTAATACCCATAAATGTTTCTTCAAAATAATCTTGTACTGGATGAAGTAACAACTCAAACAATATATTAGTTGGGCCAGTGGAACGAGTGTCATTCAGCTGAATTCCTAGCCACTGACCCTGCTGGCTACTTGCTGCTAAATGTAATTTTGATCCTTGGGCAGGAGTAAAAACAGCTTTGTTAGGGAGTTCCTTCACTCTTTAACAGCTGACATTTATTTCATACTGTATTATATATTTTTTATTCCATCAAACTGGTCAAAACCTGGCAAGATGACCAAGTATGGAACATAGGACTGTGCAGGCATTGGCATAAGTGAGCAGTGACTAATGCAAGTACATGCACCGACATCCAGTTACACGTCACAGATGTCGAAATGGATGCTGTCCCATCCAAGTTTGCAGCAGTATCAGTACACTGCAGAAGGCTAGACAGTTCTCTAGCTGTAATTAAATAAATTGTACCTAAAGTCTTATTGGCTGTGGCAGTACACTTCTACTACTCAAGTCAACTGCATAGTCTTGATAACTTTCATAACCCCACCTTTGGTCAACAATTTACCACTCATACCCCTTGGGGCAAGAATTTACTACTCAAACCTCCATCAGCAAAAACTTACCACTCATGATACCCCTTAGGGCAGTAATTAAACAATCATAACATCATGGGGTAAACATTTACCATCCATATACCTCGACTGCCATATGAAGACAGTGTGCAGCATGATCTAGTGGTAAGTGTTCAGGCTTGCAGACTAGGAGGCACAGATGTATGTCCCACTATAGTGACTAACTCACTATGACCAACAGCAAGTCACTTAACCTCCGGGTGCTTTGTTCCCTCCCAGTTGTAAAAATGACTAAAAAGCAGGTCCCTACTGAACGTGACATATTGGATCTCAGCTGCGATATCATGGGTAAATGAATTACCACAGAAGAAAACAATGTGTCTGACTACCTAACCCCTTCTTCTGCTCTTACCATACTACCCTCTTTCCCTCTATTTTCCCCTTCCACCACCATCCCCTCTCACTCCTGTCTCCTCCTTTCCCCTCCACCTCCACCCCTTTATACAACCCTTTGCCCCCCAGTAATGCCCCACGTGACAAGTCTGTTGCCATGAAAAATTGGTTTCTGCTTACAGTTATCAATCAATCAATCAATCAAATCTTTATTTATCCAGGCGATCACCATTGAGTAAGCTCATTTACAAGGTGGACCTGCTGTTGTCGGGGAAAATTGTACAGTTACATAAAAATATACATAATACAAAAGGAACAACATTTTTACAATACTGATAGGAGCAGAGTATGTACATTCCAAGTCACATGCACAAGAAATATATACATAAAACAACCCAAACGTAATACATATATATATATATATATATATATATACATACAGTATATATATACAGTTCCCACAGACGCAGGATGTGTATGGATGTCATATACAAACCATAGAAGAAAAAAAGAAAGATTTATATTCCTGTCCATCAGAAACACGTTACAGGCCTGGATGTAAATTCCTAAGCTATGGAGGTGCGCATAACAGTCTGTAAGCCTTAGGTAAATGCGGCAGAAGGGGGGTGGTGAATAAGAGGGGTGCAGAGGGTGCTAAGGACAAGTGGGGCAGAGGAGGGGGGAGTAGTAGTGGCAAGGGCTGATTTGGATAAGCAGCTGGGACTAGTGTTGAAGAAGAGAGGAACAATAGTCAAGCTGCTAGGGGCGATAGAAGCAATTACAGATTTCAGCAAACGTTTTGTCATAGAGGGTCTTAAAGAAGGCAGGACTGACAGGTGAGCTAAGTCTCAACAATTTTTGTATCCTATTCCAGAGAGTAGGCAGGGCATAGAATATGGTGGCCCTTCCAAAGCGAGTGTTGGCCCTTGGGACATTCAAAGAAATCTGCGATTGACTTCTTAAGGCATAGTTCCTAATAGGACTAAGGGGGAGATAGTCAACAACGTATTGTGGGAGTTTGTTGGTAAGGTCTCAGAGTGTCCATAGGGCTGCATTTCCATATCACCTGTATTGAAGGGAGGGCCACCCTATGGCTGCGTATAAAGAGCAGTGATGTGTGGAGTACAGGAGGCCAGTTATAAATCTCAGTGCTCTATGATATAATATATCCAGTTTTGCAAGATATGAGACAGGGCAATAGCCATAAATGAAGTCGGCGTAGTCAATTAACGAAAGGAACATAGATTGGACAAGCTGTCTTTTTGCATCTATGGTCAAGAGGTGTTTAATTCTGAAAAAAGACTAAGTCTCTGCCTCAGTTTTTTCAGCAGTTCTTCTGTGTGTTCCACAAAAGAGAGTCTGTTGTCTAGCCAAATACCAAGATATTTGAATTTAGTCACAAATTCAAGATTTTCTCCTAATAAAGTAGAGATTGATGGTAATGGACTAGCGGCAGCAGAGTAAGCCCCTGGGCCTGATGGTGAGAAAAGAATGGCCTTGGTTTTTTTTGCGTTTAGTAGTAACTTTTTGCTAACGAGCTGGTACTGCAGAGTATTAAAGTCAGCTTGTAACACAGTGCAGGCAGCTTCGGGAGATTCCTGGCTTAGGTAGAGCATCCTGTCATCAGCAAACAAGTGAATGCTGGCATCTTTGATGCCTACATCCAAGCTGTTGATATAAATGGCAAACAGTAATGGGCCCAGTGTGGATCCCTGGGGGACACCTCATTTTATCGGTTTAAGTGGAGAAAACTCTCCATCAGCCTTAATTTGTAGCGGTCTATCAGAAAGGTAGTCTTGGAACCATCCCAGTGTGGTTGAGCCAATGCCTATGGTTTTTAAGGTGTAGAGGAGCAGGCAGTGGTTGACAGTGTCAAAAGCCTTACTGAGGTCCAGAAACACGACACAATCTAATTTTTTGTTGCCTAGGTCCCGTTGCCAATCATTAGTAACTTCTGCCAGTGCCGTAATTGTACTATGCTTATCTCTAAAGCCAGACTGCATTGGGTTGCGTAGTCTAGCATTGTCTAAGAAAGATTTCAGCTGCATATCCACAATTTTTTCCAGAAGTTTTGAAAGTATGGGAAGAAGGGAGATTGGTCTAAAGTTATTTAGGTCACAGGGGTCCCCTGCTTTAAACAGGGGAATGATGTGAGCAGTTTTCCATGCCTTGGGGATGGAGTCTTGTGCTAGGGACAGATTGAATAGGTGTGTTATAGGTGTAGCAAGTATATGGTATGCTATTTTCAAGAAATATGGGTCGAAGGAGTCGGCCCCAGCATTTTTTTTAGTATCTAGTCCTAGAAGAAGATGTTCAACTTCTTTTATGGTGGTAGGTGAAAAGGAGAAGTCCATGTTATTGCTACTTGGTTCTGAAGGCTGGGTGTTGGTCTGAGGAAGAAGGCTACTTACAGGTGCGTTATCAAACACCAGGCCAGCAGTGGCAAAGTGATTGCTGAAAGCCTGCAGTATCTCTAATTTATCATTAATGATAATATTATCAGTGGTAATTTTGGAAGGAAGCGCGCTTCCTGGAGAGTGGCCAGATAGCTCCTTTATGGTGGACCAGAACTTGGTAGAGCAGTTTGACACAGAGAGTAGCTCGGTTTGATAAAAGTTGGCTTTGGCCTCTCTGACCAACTTTGTACAGATGTTTGTAGATGCCCTGAAGAGACACCAGTCTGTGTCGGCACGAGATTTATGAGCATTTTTCCAGAGGTAATCTCTTGAGTAAGGCAGCCTTCAGATCCAGTGAGAACCAACAACAGGTTCTGGCTTTTATTTGTGCTTTAACTAGGGGAGCATGGCTGTTTAGGGCGCTGGATATGATTCCATGGAGAACGTCATGGGCATTGCTCACTGACTTAGCCAGGTAGAAACTCTGCCATAGCAAAGAGTTGTTTTTTAGATCATTGAAGTATGCAATAGGATTGAAGTTCCATTTGGATCTTTTAGTGGAAAACTTTAATGTAGATAGAGGTTTGGTAACAGTTCTTATGCCACCAATAAGGCGGTGGTCACTAACGTCTGCTAAGAGAATATCAGCATGGGAAAAGGAATGAGGTCTGTTAACAAGGAGAACATCCAAGAGGGTGCTTCTCATTGGATTTTTTTTGTTGATGCAAGTAGGCTCAGTAATAAGTTGAGTGAGCCCATGAGAGTCGTAGAATTGTTTCAGGGGTAACGAGACCTTACTCAGCCAATCATAGTTAAGGTCACCTAGTATGATTGTTTCCATTGGGGTAGTATCCAGGTGGGGTGACAGGTATGTCAGAAGTTGCGGTCCTGCTGCTGGAGGTCTGTAGCAGCCTATGATGCGGAACGCCACTGATGGGGAAAGCTCGACTTTAAGAGACAGGCTTTCAAATCCACAGGCAAAGGAGGTAGCATCTGATATAGATACTGAGAATTTGTTTTTAACATAAATGGCTACTCCTCCACCCCTGGTCTGCCTATCGGTTCTGAAGAGGATGTAGTTAGGGATGTTTACCTCTCTGTCTGGGTTGGACGCCCGGAGCTATGTTTCCAAAAGAACGAGTACGTCTGGTGCAGTATGAATAATCCAAGCCTGGACTGAATCAAGCTTCTTTAAAAGACTACACATGTTAGTATGCAAGAAGCTAATTTCTTTCAAAGTTGTGAGTTCAGAAGGAGATGAGAGCACTTCCGTAGGGCCAAGATTAAGTTTGACGTCACCTGAGCATAGGAGTAGAAGGAGCACAGTTTTCCTCAGGGCAGCAAGGAGAAGTTTAAAGGCATGAGTCTTTCTACGTCTGGTATAGGTTTAAGTACATGGGTCCAAAGACTGACTCATCCTATTGTGCTGCCCTACAGATACATATCCTAGGATCCATGCAGAATAGCACCAAGCCATACCTAGTCTGAATGGATAGGGTATAGGACCACGTAGAGGATATTGGTTAGCAGTTCCACTTCGAGGAGATTCCACAAACTGTGAGGTGATCAAAGGAGTACAGTTGCAACATAATTTGTTCATAGTGTTGGTATATGGGGAGACTAGCATGGTAGAGCATGCATCTACTGCATCAACTGTTTGCTTATTTAATTACCATCACTAGCTCATCGTAGGCGCGGTGGTGGATGACCTAGGGGGATGGCAGGGGTTGCAGGATGACCTGGCAAAGCTTGAAACCTGGTCAGACACCTTGCAACTGGGCTTTAATGCCAAAAAGTGCAAGGTGTTGCATTTTGGGATGAAGAACCCAAGGAGGAGTTACCAGCTAGGGGGAGTGCAGCTAGCTCAGACAGAGGAGGAGGAGGAGAAGGATCTGGGTGATGCTTATTACAGGGTCAATGAACAACTCGGCACAATGTAGGAAGGCAGCTGCAAAGGCTAACAAATTGCTGGGTTGTATTGCAAGGGGTATATCCTCGAGGAGGGAGGAGGTTATTCTGCCATTCTGTATAGGTCATTAGTTAGACCACACCTGGAGTACTGCAGTACTGGCATCCCTATCTGAAGAGGGACATTAAGTTACTGGAGGGGGTGCAGCGCAGAGCGACAAAGATGATCAAGGGGTTGGGGACTTATCATATGAGAGGAGGTTGAAGGAGTTGAACATGTACTCACTGGAGGAGAGGAGAGACAGGGTGACATGATTGAAACCTTTAAATACATGAAAGGAATAAACAAGACAAGTACAGAGGGGCTGTTCAAAGTAAGGGAGGGGAGGGACACCAGGGGCCATGATATGAGACTGGAGCGAGGAAGGTTCAGGAGGGAGATGAGGAGACACTTTTTTACAGAGAGGGTGGTGGCTGGGTGGAATGCGTTACCTGCTGAAGTGGTATGCAGTAGAACAGTGGACTGCTTCAAATGAGGATGGGACAGGACAATGGGGAGGGTTAATGAAGGGGAAGGGTGGAAGGGAGGGGCAGCTGCAGAATAAGGGGTGCTAGCTGCACATTCGAGCAGATTTGATAGACCTCTAGGCCTTTATCTGCTGGCAAATTTCATATGTTTGTATGTTCGTATTTATGTACTGTATTTATGTAATCAATTGTACTTTTGCTGTTTAGGTATTTGACTCCCATTCCCCCAGGACACACATGACATTGAGCTATTGTTCAGCTCGATGTGCCTTTTGGACCAAATACTTAAAAAAGAAAGAAGAATAAACAAAGTAAGCTTATTGGCTATTGAATATGTCGAGCTGAATTATTGTGCACCTATGAGTTTCTGTTTAACAGTTTGCATGATTCTTTTTTTCCACCTACCATGAAACAGCCCAGACCACATTTCAGGCCTTACAAAGCCACCCTTCACACCTCTCTGGAGGGCTGTGCTCTCAGACCTAGACTCATAGAAACATAGACTTTGATGGCAGATAAGGACCGCGTGGCCCACCAAGTCTGCCCATTTCCCTACCTATTGGATAAGCTGCAGATCCTAGTTAATCAACAGTTTACTTCCTCCTACCCCCCCACTAGAATTGCCTTATGGCTGTCCCATGCATTCTTGAATTCCCCCACTGTTTTTGACCTCACAACCTCCTCAGGAAGGCAGTTCCATGTGCCCACCACTCTTTCCGTGAAAACACATTTCCTCACGTTACCCCTGAGCTGTTCCCCCTCTATCTTTAAATTGTGCCCCCTTGTTCTTGCACATCTCTTTTTCTGAAAGATGCTACCCTCTTGGACTTTGTTGATTTCCTTAAGGTACTTGAAAGTTTCTATCATGTGCCCCCTCTCCCTCCTTTCATAGAAACATAGACTTTGACGGCAGATAAGGACTGCTTGGCCTATCTAGTCTGCCCATTTCCCTACCTACAGGATAGGCCGCGAGATCCTAGTTAACCAACAGCCTATTTCTTCCTCCCCCCACAAGAATTGCCTAATGTCTGTCCTGCATTCTTGAATTCTCCCACAGTTTTAGACCCCACCTCCTCAGGAAGGCTGTTCCGTGCATCCACTACCCTCTCTGTGAAATAATACTTCCTCACATTGCCCTCTGAACCGCCTCTTCTATCTTTAAATTGTGTCCCCATGTTCTTGCACATCTCTTTTCTGAAAGATGCTACCCTTTGGACTTTGTTGATTCCACTGAGGTACTTAAAAGTTTCTATTATGTCCTCTCTCCTTCTTTCCTCAAGGGTATACATATTAAGCTCCTTTAGTCTCTCCTCATATGCTTCTTTTGGACCTGCACCATTTTAGTTGCCCTCCTCTGGACTGCCTCTATCCTGTCTATGTCCTTGCGGAGATGGGGTCTCCAGAACTGGATGCAGTACTCCAGATGGGGTCTCACCAACTGTCTGTACAGAGGGATAACAACTTCCTGTTTTCTGCTGCTGATGCCTCTCTCTATACATCCCAGTGTACCTTCAGCCCTCCCTACTGCCTTCTCACATTGTTTGCTAACCTTAAGGTCATCTGATATGATTACCCTCAGGTCCCTTTCCTTTTTTGTTGTTGTTACTACCTCCCCACCCATTGTGTATTCTTCCCCTGGGTTCTTGTTTCCCAGGTGCATTATTTTGCACTTCTTTGCATTGAATACTAGCTGCCATACTTCTGACCATTCCTCCGACCTTGCCAAGTCCTTTTCATCCTTTCCACGCCTCCTTGTGTATCAACCCTGTTGCAGATCTTTGTGTCATCTGCAAAAAGGCATACTTTTCCTTCCAGTCCCTCTGCAATGTCACTGATGAAGACATTAAAAAGGACTGGACCCAATACTGAACCCTGCGGTACCCCACTAGTAACCCCTCTTTCTTCAGAGTGGACTCCATTTACAATTACCTTCTGTGTCCTGTTGTGCAGCCAGTGTTTTACCCAGGCTACCACCCTGAGACCCACTCCCAGGCTGGTTAATTTGACTATTAATCTTTTGTGTGGGACTGTGTCAAATGCCTTGCTAAAGTCTAGGTAGGCCATGTCCACAGTCCCTCCCTGGTCTATTACTTTTGTCACCCAGTCAAAGAAATCTATTAGATTCGTCTAACATGACCTTCCCGCTGAGAGTATGCATATTAAGCTCTCTTAGTCTCTCTCTTCATATGCCTTCTATTGCAGACCCTGCACCATTTTAGTTGTCCTCCTCTGGACTGCCTCTATCCTGTCTATGTCCTTGCGGAGATGGGGTCTCCAGAACTGCACACAGTACTCCAGATGGGGTCTCACCAACTGTCTGTACAGAGGGATGACAACTTCTTGTTTTCTACTGGTGATGCCTCTCCCTATGCATCCCAGTATCCTCCCAGCTCTTCTTACTGCCTTCTCACATTGCTTGCCTACCTTGAAGTATCTAATATGACTACCCACAGGTCCCTTTTCATTTTTGTTGTTGTTAGTACCTTTCCCTCCATTGTGTACTCTTCACCTGGGATTTTGTTTTCCCAGGTGCATTACTTTGCATTTCTTTGCATTGAATCTAAGCTGCCATGCTCTTGACCATTCCTTCAACCTTGCCAAGTCCCTTCTCATCCTTTCAACCTCTTCTTGTGTATCAACTCTGTTGCAGATCTTTGTGTTGTCTGCAAAGAGGCATACTTTTCCTTCCAGACCCTCTGCAATGTCTTCTATAAAGACATTAAAGAGGACTGGTCTCAGCACTGAACTCTGCGGTACCCCATAGTAACCCCCCTTTCTTCAGAGTGAATTCCATTTACTATTACCCTCTGCGTCCTGTTGTGAAGCCAATTTGTTACCCAGGCTACCACCCTGGGACCCACTCCCAGGTTGGCAAACTTGTTTATTAATCTTTTGTGTGAGACTGTGTCAAATGCTTGCTTAAGTTTAGAGATGCCATATCCACAGCCCCTCCCTGGTATATTACTTTAGACACCCAGTCAAAGAAATCAACTAGATTTGTTGGACATGACCTTCCCACTGTGAATCCATGCTACCTTGGGTCCTGTGCCCCTCTGGCCTCTAGGTACTCAACAATTCTTTCTTTCAGAAGTGATTTCATCATTTTCCCTACCACTGAAGTCAAACTAACAGGTCTATAGTTTCCTGGCTCTGCCTTGCTCTCACTTTTGTGAAGGGGAATCACATTCGCCCCCTTCCAGTCCTCAGGTACCACCCCATCTTCCCATGATTTGTTAAAAAGGGTAGTCAGTGGTGTCACTAGGTCTCCCCGTAGTTCTTTTAGAATTCTGGAGTGAATCCCATCAGACCCCATTGCTTTGTCCACCTTGAGTTTTAGGAGTTCTTTCAGGACCCTTTCTTCTGTGAATGGACTGGTGGCGAGCCCCCCTGCCCAGACTGCTTCTATTGTTTGGTTTAGGTACCTCCTCTTCTTCTTCTTTTGCGAATACTGAGCAAAAGTATTTGTTCAGTATCTCTGCCTTTTCACTGTCACCCTCTGCCCACCTCCCCTCCCCTTCCCTTTATTAAGCTTCAGTATTCCTCCCTTGGTCTTCCTTCACTCCCTGATATACCTCTAAAAGGTTTTATCTCCCTTCTTAACTGATTTGGCTATCTTTTCCTTGGTTTGAGCCTTTACTATTCTGACTGCCTTCCCCATTTCCTTCTGCTTTAACTGATAAAGTTCTCTGTCCTGCTCCTTCTGTGATTCATTATACTTCCAGAATGCTATTTTTTCTTCATAACCTTCTCTGACACCTCTTTTGAGAAACATAGTGATTTTTTACTCTGTTTTGTTTTCTTTATTTGTTTCACCTCTATGATGGCAGTTTTGATTTTTCTCCATTGTTCTTCCACCCCTCCTTTCTGCCCATTTGCTAGTGCATTCCTTAGGTGCTCACCCATTTTGCCAAAGTCAGCCCTTCTAAAGTCCAGTATCCTCATTTTTGTATGGCTTGACTCCACGCTTGTGTATATCATGAACCACACTGTGGGGTGGTCACTTGTTCCCAGATGGCTACCCACTTTCAAATCTCTGATCCTCTCTCCATTTGAGAGTACCAGGTCCAAGATTGCTCCCTCCTGAGTGGGTTCCAACACTAGCTGTCTGAGGCATGCACCCTGTAGGGCATTGAGAATGACCCTGCTCTTGGATGTGCCTGCAGTAAATGTGTTCCAGTCAACATCTGGCATATTCAGATCTCCCATCAACAATATCTCCCCTTTTTCTGCCATTCTGAGTATGCCTTCTATCATTTCCTTGTCCACTTCTTCCCCCTGAGATGGAGGTCTGTATATAACCCCTGTGCGGATTGTGGTGCCATTCCCTGTCTCCAAGGTGACCCATAGTGCCTCCTCTCCTCCCAATTTACCATTTAGTTCTGTTGCTTTGATCCCTTCCCTTATGTAGAGAGCTACTTCACCTCCTCTTTTACCCTCCCTGTCCCTTCTGTAGATTGTGTACCCTGGTATGTTGACATCCCAGTCATGGTTCTCCATGTACCACGTTTCTGTGACTGCCATGGTATCCAGGTGTCCCTCTTCCATCAGGATGACTAGCTCAGGAAGCTTGTTACTCAGACTACAGGCATTGGTATTCATTGTCCTCCATTTAACATTGGTATTATGCTTTTTTGCCCCATCCCTGCCCTTAATGCCTTTATCTTTTGTCCATTTACCCCTGTCCTGCCCCCTGTCGAACTCTGTACCTTGGTGTTCACCTTACTATCTACCTTGTTTTGAGGGGGGAGGCTTGGAATTTCATGCTTCCTATCAGCACCTCCTCCCTTGGCTAGTTTAAAAGCTTGCCGATAAAGCATTTAAACCTATCACCTAGGGGTTTGGTTCCTTTCCTGGACAGATGCAGACCATTGTGCCAGTATAGACCCACATCTCTCCAGGTGGACCCCCAGTCCCCAGTGAAGCCAAAACCCTGTGCTCCGCACCAGTCTTTCAACCATTCATTGAACTGCATGGTGCAGAGTACCCTAGCCTCACCCATGCCATAGACAGGCAGCACCTCTGAGAAGGTTACCATGCATGCTACCTGTCTAAGGCCCCCCATGTACATTCCCCTTCCACAGAACCCCCCAAATGTACCCTTATCCATGGCATCTCCACAGTTCTACTTAAAATAGAGGAGACCAGATCCAGTTTGGGGGGGAAGGAACAGGAGGAATTGTGGGGCCAAATGTATCAACCAGTCCTTATCAAAGGTGGGGAAGCCTAATAGGGACAGCACCTTCTGCAGTTCTGGCAATTTTGTCCTTTTCTTCATCCCAACCACCTTCCTGGAGGGTCATGTTTCATTGTACTAGCCTCCATAGGAAGTCTGAAACTGTGACTTAAAGTCACAAAACAACACCATCCAAACTTGGATATCCCAGAGCAGACAATGGGGCGTTACACTCGGCAACAGTCATGGTGCAGTTTGGCTTTCAGGGCACAAATTCATTGAGAAGGAGAGACAAAACTCCACTTCAGTGTGGCAGTTGGATCAATGTTTCTTCTCTTAGCAAGGTCACACAACACATTTACACTCAGCTACTGTAGTGTTCTCAAAATATCAATTTTTTTCTCAAATCCAGAATGTTTTTTCCAATGGCATGTTAGCATGCCTCCTGACGAAGGGATAGCATTGCCCCGAATTGCCGAGGCTGGATGAGTTTTTTTTTAGCCTGGAATTTTGTTTGCATTTTATATTGAATATATTTTTGTGCTTACAATAGTCAGTTCTACTATATACTTTTTTGTATTAATAAAAATATTATCCCTGAATATTTTCTGAAGTGCTGGATGTATTTTTCTAATTGGCATGTTAGCATGATGCTGGATTGTGATTGGTTGGCATCCATGGCACTCCAGACATTACCTCATGGGTTTCAGCCCACCTGATAGGCTAGTGATGCACTGACCCAGATCAAATTTCCAGCATATCCAGGTCCCAGAAACCCCTGCTCTCCAGTTTGAATCGTGCATCTGAACAAGGCAGTAGCACACCAGGAACCCCTGTCTGCTCTTCAAGGTAAGAACTTTTAAAAAAGGAAGAGAAATTATGTCTTTCTGGCTTAGATCTACAGCTGCCATATTAATATAGCTATAGTTATTTCCAAGGGCAGCTATTGTATGTTGTTTTTCTTGTTTTCTGGTCCTGCTATGCATGGTGGTAGGCTTGGGATAAAGTGCCTTTTCCTTTGCTGACTCCTCTCCCAGCGTCTGGGGAGATGTAGCTACCCGCCCGCAGCGGGACCGTTTTTAGACTGCTTTCTGTTTGTTTTTCCCCAATACATATTTTTCCGCGTCTCGGCCTTACAGGGCATTCCGCCCTAGGCTGCGGACGGTTCGAGCATGGCCGCCACGCGGTCTCCTGACCGCCGTTACGCTACGCTCCCTTTCCCCTCCCTCCCTCTCCCCCTTTGTTCCGCCGCCCATTGCCGGTCCTTCCTCCATCGGCGTCGTTGCGCTGTGTCCTCCTCCTGGCGCCGTTGCACCGCGACCTCACTCACTTAGGTGGAGAGAGAGAGGGGCAGGGATCCTCTAGGCCTCGTTTGGGGCCTCGCCTCTCTCGTGACTGGCGCGTCTCCCTAGGCCTCCGCTAGGCCATCCGGCGCCAGCCCCACGCTCCCGCCCACGCTGTCTCCCTCGCTACAAGCGAGGGAGAACCCAGCTCTCTCTCCACCATCTCGCTGGCTCCCACGCTGTCGCCTTCGTCCCAACGAGGGACGACCCAGCTCTCTCTCCCTCCTACTCCCGGATGACTGCTCGCACATCGCGGCGTGTGTTCTTGCCAGAGAGAGAGAGAGAGAGACAGAGATCTGGGGGCCATGAGAAAAAGAAGGGGAGGCGTGATAACTCTGTGGCTTAGCCCCTGGACTGTACATCTGCCGAAATGCAGTAAACTACAGCTGGTTTTGTGATTCTTACAGCTTCCTCTTGCATACTGTGTGATTTAGAAAAGCCTCAAATTACATCTGGGTTGTGATCCCTACAGTTTCCTCTGCATACCGTGTGAATTTAGGAAATCCCTCAATGCCCTAGGCAGGAGCCCGGCCCTTGGGGGGGTCGGGTGGTGAGGGACAGGCCACCATATAACTAATGGCTCTAATTACAGGATAAAATGGTTTATCCCAGCTGAGGTCTCTGTATCATTTAAGGGGGAAAGGGTCAGTACTATTTCACCCTGGAAGAGCAAGGTCGGTAGACTCCCGCCTGCACCCTTCCGTAATTCAGATACAGGAAATATTTTCTTGTCTTCAATGAGCTAGACTCTGCATAATCTTTCGGTAATAGCAGAAGTCTAAAGGCAGCCAACTGCTAGCTGTTAGGCTGAGGTACAGTTTCCTTCCCTGGGTAACTAGAAGATTGTGTACCTGACGCTAAAGGGGCGAGTCAAAGCTGGAACATGGCACCTGGAGAAGCTAACAGAGAGGGGTCGGAGGGGACCCCTACTACCGCTTTTGCGCCAGGGTTCCACTCCACCACCGGGTCCTCACACAGTGACCCCAGCAGGTGTTGTTCATCGTCTGGTCCTCATTCAGTGCCTCGGCCACCTCCCATAGCGGGCCCTGGCACCAGACCACCACCCGACGTTGCAGGGGTCCTCACATAGCACCCCCCAACCTCGGGCACACCATCTGCAGCCTCGGTGATGCGGGATCCCTTATCAAAAAAAAAAAGGGGGGGGTAAAGAGTAGGACGGCCTCCTAAAATATTCTCCTCTCTATTCCAGATGGTGAAAGCAAAGAAATGCTCCGTGCAGCTCCATCCTCCTCCCCAAACCCGGGCCCCGCTGCAGCCTGCCTTTTAGACGATGACGACTCATCCTTAGAACGGACTCTCGCCTCTGGGCCCAGTAACCCTGGCCCCAGCAACTCTACATGCATGGATCCGGCTCCTTCTGATCCAGAATCAACAGGCTGCGGTGGCCATGATGGAAAGCCAGCAGAACTTTATGCTCAAGATCATGGAGAAGCTGGAGTCCTTTACCCAAAGTAGGACAAGACCATCCAACCCGGAACCCGAAAAGGCGGGGGGCCAGCCGGAAGAACTCCTGATTCCTGAGGACCCTCTCCCGATCATCCCTGTCGATGGCTCACATGAGGACGGAGAGAGAGATGATGCTGGGGACGAGAAGGACGCGGAGTTGGACACAGAGGACACCGAACTACAGTCAGCCCCTTCACTAACGTCAAAGTTATGCTCCTTCGACACCATCCCAGGGCTCATGAAGGTGATCAAGGCCACGATGGGGTTCGACTCGGAAGAACCCAAAGAAGGCGGACCCGAATCAAAGCTCGACCCCATGATTCAACTAAGACCGGCCACCACTGAGACCTTTCCGGTCTGCCCGGCTATTGAGAACATGTTTAACATGGAATGGCAATCGTCGGACCCAGGCAGGATGCCAAACCGCAAGAACCTGGACAGGATGTACCCGTTGCAAGGGGTAAAATCGGACGCTTGGTGCAGGGCTCCCACCATCGACCCCCAGGTGGTGGCACTCAGCAAGAAGACCATGCTTCCTTGTGGCACGATAACTCTCAAAGACCCTGCAGATAAAAAGGTTGAGGACATGTTGAAGAGGGCTTTTGAGATTGGGGGCATAGCTGCCAAGGCAGCTACCACAGCCATTTACACTTCTCGGGCACAGATCCGTTGGCTCGAAGAACTCCAGGAGCAGGCTACTTCCTAAGTCAAGGGAGGCCGAGCTATTGGAGTGCACTCTGGATGCAGCCAGGTATCTGGCCGACATGGCAGTGGACTCTCTGTGTCTCCAAGCTAGATGAATCAAAATTGTTGTTGCAGAACCTGCCCCTACGGGGGAAGCATGTGTTCAAGGAGGGGTTGCAAGACTACTTGAAGCAGAAAGAGGAGGGTAAGGACCTCCTCAAGAATAGATACAGGCCTGCTTACCCAGCCACTTCTAGATGGAGATTTCGAGGGGTGAGCAAAACCTACCAACCCCGCCGAGACTCAACCCAGCGGTCTCAACCCTTTCGAGGAAGAAGCTATTCCACCAGCCCCCGTGGCCCTTACGCTCAGAACTTCCAGCCCTCAGCCTTCCGAGCACGGACCCAAAGACCAGGAGGAAGAGGTAGAGGATTCAGGGGGAAACAGCAGTGACTGCCTCCCACCTCCGGGCACAAGGCCAGGATCCTTACCCACCGGTGAGGCAAAGACTGGCCATCTTCGCCCACCGATGGATGACCACAACATCGGACAGATGGGTTCGAGACGTGGTGTCAAAGAGCTACTCCATAGAGTTAACCCGCACACATATGTCTCACAGGTTTGTCTCTTCCCCCATAACCAGGAGGAGGGCTTCCGCCCACCAGGTCCAGCAACTATTAGCAGAGCTGATCCAGAACTGGGCCATCCAACCCGTACCGATTCCGGAGCAGGGAGAAGGAATCTACTCCATCTTTTTTCTCGTGCCCAAAAAGACAGGCGAGCTCAGGCCAATCCTAGACCTAAAGTTCCTAAACCAACACGTAGTCCAACACCGGTTCAAGATGGAGACCATACGGTCCACTCTTCGTTGTATCCGGGTAGGCGACTTCCTGACGTCTATCGATTTGAAGGACGCCTATCTGCACATCCCCATCATCCAGAGACACAGGCAATTCCTCCGTTTCCACGTACTGGGCCATCACTTCCAGTACAAGACACTTCCCTTCGGACTGTCGTCAGCCCCGAGGGTCTTCACCAAGGTCTCGATAACCCTAGTGGCCAGACTCAGGGAACAGGGACTGGACATCATCCCGTACCTAGACGACTGGCTGATTCATGCCTGATCCGAGGTCCAGGCCAGGATGCACACGGAGATCACCATCCAGGCACTAGCAGACCACAGCTGGGTGGTGAATGTAGAAAAGAGCCATCTCAGCCCCATGCAACAGATCAAAAATCTGGGGGCGATCGTCAACTCGGCCGAGGGATGGGCAAAACCGGCCCCAGCACGAGTCCACAACCTCAAGGAACTAGCGCGCAAAATGAAGGTCAGTCCACTCTCCACAATGGGAAAGATCGCCCAATTATTGGGCTGCATGGCCTCCTGCATAGCCCTCGTGCCCTGGGCCAGGTGGCACATGCGCCCACTCCAAAATCACGTCCTATCCAGAGGAGCGCCGGGCGAGCACAACCTCCATTGTGTGGTACCTCTACCCCAGGCAGTAAGATCCTCCCTAACCTGGTGGACACTGGAAAGAAATCTATCCAGGGGAGTCCCCCTCAAACTGCCCTGCCCGGTCGCCATAGAGACGGACGCGAGCCTTTCAGGATGGGAAGCCTGCCTGGGAGAGTCAACGGCGCAGGGCCAATGGTCACAAGTGGAGGCGAGTCTCTCCATCAACATCCTGGAGATGAGGGCCGTATTCCATGCGCTGAGAGCATTCAGGCACCTAATAACCAGGCGGGCGGTCTTAATTCGTTCCGACAACCGTGTGACCGTAGCATACATTTCGAAACAGGGTGGGACCAGGAGCAGGGCCATGATGAGGAAGGCAACGGCGGTCCTCAACTGGGCACAGACTCACCTCATCCACCTGAGCGCAGTTCACCTCGCAGGGAAACTGAACGTCGAGGCGGACTGGCTCAGCAGACAACAAGTGCACTCGGGGGAATGGCGCTTACATCCAGCGCTATTCCAGGAAATCCAGGCGGCATGGGGTCCCGTGTCCATGGATCTCATGGCATCTCGGGAAAATGCCCAGGTCAGCAAGTACTACTCGCGCTTCAAAGACGGCCTCGCCCAGGGGACGGACGCTCTATCACAGACCTGGAGGATGAGGAACGCCTACATGTTCCCTCCTCTCCCCCTGATCCCCCAGGTCCTGGCCAAGATCCGGGAAATGGGCCTCACGGTCATCCTAGTGGCCCCATACTGGCCACGCAGAGCCTGGTTTTCTGCGGCACGAGAAATGACCATGGACAACTTCAGAATACCCTACCGGCCAGACATGCTCTCACAGGGACCAGTGCTACACCCAGCTCCTCGGACCCTGAAACTCACGGCCTGGCTCCTGAAAGGAGCAGACTGAAAGCAACGGGGTACCATGCTTCAGTGATCAGTACCCTACTTCAGTCCAGACGGGCCTCCACCACGTCCACATACAAGAGGCAATGGGCCAACTTCACGCGGTGGTGTAGAGAACGGGGCACTATGCCCGAACAGACCAACCTAGCCAACATCCTACTCTTCCTCCAGCAGGGAGTGGACAAGGGCCTGGCACCCTCCTCCCTCAGGGTACAGCTATCGGCCATAGGAGTGGCCATAGTCCTCGTGGAAGGGTACCCCTCGGGCACGCACACCAACTCCACTCGCTTCTTGAGGGCGGTGGAGATCATGCGTCCGAGAACAAGGCCGGTGATCGCACCATGGGATGTCCCGATGGTCCTGGAATCCCTCAAATTGGCCCCCTATGAGCCCCTCCAAGAGACTGACCTTTTTTGGGCCGGCCTCAAGGCTCGCTTCCTGGTAGCTATCTGCTCAGCCAGGAGGATTGGAGAGCTTGGTGCACTGTCCTGTGCAGAACCCTACACAGTGTTCACACCACTGGGGGTTAGCCTAAGGACGGTCCCAGCATTTCAACCGAAAGTCCCTACCAATTTCCACAGGTTACAGCCTATCGAGCTACCCACGTTCCCAGAGGATCCTACTCTGAGTCAAGGTGGGACCCCTCACCACCTCGAAGTGGGATCCACCCTCGCGGTATACCTGGCCAGAATATGCCCCATCCGCAGGACAGAGAGGCTGTTCATCATTGCTAGGAGCCAGAGGCAGGGGCACGCCGCTTCCAAGTTGACCATTGCCAGAAGGCTAAGATGGGTCATTCAGAACGCTTACACAGCCAACCAATTGATCCTACTACAGGGGATCAAGGCCCATTCCACCAGAGCGGTGGCCACCTCCTGGGCGGAGAGAGCCAGTGTATCCACGGAGGACATTTGCAGGGCAGCCACTTGGTCCTCCAGACACACCTTCGCCAGACACTACAGGCTGGAGCAGCTTCGGGCCGTTCACCCCTCCTTAGCAGCTCAGGTTCTAGCTGCAGCTTCTCGCCAGTCCTCTTAGCAGCTCTTTCCTCCCGGAGGATTAACTTACGTCTTATCTACCCATGAGGTAATGTCTGGAGTGCCATGGATGCCAACCAATCACAATGGGTGTTTACTCACCTGGTAAAGGTGATTGTGTTGGTTGGCATCCATGGCACTCCAAAGCCCTCCCTCAGAGTGGCTAGAATGGCCGGCACCGGTAGAGAGAGAGAAAAAGGAGATACCTAGTATCCGGGTTTTATTGGGGGCCAGACTACATGCATGATGACATAACAAGTGACCTGTCGAACTTCCAGGTTCGAGTTAGATTGTTAAAATAGGGGAATAAAGTTCGGACCCCAGGGCCTTCTTTCTGTCACATCGTAGTCCGATTGTTTTTGTATCCTGTTCCCAACTCCTGGTATCTATACTAACGTTACATGGTATGTCTTGCTGTATCCTAATTAACCTTATTTTCAGCTATGGAAGATTCTAACTGGAGAGCAGGGGTTTCTGGGACCTGGATATGCTGGAAATTTGATCTGGATCAGTGCATCACTAGCCTATCAGGTGGGCTGAAACCCATGAGGTAATGTCTGGAGTGCCATGGATGCCAACCAACACAATCACCTTTACCAGGTGAGTAAACACCCATTACACAGAGTCATTTCTGGATTCCCTCATTATGTGCAGTTTTTTTGTAATTCTGTTTCCAGCTTACAATTCCCAACTATGTTATTATATTTATATAGATTCCATATTATGGGTTGTATAGTTTAAATCTCAGATGTACTTGAATCTAAATGACCCATGATTAAATTGCCTTATCTGTATGGAGCTATGAGTACATTGTTTGTCCACTGTCACTGGGACCTCCAGAAAAATGAAATGCAGTATCTCATAAGCTAACCTGATGAGAGCAATTTTAAATATATCAATATTTGTAATTTATAACAATGATTCTGACTCTATAATACTCAAGAGGGCTTGAATAGTCCCCAACATGGAAATGGACTGATTGTTATATTGTTGTTTCTCCACCTCAGACCCCACCCCACCCACTTCTGAAGAACTGATCTCTGTACACTGAAGCACACTGTTTATCAAGAGGGCACATTCTGTACAGGTCAGTTGCCCTCAGGACAGACCAGGAGGAATCATGACTCCGGGGTGGCAGGGTAATCATCCTTAACTGGGCCTGTGTTTAGTCTTCTGTCAGGAAATCTTGGACAATGAAAACTGTGTTGAGACCTGCCACACTCAATTCATTTTTGATCAGAGCTGAAATCTGAAACCTGACTGTCAGTGGTGAAAGGCCAGTACCTTAGACACAGCCCCTCCCTTAAAAAACATAATGTATGCAGTCTTTTCCAAATATGGGAGTGAATGAAAGAATGAGGGAGGGAGAACTGAGCACAGTGATAACCCCCCTGCAAAATCCAAAGGCTTAAAGCTGCTATGCTGCTAACGTCGGTGAGGGAAGGTGTACCAAAAAGCTAGGTAATGTTCCCAAACTGCACTTCAGTCTGTGACAATTAGTGTAAAGCTGCTATGCTGCTAAAGTCAATGAGTGAAGGGGTACCACAGAGATAGGTAATGTTATCAAACAGCACTACTGTCTCTGACACTTGGTCTAAAGTTGCTACATTGCTAATGTCAGTGAGGGAAGGGGTACCAAAAAGCTAGGTACTGTTCCCAAACTGCACTTCAGTCTGTGACACTTAGTGTAAAGCTGCTATGCTGCTAAAGTTAGTGAGAGAAGGGGTACCACAGAGACAGGTAATGTTCTCAAACAGCACTTCTGTCTCTGACACTTGATCTAAAGTTGCTACATTGCTAATGTTAGTGAGGGAAGGGGTACCAAAAAGATAGGTAATGTTCCCAAACTGCACTTCAATCTGTGACTCTTGGTCTTAGGCTCTGCCACCATGTTTCAACCCTCAGCCCCTAGGTTTGATCAACTGGTCCCCTTATTTCCTTTTCAGAGGGTTAAGGGTCTGACAGTTACAGTGGGCATCTAAGCTAGAAAGTCTCTCCAGGTTGAAGGGACAGGGCAATGTAGCACACTGTGGCTGATGTTGGATGTCAGTTTCTGTGTGTGTGTGAGACAGTTTTCTTGTCATGTTTTTTGTTTTGAGCTCTGGTGTGATTCATGTGTTTATGCAGGAAGGAAATTATGAAACGTTCTTCCCATCGGCAGCAGAAATAATATGTATCTTGTACTGTCCAGTAGGCTTCTGACCCGCTCTGCTTTCCTAGGCATGGTGCTATAGTTCTTACATCAGCACCTGTCCCCACCAAAAACACAACCACTGTGACAGAAATGGGAAGGAAAGAGTTAATGGTTTGGATTCTGTAGGTGCCTTATTATATTTGCTTGAACGCATGTGCAAGAAACATAGTGCCATCATACGAGTTTTCTAGAGGTGTGTCAGCCTCTTCCAATTCAGTCAGTGTGTTTGCAGGCGCGGTCGCAGTGCGCCAATCACTGTTGCAGCTGTCTATGATGCAGAAAAATGCAGTGGCATACAATGATTGAAGAGCTCCGCTTCAGTGAGCAGAGCTCCCCCACACACCTACGCAACCGCATATTGCATGCTGATGTGCTCCCTCCCTCCATGCACACACTGTGTGGCGGCGACGGGTGCTCAATCCCTCATCAGCTCCACACCTTCCCCCAACAACAGCTGTCCAGGTGCCACGTGGGAGCCCACCCCAGCGTGGCAAGAACTGTCATAAGCAGCAGGTGCCCAATCCCCCATCAGCTCCACAGCTACCGCCCCCCCAAATAAGATTTCCATGTGCCACACTGAGGCCCCACCCCAGTGTGGCAAAGCATATATGACCAGCGGGGTGCCCAATCCCTGTCGGCTCCAGCCCCCAAACAGCCTTTCCAGCTGCCACACTGGGAGCCCACCCCAGCGTGGCAAATGTCCCACGTTACCTAAAAAACCTGTAAAGAAGAAAACCTTCCTCGCAGTCTCCCTGCCCCCACAACCCGACACCACCCACTGCGCACCCTGCCTCCCCACACCCCTCACCCCATACTTACCTCCGGAGCTCAGCGCGACGATCATCGGTGGACCGGGAACATGTCTGCACTCTTCAAAGCTGACCGCGAACTGAGAAAATGCAGGTAAGCTGTATAATGGAATAAATAGGGTTTTTTCAACTTTGTTGACTATCTCAGGCATTTTGGGAATTTTGGGCCCAAAGTTTCAACATAGGTTTTAGGACCTCACCATGAATGATTGCACTGTCATGGTGTTAAGGTGGGCCCGATGGGTGATTTCGCAGTCGCTGCACAAAATCACCTTTCAGGACCCATTAATGAAATGACACTGCCAGTGTTCATAAGGTGGGCTCTCAAAAAGCCTATGTTGAAAATTTGGTGAAAAAATTCTTAAAAATGACTGTCTTATGAGCGTGCATTGCGCAGTTCCTAGGCACTCTCGTAAGTTCAAGAATTTGTAATATTTTCACTCCAGATTTTCACCAGTGGCATTTTTCCACACCTCCTTTGGAGCAGTACAGCTGTCATTTTCCACAACATGGCCAAAATGTGTTTTCACTCTTTCAGCGCAGAAATGCGTGGTCACTGTGGGAAATCATTGTTCGGGACAGATAAAGAAAATCACAGTGACACTGTTCATGATTGGAGGTTCCAAGATGCCTGTGTTAACAATCTGCTGTAAAAAAAATCCACAAACTAGTTACATTACGGGTGTGCGTTGCACAGTTTCTACGCATGCTCGTGACTTCACCAGTTTTTTTAAGATTTTCACAGCAGATTTTCAACATTGCCATTTTTTACACCTTCCCATCAACAGTACTGCTGTCATTTTTCACAACCTGTTCGGAATGTGTTTTTGTACCCGGGGTGCCAAATGCCGTAGTCACTGTATAAAAGCAGTTTTCGGCTAACAAACTGATATTGCCACTGTTCATGAGGTGGGGGTCACAAAAAACCATGTTGAAAATTTGGAGTGAAAATACCAATGAATGCCTGAGGTGTTAGGGTTTCTGACCATAACGCCCCATCCTGTAGAGAATGACAGGCATCAGGGGTGTGACTTGCGATTCTTGCCTGTAATGCTCATACCATTCCACATCCACCCACACCCTGCAGCCAGTGAGAGGCATCAAGGTGTGCCTCGGACTCTTCGGGCCCAAACTTCACCCCATTCTCCTATACCGCACCCATCTCACCATATTTCCTAATGGAATGGGGTACGCATAAGGGCCAAAGAACCCAAGGCACAGTGACACTTGACAGTGTCTGCAGGATAGGGTGTGGTGAAATGGCGTGGTCGTTATGCCTGATGACCCAAAGGCACACCCCAATGCCTGTCACTCTCTGCAGGGTGGTGGTGGGGTTGGCTTCAGTTCAATACTTTGCAGCCATTCCTATTATGCAGCTCTGTAACTTCTACACTACCAATGCCGATGCCAACAAGCAAACATTCGGCATTGACAAATGCTTGGTTTTTTTAGCAGTGTGAAAAAAATACACTGAGGCTGAAATCCTCCAGCAGCATCCAGCTTGTGGAATTCCTAGCTGCTAGATAAGAGCTGGGTCATACATCTCAAGTGGACATCTCCAGACACACACAGACCTGCAGACATGGACACAGGGCAGTTTGAATGGATTGGATCATTCAAATATAAACTTTAGGTGAAAAGGGAATATAATTGGTCACTGATAGGTGTTCATTCTGATTGGGACAATTAAATACATACATGTTAGTTGGTTGGTGCATTCAAAGGGAGAATATGAATGACCTATTCTCCAAAGAATATATAACCTTCTGAAAGACAAAGAACTCTCTCTCTTGCCTTTGGAAGCTGGGAGGGGAAACATAAGCTTGGAGCCTACTCTTGTAGCTGTGTCCGTGGGAGCTGGCAGTTAGAAAAGGGTCCAGTGTATCTTGTAAGGACAGGGAAGGGTAAGTTTAGTGATAGCATATTTCAGTAATAGCCTTCTTCTTGTACCATCTGTTATTTAAAAACATTTGTTTACTTTTCCTGTATGAGTGTTATTCTCTTGTGTTGTAAATACATATCCTGTAAATGCTCATTGCACTTTCTGTTATGTAAAAGCTATTTATTTGCTCAACAGTTCTTACTGTGATGTCATTTTTCTAAGGTAATATTTGGTTTTCCACTGGCTGAGGTAAACTCTGTGTAGCATCCACCACCCAAAAGAGACACACTACCAGACTTTAACTTGTGCAATTGCATGTTTGATTATTCAAGTTTGTACACTTGAAAGAGGTGCTGGAAGGAAAGTCCTGCTGGTGGCAGTGAATACCCGAGGACACACACCTCTCTAAAAGCTGTTTCAGCCCAGAGGGAGAGGTGGGTTGTCACATATTGGTTGGCAGTGGTGGGATGATGATAGCAGACTGCATAGCACACTGAGATACAGAGTTTGCCAGTGGAACAGTTACCTTAGCAGTGCAAAACAGGATATATAAGAGGAAACGTTTGTACAACAGATTTATTTTTTTTCTAGTTAGCACAGTAAAGTGTAGCAGTAGAGAATGAACTCCATGGAGTATGACTCACTTACTGTGCCACAGCTTGTTGAAAGGTGCCAGGAAAAGGGGATTCAGCCTGAAAGTCTAAAGCAGAAGAAAAAGGCAGACCTCATAGCTACTCTCTTGGCACATGATCTGAAGCAGACAGTTGCTGGGGGTGAGTCAGGAACTGAGGCAGCAGACCCTCCAAACCAGCCTGAGGCACTGTGACTGCAGCTGGTGCTGCAAGAAAAGGCATTGGAGGTGAAAAGACTGGATGCTGAAGCAGAAGCAAGAAGGTTGGAAGCAGAGAAAGAACTTGAAGAAAAGATACTGGCAGACAGAGAGAAAGAACATCAGGAAAAAGAGAAAGAATGTCAGGAAAAGGAGAAAGAATGTGAAGAAAGAGAAAAAGAATGACAGCACGAGAAGGAGATGACTACCCGCGCAGCCAGCAAACCATGAGTAATGGTGGAGTGCGTTTACCTCATGAAGCCAAAATGAATTCTAAATTGTTCCCTCAGTTTAAAGAGGGAGATGACCTTGATTTATTTTTAAGGTCATTTGAGAGAGTATGCGATCAATTAAAATTGACTAAGGCTTCCTGGTCAACTTATCTCACACCCTTGCTGATGGGGTGAGCGTTGCATGCATTTGCTAAAATGAGTAATGAAGACTATGCTGATTATGATAAAGTGAAAACAGTATTGTTGAAATGTTTTGAATTAACTCCTGAGGCTTATAGAAGGAAATTTAGGGAGTTAAAGAAAAGCCCAGAAGACAGTTATGCTGAACTGCAGGTTAAACTGTATACTTACCTTGATAGGTGGATGGAGGGGGCTAAAGCAACTACTGTGGAACTGATTAAAGAGGTATTGGTGAGAGGACAATTCCTTAAAATTGTACCTGAGGACATGCACGTATGGCTCATAGACAGGGCATGTGCCTCTTCCACAGAGGTGGCAGGAAGCGCTAACGAGTATCTGTCTAGCCGGCCACACACACAATGTAAGTCTTATGGTGGGGGGCAGCACGTGGTTATAAGGGATTCCATGGGGGGCAGCGCAAAGGAAAACAGCCTGCACCTGAGTCCAAAGTAGAGCCCTCTGGTTCTAAGGGGACTCAAGAAATAGGTCCCAAGAAATGTCATATTTGCAATCAAGTGGGACACTTGAGATATAACTGCCCTCAGAAACTGGTTAAGGGGCAGAGATATGGGGGCAGGGGTGATCAAAAGGGCACTGGTGTGTTTGTAAGGTGTGTCCAGCCTGAAGAACCACTCTCCTCTGATGAGAATCTGTGTCCCATTACAGTTAATGGAACAGTAACACAGGGACTGTGGGACACAAGCGCTAACATCTCCCTGGTAAGGCAGGATCTCATTCGGGCAGAGCAGATGGTACCTGGGAAATACTCCAAGGTCCAGGCATTCACAGGGCCACCAGTCCCATTACCAATGGGTAGAGTCTTCCTGAGCTGGGAAGGGGGCCATGTAGAAAAGGAGGTGGGAGTTGTAGAGGACCTACCCGTAAGTATGATTGTGGGGAAGGATTTGGACCCCAGTAAAAAACTGGTGTGTGTTGTAACTCATAGTCAGGCACAAAGGCAAGCTTCTGAGGGTGAAGAGGGGTTGTCTCTGGGTGGTCCAGCCACACCCTCAGCAGCTGAGGAAGTATCTAGCACAGGGAAGGGGCTGACTAGAAGCAGCAGTCCAGAACCCCAGTCACAAATAAAGGAGCCCACAGGACTTCTGTCAGAAGGGGCACTGGGAAGGGTCAGATGAGGGCAGCTGAGTGCTGCACAGTGAACTGACCCTGCTCTGGAAAAACTGAGGGAAATAGCTCATAGGGCTGAGTGTTCTCAGGGGGGGTAAAGAGTCCATTTACTGGGACAATGGGCTGTTGTACAGAAAATGTGCAACAGAGGAAGGGCTAGATGGTGAGGTACTCCAGCAGCTGGTAGTCCCTAAGGTTCACCGTCAGCAGCTTTTGGCCCTTGCCCTTGAGATCCCTTTTTCAGGGCACTTGGGGGTGAGGCGCACAAAAAAGCGCCTAAGAAACAATTTCTTCTGGCCTGGCATTGGCAAGAATGTGGCAAATTATTGCAGGACTTGTCCACAGTGCCAGCGAGTAGGGAAAATGGGGGACAAGGCCAAGGCAGCTTTGGTGCCCCTGCCTATTACTGATGAACCCTTCAAAAGGGTAGCGGTGGACATAGTGGGGCCATTGAGCACCCCAAGTTGCACTGGCAAGCGGCATATCCTGGTAGCTGTAGACTATGCCACCAGATACCCAGAGGCAGTGGCCCTAACATCCTCTGAGGCAGAACTAGTAGCAGATGAACTGTTGGGAATATTTAGCCGGGTGGGCTTTCCCCAGGAGATACTGTCAGACTGGGGGGCCAATTTTATGTCAGGGTTAATGAGTAGTTTGTGGGAGAAGTGTGGGGTAAAGCAGCTCAAAACCTCTCCATATCATCCCCAAGCTAATGGTCTAGTGGAGCGATTAAATTCAACCCTTAAGACCATGCTAAGGACTTTTGCTGACCAGCATAAGAGAGACTGGACAAATATTTGCCTCATCTCCTATTTGCATACAGGCAAGTCCCACAGGAATCCACAGGGTTCTCACCTTTCGAGCTCCTGTTTGGTCATAGGGTGTGGGGACCCCTAGATTTGATTCGGTATGAATGGGAGAGTGACCATGCCTCCCAAGGGGAGTCTGTTGTGGAGTATGTCCTGAACTTCAGGACCTGCCTTAGGGAGCTCATGGGGTTTGCTCAGGAGCACCTGGCCACTGCACAACAGTGGCAGAAAGTTTGGTATGACTGTGGGGCCTGAGCCAGAGAATATGAGGTGGGACAGCGAGTGATGGCACTCATCCCTGTCCGACAGAATAAATTACAGGCAGCATGGGAGGGGCCATTCTCCATTGTCCAAAAGGTTAGTGACGTCAATTACATGCTAGAGCTATGGGACAGGAGATGCAAACGAAAGGTGTATCATGTTAACATGCTGAAGCCCTACCACAACAGGGAGGAAATGGTCTTCGCTGTATGCAGTTCCCCAGAGGAGGAAACTGAGGTAGATCCACTGGTGGACCTACTTGGGGAGCCCAGGGTTGCATCCTCTGTGGACAATCTTACCCTCTCTGAACAGTTGACACCAGCTCAGGTGCAAGAAATTAGGGGTGTGCTGAGAGAATTTGACGACATGTTCACAGGGAAACGGGTTCACCACGATGGCAGAGCACCATGTGGATACAGGTACCCTGGATCTCCTGAAACAGTCCCCCTACAGGGTACCTGAGCATGTTAAGCAGACTGTGAAGGAGGAGCTCAAAGAGATGCTGAAACTGGGGGTAATCCAAGAATGTAGTAGCCCCAGGGCATTACCCGTGGTACTGATCCCCAAAAGGGATGGCACCATATGATTCTGCATGGACTACCGGAAGCTTAATAGCTGCTCAGAGTCTGACGCTTATCCCATGTCCAGAACAGATGAGACCCTGGAGCGACTGAGGGGAGCCATGTATTTGACCACAATAGACCTAACAAAGGGCTATTGGCAGGTACCTCTGACCCCTGTGGCCAGGGAAAGATCAGCTTTTGTTACTCCATTTGGTTTATACGAATTTAAGGTAATGCCATTTGGAATGCAGAATGCACCTGCAACTTTTCAATGGCTTGTAGATCACATTCTGTCTGGGGTAGGTGAGTTTGCATTGGCTTATATGGATGATATAGCCATATACAGCTAGATGTGGGATGAACACATCAAGAATGTGCGGGATGTGTTCCACAGGTTACAGAAGGCAGATCTGACAGTCAAGGCAGAGAAGTGCCAGATAGGTATAGCAGAAGTATCCTACCTTGGACACCGGGTGGGTAGTGGGCACATCCATCCAGACCCTGCCAAAGTTGATGCCATCCTGGCCTGTCCTACTCCTACCACAAAGAAACAGGTCAGGGCATTTCTAGGAACAGCAGGGTACTACTGAAGGTTTGTTCCCCACTATAGCGATCTGGCTAAGCCCCTGACAGACTTAACCAAGAAGGGAAAGCCAGATCCAGTGAAGTGGTCCGAAGGTTGTGAGGTTGCTTTTCAGGTGCTAAAAAAGGCCTTAAGTGGCCCAGCTGTATTGGCTAGCCCTAATTATAGTTTAAAGTTTATGGTCCATGTGGATGCCTCAGATCATGGGCTGGGGGCTGTGCTGAGCCAAGTTACCCAGTAAGGGGAGGAGCCCGGTTGTGTACCTCAGCTGAAGGCTTTTTCCCAGAGAGGAGGCATATGCCACAATTGAGAAGGAATGCTTGGGAATAGTGTGGACCCTTCAGAAGCTGCAGCCTTACCAATATGGGAGATAATTTACTGTGGTCACAGATCATTTTCCCCTGATTTGGCTTCATAGGTCCAGTGGGCAAAATGGTAAACTACTATGTTGGAGTTTGGTACTGCAGGCATACAACATGACCATCCAGCATCGCAGCGGCAAACAAAATGCAAATGCAGATGGGCTATCTAGACAGGGCTAATGGCATGGCTGGATACTTTTGGGCACTTCCTAGTAACTGCATGAACAGCTGTGTCACTTCGGTTGGCCCAAGGGACATGCCTTCATTATCTGGGGGGGAGGAGATGTGACTGAAATGGGAAGGAAAGAGTTAATGGTTTGGATTCTGTAGGTGCCTTATTTTTTTTAGTAGTGTGAAAAAAATACACTGAGGCTGAAATCCTCCAGCAGCATCCAGCTTGTGGAATTCCTAGCTGCTAGATAAGAGCTGGGTCATACATCTCAAGTGGACATCTCCAGACACACACAGACCTGCAGACATGGACACAGGGCAGTTTGAATGGATTGGATCATTCAAATATAAACTTAAGGTGAAAAGGGAATATAATTGGTCACTGATAGGTGTTCATTCTGATTGGGACAATTAAATACATACATGTTAGTTGGTTGGTGCATTCAAAGGGAGAATAGGAATGACCTACTCTCCAGAAAATATATAACCTTCTGAAAGACAGAGAACTCTCTCTCTTGCCTTTGGAAGCTGGGAGGGGAAACATAAGCTTGGAGCCTACCCTTGTAGTTGTGTCCGTGGGAGCTGGCAGTTAGAAAAGGGTCCAGTGTATCTTGTAAGGACAGGGAAGGGTAAGTTTAGTGATAGCATATTTCAGTAATAGCCTTCTTCTTTTGCCATCTCTTATTTAAAAACATGTGTTTACTTTTCCTGTATGAGTGTTATTCTCTTGTGTTGTAAATACATATCCTGTAAATGCTCATTGCACTTTCTGTTAAGTAAAAGCTATTTATTTGCTCAACAGTTCTTACTGTGATGTCATTTTTCTAAGGTAATATTTGGTTTTCCGCTGGCTAAGATAAACTCTGTGTAGCATCCACCACCGGAAAGAGACACACTACCAGACTTTAACTTGTGCAATTGCACGTTTGATTATTCAAGTTTGTGCACTTGAAAGAGGTGCCCGGAAGGAAAGTCTTGCTGGTGGCAGAGAATACCCAAGGACACACACCTCTCTAAAAGCTGTTTCAGCCCAGAGGGAGAGGTGGGTTGTCACAACCACTATCATCATTACCAACACCTACATCATCATCAGCAGCACTCACTGGAGGGACTCTAACAGTGCAACACTGCTGTCTTCCTGTAATGAAAGTAGAAACCAGAGGTTTTGGCTCTCATAAACCTTTGGAGAGGCTGGCATAGTGGGCTAGAATAAGCTCATGATGTTACTGTCTGCTCTATTCATAAGCTTTGGAATTCTAGCCACTCTCCACTGGCCAACTAGTATCTCACAAAGGCAGTGACATACAGTAATCATGTATTGTCTGGTTTGGGAAATGTGTATCTGATGCTGCTGCTGCTGTATCCTGCTTCCCTAGGGTATTTCTGTAAATGAGATGTGGCCAGCTCATTGAACATATAATTTACTATTTAAATGTTTTAAATACATAAATCAAAATGTATGTGTATGGGGGGGAGGGGCGCAACAGAATTTTAAAACAGATCTAGTTCTCCGAAAGACATTGTGATGGGGGATGGGATACAATAATTAAAGCATTAAAGATAGACCTGCCTCCCCCATACCATGAGTTCAAAAACAAGGCATATTGTACAAGCAATTTGACCCCTTAAACCCACACTCATAGCTACATAACTGGGATGTAAACTAGAAACATCAAGGCTACACATTCCACAGCAAAGTGAGCCTAGCACCACAGAGCTACTGGGTCAGAAATGTAGTTATGGGTGTAAATGGGGCACCACTGAGCACCAGCACAAGATCTCAAACTGAGAAAATTGTTGGGGTGAGAGATGGTGAGAGATATAAAATCTGGGGTTCAGGAAACCAATATTTTTCAGTATGTGTTTCCTAGCACCCCTAACGACCCTTTGTTTGACTACAGTAAACAGAACTAATCAGGCCCCTCTATGGGCTTAATAACGGGGGAGGGGCTGGCTACCTATAAGTGCAAGTTAAACAGACCTTTTAATTTGATTAATTGGTCCTACTTTTGAGGGCCCTGCATCCCTTCTCAGAGTTTTAGTCTTTGTGAGCTATCTTTACCCAGGCTCTATTTAACTCCAATTTATATCTACCACCTCCTCTAGTGGAAAGAAGCAGGCAGGCACACGGCATCAACTTTATCTGTACTGGGAAGGAGGTAATGATCTCTCTGTCGCAACAGATTTATTTGTTTTTGTTCATCAGGTCAATTCACGTGGAATAAAGATTCCTGTTTTTAGGTGCAACCTGGAAGAGTACACTACAACAACAAACAGTAGCAACATGATAATACATACAACAATAATATGACATTACAAGATGGGATAACACAATCTTACCCTGAAATAAATAGTAGTACTTCCTCACCAGCATCCATTCCCTGAAGCCCCACTCAACCTCTTTTTATGGCTGTGGGCAGAGCCTACAGCCATATCGTTTTCGCTTGAAAAGGGGTTTCCATAGAACACATTATTTAGTAGTTTTCAGTGTATCCTTCCATAACACTGCAAATCCCTATGGCAGTTAAACAATACTCCCTTCTTTCTGTTTCGAATGATGGACACAGAACTCCAGGCTGACTTCTCTGAGAACTAATGTGCACACCTTCTAAACAAATCTAAATATCTTTAAAACTATGCAAGATGCACAAAGTAAAACAGTGTGAAAATTGTTCAGGGCAAAAAGGCCTTTCACAGGAGGGTAGTCACTAATCTGAATTCTTTATATTTGGTAAAATATGGTCTTTCAAACAACCTAATTTTTTTATCTCTGAGTGAACAAAGTAGGAGTCATGCCAAAGAAATGTAAATATCTCAGAAAGTATACAGGTTACCAATATACAACCAACATGAAAGTTGTTCAGGACAAAATGACCTTCCAAATGAGGATAGTCACTAATCTGAATTCATTATTTTTTTTTAAAATATAGCCATCCAAAAAGTGAAAATTGTTACAAAAAATGAAAATTAAGGTAATCAGAATGGTCATAGTTTAAAATATGTAATTAGCGCAGCTTAATAAATAGGCTCATTTGAAAGGCATTTTTGTCCTGAACAATTTTCATACTAATGGGCTATGAGTAACTCCTATACTTTTAAAGATATTTATATTTGTTTTGCATAACTCCTATTGTATTTCTAACAGCCTGATTTCTGAAACCACTATGCTGAGACAAGAACATACAGTTTATCTCTTGCCATGCCTAATTTAACAGCAGACCCTGAAGTTATTCTAGGAATGTAGAATACTTCAATGGAATTCTTTAGTTCTTAATATGATGGAAAAAAACAGCTTAAAAAATGATCTGCTTATTGAGGCACATTAGATCTTTTCAGGATGGGATCATGTTAAATATTTTCAGGAAAAAAAGCTTTTTTTTTCTATATACATTTTATTCTCCTTTTCATCTCTGGCTGCCCCCTTCTGACTGACCCTTCCAGCCTCATCACCCTGCAATCACTGGGACTTGCCCTCCATCCCAGTCTGGATGCAGAGCCTGCAAAGGGTTGGCCATCATCTTGCAGCCAGAGGGTTTTTCCACCATTTTTATCCCATTCCCCTGCTGGAGTGCACACAGCCCGATGGCATGTGTGTAGATGCATGCACATCTGTGGAAGTCCCACAGCACCCTCCATTCTGCTGGTGTCCTCAGACCTGCACTATCCTATGACCTCCACCTGGGATCAGTTGTTCAGTGGGTGCTCCAGTCCTCCCTCCCTGAGAAAGGATAGCTGTCCTCTGGATGCTCAATCCTCTCCCTCCCCTGCTGACCCCTGGCTGCTTACGCTCATTCCCAAACATGGGTCGCTGGTGTGGTGTGAGGTGTGGTGTCCAGCACCTCAACCCTCAGCCCTATCAGGCTGGCTATATCATGCCTAATTTAACAGCAGATTCTTAGTTATTCTAGCAATATACAGCACTTCAATTACATTTTTTAGTTCTTAATATGAAGAAAAACACAGTTTGAAACAAAATGATCTGCTTATTGGGGGGCACATTAGATCTTTTCAGGGGGGATCATATTAGATATTTTCAGGAAAAAAGCAACAGATTAATTTTAATAATTGTTAGCCAGCAATATCTATATGTGAAGTTAACACTGACCAGATAAGGGGAAGAAGGAAGACAGAAGAAAACAATGCTCACACCCATAAAAAAGACCTGGCTTCCTGTGAAACTTTTAGAAGCAAATGGTTTGATAACTTTTAGGCATCTATGCTGCACCACTATTTTTTTTTCTTTTACAATATCATCTTTAGCAACTTCTATTATTAAAATGCATTAAATGTATAGTTTACTAAATCTTGACCTTGGGATACCTCTTAAATGACTCCCCAAAAAGTTTTAAGCCAGTCCCTTTAAGGGACATCAAGACCTGAGCAAAAGGTCAAGTGTTGTTTTTTCATATGTTTTTACAAATTTCCAAAGTAAAAGTGTGAAGAAATGCAAAAAATATATACAACTAATCTCCTATGCATTTTCAGCTCTGACAGAAATCAATATTTGTACAAAATCAAATCCAAAGTTTACACAGTTTTGACCTAAAGTTATTTTATTCTAAATCTTATTGGACTGTTGAGTGTTATTTTTTCATATTTTTTTTTACAAATTTCTGAAGCAAAAGTGTGGAGAAATACAAAAGTATGTACTAATCTCCTATGCATTTTCAACTCGGAGAGAAGTTAATATTTGCGTAAAACAAACCCAAAGTTTATACAGTTTTGTTCTAAATTTATTTTATTATAAATCTTATTGGATCATTGACGAACAGAGCAAAGAAATGTTTAGATAAAACAAATTGATGACTCCAGGATTGGGAGGCCATTACAATTGCAAAAGGTCAAATTATGAAACCTTAAATGAACTCATTAAGATCTTTCTTCTTAGTGTGTAATTATAATGAATTAAAAACATTTGAAAGGATAGTGACAAAAAGGGGCACTTGTTATGGATATAGACCTACAATTATTTAACCACTGTCATACATATTTTTAGAATAAGAGGGATGGTGCAAGGCTGCTGAAATTGTAGTGATCTGACTGCTTCAATGCTTCAGTGGGCATTGTTCAAACCAAAAAGAGCCATAATAAAAGCTTTTATCTTCTCAAAAAAATTATTTTATTATATTTGATTTAACCTGAAAATACAAAATAGCAACAAGGAAGTAAAACAATCAAGATGATATTTCAGCATTCTCCAACCATACATAAAGACTTCTACTTCTTCAAAGCAGTTACATTTTATTTTGATATATTTAATATTCTGTATCTAAGCAGACACTAGAAAAAAAGTTTATTGGGTGTTTAGAAACAGGCAAATGCAACCAGACACAGAAGGAAGTCAAAAGAGAGTATCATTTGTGGGGGCTAGTAACAAGTCAAGGAGCTTGCTTGACCATGTCAATGGGGACCACCCACCAACACTACTGACCATTGGTGGGCACTGGTAGCAGAGTAGGAGCTGGGCAGGTGCTGCAAGCAGTCAGTGTAGGAGGAGGAGGAGGAGGCAGATGCCAGGCTGCCTGCCATAGTCCAGTTCTTGTTTTAAATCCCCAGTGGTGCCTGAGTGGCTGTAGCAATCATCTGTGCAGTAGCCTTCCATCTGTAGGGATTAAGAGAACTCAGTTTAGCTGTCCTGTTGTATTCAGGCAGGCTTGAGCTCCATTACAGCAGCAGGTCCAACTGGAGCCCTGGACTCCCAACTCTGCTACTTGTACAAGACTAACCATCGAGAGGCCCCCCCATCACCACCACCCTTTGTTACCTCCCCTTTAGCCAGTTTGTAATCCATTTCACCATTTTTGGTCCCACCCCCACATATTCCAGTTCCCCCCCAACCTCCCATGTGGCACTGAATCAAAGGCTTGCTGAAGTCCAAATACAGGACATCCACTGCATGGCACTTGTCCAGTTCCCACATCACCCAGTTGTAGTACTCTACAAGGTTTGTCTGGCAGGATCTGCCCATGCAGGAGGTAGAATGGAAGGAGAAAATGTTTCACATGTGCAGAGATGAGGAATGTTGTGTTGAGTGCCAATGGCCTCAGGCCACCCACTGAATCTGGACCGCAATCCCATTTCCATCCACCTGGAGCCCACCAGGCTAGATAGAACCAGATGTGGTGTGGCAAATATGGAACTCACATTTTTGTCTCTGGCTGAGGCAGCCAATGTGCAGTTGTGGGACAGTTGTGGAGGGGGCACCAATCATCAACTTCTGCCAGGCTACAGTCCACTATTTGCTTTGGGCTGCCCACCTGGAGGTCACCTTGTCACTGTGCCAACCTACGTGGAGTGGGATGGGTGTGGAGGGGTAGAAGAGTAACCTATATCAGTCTCTGGCTACTGCAGATTGTTCTATATGTGCTTATGTGAGATGTAGGTGTAAGGGGAAGCAACTGCCCAGCGGTACCCATCCAGTGCCCACCCTATACTGTGCTAGTCAATAAGAGGTGGCAGATATGTGATCCACATATTTGTCTATGGCTCTGTCTGGGTGCTTCTCTTGTGTTGTGGTGGAATAGATGCACCACATTTGTTTTAAACTGTGTCTCTCCTGGTCTCTCTCTCTCTCTCTCTCTCTCTCTCTATCTGACGCCTGCTCCCCCACAGTGAAAGGAAAACTCTGCAGCACTGCTCTCTGTCCTGGTCACAGCACTCTTGTGGCCACTTTCTCTGCCTCTCTGCATGTGCTGTGCACTTGCACTGGGCTTCAGAAAGTCAAACAGACAGTCAAACCGATAGCAAGGTGCCGAAAGAGTGAATGGCAATATAATGGATGGCAACCAAGCTTGGGCACGTACTGTATTCCACATCTCTGTTTTGGAGGGGAGGGGGTTGACACCGTCTGTGACTGGAACACATTGTACCTGCGCATATATGCCACACCGGAAGCAGCTCTCACTGTTGCTGTGTCTGTCTCGGGGGGTGGGAGGTGGGAGAGGCAGTTGACACTGCAGGGGGATGGGCCACCCATTTAAATGCATGTTTGTTCAGGTGCAGGTCTGGGAGCCACCAATCATCGTGATTATGGTCACTACACTGCACTAGCCCCAATTTCACACTGCCAAGGTGGTGCTTCAATAATGTCAGTCTGTCACCAGGTGATCATTCGCATTCTGGTTACTCGCCACATCTTAACATGTTGCTGTCACTGTTTGGGGTCTCTCTTTCTCTCTCTCTCTCTCCTCTGTCCCTGATACTGGTGCCATTCACCACCTCTTTTAATCCTGCACTCTCTTTCAGGGAGGGCTGCTGCCTCTCCTTCTCAGTGTCTGTCCCTGCAGCTTGAGTCTCTCTCTCTCTCCACTGCACAGGGTTAAGCTAAAAGCTCTGCAGGCAATACAGCCTCACTTCTCAGCACTCTCACTCCTTGTATTGTGTGGTGGGGTGGGGGCACACTGAAGCAGCATGGATACTAGGAGATCCGGGGGGCAGGTCAGTGGGTACCATCACAGAGAGCAATGCTCAGGCTGGGCATTGTGGCTCACATGAACCACCGGAGAGAGAGGGGAGCTCAGGGACAAGAACATGCACTGTCATTCACACACACAGACACAAACACAAACAAGTTCAATGTGGATGTCTGTTGGGGGAAGGATAAATAATATTTATTCATTTGTTCTTTACTGCTAGGACAGTTTATTGTTTATGGCAGAGAGAGTGGGGGATAGAGTGTATGGCTGGCCGAAGATCTGCAGCATAGGTGGGGAGACAAACAGCAAGATCAGTAAGGGCATGAATGAATGGTGACAGGTATTTATCTATAGTAAAACATGGTTGGCTGAGACTCAGCCAATCAGGTCTTACTATAGGCAAATACATCACCATTCATTCATGCCCTTACTGTTATTGAACACTGAACAGTTCAGAGGTGCTCTGCACTAAGGGACTGACAGCTGCTAACTGGCTTTAAACAAATCTTTTTGGGTTGCTGCCGGTGGAGGGATATGTTAAGCATCATCATCAGGGTTTCTGGTTCACTGTGGGGAGGAGGGTGGAGTGTCTTTTGTTATGTGGGGGTGGGAGAAGGGTACAATACACCACAGACATCAGGGCAGCATTATGTACATGAAAGGAATGAAGCACTCTTAAAAGTGCTCCACAGCCATATCGGCTCTGACCAAAGCTTGTTTAATGAGGGCTAAGGAACTTACGATTTTTCTATTGCAAAGTGTTGACAAGTGGGATGATGGGTCAGCCAATACTATGACAGTTAACATATTTTCACTGTGCCATCAGTTTTAGACTGGTAAAGATTACCTTTTGTTTCAGCAATCCAGAGAATATTGCCAGAATCTTATTTTATGCCTATTTGATGCAGCGTGATGTTACAGTTTATAACTATGAATTCCTAGCTGAGAATGAATTCAGAACAGAAACATAATTTCACAACTTTTATTTCAGGTTAATCATTCTTGGTGGCCTAAAATGTAAATGATGCACTGTTTGGAGTTATAGTGCTAATGATCTGTCTTTTTTGTGTGAGCAACCTATTACAGATCTTCACTGACTCTCCCATCCCATTATATGAAATTTGCTTGCATTTCTTTGGAGTAATTCTTATTCTAGCAGATGTGTAATGATCAAATGCAAAAGACCTCTGCTGTGGGGAAAATGAGTATAACAGCTGCTGTATAAGGTGCTAAAATAATTTAAAACTTTAAGAAAAACAAATGACACAGGCACAGCCCAAACCAGTCCACTTAAGGAAAGGTTTCAAAAATAACTTCCTGAATACAAACCTGTTCATATACAGTACCACTCAAAAACTGGGCAGTACTTACAGCCATAGGTCACCTGCTCCCTACACAAAGTGCCACAATCACTTTTGCTCAACAAAGAGCTTTCTCAAGGGGTGCAAACTAAAGAAAGCATTAGTTTACAACAGCTCATGTCATCTGTCTCTTTGCCTTTTATACCTGACTGAAGCTTCAGATGGCATTGTTCTCTGCATGCCCTACCTTTGTTCAGCTGGTAGGGAAATAGCCCTATTGTACTGTAAAGTTTTCAACTTATCCTTGATGTTATTAATCTGACTTGCAAGACCCCCCCAAAGTGTGATTCTGTAAGGACCCAGTACAAGTGAGTCTGTAGAGTTCAATACTTGTGGTACTATTCTCTTTCCAGTCTTTTTTTCCTCTACCTTGAAATAACTCCTTGATATCCTATTTAGTAACCTCCTGCCATACTCTGATATCCTCATACATGCACTGAACAAATTGTCTGGCCAGAAAGAAGTCTGCTAGGTCAACCTATACCTCTTTTACCTCCAAAAGACCCAAACTCAGATTCCACAACCTGTCCCACCTTGACAAGGCTTAGAAGATTGGATGTCACAACCCAAGATCCACATTTTGTCAAGGCCACTATAAAAGCAGATTTAATAATTACATTTTTAGAAACAAAAAATAATCAATTCTTGAAGCTAATGGCCCTTTAAAAAGGTGTGTCCCCCCAATCTTATGGCATTTCCTATATGCACCCACCAAATTTGCATTCTGAATCATATCTGTCAAGAAGTTATAGTCACTATATGTTTTTCCCTGACTGTCCTGAACCTTTCTTATCTGCATTACAATTAAAATCCCCCACCAATATCAATTATCTAGCGGTGTGCAAAAAAAGGCTATGTGGATTTAATAAAGTCAAGTCGATTGGCCTTACTCTGTGTGGGCACATATATTAATCACTGTAACCAGATACATTTCAATAGCTATATCCAGAATTACTGCTATTACTTCCTAAAGCCTACACTGTTTGAAAGTGATCCCTTTAAACCCAATACCCACACTCAAGCAGGTTTCCTCACCAAGCGAACTAAAGGAACATTCTTCCCCCCATAACCCACCACATCTGTTGGATGTCTGCTATGGACTTTAACCTAGTATTCAGGAAGAAAAATATTATAATCCAATGACTGTTGACATGCAAAAGTGATAAGCCTTCTCCTGGAGTTTTTGTTAGACTATTAGTATTTACAGTGGCACATTTTGTTGCTAAACCCAGGGCCATCAGTATAAAGATAAGAAGGAAAGAGCATAACCTGAGGGACTAGAGGAGTGGCCATTGTATCAAGAGAGGAGAGAGACCAGCTGCATGCTGTGGTGCAATGTGGGAATGGCAGCAGCAGGGGCTTCATAAAGGCATTTTCTTTTCTTTTCTAACAGGTATGCCACCATTGCCTGGTTAGGAATTTTTATCCAGTCTCTTTCCAGGCTAACTTGTGCTGCTTAGTTTCTTCCTCTATGGGGTCTTGCTATCTTTGCAAAAGTGCAATGGAAAATTAAGCCTCAGTCAGACATTTATTTAAAGATAACCACAACCAAGGAGTTCGAATTTAAAGGATACCTAAACAACATTTGGACAACAAACTATTCAAAAATATGACTCCGTAGGGGACTAAAGGAAAGGCTGCTGTATTCATTAATGCTAAAACTACATTTATATAATTTACCTAAATGTGGTTCCAGAGCATTTGAAAATTGTAAAATCAGCCTTCCAATTTCAAAAAGACTGTCTTACCTGCTTCCTAAAATGGCCATCAAATGTGTTATGGGATGACATCATTGGAGCCAAAGTCAGAGAGATATATGACTCTCTGTAGTGCTAACTAGTTATTTTTTCCCTGTTTATAGAATTGTTTCACCCAAATGGTCAAAACCATGTGCATTATTTTGCATAATACACATGTTAGGCTATGGTTCTGTTCGTTTTGTTTACTTTAACATGCTGAAATTGTGTTTTAATCCAACCGACTTTCTCTGTGGCAAACCACAGTGCAATACATATCTTGAATAACCTGGTGGTCTAGTGGTTATGGTGGATCCAGGATGCTACAATCGAGGTGATGGGGTGGTGTACCTGCTTAATATGCACTTTGAAACATTTTTATTAAACCTTTATATTTTCTGCTATTATTCTTTTCTAGTACATTTTTGACAGAACCTACAAATGTAATCCATAGTTTGAATGTAAACATTTGTACAATCAATAAATCAGACTTCTTCAACAAAGTGAAATGCAGCAGGAGCAACAAGCAAGTACGTTACTATGTGGGGGGGGGGGTTGCAGCCACACCCTTCACCACCACCTAGAGCCACCACTTTTTTGTAGCAAAGTTCTTGTGCAGTCCAATGTTAGACTTCATACTTTCTCAAAACTCAAATATATGCTTATCTTATCTTCTTTTTCCATGGGAAATACTACTAATAAGAAGAAGAATCAGCATTTATATAGTGGTTTTCATACACATTGTATCCCAAAGTGCTTTACAAGCAATACTAGACTGCTAGTGAAGTGACTGAACATGTAGTGGCAGCCATTTCATACATTAATATCCACCCACAGCCTTGGACAATTGCATGAACTGGTTTTATGGGAAGGGGAATGTTGGCCAGGACAACAGGGTCAGGTAGTGATCAAGGTGCTGGCAGCCCCACATCTTATTTCTCAAAGTAATCTACTCATTTTTCTCTCCTTCTATGTTCCCCCTTCCCTAAATATAGCAGTAACTTGCAAGAGTGGCCTTCTTAGTCCCCCTCTGGTATTCATTCTTCACTATTCCTCCTCACACTGAAAACTGGTGAGCTCATCACCCTTCTGCATCATGAATGCGGGTAGTACAGTCCCCGTTTTATTTTGACATATCAAATCTAAACATATCTTTCCAGTAAGTTAGGCAGATCGCAACAGGGAACAAGGGGAATGATGGGCTTTCCTACCCTTAAAAGATCTAGGCTACCTTTGATTAGGCACTATTAAATGATGGGTGTGCACATCATTATGCATGTCATTTAATAGTGCCTAATCATAGATGGCTTAGATCTTATATGGGTAGGAAAGTCTATTTTTCCACTTGTGCCATGCTGCTATCAGCCTGGCTTACCAGAAGATCAAGTTTATTATTAATATGTAAAAATAACATGGGAGACTGTACTAACCACATTCATGATGCAGAAGGGTAGTGAACTCACCAGTTTTTGGTGTGGGGAGCAGGTGAGAAGAATGAATGCCAGAGAGGAACTGAAGAGGCCATCCAGCAGGGTACAGCTATATTCAGATTAGTTGAAGACATGAAGGAGGACGTCGAGCAGATCACTGTGAGAGCTGAAATATGGGGCTGCCAGCATCGTGAGCACTACCTGACTGTGGATGAGAGTAGCCAGTGATGGCAAAACTCAGAGTGGCAGGGCTGCACCTAAACTGTTACTTGAATTCAGTGTAGGGAGATTACCCTCGGGTGGGGGGGATGTTGATGTTTGTTAGGACAGTATTAAGGGAGTTGTGTATAGCTCATTCAAGATTTGGAAGGGTGGTAGCCAGCCATCTTGCATTGTGGAGTATAGCACAGAAAAGTACTGGAGAAGAATTGCTGGGAACTGTCCTGCGGGGTTCTGGAGATCACAGGTAATAGAGTAGACCGACACTGGAACTCAGGCGGATTCGCTCAAGGTATTAGTATGCCTCTCCTGCTAATAATATTGTTATCCATTGTAAGTGCAGCCCTTATGAGGGCATGAACAGCAGTTTTTCTGGTGGGTCATGATGCTTATTGCTTGGCCCTCCAGGAAGACCTAGTTGTCAGATAATGAGGCGGGAAAAAAAACACAGCAGGGGAACTGTACATACTACCTTCACTGTGCAGAAGAGTGGTTATCCACTCAATGTTTACTGTGGGAGCAGAAGTCAAACATTGAGAATATGGACTGGAGAGTGATTTGAGAGGCATTTTTTAACAGTGCCAGCTGATGATTCATATCGGTATGGGTGTGCACAACTCTCTGAGGTACAATATTACAATCTGAGGTGTGATGATTCTCTTCATGAGACCGTATGCATATATGCAGCCCCAGGCAGTGCTAGGGATACGGTATGGATGGTGGGGTGTTCAACAGAAGGCAGGCTAGGTGCAGGGGGTTCACATGGAAAAATAAATCCTTATTTGTGAATTAACAAGACAGCATGAGCTTTGGAACTGAACCAGACTGGTACTTTGCTGTGTGACCCTGAGCAAGTCATTAAACTTCCTTGTGCTCCCAGGCCACACCTGTAAACAAGCTTTCAGCTTAGTGTGTCTCTCCTGGTTAACAAAAAACAAAATTCAGTGCATCACAAAACCACTAGATCATCAGGTATTTGAAGTGTTGTACTGTAATGCAAGTTTGCCAAAGGAAAAGTCAGCTGGATTGCAAAACATTTTCCTCAAGTTAAAGGAAACAAAATGAATAAAATCATAGCCTAACATGTGTACTGCTCAAAATAATCCAGGAGTTAATACTTGGTGTTGATCATTCTGGTACAACAATTCAAAACAAAAAAGGCAAAGAAGAACTAGTTAGCACTATAGAAAGATATGTGGGTCTCTGTCTCTGGCTCCGATGATGTCATCATGACTCATCACTTAACACACTTGGCAGACATCTTAGGGAGAAACCAAGGCTGTTTTTTGAAAGTGAAAGGCTGAAGTTTACATTTTTTCAAAAGCTGTGAAACTGCATTTATGTTATTTACATTAATGCAGTTTTAGCATAAATGCAAACAGCAGCCTTTACTTTACCTTGCTATGAAGCCAGATTTTAGAGTTTGCAGTTTTAAAAAACTGCTTGTTTAGGTACCCTTTAAGAAATTCAGAAAACCAGTAGTGGGGATGCAGAACCAGCTGAAAAGGTGCTACCGAAAGTCTAATATTGCTCTGCACCTGTGCAGACTTTTCCCCAGCATTGCTGAATTTTAGGCTGGTCACATTAGCAGATAGAGGCTCTGAGTGGTTCCAACAAGTCTGCAAGTGTGACTGGAGAAGTAATGAAAATAAAACAGTTAAATCATTTGAACTATCACAAAAAGCATCAAGGTGGTAAAGACACAGACTGAAAAGTGATCTTTCACAGCTGAACATCAAGCTCACTTTGCATCTTAAATGGGCCATAATATCTCCATCGAGCTGTGATAATATTTTTATAAATCCAGCTACAATTATTACTAGACTTAAGGGGTTCTGGGCAACTGGATTTCTTTTAGCTTAGCAGTTTTAATGGTAATTCCGTTTATTTTATTTATAACATTTGGAAAATGTTTAGCCAGGAATGACAACATGAGTTGTAAAAAGTTTGTTTCCAGAAGGGTCCGGGGGTGGGGGTTACAAAAGTTGGGAGAACAAGCAAACACATAGCAATATAAGCGCAATACAAGTACAATTACTTAAATAACCCAGACCAACCTGCCAGGGTAAACAAAACTATATTCAGTTATAACATGCATTGCAACAACCCAAGAGCAGGTGATCTGATAGGGTATAGTTTAGAGGATTCATTCATTCATAGATTACTTTGAATTAGGAGGTCGGTCGACCTAAAGAAACTCTCCACTTGCTAGTGGAAAAACACATGCCTATTGGTTTCCATGTAGGCGTCCAATGAACGTTTGAAAGCCTCCATTGTTTTGCTAGTTATCACATGTTCCAGTAATGAACTCCATACCAAAATAACCTACTGTGTGAACCACTTTTTTCTCTTCTCAGTTCTTACCATTTCACCTTTTAACTTATAATTATGTGTCCTGGTATTTTTATTGGTATTATGCTTAGACCCACACTCTCAAACACTGCTTCAGATTTCATAGCATTGTAAATAAAGCATAGGTCCCCTCTCAAGCTCCTGTACTCCATAGAAAAGAGGTCTAGCTCCATTAGTCTCTCTCCATAGGGCTTGTGTTTCATGTTCCTGATTTTCTTGGTTGCCCCTTTGCACCCTCTCAACCAACTTTTTCCCTCCAATACTTTGTGGTGCACAAAGGGGGGAGCAGTATTCCAGATGGTGCCTGACCAGTGATGAGTAAAGTGGTAGAATCACTGCACTTTCCCTACTTTTAATGTTTCTGATTATACATCCCAGGACCTTTTGACCCTTTTCAACCTGTTCCCTAGTGTCCTTCTCAAATGAAAGGCTATTTGTTATAGTGACAATAAGGTCCTTTTTGTCTATTGTCACTTGGATGATGATGTTATTTAGCACGTAGTTGTACCAAGGGTTTCTATTCCTAGATGCATCACTCTACATTTTCCCTCATCTGATCTTTTTTTTTAATGTCCATACTTCCAGAGCTGTTATATTTTCTTGAAGCTTCAATTTTGCCTCCTCATTGTTAAAAATAGATCCCACTTTACTATAGTCTGCATATTTGCAGATCCAAGCAGTGTCAGATGTTTGCATTGATGATATAAAGATGCTGAAAAGTGTAGGGCCCAGGACCAAGCCCTGTGACACACCACTTGTCATGTTGCCCCATTCTGAGTAAAAACCTCTAATGCCTACTCTTTGCTGTCTGCCACCCAGCCACGAATTTACCCATAAGATTATTGTTTGGTGCAATTTCATGTCAGTTAACCTTTCCAACAAGACGTTATGGGTTACAGAATCGAATGCCTTAGCATAGTCCAAGAATATAACATCTACTGGCAGGATCTTGTCCAGTTCTACATTGACAGGCTCAATGAAGTGAAGCAAGTTTGTTAAACAAGAACAGCCTGCACTAAATCCGTGCTGAGTTATATCCATAAGTCCATGTTCTTTAATATGACTTACAATATGATCTTGAACTATTCCCTCAATCAGTTTCTCTAGAATGGACCTTAGGCAAATTGGGTGATAATTTCTGACATTCTGCCTATCTCCCCCCTTGTGTATTGGTGTAATTATAGCCTGTCTCCATTCAGATAATATAATCCCTTCTTCTAACGATGCCATACAGAGCATTGTTATTGGCCCTGTAATTTCTTCTGCTATTTCTTTGAGAAGTTTGGGATGGATGCCATTGGGACCCTGTGATGTTGTTGATCTTAACTTTTGGATTCTGCTCGGAACATCATTGTATGTTATAATAATATCTATATTTTTGTGTCCAGACTGCGTACTTGGAGTTTTAAATTGCTCTTTGTCTTGATATATGTTAAGGAAATAGTTATTTAACTCATTTGCCATTTCCTTTTCTTCTAAAATCAATTTCTCTTTGATTTTTAGTGGTCCTGTTGTTTTTTTGGTTACCCCTTAGTGAACCAATGTAACTAAAAAATTGTTTTTCATTGTCCTCTTTACATGAAGCTAGTTTCTTTTCCACTCTACATTTAGCCTTCCTAATAATTTTTTTGCATTTATTAGCTTGCTTTTTAATTTTCTCCCATCTTTCCTGACTTTGTGTTAGTTTGAAGGGTTTGTATAATCTTTGTTTCTTTTTTATGTTACACTTGATTTCTCTGTTAAACCATGCAGGTACTGTCCCCCTTCTATTATATTTCTTAATATCTGGTACAAATGTGTTTATGCAGTGTTCGATTTTAAGTTTCAACTTTTCTCATATTGCCTGCATTCCTAGTCACTTTAGATCCTCCATCCAGTTCCAGGATTTCAAGTAACTCTGCATCTGACTATAATCAGCTTTGTCATAACATTTGAAACATGTTTCCCCTCTGACTGTCTCAATGGATGTATTTATTCCCACAATGATTGCATTGTGGTCACTGTCTCCCAGTGGTTCTTGCACTTTAACATCTATATTTTCCACAAAGTTACAAAAGAATCAGGTCAAGCAAGTTATTCCCCCTTGTGTTTTATGAGACTAGCTGTTCTAGATTTTTATTTATTATAGTTTCTAGGAGACTTATATCTAGGGCAGAAGACCCTTTCAAACTATGCCAATAAATATTAGGCAAATTAAAATCCTCAAGTAATATATAATCCCATTCGACATTCATACCATCTATTGACTCCATGAAGTTATTTTCCTCATTAGTGAGGCTTGGTGAATGATATCCTGCTCCCATAGTTAATGTTTTATTTGGAAGTTTGATTTCCACCCACATAATTTCCATGTTCTTTGCTATGTTCCTCGTTGGTTTGACTTCACGTACTTTTATATCCTCTCTAACATATATTGCTATACCTCCACCTCTTTTTCCCTCACAATCCTTGTGATGGAGGATATAACCTGGTATTTCCACTCCCCATTTTCCTTCCCCAAACCAGGTTTCTGTAATGATGCAAACATTAATTTTGTCCCTATGTAGTCTATATATTAGAAGGATAACACATTTGAAGTGCAAGAGGTAGTAGGCTGAGCACAAGATTTGAAGATGTTTAACCAAGGGAGGGCAGATTATAAGACAAATGGGGAAGTGGGTGGATGAGAGGTAGAGAGTGGGGGGATGGAAGAGGGAGAGAAGAGGAACAGCCAAGATCTATACCCCTTTAGGATGCTGAGCACCTTGCAAGGGAGACAGGACTAGGAAGAAAGGTAAGGGAGAGAAACAGGTTGGGGAGGTAGAGAATAGAGGGGTGGGAGAACAGGAGGGGAGGAAGGGGACAAGGAAGAAGGGAGGTGGGTGGGCAAAGGATTTGAAATTGGGAGAAAGGAAGAGGAGTAGAAGAGAGAGAGAGAGAGAGAGAGACAATCTGTACCCCTTCAGGGTGCAGGGAATCCTGCAATGGGGACAGGATTAGAAAGTGGGGAGAATGGAAGAGGGGTAGAAGAGAGCGAGAGAGAGAGCCAAAATCTATACCCCTTCAGGATGCAGGAAATCCTGCAAGGGTGACAGGACCAGGCAGAAAAGGAGGGGAGAGAAAGGGGGGCAGGGAGGAGGAGTGGAGTGTGGCAGGTGAATGGAGGGGAGGACAGGGATAAGAAATAGAGAGGCAGGAGAAAATGGGGTAAACTAGGAATGAAAAGGGGCATCAGTGGGGGAAGGGGTAGTGGGCAGAAGGACAGCAGTAGAGTATCGAAACACCACAGTAGGTTGTGGTTGGTAGTAGAGTGTCAAAATGGCACAGCAGGTTGTGGTAGGGGTTGGGAGGAGGGGGTATACTTGATGGCAGCATGTGAGGTAGTAATCAGAAACAGGATTCAGTTAGGAGACTAGGAGGTAAGTCAGGGTTGGAGAAGAAGAGGATGGTGTGCAAGGGTGGGATGGTTGTGAAGGGGCTAGGTACAAGTACAGTTAAGAAAATGGAAGTAGAGTAGAAAGGATAATGCACCAGGGTGGTGAGTGTTGAAGGGGGGCTTAAAACAAGTACAGTTAGGAGAATAGAAATTGTGTAGTGCTAAGAAGATTGAAGAAGGGATTGAGGAAAATCTGATAGGAGGTGGCAGTGAGTTCCAAAGCTTTGTGAAGTGGTAGGAGAAAGCTTTCTGGCCTATGGAGGAACAGCGATGAGGAATAGCTAGAGTGCATGTGTCAGTGGATGTGAGAAGGTGGGAGGAGGAAGGTGGAGCAGAGAGTGAGGAGGACAGGTAAGGTGGGAGAGTCTCTAACCAGAATTTAGAAGTGAATTTGGCACAGGGAGAGAGAGAGAGAGAGAGATGCACTCAAGGGAGGGGAAAGCTAGAGAATGGTACAAGGTACAATGATGTGTGTGGGAGGGGGAGTCAAGAGCAGTGACAGAAAGCATTGAAGAGAGTATCCAACCTGGTAAGGGAAGACTTAGGAGCAGCACTGTAGACTGTGTCACAATAGTCAAAAATAGGGGTATCATTTTCTGAACAAGATCACACCTAACTGGTAGTGGAAAGGAGCTACAGTTCCTATAAAGGGCGCCGAGCTAGGAGCACGGTTTTTTCAGGATGGCGTCAATATGTACAGAAAAGTTAAGGCGTTGGTCAAGTCAGGCACCCAGGTATTTACAAGAGGAGGTGTCCTCTAGTGTTTTCCCACCAAGGGTGTGGAAGGAGGGAAGGGAGGGCAGCCTAGAGAGTCTCTGCCTAGTGACAAAGGTCATGGAGATTGTCTTCTTGGCATTGAGAAAGAGTTGATGTGAGCTTAGTCAGCGTTGAACATTATTGAAGTCAAGCTGAAGTCTGGAAGTTGCATCGGCGGGAGATTGGCCAGAGATGAACAAGACCATGTCATCAGCAAACATATGGATAGAGGATGAGGAGCATACTGAAGGTAGGTCATTTAGAAAAATTGAGAATAAGAGCCAAGTACAGAGACTTGAGGCACACCAGTAGAAATGGGTAATGGTGGGGATGGAGTTAGCTATGTTAACAGATTGAGTTCTACCTGCCAGGTTGGCTCTGAACCAGTTGCAGGCTTACAGAGACAAGCCAGCTGATGAGAGGGTTTTGAGGAGGAGGAGGAGTGGGAGACTGTGCGAAAGCCTTGGCAAGGTCGACAAAGACAGAAGAAGTGATGTGACCTCTATCCATGGCAGAATGGATATTCAGTGAGTCTAAATAGGAAGTAGTTGTGGAGTGATTCTTCTGAAAATCAGATTGGAAGAGAGTCAAGAAGGAGGAGTCATCAAGAAAGGTGGAGAGTTGGGGGACAACAAGGTGTTCCTGAAGTTTGGCCAAAGTGGGTAGACACAAGATGGGGCAGTAGTTACCAGGAGATGAGACATCACCTCCCTTTGGTAGGGAGAGAACTGTAGCATGCTTCTAGGCTTCAGGGACAGTCACAGTGTGGAAGGACAGGTTGAGGAGATCAATGAGAGGGAGGGAAATAGCAGGAACAGAGAGGAACAGCAGCTTAGGGTCAGGGCCATCAGGGCAGCTGCCCTTTGTTGTGTTGATAGAGAGTAGTGCCTTTAAGGTGTTATTGGGAGAGATGGGTGAAAAGGCCAAACTCTTCACTAATTAGTGTTGTTGGGAGGAATCGGGAGCCAGGGGAGGAGGAAGTAGGGTGGGATGGGAGGGAGGAGGCTAACAGGTGGAGGTGCAGGAAGTAAAGTAGGAATTGAATTCCTCAGCTACTGTAGGATGGTCAGCAAAGAGTTGGTTGTTTATTTTGAGCAGTGGGGATGGGGGTTTAGTTTGGGGAGAGAAAAGTGAGTGAACTACTTTCCAAAACTTTGATGGGTTGTTTATCTTAGTATTAAATGTGGACCGGAAATATTCCGCTTTGGCCAGGTGGATGGATTTGGTTCAGGCATTATGGAGTGTCCAGTAGATAGCATAGTCATGAGGGAGTTTGGAGAATTTGTGTGTTTTCCATGCTTTATCACATGCTTGTCGACAGCCCAGGAGTTCATGGGTTACCAAGGGGGGTGACTACCACACACTCTAAGTTACTTCAGGGGAGCATGTTTGTTCCAGATATTGATGAAATTATCTTTGAAATATGCCAGGGCGTGATCTATAGTTTTGGCTGAGGATATAGGGGCCTAGTCAATGTGAGTTAAGTTGTGGTGTAGAGAGTCAAGGTCTAATGTTTTGTAAGAGTGGATTGTTAGTAGTTTGTGGGGTGCATTAGATCTGTGTACTTTCCTAACTAGGTTGAACATATGATGATCGCTAAGAGCATCTGGCAGTAGGCCAGACAGGATTACCCTTTGAGGATGGGAGGTAAGGGCCCAGTCTATGAGAGTGTGATTATGGGATTTATGGCTTAGGTGAGTAGGTTCCATGATTAATTGGGGCAGGTTAAGGGCAGCTATGTCAGTACAGGTCTTATCTAGGGTGGGTGACAACCAATTCAGGTTTAGATCCCCTAACAGATAGAGCTCACCCGTGGAGGTAAGGGACCCAATAGTGGTGATTAGATCAGTGGCTACAGAGTGGTGTAGACCAGGATGGCAATAAACTCCTGCAATAAATATTGGTATGGAGAAGGGTAGAAATAGTCTTATGATGAGGGCTTCATAGGCACTGGGATCAGTGGTCAATGGAACAGTAGTGGTTCGGAGCGAGGAGGTTGAGTAGTAGATAGCTATGCCCCCCACCCTAACCAGTGTGGTCCTGGCGGGTAACACCATATCCAGGAATTGTGATTGATGCATCAGGGATTTTGTTAGTTAGCCAGGTCTCAGATACAATGAGAATGTCTGTATTAAGGGATCCTACAGTGGGAGTAGCAGGTCAAGTTTAGGGAGGAGATTATGAATGTTAAGGTGGAGGATTTTTAGGCCATGCGGGAGTGAAACTGGGGATGGAGCAGAGGCTGGGGAGGGGGGAGTGGATAGGGTATGGGCTTTACTGAATATTGGCCCAGGGTTGGGATTTATGTCACCTGCAGAGAGGAGTAAGAGAGAGATAATGATGAAATGCATCTTGGTACTCTTGAACCAAGGTTTGTTAGATGATTTGGGGGAACGGGGTGAATAATTGAAAGTAGAGAGCTGAAATGTAAGGAGGTACAGTAAAGTGTAGGAATAAGGTAAAGACATGAGTGAGGTGGAAAGCCATGTAGAGAAGTAGGTCCAGGTATGATAAAAAGGCAAGGGAGCTGCCACTTTGTTGAAGCAAGGGGTTAGCAGGGTAGTAGGGTTAGCAAGGGAAGTGTGGTGGGGGGTGGAAGTATTTAGCAATTGAAGGGACAGAAGAGAGAGCAGGGTGAAAAGTATGAGGAAGAAGCGCAGGGAAGAGAAATAGAAAGAAATCATATTTTCAGGTTTAGAGTAAATGAGCAGCTATGCTGGGAGTGCAGACCCTCAGATGGGAAGATCTAGGAATCCTCATCAACAACCGGCTGCAGAATTCTGCACCAGCTGTGAAGCCCAAAGTAAAGTGAGTTGCAGTAATCTAAACGTGAGGTCACAAAGGCATGGATTAATGTAGGCAGATCACCGGACGGAACAAGGTGCTTGATCCTAGAGATGTTTCTCAGGTGGTAAAAAGATGACTTAACAACAGCTGATACCTGGGTCCGAAGTGTCAACCCCGCATCCAACATCACCCCTAGGTCGCGCACCTGTTCAGAGACCTGAAGCTCAGCGCCCCCAAGAAACAATCCTAAAGGGGAGCCTGCCTCAAGTCCCCCTCTCCGGTGATCAGGATCCAAAACCATCACCTCGGTCTTCCCAGAATTCAACTTCAACCAACTGGACCTCATCCAATCCTGGATTTCCTTGAGGCAGTTATTAAATACAGAGACTGCTCCTTCCTGGTCGGGGGCAAAAGACAGGTATAGCTGGGTATCATTGGCATAGCAATGAAACCTCAGCCCATACCATCTCACAATGTCTCAGAAGGGAAGCATGTACACCGCAAACAACATAGGGGACAGTACTGAGCCCTGAGGAACCCCACAAGATAGAGAGATAGGATCATAGGAAAAAAAAACCTGAAACTACCCTCTGAGTTCTTCTGGTGAGGTAGGAGGTAAACCATCTGAGGACTAAACCGGACAGACCACAGATACATCTCAGGCGCAGAAGACACCAGGAGAAAGGACTGCTGTGTGACTGGACTTCTCTACTGGGACTAAAGAAGTAGAACTCTTGTACTTGGACCTTTAATTTAGGGTAAAAAAAAACTAACAAAAAAAAAGTGTGTTTGAGTTAACTGAACTGAATGGTTATCTGAACAGTTATCTAGGTGTAAATCTCAGGTGATTAAAAGGACTTGATAGCTGTGAGGTTTAAATTACTTGTAGAAAGATCTAGTAAGTAGGGGGAGTGGCTTAGCTAGAAGGAAGCTACATTTAAAGACTGCCTTAGAAAGATTCTCCTAGTAGCTTGGCAGAAGACACCAGGAGAAAGGACTGATGTGTGACTGGACTTCTCTACTGGGACTATATTGCCCTCCTTCCTTCCCCTCCACCCTCCCATCCAAAGCTAGTTCTACTTTTATAGGCAGAGGATTTGACTGACAACAGGAACTTCCTGTTTGGGAGCAGGAAGTGAGTGATCACAGAGCCACCAAAGACCCACCATCCTAGAAGGGCAAGAGTAGCTCTCCGGCCCCATCTAGCTGCTGGAGGTCTGCCTCTGAGCAAGTAAGGGGTCTACTGAGAAATATAGGATATTCTTGTCTCAGAACAGGACAATCAGGAGCTTAAAGGGCACACAGGCAGAAAGTAAGGAGCGAGAGAAAAAAAAAGAGGAAAGAGTAAGGATTGCAAACAGTTAAGGGGCCAGAAATAAGACATGATGGGAGTGGTGCAGTTCAGCAGCTGTGGAGCAGCAGTCTTCCAGGAGACGTTCTGGAGGATGCGGTGTTGTCCCATCTGCAGGCACCTCTCTGGGCTGAGGGAGGAGGTTGCTCATCTCCAGGCTGAGTTGGCCAGGATTTGTGGGACCTCCTCTTCCATCTTGGGACTACCAGTGCCACTGCCATTGCCTCAGAGGTTGCCAAGAAAGAGGAGTGGTTGGACCACAGTGGGCTCAGGGAGGGTGAGGGTGGTGGAACAGAGGTGCATACCTCCAGTTGTACCTCTCCACAATTCCTATGCCATTCTGGCAAAGTGTGGTTCCTCTACAGAGGCACCTGCAGTGGAGACCAAGGAGGATGCTGGGAACCTCCACAAAGGAGACCCACAGGAGGGTGGCAGGGGACCCCACAGGGAGAAGGAAACAACTCCTGGTGGGGGACTCCATTGTTAGGAAGGTAGAACTGGGGGAGGAAGAGGAGAGGGAGGCAAGGTGCCTGCCTGGCACCATGGCTTGGAGGGACATGGAGTGAATCCTCAGGATTGCCAGAGCAGCTGCACAGGGGAGGGAGCTGGATGTCACTGTCCACCTAGGGACAAATGACCTGACTAAGAAAGGGATTAGAGAAGTGCAGGAAGAGTTTGTGGAATTGGGGAGGGGCCTTAGACAAGTAGCACACATGGTAACCTTCTCGGAGGTGCTGCCCATCTATGGCGTAGGAGAGGATAGGGTGTTCCACACCATGGGATTCAAATAGTGGTTGACAAACTGGTGTGGAGCTCAGGGATTTGGCTTCATTGGGGGCTGGGGTCCACCTGGAGTGATGCAAGCCTATACTGGCATGATGGGCTGCATCTGTCCAGGAGGGGAAACAGGATCCTAGGTGATAGGTTTAAATGCTTCATTGGCAAGCATTTAAACTAGCCAAGGGGGGATGCACTGGAAAGGAGCAGGAAATCTAGCCCCCCCAAAAAATAACGGTAGTAAGTGCAGTAAACACCAACAGAGAGGTGTCGATAGGGAGAAGGGCAGGGGTAAATGGAGAAAGGGACAAAGGCAAGAAGGACAGGGATGGGGCAAAAAGGAGTAAGGCCATCAGGAAATGGAGGTTAGTGAGTACCAATGCTCGTAGTCTGGGCAACAAGCTCCCTGAGCTGGTGGCCTTGATGGAAGAGGGATGCCTGGATATCGTAGCAGTCACAGAAACATGGTACACAGAGAACCATGACTGGGATGATAACATACCAGGGTACATAACCTACAGGAGAGACAGGGGAGAAGAGGGGGCAGGGTAGCTCTCTATGTAAAGGAAGGGATAAAAGCAACTGAACAAAAGAGTAAACAGGGAGGAGAGGAGGCACTATGGGTCACCTTAGAGACTGGAAAGGGCACCACAATCTGCACAGGGGTTGTGTACAGACCCCCATGTCAGGGGAGGGAATGGACAAGGTTATGATAGAAGGCATTCTTAGAATGGCAGAGAAAGGAGATACTGTTGATGGGAGACCTGAATATGCCAGATGTTAACTGGAGCACATTTGCTTGCAGCCACATCAGAGCAGGGCCATTCTTGATGCCCTACAGGTGGCAGGCCTCAGACAGCTAGTTTCAGAACCCACTCGTGAGGGAGCAATCTTAGACCTCGTACTCTCAAGCGGGGGCAGTGAGAGGATCTCAGATCTAGAAGTGGGTTGCCATCTGGGAACAAGTGACCATCAAACAGTGTGGTTCACGTTAAACTCAGCTACAGAGTCAAGCCATACAAAAGTGAGGGTACTGGACTTCAGGAGGGCTGACTTTGGCAAGATGGAAGAGTGCCTCAGAAAAGCACTAGCAAACTAGCTAGAAGAAGGTGGGGAGCAACAATGGGAAATCATCAAAACTGCCACCACAGAGGCAACAAGCCTTTGTGTGAAGCAAATAAACAAATCAAAATGAAAGAAAAAGCCACTATGGTTCTCAAAAGAGGTGGCAGTGAAAGTCAGGAAGAAAAAGATAGCATTCTGGAAGTATAAGAAAACACAGAAGGAGCAGGACAGAGAGCTGTACCAGTTAAGGCAGAAGGAAGCAGGAAGGGAAGTCAGAATAGCAAAGGCCCAAACTGAGGAAAAGATAGCCAACTTGGTTAAGAAGGGGGATAAAACCTTTTATAGGTACATCAGCGAGCATAGAAAGACAAAGGGAGGGATAGTGAGGCTGAATAGAATGAAAGGTGGGTGTGCAGATGGGGACAGTGAAAAAGCAGGGATACTGAACTAATGTTTCTGCTCAGTATTCACAAAAGAGGAGGGGGAAGTGCCTAATCCAATTAACAGAAGCACTCTTGATAGGGGGGTCGATCCCAGTCCTTTCACAGAAGAAAGGGTTCTGCAAGAACTCCTAAAACTGAAGGTGGACAAAGCAATGGGGGCTGATGGAATTCACCCCAGAATTCTAAAAGAATTAAGGTGGGAACTAGTGAAACCACTGGCAACTCTTTTTTAATAAATCATGGGAGGATGGGGTGGTACCCGAGGACTGAAGAAAGGTGGATGTGATTCCCCTGCACAAAAGTGGGATCAAGACAGAGGCAGGAAACTACAGACCTGTCAGTTTGACCTCTGTGGTAGGGAAAGTGAAGGAGTCACTTCTGAAGGAAAGAATAGTTGAGTACCTAGAGGCCAGTGGGGCACAGGACCCAAGGCAGCATGGGTTCACAGCAGGAAGGTCATGTCAGGCAGATCTAATAGATTTCTTTGACTGGTGACCAAAGTAGTAGATCAGGGAGGGGCTGTGGGCATGGCCTACCTAGACTTTAGCAAGGCATTTGACACAGTCCCACACAAAAGATTAATAGTCAAATAACCAGCCTGGGAGTGGGTCCCAGGGTGGTAGCTAATAAAACATTGGCTGGACAACAGGACACAGAGGTGTTGTAAATGGAGTCACTCTGAAGAAAGAGGGTTACTAGTGAGGTACCGCAGAGGTTCAGTATTGGCTCCAGTCCTTTAATGTCTTCATAAGAGACATTGCAGAGGGACTGGAAGGAAAAGTATGCCTCTTTGCAGATGACACAAGATCTGCAACAGGGTTGATACAAGGAGGCATGGAAAGGATGAGAAGGGACTTGCTAAGGTTGGAGGAATGGTCAGAAGTATGGCAGCTAGTATTCAATGCAAAAGAAGTGCAAAATAATGCACCTGGGAAACAAGAACCCAGGGAAGAATACACAATGGGGAGGTAGTAACAACAATAAAAGAAAGGGACCTGGGGTAATCATATCAGATGACCTTAAGGTTAGCAAGCAATGAGAAAGGCAGTAGGGAGGGCTGGGGTATACTGGGATGCATAGGGAGGCATCAGCAGCAGAAAACAGGAAGTTGTTATCCCTCTGTACAGACAGTTGGTGAGACCCCATCTGGAGTACTGGTCCAGTTTTGGAGACCCCATCTCTGCAAGGACATAGACAGGATAGAGGCAGTCAGAGGAGGGCAACTAAAATGGTGCAGGGTCTGCAAGAGGAGCCATATGAGGAGAGACTAAAGGAGCTTAATATGTATACCTTTGAGGAAAGAAGGAAGGGGGGGACATGATAGAAACTTTTAAGTACCTCAGTGGAATCAACAAAGTCCAAGAGGGTAGCATGTTTCAGAAAAAGAGACGTGCAAGAACAAGGGGACACAATTTAAAGATGGGGGGCAGTTTAGGGGCAATGTGAGGAAGTATTATTTCACAGAGAGGGTAGTGGATGCATGGAACAGCCTTCCTGAGGAGGTTGTAGGGTCTAAAACTGTGGGAGAATTCAAGAATGCATGGGACAGACATAAGGCAATTCTTGTGGGGGGTAGGAAGAAATAGGCTGTTGGTTAACTAGGATCTGCGGCCTATCCTGTAGGTAGGGAAATGGGTAGACTAGATGGGCCAAGCGGTCCTTATCTGCCATCAAAGTCTATGTTTCTATGTTTCAAGCAGAACCCCATGGTCAACAGTGTCAAAAGCTGATGATAGATCCAAAAGTACCAAAATGGACCATTTTCTCTGGTCTCTCGCCATCAGGAGATCATTGAGTACCCGAACCAGTGCAGTCTCGGTACTATGCCTCTTTCGATAACCTGATTGGAGAGGTTTGCAGATGCTATGGATGGTCAAATGGTTCTCCAGTTGGGCCGCCACTACTTTCTCAATCAACTTTCCCACAAAGGGGAGATTCGAGATAGGCCTGTAGTGTGCAAGAGAGTCTCGGTCCAGAGAAGCTTTCTTTTTAACAAAGGTGTCACCACCGCCTCTTTCAAGGAACAGGGATATTCACCTGAGTCGAGGGAACACCAGACTATCTGTGCCAGAACCGTGCTGATAGAATCACCACAACCCATAATCAGGGATGTAGGGCCCGGATTTAAACTACAGCATGTAGGGTGCATCCCTTGGACAAGCCGCATAACATCCATGATTTCCGGGTGGTCGAAGGTACTCCAGGAAAACGGAGGGATAGAGACCAAGCCCTGATCTCTAGCAACTCACATAGAATGTGTCAAGTGGATCTCCGACCTAATGTCAGCCACCTTATCAGTAAAGAACCGAGCAAGCTCATCACACTGTAATTGTGAAAAGGTTCTTCGGAGCTGTAGACAGGCTGGGTTGCACAACCTGTCCACAGTTCTGAAAAGCTGAGCTGGTTGATTCTGAGCAGCAGAAATTTCCCCGGACAGGAACTCCGCCTTCTTACGAGAGATTTTTGACTGATAGAACCAATAATGTTCTAACAGTCTAAGATGGTCGGCATATAAGCTGGATTTCTGCCAGCAACATTCTAACCTGCATCCTAGTCGCCCGCAGCTCCCTCAGGGCTCCGTCAAACCAGGAAGAGGACGCACACGTACTGGAGCAATAGAATCCAGGGCAGAGGTAATGGCATTATTACGGCACCATTATTACGGTGGCACCTAGCTGAACTTGGGAACCACAAGGCCGGGAGGAACAGCGAGGGAGCAGTCGGGAAATCGCAGCCAATCGCCTGCTTCCTTCAGCCCACAGCAACCAGCTGAGTGCTGGGGCTTCGCTCCGCCAGCGGGCGGTCAGTGGCACCTAGCCGAACTTGGGAACCACAAGGCCGGGAGGAACAGTGAGGGAGCAGTCGGGAAAGGCGCAGCCAATCGGTAAGCGAGCGCTCCACCAGGCACAGCAGCCGATTGGCTCTCCTGCCCCATTGACTTACACTGGCTCAGTTTGCATTGCTGAAATCTGTGTGGGACTTGAACATTTGTTTTTCTTTTTTGTCTTTTACTCTTCCCCTGGTGTTCTACTGCAAGTTTCCCAGAAGAGCTGCTTCCACTCTGGTGAGACATCTACAGAGGGCAACTGCTGTTGATTCTGTTGAATTCTGCTGGACTCTGTTAGCAGCAGTGGGCCAGATGCTGAGGCGCCACTCTCCTTCTAGTTTTATATGTGTAAATCATCAAAAAAAGTGCTGTTATCCACTATTGTATTGTAAGGGGAAACTACTGTTTTACTGCTCTTTAAAGTAATTGCAGCTCCTTGTCTGAATATGTAAGGTGGGCCAGATGCTGAGGCGCCACGGACCCCCCACAGTCCTTTGTAGGTGCAGATTTGGTCAGTGGACGCTCAGAAAAAGGCTTGCTACTGCCTTTATTAATTGCTGCACCCTCTGTCTCTCTCTCCAGCCTGCTTCCTTCAGCCCACAGCAACCAGCTGGCGCCGGGGCTTGACTCCGCCAGCGGGCGGTCGGCCGGCACCCTAGCGAACTTGGGAACCACAAGGCCGGGAGGAACAGTGAGGGCAGTCAGAAAAGCATAAAATTTTTGCCCACCCGCCTTCCCCTTCCTGTGTGTTAATTTATAGGCATCTTCCATGAAATCTCTTCCCGCCCACAGCACTTTTCTCTAAACCAACAGACAGTCACACCAGCTTGCTGACCCAACCAATCAGCAACCGCTACTCCCTATTGCCAACTATCAATATCCCCTCAGAATGGGAGCTTGCTACTGATACTCCTGTCACTAATAGCCATAGGGTTCCACAATGAAGATGACCCTATTATACAATCTAAAGTGGTCAACCTGACTAGTTTCTCTGGAACATCCCCCGTGGCTGACACCTATACCCTCATATATGTCTTGCCATTGCTGCATCGACTACAGTGGTACAATCACCATAAAGTTACACACATCACCACATATATGTCTCAGACAAGGCCCTACTACTGGGTATATAGATCCCCACTAAGCCTAGTCATCAAACTGCTAATTGGTATCCCGACACACTACCTTAAATCCACAGGGAGCACCCAAAACAAAGAGTGGCAACAGAATAAAAAAAGGAGGACCAAAGACAGCCCCCTCTCCCTATCACTGGCAGCCCTTATGAAATTACTGATCTTCCTATTGCTCTGTATTGGTAATGTAGAAATCAACCCTGGACCTCTTGAAAGCATCACATCTCCCTCAGACCTATCCTCAATTAAAGGCCTCAGTTTCCTGCATATTAATGTGTGCAGTCTGTTGAAAAAATTTACACTGCTACAATCCTGGGTTGCCCATACCTTGCCAGACTTTCTTGTGATAACTGAGACAAGGCTCAAGACCACCACAATGGACAGGGAAGTTAACCTACCTAACTATCAGCTATTCAGAGCTGATCGCCAAACAAGCAGAGGCGGAGTAGCCATATATGTAAAAGCTGGTTTAGTTGTATCCTGTACTGCTGCAACATCTATGCCCAAAGGAATTTGAGTGTCTATCTCTAAAAGTCTCTCTCCCAATACAGCAGCTTTCCATTTAATTGGATGCTACAGACCCCCTCTGCTGAACACAAGCTCTTATCCCACCTGGGAAACCTGGTCAAGTCCTGTACTGAAGAAGTCATTATCATAGAGGACCTGAATTTCAACTGGCTCACCCAGGTAGCTACACCTCTGGTATCATTCTGTGACACCTATGGGCTCACACAGTTAATTAATGAACCAACAAGACTAAATGCAAGGAATAGTAGTAACAGTACTCTACTTGACATCATACTAGTGAGTAAACCACATCTATTCACACACGCTGGAGTGCTCCTATGCGACATAAGTGACCACTGCCCCATCGCAGGGGTAAGATCCAACAGCATTAAAACAGATCCTGCAAAATTCCTCATGAGGAGATCCAAGAAAACATCAATATTGAAGGATATCTGCATGATCTAGCCTACTCTCCACACTGGCAAAAGTTCTATCTTGCATTCTGTAGAAAAAGCTCAGCAGGTGCTAAATAGCATTATATTAAATGCCCTTAACACCCATGCCCCAATCTCTAGTATCGAATAAAAACAAATCCTGTCGCTGGTTTTCAGCTGACCTCAAAGCTGCACTGCTGGAGAGATAAACTTTGGAAAGTAGCAAGAAAAACTAAGAATATCATGGACTGGATGATCTTTAGGAAAGTCAGGAATAAATGCACTAGGAAAGTTAGGGATGCAAAGGCTGCCTACTACCTGGCCCAGCTCGACTCCTCCTACCATAATACTGCTAGATTTTGGGGCACCATCAAGGGTATGATGGGCCAGGATGTTAACAACCCCCTTCCAACCCATTTACATAGTAACTATGGCCCCATTACCGGCACATTGGAAATCCTGGATGCATTCAACAACCACTTCACAACAGCTGGTCTTGCCTTTGACTCCTCCCCAGCTAACCTATTAAGGGATCATTTAAGCTCCCACTATACTGGTGAACAAAGAGTTGACTCCTCCTTTAGCTTCAAACCTATACTGTTGAAACAAGTTGAGGATCTATTATGGCATCTAGGTACCAAAAAAAGTGCAGGAGCAGATCTTCTGGACCCATTCTTTCTAAAGATTGCGTGTCATGTGCTTGCAGTCCCCCTAACTCACCTCTTTAACCTTTCCCTAAACTCTGGCTCTATTCCACGCTGTGGAAGACAGCCCAAGTGGTCCCCTTCTAAAATCAGGGACCTATGGATCTTAATAACTACAGGCCCATGTCCATCCTACCTGTTTATCCAAGATGCTGGAGAAATTAGTGAGTATCCAGTTAAGGGAATATCTGGACAATGCTAATCTATTAAATCCAGCTCAGTCTGGATTCAGGGCCAAACATAGCACTATCACTGCATTAGCCAAGGTCACCAATGATTGGCAAACCGAACTGGATAAAAAGAACAATGTCTGTGCAGTATTCCTGGACCTGAGCAAAGCATTCGACACTGTGGACCATGAACTGCTACTCTCATCCCTACACTCCATTGGCCTAGATCCATCCTCCCTTAAGTGGTTCAGATGCTACCTCTCCGGTAGATTACAGCAGGTAAAAGCTGAAGGTGACCTCTCCCCATTAAGACCACTGTCAAGAGGAGTCCCCCAAGGCTCTATTCTGGGTCCTATCCTTTTTGCCATTTATATAAATAAAATTGATTCAACCCTACCAAGTCCTCAGTACATCTCTTTGCTGATGACACTGTACTGTATGTCAGCAGCCCTTCACCTAAAGTTGCTCATGAAATCCTACAAGCAGAATTCTCCCTGTTACAACATCAGCTCTCGAGAAAAAGCTTCTGCTAAATGCAAAGAAAACCAAAGCAATGATGTTCACAATCCAAACTCCACCAACACATCCTCTTCAATCAGTCTCCCCAGATATGCACTATACTTGAGAAAATCTGGAGTATGTTGAAAATTTCAAATACCTAGGTGTGTGGATTGACAACAGACTTGACTTTACTCAGCATCTAGAACAACTGCTGAAAAAGCTTCGCCTAAAGGCTTGGCCTCCTCTACAGATTAAAACCCTTCCTTAATAGAGATTCAAAGATGAGATTAGTCAGGCCATCTTTCTATCAGTCATTGACTCACAGACTTCCTCTATAGTCACTGCTCACTCCCTACCTTCAAAAGTTGGATACCTTATACCGTAGAGCAATAAGGTTCATTACAGACCTGCCATATAATACTCACCATTGTTCTCTCTATGATTCAGTTGGATGGGTTTCCCTTCATGTCAGGAGGAGCAGAAATGCAGCTCTATGGATCTACAGAGCTTTATCAAAAAAACTCCCAATCTATATCCTGGACTGCTTCAACCTGACCACTCCCAGCTTCTATGCCCTAAGAAGCAACAATATCATCCTGCTCAAATTGCCCAAAGTCAACACCAAAATAGGGAGGGCAGCAATCAGCTACTTTCTAGCCATATCATGGAACACCCTACAAAAATCCCTAAAACTGTCCATTATCATTCCATTTACATCCTTCAAAGCACTGTACAGCCTTCTTCACAGAGAATGCAGTTGCTACCGCTAGAGGTAGAATAGTCATCCCACAAAACCATATTCCAATCACATATGGCATATTCCTTCCAGCCAGACACCGCCAGTATATGGCACCCAATATTCCTTCACCATCCTTGTACTCATTATGTGAGTGACTGTCATGGCCCTCATTGTGATATATATGTATTGTACATATTGTAGATGTTAGTTTAACTTTCTCTTGCCAAGCTTTAACATGTGAATTCTCTGTATATTATTGTGTTATAAATAACATTTTCTTGTTTCTGTATGTATAACTGTCTCATAAGTATGTGATGTAATTGCTGTGCACCAACTCGAACCTTGACCTTATCAGGTCCATCTTGTAAATGAGCCTTGCTCAATGATGATCGCCTGAATAAATAAAGATTTGATTGATTGATTGATTGATTGATAAGCCAAAACCAAGGTTTCCGGATTCCTGCAATGCACAGGAAATTGTGATAGGTCAAGCACCTCAACAAGGCCATCGGAAGTTATATTCTGTAAAGGTCGGTACTTGACCATCTCCACAGGGGTGGGCCTACAATAGGAGGGGTACCAAAACTGAATCTCACAGTGTAGTGATCAGACCAACTGACTGGTTCCACCCCCACATCAGAGGCCTCGATCCCCAGGTGGAAGACCAGATCAAGAGAATGGCCACATTTATGAGTCGCAGTGGTTACCACCTGTGTCAGGCCCAGTGAATTCATCAACTGGAGGAAGTGTTGTCCAAATTGCAAGAGTTTGTCATCAACCCAGCATTAAAGTCACCCAGGACCATCAGTCTAGGTGACTCAAATGCCATATCGACGACGAAGTCCACCACTTCCTTAAGGAATTGCTTTCCATCTCAGGGTGGACGGTAGATGAGAGCAATTTGATAGCCCACACCTGCTACTACAGCACATTCAAATGAACTGGCCTCCTCAACTGGAACACTAATGAGTGACAATTCCATCTTGAAACAGACCGCAACCCAACCCCGCGGTCCAACCTCGGGCGGTGTATCACCATATACCCAGCTGGAATTGTGGCCTCGAGTATTGGGCCTGCATTATCAACCAGCCAGGTGACGGTGATACAAGCCAGATCTGTTAACCCAACAAGATCGGAGATCACTGTGGTCTTGTTTCGAACAGATCTGGCATTGCACAACAACGCCCAGATTGGACAAAACTCCTGGGCTGCCCCGACTACCTGTCCATCACCAGTGATGGTGCCCTTGGGTATGGGGACCAAACAAGGTGGCCCATGCACCAAGCTCCACTTCACCCCAGGGCATCTTCTGGGCTTAACAACCCTAATGAGAGCATCCTGCTCTTCCTGCCTCTACTGTTCATGGCCCCCACCCCTCCCCCCACGGGCAAAACCCAAGGCTCAACAACATTGATAGGTGGAAAAAACCAAGGGAGGGGGACAAAAAGGGTGGAGGGCATGAAGAGCAGAGGCTGAATAGCGCACGACCGGGGGGGGGTAACAGACTGACACATATCCCAGGCCCACGACCTAACCCTAGATTCTAAATCTAGCTAAACAATCTAAAAACAATAATATAATACCCCTACACTTTCAGCCTATCTTAAATTTCACCTCCCAACCCCCAACTAAATAATCTATACCTACTACAAAATAACAAATAACTGAATTAAATAACTTAAAATAAAAACCTAATCTAACCTCCCACCACAACCTATATTCATCCCACAGGTCCTCTAACTAACTGAGGGACACAATATATAGAAAATCAATTTTAAAGCACCCAGGCCTCTGACTTCCTGGTGCTGAAAATAATAAACCAAAGAAACCAGAAAATACATATAAATAAATAAATAATTTGGTAAACCACCCTCCAGATAAATCTGTCACAATTATCTATATGAGGGTGGAATTATAGATTTTTACTGACCACTTTCACTGCTCGCTAATTTCCATAGATATAAAATAATGAGGCTTAACGACAGGAGAAATTCAGGCTGATAATGCACAAGACTTTAAAAAGTACTTGCTGTCCAGAAGAATTCGGGTAGTAGTAGAAGTCCAAACACAACTTGCAGTAAGTCGACCCCAAAGTTCATAACACAGTTCAAATATCCAGAAAAGTCAAGGACTGAGCAAAACCCAATCTTCAGTCTCAAGTTTCTGAACCAGAAGATCCTCCAATGACCATCAATTTCCTTCAGCTACTTACAGGGAAAATATCTCAACGGGTCGATGGCACATCACTACAACTATGGGCCACGCCAGCACTCCAGCTGACCACCCCACAAATCTAGGGAAGGGGAACAAAGAACCGATCCTCAAACCAACCCCACTCCCCAACCCTGTGAGTGCCAACAACCCCCGAGACCCCTACAGAAGCCCACAATTCCAATAAGGAACAGATCAAAGTCCAATCAAATATAGGTAAAAGGGCCTCCACAAACAAAGTGCAAAAGTCAGCAAAGAAATATGTAAATCATTCTGTCAGATATATCCTCACGGACGACAATTCCCAATCAGTCCTTGTAGTAGTAGGCACAAAACACTTCAGGGATGGGGGTCATGTGATGCAGGGCATCTAGAAGCAGCACTACTCTGAAGCTCCCGCCTATCGACCTCTGAAAACATCTTATTTTGCCCTACCAATATCACAGAATGAACTCCAGACTCCGGTTCTACATTGCTTTAATATTCAGGGCTTTAGCGATTGTTATTGTGTTCGTTTAATACATCGTTTTCGGCTTTGCAGCCAAGATGGAGGCTGAGATGAAACAGGCCGGAATCAGGCACACTCCACTGGCTACCCCAGAAAAAGACGGCTAAGAAATCTAAGCATCAAAGCTCTGGGAGGACTTCTAAGTCAGGCTCCTCCAGTTCCTTGGCGACTCCCCTAACAGAGGATCGCTTCCTTCAAGAACTGCTGCCTTTTAAGAAAACCCTGGAAGACATCTCTGCTGAATTGAAATCACTTTGAGGAGACCTAAGCTCTTTGTCGCTATGAATGGGAGACTCTGAAGCGAGAACCTCCTCTCTGGAAAGGTGGAAGGAGAAAAAAATCCTGAAATTGCTCATCTTCGGCAACTGCTCAATAAGCTTCAATTGAAAACTGAAGATTTGGAGGGGAGAATTAGAAGGAATAATGTCCTGATATTAGGCCTACCTGAAGCAGAGGAAGGTGCTGATGCTATTGTTTTCCTCCAGAAACTTCTCACCAAGATCGTCGGCCCGTCCTCCCTAAACCCACAGAATCACATAGAGCAGGCCCATCGCTCTCTCAGGCCTCCACCTGGAGCACCACCAAGGCCTATAATAGTGAGATTTCTAAGCTATCTTGAGAAACAACACATATCCAAATCAAAAGAGCTTCAAACCATTCTATGGGGCAATGCCAAATTGAAGATAACTCAGGATCTCCCATTCAAAACTGGCCAAAAGCGATCTGCATTCCACCCTACAGTCAGCAAGTTAATAGCTGCAGGAATTTACTTTAAGATGATCTACCCTGCCAAACTACAGGAGGCAATCGATGGAGCATGGCTTTCCTACGAATTCCTGGAGCAGGCAGCCACGGATCTCGCAGTCAAGCTACTTAACCTATTTAAGACTGACTGAACTGTTATCTCATTTACCAGAGGATATAATACTTTAATTTTGTGGGAGTAAATTGTGTACCTGTTAGGAGATCCTTTTTCCCTTTCTCTTTCTTCCCTCTTTCTTTTGCCTCTTTCAGGCTGGTTGCGGGGGAGGAGGTAGGATGCCCTGAGGCCTAGCAGGCCTAATCCAGTGGTGGGAATGCCTGTGTGCTCCTGAGGGAGGGGGGTAGGAACCTTTGTTTAGCGAGCATTTCCCTACGCCACTAATAGGGACGGTTGTTTTTGTCCCATCGACTTTTAGGTCCCCTGGTCACTTCCTCATCCTTTCGGGGCTGGAGAAGTCCCGCAGATAGCAGTAACGCCATGAGGTAAAGGGGATATTTGAGACTTTCATCCCTCTGAAGTTTGTTTTATAAGGACACATGGGACTTAAATGGCATCTCCTGGAGCAGCACCCTCGATTTAAAGTAGGTCGGACGAACTAAGCCTAGGATAGACCTGCTTTCACTTTCATTAGATCTGGATTTATGACCTTTCTAATAATTTTGCTGAGCCTGGTTAAATTGCTTAGGGTGTACATTTGCGGTCTCTTCAAAGGGGTTGGTGGGTGGGGAGCTTTGGGATGGAGCAAGCTCAGGGAGAAATGCATATCGCACCAGAGAAGGGGGTGAAAGGCATATTTCCAGGGAAGCATGGAGAGCATAGCGAGTCTCGAATAATTCTGGCATACCTCTTTGAGATAGTTTTTTAGCACCAATGTTCAGACCTGGCATTTAAATATAAATTTTAGCTTCTCATGGGAAGGATGCCTATTGGGTTTGGTCCTTTATACTAGATATCAACATGTCTAAAACTACTTTCAAATGGGGACCTTTTGTATATAGTTTGAGGGGTTTGTGGGGGGAGGGGGGTTTTATGGTCCAGATGCCTTTCCCACTGATTGCAACATCGGAGATTAAAATGGAATGGTTATTCCTATGCATATTTTCAGTATTCCAGACATACAAGGAAACTTACCAGGAGGGGCTTTCTTGCTTTAATATTCCCTCTGTTCAAAGGGTGACGAGGGTAGGGAAGGGGACTGGAGTGTGCCTTTTGGGGTTCTCTTCTCAATTACAGACACATGCTTATTCTCTTTTTAATAAGATTGTTAATGACTTTAGTACCAATTAAAATTGCCACATGGAACGTCAGAGGAGTTAGGGACATGACTAAAAGATATCAGGTTCTCAAAAACTGTGCTCTTTTAAATATTGATGTTCTTTTGATGCAGAAAATCCACCTTCTAGCCACTAAAACAAATGGGTTATGCAGACAGGGATTTTCCCAAATTTTTACCACCTGTGGGTCGTCATCGAGTAGGGAGGTGGCAATTCTGGTCAAGAGGCATATTTTGTTTGTAGCAGAAGAAAGTTTATCGAATCTGAAAGGCAGATTTATCATAGTTAAGGGCATGCTTAGCAACACCACGGTGGTATTGGGTGCAATCTACGGCCCAGTTGGTGGCGATGCTGAGTTCCTTATGTGCTTGGCCGACAAGCTGAGCAGATTTCTGCCCTCCATGTTAATTCTAGGTAGGGACTGGAATATCCCCCCAACACAGGATCTAGACAGAACTTACAGGCCATTAAAGCCCCTATCCCCTCCATAGCACGCCCTGAGGGACTTAATGGGACTACTGGGATTGTGCGATCCATGGTGCCTGCTTAATCCCTCGAGTCAGCTTTTTTCCTTCTATTCCCAAGTTCAGCAGTCATGGTCCAGGTTAGACTACATTCTAACCAGTACCTCACTCTTAGCTGGCCTTCACCAGACAGGAATCGAACCAATTGTTATATCGGATCATTCAATGGCATGGCTAGTGATCTCCCCTGACCCGAGCACCCAAAGGGATACTACCTGGAAATTAAACACACAACTCCTAAAAGAGAAACATATAATCTCTCACATTAGGGACTTAATCTCTTCCTATATGGATTTTAATAAGGGCTCCATTAAAAAGGAAGATCAAATATGGTGCTCCTTTGAATGCTATATTAGGGGAGAATTCATTAAGTTAGCTTCCAAAAGCAAAAAGCAAAGGGAGGCAAGAGTTATCTCCTTGTCAAATCAAATCAGGGTGGCTGAAAATACTCTATCTACATCCTCCCCTTTAGGTTTCTTGGAAACCCTACTGAAGCTTAGAAACGAATATGCAGATTTGTTAAAGGAAAAGGCGGAATACGCCATCCTAAAAACCAAGGCCTGCTATTTTGACCAAGGCGAGAAGCTGGGTAGAATGCTAGCCCTCTGTCTACAGGAATTAGATAGCTCAAGGCTAATCCCCTCCTTGCAAGCTCTGGATGGCTCTATTAAAACTTCCCCTCATGACATTTCCCAGGTTTTCGAGAACTTCTATAAGGACTTATACAGTAAATGTTCCTCACAGGTCTCACTCTCATGTATTGAACAATATCTGGAAGGCCTTAACCTCCCATCTCTCCAGGCACGTCATTGTCCAATTCTGTCTTCTCCAATTACCTTGGGGGAGATAGAGGAGGCAATCAAGGGACTTGCATTGGATAAATCGCCAGGCCCTGACGGCTTTCCCTCCAATGTCTACAAAACCTTTTGTAAAGAATTAACCCCCCTTCTCTTAAATTTATTTGAATACATGTTCACTTCGGATACCCTAGACCCCACCCTGCTGGAAGCTACAATAGTTCTCATCCCGAAACCTGATAAACCGTATAATGATTCTGCCAGTTATCATCCAATTTTGCTATTAAATTATGATATCAAAATCTTAACAAAAATCTTATCTCTCAGAATCAAAAGGGTTTGGTCCCATTTGTTGAGTCCTGAGCAGGTGGGATTTGTGCAGGGCCGATCCTCAGCTGATCATCTACGAACCCTTTCACAAATTTTTTATGTTGCCCAGGGATCCCAGATCCCCATGGCTTTAATCTCATTAGATGCAGAAAAAGCCTTTGACAGAGTAAACTGGGAGTTCCTCTGGGCAACTCTTAAGAAAATGGGCTTCCCAACAGTTTTCATTCGATGGATACAGACGGTATACTGAGCCCCCACCACAAAAATTTAATGAAGTATTCTCTTCACGGTTCTCTTTATTTACTGGCACCAGGCAAGGTTGTCCCTTATCCCCCTTTTTATTTAATTTATATCTGGAACCCCTTTTACTTAGTATTAAGCGCTCACACCAGGTTATGGGCTGTTCAGTGTACCAACAGTCTTTAACCCTTTTAGTGTGTGCAGATGATATTCTCCTTCATTTGGCCTATCCGGATGTATCATTATCACATGCTTTACAAATTATCAGACAGTTTGGACTTGTAGCCAATTATAAATTAAACCTATCAAAAACTGTGATATTTCCTTTAAATGCCCTTACCCACCAAGTTAACTTCACTCATTTGGGCATGAAATGGTCCCCTCATTCAATTAAATATCTAGGTATACATCTTACTAATGATCCAGAGATCTTTAGGAAACTTAATCTAGATGATTTATTAGTGAACATTCAGCAGGACTTTCAAAGATGGGTAAACCTCCCTCTTTTGATATGGGGTCGTATCAGCATTATTAAAATGAATGTGTTGCCCCGCCTTTTCTACCCCCTAAACTTAATGAATCTCTGGCTCCCAATTTCTATTTCTGACAATTTCATTCCGCCCTCTCCAAATTTATTTGGCAGGGCAAACATCATAGACGCTCTTTCTTAAAACTTAGCCTTCCTAAGGAGCTGGGTGGACTCCGTCTCCCCAACTTTATTTTCTTCTATTGGGTGAGTCACCTGTCTAAAGTGGGGAGATGGTTCTCAGATACAGCTAACGGACACCTCCCTATCTGGCTACAATTAGAGAGGAGGCTTCTCGGTCTGCATGATCTCAATTCCCCCCGGCTATTTTTCTCCACCAGCTCTGCATTACCAAATTCAATACAAAACTCGGTGGTGGGAGTCTCTATTAAAGTTTTATCCCAATGTTGGAATTTTTTAACATTTCATCCAAAAGGGATACGGCTCACCCCTTATTCAGAACCCGAATATTAAAATAGGGGGATCGCTGCTTTCCCCTGATTGGCTTCCTCAGCTACAGGGTGTCCTAGTGGAAGATCTGTTTTCTCAGGCCATTCTCCTTTCTTCCCCTGATATAATTGCTAAATTTAATATTCCTCAGAAATATATATTCAAAGTTTTCCAGTTGAGACACCTTTTGGTGTCCAACTTTGGAACCACATTTATACAGTCCCAGGTTAGGCCTTTCTTGGAACAGATACAGGAATACACCAATAAATCCCATGGAATATCAGTGATTTACTCTTTTCTCTTGCTAACCAAATTCCCAAATGCCCTCCCAGGATCTAAAATTTGGACTTCCCTCCTGCCAGACACCATTCCTATGTGGAGTCAGATCTGGAAAGAGTTGCACAGATACCTTACCCAAGACAGGCATAGACTCATTCAGTACCATATCCTAAACAAAATGTACTATTCACCTGTCAAACTAGCCAAATTGAGTAGGTTTCCTGTGGCAATTTGTACCAGATGTGGTACATCTGAAGGGAACCTGATTCATATTTTCTGGCATTGCAACAAGGTGGCACCACTTTGGAATACAATTCAATTCAATCCAATCTGGATCCTCTACTAGGACTAGGGGAATTATTTACCATAGAGATATGTATTCTTGGGATGTTTTCGACTATGAAGATTAAGGAACATAGATTTCATATGGCCCTAATTTCTATTGTAGTTAAAAGATTGTTTCTTAAACATTGGGTAGACCAATTGGTTATAACTTATGCTGAATGGCTAAAAGAAATGTCACTTTGTTTCAATACTGAGAGGCTGATAGCCAGCTCCCGGAATCATATGAATGCATTCAATCACAAATGGGGTAAATTATATGCCTTATACTTGAATTAAGATATAGATAATGCATGTCTCTGCTTATTTCTGTTTGTTTATCTCTTTTTGGTATTTGTTAACTGTTGGTTTATAATTCCTTGATATCTCTCTGTTTTGTTGTGTATATCAGGCACACCCAGGTGAAGGGGGTCGGTGGGGGTGGGATAGGGTGGGGAGGGAGGGGTTTCATTGGTGTATTGGTATTGTTATTTTGGTTTTATTTGATCCAGAGGCAGTCTGGTGTTATGTTATCTCTTGTTCATATTGGTTATTATTTATGTTTGGTACATTTCTTAATTGTTTATTAGCTTTGTGTTATGATGAAAACAATAAAGATGTTGAATTTCAAAAAAAACAACGCTTCAGGGATAATCCAAAGTCCAAAAACCTCCACAAATGATTGGACGCAGTGCAATGGACAGCAGAGTTAGGCCAGGTGCTGAGGAGCTCAACAGCCGTCCCCCGATCAAAAAGTTTCAAAGCCCCACAAAATATGGGGTTACTGCCAAGAACAGTACTGATCGGGAGAGACTACAGAATAATCCAAGCCCAATAAGCATCTCAGCTCACCCACAGTGCACCCAATATTCCCCATAAAACAGGGAGCAGAGAGCTTCCACTACTGCTTCCCTGAACTAGGTTCAAATCTAGGAGGCCCGCAAAACACTCCGAAAACTTAAAACAAAGTGCCGGAGCTACATCGTAGTTTGCAGATCACCAGACATTTAAACGCACAATAAAACCACAGAAATGAAACATAAGATGTGTAATCACAGATAGCGAGCAAAATGGCAGACAATGCTACCAAAAACGAATACGACCGAGAGCAGACGGCTAACCCAGCCTGGCTGCCGCCATCTTCAGTCTTCAGTCAAAAAAAGTGAGCTGGGAATTGCAGTAATCAAGGTGAGTGTTCATGAAAGCATGGACCACGAAATCATGGTCAAAAGATACAGCTGGGTATCATCTGCATAGCAGTGAAAACCCATACTGTAACACCTAATGATATCTCCTGATGGCAGCATATAAACAGCGAACAACATGGGCACCAAGATGGAGCTCTGCAGCACCCCACAGGACAGAGAGATGGCATCAGAGGAATAAATTCCAGTGACAACCCTCTGAGTCCATCCCGTGAGGAAAGATCGAAACCAAAGTAGAACTGTACCAGACAGTCCACAAAAAAGCAGCAGGTGCTCCAGCAGCACACCATGGTCCACAGTATCAAATGTTGCAGAGAGATCAAGAAGGACTAGAATAGTATGAGCCTTTCGATCTCTCACAATTAGGAGATCATTTAAGACCCAAATGAGAGCAGTCTTGGTGCTATGTCTTTTCCTAAACCCCGACTGGAAAGCATCACAGATATTGTGATTCATGAGATGGTCATCCAACTGTAGCACAACCACCTTTTCAATAACCTTACCCACAGAGGACAGGTTAGAGATAGGTCTCTAGTTAGCTGGACAGTCTGGGTTCAATGAAGGTTTTTTAAGGAGTGGTCAAATGACCGCCTCCTTTAGGGGATCAGGAAAAAAAAACCTGCTCCAAAGACTTCCAGACAATTTCAGCAAGGATCGGGAAGATAACATCTACGCAACCCATTAGTAGTGGCGTAGGGCCCGGATCCAAACTACAGCTGGTTGGTCATACAGTCTGAACAATCCTCACAACATCCATGAATTCTGGCCTACTAAAGTCAGACCAGGTGACACGAGGGTTCGCTTTCTCTCACCGATCACCGCAATTCCCTAGAGAGGGAACAAGACGGATACCCGACCTGATGCTGACAATCTTATCTGTGAAGAATCGAGCAAACCTGTCACACTTTTTTTGTGAAAAATCTTTTCCAAACTGCAGACAGAGTGGATTGCACAATCTGTCAACAGTCTGAAAGAGTTGAGCTGGTCCATTCTGCGCAGCAGCAATCTCCCTGAACATGAATTCTGCCTTCTTACGGGTGATTGCTGATTGGTAGACTCTATAATGGTCCACCAATCTAAGCCTGTCAGCATCTAAGCCAGATTTCTGCCAAGCTCTCTCTACCCTTCGCCCTGCTTTCCTCAGCTATTTCAAAAACCCATCAAACCATGGATATCGTGGGCACTGAGTGAGCAGGTGAAAGCAAACAGGTGCAATTTGATCCACAGCCTCACCCACAGCCTTATTATAGGCGAGTACAAGATCCCCTGAGCCCATGCACTCACTTGAAATACCCAATAAGTCCAGTACTGCTGAGAGGCCTTCTGGGGTAACTCCCCTTAAAGGGTGATACTGGACCATCTCTGTAGGGGCAGGCCTATTTGGGGGTGCTCCGAAGCTGAATCTTAAGGTATGATGGTCTGTCCACACATTTTGTTCCACCCCAAATGTGTGACTTCCAACTCCAGTAGGAACACTAGGTTCAATGAGTGATCCCCTACATGGGTAGCAGAGGTAACCACCTGTGTACGGCCCAACATCATCATAAGTTGGAGGAGGTTTTTCCCAAAAGGTGAGAGTTCATCGTTGACCCAGGCATTGAAGTCGCCCAGTACTAACCACCTGGGCGACTCCAATGCTACGTCGACGATTAAGTCCGAAAACTCCTTCAGGAATTCTCCACCATCACCGGGTGGTTGGTAAATGAGGAGAATCCTGAACCCTACACCTGCTCCCAGGATACACTCAAAGGATCAAGTGAAACCCACTGGTACATCCACAAGACCCAGCTCCATTCTAAAAAAGATTGCTACACTCCCGCCCCTACGATCCAACCTCGGGTGGTGTATCATCGAGAACCCGGTCGGAGCAGCAGATGCCAAAATAGGGCCTGCATTCTCATCTAACCAGATCTTAGTGATGCATGCCAGGTCTGATGTCGCAACAAGATCTGGTATAATGGCGGTCTTGTTCTTAATTGACCTGGCATTACATAACACTGCCCTGGCTGGATGGGTTTTCAAGGAGGAGCGCAGTACCTGCCCACAATTTGTGAAGCCCTTGGGTATGGGAATCAGGCAGGGAGGACCCCTCTCCTGAACCCATTTTGCCCCAGGGTGTCTCCTAGTCCCCACTACCTCTATCGATCAACCCCTTTCCATTCTCCCACTCTTCCCAGTTCATCTACCCCTCAAACGCTTTCTTATTATCCCCAATGTACGACATTTAGCATAAACATTGCCCACCAAAGGGGGACAGTGAAAAGGGCAGAGGTCCCGAAGCAGAGTGAGAGAATAGCATCTGACATCTAGCATCTCACAGAAGGAACAAAAATGCTGCTCTTTGGATATACAAAGCTCTGACAAATAAACTACCATCCTACTTTGGATATACAAAGCTCTGACAAATAAACTACCATCCTACATTTCAGATTGCTTCTCTCTTGTTACTCCAAGGCCATATGCCCTAAGAAGCAATAACCTCATCATGCTTAATTTACCAAAGGCATGTACCCGACATGGAAGGGCTGCAATCAACTACTTTCTAGCACACATCTGGAACTCTCTACAAAAGACCCTGAAGCTGAGCACTTTCATTCCTGCAGTCTCCTTCAAAAAGCTGTACCTAAATCTTTTCCCAGAGATATGCAACTGCTTCCACAATTCCTAGCCCCTTCAGACCCTTTTCACCCTGCCCCCATTAGATTCCCTCCCTTATCTGTTCAGGCATTCATCCATTAACTTGATACTATCTACCTCCTAAACCCCTACTCCTTACTTTTTTCTATATTTGCTCTGGTACCCATTACCACTGTTTAATTGCCTTGTATATATGTGCATATTATTTTATTTGCTAATGCTTTCTTGTTTATTCTTAAAAAAGTCTTTGTTATTGTACTCATTCTATATTTGTATATGTGTGAGTTTATACCCTTTTGTTGCTTATGACCAATCAGGTCCATCTTGTAAATGAGCTATACTCAATGATGTTCACCTGAATAAATAAAGATTTTGATTGATTGATTGATTGATTGATTGATTGACCATCTTAGAGCCCTCCCAGCACATTTCAGTAAACAACAATTAACCATACAATTAAAATATCCAAATAAATGACTCAGTTATAACAATATACAAAAACTTGGCTCAATAAATCAGTACAGCTACACAAATCAAGCTATTTAACCATATTCATTTAACAATTCAGCTTAAATAAATAACCATTCTTATCGTACTAACCAATAAATATATCTCGGCAATCCTGACATAGGCAGTATTACTCCAGTCCATTAGATTTTGATTCAAATTCTGCTCTCACCAGAAATTATAAGGGCATAACTAAATCATGGCAATTTAGCATAATAAAATAACAACTTTTCCAGGCCTATAAAATAAAAGTTCAGTGTAGAGTTCGCAAGGGAAAATAGCTACCTTAGAAGGAATGTTACAGTGAACTTAAAAACCCCAGCCGGAATCAGGACTATGGCCCCCAGAAAAGAGACCACTGGCCAGCGGACCCCCCCCAGCAGGCCTAGGAGGCACTGATTTCTCTGCACCCACCCTTCAGTAGACCCAGAGCCAATGCCACCCATCCCAAGCCCAGCCAGAACAACAAGCACCCCAGCAGCTCACCCTGCAATAAACCCTACAATTACTCTGAACCAATAATCATAATAGCCAAAGCATAATGTAATAGTGAATACAGTCCAGCAGATTTTTACAGTCAAAGCTCCTGTTCTAGCACAAGGAATGTCAGATCTTCATTCTTTCCACAAGATATCAAACTGTAGTATAATTCATACACTACTCACAGACCAATAAATGCCTTTTGCCAAATAGTCCAAATTCAAATCAGCAGCTCCAGGATTATAACACACTATAACAAATAAACTGCAGTCTGTGGGGTGATGTACACAAAGTCAAATATAATCCACTCAATGCAACTCCTCACACTGTCTGTTCAACTCCAAACTAACACCAGGTCCACTTCCAGCAGTTCTATTCGAATAATCCAACTCGTGCTTTCACGGCTTCCATGGTTCCACAAGTCCTCGGTGCAAAAACAGTCAATTGTTTCGCAATTCCGCGGTTCCCCTCTTGTAATCTACAAATCCACAGTCTGGCCGAAACACAGCCGAAAATACAGCCAAACCGGTCACCAGCTTCAGCTGCCTCACAGGTCTTACAGGTCCACGTCCCACACAAGCAGCACGCATACTGCAAGCTACTGGCTGTAGCACTGACACACTAGCGCAAACACAGCCGAGGAACCAACCCAGGGAACTAGGCCCAATAGTCATACAAAGTCATGCAAGGAACATAATAACCGGTGATTTATTAAAATAGACTTCTACAGATCAGCAAACCAAATAAAATAACACAATACTGAGATGCACAAGGCGGTGCCAAACGATAATGAGAGCAAGAGCTCAGAATGGGTCAGAACAAATAAAATGAATAAAATAAAAATACATAAAATAACAAATAAAATAAAATAAACTTAGCAACAGCAAGAGCTCACAGTGGCTGATCCAGCGTGGCCTCACTCGTGGGTCTCTCTTTGGTTGATTTTTGTGAAATACAGTACCTGAGGCCACTCATGTTTCAGAGCCTTTTGAGATAACTAATAGCTCTTCACTGTCTTTATCCAATAGATTCTTGGCATTGGATGGCTATGAAAATTGACCCTCACCCCTCACAGAAGGTAATTCAGCACAAGATTTAGCACTGGATAGCAATACCCTGCATATTATAGGACAAGGAGAAGGCTTTCTGTTCATATCCTGGACTATCGCATGATATAATAATAAATCTGATGATAGTGATTGAAAGCAGTTCATCACTAAGTCTGCCTTAATCTGTTTGCAAGAGACATGGCATGGTAGGGACAGCAACCTCCTAATCAATGGGTATGAAATGTTTAATCATCCTGGGACTAAGGCTCACAAATATGAGAGCTGCTCAGGTGGTTTTGCCACATATCAAAATAGAAGTATTCACAAATACTAAGTGTTATTATAAAACAGCCAATTTTATTGTTACTCTACTGGAGAACCAATGCCATAAAATATCAGTAGTAAATTATGTCCCTCCTGCAGCCTCTAAATATTTCCAACAAAATAAATGGGACAGCCTTAGATCACTTCTTCAGGAGATCAAATTAAATTTTCCCGACAGACATATCTTGATTCTTGGAGACTTGAATGCCAGAATTGTCAAGTTTGATGGATTAGTGGACACAATTTAGTACTTGAGTATACTAATGTACTTCTGTAATGTCCCCAGGACTTCAAAAGATTGGAGGAGAAATAAGGCAGGACTAGACCTGATTGACATCTTAGTGGAATTTAACCTTTTTCCATTATATGGTAGAATGGCAGGTGATTTAGAAGGAAATTACTCATACATAAATTTAACTGGTACCTCTTTGCTGGACCTTGCCATTTGGTCAGGTCAGATAAATGCATGGAATAGGCTAAAATTCCAACTAGATCAGAAAGTTATCACCTTCCTATACTTCTGTGGGGGCTAGGCACTGACCAAGATGAAGCAAAAGTAAGGCCAGAAATCTCATTTAGTGGAATCAGGACAAATTGGAGGATAACATGGGACTGTGTTCCAGAGAACCATATTAGGAATACAACTGGGGAATCCTTTTTTAGCAAAGGATAGGAATTTAATTGAAAATGTCAGTGTGCATCTTCTCTCAAAGAAGTTTGATCAGCTTTTAGAGTCTATCCAAGGTCAATTGTACTATGAAGTGGCCCAACAAGGAAGGTCAGTGAGAAAGAGTGGGAGTTTTGACTCAGAGGGTGGGATATTCAGAAATGCACCAGAAGCAGGCGCAACAGGTGCACAGTACAAGTACACTGCACCAGTGTGCACCCAACGTGATATTCAAAGGCTGAGCACAATGGCAAGTGACAGCGCAAGACAGCTGAATATTGCAGGGCTGCGCCATGGCGCAACAAGGGCTGCACCAGGGAGCAAGTCAGCAGGCACCATCACGCAACCTGGGCTGTGCAACGGGGCAAGGCAGGAAGTGCAAGAGCGCAACATGGGCCGGGCAAGGGACAGAGGTGCATGGGCCATGGCACAGGGCTACTGGCACAGTGTGGAGCATGTGACAAGAGCAGGATACACTGCCACCAGGGTGCAGGGGATGACAGGAGGGAGGGAAGAAAGGCAGGCACATGCCCGCAGGTCCCCACCATGTGAACCACAGCAGTGCAAGCAGGTGGCATGGCACCAAAGACCACTGGCAAGCAGACATGGGCAACACCCACAGGACAGCATGGGACATGCCACTGGGACCATAGCTGAAAAAACACATGCCGACACCACACAACACATGGGCCACACAGCCCTAGCAGGGTGCACATGTACACCCTAGGGCACACACACCAGCCACTGGGCACAGACCACCAGACACAAACCCCTGCCAACCCCAGATGTACCACACAGCCACCATGCACATCACTGCAGCATGGCTCCATATGCCAGCTGCAAAGCAGACATGGACATGGATGGCTAACAAAATAGATGTCTATTAAAAGTAATAAACAACAGCAACTATATACAGAGGAACAGGGATGGGGGCAGGGAATGGGGAGGCCACAATCAAGATGGTAGACTGGGGAAGGGGGCAGTGGGGACAGGGGACATGGCTAGGTAAGGTACAATGGAGGAAGGGAGGGGGTCAGGGGAAGGGAGGGTGATGCAGACCAACAGGCCCCACGTGTCATTCATGCCCTTCTGGTGCCTGGTCCATCATCACCTCTACAGCCTGCACAGGGCCTGCCTGATGATGCAGGCCACCGCAAGGGTGACTGTGGTGACCCTCAGAATCCTCTCCAGGAGCCTGGTGTTGTCATCCACTCGATGGACACCTAGGACAAAGGAGGGGACATGGATGAGTGTATGCCCATTTGACAGTAGCCCATCCACCCTGCGCAGCAGGCAGTGGTGACATGTGCACTGTAGTAGGCACACAGCCATCCGTAGAGTGCGTGCCCACACGCGCCGCCATTCCAACCATCCACAGCAATGCACAGCACACCACATCCATGGCAGCCAGGCAACAGAGCTATGTGGGGGGATGGCAGTGGCATGTCTGGGACCCAGATGCACCCACAGCCCACCAGCAGCAGCCACACGCACATGCAAAATGCGTGGCATGGTGCAATAAACCATGCTGGCAATGCATGGCTGTAATGGCCATGTGCACAGGGGGCTGTGGCCCACCCCAACCCCACACAACAACGTACACCAACAGAGTGCCTACCTGCATGATGCGGCATGACTGGTGCCTGTCCGCCAGCACCTTCCGCATGGCCAGCATCCCTCACCCGTGCCCCTCTGTTGGCCCCGCCATCCTGGCTCTGTGCTGATCCTCAGGGCCTAGTAGGGAGATAGAGAGAGGCAGACATCAGCACCGGGAAGCAACCCATGCACCCCACCCCCTCCAGCACAGTATACCCCATGTCCCTGCGTAGTGGCATTGCCATGGCACAGCACACCTATGGTGCACTGCTATGGCTGGTGGCATGCCCAGCCACAGCCCCCCTGGCAGCACTGCGTGACAACCCACTAGCATCCCACAGAACACTGACAAGGCACAGACGTGGAAATGTGCAGTCACCTGGCCGTGGCATGGCACTCCTCCGGACGCATGCCTGCAGTGTCCTCAGCTGGTCTGGATCCCTCCGTCTCAGGTCCCCATACCTGTGGCAGCACTGCTCCCAGCTACGCCGGGCCCCAGTGGCCTCCTCTAACCCCTCTGCTGTCCCCTGCCACACCTTGGTGCATGGCCAGTCCAGGGGCACCTTCCCATATAGGGTGCCAACATGAGGCTCTACTAGTGCCACCAGGTTAACCAGCTAGACCTGGCTCCAATTTGGTGCCCTTGCTGAGCTCCTGCATGTCATGCTGCATTCTGCACTGCTTAACCAAAATAGCAGCCGGTAGTACACGAGCTGCACGTGCGATGGGTGCGTGACACACCTGGTGATGTGCTGCTATCCCCAATCGCGCATAGCTTGTTGCTGCACAATACAGCTGGGGTACTGCCTGTACATGCCGCTGGCACCTGGGGGTCAAGGGACATATGTCAGGTCAAAGGTTGGCATAAGCACCGTGCACGACAGCATGACAGGGCACAGAAGGCATGGTGCGTTATAGGGTCTAGTGTGCCCCATGGTCCATGTGCCAATGGAGCACGGGTGCCATAGGGCATACAGTGCATGAGCACCACATGCCCAATAGCAGCAGAGCACCATACTGTGTATGGTGCACTGTGCATAGGAAGTGCCACTGATGTGCGTGATGTCAGTGCACGCATGCACTGTGCCAGGCGTACTGCGCACGTCATACAGTTGCACCATGGCTTGAGCAAGTGCATCTTCAATGCACCATGCACAGTTCCACGGTATTCAGCAGGCATATGCAGATGAGCTAATCAGCATATCCATGGTGCATTGGAGGCATTTGCATCTCATTACAGTTGCGCATTCCCTCATTTGCATGTGATGCACTATAAAGGCACCATGGGACTGCACAGGCACCAGACCAGTACTGCATCCTTCACAGGTAAGACGCCAGGCAGTGGGCATGTCGGGACAGAGGATTGGGGGGGATGTCTCGTGTGTGGCAGCCAGCACTAACCACATGTCCTCACCCACAGGAATGAGCATGTCGGAGCACGAGGAGGTTGAGGAGCAGGGGCCTGCATGGAGACACTGGCCCAATTTCACAAGAACAAAGTGTGATGCCCCTATATGACACATACTTGGACCATGAGTCCCTTCTGAGTGGCTCCACAGGCACCCTGCACGCCAGGACGGAAGCATGGGAGGGAGTGGCCAGGGCTGTGAACCTGCAGGGCAGCCATCAGTCAGCATAGGAGTGCAAGAAAAAGGTGGGCATGGACCGGAGGCAGATAAAGGAGAAGGTTGCTGCCATCTGGGCTGCATGTGTCACCACGGGCGGTGGACAGCCTGAGGTGCCACAGCTGACACTGCAGGAGGAGCTGGTGGTGGTGCCCATGCGGCGCAGCACCATTGAGGGTGTTCCCGGCAATGGATTCCAGATGGGGGGGCAGCCCATCACTGCATGGTAGGTACAGTGGTGCATGGGGATGGGGGAAGGGGTGCAAGGGGGTAGGGGTGCGTGGTGGTGGCTCTAATGTGTGTGTGTTCCCTTACAGATCCTGAGTGCCTGCATGCAGCTGCAGGGGTGGCATTGCCCACCTTGGGGGCTGTCATGGACTAGAGGAGTGCCCATCCACCTCCACTGGAGTCTGGGGTCTGGACCACTGCTGGCCCATCCCCACTGTCCGACTGGATGCCTGTGGCATGGACGCAGATGAGGCCCAGGCAGTGTTTCAGCAGGATGCCAGACATGGTGTCCAGTATGCTGAGACACCGATTGGGGCGGGTTCCAGGACCAATGATGACATGACTGCTATCCTGGACAGTGGTGATGCCGAACAGGGGGAGGTACCCCTACCATGCACAGGACACGGCAGTGCTGATGGTGCCCATGTGGTGGTTGTCGACCCTCCAGCCACACCGCCCAATGAGGCAGTGGAAGATGTAGTTGTGGTGCAGTACATACTGTGTGGCGGTGGTGGCACAGCCGCTCCGGTGCCATCACGCACACAGCGGCCGGCGGGGCAGTGGTAGGACAGTGCTGAGGGGGGGTCAGGGTGCATTGCCCACCACCAGTGCACCGCAGACTGTACAGACCCAAGAGGGCCTCACTGTGCAGTCCCCCACCTGCGCAGGGGACCATTCCACATGGCCAAGCAAAACTCCTGCTGGTTTGCGCAACACCCAAGTCCACCAGGGCACCGACCCTCTGACCGAGCACACCCGGCTGCTCCTGGCATCCATGGAGCAGCAGATGCAGGTCATAGCAGGGGTGCATTCACTCCGCACTGAGCTGCACCAGTCCACGGGAAGGAGTGACCGGGGCTATGAGCATCTCCTGGCTGAGGCCACACGCATGTGGGAGGACACGACCGCAGGCCTGGATTGGCTCACTGCTGTGGTCACGGCTGGCCTAGCACTACTGGCCACCCTGGTGTGGGGCCGTCCGCAGCAGTCACCATGGAGTGCATTCTCCACCCCTCAGTCCTGGCATCATGCCACCCCAGCATTGTCATCACCGGGATCTGCTGTGGGCATTCTGGGCATGCCTGGAACAGGCCTGTTTGGGGACCAGCAGATGCCTGCTAGGGACCGGTTGCGTTCCCACTGTGACACACCTGGGGGAATGTCTGTAACACCCCCTGTGGCCACCATACAGCCTGCGTCTGCTGGGCGGTCTTGGCGGAGCTGTCCACGTGTCTGTGGTGGCCGTGAAACTGTGTGGCAGTCATGATCTGCCACCCTTCCTGTCTGCTGCCTGTGCTCTGCCCTGTATGCACAGTGGTGTTGTGTGTGCATGCCAGGGCCATGATGACCTTGGAACATGCAACACGCCCACCTTGTGTGCACCCACCCATCTGCTGGCCACAGTGGCATGTGCATGATGATGCCTTCACAGCACCAGCTGCCACTGTGCACTGGTGTTTGGCGTCTGACACATGCCCATTGGCGACTTCAGGGTGTGCATGTGTGCGTGCCCATGTTACCATGCTTGTGTGTGTGGAGGTGTGTGGGGGTATGTGGGTGGGGTCCACAGTGCCATGTAGGGTGCCTCCATGGAGTTCAGTCCCATGTCCTTCGATGCTGCCCTCCAGCCGTGTCTGTTGTGGTGCCCAGCTGGGTTCACCTGTAGACCATGCCCTGGTCCTTGGGATGTGTGTGTGGTCTTGTACACCTACCTGCGTGCACCGTAGTGCTCCTCTGCAATGGTGTCCCGGTGCTGCTGGGGTTCCTGTCACCTGGGGGGGGCTGCCCACCACTGCATGACCTGCCATCCGCGTCATCCCCACTGCTGTTCCCCTCCTCGACCTCGACAGCTATCCCACGGTCAGTGGCCATGTTGTGTAGCACACACCAGGTCAGGAATAGGCCACAGGCTTTGGATGGGCTGTACTGTAGGGCACCGCCTGACCAGTGCAGGCAACAGAAGCATGCCTTCAGCCATCCAAATACACGCTCGATGATGTTCCATGTGCTGGCGTATGCCTTGTTGAATTTCTCCTGTGCTGGGGTCGATGGGCACCGGTACGGGGTGAGCAGCCAGGGCCTGAGTGGGTATCTGCTGTCACCTGTGGGGGGACATGATGGGTTAGCATTTTGGTCTGTGTGGCTGCCCCCCCGCCTACACAGTCAGACCCTCCTACGCCCCCAGCTTGGCATCTCCCCCCCACACCCTGCCCATTCCAGCTGCATACTCACCTACTAGGTGGCTGGTGGGGATGTCCCCACTCTCGAACCTGTGGCACAGTGCAGACTGGTGCAAGTTGAAGGCATCATGTGCTCCACCAGTGTGTGTGGCACAGGCATGATTATGCGCCCCTTGTCATCGCACACCACCTGGCAGTTGATACTGGGGTAGCCCTTCCTGTTGATGTAGGCCACCCCCTCCAGCCCTGGTGGTGTGTGGATGCCTATGTGGGTGCAGTCAATGGCCCCTAGTATGCCAGGCATACGTGCAACCCTGTGGAACTCCTGCATATTTGCTGTACGCTCCGTCTGTGTGCTGGGGAAGTGGATGTATTCCACAGCATGTGGCAGCAGTGCGTTGAGGGATTGTGTGAGGAGCCATGATGTGGCTGACTGGGTTATGCCTGTGGTGTCCCCTGTTGGTCTCTGAAAGGTACCCGTGGTGAACAGACACATCACTGTCGTGACCTTGGTCTCCACTGACAGGGCTTGGCTCCATCTCATGGGTGCCTGTATCTCATCACTGCACTGCTCACAGAGAAACATAGAAACATAGACTTTGACGGCAGATAAGGACCACCTGGACCATCTAGTCTGCCCATTTCCCTACTTACAGGACAGGCCGCAGATCCTAGTTAACCAACAGCCTATTTCTTCCTATCCCCCACAAGAATTGCCTTATGTCTGTCCCATGCATTCTTGAATTCTCCCACAGTTTTAGACCCTCACAACCTCCTCAGGAAGGCTGTTCCATGCATCCACTACCCTCTCTGTGAAATAATACTTCCTCACATTGCCCCTGAATTGCCCCCCTCTATCTTTAAATTGTGTTCCCTTGTTCTTGCCGTCTCTTTTCAGAAAGATGCTACCCTCTTGGACTTTGTTGGATTCCACTGAGGTACTTAAAAGTTTCTATCATGTCCCCCTCTTCCTTCTTTCCTCAAGGGTATACATATTAAGCTCCTTTAGTCTCTCCTCATATGGCTTCTCTTGCAGACCCCGCACCATTTTAGTTGCCCTCTTCTGGACTGCCTCTATCCTGTCTATGTCCTTGCGGAGATGGGGTCTCAGAACTGGATGCAGTACTCAGATGAGGTCTCACCAACTGTCTGTACAGAGGGATAACAACTTCCTGTTTTATGCTGCTGATGCCTCTTTCTATGCATCCCAGTATACCCCCAGCCCTCCCTACTGCCTTCTCACATTGCTTGCTAACCTTAAGGTCATCTGATATGATTACCCCCAGGTCCCTTTCCCTTTTTGTTGTTGTTACTACCCCCCCATTGTGTATTCTTCCCCTGGGTTGTTGTTTCCCAGGTGCATTATTTTGCACTACTTTGCATTGAATCCTAGCTGTCATACTTCTGACCATTCCTCCAACCTTGCCAAGTCCCTTCTCATCCTTTCCACACCTCCTTGTGTATCAACCCTGTTGCAGATCTTTGAGTCATCTGCAAAAAGGCATACTTTTCCTTCCAGTCCCTCTGCAATGTCACTGATGAAGACATTAAAAAGGACTGGACCCAATACTGAATCCTGTGGTACCCCACTAGTAACCCCTCTTTCTTCAGAGTGGACTCCATTTACAATTACCTTCTGTGTCCTGTTGTGCAGCCAATGTTTTACCCAGGCTACCACCCTGGGACCCACTCCCAGGCTGGTTAATTTGACAAAGCTGCCTCAGAATCACCCGGTTAAGGCAGTACTGACCCACTATCGCAGTGTCACTGTACTGTTCGAAGGTGGTGCGGGCACGGTACCACCTGTTCCAGGCATACCACCTCCAGGCCCTTCCACGGCCTCACTGCTCTGCCTCCTGCCTCCTCACACCCCTCATAACTGCCTCCATCTGGAATATTGCACTGGTCATGGCCTGGCCTGTCCTGCCCCCGCCCCCGCAGTTGACTCTCCGGGCCACTCTGGCTGTGTGCTGCTGCCTGCCCCATGCACTGGGTGCACTCCTGTGTTGGGGTCCCACATGCACACTCTGGGCAGCTCACGCTCACAGGCATGGTTGGGGTCTCACTCCCTGTTCCACTGCCCATTGCACCTCCTGCCTCTGTGCCTGTCCTGCACCCCTGCTGCTGTCCTGCCTGGCCACTGGCCCTCTCTCTGTCTCTGTTTGTCTCTCTCTCTCTCTCTCTCTGTCTTTCACCCCTGCTCCCCTGGGTGCAAGCCTCCATCCTCTGCTTGCTCCTTTCTTTTATAGGCTCAACTTTTCTCCGTGCATGTCCATGTTGCTCCACGGTTGCGCCATCGGTTTGCTGTTGAATATCGCACTGTGCCGCTTATTCATGGCTATGCCCCCTGCATTGGCACATGCATTCATTAGGGTTGCGCATTGGTGCACTACGATTTGTGCTGTGCATTGTCACCACTGAACATTGCTCTTTGGCGCATGTCCGCTGTTGTGCTGGCGCATCTCACTTGTTCCATGCGCAACTGCTTTGAATATCCCACCCAGAGTGTAAAAATACAAAGCTCATTTAAGATTAATGATCATAAATCTTAAAAAAAAAGTAAGGACAGGAATGCATTTAAACATTTAATTCAGGAAAAGAAGAGATATAATTGTTTCCTGGAAGAGAAAAAAACATATTACTACTATACTCAATGGGGAAACCATGCTCAAAGTAGTCAAGGAGAGAGACTGTAAAGGGTTCTGAACATTGGTTGCAAAGGCCACAAATAATTTTAAAGACTTTAATTACACATATATTACTGAAAATCAGCAGACAACATTTTTCATGAGTATTTTCTATGACCCGGTCACTGATACTACCATTACAATAGAAAATTGTGAGTGGTCTGGAGTACCCTTGATTACAGCTGAAGAAGTGTATTTAGCAATTAAATCACTAAAAGTTAAAAAGCACCTGGACCAGATCAAATTCCAGCTGAGGTGTACAATACAACTCACATTAAACTGTTCCATCAATGAGTTGATTAGCATTTCTGAGTGAGTTGCATAAGTGTTGCTGGATTTAGTACAAAGCCTTGCACAAACTGTTTCTTAAGAGTTATCTCAATTTTGCATTGCATTGTGACTGGACTTAAGCTGCATTCCAACTGAGTAGCAAAAACAGTTTATAAACATTGCTCTTGAGCTGGTTACATGTTAAAAACAGTGCAGTATGAGTTGCCAATGCATTGCCAACTGTAAAAAGCAATGCTAAACTAACTCGTTGGCGGAACAGTTTAATGTGGCTTGTACTGTACCTTTGCAACACTCAGCTCTGGTGTAAAGCATTAATGTATCTCTGTAACAAATGCATTAAGGAAAATTATGTCCCTCCTTCCTGGCAGGGCACTGAAATTATTTCTATTCACAAGAAAGGCAGCGTAGCTGATCCAGTCATGTACTAGCCCATCAGTTTGCTAGACATAAATTTGAAAACCTTCTCCAAAATCATATTGGAGAGATTAAGACAACAAGCTGAATTAACAGGTGGGTTCAGTTCACTACAAATGGGATTTAGAGTTGGCTACTCCACTATTGTTAATTGTTTCACTCTTGCCATCTGATTGAAAAATACATTTTCCTAAGAAAGCAGAATTTTTATATAGTATTTGTCAACTTCTCAGCAGCATTTGATTCAATACCCAGAGGGCTATTGTGGTCACAAATGATTAGCCATGGTATTAATTCAGATCTAGTATAGGTAATATATAACTTATACAAGGATATTTGGTCCCAAATTAGACTTTGTGCTAGAGTTCAAATATTAAAGACTATTCCTACTAACAGAGGCATGAGGCAAGACTGTGTTCTGGATCCCTCACTTTTTTGTTTGTAGATTAATCAAATGTTAAATTACTTTGTAAGTCACAAATAAGACTCATCAAAAATAAAGGATAGTCCTTGCCCGGCTCTTGCTTATGATGATGACCTGATCTTGTAATACCTTTTTAAAAGAGGTCTTCAAAACAAACTAGATCTAGTAGACCAAAAAGTTAATCATTTAAAACTAAAAATAAACTTTGCTAAAACAAAAGCCATGTTTATTGGCTGAAACAAAGGCAAGGGCTATTGGGATATTGGTGACCAAAGATTAGAACGTATGAGTAGTTATACTTATTTGGGAATAATCTTTACTGAAAATGGATCCTGCTCTAAACATATCAACAAAACCATAGAGGGTATGAAGAAAGTGCCCTTTGGGCTCTTCAAATTTTATTACGTTTATGTGGGCCTATCTATAAAACTCCTGATCGACACAATCAAGACAAAACATTTTTCACAGCTATTTTACAGAGTAGAAGTATGGGATCTTAAAAGAAGAGATAAACTCACTGTTCCATTGTTTAAAATGTTAAGGACAACTTTAGGACTTGGTCATCCATATCCTACGGGTTATATAAGATCTAAACTAAGGTTAGGGAATATTAACACAATTATTGACACAAAGATAAACTTCTGTTAAAATTGACTAGAATGCCTCATAATAGGATTCCATATAGATGCCTTTTTGAAAAATACAGTTGGCTGCAGGTAGGATGTGAACAATATACTTGGTACAGTCATGTACTAAATGACTTGAAGAAGTATGACTTGCTAATATTGAACTATTATGTTGAGAATGATAAAACTTTCAGCTTAAAATACAATATGTGTGTGTATATATATATATATATATATATATATATATATATATATATATATATATATATATATACTTATTTACTTATTGAAAAGTTTCACCAGGTAAGGTACACTGAGCAACAAGTTGCTCGTCTCCAGGTACGACCTGGGGAGCAGGTAGTGGGAGTTACATAGTATTATAGAGTACACACAATAGCACAAAAGCAGTTTAAACAAAAAGCATTAAGGCATGGAGATATATATATATATATATATATATATAATCTAAAATGAATAACTTTTGGATTAATGCAGACCTTGAAAATATTTCAAAGTCAAAATTTTCGATGTAGTTTGTGAAGAACAATTACAAATTTGTCTACAGATACTATTTACATGTTCTTACTGACCCTTCACTTCAAAAGATATTTATGAAGTATAAATTTGAACAATTCAAAAGTAATATTCCTGTGGCCAGATATACCAAATTTGCTTTTGGCAACCAGAATGTTTCTTGCCCAGTCAGTGGCAAAGAAGTTGTAATGCACATACAGTTGTTTTGTTCTTGGTATAAGAGGGAAAAGACTTATTGGTTATGCCCTTATATAAAAAACTGGGCTGGTTCAGACAAATCTGTACTTACTATGATTCTGCTGCACACTTAGGATGATTGGACAATTGAAAGATTGGCAAAGTATTTCTTGATAGTCAATAAAGTTAAGAAAAAGAAATTAAAAGCATAAGCAGGTAGAATAATGGTATGATACCTGTCTGTCAACACTGGATGGGTGATATATAGTGTTTATGCACAGGTATGATGAGACATACGTAGCGGTATCCTTGCTAGAAATATATGCCTCTGAATCCTCCCTATATACCCCGATTAGTTTGGTAGCTGCTTAGCTTCATTTTGGCATGCATGATATCCACTGTTGAATGAAAAGGATATGTAAAAGCACTGTCAAATGTATGATGCAAGCATGCAGTCTACAAATGCAATTTTATTGGAAACAGAATATATATTGTATTATAAGTGATATCTTATACTATGTTATAACTTTGTAATGTTTGCAATGTTTTAATGATCTGTAAAGACTATATATAGTCGAACAATAAAATACCATTACTACAGTATAAAGATGAGTTATACCAAACAGGAAACCATACAAATTTTTTAGTGGAAACCTACCATTACTAGGGTGTTACTCAGGTTTTCCAGGAATTACTCCTACTGTGAGAGAGCACATTCTCACAGATCCTTCTTCCTTTGTTTCTCTTGGGGCACATGTGGCATTCTCATTATCAGAGGGAAAAGGATTTTTAGGACGAGGAGATAGATGGAGCATCTCAAGTTTCCTCATCTGAATCTTCCCAGCTCTGTAACCGGCTCAATGATTCAAACTTATTTTGAATCAGAATAGAATCCACTTTCTGCAGTTCAACCTTAGAATGACTGCTACCTATTTGGGACCTTTTTTCAGAAAGGGTTCTGGCAGCAAAAGGGGGGGCATGTCTGATAGGGTGTAAGTTGATATCCTGTACATCAGATGGGCAGATGCCTCAAATGCCTTATGGATATCAGCTGTAGTCAAGACGGACATGGATAGAACTGGTTCAGGTTACTTAGATCAGCCAGGGTCTGATACTTTCATAAGTAGAGTATAGTCTGTAGGCTAAGGTGGATTTTCATCAAGTAGTACAACCCCAGGAGCAGCATTCCCAGCAATCTGATCTGCATGGACCTGCAAGGACTCAGGAAAGATGTTTTGTTTGCTGTAAGCCAGTTTTTTGAGCCTGTGCCTGGAGAATATCCTGATTCATGACATCATCCCTATCATGAGCTGCCCACAGGCAGGACCTGAAAGAGTGCCCTCTCTCATCACATAAATTACATTTTTGGATATTATTGCAATTCACACTAACATGGCCATACATGAAACATAACATGCAGTGCAACTGGTCACAGGTATTACTTACTGTAAGTGCATTTGTGCTCAACACTTATAATAGCCCTTAGGCCAGCTTTGATAGAAAAGGATGTCCCTATCTCCCCAACAAAATAATCTATTTGGCAAATGACAAATTCCTGTATTAGTTTGTTGCAATTTTATTTTAAATTTCCATCCCCTCAGTCCAAATTTAACCATCATCAAAAATCAGTTTGGGTCACCCTTGCACCTTGGACTTTTATTGCAACCAGTAGAGGATGTTGGCTACTTATAGGCCCTCATTTTGAAATAGTACAGTAATGGTTCTCTATTGGAGTTTTGTCAGATGCATAGCCATGAGAGGCAGCCATAATGAAATATTTTTCAACTCCCCATATTTTTTTCAAGAACCTTTCTAAGGAGGCTATGGTTTTAAAACTGATGTCAAAAGCATGTTCCCCTGAAATGCGTATCAATGCATAGATCTCATACTTAAAAAAATGTGGGGAGTTTTTAAGCAGAGTGCATGCTGCATAAAAATGGTCTGGCTGAGCTTCAAGGCCATCATTATATCTCAACCTCACCGCATTTTATCTTTTGGTTGGTTCTGACCTATAAGCAAAGAGGTCAGTCATCTTAAATTTAGGTGTGTGTTCTGCTCAATCTCCTGTGTTCTCCCTCTGTTCTCTGGTACTAGACCAGCTAACCTCAGTAAGCTGGTCTTCTCTTTGTGGTTCAGTTCCTTCCCCCTCAAGAGTAGCAGTGCTTGTGACTATGGCACTGTTTCTGACACTCTATTCCTCCCCCTCCCCACTAAGGGTTGAGCAGCAACTTCTTGTCTATTTCCTGTTGGTCTTTATTAGCAGGGACTTTTCCATTAATGGGGGATTACTGTGCTCAGTTATCACAGATGTCATAATGACCAGCTCCCCAGCCAGTTCAATTGAAGCCTGCACAGAATTATTGGCAACATTCTGCATCACGTCTCCTTCTCCTCCCTATAGCAGCTCTGAGCACAATAAGCAAAAAGAGATGCCTTACCTATTGTAGGTGTTTTCAAAGAACCAGCCTCCTTGAATCCTGTGCTGGCAGGAGCATTGGTACATCGTTCCCCACTTCTCTATGCCTCCTATCTGACATCCCAGTGGCATCAGTGGCCCGTTCTTCATATGCACTAATCAAACTCAGCTCCTGGGCATCAGTGGGTGCCAGCTCCATTCTAGCTGTGTCAGCCAGTGCCTGCTTGAAAACCACATTCAAAGTGGTTTCTGATCTGCTGACACACCCTATGCTCTAGTTGAGGTCAGCGTTTCTCTGTATAGTGGAATGGACATGTCATGAATCCATTCTCCTGTTTGTGGATTTTGTGGCCAACCAGTGTTAACAAGGGCTCTCTTGGGAAACCAGGCTTCTACATGTCCAGGTGATTTTCTTGAGGTAGGACCATATTGCAAAATTCTTTGCTGCGAATCTGTACTGTTCAGGGAAAGAGCATCCTTAGCTGCCACATCTTGAAACTTTTTCCCTGGGGTCATTTGAGGGCTAATGTAAAGTCTCTTTCTGTTTTTACTCTTCTAGTCTATTTGTCCCATGTTATACTTTGCTTCTTTCTCCTCAGTCATGGATAACAACAACCTCTATTTTTCTTGCATCTCAGCATGGCCTTTCTGTTCTTGAACTGAAATCTCATCCTTTGGCACCCTTGTTTCCACAACCACTGGCTCCACCATGATAGAAAAGGAGATCAGCTCCCTCTCCTAGGCTCTCCTCCACCACCTTCTCCATTACTCACTCCATGCTTCACCATACTCTTCTGCAGGAAGCAGACAGTGCCCCTTGTTGAAAAGTGGAGGAATTTCAATTGAAAAAACAGAAACTGTATACAACAACCAATATTTTCATATTTACAAATTCAAATAATAACAAAGTGAAATAAAATTAAAAATTATTTATACCCTATAATTGCATCCAAAATGAAAAAAGAGTAATCAAAAAGAAAAATGGAAAACTATATATTCTGTCACCTAGGAAAAATCCAGGACATAGTCTTCCATAAATGAGGCTATAAGGAAGCTGAAATTGTCCTCCATTCTTGATAAAAAAAAACTCCAATTAGAGCAAACCTGATCCAATTCCCCACATCCTCCACCTGTATTATTTTCTTATTAATTGCTAATTGGCATCTTGCTTGTCACATGAAAAACTTAATAATGGCAAACCATACCATTAATGTATTATAATCATATTTCTGCCAAACTTTGTCAGAGTAATCTAAACACCAATTCCTCATAAGAAACAGATAGGAACGAGGGGTCAGGATTCACGAATGTCACGGAAGGTCCCACAACTGCAGGAAAACCTCAGCACTAGTGGGTTTCCACTTGTGAAGCATGAGTACTTCTGCGGGTAGTGACTAGGGTGGAGCCAGCGTATGACTGGCTCCATGGATTATGGCAGCTTGAGGGTGCTGTTGCCAGGGACAGCACCACAACTGTGGGAGGCTGCTATGGGCAGTGGGACCTGCCATAGCACACTCTGCAACTGCTGCAGCTGTGGATCGGCCGCTCCACAGCTGCGGTGATTTTGAAGTGCATCTGGGGTTGTGGAGTGGGACTTAGTCCCAAATCACTTTGTGAATCCTGCCCAAAGCCTCCCCCCACACAGTACTAACATACATCCAAAATTCCCTAACCTAGGGGCATGAAATGAAAAGATGTTCCTGAGTCTCCAGTTTTCTTGGTGAAGAATTCTCTGGGACAAAACCTTTCTTCTGAACTTCTATGTTTATTATTATTTTTCACCTGTAGTCTTTCATGTTTGGAAAGCCATAGAACACCCCACATTCTTGCAGGCATCCATTTCTCAAATAAAGTAGTGAGAATTTTCTGATGGTGAGAATGAGAACAGATCCCAAACTATATGGCTACTGGACAGGATGCACTAAAAATATACAAATACATACAAATACAGAATTTTCATTGGCACTTCAGTCAAATATGAGATCTCCCCTTTCCAAGATTTTAGTTTATTTAATCTATATTTTAAAAAGGCTGAGAGATTAGGACCATTTTGCACACCATATACCTATGTGACTTCAGTCCTCCATTTTGAAAACAAAATGTATCTAACACTAGGCTAAGACACTCTTTAGCCCACCACCCCACTCCCATTATGCAAAAGTGGACTAAAGTTAGCTGAAACTAAGATACTATAAAAATACATAGTGCATCATACCCACCCACTAATGATGTGCAGAATAAAAAATTCCACCTGTGGAATGCTAATGGAATGACCATTCTGATTCCACAGTATTTTACAGAATTTGCATGGAAATGCAGTAGAATGTTGCCAAATTTTAGATTTCAGTTATTTTGTTCTCTAATTTTAAAATTATGTATCCAAATGACACCAGATATGGCACATGGGCAGTTAATTGTGGCATACATAGGTGCACCAAATTTCAGAGTTGAAGGCTGAAAGGGAGCAGAATTATAGGTAGCCAAACATTTAATCAAAATGTAACTTTCAGTTGTTATCAAATTTTATCAAAATTTAGTTTTTAGTTATTTTGATCTAATTTTGAAATTTCTTATCAAAATTTCTCCACAGATTCAGGATTGAGAGAAATGTACAGCATGGGTATGTAGACCACATTTTAGGTCTCAAGATTCAAAGGGAGCTGAGTTATAGGTAGCCAAACATTTTGTCAAAATTAAGATTTATGTTATGTTAGTATAATTTTGATATTGTTCATTGAAATGTTATAAATGTTAACATGTATACAGCTCATGACTGCATGTATATATGTACTTAGTTCCATATTTCTAGTTTCAAATGGGACCGAGTTATAGCCTTCCAAACATGTTGCCTAAATTTAAATTTCAGTTATTTCCCTCAAAATTTACAACAACATATCCACATGTAACCAGATTTGAAACATTTACACTGCTATACCATATGGTCATTTCTGACAAAGTTCATATATACAGCTTTAAATGGGACTGAATTAAAAGTATTCAGACTTTCACAACATTTTAAAATTTAATTTTGCAAGAATGTAAACTGCAAATTTATAAACCCCTGAAACTTTAAAACTGGAGAAAGCACTGCCATTATATTTGGCAGGTTCTTAGACCTTACAATGAGACTGTTTTTGTCAGTGTTATTAATTTCCTGCTGCCAGGAATGGCAAAATAACATTTGTATTTAAAGTCAACTTCCATGAGTTCTTTGTGAAAATTGTGGAATTTCATGAAAATGCCATGAAATTTATTTATTTTTTATGAATTTTGTTTACTGGGTGGGCCCACTTAGACTAAGAAGTCCCTTTTTCAGGGGTGACATGGCATTAATTACATATAGATGACTGACAGAGTACATAAGGTTTACATGGAAAATGATGATGGATAATGAGATTCTTGTTTGCAAATTCATGTAGAATATAGAGGCAATATATTTCAAGGGCAAATTGTAAGCTATATACATTTAAGTTTACATGGTGGTAAACATATCTAACAGTACAGTGCCAGGAAGATTAATAAATAAGGCTCAGGAGGAAGAAGAAAAAAAATTGTCAGCGGTTACAGTTGCAGATGCTTAGTTCAAGCAGGTGGGCTTTTAGGCCTTTCTTGAAACCGTCTAGGGATGTGCATTCCTTTAGACAGTTTGTCAGAGCATTCCATAGAGCTGAGACATTTAAATAACTATACCATATTGTCATTTCTGACAAAACTCATATTTACAGCTTTGGAATTGTAATTTGCTAATTTCACTCAGCCTTATCTGGGGATTCTAATTAAAAGATAAGGGTATGTGAGGCAGATAGTGCAGGGGTCACCAGGTTCAGGAGTTAGATGCATACTGTAGTTTCACAAAGAAATAGCTGAAATGGGTAGCACACAAGTGGTAGATGCCCTAGTTGGAGCAAGTCAGCACAGTGTGTCAATGACTCCAACCTGAATGCAGGATATATAAAGATCACACCCAGTACATTGATGATCCAGGGAGCCTGATGTATATGCAAGTCTGGGACTTAGAGGTACTCAGAAAGATGTAGTGGGGAAAGACAATGTCTGGGGCACCAGGAAGGAAGAATTCTGGCTATTCAAATTAGATAGGGTGGCAGGAAAAGGAGTAGACAACTCTTGTCTTAAGGGATTTTGTCACTTTAATGAACAGAGGATATCAGTGGGATCAGTAGTTCTACTGAGTCAGTCTAGCTATGCCAAGAGAGAGAAGGGGGGCAAAATATTCACCCAGAGAGGAACAACAGGAAAGCAAAAAGATCAGCTCAGCGTATCAAATGAAGTAGTGATACTTGCATTATGAATGTTAAATTCCACAAAAATAAAATCTGGATGTTTCATCTATATGCTACCACAAATATTTGAGAAAATGCTACCAATAATTTAATTCCACTGAAAATTTCAAACTCTTAAAGTTGTGTTAGATACACAAGGATACACTGACAACAGATATACATATCAAATGTTAAGTCTATGCCTGCAAGAGCAGAGGATTTACAAATCTCCACATTTTTGAAAGTTTTTACAAAATTTTGCAAATATTTACATAGTAACATTTTGAACCACTTTAACTTAAACATCTCAGACCCAATTCTCTCCAAATTTCTACCTGTATAACCATTACAAAAAGGTAATTTGTGCTAATTTACACATGTCTAGCTCCAAAGGTGCCTGAGTTATATGCAGATAACTTTTTTCATGAAATTCTCCCCAAAAAATAAAATGACCGACTTTGAGCACATATAATTTTGAGATGATGCATCATAATGTCATGCAGATTTGGCATTGTTAGAATGCCCATCATCAAGTATTCATGCCAAATATAAGATCTTTGGTCCAGTAGATGGCTGAGGCATATGCAGATAACCTTTTCATGAAATTTCCCACAAAATAAAATGACAGATTGTGAACACCTATAATTTTGAGACCATTCCTTCTAATTTTATAATATTTGGCACATAACTGGAACACCTCCCAGAGAGTAAGCATGCCAAATGTTAGAGCTCTAGCTCAAATAACTGCAGTGTTATGAGCAAATTAATACATTTTAAACATTCCACAAAATTCTGGTGAAATTCTGTGAAATTTCACATAGATACATAGATACATAGATACATAGACAGTGTCGGCAGATAAGGGCCTATGGCCCACCCAGTCTGCCCATTTGAGCTTGTAAGTTCAGTTTATGTTTTCCTAGAAGTCTGTTGCCCCTTACCCCTGACCTCCAGAATTCCTTTATGTCTATCCCATGCATTCTTAAAATCCCGTGATTGTTTCAGCCCCCACCACTTCCTCTGGCAGGGTGTTCCACTTGTCCACCACCCGTTCTGTGAAGAAATTCTTCCTCACGTTTCCTCTGAATCGTCCTCCCTCCAACTTCATCCCATGCCCTCTAGTCCTGGAACATCTTTTTCGCTTAAAAATAGTGTATTCCTGCACCCTGTTCCTCCCTGTAAGATACTTGTATGTCTCTATCATATCCCTCTCTCCTCCTCTCCTCCAGGAGTACATGTTCAGTTCCTTCAACCTGTCTTCATAGGACTTGTGATGCAATCCATGCACCATCTTTGTTGCCCTCCTCTGAACCTTCTCTACCCTGTCTATGTCCTTCCATAGGTATGGTCTCCAGAACTGTACACTGTACTCCAGGTGGGGCCTCACTAGTGTCTTGTATAGTGGAATTATGACCTCTCTTTTCCTGCTGGTAATGCCCCTGCCTATGCATCCAAGCATCCTAGTTGCTTTACCTGCTGCCTTGTCACACTGTTTCCCTACCTTAAGGTCATCAGAGATGATAACCCCAAGATCCCTTTCCTGCTTTGTGCATGCTATATCCTCACCCACAACTAATAAATTGTGCCAGGGTTTTGTGCCCTATACATTATCTTGCACTTCTTTGCATTGAATTTCAACTGCCAAACCCTGACCATTCTTCAAGTTTCTGCAGGTCCCTTCTCATTCTGTCTACACCCTCTGGTGTGTCTACTCTGTTACAGAGCTTTGTGTCATCAGCAAACAGTGAAATTCTGCCTTCTAGGTCCTGTAATGTCACTGATGAAGATGTTGAATAGGACCGGTCCCAGCACTGATCCTGTGGTACCCCACTGGTCACTCTTCCCTCTGTGAAGTGACAGCCATTTACCACCACCCTCTATGTCCTGGCACCCAGCCAGTTACCTACCCACCACACTATTGTCCTGCCCACACCCATATTCCCCAGTTTGTGTAATAGTCTTCTATGTGGCACAGTGTCAAAGGCCTTGCTGAAGTCCAGATAGGCCATGTCCACTGCCCTCCCCTGATCCACCTCCCTAGTCACCCAGTCAAAAAATTCAATGAGGTTGGTCTGATATGACCTCCCCCTGGTGAAACCATGCTGCTTTGGATCCTGTAGTCCATTGACAACCAGATGTTCCACCAATCTCTCCTTCAGTAGTGCTTCCATGATCTTCCCCACTACCGAGGTGAGGCTGACTGGTCTGTAGTTCCCTGCTTCCTCTTTGTTCCCACTTTTGTATAAGGGGACTACATCTGTTGTCATCCAGTCTTTGGGTACCTCCCCTGCTTCCAGTGATTGGCTAAACAGGATAGCCAGAGGTTCAGCCACCACCTCTCTTAGTTCTTTAAGGACCCTGGGGTGCACCACATCTGGCCCCATTGCTTTATCAACTCTTATTACTTCCAGTTCCTTCAGCACCCTTTCTCATGTAAAGGGACTTGTGTCCATTTCTGCACCATTCTCACCCCTTGTACTCCCTTCAGACCCATTACCCTCCTCTTCCTCAGTAAAGACTGAGCAGAAATACCTGTTCAATATGTCAGCTTTACTGCTGTCATCCTCCACGCGGCCCCCATCCTCCCCCTTCAGTCTCACTATCCCTCCCTTTGCCTTTCTTTTTTCACTTATGTACCTGTAAAAGGTTTTGTCCCCTCTACCCACTGATTTTGCAATGTGTTCTCCTGTCTGAGCTTTGGCTTTCCTTACTGACCTCCCTGCCTCCCTTTGCTTCTCCTGGTACTTCTCCCTATCACCTTCTGCCTGTGTCTTTTTGTATTGCCTGAATGCAATCTTTTTGGCTTTCACTTTCTTTGCTACCTCTTTGGAAAACCGTAATGGTCTCCTCTTCCTTTTCCTCTTGCTAACCTGCTTAATGCATAATTCTGTTGTTCTTGTAATCCCCATTTTAAATACTGCCCACTGTTCCTCAACCCCTGATTCCTGTCCCATTCCCCTTAATGCCTCTTTCAAGTATCTCCCATTTTCCCAAAGTCTGCCCCCCTAAAATCCAGGATACGTGTTTTTGTGTGGTTTGGTTCTGCTCTTTCTGTGATTTCAAACCACAATGACTGATGGTCACTGTTCCCCAGGTGCTCCCCACTGTTACCCCCATCACACTGTCCCTGTTTGTGAGCACAAGGTCCAGTATTGCCTTCTGCTGAGTTGGTTCCATGACCAGTTGCTTGAGGAAGGCATCCTGAAGGGAGTCCAGGATAAATCTGCTCCTAGTTGATGTGGCTGCTGGGATGCTCCAGTCCACATCTGGAATATTGAAGTCTCCAACCAGTACTACCTCACCCTTGTCTGCCATCCTTTGGATGGCTAGCATCAGCTCCTATCTGTTTCTTCCTCCTGGGCTGGTGGTCTATAGACCACACCTGTGCGGATGGCTGTCGCATTTTCCTTTCCAACTTAACCCACAGTATCTCTCCCATTTTGTTCCTCCTGGATCTCTGTGGCCCTTATGTCATTTTTCACATACAGTGCCACTCCTCCTCCCTTCCCTGCCTGCTCTGTCTCTTCTGAATATATTTGTAGCCAGGTATGGCCATCTCCCAGTCATGGTTATCATTACACCAGGTTTCAGTGATGGCCACAATGTCCAGGTCTGACTGCACCATGACAGCCTCCAGATCTTCCATCTTGTTGCTAAGGCTCCTGGCATTTGCACACATGGCTTTCCATGATTTGACCTCCCTAGACTGTTACGCTGTTCTACTCCAGCCCCTTCCTTGGTTGTCCTTTATCCCTGGTTCTCCTTGCTGTCTGCTCTTCTGCTGAATTTTGCCCCTTTTCTGCCTATCCACTTCTTGGGTGCTAATCTCCATCTTTTGCACACTGCTTTGTAGAGATAGCCACTCCTCTGGTTCACTGGTTCCACTACTAGCTGTGGGGGGTGAGCAAGTAGGTACCCTCCTTGCTGGCCTGCCACCCCCCTTTGCTAGTTTAAATGCTTGTCAATGTAGCATTTAAACTTATCATTGAGTGCTAGGATTCCCCTCCAGGATGGATGCAGGCCGTCAGGCTTGAACAAACCTCCATCCCTCCAGGTGGGTCCCCAGTCACCAATGAATCCAAACCCTTCCTCACAGCACCAGTTCTTCAATCATGAGTTAAAGTTCCTGGTGCATGCACTCCCTATGCTCTTCCTTGCCTCTCGCAGGTAGTACCTCTGAGAAAGTGACAGAAGTAGCTACTTGCTTGAGACCCCTCCCCAATTTCCTAAACTCTTCCTGAACTTCCTTTGGCTCCCCATTTGCCAGGTCATTAGTACCTAGGTGGATAATGACATCCAGCTCATCCTCCCATCTTGCCTTCCCAGTGATCCCCAGGATCTTCCTTCCATCCCTTCATGCCATGGTACCTGGTAGGCACCTCACCTCCCTGTCCTCCCCTCCTGTGTTCCTAGCTGGATCCCTCTTATGATGGAATCCCCCACCAGGATTCACTTCCTCCTCCACTGGGGTCCACTGCTTTCCCTGCTGAGGTCACCTCCTTGGCTAACCTCCACATCCTTTCCTTCCACTTCTTTGGGTACCTCTATTTGGTTGTCCCCGTTTGCCAGTGTGTCATATGAGTTCTTGAGTGGAATAGGATCTGGGATGTGCCTCTGCCTGACTGCTCTAACCCTCCCTGAGCCCACTGTCATCCAAGTGCTCATCGTTCTCGGCATCCTTTGAGGCAGTTGCATTGGACTGGGTGGTCTCTGGATAGGGGTGATGGTACTCCTGACCCAGTTTACTTCCACTCTGAGTCTGGCTACCTCATCCCACAGTCCAGAGAGATGCATGCAGATAGGGCAGCACCTCAGTGTCCAGAAGGTCTGCCTGAATATGGCTGCCCCACAGTCACTGCATTGCACCACTCCCCACATTATACTGCAATTATACTGCTATTCCACTACTTGTCTGTACTGAAGCTCTCTAGTTCCTTTTTATTAATTTACTGTCCTAAAAAGTACTTACTAGATCCTCAAGATAATTTTCTTTAAAAAAAAGAAAAGAAACCAATAAATAAATAAATGAGTCAAAACACTTGTCGTGCTGAGGTGGGCTTCTTCCCCTTATGCCCTCTACTTCACACCTTACTATACCTGTGTTTATCTCTGTCTATCAGATTTAACAGGGCATATCATTAAGAGTTGGGGGAAGGGAGGGGGGCAAAAATTTGCAGCAATTAAAGACAACACAGAAATACACCACCACTACATTTTAAATTTTCAACAGCCCAAAAACAATTCTAAGTAAAGATAACAAAGAAAGTGCAGTGTCACTAAAAGCCCACAAGCTAAGTTTAAAAGAAAAATAGCAATTACCAGTTACTCTAAAGCACTGAATTGAATATGTTTCCTTCCTTCCCCTTCTGGCTTCTTCTGAAGAATTTCATAAAACTTCTGTGAATTCAGAATTTTCACATTCTGCACATTTCTATCACCCATTCTTAACTGCTAGGTAAGTAACACTTCTCTTAGTCAATTAAGCCTGCTTCCCCAAAAAAGTTGGAAAATCAGGCTATATGATTGTACTCCCATTGCCACTGGGGGAGGATAAACATAACTGATATATAGAAATGTTGGAAGCAAAAATGTTTTAATATATTAAGCCATATTCATTTTGGATGCTAACATCTTATTCCGTTTCCTAACTTTTAACTTCAGGCTCCTAATATTTCTTTTCCCAATTACAGTCTGTCACCTTGACTTCCAAACCAAAGCCCTAAAAGTCTGACTAGGCCTGGAACTAAAGAAACATTAGCCACCCCTGTATCATGTCATGATTATTCAAAGCCACCCCAGCACACTGTGTCTAGTCTTTGAATCTGACTATACTGCAAAATGATCCAACTCAAATGCTACCTCCTGCCATGAGTGTTCAGATCTATGAGCACACATAAATCATCTCCATTTGCCAATGTTTTGCTAAGAGACACACCCTGCATCATTCTAATACCTCCAATTGCCCTATTTTGGTTTATTTTCAATCCCTAGAATATATAGATGGGGACTTAATGTACACCATTGCCTTGCCCCTTGGAAATCTGGATGTTCTCTGCCATTTGTCTGTTTATATTTGGAGTCACTGTAGCCTTACTATAACAGACCTGGATCTATGAAATAAAATTATGAAATGGATAGCAAGAATCTCGACTCCCCCTGCTGTTTGACAAAACTTGGGGCAAATTGTATACTCTTTGTACCTTACAGTCTGGTCCTGGTCTCCCCTTGTGATTATTTATCATTTTAGTTTTAGTTAGAGAGTGTACCTATTTATTTAACTTAGTCGCAATACAGTGTTGAATGCCACTCTGCTGTTTGGGAGAAGGGGGAAGGGAAGGGTAGTTTTTTAGTGGGAGGATTGTGGAATGTGTGTTGTTTGTTTGTGTTTTAATGTTGTTATTGTTATCTTGAAAATATAATAAAGCTTATTCAATTTCCAAAAAAAAAAAAAAGGAATCTCGGCTCCCGATTGGTGGAGAGCTGCTTTCATTCAGGCCGTTATCCCAACACAATGGCCCCAATGAAAGTAGTTCCTGGCAAAATGGACTCTGCACCTCATGAATACCCTTAAGCTTCACTGCATGGTGCATATAAAAAGAATAGCTGCTTGCCCACAAACAAAATTCCAACAAGGGACAAGGCTGCTCGTCCCCACAAAATGCTGTTATAATACCTTCATTGTAGCAGTAACATGGCTCCTGTCTCCCTGATCTCCTACATACTGTAGCTTCCATTTGCCAAAGAGCTTTCCATTTTTTTTATTTTAGTTCCCATGTTTAAGTGCAGCAGCTGTCCTTGATTGGTTCTGTTTTGCGCATGGTACAGCAAAAGGGTGTGCCGTTCACACAGCGAACACCTAATGGCGAAATCCCTCACAGTGACAGTTTTGGCAGGTTTCGAGATTGTCACTGTGAGGGACCAGATGGTGAAATTTTGCCCTTTCACTGTCTTTCACCCCCACCTTGAAACAACTCCAACTCAGAGTTAGACATCTTAAGAAGGGGGTGTGGGGGCACAGCTCCCCACATGGGGGTTCGGGAGAAGCGCAGTCCCCCGATAGAAAACACACAATGTCTGACAGGCGAAATTTCACCTGTCAACATTGGGGATCTCGCCATGCTGAATTTCGACAACACTGTTGTCATTTTGGCATGGTAGAATCCAGCAAAAGGAAACGCTGATTACTGTTTTTTTTTTAAAATAAGTAACATGCTGGATCCCAATGTTGTGACTGTTGACTCCTAAAAGTGTAACAGGAGGGGAACGCAACCTGCTCAAGTCTTGATCCCAGATGCCAGTTAGCACCTCTCTCCAAAGAACAGTGCCGGTGACAGCAAGCTCCTCTGCCAGGACACGCTTACTGCTTATATGCATCATTGGCACCACCTGCTGGCAAAAATAAAAATCACTGTTCAAATCAGACTATTTTTTGCTTTTAAACATCTATTTTATATTTTTAACATATTTTATTATAACTCTAACAATCTAAAAACAATTTTAAATATTATGAATGGGACCCATTTCATAATCACAATAAGGCACTCAAGGGGAGCATTATGGTGAGATAATGGCCCTCATCGGGTGATGGAAGCACTCAGCTTCACCTTGTGCTGCAACCCACCAAAGGTGGGCCGTTATCCCACCATAACGCCCCCATCATGCATAATTGCTTAAATAACCAGGAGGCTATAATGCATAAGAACAGAAAACAGGAACTTATGTGACAAACAATCAAACTTTTTTGCCCTGGTCTAAAGAAAGAAGATAACCCTATAATTGTTCCCTCACACATTTCATGCAGAGGAAATAAATGGTCCTGGATTTTCCTATTTGGGACAGCACATAACTGTAATAGAGCGATAACATTTTCCAGAACCTGACTCACTCTTATGCTCAAAATCTTAGATAAATTCTTAAAGTCCACATTTAAGAGGCTAATTTTCTTCCAGTTACTCAGAATGGTTTTAAGGCCTTTCTCATGAATAATGACCATGACAGCTTTATACATACTATTAGGTAAACTATCAGAAATAAGACTTTCATTAAATAACTCTGCTAAATCTTGAGCAATATAGTCAACCATTACCTTGTAGAATTCAATACACAGCCCATCTTTCCCAGGAGCTGTCCCAGAAGAAAGGGTCATCACTGTTCACTTGACTTCCTCAAGTGTAATCTCATTAATTAAACCCTCCCCCTGCTGTGATTCTAAGGTTGGACACTGCAGTGATGCCCACAACCTGCACTCTCCCTCAGGTTTTTCCATCTGGTTAAAAAAAAAAAAGCCTTAACATCATCATTAACCACCAGAACCATGTCCTGTTGTCCTGAAACAATTCTTCTGAAATAATCCTTACATTCAGGAAAGCATCTCCTGTGAACATGCTGTGAACAGCTTTCAAGTGACTAGAGGGTGGAAATTTCCCCTTTGCTCCAAACCTATGTTCAACCAGAAGTGATGAGGTCCAATTATATTGTAGCTCCTTCATCTCTGCAACAAGTGCTCTAAGTTTACCTTTATTTTGATTGTGTAATGTATGCCTTTTTGAAATCAATACTGTAATTTACCTCCATAAGGTCAACTGTTTCAAATAGTCATTTTGGGCTTTAGATTTTCAAAATTTCTGAAATAATAGTTTAAGTTCTAACTTTATGTCCTCCCACCAAGCAGCAGCAGAATCATATTCAAATAGAATGGATTGTTGGGGAAAAATTGAGTCCAAAAGATCTTCTGTTACCGTTTCATCCTAAAAAGAGAGTGTTCATTTTCAATAGGCTAGTACCACCTACTTTCTGTCCAGGCTCTTGGATAACACATCCTACTAGAAAATGATCACATAATTCAGAGGCTACTGTTTCTGCTGCTGTTATAGGGAAGCTATTTGATAAAAAAAATATATATATATATCCGTGGTGCCAATGTCCCTTTTAAAAAAGTTTCTCCACCAGTTTTATGTAGATATCTATACCAGTCAGTTAATTTTGCAGTTTTAACCATTGTCTGTAAATATTAGAATCACAATAAGTTTTATTCTTTAAATTACACACCATTTTTTTATCCATTAGAAAATTAAAGCCACCCACCCACCCACCCCATTATCACATGTCAAATGGTGCATTAAAAAAGGCAGTATGGTCTGAAAAACTCCTATGTTTTTAGATTTAAGTTATGGAGCATAAATATTGAAAAGCTGGAATTTTGCTCCTGAATAATCACGTCTAGTGATGATACTGTCTCCGATATAACCTCTACTAATTTTTTAACCAAAACTGAAAGACTTAAAAACCCAATCCCTACTCCTGAACAGGCTTTTTCCCCTAATGACCAAAATAATACTTCATCCAATAATTGGAAGGCTATAGCCTGGAGTTCAATAGGGTGGAATGGCTCCTCCCCTTCCCCTATTTAAACTTCAGGCTGCCTCTTGCTCTGCTTCAAGCATTCGGCAGCACTGGGATTCCTGGACAGCTGCCTGGTGCAGCTTTCTTCCCTGTTTTCTCCTTCTCCATCTCCTCTTTCTGTCATCCATTAGGACTTGGCATTTTCCCTGTTGGCTCTTTTGCTGCTGTCTCCTTTTTTTTGCCCACACCTGTTCCTCACTGTTTTCTTCTGCCTCTGGCCCTCCTTGTTCCCCTCTGCCCTTCCTTGTCTTTTTTCCTGAGTCCGTCCCTGCCTTGGCTCTGGTCATTTGTGCCCCCCCTTTCCCCGTACCTCCTCTGTGCCTCCTCTGGGTTTTTCTTCTGTTCTGTGCCTCTTGCCACCTGCTGCTGCTGCTGCTTGAGCCCCAGTTGCTGGTGCCACCTGCTTTGCCATTTGCTTCCCTTGCCACCGCTCACTCCCCTGGCCTTCTGCTCCTCCACTCTTCCTGTTGTTCATTGTGTGTTTTGCCTCCCCTGCTGCTCCATGGTGCCCTGCTCTCGGGCTCCTGGCCAGTTGCTGAGTTTGTTTTCTTTTTGGTCATTTCCCATCTTCAGCAACCTGCCTCCCCGTCAGTGCTACTGCATCCCACACTGAACTACAATTACGGGAACATTTGAGCAAGCAGTATCAGAAGCTTTATAGAACCCCTATCAAGATTGGTTATGTCTTATGTATCATATGTATCTGATATTTATTAAGCAGGACAGAGATCTTGTGTATATCCTATAAAAGATGAAAGCCCACTCCTCCATGCCTCATATAGATTCGTCTCTTTATTTTAAACTCTGGGATGGCTTGCTAAGCTTAACCTTATCAGATGACTACATTTAAAACCTCAGTTCTTTGAGAGACACACCAGGCCTTTGCCTGCTGTAACTTATGACTTTTGCCTATCTTTAAGTAATTGCTTCCCAGCCTGAAGTCAAAGCCATCGCTGTGCCCTCTGAGCTCTGTTCTGCTGTGACATGTGTTCATGCATATTCCTCACATGTTGACTAAATCGCCAGCATTCTCTTCTCAACGTATAGTCCCTTGTGTTTCTGATGCCTCTGTTGGCTGGCTACTACCCTTACTGACCATGACATTCCATATCACTCACTAAGGGAGATATAGCTGGTTCTTCTCAGCTGCATAGATTACAACATTTTTAAAGGAGCAGCAACACAGCTCTGTGCACTGCCAATTGCCTTGCAAGCCCAGCTCAACTACAGCCGAGGATTCCAGTGTCCTTAATTCCCATCCCAGCTTCAGCCTTCCTCTGGAAATACTTAAGTGCCATATTTATGCCCCTATCCATCATCTAAAGTCCATTATGCCCATCTACCTCATTTCCCCCAAGTGCACTCTCTTTCTACATGGCCTATGCTTCCCATGTAATAGCAGACCATGGAATCCTCTTGTGCTGAGAATACTCTACCCTCCATCCTGTACATTCTCTACTCTATACCATGGTGATGGTGGACCACGTCGTGTCCCGCCATCCCATTTACACTCTCCTCGATACTGGCAATGGCGGACTACATGGGGTCCTGCTATCCCTATCATGCCTTCTTTTTGGAACTTACAATGGCAACCGTGTGGGTCCTCCTTTCTACTCCTGTTCTATTCAATGATACAGCCATGGCAGACAGAGGGTCTTGCCATCCTTATTACACCCACTCACTGCATCACTGACAGTGATCATATGGAGTCTTCATCCTAACCATCCATGCTAACAAAGATACATTATTTTTGGCTCAGTCTCTTTCTATTGATTGCAAGTGGCCTCATCAGATATTGTCCACCCTAATTCGATCTGTTCACTAATACCATGTTGACAGACCATGGGGGGTTCCAGCACCATATCTTTTTACTGCCATACTGCAGTGATGGTGGACCATGTGGGGTCCCGTCATCCCTTCAATGCTCTTCTCAATCCTGAACTATGCATCTCCCATGAGGGAGCTTCTGGCACTTCTAAGTCATTACAGGTCTATGTATCTGGGAGTCTAGTCCTTTACTGATACTATTGAAGACCTAGCAATGGTGGACCATGTGGGGGTCTTGCCACCTGAACATTCTACTCTATACCATGACAATGGTGAACCACGTGGGGTCTCACCATCCCACTCATGCACTACTAAGTGGTACAGTGATGGTGGACCACATGGGATCCTGCCATCCCTATCATGCACTACTCAATGGTACGGCAATGGCAGACTACATGGGGTTCCCGCCATCCCTAATATATATATGCCTTTTGAAAGGGCCCTACCAGAGGTCAAAAGTATTTTCTAATCACTTTAAGCATCCATTCTCGGGGGTATCGCCCTTCAGACTGCAACTTACTCTAGCTCACAAGGGTACTCCCTTGACACCTGGATTGTTATATGCTATTCCAGACCACATGGGGTCCCACCATTCCCCTTCTATATGCCCTTCGAAAGCCTCTTCATATTCCTTGTCTTCCAGTCCTACTTCCATGACTCTCACATTGATTTGACCTATGCAATAGGACAGAGATTATGGACGTATCTTGGACCATTTTATTCAGCGATTCAGGACATCAGGTACATCCCGCTATCCCATCTCAATGTGCCCTCATGGGACCCTCCTTGCTGAACTGCATCTCTATCATAATTCAGTTTTTGGTGGGCCTTGCCCCCTCACCTCAGAGTTATTGATCTATAGTGCTGGTGAACCCACGTGGGGGTCTCACAATCCCATCAGTCCAAATTGCCCCACAAAATGAATTATCCTTCTACACAAATGGACCTCTACTTGCACTATGACAGACCCTCCTGAGGGTCTCGCCTTCCAAGTTTGGTCACCAGAGTCTTTCTGTCACTCAAACAAAGCTACTACATACATCAGACCTATATGGGACTCTCTCAGTTAGCATACCTCTGGGCCTTCTTCCATCAGCAAATCAATAATTTCTTCTGTCAATCCACCTTCTTATCCATTCTAATTGCATGCCCAACATCTCCAGTGCGATGGCAGACCATGTGGGGTCCTGGCATTACTTTTACGCATGCCCCAGGAAGGGCCTTATTTTGCTGTCATGTCATTTCAGTCAGCCTCATGCGATTCATCCTTCATACCTTGCATTATTCCATACTTCTGCTATGGTGGACCACATGGGGTCCTGCCATCTCAATAAAGGCTAACGCCCTGTCTAACTCGGATTAATGTCACACTACAGCACTGGCGAATCTGCAAGCAGTTCTTGACATCCCAACAAACAGACCCACTACGGAGCATTATTCTATTACTCAGCTGCTGTGCTATGGATCTACAAGACTCATTTAACTCAGAATTGGATTAACCATTGTCACAGCATCTGGACATCGTTCCAGTTGGATAGTCCATCTACTTAAACTTTCATCTGCAACAGCGACTTCCTGCTCATCTTGATCTTGAACAGAACACTTCAATCAGCAAATCAGACCAAACTTTTGGAGTAACCATACCTAATTCTAAGCCACTTTTAGGATTATTCTCCTCTTAGTATGCCCAGAGGATGGACAGGTCAGTAGCCATTGGTCCTCGGAGGTTTCCCCCAAGGGAGTGTTTTCTCTCCTACATCCTACTGATCACACTCTCCAGAGTTGGAGGAGGTAGTGATTTCACTAGTTCTTTTTGGGCCTTATTTCCTACCCAGTATCCTATAGAGGGTGGGATATAGAGAAGCACCAAAGTTCATGTCATAAACACCAAGCATATACCAGTCAGCTCATAAATATACACAAGCACCAAGCTATGTACCCCACATTGAATTGGAAGGCTATAGTCTGGAGTTCAATGGGGGGAATTGCTCCTCCCCTTCCCCTATTTGAACTTCAGGCTGCCTCTCACTCTGCTTTGAGCATTCAGCAGCACCGTCCATCCTTCCCTGCCTCCTCCTCCTTCTCTAGCATGTCTGTCTCACCCTCTCCGCTGGGCCTTATTTCCTACCCAGTATCCTATAGAGGGTGGGGAGAAGCACCAAAGTACATGTCATAAACACAAAGCATATGTCAGTCAGCTCATAAGTATACACAAGCACCAAGCTATGTACCCCACATTGACTTTTTTTGTGTCTGGTATATCCTCTAAAGATCTCAGGTAAATGTCCTGAAAGAAAAAAACAATTATATCCAGATGACTGCACTGCAGAAAAAGTAATCACCCTCCTTTTCCCATTCCTAATACTATCTGTGTATATAAGGTAACACATTTTAAGCTAACACAAGACATCAGGAACACCAGGAAAGTAAGCACCCAGAAGCCTGCCATCATGTTAGGTTATTATTTTTGGAATCTCCAGTCAAGTCAATGGATGAGTCTCAGTTGTTGTGGGTCTGAAGATCGGAGAGGAGCCCAATCCCGGACGTACATATATGGCCACATATGTTGCACTGGAAGCCAGGTGAGGCAGGTAGATGAAGTGCTTTATATGCCAGGGCATGTCAGCCAAATCTTGCAACCTTACAGCCTCAAATTCATTTAAACCTATCTGGCAGGCATGATGCCATCGTGGTCTGTAGGTGGCTGTGTTTTCCCATGTTTTGGGGTTAATACTGCAAGATTTCAAGATGCCTTTTAGTGTGTCTTTATAGCATTTAATCTGCCCACATTTGTTATGATACCTGGACTGCAGTTCTCAATAGAAGACAGCTTTGGGAATTGTAAAGTCAGGCATGCAAATGACATAGTCAGACCAGTGCGATTTGACCTTTTTGATCATGGCCTCAATTCAAGTTATATTGCAGCTCTTGTGTACATCTGTGTTAGGCACCTTGCCTTGCCACTTGATGCCAGCAATATGTCAGAGACAGCACATATGAAAAGGTCAAGTCACTTAATGTGACGGCAGTAGCAGGTCCATGACTCTAATCCATAAAGGAGGATAGTGAGGACAACAGCTTGGTATATAGTGACTATTGTTTGCAAACTAACCCCTTGTTCCTGCCAGAGTCTCAGCTTAAGATTGCCAAAGGCGGAGCTGGCCCTGCCAATCCATGGGGGCCACAAACTTAGGAAGAGACTCTTTGCCTTCTACAATAAAATCTGTGATCATGAAACTGTACCACAAGATTTCAAAGATGCCATCATTGTGCACCTCTGCAAGTGCATATGTGATCACTCATGCTGTTAGTCACTGTGGAATTTCACTTCCATCGGTAGTTGGTAAAAGTTTCATTCACATCATGCTCCATTGACTAAATGAACATCTGGCAGAAAAAATTTCTCCCAGAAAGCCAGTCCAGATTCAGGCTGGTTGTGGAACATCCAACATGATTTTCTCAGCACATCAGATCCAGGAAAAGTGAAGAGACGAGCCCCAGAACCTCTATGTGGTGTTTGTTGACATGACAAAGGCATTCGACTCCATGAATCATGATGCACTATGGGAGGTTCTTCTAAAGTTCAGATGCCCTGGAAAATTTGTGAACATTGTTCGTCAATTACACATTGGTATGATGGCCTGAGTAATTGATCAAGGCCACGTGTCATCACCATTTGCAGTCACGAATGGTGTTAAACAAGCTTGTGTTCTTGTCCCAACCCTGTTCATCATACTATTTGCTGCAGTACTGCTTGACACATTCAAGAACTGCTATAGGGGAATCTACATTTGCTACCACAAAGAAGGTGGCATTTTCAACTTTCGACGGCTGCAAGCTAAAATGAAAGTAATGCACATAACCATTCATGACATGCTCTTAGCTGATGACTGCACATTATTTGTCAACGCTCTTGAGGACATACAGCTGCTATCTGACTATTTTGCTCAAGCAGCACAACATTGTGGCCTTATAATCAACTTAAAAAAGACTGACATCATGGCCCAACCCATATGCAATCATCAACTTGCACCCCCTCTGGTTACTAACAGTAACATATCACTTAAAGTCATGGACAAATTCTGCTACCTTGGTAGCGTTCTCTCACAGAATGCCATGATCAATAATGATGTCACTAACCAGATTGTTAGGATATTAATATTTTCCAGACCTACTCCTTGTGCCCATCGGATGAGCATTACCATCATCCATATTTTCTGATAGAACATCTTCTGCCTCAGAAGACAGATTTTGTTGGGAAGACATCAGAGAGGACACATCAGACTCCTCCTCATCTGACTGACCAAACTGAGACTTTTTGCAAAGGTTCATGTTTATTTCTTAAAGACACTGAATCTTTCTTTTGATATTAAGACTTGCGTTGTTGACCACCTGAATGCAGCCTCCTTACCCCCAGTAAAGAGGTTGTCTCTTCTTGTGGAACTGGAGGAGCTGGTGAGGCTGGGGAGTTTCAGGTATAACTACCAGCTCCTGAGCCAAAGGACTTGCATCATCTTCCACAATTTAATCAGTAGAAACAGTAGGCATAACCACATTATGTAGAACAACAGACATATCTGGTTCAGGCTAAGTAACCCTAAAACTGGTTGAGGTAGAGATGCTCAGATTAGAGGCCAGATTTACAATTGTAACCTCTATGACCAAACTTGGATATTATGTAGGAAGTGGTTCAGAGTGTGGGGCACTTGTACACCATGCATAAACCAGCAAATTATTTATTTTTATTTATTTATTAAAATGTTTCACCAGGAGGGCAAACTGAACAACAAGTTGCTCATCTCATGGTGCAACCTGGGGGGGGTAGCATGAGGATAAGAACACAGAGATTATATAAATAATGGGAACAATAGTTACACATTATGTAGGAGCAGGTAGACAAAATAGTGCAGCAGTTAGGGTGAGGTACAGGCAATTACAGCTAGTAAAATAATCCATCAAATAGGAGTCCACATATTTATAATACAATATTACAGGCAGTACAATAATGCAACAGTACAATCATAGTGAAATGATATACTGAGAGCAGGCTCAAGGCAGTACACAAGTGCTGTAAGAAGGAGTAGGATGGGGAGTAGCTAATAATCACTGGGAATATGAAGTGGAAAAGTAGGAGGATGGGGGAAGGGAGGGGAAGCAGCCAGAACCAAATTACTCCTTCAGGGTGATAAAGACCCTGCAAGGGTAGTTGGGGGCTGGAGGGTGGGGGGGAAGACAGCCAAAACCTGTTTCCCTTCAGGATGCTGAGAACCCTGCAAGGGAGAAGGAGTTGGTGGGCAGGAATTAGAAATAAAGGTAATTTAAGGAGGGTTAAAGCAGGAACAGCTGGGAGAGAGAAAATTGTGGAGGGCAGTGTTAAGAGAGTAGGAGGAAGAGGAGTAACTTATTTGGGGTGGAGGGAGTTCCAGATTTTAAGGAAGTGATTGGCAAAGCCAATCTGGCCAATGATGGTGGAATGGCATGGGACCACCAAGATGCGTATGTTGCTAGAGCTAAGGGAATGGGAGAGTGGGAGGGTGGAGAGGGAGGATGAGGGAGGGTAGGGAGAATATGCCATTTGGAGGTTATTTTGGCGCAGTGGGAGAGGCACCTATTTGATAGTGGAGGTAAGGCAAGGGCATGATAGAGTTCACAGTGATGGGTACAAGAGGGAGAGTCAAGGGCAAAGCAGCAGAAGGAGATGAAGGGAGTGTCCAATTTGGTCCAGTGAACATTTGGGAGCAACGCAGACTACGTCACAATAGTCAAAGATGGGGAGTATCATCTTCTGGACAAGTTTGCACCTCGCAGTCAGCAGAATGCAACTATGAGTCCTGGACAGGGCACCAAGCTTGGGGCACAATTTCTTCAGGATGGCGTTGATATGCACAGAGAAGTTGATGTGTGGTCCAACCAAACCCCATGATATCTAAATGAAGATGTGTCCTCAAGGATTGTCCTGTCAAGGGTGTGGAAGGAGGGCAGGCCAGTGAGCCAAGAGAGTTTCTGCCTGGTACCAAAGGTCATAGGGTCATAGAGACTGTCTTCTTGGTGTTTAGAAAGCGCTAATAGGAGGCAAACTAGAGCTGAACTTGGTTGAAATCATAATGAATGCTGGTTTCCACATCAGCAGGGTTTTTGCTGGAATTGTATGAGACAGTATCATTAGCGTACATATGGATGGAGGAGGTGGAACAGGCTGTGGGAAGGTCATTAAGGAAGGTGGAGAAAAGCAAGGGACCAAGCACTGAGCCCTGGGGACATCAGTGTTGATAGGGAGTGGAGGGGAGGTGGACTTGGAGATTCTTACCGACTGAGTCCTACCGGTGAGATAGGATTTAAACCAGTTTGTAGCAGACAAGGCAAGGCCTGCTGCAGAGAGCGAGTCAAGAAGCAGGGTATGGGAGACAGTGTTGAATGCTTTGGCTAGGTAGACAAAAATGGCTGAGGTGATCAGGCCATCATCCATCCTAGTAAGGACAGAATCGGTAAGCCTGAGGAAAGAGGTGGTTGTAGAATGGTTCTTCCGAAAACTAGATTGGAATGCGGTGAAGAAGGAGGAGTCCACGAGGAAAGAGGAAAATTGTGAGAGGACCAGGTGTTCTTGGAGTTAGGAAGGAGAGAGATAGGGTGATAGTTGCTAGGAGCGGACAGGACACTGCCCTTGGGGAGAGAAAGGACAACAGTGTGTTTCCAGGAAGTGGGAACTTGAGCAGAAGTAAAGGAAAGGTTTAAGATTAAAGAGATAGGATAAGCAATAGCTGGAGAGGAGAAATAGAGAAATTTAGAATCAAGATCGGCTGAAGAGGAACCTTTAAAGGGGCTAAGGAAGAAGAGGGCACTTAAAGCTTCATCAGGGGAGATGGTGGAGAAGGAGAAAGGTGGCGAGACAGATGCAGGAGGTGGAGGTGAGCTCAAGGAAGGAGTTGATTGGGGATAGAGGGAGCTTAGGAGAGACGTGGCACAAGAGGGGTAGTAGGCATTAAATTCATTGGCCACCAAGCAAGGCTCAGATACCAAGGAATTATTTAGCTTAAGAACTGGGGGGGGTGAGAGGGAGGATAGAAAAGGGCGCAGACCTCTCTCCAGAATTTGGATGGGGCATTTATGTTTGTGAGGAATGAGGATTTGAAATACTCAGACTTTGCCAATCTGGTAGCTTTAGTACAAGAGTTGCGTAGCATTCTGTACGTGGCATAGTCACTGGGGTGCTTTGTAGACTTGTGTTTTTTTCCATGCCTGGTCATGCTGCCTGAGGTAGGCCAACAGTTTTGGGGTAATCCAGGGGAGATGTATCCCATGGACTTGAGCCTGCTTGAAGGGAGTGAATGCATTTCAGGTGGAGATGAATTTATCCTTAAAGTAGTTAAGGGCTTGGTCAACGGAAGTGGCAGAGGAGAGAGGAGCCCAGTCTATAGAGGCAAGTTCAGACTGGAGAGACGCAAGATCTAAGGATTTAAAGGAGTGAAGTAGAATGATTTTGGGAGGAGGGTTAGGGTGATGGACCTTGCAAACCATGAAAACAGGGTTTTGGTTGCTAAGGACATTTGGGAGGATACCTGACTTGATGATGCGGTGTGAATGTGTAGTGAGTGCCCAGTCAAGCAGGGTATGATTTTGAAATTTATGATTTAGATGTGTGGGCTCAAGGATAAGTTGTGTGAGATTTAGTGCAGCAATGTCATTCTGTATCTTATTCGACTTGGGGGACAACCAATTTAGATGCAGGTCACCCAGTATGAACAGCTCATCAAATTGTGAGACAGAGGTAATGGAGGATAAGATTTCTGCTGTGACCGAAGGTTAGGTTCTTGGACACTTGGGCGACAGTAGATACCAGCTACAAAAATAGGGACTGTGAAAGGAAGAGTAATGTGGGTGACAAGGGCCTCATAAATAGTTGAGATGGAAGAAGATAGGATCGTTGAAAATTGTAATGAAGACTGGATATATTTATGGCCACTCCCCCTCTCTGGCCTGTTTGTTCTTGTCTGGAGAGGAAATACCCAGGGATAGCAATGGCATTGCCTGGAATGCTTTTTTTGTGCCAAGTCTCAGTTATAATTAAAATGTCAGAAGTGTGTGATACCACAAGAGCTTGGATGAGGTCAGTTTTAGGTAGCAGACTGCAGATGTTCAAGTGAAGAAGTTTCAACCCATTGGGGATAATCTTATGGGCTGTGGCATTGGGTGTAGTTGAGTTGGGGGAGACAGATGAGTAGGGTGAGGTGGGAGGGATATGGTTGGGATGGATGTTCCTTGATGAGAGAAGGTGGAAGGCAAGGATGAAGTAGTGAAGTTTAGGTCTTTTGTAATGAAGGTTGGATATTAGGGAGGAAGAGGAAGAGGGAGGGGTAGGAGAGAAGGAGATAAGGAGGCAAAGATAGGCAAAGTGAGTAGGAAGAGACAAAAGAGAAGCAGGAGGGAAGAGGGGAAAATAGGTCCATATTTTGAAAGGGGTAGTGCAGCTGATTGCAAGGATGAAGGAGGCATCGGGGAGAGTAGAGGAGAAAGATGTAACCATATGAATTGTTTAGTGTGGAGGTGAGAACTAGTAGTAGTTGTGAGATTGGACAGGGAAGGCCTTAGAATGAGAAGAGGTACAGTAGATAAGGTTATGTGTAGTAAAAACAGAGAAGGGTGGGCAACAAAGGCTGGACAGTAATTATCCTGATTCATGCCTTTGTGGTGATTACACACAGCCCAAGGACAATTTCTGAAAGCATGGCCCCTTTCTTCACATAAAATACATTTCATAATGTTCTCACATTTCATGCAACATGACCAAACCCACCACATAACCCACATCTAAGCCAATTACAGGTGTTGCTTAAGTGGGTCTGTGAACCACACTTATAACATGCCTTTGGTTGCCCTGGATAGAATAAAATGCCGGTATCCCCACCAATAAAAATGCTCTTAGGCAAATGTGAAATGACTTTGTCTATTTGGTGAAGTTTAATTTTAAATGTCCACCCCCAGTCCACAAAAATTCACTATCAAAAATTGATTGAGACCGTGCCTGAACCTCACACCTCAACTGGAGACAGTGCATTATATCCATTACATTCACTCCCTCATTGTAGACTAAAACAGTAATATTCTAAAATGTAGAGTTAGTCAAGGGTATCTCCTGGAAAGGCTTCCATAAGGGAGTGTCTTTTAATTCTGAGTACAGTTTCCAAAAGCAATCCAAACCAGCCAGGATTTTAAAACTCACATCATATATGGTTTCTCCTGCCATATGAATAAGCAAGTAAATAACTGAAGGGAGGAACTTCAGGGAATCCATAAGAAGCGTGCACCCCACAAATGTTTAATCATGAATCTCCTCCCATCCTCCTCTATACTTTAATGCAACATGTTTTTTTCCATTTTGCAGACTCTGCAGTCTTGCCAAAAACTGCCATGTGAAATCTTGGTGGATCAAAAGTTGTATTCCCCTCACTGTACCCGTCTCTCCCACATTCACTTTCTCAGAGGATATCTCATTTTCAGCAATAGCTGCTTCTCATGGACCAGCCTCCTCCCTATCATTCTGCTGTTCCGAAGGGCCATAGGGCTGTCCAAGGGGAGGGGACAGTGGGATCAGAATTCATATTAGTACTGGTCTGTACTGCAGGTTGAACAAGAAAGTGGCATTCAGGACCTGATTGTAAAACAAGGGAGTCAGAGAGTTTCAACAATTCAGGGGTACTTTAAGGTTTAGTCTGTCCAGTCCCTGAGAAGCCAGAAACATTAGAAGGATCCAATGACCAGTTTGCCAGTTAGTGGGATCCATCCAAAGGCAAAGCCCCTCCAGCATCTGTAAGACCTTCAGCTATATGAGGAGGGGTATCCTTTGCAGATTTAGATGGCTGGGAAGCAGTAGCAAAAACTGCTTTAGGTAATGCCATGGCATAGGAACCGCCCCCAGACTGATCAGTCATCTTCACAGGGCTTACTGTCACCGCTGCTGAGACACCTCTGCAACATTCGGGGCAGTTCCACTGTGCATATCCAATTCTCCTGATAGAACCACAGGCACTGCTCCATGTTCTCTGATTTGTACAACACTGTTGTCCTCCAAAATATATATAAAAAAATATATATATATATATTACAAGACACTTGAGATGCCTGTGCAGAACCAGCAACTTCACCTGGACATCCTGTTGTAAGAGAATTCCTCCTCTTCTTCATACTTTTTTCTTTCTTTGGTTTGTTGGAAGAAGCCTTTGCACTGTCCATTTCAGTGGCTGCCATTACTGGTGGCACACCCTTTGATCTTGCGGTAGTTTGTACGACTGACATTTCTTTTACAATCATCAGACTGGATGAACCATGCTCATGAAAATCAGTTTCTAACTCACTAGAAGGATTTGAGTTATTGGGCAACAGAGCAGTTTTGTTTTTTTGTAGCAGGAAGCTGACTGTCAAATTCAGAAGTGACAGTTGAGTAGTGAAGTGAATTCAGCTGTTATGCCCTGTAAAGCCCAACACTGGAACAATATCTGGGCTTCTTCTTCACATATTTCTTTTTTTCTTCAGCTATCAAGGATAACAAGCAAGCCTTTTCCTCCTCCATTTCTTTTTATAAAAGTTCTTCAGTTTTTGGTGCCAGGGGTTTGATTCCCTACGGGACCACTCCACGGTTCTCAGGTACACCTTCTCATTCCATATTCTCCAGATTAAGTTCCAAAACTTGTTCCATGGTTACCTCCCTCATCCACATCCATCAAACAGGGACTCACTCTGCCACATGAATTGAAAAGCACCCCCTACCTCCAAAGAGCAGGGGAATTTCCCAGTGTCTTGGCCAAATTACCCCCATTCACTAAAAATAAAACCAACAGCTTAATCTCATTCAATTTGTCAGTCTGCATCTGTATCTCCTCCTGAGTCTGAAAATAGGCAGAATGTCTTAGTCCTCTTTTCCCAGTCAACAAAATCTAAACAAACAAATCAATAAGTTCCTGAGTGCTGACAGCATTCAGTATATGACTGTTTACATTCTTGCTACTTTTTTCATTTACATTTTTTCCCTTGGGTTGGTGTGGGTGGGCTCTCCATCCTGTTACTACCTCTTCTCTCCTAGACTCCTCTGCACTGGACCACCATGCCCGAGATCCCCCATGGACTTTTGCCTGGTGGGCCGGGAAGCAGAGGGCCATTTTCCCCACCACCCAGTTGCACACATCCAGATGAAGTGGGCTGGTTGGCTGACAGCACAGGGCAGAAGCAGACAGGCAGGGCTTCATTTAGCCCACACCAGTCTGTTTTTTTCCACTGTTCTGTTCCCGTTTCCCCATGCTGGGGTACACTTATGAGTGCATGCGTGTCGAGTAGTAGTAGTAAAAACTTTATTTTTGAACAGGAAAGCAAATCTTTAGGCTGGTTAGCCTAGTTTACAAGAAGTTTCCTGTTTCTTACAAGTTGCCTAAACATACAAGGTACACAAAATACACATTTTTACAATAAATATATGAGGAACACTCCTCGAGGTTCAAACATTCTCCAGACATCCTATAGGTAATTCAAACTATACTTTTCATCCAATACATTGACATGTAACATAGCTCGGTGCAATTAATTCCTGTTTAAACTGGCTATACAAAGGAAATGTATGCTCTAAGTTTGATAAAATATTCCAATGTTTTGCTGCCTGATGGCTTGTCTTTTCCCCATATTAATTTTTAGAAACAGTAATGAGGGTTTTATTTTTATAATTTCATCTCTTTTGTCTTTATTCAATTTGATAGCACCCTCCAAATAAGTTTTTATTTATATAATGCACAGGAATGTCCATATGATATTTATAGATTAATGTTTGCCATTCCGTAGTACATCTTGTTTCAAGTGGTAACCATTTCAAAGAAATCAACAAACTGCAGTGATGTGTTCTTGGACTACACCGCAAGACATACCTTGCGATCCTGTAATACACTCTATCTAAATTGCTTAGTAACGTCTTATTTGCAGTGCGGTACAAAAGATCCCCGTAAGTCAGTACCAGAATAATTAATTGTTCTGCAACCCTTTCTCTACTATTTTCTGTTAAACACTTAGTTGTTCTTCTAAGGGCTCCCACCCTTTTATTTACCTTTCAAATAACTCCCCTATATGTTTCGCAAAAGTCATATTCTGGTCAAAGGTAATGCCCAGGTATGTATAGTCAGTCAGTTGTTCTAAAATAGCATTATTGTTTGCTTTTATTTTTAATTGTTTGTTTCTTTTTAAGTTTGACCCAAAATAAAGTAATTTCATTTTTTTGTATTCACCGCGTGGAGGCACACACACGCCATGGAGTCCCGCAGCCCTCCCTTCAACTTCCCTCTTCTATCTGCACTGCCATGTGGATTCCATCAGGTGGCAGTCATTCAGCAGAGCATGCAGGTCCTCCCCCCTGGAGAGGAGAGCCACCACTGGGTGCTCAGTTCTTTTCCTCCCCAGCCAACCCACAGCAACCCATGCTCGTAGCCAAACATGGGTTGCCGGTGTGGCAGGAGGTAAGACGCTGACAGGTTGCAATCAGGTTCATCCCGGTTGGTCAGTAGATTGGTTGATTGGAAGATTATGAGTCAGGGTACAGAACACTGCTACAAGACAAATTGGGGGCACAGACAGGGAACCTTCACCTGCAGGTGTGAGTATTTGGGTCCCTCTCCAATGGGGATGTGAGAAGCAGGGGCCAAACTCAGAAAGAGGGCCTTGTCTAAGACTTGGTTTGTATTCATGATGACTGGAATGAGTATTGTCCCAAACTGTGGTTAACTCAGTGAGTTTGGAGTTGTGAAGGGCTGTTCAAATGTGGTTAAAGGCACCTGAGAACTTTGCACCCATACTGTGGGTAACATTAAGAATCGCGACTCAGCCTGAACTTGGATAGGTATATGGGGGCTGTGGTGTATATATTCAGAACAAACACTGAGTAAGAATTGGGTTATTTCCCCTATGAGCCACAGTCCATGGTTTAGGGACTGGGTATGGGGGGTCCAACCCTGGGCTCTGAAGAAAGGCCTGGTGTGGCCTTGTTCCACAAGGAGAGCTGGCCTTTGGTTTCAGACTCCACAAGGATATATTTACAGTTAGCTTCAGTCCACCACCCAGAAAAATCCAATAGTTTGTTACTTGAATACATCTGCAAATAAAGCACTTAATAACACCCTAAATAAATTCTCACAAAATCTTATCCTGCTTCCTAGGCAGAGACTCACAGTTCATGGTGTTGGGCGATCTGACAAGCGGAAACACCAGTACATTGCCAGCTGCATGTTGTTCACCATTATATAATGGCACTTTTATATCTGCAAACCTGATTGACTGACTGGGTCTCTTACCCATGAGTAAATCCCAGCATAAGTCATGGATAAAGACCCAGTCAACTGCATTAGAAATCACCCTGAAATCATTCCGCCCCTCCACCCGGACAGAAAAATGTGATTATTGCCATGTTAGATTTTACAATGGCAAATGCAACTTTCAAACTGCAGTACTGTATTTGTTATGTAATAGACCCCAACAGTCTGCAAGCACACTAAACATACCAAAAAACATGTTTTTTCTGATCAATTATCCCTGATAACAGCTCCCACAGAACACCCAGCTCACCACTCCATACGATCCTGGCTGTCAGCTCCATTTCCCATTTTCCGCCAAATCCATTCTGATTGAGCCCTGACATTACCATGCCTCACACCACGTGCCATAACACTTTGTTTAGGTTAAATAAAGTTAACTGATGTTACTCAGCTCCAGCTGAAGGTGCTGTTGATACTGCTCCTTAGCCTGTCATGTGCTGCTAAAAATGTCTCACCATGATTGTTGACAACTGTTCGCCCGCTTGCCTTATTCAGAAGCTATGGTGTACCACATTGAAATCCACCTGGTTTGGAGAATACCTACTCTGTAACAGAATGTGAACTTCAAAGATTTTTGTTAATGTGGAAAATGACCCTTATGTGTAGCATCTAAGGTTTGATTTGTTGCAACAGAACTGTTTCATTTTGTTAACACTTCCCAATCCCAGGATGAAGCCAGAGCACAGGAGTTCAGGAGAGAAAGGCTGAGAGAGGTGAGCTTGCTGTGCTGCTGCAGTCAGGACAAATGTGACAGGAAGCAAGGGACTGGTCTGCCGAGATGGAACACTGCTGGAGGGTGGGAGGGCACCTGCTGCTCACACTATGTTGGAAATATGGACTGGAGGACCCAAAAAGAAGAATTAATATACAGACCATCACAGTAGTGCCGCTGGGGATGTAAAGTCAACTGCCAAAATGACCACTGTTGGGAAGTTGAGATCCTAGTCCACCAGCTCCTTGAGGACTATGGATGTTTTTTGGTAATGCAGTGCTGCTTTATTAGATAGTGTCTGCTGTTTAATGTGTCATTTATTTAGTTGTGGTGCTAAACAGCTATAAATACAAGTTTTAACTCCTATGTGGGAGCATAATTCTACCTACCAACAGGGAACTGTTTGTTTGGTACAACAATAAATTCAATAAAAATTATTCAAAGTGGCACAAAACTGTATTTTTCTGTAACTTTTTGTTACAAAAAGTGAAGGGGTACATTGTATAATTGTAATAAACCACTCTAGAGTGTGGTTTATACTGGGATTTACCCACTTCTGGTGCAGATTTGGTCACTTGGCCTGTGGCCTCTTGATCAAACCACACCAGGCGTGGGTAAATGCCAGCATAACCCACACCCTGTTGTGGTTAATTGCTTAAATATCCCCTGGCTGCAGTGTCTGCCCACAAGCAGCTAGTTGGGGCTTACATTGGGAGGTGCAGGCAGATTGAGGATGCTAATTCTAACAGAGTTCTTATAGGGATTACAACTGACTCTGTGTTAAATGATGGTGGAGGCCATGGGCCTATTCCACTGAGTCCATGTTGGCTGTTGATGCTCATGATCCACTGCTGTGACTTCTTTTCCTTCTTGCAGGTGATTGCATTAAGCCTCTTTGTTGGCCTAATCTCCTGCAAGACTTGCCAATTGTTGTCTGCAGGCCAGGATCTTGAAAGGGATGGAATCCATGTTGTTAGTGCTGAGCAACCATATTCCCTGGCTTGCTGCCTCTTTGGACTGGAGTTCTGTAGGTTGGTCAATGGGCTGGGCATGGAGTTTCAGTGCTGGTCCAGTTATGAGTAGGTAATGAATGCTTCCACCACCTTAAGTGTGTCAAACAGATGTGGAGCCCCATTCCAGAAGAGATTTAGTGTGGCAGGAAACAACATCAGAGGTGGGATATTCAGAAATGTGCCAGAGGCCGGGGCAAGGCCGGCGCAGTGCAAGTCCAGTGTGCCATGGCGCACTGAGCGCAACATTTAAAGGTTGTGCAAGGTGGCATGCACCAGCGCAACACGGCTAAATATCGCACGGATGCACCAGAGCGCAGTCTGGGGTGCGCCAGGAAACAACCCAACATGTGCAATAGCACAACCATGGATGCACAAGGGGCTGAGGATGATGTGCCAGGACACATATAGAGCAGCCATAGGCACAGCAAGGAGCAAGGCATTGGGGAGGTGGGTGTGGCCGCCAGGGAGACAGGGGAGCCAGGTGAGAGGCATAGCCGGCTCACGAAGGAACACTGCCCAAGGAGAATGGGCATGTAACCAGCCCCTGCCCACGTGCACCACAGCAGTGGATGTAGGTAGGGTGGCACCAACTGCCATGGGTGGACAGCCACCAGCCACCCTCACAGGATGACATGCACCATGCCACCTGGGCCACAGCCGGCAACATTCAGGCGAACAGCACCCAACACATACACCACACAACCCAAACAGCCAGCCCATGGCCACCCCAGGGCACAGCCACTGACCGATGGGCAAACACCACCATGCACAGCCCCAGCAAACACAGGCGCACCACACATCCACCCAGCACACCACTGCAGCATGGCTTCACTCACCAGCTGCAAAGCAGACCCAGACACAGATGGGTAACCAAAACAAATCTCTATTAAATAACAAAGAACAAACACAGGTATAATACAGTGAACAAACAGTACAAGGGAACAGGGAATGAGGATGGGGAAACTATATACAAAGCAGGCTGATGGCAGGGAAAGGAGGTAAGGGGCCAGGGGACAGGGCCATACAAAGGAACAGGGGAGGGCAAAGGAAGGGATGACAGGGGAAGGCACAGGTGTTGCAGGCCCTACAGGCCCTATGGGTGGCCCTGTCCTGCCGCTGCCTGGCACTGTCCCCACTGCAGTAGTGTCAGTCTCGCGACCTCCAAAGTGGCTGTGGGGATCGATATAATCCTCCTCCAGAGGTGGACGTAGTTGGCCTGACAAGGTCTTGTTAGAAACATAGAATTTGATGGCAGATAAGGACCGCTTGGCCCACCTAGTCTGCCCATTTTCCTACCCAACAGATAAGCTGCAGATCCTAGTTAACCAACAGCTTACTTCCTCCTTCCCCCCGCTAGGGCTGCCTTATATCTGTCCCATGCATTCTTGAATTCCCCCACTGTTCTTGACTCCATGACCTCCTCAAGGAGGCTGTTCCATGCATCCACAACCCTCTCTGTGAAAAAATACTTCCTCACATTACCTCTGAGCCGTCCTCTCTCTATCTTCAAATTATGCCCTCTTGTTCTTGCACATCTCTTTTTCTGAAAGATGCTACCCTCTTGGACTTGATTCCCTTGAGGTACTTGAAAGTTTCTATCATGTCCCCTCTCTCCCTTCTTTCCTCAAGGGTATACATATTAAGCTCCTTTAGTCTTTCTTCGTATGTCTTCTGGTGCAGACCCTGCACCATTTTGGTTGCCCTCCTCTGGACAGCCTCCACTCTATCTATGTCTTTGCGGAGATGGGGTCTCCAGAACTGCACACAGTACTCCGGATGGGGTCACACCAACTGTCTGTACAGAGGGATAATGACTTCCTGTTTTCTACTATTGATGCCTCTTTCTATGCATCCCAGTATCCCCCCAGCCTTCCTTACTGCCTTCTCACATTGCTTGCCCACCTTTAGGTCATCTGATATAATTACCCCCAGGTCCCTTTCTATTTTTACTGTTGTCAGTATCTCACCCCCATTGTGTACTCTTCCCTGGGTTTTGTTTTCCATGTGCATTACCTTGCACTTCTTTGCATTGAATCTGAGCTGCCATACATTTGACCATTCCTCCAACCTTGCCAGTCCCTTCTCATCCTTTCCACTCCATCTTGTGTATCAACCCTGTTGCAGACCTTTGTGTCATCTGCAAAGAGACATACTTTTCCTTCCAGTTCCTCTGCAATGTCACTTATAAAGACAATAAAAAGAACCGGTCCCAGTACTGAACCCTGCGGTACCCCGCTAGTAACCCTCCTTTCTTCACTGTGTACTCCATTTACTACTACCCTTTGCATCCTGTTGTCTAGCCAATTTTTTACCCAGGCTACCTCTTTGGGACCCACTCCCAGGCTGGCTAACTTGTGTATTAATCTTTTGTGTGGGACTGTATCAAATGCCTTGCTAAAATCTAGGTAGGCCATGTCCACAGCCCCTCCCTGGTCTACTACTTTGGTCACCCAGTCAAAGAAATCTATTAGATTCGTCTGACATGACCTTCCCATTCTGAATCCATGCTTCCTTGGGTCCTATGCCCCACTGGCCTCTAGGTACTCAACAGTTCTTTCCTTCAGAAGTGATTCCATCATTTTCCCTACCACTGAGGTCAAACTAACTGATCTGTAGTTTCCTGCCTCTGTCCTGCTCCCACTTTTGTGGCGAGGAATCACATCTGCCCTCCTCCAGTCCTCAGGTATCACCACATCCTCCCATGATTTGTTAAAGAGAGTAGTCGGCGGTGTCACTAGTTCTACCCTTAGTTCCTTTAGAATACTTGGGTGAATCCCATCAGGCCCCATTGCTTTGTCCACCTTCAATTTTATTAGTTCTTTCAGAACCTTTTCTTCTGTAAATGGACTGGTATCGACCCTCATCTTCAGAGTGTTTCTCTTGTTTGGTTTAGGTACCTCCCCCTCCTCTTCCTTTGTGAATACTGAACAGAAATATTCGTTCAGTATCCCTGCTTTTTCACTGTCACCCTCTACCCACATTCCCTCCCCTTTATTAAGCCTCAGTATCCCTCCTTTGGTCTTTCTTCGCTCCCTAATGTATCTATAAAAGGTCTTATCCCCCTTCTTAACAGAATTGGCTATCCTTTCCTCGGTTTAGGCCTTTGCTTTTCTGACTGCCTTCCCAGCCTCTTTCTGCTTTAACTGATAAAGTTCTCTGTCCTGCTCCTTCTGTGTTTCCTTATATTTCCTGAATGCTATCCTTTTCTCCTTAACCTTCCCTGCCACCTCTTTTGAGAACCATAGCGTTTTTTTCCTTCGTTGTGTTTTGTTGATTTGCTTTACACAAAGGCTTGTTGCCTCTGTGATGGCTGTTTTGATTACTCCCATTGTCCCTCCACCCTCTTTCTTGCCTGTTTACTAGTGCTTTCTGAGGCTCTCTCATTTTCCCAAAGTCAGCCCTCCTAAAGTCCAATACTCTTGCTTTTGTATGGCTTGATTGTATGGCTGTGTTTATCGTGAACCACACTGTTTGGTGGTCGCTTGTTCCCAGATGGCTACCCACTTCTAAATCTGATATTCTTTCTCTGTCCCCATTTGAGAGTACCAGGCCTAAGATTGCTCCCTCCCAAGTGGGTTCCAATACTAGCTGTCTGATGCATGTCCCTTGTAGGGCATCAAAAATGACCCTGCTCTTGGATGTGCCTGCAGCAAAGGTGCTCCAGTTAACATCTGGCATATTCAGGTCCCCCATCAACAATATCTCCCCTTTTTCTGCCATTATAAGGAAGCCTCCTATCATTTCCTTGTCCATTCTCTCCCCCTGAGATGGGGGTCTGTATACAACCCCCATGCGGATTGTGGTGCCATTTCCCTGTCTCCAGGGTTATCCAGAGTTCCTCATCTGCTCCCTGTTTACGCTTTAGTTTTGTTGTTTGATCCCTTCCTTTAAATAGAGAGCTACTCCTCTTCCTCTTTTACCCTCCCTGTCCCTTCTGTAGATTGTGTATCCTGGTAAGTTGACATCCCAGTCATGGTTCTCTGTGTACCATGTTTCTGTGACTGCCACAATATCCAGGCAACCCTCTTTCATCAAGGCCGCTAGTTCAGGGAGCTTGTTACACAGGCTACGGGCATTGGTACTCATCACCCTCCACTTTTTGATAGCCTTACCCCTTTTAGCCCAATTCCTGTCCTTACTGCCTTTGCCTTTTTTAACATTTACCTCTGTCCTGCTCCCTAATAACTTCTCTACCTGGGATTTCCCTGCTCCTTTTCAGTGCCTCCCCCCTTGGCTAGTTTAAATGCTTGCCAATGAAGCATTTAAACCTCTCATCTAGGATTCTGGTTCCCCCCCGGACAGATGCAAACCATCGCACCAGTATAGGTCTGCATCCGTCCAGGTGGCTCCCCAGTCCCCAATGAAGCCAAAACCCTGAGCTCCACATCAGTTTTTCAACCACTCATTGAATTCCCTGGTGAGGAGTGCCCTAGCATCACCCTTGCCATAGACAGGCAGCACCTCCGAGAAGGTTACCGTATGCACTATTTGTCTAAGGCCCCTCCCCAACTCTACAAACTCCTCTTGCACTGCTCTGATCCCATTCCTAGCCAGGTCATTTTTCCCTAGGTGACAATGACATCCAGCTCCCTCCCTCATGCAGCTCCTCCCACGATCCTGAGGATTCGCTTCCTGTCCCTCCAAGCCATGATGCCAGGAAGGCACCTTACCTCCCTCTCCCCTTCCTCCCCCATTTCTACCCCCTAATAATTGAGTCCCTTACCAGGAGTTGTTTCCTTTCCCTGTGGGGTCCCATGCCACCCTCCTGTGGGTCTCCTTTGTAAAGGTTCCCAGCATCCTTCTTGGTCTCCACTGCAGGTGCCTCCATAGAGGAACCACTATCCTCCAGAAGAGCAAATGAATTGTGGAGAGGTACAGCTGGAGAGATGCAACTCTGTTTTACCACCCTCTCCCTCTGCCTCCCTGAGCCCACCCTGGTCATTGAACACCTATAACAAAAGAGGGAACACATGATCAGTGTGTGTTCAGGACACCCTGACTCATCCACTGTGCACTGCGGACAGTGGCAACACGTGCCCCTGGGATGGCACCCTGGCCACCCACAGTGGATGGGCCCACACCTACCACCAACCCAGCATGCCATGGCTATGCAAAGTGCTGGACACCGCCACCCATTGGCCACCTGCCAGCACTGTGGCAGGCAGGTGACATGGTACAGTGGTGGGACCGCTGCGGCACAGGTAGCAGCCGGACGCACCCATAGTCCACCATCAGCAGCAGCTACACACATGTGCAATGGCCGCAGCATGACAATATGCATGCCTCGGGCAGAACACAGCTACCAAGGCTCAGCACACAGGGGGGTCATGGCCCACCCCACCCCCGCTGCCCACCCTGCACTACATTGTAGTAATACACTGCGCCTACCTGCATGCTAATGTGCCGCACGCAGTACCACCTCTCTGCCCTGCTTACCATGCCATTGGCCCCAGACCAGCCTGCTGTGGCCCGCCAGGTGTGCCTGCTGCCCTGGCTCTCCTCCTGTCCTCAGAGCCTAGGATGGAAACATAAACAGGCACACATCAGTGCACAGCAACACCATGTGCTCCCCCTGCACAGAATGCACCCCAGCCTGACAAGGCCGCAGAGTGGTGGTGCAGAGCACACAGGGCATGCTGCCCCAGGCTACAGGGTGTGCACCAACAGCACCCCCCAGCATGGCATGCAGCCCTGCCAGCCCGTTGGAACACTGGACATGCACAGACACAAGTGGTGTACACTTACTTGGCTGTGGCACAGCCCCCATCCGGACACGTGCCTGCAGCGCCCTAAGCCACTCTGGATCCTGCCTCTGCATGTCACCATACCAGTGGTGAAACTGGTCTCCACTGCACTGCACACCAGTGGCCTGCTCCAGTCCATCTGCAACCTCCTGCCAGACCTCTGTCCTAAGCCTGGCGAGGGGCTGCTGCCCAAACAGGCAGCCTGCATGGGACTGCAGCAGGGCCTCCAGATTAATGAGTTCTACCTGGCTCAAGTTAGGAGCCCGTGGTTCAGCGCAGTGTGGCATTGCAATTCTACCATGTAGCAAACCAAAATGGCACCCTGTAGCACACGAGCTCCACATGCTTGGGATGTGCGCCTCACTCGGAGATGCACTGCTTTGCCAATCACGCATCCCTGGGGATGCACAGTATGGGCATGGCCACACTGGCACATGGTGTAGAGGTCCCTGGGGGCATAGGGCAGAGCAGAGATCAGGAGTCAGCACACACACTGTGCACGAGTGTGCTATTGGGACCACAATGCATGGTGCACAACAGGGGTCTGAGGGCACCATGGCCTACAAGCCTATGGTGCCCAGGTGCTATGGGGTTAATGGCACCCGAGCACCATGGGGTTAATGGTGCCTGAATGCCATGGGGCCTCTGGCGCCTGGGCGCTATGGGGTTAATGGCACCTGAGTGCCATGGGGCCTATGGCACCCAGGCGCTATGGGGTTAATGGCACCCAGGTGCCATAGGCCCCACGGCACCCGAGCACCATACGCTTTATGGTGTCTGAGCACCATAGGCGCTACAGCACCAGGTTGCCAAAGGCCCTATCACGGCCTAACACCATATGCTGTATGGTGCACCTAGAGTTTGCTGCGCATGTGGCATAGGCACAGGCTATGGCACATGCATACCGATGGTCACACTGTGCACGTCACAGCATTGCACCATGACTTGTGCTGGCGCAAGTCCATTGCGCAAGGCGCAACATCATGATATTCAGACAGCATATGCAGATCAGCTCATCAGCCTATCCGCGGTGCACTGGGGAAATTAGCATCTCATTACAGTTGCGCATCTGCTCATTGCATGTGATGTGCTATAAAGGTGCTGTGGAACTGCACAGGACATGGACCGGTATTGCAACCATTCAAGGTAAGTTGCGCCCGCTGAGGGGATAGACAGCATAGCTGGATGGGTGGCTGGTGTGGGCTGCTGCAGCCACTGACCACATGTCATTGCCCACAAGTAGCAGCATGTCCAACAGAAAGGAAGGTGAGGAGAGTGGGCCTGCATGCAAGTACAGGCCCAACTTCACGAAGGTGGAGACGGATGCCCTGTTTGAGGTGTACCTCGACAGGGAGCCTCTGCTGAGTGGCACAACCGGCACACCCCAGGCCAGGTTCACAGCCTGGAAGGAGGTAGCAGAGGCTGTGAACCAGCAGGGCAGCCACCAGAGGTCAACACAGGAGTGCAAAAAGAAGACCGGCACCGACAGGCGCAAGATCAAGGAGAAGGTGGCGGCCATCCGGGACACAAGGGCGACCACGGGTGGGGGTCAGGCCGACATGCCACAGCTGATGCCACAGGAGGAGATGGTGGTGGCCACTATGCAGTGCAGCGCTGTCAAGGGGGTGCCAGGCGGTGGCTTCCAGACCAGTTGGAGCCCATCACTACATGGTAGGTACAGTGGTGTCAGGGGCAGGGTGGTGGCCGGGGGGGGCCCTGTGCATCGGCGGCACTAATGCGACTGTTTTCCCTTTCAGCACCAGAATGCCAGCATGCAGTGGCAGGGGCAGTTGTGTCTGCCATAGGACCAGCCATCTACCTCCACCGGCGTCCAGGGGCCTGATCGGCTGCAGCACACCACCGTTGTCCAGCAGGATGTCCTGGGCGTGGTGATGGATGAGGCCCTGGCTGTGTTCCAGTGGGATGCCAGCCATGGTGTGCAGTGTTCAGAGACACAGATTGGGCTGGGGTCTGACACTGATGACGATGTGACCATTGTCCTGGACAGCTGGGGTATTGTCGAGGGGTACTAACCCATACCACACACCATCCCTGGCTGCACTGCCAGTGCCTTGTTGGTGGTGGGTCGGCCACCTGCCACCACCCCCAGTGCCGCCGTGAGTGATAGCGGTGCGGTGCTGGCTGACGGTGATGGTGGTTCAGCCGCACAGGTGCTACCCAGTGCACAGCAGCCGGTGGGGTGGCAGACGACTGGGGATGTTGGGGGGATGGGTGCTGCATCTGCCACCAGTGCACCAGTTGGTGAGCAGCCCCAAGGGGACCTCACTGTGCAGCACCCACCTGAGCAGGGGGCTGGGCAGCACAGTCACACACCACCTGTGGGTTGGTACAACACCCACGTGCCCCTGGGAACTGACCCCTTGGCCAAGCACACCCGTTTGCTGTGGGCCTCTGTGGAGCAACAGGTGCTGCTCATGGCTGGGATGCGTGTACTCTGTGCTGAAGTGCACCAGGCAGCAGAGCAGCACAACAGGGGCTTCACGCAGGTCCAGGATGCTATCACCAGACTGCGGGAGGATGCGACCGCAGCCCCAGATTGCCTTACCACTGCAGTCATGGTCGGCCTAGTCCCACTGGCCACCATGGGGTGCGGCTGGCCACCATAGACCCGGCAGAGTACATTGTCCACCCCACGGTCATGGCGTCGTGCGACCCCCTTGGTGTTGACACCGGGATCCACTGTTGGCATTCCAGGCATGCCTGGTGTTGGCCTGTTTGGAAGCCAGCAGACCCCTGTGAGGACACAGTCACGTTCCCACAGTAACACCCTTGGGGGACTGTCGCAGACACCCTCTGTGGCCATCGCACAGCCTGGGTCTTCTGGGCAGCCTTGGTGTGGCCATCCATGTGTCCGTGATGGCCGTGTGACTGTGCAGCGGACCTGATGTGCTCACCTCCCTCTCCACAGTCTGCTGCCACTGCCCTGTGAGCACATGGGTGTTGTGTGTGCATGTGCATGCCATGGATGTGGCATCCATGGACTGCACCTCACACTGGCTGTGTGTGCACCTGCACAGCCGCTGGCCTGTGTGGTGTGTGCGTGATGATGCCAACACAGGACCGGATACTTCTACGCACCGTTGTTCTGCACCTGATCCATGCCTGGTGCTAGCACCCGGGTGTGTGCCTGTGGGCGCTAGTGTGTGTGTCTGGTGTGTGTGTGTGGGTGTGGGTGTGTGTGGGGGGAGTGGGGGTGTGTGCGTGTGGGGGTGTGGGTAGGGTGTGCTGTGCTTTGCTGCATGTGACTCTGTGGTCCTGCCCCACACCCAACCAAGCCCCCCACCCAGCTGTTCAGGCCACAGGGCATGCCTACACATACCTGTGTGCAGTGCTACTGTGGCCATCCCATACATGGGTGTTTGTCCACCTACCTGCATGCACCATAGTGCTCCTCCGCTATTGTGTCCCTGTGCTGGTGAGCCATCCTGGTCAGCCAGGGGTCCCTCCACCCAGGGGGGCTGCCCACCACCACTTGGCCCGTTGGCTGCATTGTCCCTACTGCTGTTCCCCTCTTCAACCTCGACAGCTATCCCACGGTCAGTGGCCATATTGTGCAGGGTACAGCAGGACAGGAATAGGATGCAGGCCTTTGAGGGGCTGTACTGTAGGGCACTGCCAGACCTATCCAGGCAATGGAATCATGCCTTCAGCAGCCCAAAGGCACGCTCAATGATGTTCTGCATGCTGGAATGTGCCTTATTGTACCGCACCTCCACAGGAGACGACAGGCGCTGGTATGGGGTGAGCAGCCAGGGCCAGAGTGGGTAGCCACTGTCACCTGTGTAGGTAGAGATATGGTTAGCCTGGTGTCCTGTGTTGCTGTGCCCCTCATCCTTCCCAGCCGCACCCTGTGGCACCCCTACCCTAGCGGCCCCCCATGCCCTGTTGTACCCAGCTGCCCGTGGTCTCAGCATACTCACCCAGTAGGTGGCCGGTGAGGATGTCCACTCTCTTGAACCTGTGGCACAGTGCCGAGCTGCACCAGATGAAGGCATCATGTGCTTCCCCAGGGTGTGTGGCACAGACATTGATTATGCACCCCCTGGCATCGTGCACCACCTGGTAGTTAATACTGGGGTAGCCCTTTCTGTTGATGTAGGCTACCCCCTCTGGACCAGATGGCATGTGGATGCCAACATGGGTGCAATAGATGGCCCCTAGCACACCAGGCATACGTGCAACCCTGTGGAACTCCTGCATGTTCGCTGTACGCTTTGCCTGTGTGCTGGGGAAGTGGATGTATTCCACAGTGTGTGGCAGCAGAGAGTTGAGGAATTGTGTGAGGAGCCGTGACGTGGCTTACAGGGTTATGCCTGTGGTGTCCCCTGTTGGTCTCTGGAAGGTGCCCGTGGTGAGCAGGCACATGACAGCTGTGACCTTTGTCTCCACCATCAGAGCGTGGCTCCGTCTAGTGGGTGCCAGCATTTCCTCATTGCACAGCTCACAGAGCTGCCTCAGAATCACCTGGTTCAGGCGATACTGGGCCACAATATCTGTATTGGTGTAGTTCTCAAAGGTGGTGCGGGCACGGTACCACCTGTTCTGGGCATACCACCAACGGGATCTTCCATGACAGCGCCGCCCTGCCTCTTGCCTCCCCACACCTCTCATTATGGCCTTCATCTGGAATATGGCACTTGCCATGGCCCCTGTTGTACTGTTCCCACTGGGCAACTGACTCCACTGGCCCTTCCCGCTGTGTGTGGCTGTATGGACTGCTCTGCAAGGCCCACGCCTGTGTGCCCAGCCCCCTGCTGGCCACCTGTTGTCTGTGGCCTCTGACTCCCACCCGTGTGGGTTCCTGTGTTGCTCTTCTTGGGCCTGGTGTCACTGGCTGGCACACACACCGTCATCTCCCTGCCTGTCTCACTCACACACACACTCACTCTCTCACACACATTCACTCCCTCACTGTCTCTGCCCCTGTCTGTGTCCCTCTCCTTGTCTCCTACACAGTTGTATGCCGGCCTGTCTGTCTCCCTCTCTCCTGCTCCCCTCTGGCGCAAGTGACCTTCTCCTACTTGCTCCCTGTATTTATAGGCTCAAGTGTGCTCCGCACAACTGCCATTTGCTCCACGCTTGTACCATTTGTCCGGTGTTGAATATCGACCAAAGCCGCATGTTCATGATTACGCTTCAGCACTTGCAAGATGCATACTTTATCTCGCATTGCACATTGGTGCACTGACACTTATGCTGCGCAGTTGCTGTCACTGAATATTGCCCTTTGGCACATGTTCGTAGTTGTGCAGATGCAACACAGTTGCACAATGTGCAACTGCTTTGAATATCCCACCCCAGGTATTTTGCACCCAGAGTCTGTAATTTCTTATGCCACGTGAGAGGGACTGCTTCCCTTTCTAGTGCCAAAATGCACTCTTTCTCAGGAAAATTAATTCATTTTGATAGTATGCGTGTCAGCCATTCCTTCAGTGGTGGTGGTATAGAGTGATGGGCCTTCTCAATTTCAGTAGGGGGCTGCCACATGTATTTCAACATCTGGCTTAGTTTGTGCTGCAAGGATGAAGCAGTGCTTTATTCTTGCAGATGGTTGATTCTGGGGGATTTCAATGCATGGGTCGATGATGAACTCTCATGATTTGGATGTGACTTCCTCCAACTAATGACTTCATTGTTACCTCCACCACCCATATTAGGGTCACTCTTTGGACATGGTGTTCCTCCTGGGGATGGAGATATCTGATTTGGTGGTGGAACCAATCAGATGGTCTGACCATCACACAATAAGGATCAGCTTTGGGGTTCCCCCCAATGGGCTTGCCCCTACAGAGATGGTCCAGTATGGTAACCTGTGACATAGGCGTCAGTGATTGAGCGCTTGCAATAATGGCGACTCAGTCCTGGCACATGTCGATGGGGCTACTCCTGAGGAAGGGCGACTGGATGGGGGAGGTGGGTGCATATAACGATAGGACGTCGCTATATGTATATGCGGGGGGGAGTGAGCATGATGGAAGGGAGGGAGGGTTGGCCTGGTGTGGTGGCATGGGGCTGCCGAGCTGGCCCCGTAGCATGGTGGGTGAGTGGCAGCCTAAAGCTGTGAGGGTTCTGAGTTCAGGTCCAGGTGTGCCTACATTTTTGTGCGCCCGGCCTGAAATTCTTTATGTATCCAGATTTTGCACACCCCCAGAGTTAAGAATCCCCCCCCATGGGGGACAAAGTCTCCTGCATAAACATTTAAAATCTAAGTCCTTGGCACCATTTTCTTGTGCACCAGGGGTATACATCACTAAAATTGATTTTCGTCTATGTATACTCACCCTGTTGCTGGTTGCAATTCTGTTTTTACCCACATGACATAAATCCATCCAGTACTGCCATTTACAGGGTGTGACCCCTCATGGCTTAATGACGGCGCTGGATCTATTGAACATGCTGAGGGAATGCATGAATCTGGGGGACCTGGTGCTTGCCTGTAATGTGGCAATAACAGGGGCTCTGGATTCTATTGCTCCTGTTCGTGTTTGCCCTCTCACCCTCCATTCGAGTTCTCCATGGTTTGATGGGACCTTGAAGGATTTGAGGAGAGTGGGGTGAAAGCTGGAGAGGGCGCTGCAGAAATTGAGTTTTAAGAGCGACAGGCTTAGGTTGATGGAACATTATACCTTCTATCAATCGATAATCACCCATAAGAAGGCAGAGTTCCTGTCCAGGGAGATTGCCGCTGCACAAAATTGAGCAGCTCAGCTCTTCTGGACTGTGGACAGATTGTGCAATCCAATCTATCTTCAGTCTGTGGGAGCCTTTTCACAAGAGAAGTGTGATGAGTTAGCTCAATTTTTTGCAGATAAGGTTGCCACCATCAGATCTGAGATCGGGCAATCTATCTCCAATGGGTGCTGTGATTGTCGGCGGGACATCACAAGTTCCCAGTCTGTTTAGATGGATTTCAGTCAGCCGGAACTCATTGACATTGTGAGGGTCATCCAGATTTTGCAGTCACCCTGCTGTAGTTTGGATCCGGGCCCTACACGACTCCTGGTAGGTTGCATAGATAGAATCGTCCCAATCCTTGCAGAGATAGTCTGGAGTTCATTGGAGAAGGGGATCTTTCCTGATCCTCTGAAGGAGGCAGTTGTGCGACCACTCCTGAAAAACAACTCCCTTGACCTGGACTGTCCTGCTAACTACAGACCTGTCTCAAACCTGCCCTTTGTGGGTAAGGTTATTGAGAAGGTGGTTGCACTGCAGCTGGATGACCATCTTATCATCCATGATGTCTATGATTCTCTCCAGTCCAGATTTAGGAAGAGACATAGTACTAAGACGGCTCTTGTCTGGGTGCTTAATGATCTCCTAATAGCGAGAGATTGGAGGTCTCATTCCATCTTGGTCCTCCCCGATCTCTCTGCAGCATTTGACACTGTGGACTATGGAGTGCTATTTGATTGCCTGCGGCCTATCTGCGGACTTTCAGGAATGGTCCTCAGGTGGTTGAGATCTTTTCTCCAGGGTTGGACTCAGAGAGCGGTCACTGGGATTTATTCCTCTGGTGCTCTCTCCCTGCCCTGTGAGGTTCCACAGGGTTCCATTTTAGTACCTATGTTGTACACAGTGTACATGCTGCCATTAGGAGACATTATTATGTGGTATGACTTGAGTTTTCACTGCTGTGCAGATGATAATCAGCTGTACCTGTCCTTTGTACCTGGGCAGGAGGATGCGATCTTGGTATTTAACAACTGTCTCTGAGATTCAGGACTGGATGAGTGCCAGCTGGCTGAGACTAAATCCAGATAAGACTGAGGTGTTGGTGGTGGACCCAGATCATCGGGCGGTGGGTATGCTGGTTGGACAGTCAACTAGGCTTTGGCTTGGTGATGTTCCACTAGCTGGCTCACATCAGGTGTGTAACCTGGGTGTTATTTTTGACAATGAGCTGACCCTAAAATCTCAGGTGCTGGCAGTTGTCAAGACCTTGTTTTACCATCTGAGGAATATCACCTGGGTGAAGCACCTGGTTTCTCCCAATGATCTTTCTACGCTGATCCACGCCTTTGTGACTACCCGCCTTGACTATTGCAATGCCCTGTACCTAGGGTTTGTGGGGAGGTGATATCTGCCACTTGTAGCTGGTGCAGAATGTGACAGCCAAGCTTGTGGCTGGGACTTCTAAGACCAGTTACATCACAACTCTGCTCCATGGACTGCACTGGTTGCCTGTACAATGGCGGATCACCTTCAAGGTCAGTTTGCTGACCTATAAAGCCCTACATGACCAGGGACCCTGCTACCTGAAAGATCTCCTTTGTCCCTACTGTCCCTCCCACCTGCTTTGGTCCATTGACAAGGAATTGCTAGGGATTCCCAGGGTGCGTTTGAAGACATCTGGGGTTCGGTCTTTTTGTTACGTAGCCTCTACCCTGTGGAATTCTCTACCTCAATGGGTGAGAGAGTGCCTGATCATTCAAAGTTTCAAGTCAGCCCTAAAAGCCTATTTATTTAGGCAGGCATTCCCAGAAAGTGTTAACTGATAGTTTTAGCCATAGAGTTTATACTGCTGTTTGAAAACTTTTATTATACAATGGCAAGAAAGAATCCTGGATTCTGATTGGTCAGTGTGTGCCTGAGACAGTGATAATATTGCAGTTTAACATCACTGTCATTGATTAGCATTATCTTTGCTTGCTGTTATCATAGAGCACCTTTAGCTTTTTTTCTCTTCTCTTAAGAAACTCTCAAAAAATCTACTAAAAACATTTTTAAAATTTTTTTTTTTATTTTGTATCTGTGAGCCATTGTATATAATAGCAATAAGGCACTTCAGGTGTGTGTTATTGTGTGTGTGTGTCACTCCTGGTGGTGTGAGGCACTCGGCTTCGCCTCATGCTTCAACCCACCCCAGGAGTGACGTTATTACACACTAACACACACCCTGCCATGCCTTATTGCTTAATTATGGATTAATGTCATTTTTAGTGGATTTTATGGAAAATTAATGTTTGTATTTATATATGTTTATTTTATGTACAGAGCCTTGGCTTTGAAAGGTGCTTTATAAATAAAGTTATTATTATTATTATTTAGCTCCCTCCAGAAATCTCACAAACCAGAGCTTTTTCTGTCAGTTCCCATTCTTATTATCTTCAGCACAGTTCAACGGTTTTGACCATATGCTCTAGAACTTGGATCTGAGCCTCATAAATGTAGTCCTTGTCACTGATATGTGAAAGGAACATTTTGTACATCTCTTAGTCTGGTTGTGAGGGACTTCAGTTTATCCTCAAGGTCCATTATGGCAGATTTAAATGCAGTTATTTCCATGAGGAGAGATTTCAGCAGACTTTTTATTTTGGCCATGTCTTTTCATTTCATTTTCATTTGAGTATCAGATTGGTACACTGGAATATACATTCCTTTTTTAGGAATGCCTTGAGGTCAAGAATAGTTACAATACAAAACATACAGAAAACAAAGAATGGAAAACATTTTCAATAAATACTATACTCAGTTCAATTTACAACAACAAGCATTAAGAATTTTAAAAGACTGTAGAGCAGCTGAGGAAAAATTTTAAAAGATGAGAGCTGCTTAACTTGTGTAGGCAGAGAATTCCGCAAAGAAGCTACATGATATGCAAAAGTTCATTTCCCAGCTGTTGTGTGCACAAATGGTTTAAGCAGCAGAAATTCAGTAGAAGATCATGAGTCATAGGTTGGAGTATGTTTGATTAAAAATTTACTCAAGGAGACTGGAACACCAGAATTCATAATTTTGAAAACAAATTGAGATAAACCATCGGCTCGATGGTGCTGAGGGTTGAGGAGCTGGACACCACACCTTGCACCACGCTGGCAACCCGGGTTTGGTAACAGACTCGGGTCACTTGGGGGTCAGCCAGGGGAGGAAGGTTTGAGCATCTGGAGGACTGCTTTCTTTCCTTGGGGAGGGGAGATAGCATTGTGTGCTGTTGACTGACACCCTAGTGGTAGCTGGGTGTTGGCACAGATTCACAGCCATGCAAGAGGTTGGCCCACATCCAGGGCAATTGGATGCCTCAGTGGGGGTGGAGACAGCCTCCCCGTCCATTGCCCGGGTGTAGGGTGTGGGAGAAAAAGGAGGAAAACTGGGACCTGGCTGGACCTGTGATGACCCAGTCACTCCTGTGGGACTGCCCCCAATTCTGGATTACTGCTCTGGGGGGCAGCATGCCAGCACTCCATTCCATGGCCCTGTGGTGGGGGGAATCCACTGGGGAAATAAGGGGGTGGCCATGCAGAGCGATCAGTGGCCGAAGAACATACCCTTCCGAGGGAGGGGTTGTAGCCCCTGTTGGATCCATGGAGGCATGTAAAAATGTACCTACTAAAAAAAATCGAGATAAAGATAACTTATAATTATTATGGACTGACAACCAAACAAGATTCTCAAGGATTTGGCAATGGTGGGTACGATGCAGTGCCAGTAAGTCAAATTTGCCAATACTTTGTAACAGTACTTCTTTCTTGGACACAGTATAAGCTGGCGTAGCACCAGTGACAATAAAAACATAATTCAAAACTGATAAAAGGATTTGTTGTGTTATGGCCAAGCAAGTTTCTTTGGTTAAGTAGTTACGAATATGGTAAAGTGTGTCAATTTTTTAATATATCTTAGCAGATATTTGATCCAAATGTATATTGAAATGTAAAGACAGATCTAGTGTGACTCCAATATATTTAAATGAGTTGACATGATCAAGTATGCACCCATCAACAGCATATACATTGAAGTCTAGATAAAATTGTTTCAGTTTAGGAACAGGGCCCAGTAACATAGCCTTCATTTTAGTTCTATTTAAAACTAAATTATTGTGGAAAAGCCAGCCCTGCACTTTATCAAATTCATTAGTCAATATGGAATTAATCTCATTTATGGAAGAGTTATTAGCCAACAATACTGCGTCATCCGCATATAAAAGTAGTTCACAGTTATGAGTAACTTGGGAAATAGGGTAAATGAAAACGGAAAAAAGCAAGGGGCCCAGTATGGAGCCCTGAGGGACTCCATACTGAAGTCTTGTATAAGATGAGAGTGCATCCCTGAATTGTACACACTGTGATCTGTCAGAAAGATGGTCACTAAAACAAGCCAAAGTAGAATTACCTATCCCCACATTTTTAAGATGATTTATTAAAAAGGAATGATCAACCAGATCAAATGCCTTGGTTAGGTACATGAACACAGACCCTGTGAGACAATCAGCTTCAGTAGCCCTATGGACTGCTTCCGTGAACCTAACCAGGGCAGTCTTAGTGCTGTGAGCCCCCCCCCAATTCATGTTGATTGGTGGAGATCAAGTTATACATTTTAATGTAATCATTACATTGTTGATAAACTATTTTCTCTTGCACTTTGGATAGGGTTGAAAGTATGGAAAGCTTCCACCAAGTTGCTTTGACAATTTCGTTTGTCAAAATCCCCGACAGCAACAGGTAAAATACCGACAGGTGAAATTTCATCTGTCAGAAAATCACTGTTTTTTTTGTGGGGGGCTGCATGACCCGCACTCCCCTATTCTAAAATAACCAGCTCCAAGTTGGAGTTGATTTGAAAGTGGCAAAACACTGGTGAAACAGCGAAATTCGTGCAGCAGGACCATCACAGCGACTATCTCAAAATTGTCACTGTAATGGTCTTCACTGCAAAAATTTCAATGTTTTGCCTGGTATATGGAATAGAAATAGGTTGATAATTTCAAAAGTCAGACAGGGAGTCAGATTTATGTTCTGGAATAACATAGGATTTTTCTCATAATTTCACTACCTGTCTAAGTTGAATAAGATATTAATAGGATAGTCTATCTTTGATGCTGCAAGAGCCAAATGTTTAGTAGGCAATTCATCACAACTGGGAGATTTATTGGGTTTTAGCATCTTAATAAATTTAGCACTTTTACCCTTCCAGGTTTACTAGGATGGGATGTATAGGGAGAGGCATCACCAGCAGAAAACAGGAAGTTGTTAGCCCTCTGTACAGATAGTTGGTAAGATCACATCTGGAGTACTGCATCCAGTTCTGGAGCCCCCATCTCCGCAAGGACATAGACAGGATGGAGGCAGTCCAGAGGAGGGCAACTAAATGATGCAGGGTCTGCAAGAGAAGCCATATGAGGAGAGACTAAAGGAGCTCAATATGTATACTCTTGAGGAAAGGAGAGGGGGGACATGATAGAAAACCTTTAAGTACCTCAGTGGAATCAACAAAGTCCAAAAGGATAGCATCTTTCAGAAAAGAAATTGCAAGAACAAGGGGCATAGAAACATAGAACATAGAAACATAGAATTTGACGCAGATAAGGACGCTTGGCCCACCCAGTCTGCCCATTTCCCTACCTGATGGATAAGCTGCAGATCCTAGTTAACCAGCAGCCTACTTCTTCTACCCCCGCCCCTAGAATTGCCTTATGACTGTCCCATGCATGCTTGAATTCCCTGTTTTGACTCCACAACCTCCTCTGAAGGCTGTTCATCCACAACCCTCTCTGTGAAACAATACTCTTAAATACCTCTGAGCCGCCCCTTCTATCTTCAAATTGTGCCCCTTGTTCTTGCACACCTTTTTTGAAAGATGCTACCTCTTGGACTTTGTTGATTCCCTTGAGGTACTTGAAAGTTTCTATCATTCCCCTCTCCTCCTTTCCTCAAGGCTATACATATTAAGCTCCTTAGTCTTTCTTCATATGTCTTCGGTGCAGACCCTGCACAATTTTAGTTGCCCTCCTCTGGACAGCTTCCATCCTGTCTATGTCCTTGTGGAGATTGGGTCTCCAGAACTGCATAGTACTCCAGATGTGGTCTCACCAGCTGTCGGTACAGAGGATAATAACTTCTTGTTTTCTACTGGTGATGCCTCCCTTATGCATCCTGTATCCCCCAGCCCTCCTTGCTGCCTCTCACATTGCTTGCCCACCTTTAGGTCATCTGATATGACTACCCCAGGTCCCTTTCCATTTTTGTTGTTGTTAGTATCTCCCCCCATTGTGTACTCTTCCCTGGGTTTTGCTTCCGGTGCATTACCTTGCACTTCTTAGCATTGAATCTAAGCTGCCCTACATTTGGCCATTCCTCTAACCTTGCCAAGTCCCTTCTCATCCTTTCCACCCACCTTGTGCATCAACTCTGTTGCAGATCTTTGTGTCATCTGCAAGAGACACTTTCCTCCAGTCCCTCTGCAATGTCAAGCTATAAAGACATTGAGAGGACCGATCTAATACTGAACCCTGCGGTGCCCCACTGCTAACCCCATTTTTTCAGAGTGGACTCCATTTACTATTACTCTCTGTGTCCTGTTCTCCAGCCATTCTTTACCCAGGCTGTCATCTTGGGACCCACCCAGGCTGGCTAACTTGTATATTAATCTTTGTGTGGGACTGTGTCAATGCCTTGCTAAAGTCTAGGTAGGCCATGTCCACAGCCCTCCCTGATCAACTACTTTGGTCACCCAGTCAAAGAAATCTATCAGATTTGTCCTGCATGACCTTCCCACTGTGAATCCATGCTGCCTTGGGTCCTGTGCCCCTCTGGCCTCTAGATACACAAAAATTATTTCCTTCAGAAGTGATTCCATCATTTTCCCTACCACTGAGGTTAAACTAATAGGTCTGTAGTTTCCTTCTTCTGCCTTGCTCCCACTTTTGTGAAGGGGAATCACATCTGCCCTCCTCCAGTCCTCAGGTACCACACCATCCTCCCATGATTTGTTAAAGAGGGTAGTCAGTGGTGTCACTAGTTCTACCCTTAGTTCTTTTTAGAATTCTGGGATGAATCCCATCAGGCCCATTGCTTTGTCCACCTTCAGTTTTAGAGCTCTTCAGAACCCTTTCTTCTGTAAATGGGCTGGTATCAACTTCTGTATCCAGAGTGTTTCTACTGTTTGTTTCAGGAACCTCCTCTTCCTTTGCAAATACTGAGCAAAATATTTGTTTAGTATTCTGCTTTTTCACAGTCACCTCTGCCCACCCTCCCTCCCCTTTATAAGCCTCACTATCCCTCCCTTGGTCTTCCTTCACTCCCTGATGTACCTATAAAAGGTTTTATCCTCCTTCTTTACTGAGTTGGCTATCTTTTCCTCGGTTTGGGCCTTTGCTGTTCTGACTGCCTTTCCAGCTTACTTTTGCTTTAACTGATACAGTTCTCTGTCCTGTTCCTTCTGTGATTCCTTGTACTTCCTGAATGCTTTCTTTTTCTCTTGAACCTTCACTGCCACTTCCTTTGAGAACCATAGTGGTTTCTTACCTCGTTTCGTTTTGTTTATTTGCTTTACAAAAAGGCTTGTTACCTCTGTGATGGCAGTTTTATTATTCCCCATTGTTCTTCCCACCTCCTTCCTGCCCATTTGCTAGTGCATTCTTAGGCACTCACCCATTTTAGCAAAGTCAGCCCTCCTAAAATCCAGTACCTTTGTCTTTCTATGGCTTGACTCTATTGCTGTGTTTATTGTGAACCATACTGTTTGATGGCCGCTAGTTCCAGATGGCTACCCACTTCTACATCTGGATCTCTCTTCATCTCCATTTGGAGAGAACCAGGTCTAAGATTTCTCCTCTCCAGTGGGCTCCAATACTAGTTGTCTAAGGCATGCCCCCTGTAGGGCATCTAGAATAACCTCACTCTTAGAAGTGGCTGCTGCAACTGCACTCCAGTTAACATCTGGCATATTCAGATCACCCATCAGCAATATCTCCCCTTTATCTGCCATTCTAAGTATACTTTCTATCATTTCCTTGTCCATTTCTCCCCTGAGAGGGGGGTCTGTATACAACCCCTGTGCGGATTGTGGTGCCATTGCCTGCCTCCAAATTGACCCACAGTGCTTCTTCTCCTCCCTGTTTACCCTTTTGTTCTGTTGCTTTGATTTCTTCTCTTATGTAGAGAGCTACTCCTCCTCCTCTTTTACCCTCCCTGTCCCTCCTGTAGATAGTGTATCCTGGTATGTTTACATCCCAGTCATGGTTCTGTGTGTACCATGTTTCTGTGACTGCCACGATATCCAGATCTTCTCCTCCATCAGGCCACTAATTCAGGTAGTTATTACCCAGACTACGGGCATTGGTACTCATTGCTCTCCATTTTTGATGGCTTTACCTTCTGTAGCGGCAACCCCCACTGACCTTTCTACATTGGTCTTTTTCTCATTTAGTACCCTGTTTTGTAGGGGGAGGCTGGGATTTTCCTGCTGCTTATCAGTGCCTTCCCCCTTGACTAGTTTAAAGGCTTGCCAATAAGCATTTAAACCGATTGCCAAAGACTTGTTCCTTCCTGGACAGATGCAGACCATCCTGCCAGTATAGGCTGGTGTCCCTCCAGGTGGAACCCCAGTCCTAATGAAGCCAAACCCTGTGCCCACACCATTTTTCAACCATTTGTTAAACTGCATGGTGCAAAGTACCCTCACCTCACTCATGCCACTGACAGGCAGCACCTCTGAGAAGGATACTGTGAGTGCTACTTGTCTTAAGCCCCTCCCCAACTCTACAAAGTCCTTTGCACTGCTCTAATCTCATGATGAGCCAAGTCATCTGTCCCTAGGTGGACAATGACATCCAGCTCAGACTCCTGTGCAACTGTTCTCGTGATCCTAAGGATGCGCTTCCTGTCCCTCCAAGCCATGGCACCAGGCAGGCACCTTACTTCAGTTTTCCCTGCTCCCCCCAGTTCTATCCCCCTAATAATTGAGTCCCCCACCAGGGCTGCTTTCTTTCCCTGTAGTGCCCTCTGCCTCCTTCCTGAGGAGCCTCCTTGTGACAGTTGTCTGCCCTCCTTAGTCTCCTCTCGATGGTGCATCCACAGGGGAACTATGCTCCTCCAGCATGGTGTATGGATTGTGGAGTGTAACAACTGACTGGGTGTGCCTCTGTTCCACCACCCTTACCCTCCCTGAGCCCACTGTGGTCCAACTGCTGTGCTTTCTTCACAACCTCTGAGGTAGTGGTGGTGGCTGTGGTGCTCCCTGGATGGGGGAGGTTCCCTTGCCACTGTCCAGTGCGGCCTGAAGATGGGCAACTTCCTCCCTCAGGGCAGATAGTTGTCTGCAAACAGGGCAGCATCTCAGCCTCAGAAAAGACTCCCGGAAGACTGCTGCCCCACAGCCATTACATTGTACTACTCCCCACATAACTGTCTACCTTGTTTAGTTTTTTTTTGTTTGTGTGTGATTGGTGCGTTATATTGAAATATATGTATTTATATAATGTGTATGCTTACATTGTCAGTGCAGTGTGCTAGACAGGATATGACAGTGATGTGTACCTTGCCCTCTTGAGGAAATGATGTCAGAACCCCAGGTATAAATGAACTATTTCCAGGGGTGGGTGGGGTGAGGGGTGGGAAGGGGTTGGGCCTAAACTGTGCCCTCATGAAACAATCAGCTAAATGCTCTGACCTACCGATGTGATGAGTGCCTTCCTGTCAGCAAGATGCCATACATGACAATTTGTAATACTGCTTCAAACCAATTTGACAGAGAAAATACCCTGCTAATCAAACAGAGAAAAATCCAAACATCCAAGTCAGACACAGGTAAACCTCCCCAGCTCCAAAAGAGCCTGGTGACTTGTGCTCTGAAAACAGTCAGCCCCAAAACACGTCAGCTGTGCAGAAGGGCAGACACAGAAAACAGTATTTAGGCTATCTGGGTTTAAACTCTTCCTGCACTGAAAACCTTAACACTTGTAACACAAGTAAAGCAAACTCCACCTCCCTCTGTTGATTGAAAGACTGCCTTTTCTGATAATTCTAAGTTGTTTATTTCACCCTTCAGTTAGAAGTATCCTCCACCTGAAGAATATTAACTTTCCTAAGGAATCTGCTTCAAACCAAAGACAATTGTAAATTGTAAGGTTCACCTCCCTCTGTTGTGAGCACTACTCACTTTCTTGCAAATCTTAAGTCCAGTGTTGCAGCTTGCAGCCAGAGGTAGCTTCACCTGAAGACTATGAGATTATCTGATGAGTCTGCTAAAATTAGTACTTTTATCAAGGTCTGTAAGATTCTTCCAGAGCTATTGGCTGTTAAGTAGCTGTGATGTAAGCACTTCCTGACACAGTCTGGCTTGGCCTTATAAGGCACACTGAGGTAAACAAAAGAAAAAACAGTTTCCACCTCCTCGGCACTGTCTGGGTGCAATACACAGCCTGTAACCTGCTCTCAATTCAGGGCTTATGACAAATTCTTAGCCCAGTGAATACTCCCAGTATTACAAATATTGCAATGCAAACAGTCAATCACTAACTCCAATCAAGTCAGAAGGGCAGAAACACAGAAAACAGTAAAATCTTAACAATTGTAACAAGTAAAGCAAACTCCACCTCCCTCTGTTGATTGAAAGACTGCCTTTTCTGACAATTCTAAGTTGCTTATTTCACCCTTCAGTTAGAAGTATCCTCCACCTGAAGAATATTAACTTTCCTAAGGAATCTGCTTCAAACCAAAGACAATTGTAAATTGTAAGGTTCACCTCCCTCTGTTGTGAGCACTACTCACTTTCTTGCAAATCTTAAGTCCAGTGTTGCAGCTTGCAGCCAGAGGTAGCTTCACCTGAAGACTATGAGATGAGACAATTTGAAGATGGGGGGACAGCTCAGGGGCAATGTGAGGAAGTATTTTTTCCAAGAGAGGGTGGTGGATGCATGGAACTGCCTTCCTGAGAAGGTTGTGGGGTCTAAAACTGTGGGAGAATTCAAGAATGCATGGGACAGACGTAAGGCAATTCTTGTGGGAGGTAGGAAGAAATAGGCTGTTGGTTAACTAGGATCTGCAGCTTATCCAGTAGGTAGGGAAATGGGCAGACTAGATGGGCCAAGTGGTCCTTATCTGCCATCAAAGTCTATGTTTCTATGTTTCTACTAGGGTTTACTAGGTGTCTTGGGGCATAAGAAGGCTGTTAGCCTATCGAGAATTTCCCCCACAATTGTGTGGAATATAAGAGTTAGTTGGTACTTGACCACAGAGGCCTATTTTGAATGTTTCAAAATCTTTGCTATTCATAAGATGGTCTGGTAATTTATTTCATATTCTTGCCACTCTTATTGAGAAAAAATGAAGCCTTTTATTGGTCTTTGCTTTCTCAGTTTCTAGCTGTTTTGAGTGCAGTCTTGGTACTATCTTTCTGTCTGCCAGGCACATCCCACATTGTTGCATTAGGGTAGTTGTTTATAAGATTTTAAAGAGGAACAAAAGATCTTCCCTATGATGCTTTAACTCTAATGAATGCAGATTCAGTTTCTGGAGTCTGTCTGGGTAGCTCAGCTGTGATAAATGTGGTACCATTCTGGTTGCTCTCCTCTGAATGTGCTCAGCTGTCTCTATGTCCCTTTTTAAGTAAGGATTCCAGAAGGGTGACCCATAGTCCGAGTATGGCCTGATGTTCTATAGAGGGGAATTATGCACTGTTCTGTTTTAGTGACAAAGGTGCAGTCTATTCTCCTAAGAAGTGCATTGGAGTGTTTTGCTAGTTTGTTACAGTGGTCAGCTGAAGAAAGTTTGTTATTAATTATAATTCTGAGACCTTTTTCACTGCTTGCTACCTTTAGTAAGGTGTTGTTTAATTTATAAGACTGAATTGGGTTGTTTTTACCTAGATGTAAGACAGTGCACTTTTCAGTATTGAAATCCATTCCATTTGTTTTTGCCCAAGTCTCAATTTCAGATAGGTCCTTAAGTAGTTGATTAATGTGATCTAGGGAATCTACTCCCCCCCCAGCTTGGTATCATCTGCAAACTTTGATAGAAAGGTGTTTGAGCTGACCTGCATATCTGAGATAAACAAATTAAACAATGTAGGTCCAAGGACAGAGCCTTCTGGGACCCCACTGGTAACTTCACCAATGTCTGATAGGGTTCCATTGATTTTTACCCATTGCGTTCTATCTGTCAACCAGTATTCTACCCAGCTGACTAGGTTGGTGGAAATTCCTAAGTGTAAAAGTTGGTCAATTAGTTCCTCATGCATTACCCGGTCAAAAGCTTTACTGTAATCTGAGAGAATAATGTCCATTGGAATACTGGAGTCAGCCCCCTGATTTATGTAATTATAAAAGGCTACAAGGTTGGAAGTGGTTGAATGGCCCTGCTTGAATTCGTGTTGGGTCAAATCACTAATATTTAATATTTGAAGTTCTGTTTCTAGTATGGATTTAATGATTTTTTCTAATAATTTGCAAGGTACCAAGGTTAAACTGATGGGTCAATAATTTTCTGGAGTTGATCGACTTCCCTTTTTAAAGATGGGTTTTACATGGGCTGTCAACCAATCAAGGGGGACTGCAAAATCCTCAAGGGATTTATTAAAGATTATGGTTAAGAGGAGACAGATAATGTTAGCTGTTTCAGATATGAATCTTGGACTAATTCCATCTGGTCCTGGACTTCCCTTTTTATTATGTGTTTTTAGGACATCTTTTGTGTGACTGGTAGTTATGAAATAATGATTGGGTATATTTGTTGTTTTTGTAATTTGGACAGAATTTATACCCATTTTGGAAAAAAACAGAACAGAAGTAATTGTTTAATTTATCGGCTGTGTCTTTATCTGATGTAATGAAAATGTTTTGTTGACTATTAGTGGTCCTACTTGCTTAGCAGTCACTTTTTTTTATTTAGATAGGAAAACAATAATTTATGTCCATCTTTGGTGTGTGCAATTTTGAATTCAAGATTTCGTTTAGATGTGTAAATTGCTTTTTTAACATTTTTTTACAGAGGCCCTATAGAGTAATATAATTTATTATTATTTGGACATTTTTTAAGTTTTGAATAAAGCTATTTTTTATGGTTGATTAGTTTCTTTATGTTGTTATTTAACCATGTAAGAATCTGCCCTTTGTTATTATATTTCCTTTTTGTTGGGACTAATTTCACTTCCAGATCTAAAATATTTTTTAAAGCTGTTCCATGCGTCTTCCAAAGTAAGAGGTAATATTATATTTTCCCATTGCATGCTACTTAAATGGCAGTTAATTAATTTGAAGTCAGCTTTCTCATAGTTCCTTAGTGGCGTGTGGTTACCAGGGTATTGTTGATGTAGACCAAATTGAATGGATTTGTGGTTGCTATTACCCAGGGGGGTCAGACAAACAGAGGTTGGAGATATTATTGTCGGTAGTGGTTAGTAGGAGGTCCAGTATGCTGTTTCCTCTAGTAGGTTCAGTGATTAACTGATCTAATCCTAGATCAATTATACTTGAAATAAAGTTCCTTTCAGTTTCTGAATTTCCAGTTAAATTCTCCCAGTTAATGGTTGGTAAATTAAAGTCCCCTAATATTAGTGCATTTCTCTTGTTTGCAGGTTGCTTAATTTCTGTGAGTAGGATGTCAGTGTATTCTGATTTTGCAGTAGGCAGTCTGTAGCATGTCCCCACTAATATTTGTGGTTGTCCTTTAAGTTGTATTGTGACCCATAGGATCTCGGTGGAAGTTTGCATGTTATTCTTGAATGAGGAGCTGTTGTTCCTTACGTACATACAAATCCCCGCCCATTCTGTCTTTTGGTAAAGTTTGAAACCTGGTATGTTCTTTGACCACTCCAAATTGGTATCCCACCAGGTTTCAGTTACTGAGATGATACCTAAGTTTAATGTATTAATTTTGACTTCCAGTTAAGCTATTTTAAGAGTATTTAATGACCTTGCATTAAATGGCAGTATGTTACATAACTCTTGGGTGTTCAACCTATTATTTAGAGACATGGAAGTGGGTCCATTCTCCCCCTTGGTTGTCAGTTTAAAGAATTAGAATTGAAAGAAGCATTTTTTTCCCCCAGGATGGAACTCCCTCTCCTGCTTAGATGTAAGCCATCCCAGCAGAAGAGGGAGGGTATTTCATAGAATTCCTCCCAGTGAGTTAGACATGGGATATTTTGTTTAAGGCACCACTTCTGAAACCACTCATTCAGGGCCTTGATTTTGTTTGTTATGGCGGTGGTTGCTCTGGGTACTAGGAGAATTTCTGAGAAGCATACATCGCAGCCCCTTTCCACCAATATGTTGTTCAGGGCTATATAATCCTTTTTGAGCTTTTTTTTTTTTTTAGCCAGGAGTAGCACACTAAGCTGAAAGCTTTTTTACAGTTGCATCCTGGGAGCACAGGGAAGTTAAGTGACTTGCTCAGGGTCACACAGTATGTAAGTGGAAGCTGTGGGATTCAAACCCAGGTCTGGTCTACTGGATGTCACCAGATTTGCAGCTCAGAGCCTTAAACCACTGCGCTATACTGCCTCCCTTAAGCTCAGTTAAGGATATCCTGTTGATATCATTGGTACCTGTGTGGATTACCACTAGTGATTTATCTGTTTTATCCTTAAATATTGTACCCATTTTAGTAATGTTGGATACTCTTGCCCCCCCTGAAGCTAGAACACATACAATTGTTTTTGTCTCGGTTACATATTAGTCTGTCTGTGTGTTTGATGATAGAATCACCTAAGACAAATGTTGATTTATGGTGCCAGGTTGATTTATGGGTTTTTTGTTTGGAATTAGAACTGTCCTGCCCTTTGGAGTGTGGGGATTGTAATGGGATATGCTCAGAATTGTTGCATCTGGTGTGCTTTTGGGACTGATAATATGCAGTTTACTGGGTGAGTCAGAATTATCTAGTTCTATGTTCTTGGATATGGGGTCATCATCTATTCTTAGTGAATCAAATTTATTTTTTAGAGGTATGATCAGGGCACTAGTATAGACTTGGCCTCCTCTCCTTTTAGTTTTGTATTTCTTTGTTGGCATCAAGGCCCATGTGTCTTCAGTCATCATTAAGTTTGGTGAATTTTGTGCAACTTGTATGGAACTATTTACATTGGTTTCCAGGTTTGTTGTGGTTGTAGTTTCAAGGTTAGATACCATGGAATCTATATAGTTTTCCAGGTCCGTTATATCAGATTTTACCATTACCCTGGCCTGGTGTTTTGCTATTTCATCCTGTAGATTGGTAATAAGTACACAGTTCTTACAAGTGAATCCCCATATTTGCTCCCCAAGACTATACATTTCACATATCTGCCAACAATTTCCAGGAGTATTCATGACTGTTATCTTTTAAGTTTTCCTTGTATAGTACTAGGTAAGGTATTTAAACTGTTTGTACCTGTTTTATAATCTGGTTTGGATTTATTTGTCCTAGTTCCCATTCCTGTTGACCTTTAGAAGTACTTACTTTATGGCCTGTGAGTATATTGTGGCCTCTTGTCCCCGGCATCCACAGATGACACAGTAGACACGTGCTGACACATGTGCCTCAGTGCGCAGCCCCATGCACACTCACCCTGCTTGCTAGCAGAGCCTAGAAATAGCGTGAAAACCAGAAGTAGGTAAGCGCCACACCTCTGGTTTCATGCTCCTCTCGAGTGCTTGAAAACAAGTAAAATATGGACAAATTAAAGTCCCCACAGTATTTGGAGCTAATAAATCAGCTCAGATGTCTATTACTGTGCTGAGTGGGAATAACACTGGGGAGGTATACTTGCCTCACAGCCCACCAATGTCCCACAATGCAGAGCAGAGCCCACACCAAGGTTAGTGATACCAGAAGAAGGTATCCCCTTAGTTCATACAAGTACAGTAGATACACAATCACAATCATATACAGTGTTTCATTTAAAAAGTGTTCAGATCACTGAATACCACCTCTCACCAGAGGCACACTACTCCAACTCAGACAGTCTATCTCACAGTCTTTAAGAAAAACTAGACCTCTCTTACTTGACTTCTTCACTAGTGCATACTTCACAATTTAGGCTTTCTTGGTAGAGATCCAAATGTGTAAACTGTAAATTCAATTCCTCAGGAAGTGTAACAAGACAGGTCAATAAATCATCATTCTTAGATATTCTAGAATTATTAATGGTAGAAGGGGAGAGAAGGGATTTGACAGAACCACAGAGTTTTGGGGGACTGGACAAGTTCTCCACTTGTTATTTTCCTTTTGCAATTCTTTCTTTTTTTCCTATGTTGGTTTAAATCTTGAGTACTTTTACTCTTTTTTATATGTAAACCAAGTGGTGTCTCTAACCCTTATCAGTTTAAAAAATATTTTTATTTAGCCACTTGAAATTCCTTCCACTCACTGTTCTTCTAATAACTGGGGCACAAGAGTTCACCCTTTCCATGAAGGATTCAATACAAAAGTCAAGTGCACAGTCTACATCTGGTGTTATTTTTAAGTATGCCCACTTCACTGCCGACAGCCTACGCAGGAAGTGTGGGACATCTAATTTAGAATAGTCTCTTAGTTCCAAAATTTTTGGAGGAGGCTTGACCCTATCCCCACCTTTTCAGATTCCAAATGTGGGGTGATGATCACTGATACAATCGGAGACCAAACCACTAGCTACAATATGATCATTTCTATTTCTGAGAAACCAGTCAAGTATTGTATGTTTATTTAATTTTAGGTTAAATCAATTTGGTGTAGTAATCAATTGTTTTAATCCAGAACAAAGCAAAACATTCACATATTTAATGATGTTTTCTCACTCCCAATTAAGATTAAAGTCTCCTACAACGATTAATTCCCTTTACCAGGATTTGACACCAAGTCAATAAAATCATGAAAACCTTCAATATTATTTTTCCGGGGGTTGCATATAAAATATCAACTTTTTAAATGCACATATTTTAACCTGAATTCCAAGGTGTTCACAATGATAGTGTGCAAAGTTATCAATGATGAGAGGCTCTAAAACCCAGGTACTGCTAACATAAATCATTACCCCTCCCCCTTTTCTCTTTGTCCGGTCCCTTCTAAGAGTAAGATAGTTTAAAATTGTTAGCTAATTGTCTGGTGTTGGGGGTTGAAGACAAGACTCAGTAATGGCTATTATATCTGGCATGTAGTATGTAACCCAAGCCTCAACCTCATGCATTTTGGAAGCTAAACTTCTAACATTAAAATGTGCAATCTTTAAACACCCTTTCACAGTTTGAAAATAATCTGCGTGCATTTTGTTTTGAACAGACAAAAGTCCTGGATTCAATTTAACATCAATACGCAGTAATAATAATCTAGAAATAAATGTTGAAATAAAATTATATTTAACACCTACGCAAGTAGAAAAAAATGTTCTAAGGAGAAAGCTTGTATTATATGCCAGAATCGTATAGTTAGAACCAAGCATTTGGACCTGAGATAAGCAAACGTCACCACTTGTGAAACCTCTGGGCCTCCCACCATCACCAGGTTCCATATCAAAACAGTGCCAGCAAAATGGCATGGACAAACAAGAGTGAGGGAAAACAGCAACTTCCAAAACCATGACCAGCACAACAGTGCAGAACCCAAAAATAAAAATCTGTGACAAGAATCACTGACCGGGTCTTCTGTTGTCTTTCTGTGGGGGAGCTTTACCCCCATACTCCCCTGCAAATATATATTCATCACAGAGGAGAGGACCAACTCAGTGACAAGGAGAAACTTTCAAGGGGATATTCTCTGGGGGGGATGCAACCTGGGGAGGGTGACAACATCAAGAGGTGGTGAATTTAATAATGCCACTCCGGGGGGGAGCCTTACTCAATGAGAGTGACAAAGTTTGGGGGGGGGAATTAGACCCCTCACAAGATTTAAACCCTGGCCTCCCGCATGTACCAACAGCATACACTGGTGGTGACTCTAACCTCAACGCTACACTGGCAGCATAGTTCATAGCCCACAGTGGCCACATTACATAGCTTGCCTACATCACTGTCTCCCTTGCTAAACTAACCATTTGCTGTAAAAAGGCTGTAGCTAACATTCCATTTGCTACTATAACCTCATTATTTTTTCCTCTCTATTTTTCCTTAGCTGTCTTCACAAGATACCCTAACACCACCATCTCACAAGTAACTGCACTTTATGACCTTGGTTTAAACTTGATAACTGCATGAGCTGGGATGTACTGAAATGCAAATTGTAACAAGTTTGTCACCCGGAGGTTTCCCTTACTAACAACAAGTAGTTGGGAAAAAGAAAAGGCCTCTGTATTTATAAATTAGTTGTATTTAAACTTAGAGAAACAAAGCTTTAAGTCTAGGCAGTCATCTTGCTTCATGTCTCCACAATACTCCACCCAGATATGTTTTTACGACCTTGTTTTGTTCAGATTGCACAAAAATGGATGAGAGTTAAAATCTGAAACTTTCAAATTTGTTAGATTTAGACCCAAGGCAATCACTGTGCTATTTGGTTTGATTGGAAATTTGATTGGAAAAGGTGTAGATTTGAAATAGTTAACAAAATAAGTCTCCATTTTTGAACATGCCATTTTCACAAATTTTTCATAAGGTTGGGTTTTTTTTGTGAAAATGAAGTGTCCATTTTTGTGACAGAAGAATGTTGTTTTTATCATATGTGATGAAAATGGCACTCATTGTTACAAAAATGAAGCTGAGCATTTGCTGCTCCACAAAGCCACTATGCAGCATATGAAATTGTTGCCATTCAGTGGCTCATCCAGTCACCAGCACTGATTGAGTCCTTCCTCAGTGCAAAAGCTGCCCCATGGCTGTTTGTGACCTGGAGATTGGGATCTTGTTCCCACTGTCAGCACCAATCAAGTTTCTCACCCTTGTCAAAGCTGCATTTGGGCTATTTCTAAGCCAGCAGTCAGGTGCTAATCCCTGCCACCAGCACTGATTGAGTCTATCCATTGTCCTTCCCTACCCCTGTCAGTGCTACTCTGTGGCAGTTTGGAAGCTGGCAGTTGAAGAGGTCATCACTGTTGCAGTCACTAGTCAAGTCTGTCATTGTCTTTCTCTTCTACACTACCAAGACCACTATGTGGTGATTTACTGCATCCACCATCCAGTAAAAATCAATACACACCCCACCTTACCCCCCTGTGGCAGCCACCATCTGTCTCCCTTCAGATACCACCCGAAAAAAAAATATATAGTCTATGATTGGCTGACCAGCACAGTGGGCTCCACCTCATATGTTCACTATCTATTGAATGCAACTGGGAGCTTTCCAGCAAGGAGCCATTTATAACTTTCTTAAATGGTGTCTGGGGGGAGGGTGGTGGGCACTTCATGCCGGAGGTGTAAGGTGTAACATTTTTTGACTGAGTCAGGGAGGAGTGGGGTTGCATTTGTTTTCACAGCACTTTTCACAGGATAAACTGTACTTATAAATCCCACTGAAATGTGTTTTCTTCGGGGGGGTCAACTGAATTCCACTGTTTTTGGGTGGAATTTACAAGTAACTGCTAATCTGGTCATGGGCGGGGTGTTTAGGATATTAATCAAGTTTCATGGAAAAAACATTAAAAATGAAAAAGCTATGGCTGAAACAAAATTTTACTTGGACAAAGAAAAACTATATCCATGAGCATGCAGTGTTTGATTTTTGTCAGACTTAGTTTTTTTTGGGGGGGGTATTTTAGACATCCTGCAAATAGTGTAAGTCACTCCAGGGCTCAGGCAGGCTCACAGCCAGCACAGTGGGACTCAGCATCAGCCTGAAGAGGCCTACCCCCCCACCCCCCAAGCACACAAACTAGTCGAACTCAGGAGAGCTGACAGCGAGCACAGAGGGACTCAGCATCAGCCTGAAGAGGTCTACCCCACCCCCCCAAGCACACAAACCACTTCTGAGCTCAGGAGAGCTCACAGCGAGCACAGGGGGACTCAGCATTGGCCTGAAGAGGTAATAATTCTTGCCTCCTGCTCAACTTGTTTCCTGGGGGAATTGGACATGTTACAGGTGTTTTTTTCTGTCTCCACACCACTGCTGATATGTTCTGCTGCCTTGTATTTATTGGTGCTACAACGGGATTTCAGGGGACTGCAACCTGTGCTTTAAAAGTCTGGGATAGTGATTCTGTGCAATTTCTACCTGTTTACTGACATTTACAGATGGCTAATTTCTGGTAGTTCTGGTATTGTTTTTAGACATTTGTACCTGTGTTAGGTTCTGCAGCTTGTGGTAGGGGGCTTCTGCAGGGACACAGCACTCCATGCTGGTGTTCTTTCTGACATCCTCCATAGTTTTGTTCTCTGCTATCTCCCCCCTCCAGTGTTTTGCTGTGCATGCGCGGTCAGGACCCTGTCTCGACATATTCGTTAAGTTCTTGCGCATGCGCAGTAAGGCTGGCCTGCTTCCCGCTGCATCCTAAGTAATCACCCTGTCTTTGTTCTCTTCCTTTTAGGCCTACCCCCACCACCCAAGAACACAAACCACTCCAGTGTGCCAGAGAGCTCACAGCCAGCACAGGGGGACTCAGCATCAGCCTGAAGAGGTAATAATTCTTGCCTCCTGCTCAGCTTGTTTCCTGGGGGTGTTAGCCTGTCGATGCTTTACATCAACTGCCCCACCAAAGCTCAACCCTTAATTTAAGCACTTCTTTGGTCACATGACTTCCTACCAGCCATTTTATAACTCCCAAGTTTCCCATTAGCAGATTATAGGACTCAGCCACTAGAGGGACTTTCATCCTCCTGCTCCTCTTACCTTCTATCTCTCCCATCCCTCTCTCTTCCATTGACTCTCCCTATCTCCCGGCCCCACTACTACTCCCTAGGCTAACCTCTATGCTACCCTAACCTTCAGTCCAACTTAAGCTCTACCCCTCGGACCTCCCCACTTCACCTCCCTCCCCAGTCCCAGCCTCTCACTGCCCCCCTGCAGTGTCCTTCCTTCAACCACCACCAAGAGTCACAGCTGTGCTCCTGGTTTTGCCACTCCAACCCATCGAAGGGTTGCCCTGTGCCTCTGATCCTCAGTCACCTCTGGGTCTCTGAGCAGTGCTCCCAACCAGGATTTGAACTTGGTACCTTCTGCACTGGAGTCCATCACCCTACCACTGAGCCACAGAGACCTCCATAATGATGTGTGTCAGTGTGCCCCACTTATAACGCCCCTGGGCCACTGCCTCATTGATACTGCTAACTGGCCACCCCTTCTCACACTGCCTGCTCAGGTTCCTCCTGATAACTCTCTCTATCCTGCTTCTTGGTCCCCCTTTCCCCCTCATGACAGCCGCCTCCCCACACCTCCCACCTTCACAAGCCAAAATCGACCACCACCCACCCTATCATGTCCTGTCATTCATCCCCCGCCCCCCCACATATCTCCCAGATGTAATACACCAGCACACACCACCTTGCTGGATCACTTTTCTATCCTATCCAACACTTGTCACTCTGGTCATCCCATGCACTATTTGCTCTACAACCAGACGGCAGCTCTCCCTGACACATAGGCAATGATCCCTTGCTCTACTCAGAGTCCTTGCCATTCTCCTTCTTATTTCAGGTAATGTTCACCATAACCCAGGCCCTGTGATGCCCAGCCTGAGTTGCACACACCATGGGCTAAGGATAGCTGCAATGAATATCTGCAGCTTACCCAATAAGACTGTGGGCCTTCAATGTTGGATGCTGCAGCATCAGCCTGATGTCCTAGCCCTCTCTGAAACCTGGCTCTCCAAAAGGACACCTGATGCAATGGTCACCTTCCCAGGCCTCACCCTACACAGGAATAACAGAGTAGGCAAATGTGGTGGGGGGTGTGCTGTGTATGTCCGAGACTCCTTGATTTGCCATGCACTTCCAACACCCACTCTAGACCATGGTGCCCAAGTCTTATCCATAGAACTCACCCCAGAACCATCCAGAGCCCCCTAACTATTACAGTAGCTTATGTACCCTGAGAAACCAAGCTCCTGCTATACAATCCCTCGCTAACTACATCTCCAGCTTCCCCCCCCAAAATAGAACACATCATAGCTGGTCACTTTAATGTAAACTGACTTCCCAGTTCAGCATCCCAAATCAAGGATACATTTGCTGCTTTGGACCTGACCCAGCTCATCAATCAACCAACCAAGGTGAACTCCACTAAGGACTCAAGCTCTTTGACTGACCTTCTTCTTACAAACCATCCCCACAGAATCCCAAACCTGGTGGTCCCTCCAGACTCCCTAAGTGATCACTCTCCCATACTATTTTCCTGGTCTTGTTTACAGCGGAAACCTGAATCACACAAGTCATCCCGGCACCATCTCTGGCCTAGAGGCCTTACTAAACTTAGGAAATACCTAACCCTCTGGGATTGGTCCCCTATCTCTCAGGCACCCTCCGTAGTTGAAGCCCTTCATTACTTTACCTGCTCCTTTAATAAGGTATGCAATATCTATGTCCCTTTCTCAAAAGTGCAGTCCAGGAAGTGTAATGCCACCTGGATTACACCTGAACTGCTCCATCAACTGAAGCATAGAGACGAACTGTAGCATAAAGCAGTCACCACCAGCTCGCATGCTGACAGGCAGGCCTATAAAGCGGTTCATAACAAATGCACTTGGGCAGTAAAGCAGGCCAAATTTGACCACTACAAAATGACCCATGCCTCCTCCTGGGGGAATGCTTGGTTGTTTTGGGACAATATCAAGGAACTCAATGGCAAATCTCAGTTTCCCCTGCCCTCCCTACTAACCATAAACAACATCTCCACCACTGACCCACTGGTCATCGTCGACTGCCTCAACTCATCCTTCTCTGACCTCAATGCAGTACTCCTGGACAACCTTTTCAACCCCACTCTGGAAATCCCACCCCCTAACCTTCAGTATCCCCCCTCCCACTTCAGGGTAGCCACCATGAATGAGGTTAGGCCTTTGCTCGCTAACACCCTCAGTGGCTGTTGCTACTGCAAGGATTCTTTTGATATGAGGATCCTTCATCTAGTGCTAGACTCAGTCCTCTCTCCGTTGACTGACCTCATTAACCACCTATGCCTGGGACAGTTCCCAACAGGCTGGAAGATGGTCACCATCACCCCTATTTTGAAATGTGGTGATAACACATCCCCCAGCAATTACTGGCCCATCTCCATCCTCCTCCCACTCTCAAAAGCCCTCGAAAAGATTATAGCCACCCAGCTCACTGAATACCTGCTTACTAAAACTACATAAAAGCTACATAAACAGCCCTCTAGCGAGCAGGGCACATTAGCATTTATATGCTGGAGTAGACGTACCTCTGGAGAGAGGTGGTGTTCACAAAAAACTATTTTTATATAAACTGTACCAGATTGTGTGATATATACCTTAATTTAAACTCTGTTATCCGGGTACCCTTCTCTTAAGGGTGCTGTCTCTATTACAGCTGCTGGGGATTGTGGGACACTGGAGGGCTTAATCCAGGTCTAGCAGGGCTCAAGTCTATCTAGTCATCTAGCTAGCTGTATGGCACAGGATTAACAAATTCAGTCCTAGAATTGGGTTTGAGGTGCCTGTAGCACTTGTATAGTGCAGTCCACAGGCTTTTTTAAGCTTTTAAAGTTAGCGACAAAACCCGAAGTAAACGTCCACAAACTTCTGGTTTCTCGCTACATAAACAGACCCTCTAGAGAGCAGGGCTAGCACATGTGGAGATATGAGACACAGAGCTGTATTACATGTCTGCTGTGTCCATTGGGGCAGCAGGGGAAAGAGGACCAGGTAGTATAGAAATTGAATTAAAAAATGTGAATAAATCAACTCATACAGTAATACATGAGATATGGAGGTTCCAAACAACTTCTGTTCCTCCTTCCAGATGTTTGGTTGGGGACCTCAAATCACTGACTTTATCTGCAATAGATGTTTGCTGTTGCAGACACTGCAATCTGAAATATTACCAGTTACAGTCAGCCAGAGCTACAAGTCCAGAAACTGAGGCACTGGAAGACTATATAGATCAAATGTTGGGCCAAATTGTTCCCCCGAGACCATTAACATTCCATATGAAATCCCTGGTTCAGTAAGTACTATCTTTAATAATAATCAGCCAGATGATGAAACAGACAACTGGTCTGTGGTTTCCAAACATAAAACCAAACGCAGGGGAGGACAAATATTCTATAGTGCACCCCAGTACCCTTATCCAACAGCTATGAAGCCCTGACTATAGAATCTACAGAGTCTCCCCAAACAGAGAAGATTTATGATCCCTTGGGAACCGATATTGCAGCCTGCCCACCACTAGATAAAGGTCCCATAGAAAAAGATAAAATGAAGACCAATAGTCAAAAAAAATGTCCAAACTTAATATAGAGACTAAATTTGTCCCAGTCGCTGAGGATAATTTGACTCCAGTAAGTCAGAAGACCGTTTCCAAAACTAAAGATAAACAGATCTATGTCATTGGTGATTCCATAATTAAACACCTAGATTGTCCTATCTGAAATGTGGATAAATTTAATCGAACCTGTACTAGCCTAAGAGGGGCAAGAGTTACAGATATTACTACAGTGGTTAAGGAAGTACTAGTAGGGGCAGGTGGTAAACCTCTGTTTGTTATACATGCAGGCACAAACGATATCAATAGATCAAGTCTGACAGACCTCAAGTATGATATTATTGCACTTAACAATATACTGGCCAACAAGGATAGCCTTGTCTGCTTTTCAGAAATTCTGCCTGTACCTACGGCAATAACTGCAATAACAAACAAAATAAAAACCTTTAATGACTGGCTTAGGAGATGGTGCCTCCAACAGGGCATTTCATGTCTTACTCACTGGGAACAATTCTACCAAAACAACCCCTTGTACTGCTGGGATGCACTACATCTCAGTAGAAGGGTTACTTCTTTGTTCGGCAAGAGTGTTCTTTTTGCTATCGATAAACTTTTAAACTAGAAGCTGGGGAGGAGAACAAGTTTTTCTCCTGTCCTCTAGAAAGATCAAGTTGCAATAACACTACTTATGAGATTCTTTCACTGAATGCAAGAGCATTAAATCAAGAGAAAATGGCAGAATTAGAAGCTAAATGCGTATTGGCTAATTATGTGCTTATATCAGTAACTGAAACATGGTGGGACCCTGACTTGATATGGGCAAAAAGACTACTTGGCTATAAGCTTTATCATAAAGACTGTGTAGGTCAAATAGGAGGGTGGGGGGTTGTTTATATGTTAGGGAAGATATAACTTCCTTTCAACTCCCTCCAATTAATGACATTGAAACCATATGGGTCAATGTTCATCATAAGGGTCAACCACAAATAATGGTCGGTACTTGTTATAGACCTCCATCAGCAAATGCCGAATACACCGTTATGCTCCATAAGGAGATATCTGATATGGCAAGTAAAGGTAATACTCTAGTATCGGGCGACCTTAATATGCCTACCATCAACTGGCACATGCTATCTGGAAAAAAATATAGTAAAAAGGATCTAATATCACTTATTGTTGATTTAGGTTTGGAACAGTTTGTTACAGAACCAACACGGGGAGATAATATATTAGATTTGGTCATAACTAATATATGGAATATAATATTTAGTGTAGGTATTAGTGACCCCCTTGGTACTAGTGACCATTCTTCTATAACTTTATCACTTACTATTAATACTGTACAACACATAAAACACACAATTCAAAAATTATGATTATGCTGATTTTGACATTATTAAAGAACATTTAAATAAAATTTCTTAGGAGGAAGTTTTATCCCCTCTATCTTTTGAAATGGCCTGGGAATATTTAAAAAATAAGATCTACGAACTTGAATAACTTTTTGTCCCCCCAAAAAGGAAATAAAACAAAAAGGAAAAAATTCCATTATGGTTTAATCAAACTATTAAGAAATAAATTCGAAATAAAAAAAAATTATATTCTCTCTTAAAAAAGGTGAAGGCATCGATAAAGAACATTCATTAATACAATATAAAATGCATTAAAACAATCTATTTTACAGTCAAAAAGAAGCTCAAATTTCATCTGGCTCACTGTAAAGGCAGTTATAAATCACTTTTTTCTTACCTTAATAATAAAAAAGGGAATAATAGGTACATTAGTCTCCTGTTTGTAAACATTAAGTTAATAACTAATGACAAGGAAAAGGCTGATGCCTTTAATACACAGTTTTGTTCTGTATTTTCCATAAAAGACCATCCTAAAACAAACCTGGGTCCAAACAGTATATCTACAGATTATCACATTTCTGATATTGATACATTGGTAGCTTTGCAATCCTTCAAAAAGACATCTAGTCCAGGACCTGATAAAATTAGCACAAGATTCTTTATAGAAACAGCAGAAGTTACTGCTAAACCCCTGGCACTAATTTTTAATAAATCTCTTCAACAAGGAGTAATACCGTATGATTGGACATTTGCCACAGTAATACCCATCTTTAAGAAAGGCAATCACTCAAACCCAGAGAATTATCGCCCTATAAGTGTAACATCCGTAGTGGGGAAAGTTATGGAAAAAAATTATTAAACAATTACTGGAAGGGGAATCAATTACTAAGAATATAATTGATCCAACACAGAATGGCTTTAATCAATCAATCAATCAATATCTTTATTTATCCAGGCGGGCACCATTGAGCAAGCTCATTTACAAGGTGGACCTGCGGTCCTTAAATAAAAAATAAAAATAAAAATAAGAATAATACAGAAAGTCAAGTTGCAATGGTACAATCAGTAAGAGTACTCAATTCCGAAAACAATGCATATATACAGGTAATAGATATTGAACATAGATCTGCAAGCAGTAATGAGTTTTGAACTTGTGGTCGGTCCATGCCCAAAACTGTAAAAATGTGGGAGGATTAGTGTATGAAGACGGTAGACACTCCAGGTAAAAGATGTCAGAAGTGATAAAGCAGGGTAGAGTCGGGAATGAGGTGGTCTTAAAGGTTGGAGCAGAGTGAGGTATCGGAATGACAGAGAACGCTTGGAGGGCAAGGATAGATCTTTTCTCGAGTGTAGCAGCAACCACAGCTGACAGAGGAATGGGCTGCAGGTGTCATGAGCGCAGTGGAATGGGATGTGGAAGTAGAGGCGGGGTTTGGGTTGGTTCTTAGGTAGGAGCAGAGGAAGGTATTGGGTGTACCACGTACCATTATGGGGGAAAGGATCGATGTAGTCCCCAAGTGCAGCAACATAAGGGGGAATAACGCTGCAGGAGTGCTGAGCGTATAGTATGGGGTATAGGAGTTTGACATTTGAAGCCATGAAGCGGTTAATGGGCATACTCGAGGCGAGAGAACAAGGATGGGTGACTTTCATCGGTGGAGCCGCTGTATAAAAGAGGGTGGTTAGTTAATGTCAAGCAAAGCAATTACAGATTTCCATAATGCCATAGTGATACAGCCTTCTGAACAAATGGATACTAACTGGGATCCTCAGCTTTAGCATTTTTTGAGTTTTGTTCCATAATGATGGAAGTGAGAAGCCAATGGCGGCTCTCCCAAAACGTGTAAGTGCCCTATGTATGTGTAACAAAAGCATTGAGCAGCTTCTAAGGGTGTAGTTTCTGGCAACAATCGGGGACAGACAGTCAGTGATGTAATGGGGGAGTTTGCCACTGATGGCTCTGAGTGTCCAGAATGCGGCATTCAAGTTGTGCCTATATTGAAGTGAGGTCCAGTCTGTGGAGGCATACAGTGCGCAGTGGTGGGTAGAAAAGGGGAGGTTGGTAATGAAGCGTATGGCTCTGTGATAGAGCGTATCCAATTTTACGAGATATGAAGCCGTACAGTTGCTATATATGAAGTCTGCGTAGTCGATTAATGACAGGAACGTAGCTAGTACTAGCCGTTTCTTTGCATCTATAGTAAGAAATCTTCTTAACCTATAAAAAAGACCAAGTCTTTGTCTTAGTTTTTTCAGCAAATCCTCCAGGTGTCGGCGAAGGAAAGTTTACAGTCAATCCAGACCCCAAGGTATTTGAATTTTGGAACGTACTCTAGACACTCTCCCAGCATCATGGTAATTGGCGGGGGGGGAGCAGTAATGCTTGCATGGTTTGCAGGGGAGAACAACATGGCTTTTGTTTTCTTGACGTTTAATAATTTTTTATTAATTAGTTGGAGTTGTAGGAGGTTGAAGTCTTTTTGTAAGTTGACACAAGCTTCTTCTGGTGTAGGACGACTCAGGTAAAGTACTGTATCCTCCGCGAATAAGTGAATACTTGCCTCCTTGATATTGTCATCAATGTTATTCATATACACTGCGAAGAGGAGGGGACCCAATATAGATCCCTGAGGGACGCCTCTTTGTAAGAGTTTAGGTGCAGAAAGTTCACCATCCGCTTTTACCTGCTGGTATCTGTTTGTCAAATATTCACAGAACCAGTTTGTAGAGATAGAGTCCAGCCCTAACAGTTTCAGTGAGTCGAGGAGCAAGTTGTGGTCGACTGTGTTGAATGCTTTGCTTAGGTCAAGAAACACAGCACAAACAGACTTTTTTTGCTCCAGCTCCTGTTGCCATTCATTGGTTACTTTGGCTAGTGCTGAGACAGTGCTGTTGTTGGCTCTGAATCCTGATTGTAGCTGGCTCAGTAATTTTTCTCTATCAATGAAGTATCTCAATTGGCCAGTCACTATTTTTTCCAAGGGCTTCGAGAGTGTAGGCAGGAGAGAAATTGGCCTATAGTTATTAAGGTTGCAGAGATCTCCAGATTTGAATAGCAGGATAATGTGTGCAATCTTCCATATTTGGGGGGGGTACCTTGTGTTAGGGACAGGTTAGAAAGATGGGTAGTGGGCACAGCCAATACATGACATGCTATCTTTAAAAAATATGGTTCCAGTGTATCTGCGCCGGCACTTTTCTTAGTATCTAGTTGGAGAAGTAGGTCTTCTACTCCCTTGAGGGAAACAGGTGAGAATGAAAATTACTGACTTATGGAACTAGCTTTTGGGGGTGTCATGCCAAGCTGGTTGCGTAGTTTACATGCAGGTGAATTATCGAAGGCAAGACCTGCTGTTGCGAAGTGTGTGTTGAATGCCTGCAGTATCTCTTTTTTGTCATTGATTACTATATTGCCAGAGGTAATTTTAGTGGGAAGTGCATTTTGAGATGTGGACCCGGACAGTTCTTTTATTGTAGCCCAAAATTTGGAGGGATGATTGGATACAGTATCTAATTCTGCTTGGTAAAATCTAGCTTTAGTCTCCCTAATCAGTTTGGTGCAGTGGTTCCTGGCTGTTCTAAAGAGGCACCAGTCTTCCTCTTTATTGGATTTGAGGGCAGTTTTCCAGAGTTTATCCCTGGAAAGTAGTACAGCCTTGCGATCATGAGTGAACCAGTGGCATTTTCTAGCCTTTGTGCATATTTTTGACAGAGGCACATGAAGGTTCAGGGCTGAAGTTATGATTTCATGTAGAATAGAGTATGCAGTTTCCACCGATTTTGTGCGGTAGAAGCTGTGCCACAAGGGGGAGTTTTTTAGGTCAAATAAGTATGCCTTTGGGCCAAAAGATCTGATTGACCTTTTGATGGTGAATTTTAGCCGTAGCTGGCACTTTGTGGGCTGCCCAAACCCCAGCTACTAGGCGATGATCACTAATGTCCACGTTGAATGTTCCAACATGAGAGAAGGAGTGAGGCTTATGCACCAGCAAGACATCCAGGAGGGTACTTTTGGCTGGATTTTTCTTGTTGATATGGGTAGTTTCTTCGTTGAGTAGAGTGAAACCATGGGAGTCGCAGATAGATTTAAGAGGGTGACCGGCATCTGATAGCCAATCTTAATTCAGGTCCCCAAGGATAATTGTTTCCAAGGGGCTGGTGTCCTTAATAGTTGTAAGGTAGGACAGGAGCTGAGATCCAGCGGATGGTGGTCTATAGCATCCAATGATTTGGAGTGCCAACGATGGGGATAGTTCAATTTTGATACCCCAGGCACTCAAAACCCACTGCCAGTGAGTTTGAGTTAAGTGCTGATGCCACAAATTTGTCTTTGACATAGATGGCAACCCCACCAAATCTAGAGTGCCTATCGCATCTAAAAATCTGGTAGTTGGGTATATTAATCTCATTGTTTGGTGTAGAGGGTCGTAGCCAGGTTTCTGAGATCACAAGCACATCTGGCATAGTATAAACGGTCCAACCCTGGATAAGGGTGAGTTTTTCTCAGAAGACTGCACACGTTGATGTGCATAAAGTTAATTCCTTTGAGGGATAGCGACTCAGAGGGGAGGTAAGCTTATTTATAGGCCCTGGGTTAAGCTCAACATTGCCAGAACAGAATAGGAGGAGAAGTAACAGCTTTTTTAGAGAATCTAGTAAAAGGCAGAAAGCTTGAAGCTTTTTCTGGCTAGGCATGGAAGAGGAACCGGGGTGCCAGGCTTTGTTTTTTAATTTATGCAATTCTAGAGACACTGAGGCTAATACTCTGACTGAATGGTGCCATTGGTAGTATTTCGAAGAAGTAGGAGGTATAGGAGGAGGCATAAAAGAACATGTGCTAGTAACACTTCGAGAAAAGTAGTCCACTTGGTCCAGCTGGCAAGGAGCCACAGCATAGCATGAGTTGTGAAGAGTCAAGGAGGGCAGGCAGTCTGCAGGATGTGGGTACGGTTTACCCCTAGTGGCTTTAGGCCAGGGTACTCCTATACAACCAGCCTAGTTTCCTTTAATAATTATACAAGTCTAGGACATGATAGTGGGACTCCTATGGATGTTATACTACTTGATTACAGCAGAACCTTCAATAAGGTGCCGTATGGTATGCTCCTTGATAAAATGTCCAATTTAGGATTCTCTAAAGTCCTAGTTAGATGGGTTTCTGGCTGGTTGTCAAATAGACACCAGCAAGTTATTATAAATGGGTCCCTATCAGACATACGGCATGTTACCAGTGGGGTCCTCAAGGGGTCAGTCCTTGGACCCACCTTGTTTAATGTTTATATTAGCGATATGCAGGTCAGTAATGAAAATCTTCTCTCTAAATTTGCTGATGATACTAAATTAGGTGGGGCAGTATTAACAGAAGCAAATAGAATTATTCTGAACAACAACTTAAAAACCTTAGAATCCTGGGCAGTGGACAATGGGATGTTCCTCAGTTCTGGTAAATGTACCATGTCACATTATGGGAAAAATAATCCCAAACAAAATTATGTCCTAAACAATCTGCCCCTTAAAGCTTCCTCATCAGAAAGAGATCTCGGAGTTATTGTCAATAATAAGCTTTCATCTACTGACCACTGCAATAAGGTAGCCAAAAGTTCTAATGCCTTACTCACTCGTATCAAATGAATGTTTGTAACTAGGACTCAGGAATGTATTATTCCCCTTTTTAGGACCCATGTTAGGCCACACTCTGACTATAGGTCTCCTTTTTGGAACCCATACCAGAAATATAATATTGATAAAATCGAGAGGATTCAGAGGAGGGCAAAAAAATTAGTACCTAGATTAGCTAACAGAGATTATCACTTTAGACTGCAGGAAACTGGACTGCACTCTTACAGAGTAGAAGAACTAGAGGTGATTTACTCCTTTTGTACAAAATTCTTAACTCTCAGGATCAAATGGATCAGTGTGGCCTAAAATTTACTAATAGAAGGAGCTCTCCAAGGCTTAACAACAAACAGATTGAAATAAGAAAACCTAACACTACTAAGAGATTAAACTATTCTACTGTAAGAACTCCAACACTGTGGAATACCCTTCCACAATATTTAGTGGATAACCCTTCGAGTTCCTCCTTTAAAAATAATCTAGACCATTGGATGGAGACTAACACATTATTGGTCTAATCAATTTCCCACCATGGTGGTGGGGGACAATCTCAATGGGCCATTGGCCTACTTTTGTCCTATAATACCAAGTATACCAAGTATAGCAAGTACTAACAATCTACTCTGCAGAGAGCAACATGGTTTCAGATCCAGACACAGTACGACCACGGCCCTCACTAAGTTCTCTAACTTCCTTCACGTGGCCCTGGATAAAAAACACCTTGCTGGAGCTGTCTACATAGACCTGTCAAAGGCTTTTGACACTGTCTCCCACACCCTACTCTTAAGCACACTCCACCACACAGGTCTGTCAAAAGGTCCCATTTCTTGGTTTACCAGCTACCTTACAGATAGATCGCAATGTGTCAAAATAAACAACACCCTCTCAACCACCCTGCCAGTCAACTCTGGGGTCCCTCAGGGCTCCATTCTCGGCCCTCTGTTATTCAGCATCTACCTGAACACCCTGCCCAAGTTCTGCTCCTGCAAACTACTCTTGTATGTGGATGACGCACTTCTCTTTGCCTCGCACCCAGATCCCAGCGTTCTGCAGTCCTCCCTCCAACACACATTTAACCAGATTAAGAACTGGTTCATGGACCATAGACTCATGGTCAATGTAAAAAAGACAAAGACCATGCTGTTTGCCCATCGTCAGAACAAGTTCAAGGATGTGCAGCTAGCAATCCTCTCCCACGCTCTCCTTCCACAAGAGTAGGTCCCTACTTTTAAATACCTGGGCCTAACCTTTGACTCCTGCCTCTCATACCATTCACACATTAACACTCTATCCACAACCATAAATGCCCATATAGGATTACTGTATAGGCACATAAATTGCCTACCACTGGAAGCCCTCAACCTGGCCATCACCTCCTCGGTCCTCTCTCTAGTTGATTATGGGCTCACTGTCTACTCAGCCGCCGATCCCATGGCTCTGAAAAAAAATCCATCTGGCCATCAACAAAGCATGTAGACTCCTCTCCAGGGTGGATAATCGTACCCATACGTGTACCCTGTACAACCTGCCAAATCTCTCCTCACCCTGGATGAAAGATTTTGCTATCAAACAAGTCTTCTCACTAAAAAAATTTACCTGGGGCTAACCCCCCTGGGGGTGTCTGCCTCTCTCCAATCTCCCCACACCTCAGTGAACACCCGCATTGCCAAAAAACAGGTGTGGTCTATACCGAGGGTCAAAACCTCATTAGCCCAAAGGTCTTTCCTTTACAGAGCTCCAGTCTAGTACAATGAACTCCCCTCTAATGTCTTCTTCATCTTCAATTTGAGTCCCTTTAAACAAGCTCTCACAGAACATATACTTGCCTCATGGCACTGTCAATGCACCACCTAGTTTAGGAACCTGCCATTTCACCCCGCCTCTGAGCTCCCATTGGCTGGCACTGCTCCTGCACCTATGGTAGTTCTCGCCGTGTCAACTCCATTGCCAGCTGTCATCGGGCCATATTATATCCTCTGCACTTTATTATGCCACTCCAGGCCCCCATAGTGATGCTATCTGCTGCAGTTAATTACCTACTCAGCAGGTCTAGTATTCTATGACTGTTAAATTTAATCTCTTGACAATGCCTCTGTTGGCTGCACACACTTATTACCTATGTTAATTTCTCCACTTCTTCATATACTCGAAGTTGTTACCTCCTTTAGCGAACCTGTGCATTGGTGTACCACTGTAAACTGTAGATTATCTGCTGAATGTATTATACAACCAAGCTGTAATATTGTAAAAAACCTGTAGAACTGTAAGCTGCTGCTGCCTATAACTCTTTATATGCTGTGACTGTATATTGTGTGTCTGTATTGTCCTCTGACTCGGAGCCTTTGTAAATGATTCTCTGACTCAAATGTTGTAATTACTAAAGAATATTAAACAAAATAAATAAATAAATATTACAATATAGACTGCTAAAGTTATACAGTGTTTGCACATGGCAAAAATCAGCCAGAGGCTGAGGTGATTAATGGGTTGTGCCAGATGCCATCACAAGTGTGGGGTAGAGATGCAACGAAATGTTATTTCGCAGGTGGAATTCTGGTGAAATCGCAATTTCGGTGAGCAAAATATTTAGAAAAATTCACACATTCTGTGAAATATTTAGTGGGTGCGAAATGCAGAATTTCATCTGCAAAATGTGGAAATTTCACCAGAAAAATGTGGAATTTCCCCCACCAACAGCGGAATTGCACCTGTGAGTGGCAAAATTCTGCATTTCACGGGCAAAATTTCACATTTTGCAGGTGAAATTCCACATTTTGCCAGAGGAATTTTGCATTTCGCACCTGCAAAATATTTCTCAAAATGCATGAATTTCACAAAATATTTTGTGGAATGCAATTCTGCAATTTCGCTCAACACCAGTGTGGAGTTCAAGGGGATGGGAGTGGCAACCGCACTGGACGAAGCCAAAAAGGATCAACTCCTATTTACATTTCTTAATCAGTTTATTACAGTGACTTTTCATGGTCTGTGTGCCACTTCACCAGAACTTAACTGGTTACTTAAACACTTATAGTGTCTTTGATCCAGTTGTACCATCTCTACAAAACTTCTCCCTTCTTGGACTGCAGTGAGCATGGAAGACAGCTTCTTGAACACACTCTGAGGTTTACTTTTTAAGGAAAAGATCAAATATAATGAACGCACAAGACTTATGCAGCTAAAGTAAAGCTACAAGAACGAAGAGGTTTTGTACAGACAGCACAAGTGGATCAAGGACACCGTAAATGTTAACGTCACCACCTCAGATTTGATAAGGTAGTACACAGACCATGCAGCATCAATGTTATTTGCTGGACATTTAATAAACTGATTAATAAATTTATATAGGAGTTGATACTTTTGTTGTTTCCATTAGGATCTGCTAGACTATACTTAAATTACCAGGGACATCATGAGCTTCGTAAAATTGAATGGGATTCATACGGTATGCCAGAACCATGAATAGGTCCACTAGATTACAAGAGAGGGATTTTACATACAGTAAATATGTATACTGATGGGGATCAGGTGAGGATGGATTCCACTAGACTACCAGGGAGGGATTTTAATTACATATATATTCTGATGGCATTATGTGAGGGGGTCCTCAAGTGCTTTTGTTTTAAATTGTGACAAACATGGCACCACAGGTGCTGGTGGGGAAGATTTGTGCAACCCTGTACCCCATTTCTTTTTTTTCCCATTTGTTTTTGTTTTTCTCCCCATCCCAATCCCAAGCATCCCCGATGTGATGCACACATGTGGAGGCACATGCAAATCTCACCCTATGGGATGACCCACCCTGCCAGTCACTCCGTTACCACCTATGTCTGCCACCTGACCTCTATCCAGTGATGGCAGGACTACGGATGGGCAACCCTCCCATCCAGGAGAGGAGAGCCAATGCTCGATCCTGCTCCCACCCTCCCCAAGTGCGGCACCTGAAGACCTGAGGTTGTCCCGAACCTGGGTCACTGATGTAGCATGAGGTAAAGCATCCAGTGCCTCAGTCCACAGCACCACTGGGCTCTCTTGCTCACCTCATTTCAACAGTTAATAACTGAACATGGATACAGAATAAAAGAATGGGGTGAACATTAGGGTTCACAACCCCAAGGCACACCTCTCACACCTATTCCTGCATGCAGGGTGGAGGTGAGGCCTTAGAATTGGAAGTCAAGGGTGGGGGTGGGGTGTTTGGATTGGAAGCCAAGGGTGGTGGTGGTGGTGGGGTCTTAGGCTTGGGAGCCCTAAGATTTAATTTCCCTACTTTTTTGGCTTCAACCCTAATGGTGCATTAACAAAGTTTTGGCAGTGAATTTCTGTACTTTTTCAGATACTTTATTTGTATCCCTATTAAGGGCCAGTATTCATAAGGTAGTATGAAAAATGGCTATGCTGAAATTTTTGGAGTGAAAATATTAAAAATTACCAAAGTTATGCACATGCATATAAAAATGTCAATGAACACTCATAACTCTGCTATTTTTAGGATTGTTTTTTACCAAATTTTGTACATGGGCTTTTTGTAACCCCACCCAATGAACAGTGGTGCTGTCATTTCATTAATCAGTCCCAAAAGGTGAGTTCACACAGATGCTTCTCCATTCTTTGCCATAGGTGTGAAAAAACATTTTGGGCAGGATGTGAGAAATGACAGCCATACTGTTCATGAGGTGATGTGAATAAAATGGGTACGTTGAAAATCTGGAGTCAAAATATTTTAAATTACCAGAGTTATGCATCTGTGTAGAAACTGTGAATTGTATGCTCATAACATGGCCATTTTTAGGAATTTTATCACCACATTTTCAACATGAGCTTTTGGGATGCCACCTCATGACCACTGGTACTGTAATTTTGTTAATCAGTCCTGAAAGGTGATTTCGCACAGTGACTGTACCATTCTTAATCACTGGTGCGAAAACACATTTCAGGCAGGATGTGAGAAATGCCAGCTGTACTGTTCATAAGGTGGTGTGAAGAAATGGTGAAGTCAAAAATTTGGAGTCAAAAATATTGTAAATTACCAAAGTTATGTGCCTGCATAGAAATGGTGCAAAGCACGCTCATAACATGGGCATGGGCATTTTTAGGAATTTTTCACCAAATTTGCAACATGGGCTTTTTGGGACCCCACCTCATAAACACTGGCACTACCATTTTATTAATCAATCCCAAAAGGTAATTCTGTGCAGCGACTGAGAAATCACCTTATGGTCTGATTAACAAAATGACAGTGACAGTGTTCATGAGGTGGAGTCCCAAGAATTCCATGTTGAAAGTTTGGTGCAAAAATCTTGAAACATGACCAAGATATCAACATAAGTTGAAACCACCATTGACAGCCATTATACAGCGCTTACCTGGATTCTTCAGTTCATGTTTGGACTTTGAAGAGTACAGACATGTCCCAGTCCAGAGACGATAGCAGCCACTGACCTCAGAGGGTAAGCATGGCGTGAGAGGGGATGCGGGGATGTGGGTGCACAGAGGGAAGGTGCAGATGGGGAGTGGGATGAGGAGGTGATGAGGGATCGTTTTCATTTTTTCAGGGGCAATAAAAATAATAAAGATTTGGGAACACTGGGAGTGGGCTACCCAAGGTCCCATAGTTTTTTTGGGGGGTGATATTGCTGTGCCGATTCAGGATTAGGATCCCTGATGTCAGCAATTAAAAATGATGATTTGAGGTCACTGGGAGTTGGTTACCCAGTGTCCCATGGTATGGAGGAGGTGTTGCTGTGCTGACTTGGGTATTGGGCACCCCGATGTTGGCAGTTCAAAGAGATGATTTGGGGACACTGGGAGTGGGCTACCCAGTGTCCCACACTGGTTTAGAGGAGGGGGCCGGGTAACTGCTGACACAGGGATTGGGCACCCTGATGTCAGCAATTATTACAACTACAATGGGCTCCTCTAAATAAAAAAAATTGCACCAGGATCCTTGTGTGGTCTTGAACCCATGGCCCTGGCCATGCAAGCCATGTGCCCTGTCCTATGCATCACTTCAACAGCCAGCAAAAAACTGTGCTGTTTGTCAATATATTATAAGTAATGTATAACAAGTGTTGTGTGACTTGACATGGGAAAAAGACAGATTTTTTCCACACAAAACCTGTATGTGACCCTACAAGCAGAAAAATGTTTGAACAAAAAAAACTGTTGTACCTGACATATAAATTTTCCCATAGCAAATAATAGGAAAATTAAAATTGTTATAACTTTTGGAAAGATTAATATTTTTTCACCAAACCTTCAAAAGGCACATCTGTGACCCATAATGTTTTCTACCCTGAAGATTTCAGACCACAACATAAAGGCATTCCTGAGATATAGCTGGGCAAAGAGATGTGCAAAAACTGGTAAATATAGGATTTTTTTTACAGTTTGTATCTCAAAAACCACTCAACGGATTCACATGAAATTTCGCACATCAAGGGACCTATCCCAACAGATTATGCATGCTACAGTTTGTGCAAATCCTTTGAATGGTTCCAATGTTATTAAGGTTCAAAGTTTTGGGTTTAACATAAAAGTTTGCACTTAACCCAAATATACTGGTGATACCATGCCAGTATAATAATAATATATATATATATATATATATATATATATGTTTATACAGATATATAGATAGATATACATTATATATACACATATATATATATATATATATATATATATATATACACACAGTATATATATACACACACACACATATATATATATATATATATACAATAGGGGTGAATTGTAAGAGTTCTAAATAAACTCATATATTGTCACCGGAGTGAGATAAATCCTGCTGATGTACACACTGTGGAAGATATCAACATTTAAACATGCAGTGTACATGTCAGCACTCTATATTTCCACTGCGATGGCATCACTACCACTTCTTCCTTTGCTGGAACTAGTTTTCTCTAGCAACAAAAATAAATGTGACACAACTGTGAAAGCAACTGTTCCCCTTTTTCAGCAGCCCGAGATTTTCATGCTTGCACACAGATGCAGTCAGCCACAAATACAGCACTCGTCTTGCCGGAGAACCTAACAAAAAGAAAATAAAATAACAATCCATCTATAAATCACAAACATGGAAAAATATCTAAAACTTCCATGTTCTCCAAAAAAACCTAATCCTGAATGAACAAACAAAGTAAAACTACAGAAACAAACAAAACCAATTAACACACAGGAAGAAGTCTATCTTAGCTGCTCTCAATTTGAATTAGATGCAAAGCCACTTTTGGATCTATCAGAAATGGAGCACCTTTCATCAACAAATAAATAACAGGACAGCAGGAGTTATGCAGGGAAAACATATAACATAAATACTGAATACATTGAACAATACATAGACTCCAGCAGAAATAACAACACTCGCAGAAAAATGGACCATGATATCAATAACTTACACCAGTTTCTACAGGAAAAAACATGGGAATAACTGAAAAAATTGAAATCCTGCCTCCACAAGAATTAGACACTATCCTCTGTCACTATTTTATACACTGCCACAGAAAAGATGGCTGTGAGTATGAGTCATTAAGTCTGAGAGCAAAGTTCCAGAGTTTTGAAAGATATTTAAAGAGACACAACTACCTTGAATCTCTTTCCACCTCAAACAAATTTGTAAAATGCAGAAAAACACTTCTATCAAAACAAAAAAATTAAAAGAGCAAGGAAAAGGTAAAAAACCTTTAGCTGCTTACGAGTTAACCGACACATTAATTCATGAACTTTATGAAAAAGACATTCTTGACCCTAGAACAGCACGATCCTTAGTGAATACCATGTGACTCAATGCTACAATGTTTTTTGGTATTCATGGCAATACCGAATATAGAAACCTAAAATGGGGAGACATAAGGCTAGATTCAGATGAAAAAGATAAATACATTGAATTCTGCTGAGAAAGGCAAACAAAAAACAGAAGTGGCACAGACCCTAAAGATACTCAAAATTTAAAGCCTAGAGCTTATGCAATCAGCAACAGAAAAAAGTGTCCAGTGGCAAACTGTATGTTTTACAGTGAAAAAAGACCACCTAAAACCAATTATGATTCTGCACCATTTTTTTGGCGATAAACCAACCACCTAAAGTTAATTATGCTGCATGATGGTTTAAAAATCAGCCTCTTAGTATTAATACAATTGCAAGTATACTAAAGAACATGATCCAATATGCTGGTATACAAACAGACCGGAGGTTAACTAATCACTCCATATGCAAGCATCTTGTACAAAAATTTGTAGATGCCAATGTTCCCCCAACTAAAGCTGTGTAAGTATCGGGACACAAGCAATTACAGTCTCTTAATGTGAATACTCAAAAATGAGTGAAGACAAACAGAAAGCCATTTCACACATGTTAAGCAATGAGAGTGAGCCACAACCATCGTCTACAGCATGGCAAAGTAAACCACAACAAAAAGAAAAATTCCTGAGCTTCTCAGAAGGCATGACAGCTTGTTTCAACAATCACACCATTTCATCACAACATATCACTTTTAACATTTAGCCAGGTATTAAAAATAAAAACAAAGCCAGCAGTAACTATATTGCGTCTTGAAACACAAATAATTAATCTTCCTCTCTTTTCCAGTCATCAGCATGACAGCTCTCCTAAAAAGAAAATGAAAGTAATTTCCTCTGAAAGTGACACAGATTGAAGTACTGTGAACAAAACACATCTACCAGTACCTGAGAATACATTTCCAGCAGTAAAATAAACTCCTTCCAGAATGAAGACGAAGAACTAAACTGTCCACTACTCTGGTGATGGATGTAAATAAATTTTGCAAAAGCACCCTCACAAACTAAAAAATAACACACACAAATAAAATAAATACTTAAAATGAGAAACTTACATGAAAAATATAATAAAAATGAAGAAAAATACGCAAATTTTCACCACACAAAATGTACCCTGATCCCAGGAAAACTCCAAATGACTATTTCCCCACCCTCTACCAGAAAGTAACCAACCAAAGCAACACATTCCAAAACAGACAAATGAATCCACCAATAAAATACCACACATGTAATACAATTATACATCTCCAAACCAATGAAGAACTCCTGTAACCAATAGCGAGCCAGTACCAACACATAAATGGACTGCCTTAACCAATGAGAAACCACAAGCATCACAAAACAACCAATCCCAGATCACAAAAGTATTTCATCCATGAAACAAAAGTGGAAAATGCAACTGGCAATAACTCACATAACACCAAATGTGTTAATTCATCAAAAGCAACACAACCCATTCACAATCAAGCCTCATCACCACAGAACTGCACAAGAAAGAAAAATGAATCATCCATATTATGGCAAAATTCCTCCTAAAGCACAAAATAAACAACTTTATCACTCCAGCCCTATTGTATAAATTGAACACATGATGGGCAGGAGTGTGATATGCATTCGGCACTCAGGAGATATCAAGATCTTACTCGGCAGGAGTGAGAATATTTTCCATATCGCACTCCTGCCTATCATGTATCCCATATATATGTGTGTATATGTGTCTATACATGGCAAAAAATATCCATTTAATGCCTCAGTTAGAATTGTTCCATAGCTATGAAAGTGAGGAAATTCAGTGTTAGGGTTGCCACTCCTTGCACCCCATGCCCATCCCGACCCCACCGACGGGCATTAGGGTGTGCATTGGGGTCATCAGCCCTAACTCTTACCCCATTCCATGTGTAAATAATTTGAGGTGGTGCAGTACAGGAGAATGGGGTGTGAGTTAGGCCTGACAACCCCAATTCACACCCCGATGCCTGTTGGTGGGGTCAGGATGGGCGTGGGGTGCAAGGGGTGGCAACCTTAACACCAAATTTCCTCACTTTTGTCACTGTGGAACAACCCTAACTGATGCATTAAATGGATTTTTTGCCATGAATTTCCCTTCTTTTTGAGAATGTGCACAATAAATAGTGAATGGTATGTGGTGGTAGAGCTCTGTGCTCCCACCATGTGAATTTTTGTCACTTCACTGCGCAAAAACTGTATGACCGACTGAAATGAAAATTGGTAAATGAAGGCATGTATCATACCACAACATGTTTAACAAATGTTATCTGAATCTGTTCAACAGTTGCACAGCGACACGCCGGGAAAACTGCAAAGGAGTGCAGAAAAGAACATTTTTGCCACTTCGCTACGCAAGAACCATATATCCGATGGAACCAAAAATTGGTAAAAGAAGACATGTACCATAGCACACGGTGTGTTCAGAATTGTGGGAACATCCATTCAATGGTCGCACAGTGCCACGAGCAAACAATTGTGCAGGCACAATTCAGCAACTGTTAGAGTGAGTGATCCGAAAATTGGCACAAAGATCTATTATAACTCTTTCTACATGCCAAATGCCAGGGAAACTAGATGCATGGTTCAAAAGTTATTGAAGCAGAATGAACCAAATTTTCATTCATCAGAGTGGCATAATTCTGCACCTGTTTATGTTTTACAGACCAAACCACTGCAAGGCACTTTGAGAAAACTAGGGCCACCTACGCTATATATTTCTAGCCAGTAGCACCATGCAGAATGCTATGCGCAAAATGTTAACTGCGTCATGCAGTTTCTCTGCAGCAAATTATTTTTCCAACATGTAAACAGCATAATTCACATCTAAAGGGCATCCACTCAACACCTTCCAAATTTCATGTGAAAAGACCAAACTGTTCCTGAGATATAAAATGTTTATATTTCTACACCTTTAAGAAGCCTTCCACCACAAAATAGCAGAAATTGAGGCCAAAAATGTGCTAAAATGGCGGACCTGGTGGCCAAAAAATATGTAACCATGAACGGGGTCAACTTCAAATGGCAATAACTCTGGAACGGAACAAGATTTTTTTCACTAAACAAAAACTGACATGTTCCTTGAACAAAGGTCTTTCAAATGTGCCAAGTTTCAGACCAATCATCTACACACTGGCTGCACTATACATCGTGCAAGACAGTGCAGAACAATAGCAAAAACATAATGTTTGCACTGCCCTACGCAAAAAACTACATGGACCAGTGAAATATAAACTGGTAAATCAATAGAAGCACCATTCCACTCCATGTATACCAAATCTTATCCAAATCTCTTCAACAGTTGCAGAGTATCATGAGTGTAAGGCTTTGCACGAGTGGCGAAAAGTACATTTTTTGGCACTTCATTCTGAAAAAGGATATGCAGATGTCAAATGAAAATTGGTAAATGCACAGAAGTACCATAGTAGACCAAGTATTATAAATGTCACAGAAATCCACAGACATGCAAGTGTTAATGCAAACAAAAATGGCTACGCAACCGGTAACGTAAACACAAGTGCAAATGTTAACGCAAATACAAATGGTTACGCATAAACAAGTACACGCATAAAAACACAAGCAGTGAAGTTAACACAAATGGTAATGACAATAGTGAGGTTAAAAAAAAATAATAATGCTAACGGTAATGCAAATGGAAGCGCAAACGGTAATGCACACAGTGATGCAAATGGAAATGATAATGCAAATGTTAAGACAAATGTAAGCACAAATGTAAATGCAAACACAAATGGTAACACAAACAGGAATGCAAATGCTAATGGCAATGGAAACGCAAACACAAACAGGAATGAAAATGCAAACGGTAACACAAACACAAACAGAAACACAAACGGTAATGGTGATTCAGAAGGAAACAGTAACACACTCAACAATGGAAATGCTACCGAAAACGCAAATGCTCAGGCATATGGAAACAGTATCGAACATGCAAATGGCAACGGTAACACAATTGGAAAAGCAAACAGTAACGGTGACACCAACAATGATGCCAAAGGAAACAGTAATGCAAACAGAAATGCAAACGTGAACGGAAACGCAAATGGTAACACACACGATGACGCAAAAGTAAATGCTAACAAAAACAGTAACAGAAATGCAAATGATTCATACTAAGGTAGGAATAGGAATATAACGGCCATAGCCCATTTGTGTTCCAACTTTATTTGTAATACCTTAAGTCAGCACCATCAAGAATATATTTATCTAATCTGCTTTTAAACACACTCTTAGTTTCTGTTATTATAATGTGTAATGGCAACGAATTCCACAAATTTACCACTCTAACAGTATATGAATATTACCTAGCATTTGTTCTAAACATCTTCCTTTTAATTTATAATGGGTATCCCCTAATTTTAATATCATTATCTTTAAAGGCTATATCTAAATCACACATCAGTCTAGGGTCTTGAAGTACATCATACAGAAAAAGAATATTGCCACGTGGCCTACGTACTTCCCAAAGACATAAGTCATAGTGAATGTAATCTTTCGGCATAAGGTATGTTACAGCAACCCTTTTTGTAAAGCGGCGCTGTATATGTTCCACCTTATTTCTTTCAAAACCTTTGTAGAGATTCCAAATCTGGGATGAATACTTGAGATGGGGATGAACATATGCCCTGTATAAGGGAATAAGACTGCTACTGGATCTGGACACTATATTTTTCTTTATGGACTATATTGCCCTATTGGCCCTGTTTGTAGTTTCCCTAACTTGCCTTTGAGTGCTTATGTTATCATTAATATATATACCCAGATCCTTTTAACCAGCAGTTTTGCTAAGTGGGGCATTATCCAAAAAGTAATTCAATTTATTAGTAAGTCTTCCCAAATTAAGCACTTTACACTTATCTATGTTTAATTTCATATCCCATTCTTAGGTCCAAAGGGAGATAGTATTCAAATCCTGTTGAAGTCTCCCTACTTCTGTTTTAGTGGTACAAGAGCCACTTAGCTTTATATTGTCTACATATTTTATAACTATACTCTGCAGTTTCTGTGTTACATCAAAAGTAAAATCATTAAACAGTGTCAGGCCCAGGACAGAGCCCTGGGGCACTTCACTACCAACAGACCCCTCACCAGACAAATGTCCATTTATTATGACACACTGTTTCCTCTCAGACAGCCAATCTGCTACCCTCTTTACTGTATGAGCTTAAATACCAATCTTAAACATTTTGTCCACTATTGCCCATCGTGGCACACGGTCAAAAGCTTTAGAGAAGTCCCGATACATCACATCACATGGTATGTTATTGTCCAAGTATGCACTAATCTATTCATAAAAACAAGTAAATTAGATGTACTGCCTCTACCTTTAACAAAGCCATGCTGGTCATGGTCAACGTAACTTGTTTGTTCTGATATTCTGTCTTTAAAAATATTCTCCACCACCTTTCCTATCACACTAGTTAAACTGATTGGACAATAATTTAGCTCTAGTTCTCAGTCCCCTTTTTTAAAAATTGGAACTATGTGAGCTATTTTCCAATTGGTAGATACCTTGGATTGCATATAAGATTGGTTGAACAAAAGTTTTAGTGGAGATGTAATGTGTTTGGACATCAATTTAAGAATTTCTGCAGATACATTATCTGGTTCTGGAGATGATTCTGTTTTCAATGCTTTTATTTTTCATTCAATTTCCTCTTCAGTAATTTCTTGATTATGATTTTCTGTATTTTCATTTATATATGTAGTTTGGTGGAAATTTTGGCCTTTGTCATAAACACTGCAGTAAAAGTCAATAAAAACCTCAGCCATTTGTTTATTTTCAGAAAGTGTCCCATTTTCACCCATTATTGGTCCAATCTGATTCTGAGAATTTTTTAAGGAGTTAACATAAGAGTAAAATTGTTTTGTATTTGATTTATTTGCTTCAGTGTCAAGCTTTATTTCATTATTCCTCTTAGTTTGTCGAATTTTTACTTTGCACTTTTTTTGTGCATGCTTAAAAGTGCTCAAAATGGTAACAGTAACACAAACACAAATGCAAAGGGTGACATAAATGGAAATGCTAGTGCAAAAGGTAACGAAAACGCAAGCAGAAATGCTAACGGTAACAGTAACACAAATGCACGCACTTTTTTTCCCAAAAAGGTGCATTCAGAAGCACAGTGAATACAAAGAATGTATGCATAATAATGGCCCTCAGAGCATAAAATGAGCACTTTGAATACTAAATTGTTTATATCTCAGGAACCATAAGACGTAGAAAATTTTTTTAAATCTCATATTATTTATGACTTTCCAGGCTAGTTTTGCACTTAGCTCTCTACTGGGGACTATGCATTTTTCTGTCAAAAATTCTGTATCTCGAACCGTTTTTGAGATACGGACCCTGAAAGGCATGGTGGACACCGTAATGTTATCCTATGGGAAAGATTATCAACTTTGGAATGCCATAACTTTGTAGTCCTCTAATATTTTGTCACCGAATCACAAAAAGGCACATCTGTGGGATTTTGGCTTTCTTCCCTGCAAATTTCAGCCCAAAAGACCAAACCATTTTTTTGCAGCAATGTGGCAAAGATTCCCTAATGTTTTGGCCATAGTGTCTCAAAGTACTTTGGCAAATCATGACAGTTTCGCAAATAAAACCACGAAAGTGTTGGATATTCAAAAGTACTATGCGACACTACTGTTTACAAAAATTTAAAAAACATATTTCTGGAGTGTTTTATCCCAAAGCAAAGATGTGGCTAGCATCCTCAGGATTCGACTAGGTGAACACAACAAGAATTGTGTCCCTAGAGGATCCCACATTTAAATGCCAAGCATTTCTCTGACCACCAGCTGAAAACAAGATGGCCAATTTTCAACAATGCAAGGGTCATTTGCGAAAGTAAAAAGTGCATTTGCGACACTTTCGAATATTTTGTTAACTTTTCCTGTAGACTATAATGGGGAACAGTTATTTTTGAATAACTTTTGAACCGTTTAATATTTTTCACGAAATCTTCGAAAGGCACATTGGGTACCCAGGCTGTATGTTGCCTGAAGGTCTTGGACTGGTCACACAAACCATGCGACCTGTAGGCTCGAGCAAAGAAACACACAAATACCCATAATTTATGCATTTTTTGCCTCTCTATTGCTCTGCAACTGTATATATGACCATTGTAAAACTTGGCAGCTCCAGAGATCTATGGTACCAGGCAGTGCATTCAGGCAAATCCATCATATGGTGGCAAAGTTATTAAGCTGCCAAATTTCAGATGTAACCTTAAATGGGGTACTCAACCCTAACTATAGTGGCACCACCATGCCACTATAATATATATATATATATATATATACACACATACATATATATATATATATATATAGATAGATAGATAGATAGATATATATCTATATGTATATATATATATATATATATATATATATATATATATATATATACAATTGTGCCACTATAGTTAGGAGTAGCATATTTATTATTAAACCTCATGTTTTGCACTTTAATAACTTTGCAACTGATAAATGGATTTGCACAAAATTTGGTATTCACTGTCTTGTGGGGTAAATCTCTTGACGTAAGTTTCATTCTGGTTGGATTTGTGGATTCTGAGTCATAATGTCTTTTTTTTGCATTTATTTCCTCATCACTCTGCACCCAGACGGTGTGGAATGTTGGTGTGATTTTTATGGTAGAACCAGTTTGAGTAACAAAACAGGCATGCCAGGTTTTGTGAAAAAATATTAATCTGCTGCAAAGTTATACCAATTTTTCATATCCCATTGTTTTCAATGGGAAGAGCACTTTTCAGGATAGAGGGAGAAAAATCAAAGAAGGAATTTGCTCTTGTGAATAAGGATTCACCCTCGTGAGACTGTTCCTCTTTCGCATAAGCAAAAATCCTTTTTTAGTGAGGAAAACTTCATTTTTTGCCAGCCACCATCTTGTTTTTGTTGTTTTTTGTTTGTTTTCTTAAAGAAGTTTTATGGCACAACAACCTTGGAGGGTGTTTTTTATGCATTTATATTCCTGTTTTGTGACTCATTTACTTCTTTTTAGCCGATTCCTTTTTCACAACCTGATTCCTTTTTCATGAGCTGGTGAAAAAGGAAATGACTCACAAAAAAGGAACCAGCTCACAAAAAAGGAATCCTTCTTAATGCGCTCGTGAAAAAGGAATTATTTTTTGACACCCTCTGGTTGCTATACACACTTTTGTGCCATTAAAAACATGTTTTTGCCAACATTGGGGTGCCTAATCTCTGTGTTGGTGGTAGAAGCACCCCCCCACCAGTGTGGGACACTGGGAGTCCACTCCCAGTGTCCCATATAAACCACCCCACTCCCAGTGTCCCAAAGTGTTTATACATTAAAAAATGTTTTTGCCAACATTGGGTGCCCAATTCCCATTTTGGCACTCGAATCCCCACCCTCACTAGTGTGACAGAGAGCAGCAAGAGGAAGGATGCAGCTGCTAGAACTGTTCTACTGGGACTAAAGAGCTAGAACTCTACTACTGGGACTTTAAATTAGGGTAAAAAACAAACAAAAAAACAAGAGTTGGTGTGCTTGCCTGAGCTGGGGGAAGGGGACTGTTATCTGTGCTGTTAGCCGAGGTCCCATCTGCCTGGATTGGTGGTACTTCAGGTGGATGTTAAAGATCCCATGGCACTTGTTGAAAAGAGATGGGGAATTTCCCCAGTGTCCTGGCCAAATTTCCCTCATTCACTAAAAATACCACCAACAGCTTAATCTGGTTCAAATTCAGTTGGAATTCATCTGTATCCCCTTCCCCCAGGTCATGCCTGAAAATAGGCAGGATTTGTCTGGTGCACTTACCCCGGTCAACAAAAACTAAATAAAATAAATAAATAGCTAGGTGAAGAGAAGAGTTGTAAATCAGTGGGTGTGGCTTAGGCAACAGAAAGCCCCGTGTCTGTATTTAAAACTTCCCTAGTTAGCTTTTGACAGAGAGCAGCAAGAGGAAGGAGGCAGCTGATAGAACTCCTCTACTGGGACTATATAGCCCTCCCTCCCCTCCACTCTTAGCCAGTTCCACTTTTATAGACACTGAATTTGACTGACAACAGGAACTTCCTGTTTGGAAGAAAGAAGGGAGTGATCACAAAGGCACAAAAGACACACCATCCTAGAAGGAAAAGAATAGCTCTCCCTCATCCCCTAGCTGCTGGAGGTATCCCATGAGAAGGGCGATCACTATTGAGTGCCTACAAAAAGGGAGACTCAATAGTGGCACCTGTTCTCAGGACAAGTGGATGGGGGTGAATACGGGTTATAGCAACATCCTGTGGCTATATCTATATGCATGTGTGGGGGGGAGCAACATGTTGTGTGATGGGAGAAAGGGAAGGGAGGGTTTGTGAGGTGTAGCATGACGGTGGGTTGCCAAACTGGCCGTGTGGCGTGGTGGATTCATGGCAGGCTATAGTTGAGAGGGTGCTGGGTTTGGTGCTGGGCATGTCGGGATTTTTGTGCCGGTCCACGAAATTTGTTTTTCACCCCCCCCAACATGCACCCCCCTGGAGTTGAGAAACTTTAGTAGAGGGTACAGTGGGTGAAGCCCCCCATGGGGAGCTGTGTGAGGCACAGACCCCGGCATAAACAAAAAAATCCAAGTTCCCAGTGCCCTTTTACTGTGCGCTGGGATTGTACATTGGGAAAATGGATTTTCACCGATGTACATTAGGTCCTAATGGCGATCACCTTTCTGCAATAACCTTTATCACATAGATCCACTGCTGGAGGTCTGTCTCTGAGCAAGTAATAAGGAGACTACTGAGGAATACAAGAACTTCCTGTCCCAGAACAGGAACAGAAGGAGCTATGGAGGCAGTAGGAAAGTTGGGAGAAAAAATAAATAAACAAAAAAAGTAAACAGAGAGAGGAAAGAGTATGCATACATACAAAATAACAGTTGAGAGGCCACAAATAGTATATGATGGGAGTGGTGCAGTGGCTGTGGAGTGGCAATCTTCCGGGAGACATTCTGAAAGATGCGGTGTTGTTCCATCTGCAGACATCTCTCTGGACTGAGGGAGGAGGTTGCTCGTCTCCAGGCTGAACTGACCAGGATTCGAGGGACCTCCTCTACCACCCAGAGACCAACAGGGCCAACTCTGCTGCCTTAGAGGTTGCCAAGAAAGAGAAGTATTTGGATCATGGTGGGCTTAGGAAGGGTGGGGGTGGAGGAACAGAGGCACATCTCTCCAGTTGTACCTCTCCACAGTTTGTATGCTGTTCTGGCAGATCATGGTTACTCTATGGAGGCACCCACAGTGGAGACCAAGGAGGATGCTGGGAACCTCCTCAAAGGAGCCCCAAAGGAGGGGGGCATAGGACCCCACAGGGGAAGGAGACAACTCATGGTGGGGGACTCAATTGTTAGGGGGTAGAACTGGAGGAGGGGGGAGGGGAGAGGGAGGTGAGGTGCCTGCCTGGTGCCATGGCTTTGAGTGACAGGGATTGAATCCTCAGGATCATGGGAGCAGATGCACAGAGGATGGATCTGGATGTCACTGTCCACCTAGGGACAAATGACCTGGCTAAGAATGGGATCAGAGCAGTGCAGGAGGAGTTTGAAGAGTTGGGAAGAGGCCTTAGACAAGTAGCACACATGGTAACCTTCTCATATGTGCTGCTTGTCTATGGTATTGGTGAGGCTAGGGTGCTCTGCACCATAGGATTCAATCAGTGGTTGAAAAACTGGTGCAAGACTCAGGGTTTGGCCTTTATTGGTGACTGGGGGTCCACCTGGAGGGATACAGGCCTATACTGGCACAATGGTCTGCATCTGTCTGGGAGGGGAACCAGGATCCTAGCTGATAGGTTTAAATGTTTCGTTGGCAAGCATTTAAACTAGCCAAGGGGGGGGTACTGAAAAGGAGCAGGGAAATCCCAGCCCCCCCAAAAAACAGGGTAGTTACTGAGGTAAACACCAAGACAGAGAAGTTAATAGGGAGAAAGGCAGGGGTAAATGGAGAAATAGGCAAAGGCAGTAAGGACAGGGATTGGGCTAAAAGGGGTAAGACCATCAAAAAATGGAGGGCAATGAGTACCAATGCCCATAGTCTGGGTAACAAGCTTCCTGAACTAGTGGCCTTGATGGGAGAGGGACACCTGTATATCATGGCAGTCACAGAAACATGGTACACAGAGAACCTTGACTGAGATGTTAACATATCAGGTTACACAGTCTACAGGAGGGACAAGGAGGGTAGAAAGGGAGGAAGAGTAGCCCTCTATGTAAGAGAAGGGATCAAAGCAACAAAACTAAAGGGTAAACAGGGAGGGGAGGAGAGTAGGCATTGTGAGTCATTCTGGAGACAGGAAAGGGCACCACAATCTGCACAGGTGTTGTAAACAAACCCCCATCTCAGGTGAAGTAAATGGACAAGGAAATTATGGAAGGCATCCTTAGGATGGCAGAAAAAGGGGAGATATTGTTGATGGGGGACCTGAATATGCCAGATGTTAACTGGAGCACCTTTGCTGCTGCCTCATCCAAGAGCACGGTCATTGCCGATGCCCTACAGGGGGCATACCTCAGACAGCTAGTGTTGGAACCCACTCAGGAGGGAGCAATCTTAGACCTAGTACTCTCAAATGGGGATGGAGAGAGGATCTCAAATTTAGAAGTGGGTAGCCATCAGGGAACAAGGGACCACCAAACAGTGTGGTTCATGGTAAACACAGCCATAGAGTCAAGCCATACAAAAGTGAGGGTACTAGTCTTTAGGAGGGCTGACTTTGTCAAAATGGGAGCGTGTCTCAGAAAAGCACTAGCAAATGGGCAAGAAGAAGGGGTGGAGGAACAATGGGGAAACATCAAAACTGCCATCACAAAGGCAACAAGCCTTTGTGAGAAGCAAATAAACAAATCAAAACAAAGAAAAAAAACACACTGGTTCTCAAAAGAGGTGGTGGGGAAGGTTAGGGACAAAAAGATAGCATTCAGGAAGTATAAGGAAACACAGAAGAAGCAGGACAGAGAACTGTACCAGCTAAAGCAGAAGAAAGTGGAGAAGGCAGTCAGAATAGCAAAGGACCAAACTGAGAAAAAGATAGCCAACTCGGTTAAGATTGGGGGTAAAACCATTCATAGGTACATCAGAGAGTGAAGAAAGACCAAGGGAGGGATAGTGAAGCTTAATAAAGGGGAGGGAGGGAGTGTGGGTGGGCACAGAGTGACAGTGAAAAAGCAGGGATACTGAATGAATACTTCTGCTTAGTATTCACAAAAGAAGGGGGGGAGGTACCTAATCCAATCAATAGAAGCATACTGGATGGGGGGGTTGATACCAGTCCAGAGAGGGTTCTGAAAGAGCTCCTAAAACTGAAGGTGGACAAAACAATGGAGCCTGATGGGATTCACCCCAGAATTCAAAAAGAACTAAGGGCTGAACTAGTAATACCACTGACTACCCTTATTAACAAATCATGGGAGGATGGCGTGGTACTGAAGGACTGGAGGAGGGTGGATGTGACTCCCCTTCACAAAAGTGGGAGCAAAGCAGAGGCAGGAAACTACAGACCTGTTAGTTTGACCTCAGTAGTAGGGAAAATGATGGAATCACTTCAGAAAGAAAGAACTGTTGATTACCTAGGCCAGCGGGGCACAGAACCCAAGGCAGCATGGATTCACATCAGCAAGGTCATGTTAGACAAATCTAATAGATTTCTTTGACTGGGTGATCAAAGTAGTAGACCTTGGAGGGGCTGTGGATATGGCCTACCTGGACTTTAGCAAGGCATTTGACACATTCCTACACAAAAGATTAATAAACAGATTAGACAGTCTGGAAGTGGGTCTCAGGATAGTAGCCTGGGTACAAAATTGGCTGCACAACAGGACACAGAGGGTAATAGTAAATGGAGTTTACTCTGAAAAAAGGGGGGTTACTGGCTGGGTACCACAGGGTTCAGTATTGCGTCCAGTCCTTCTTAATATCTTTGTAAGTGACATTGCGGAGGGACTGGAAGGAAACATATGCTTCTTTGCAGACAACACAAAGATCTGCAATAGGGTTGATACACGGGGGGGTGGAAAGAATGAGAAGGGACTTGGCATGATAGGAGGAATGGTTAAAAGTATGGCAGCTTAGATTCATTGCAAAGAAGTGCAAAGTGATGCACCTGGGAAACAACAACCCAGAGGAAGAGTACACAATGGGGGGAAGGTACTAACAACAACACAAATGGTAAGAGACCTGGGGCTAGTCATATCAGATAACCTAAAGGTAAGCAAGCAATGTGAGAAGGCAGTAAGGAGGACTGGGGGATACTGGGATGTATAGTAAAAGGCATCACCAGTAGAAAACAGGAAGTTGCTATCCCTCTGTACAGACAGTTGGAGAGACCCCATCTGGAGCACCGTGTGCAGTTCTGGAGACCCCATCTCAGCAAGAACATAGACAGGATTGAGGCAGTCCTCAGGAGGGCAGCTAAAATGGTGCAGGATCTACACCAGAAGCCATATGAAGAGAGACTAAAGGAGCATAATATGTATACCCTCGAGGAAAGGAGGGAGAGGGGGACATGATAGAAACTTTCAAGTATCTCAAGGGAGTCAACAAGGTCCAGGGGGGTAGCATCTTTCAGAAAAAGAGAAATGCAAGAACAAGGAGGCCCAAGTTGAAGATAGAGGGGGGGATGGCTCAAGGGCAACATGAGGAAGTATTTTTTTATGGAGAGGGTGGTGAACGCATGCAACCACCTTCCTGAGGAGGTCATGGGGTCAAAACCAGTAGGGGAATTCAAGAATGCATAGAACAGACAAAAGGCAATTCTGGTGGGGGGGTAGGAGGAAGTAGGCTGTTGGTTAACTAGGATCTTCAGCTTATCCAATAGGTAGGAAAATGGACAGACTGGGTGGGCCAAGCAGTTCTTATCTGAAGTCAAAGTCTATGTTTCTATGGGGAGCCCACTCCCAGTGTCACTAGTTTTTTTAGCCCCCCAGTACTGTGAGACACTGGGGTGCCCACCCCCAGTGTCCCCAAATATTGCTGCATGTGTACCTGTGAAAAAAAGAAAATGGTCCCTCATCATCTCCCCTGTCACCCTTCCCCATCAAGACCATCCACACTGAGCACCCACCAGCCCACACCACCCCCTTTCCCTATACTTACCAATGGAGGTCATCAGGTGTAATCTTCTGTGGACCGGGACACATCTGCACTCTTCAAAGCCAAACTGAGAATGGGAGAATCAAGGTAAGCACCATATAATGGCTCTCAATTGCATTTTGAATTTGTTGTTATCTCAGCCATTTGAAGGTATTTTTACACCAAATTTTCAACATGGGCATTTTGGGGCCCCTCCTCATGAACACTGTTACTGTCATTTGTTAATCAGACCCAAAAGGTGATTTCACAGACACTGCACAAAATTACCTTTTGGGACAGAAAAACAAAATGACAGTGCCAGTTTTCATGAGGTGGGTTCCCAAAAAGCCCATGTTCAAAATTTGGAGCAGAAATACAAAAAAAAGCCTGAGTTACCCGCAGTTATTGAAATTTTCCTATGCACGGATGTAACTTTGCCACTCCAAATTTTCAACATAGCCATTTTTTCACACCACCTCATGAACAGTACAGCTGTCATTTCCCTCATCCTGCCCGAAACATGTTTTGCACCGGGGTCATGGAATGGCATTTTGCCAAGGATTGAGAAATTTTCACCTATGGGGTTTATGAGTTGGGGTGATAAGAAGACTATGTTAAAAATTTGGAGTCAAAATGTGAAAAAAAATGACAAGTTACGACTATTGATTGCAATTTTGCTACTCTGCTCATAACTACGGAAATTTTCAATACTTTGACTCCAGATTTACAAAGTATCCTTCTCATTACCCCACCTCATGTATGTCACAGCTGTTTTGTTTTTTTCCAAACCCTGCTCACAATATGTTTTCACATCTGTGGTGCAGAACTGCATTGGAGTTGCACATAATTACATTTTGGCTTGTATTTCACAATTTCTCTGTACTGGGGTACATGAGGTGGGGTAATAAGATGGCTATGCTTACAATTTAGTCACAGTTGTTCTACACATGGAAGCACAGGGGCCCAGAGGGTCCTGTGCTTCCACACCTACATACATATGTGCATCTATGATGGGATTGGAGTGCAGGATCTGAATTTATTCTATTTAGTTTTTGTTTACTGGGTAAGTGCACTAGCCAACAGGTGACTATTTTCAGGCACGACCCGGGAGATACAGGAACAAAACATAGTGAAGATGATAACAAAACAGTACAGTTGCAAAGACAATGAAGCAGGGTTACAGGTTAAAGGTACAATGAATATAACATTGTTCTACAGTGGTAGATAGCAGGAGAAAATGGGTACTGGTGCCAGGACAGACCTCAATGATTATTCCAGGCAGACATAGTGTAAGGAAGAAAGGGGGGGGCATGGTGGAGGAGGGGGGGCTAAGGATCCGAGAGAGCAGGTTTAGGACTAAGCCAAGAGAACCACTGTCTGAAGCTCTGAGCACAGAAACGCGTTACGGCTTCAGCAGCTCAGGGTACTGTCATGCAGCCGGGCTCATGGAACTCCTGCTTCAGCATGAAACATGGCTGTCAGCCTCTGGGAAGCGGACCTATCGGGACTGTGGCAGCCAGTTATGGATTTCGCGGTAGGGTGTAGGGACAAGCAGCCAGACTCTTGGTTCCGGAGCCGGGCATACTAGCGGCATTCGGTCAGGACTGTACGGGCAGGGACATTACAGTAGCACATAAGTGACACAGCAAAAATTACAGATTAGCGGCTAGAGAGCATTGACAATCAACCAGCCTGGTCCCAAAGACGGGTATGGGAGCAGCAAGTTGACAGGGTTAGAGTTTTGAAGAGGCATGATCCGAATGCTTTAGCGGCAGAGAGTAGGGAATTGTAACCGGATTCATGGGTCCGATCTCTGGCTAGAGAGTGTCAAAAAAGGCGGGGGTCGGAGGTGTAGTACGGCAACCATGCGGCATCGGCGGCCGAAAGTAAGGAAAGTGCCCGGGCTCATGGTTCTGTTACCGGGTGTAGGAGCTGTATTCTGTCGGGGTGCGGAGGGCCTTTATGGTAGCCCAGATAGTAAAGCCTGGTGGTGGAGGGAGAGAGCCAGCCAAGGTCACTATACAGCTAGCAGTGATGCTTGAGCCGAGGGGCCTTTGAAGCATACCAGCATACATTATTGTAGGTGACATCCCATTTTTGCAAGGCAGTTTTATGTGCCATAGTAAGGATGGGAGCGCAGTAGGTAAGAGTTGGTAAGAGGATCCCTCTGGCAATGGCCAGCTTGGCAGCAGGTGTAAGCATATAGCTGGTTCTGTAGGCAGCCCCCAGTTTGCAGTTCACAGTTTTACAGGTTTCTTGAATGTGGAGGTTCAGGTCCAGAGGTTGGTCAAGTAGGATACCAAGATAGCAGAATGTGGTGACTACCTCAAGAGGGGTCCCATCCAGGTCCAGGATTTTTAAGGGTGAGGAGCAGAATCTTAGCTTATAGGCGGTGCCCAGTAGCATAGCTTTGGTTTTGCTAGAGTTCAGGATAAGGCGATGGGAGTTTAGCCAGTGTTGTACAGTGTTGAAAGCAGAGGTCAGAGACACGTTTAGGTGGTCAATATTATCCGAACTGGCATAGATGACCAGGTCATCAGCGTAGAGAAGAGAGGTGCAGAATACGATGCTGCTAGGTACGTTGTTAATGAACAATGAAAACAGGAGAGGGCCCAGTATTGAGCCTTGTGGCACTCCAATGTTGATTGTGGTGCTGCCAAAGATTGCAGAGTTTAGTTTGACAGCTTGGGACCTATCTGTTAAGTAGCTCCTGAACCAGCTTGTGACGGGAGATGAGAAGCCAAATTCTTGGAGGGTGGACAGGAGCAAGGGGTGATCCACGAGGTCAAAAGCCTTGGTAAGGTCAATGAAGACAGCACCTGTGAGCCGAACTTCGTCCATGCTTGTGAGAGTGTCTGAGGTGAGTTTGGCTAGAGCTGTTGTAGTGCTCAAGGTGATTTTTCCTGAAGCCATACTGCGCTTCACATAGCAGTTTTGAGGATTCAATTAACTCAATGGTCTGGGTGGCTACAAGTTTTTCTAAGATTTTGCTGAGGACCAAGAGAATCGCTATTGGTCTGTAATTTGAGATTTCATTTTTGTTTCCCTTTTTGAAGTCAGGAGTAATTCTTGCAGATTTCCAGATATCTGGAAAGGTACCATTGGAGAGGGACAGTGTGAACACCTTGGCTAGTGGATCAGAGATGAGATGAGCTGCTGCCTTTAAAAGGCGTGGTTCCAGAGAGTCAGATCCTGGGCTGGTATTGTCAGATATGGTGTTTAGTAGGTTAAAGACTTGGGCGCCGGACACAGCCTTGAAATAGAAAGACTTGGTTGTTTGAAGCCCAGGATTATAGGTTGGGGGGGCCGGCTAGTTCACTAGCAGCAGAGGGCTGAGATGCAGCAGGTGCTGGTGATAGTGTGGATGTGTAAGGAGACAGATCAGAGAACAACTTATTGAAAGCATTTGCTATGGTGAGGGAGTCGTTGCAGTGGATACCATCTAGTATCATTTCCGAGGGGGTTACAGATTGTGGGGTACCAAGGAAGGTCTTTATGTGACCCCAGAATTTGCGGGGGTCATGTGCTGAGCTGGATAGCAGGTTCTGGCAGTACTTACTTTTCGCAAGCCTTATCTGTTTTTTGCAGGAGTTTCTGTGTTGCTTGTAGATTGAGTGGTCCCTGGGTAGACCAGTGCTTTTGAAGTGCTTCCATAGTTTATCCCTGATTCTAAGTTGTCGGAGAAGATCTTTAAGGAGCCATCTTGTTTGTCATCCCCTGACCCTTCTCTGCACTTTCGGGGCATGCCTAGTCTGTGCTTCCTTGAACCTGGTCAAGAACACGTTAAGGGTGTCTTCAACTTTTGTTGCTTGGTAGATTTCAGACCAGTCAATGCTGGATACGTCAAAGAGAAAAATGTTTAAATCCATATGTGCAAAGTTGGTAAATGTGACCAGGCAGGGCTGAGGAGAGGGTGGTGGACCAGAGCACCATTGACAGATAGTGGGTGAGTGGTCGGTTACAGCATCAGCCAGGATACCTGCCTTTGTCATGTGTTCAGGTCTATTTGTGAGAATCCAGTCTATCAGCGTACCTGACTGAGAGTTTATCATCCTGGTGTTCTCAGTTATAAGCTGATGGAAGTTAAGACCTTGGACTAGAGATGCTAGAGTGCTATGAGAAGGGCCCAGCCAGTTTAGATTTACATCACCTAGTATAATGGCTTCATTCATGTTAATAGTTTGCGATATTAGCTTGAGTAGTTCATGAAAACTCTCCACCCCTCCAGTAGGCGGATTGCAGAGACATATTATGTGCAGATTTTTAGCACCTAGGGACAAAATTGTGTGTAAAGACTCACAGGTCCATTGAGGGTTATTGGCAGGAGCTGTTTTAATGCTGAGGTGGGTTTTATGGTAAATAGCAATGACACTGCACACCCACAATAAAGTGGAGATACTATTATACTATCTCAAAAAGTAAGGAAATTCATTGCAAAAAACTTTGTTAATGCATCAGTGTGGGTTCAAGTGACAAAAGTAGGGAAAAATAGCATTAGGGTTTCCAGCCCTAATACCCCACCCTCTCCCTGCACAGATGTGGAGAGATCATGGGTGGCATTGGGGTGGTCAGCCCTAATGCTCATCCCATTCTTCTATGCTGTGCCCACCCAGCCCATTTTCTAAAGGAATGGGGTGAGCGTTAGGGCTGATGTCCCCAATGCCACCCCAATCCCTCCTTGTCTGTGCAGAGTAGGGGTGGGTTGTTAGGGTTGGAAACCCTATTGCCACATTTCCCTACTTTTGTCACTTTAACCCTAACTGATGCATTAACAAAGTTTAATATATATATATATATATATATATATATATATATATACACATACATATATATATATATCTTGCAAAAAACTTTGTTAATGCCCTAGTAAGGGTTACAGTGACAAAAGTAGGAAAATGTGACATTAGGGTTTCCAACTCTAACACCCCGCCCCAACCATGCACACACCAACAGGCATCAGTGGGTGTACCTTGGGGTCATCAACCTGAATGCTCAGTCCATTCAAAAAGTAAATAAGCTGGCAATGGGTACACTACAGGAGAATGGGGTGAGTGTTAAGGCTAATGAGCACAAGCCACAACCCAGACACCTGTTGTTGTGTGCAGGCTGGAGGTGGGGTGTTAGGATTGGAAACCTTAATGCCACATTTCCCTACTTTTGTCACATTAACCCTATCTAGTGCATTAATGAAGTTTTTTGCAATATATATATATATATATTAATAATTTTTTTTATGCAACAGGTATTCGGATAAACAGAGTGTGATAAATCCATTTATCTGAGTCACTATGTGGATAAATTTATTTATCCACATAGTGACTATGTCACACTCCATTTATCTACTCAGTCACTACGTCACAAATACCCTTTCCATCCCAAAATGGACTTCTTTGACACTGTCCAAAGTATCCTCCCTAATATAAATCTTCTCTTTTCATACTTAATTGTGGTATTCAACACTGTAATCACAGAAATCACCACACACAAATGAGATGCAAACACTTGATTGTTTTTTTTTCCTTTTTTAGTTTTACAAGTACAGACTGGAGCCTCATGCTACAGCCCTCTCACAAAGCTCCCACTTTCATCTACAATTTTATATAGTTTCTGGTCCTGCTATATCCACAGCATCACCACAAAGAAACATGCCTTTTTACTGTCCTTTTCTCATTTTGTCTTTCTCAAAAGGCTCTCCACGGCTGCACGGCACTCACCTGAGACACCTATTGACCAGCTTGCGGTGCACACGACTCCACTTTCCTTGACAGAACACCAAAACTTAAATAAAAAAATCTTCTCTTCCCAATTTAAAGAAAACAAAAAATAAAAATCAGTAACTCGTTGGCAACTGCCAGCATCAGCACTGTTACCACCCGTACTTCTGATCCAGCTCGCAAACCACCAGCGTCATTTTGCTCTGTTTATTTTTTTAACCCACTGCATCCGCCAATCACTGGTAGTGTTCAGACATCAGGGATGTATTATACTTCTGCATTCATGCCAACACCCATCGCTATGGTACTCACCACGAGCAGAGAAGCTTCTGATAACAAAATAAACCCACAAACTTTCCAATTTTTACAACATAAAAAAATAAATAAATTAAAAGCCAATACACACAGCCTCCTCCCTGTTACATAAATAAAATACAGTGTATGAGTGGGTGCTGTTGTGAATAGAAATTGATTACTAGAGCATGCTTGTTGTGCTTCAGTACTGATGTCAAACATCAGTTGTGCTGCACTATATACATCAGTACTGAAGCACAACAGAATTGAACCTGCCCTCACGCTGAAATCTCCTCTAGCAATGCCAACCGCTGTCAGAGCTGTCATTCACACCGCTCCTGAAAGTCTGTGACACTATATTGGGCAAAGGTAAACAGGCATGGTTAACACAATAAACTCAGCCATGTCTGTTGAAAGGGCAAAATGCATTGTCAACCATTATCGAGGACAGCTCTGATGAGACCTCTGAAATTTGCTGAGGTTAGACCCTCCCCAAGCTGTCAGATTTACTTTTCCTGTTGCCTGATACTGAAACGCTGGCTTGTATTTTTTTTCCATAGTCTGTAAACACCTCAGTCTAAAACAAAGCCCAGTCCTTGCTCATACACTATAAAAGACTGTGTATGAGCAAGTATGCACAGACAAGGGTATGCTTAAATCTCGAGGTATCCTTGGTAACAGGAGACCTCTCGAGCTGTGCTGTCGAGGTCAACTGTTACCAAGGAAACTTCTTGATTCAAGCACACCCCTGTTGTGCATACTTGCTCATACACAATCCTTCATATGTGGGGGGTTAGTGTGTGATAATGCATTTATCTTGTACAGTTCTCATAGACCTCTTCTAACTCTCACATGTACCTTCGGCACTCTGAGGTTACTTGAGGTCAATGGCAATTGTACAAGATAAATGCATTATCACACACTGACCCCCACCCCACATACCCCATATATCTATCTGTATATATATGTGTATATATATATATAGAGAGAGAGAGAGAGAGAGAGAGAGAGAAAGATAGATATCTATATATATATATATATATATATATATATATATATATATATATATATATATACGTGGCAAAAACTGTGTTTAATACATAAGTTAGGGTTAGCTTGGCAGAAGACAGGAGAAAGGACTGCTGTGTGACTGGACTTCTCTTCTGGGACTAAAGTAGAAGAACTTTTGTACTTGGACCTTTAATTTCGGTTAAAAAAAACTAACATACAAAACAAAAAAAAAGTGTGTGTTTGTCTGGGTTAACTGAACTGAATGGGTATCTGAACAGTTATCTAGGTGTAAATCTCAGGTGATTGAAAGGAGTTAACTGCTGTGAGGTTTAAATTACTTGTAGAAAGATCTAGTAAGTAGGAGGAGTGGCTTAGCTAGAACGAAGCTACATTTAAAGACTACCTTAGAAAGATTCTGCTAATAGCTTGGCAGAAGACACAAGGAGAAAGGACTGCTGTGTGACTGAACTTTTCTGCTAGGACTATATTGCCCTCCTTCCTTCCCCTCCACCCCCCCCACCCAAAGCTAGTTCTATTTTTATAGGCAAGGATTTGACTGACAACAGGAACTTCCTGTTTGGTAGCAGGAAGTGAGTGATCACAGAATCACCAAAGACCCACCATCCTAGAAGGGCAATACTGCTCTCTGGCCCTCTAGCTGCTAGAGGTCTGCCTCTGAGCAAGTAAGTGGTCTACTGAAAATATAGGATATTCTTGTCTCAGAAAAGGACAATCAGGAGCTTAAAGGGCACACAGGCAGAAAGTAAGGAGAGAGAGAAAAAAAACAGAGGAAAGAGTAAGGATTGCAAACAGTTAAGGGACCAGAAATAAGACATGATTGGAGTGGTGCAGTGCAGTGGCTGTGAAGCAGCAGTCTTCCAGGAGACGTTCTGGAGGATGTGGTGTTGTTCCATCTGCAGACACCTCTCTGGGCTGAGGGAGGAGGTTGCTCATCTCCAGACTGAGTTGGCCAGGATTTGTGGGATCTCTTCTTCCATCCAGGGACCACCAGTGCCACTGCTGTTGCGTCAGAGGTTGCCAAGAAAGAGGAGTGGTTGGACCACAGTGGGCTCAGGGAGGGTGAGGGTGGTGGAAGAGAGGCACATCCCTCCAGTTGCACCTCTCCACAATTCCTGTGCCATTCTGGCAAAGTGTGGTTCCTCTATGGAGGCACCCACAGTGGAGACCAAGGAGGGTGCTGGGAACCTCCACAAAGAAGACCCACAGAAGGGTGGCAGGGGACTCTGCAGGGGAAGGAAACAACTCCTGGTGGGGGACTCCATTGTTAGGAAGGTAGAACTGGGGGAGGAAGGGGAGAGGGAGGTAAGGTGCCTGCCTGGCACCATGGCTTGGAGGGACAGGGAGCGAATTCTCAGGATTGCTGGAGCAGCTGCACAGGGGAGGGAGCTGGAAGTCATTGTCCACCTAGTTACAAATGACCTGGCTAAAAAAGGGATTAGAGAAGTGCATAAAGAGTTTGTGTAATTGGGGAGGGGCTTTAGTCAAGTAGCATGCATGGTAACCTTCTCGGAGGTGCTGCCCGTCTATGGCATAGGAGAGGCTAGGGTGTTCTGCACCATGGGATTCAATCAGTGGTTGAAAAACTGGTGTGGAGCTCAGGGATTTGGCTTCATTGGGGACTGGGGGTCCACCTGGAGTGATGCAAGCCTATACTGGCATGATGGGCTGTATCTGTCCGGGAGGGGAACCAGGATCCTAGGTAACAGGTTTAAATGCTTCATTGGCAAGCTTTAAAGCAGCCAAGGGGGCACTGGAAAGGAGCCGGAAATCCTAGCCCCCCAAATAATCATGGTAGTAAGTGCGGCAAACAGCAACATAGAGGTGTTGATAGGGAGAAGGGCAGGGGTAAATGGAGAAAGTGACAAAGGCAAGAAGGACAGGGATGGGGCAAAAGGGAGTAAGGCCATCAGGAAATGGAGGGTAGTGAGTACCAATGCCTGTAGTCTGGGCAACAAGCTCCCTGTGCTGGTGGCCTTGATGGAAGAGGGATGCCTGGATATCGTAGTAGTCACAGAAACATGGTACACAGAGAACCATGACTGGGATGTTAACATACCAGGGTACATAACCTACAGGAGAGACAGGCAGGGGAGAAGAGGGGGAGGAGTAGCTCTCTATGTAAAGGAAGGGATAAAAGCAACTGAACAAAAGAGCAAACAGGGAGGAGAGGAGGCACTGTGGGTCACCTTGGAGACTGGAAAGGGCACCACAATCCGCACAGGGGTTATGTACAGACCCCAATGTAAGGGGGAGGGAATGGACAAGGATATGATAGAAGGCATTCTTAGAATGGCAGAGAAAGGGGAGATACTGTTGATGGGAGACCTGAATATGCCAGATGTTAAATGGAGCATACTTGCTGCAGCCACATCCAAGAGCAGGGCCATCTTGATGCCCTACAGGTGGCAGGCATTAGACAGCCAGGTTTCGAACCCACCATTAGGGAGCAATCTTAGACCTCATACTCTCAAATGGGGGCAGTGAGGATCTCAGATCTAGAAGTGGGTTGCCATCTGGGACAAGTGATCATCAAACAGTGTGGTTCCGTTAAACTCAGCTACAGAGTCAAGCTATACAAAAGTGAGTACTGGACTTTAGGAGGGCTGACTTTGGCAAGATGGGAGAGTGCCTCAGAAAAGCACTAGCAAACAGGCTAGAAGGAGGTGTAGAGCAACAATGGGGAATCATCAAAACTGCCATCACAGAGGCAACAAGCCTTTGTGTGAAGCAAATAAACAAATCAAAATGAAAGAAAAAGCCACTATGGTTCTCAAAAGAGGTGGCTGTGAAAGTCAGGAAGAAAAAGATAGCATTCCGGAAGTATAAGGAAACACAGAAGGAGCAGGACAGAGTGCTGTACCAGTTAAGGCAGAAGGAAGCAGGAAGGGAAGTCAGAATAGCAGAGGCCCAAACTGAGGAAAAGATAGCCAACTCAGTTAAGAAGGGGGATAAAACCTTTTATAGGTACATCAGTGAGCGTAGAAAGACAAAGGGAGGGATAGTGAGGCTGAATAGAATGAATGGTGGGTGGGCAGAAGGGGACAGTGAAAAAGCAGGGATACTGAATGAATATTTCTGCTCTGTATTCCCAAAAGAGGAGGGAGAAGTGCCTAATCCAATTAACAGAAGCACTCTTGATAGGGGGGTTGATCCCAGTCCTTTCACAGAAGAAAGGGTTCTGCAAGAACTCCTAAAACTGAAGGTGGACAAAGCAATGGGTTCTGATGGAATTCACCCCAGAATTCTAAAAGAATTAAGGGAGGAACTAGTGAAACCACTGGCTACTCTTTTTAATAAATCATGGGAGGATGGTGTGTTACCCGAGGACTGGAGGAAGGTGGATGTGATTCCCCTTCACAGAAGTGGGACCAAGACAGAGGCAGGAAACTACAGACCTGTCAGTCTGACCTCTGTGGTAGGAAAAGTGATGGAGTCACTTCTGAAGGAAAGAATAGTTGAGTACCTAGAGGCCAGTGGCGCACAGGACCCAAGGCAGCACGGGTTCACAGCAGGAAGGTCATGTCAGATGAATCTAATAGATTTCTTTGACTGGGTGACCAACGTAGTAGACCAGGGAGGGGCTGTGGACATGGTCTACCTAGACTTTAGCAAGGCATTTGACACAGTCCCACACAAAAGATTAATAGTCAAATTAACCAGCCTGGGAGTGGGTCTCAGGGTGGTAGCCTGGGTAAAACATTGGCTGCACAACAGGACACAGAAGGTAATTGTAAATGGAGTCCACTCTGAAGAAAGAGAGGTTACTAATGGGGTACCGCAGGGTTCAGTATTGGGTCCAGTCCTTTTTAATGTCTTCATCAGTGACATTGCAGAGGGACTGGAAAGAAAAGTATGGCTTTTTGCAGATGACATGAAGATCTGCAATAGGGTTGATACACAAGGAGATGTGGAAAGGATGAAAAGGGACTTGGCAAGGTTGGAGGAATGGTCAGAAGTATGGCAGCTAGGATTCAATGCAAAGAAGTGCAAAATAATGCACCTGGGAAACAAGAACCGGGAAGAATACACAATGGGTGGGAGGTAGTAACAACAACAAAAAGGAAAGGGACCGGGGGTAATCATATCAGAAGACCTTAAGGTTAGCAAGCAATGTGAGAAGGCAGTAGGGAGGGCTGGGGGTATACTGGGATGTATAGGGAGAGGCATCAGCAGCAGAAAACAGGAAGTTGTTATCCCTCTATACAGAGAGTTGGTGAGACCCCATCTGGAGTAGTGTGTCCAGTTCTGGAGACCCCATCTCCGCAAGGACATAGACAGGATATAGGTAGTCCAGAGGAGGCAACTAAAATGGTGTAGGGTCTGCATGAGAAGCCGTATGAGGAGAGACTAAAGGAGCTTAATATGTATACCCTTGAGGAAAGAAGGGAGAGGGGGACATGATAGAAACTTTTAAGTACCTCAGTGGAATCAACAATGTCCAAGAGGGTAGCATCTTTCAGAAAAAGAGACTTGCAAGAACAAGGGGACTCAATTTAAAGATAGAAGGAGGGTGGTTCAGGGGCAATGTGAGGAAGTATTATTTCACAGAGAGGGTAGTGGATGCATGGAACAGCCTTCCTGAGGAGGTTGTGGGGTCTAAAACTGTGGGAGAATTCAAGAATTCATGGGACAGATATAAGGCAATTCTTGTGGGGAGTAGGAAGAAATGGGCTGTTGGTTAACTAGGATCTGCGGCCTATCCTGTAGGTAGGGAAATGGGCAGACTAGATGGGCCTAGTGGTCCTTATCTGCCGTCTAAGTCTATGTTTCTATATAAAGCAACAAAAGTGAAGAAATGAGATGTTAGGGTTGAGCTCCTAACCCCCCAAACACCCCACCCCCTCCTCCACAGACTGACAGGTGCTGGGGACAGCCATGGGGTCATGTGGCCCAACTCTCACCCCATTCCATGTCTAAACAGGTTGACATGCTACAGTAAAGGAGGCTAGGGTGAGAGTTAAGCCTCATGACCCCATGACACACCCATGCACCTGTCAGTCTGTGAAGGATGGGGTTGGGATTTTGGGGGGGGTTGGGGCTCAACCCTAACATCTCATTTCCTCACTTTTGTTGCTTTAACCTTAACTGATGTATTAAATGCATTTGTTTGCCATGAATTTCCTTACTTTTTGAAAAAGTGTAGTATAACTAGTAAATAACAGGTGTTGAGTCCCGTGCTCCCACCAATCTGCCCATTTGTGCATAACGATATGCATGTGAAGGAGCGTGGGTCCTCCGGGGCCTGCGCTCCCACATACACATAGGTACGGATCCATACAGCAGCCCTGTAGGGCAAGAAACCCTTGTAACACTAATTTGACGATGTCTTGGGAACTGTAACAGCTAGGAAAAAAATGCAAGTGTCATTGTAATCATGATAGCGAGTACTGCACATGATATAGATCGACTGAATCCGTATCTTGCATCGCTTATGAGATATGGCGCAGAAAACCACTGGAAACGCATCCTTGGAACCCTTCTGACACTAATTTGCCAGTATCTCATGAACCGTACAAGCAACGGAACAAATTCCACTGCAGGTGTAGTCTACATTCTCCAATCTTTTTCCAGCTGGTTGGATCATCTAAAGGTGATCCAAGCTGCCAGTAGAGAAAAGTCTGTATCTCTCTTCGTTTCTGAGATATGGGCACTATCCTATGGGGAAAATCTCAATTTCATAATGGCATATCCATGCAACCGCTTAATTCTCCAACATCTAAACAGCATAATTCACACCTGTAGGACATCCCCTCAATACCCTGTAAATTGCAAGTAAAAAGACCAAACCATTCATTAGCAAAGCAATGGTAAACTTTCTACACCTTTAAAAATTCCTAGTCTGTGAGGTAACAAAATCCTTGGCCGTCAGATCAATCCCTGTTTGCGAGGTAGCAAAATCGTGGTCCGTGAGAAATCCTCAACAGTCAGATTTTGTTCATCTGGTCCCTGAGTGACGATCAAGGATTTTGCAGCCTCATGAAAGAGGATTGACTGGCGGACTAGGATTTAGACAGCTCGCAGACTGCGATTTTGTCACCTCATGAAAGAGGGTTCAAAAAGCCAATCCTGGTCCATGAGCTGACAAAACCCTAGTCTGTCAACTGATCCTCTTTCATGAGGTAGCAAAATCATTGACCGTCGGCTTGATCCTGGTGTGCAAGAAGGGATATCTGGTCACAAACATATATATATATATATAAAATATACTACTATAGGGGTGTGATAGTACCGCTACTGTTAGGGTTAAGGAGGCAGTTTAATTTTAACCCCTAACTTTGTGCCTTAATAGCTTCAGCCCCATTCAACATAGTTGCACATAATTTTGCATTCATGGTTTGGGTTGGTAAGGTCTCTTGATTTGACAAATTTTGTGCCCGTTTGATGTCTAGATTCTGAGATGCAGAAAGTAGAAAAATTGGAGTGCTTTGCTTCTACTCTTATGTACAGCCCAAACATCTGAAATTTTGTTCTGAAACTTTCAGGGTTTAATGGGCTTTGCCCTACAATGGTGCCTGTCGTTGGTTTGGTAAAAAAAAATATTAATTTGTTTCCAAGTTATAAGCATTTGAAATTATAGTTCTCAGCATGCTCATTTGGGGTCTGTCATTTACTGTATATGTTTGACACAAAAGAAGAATTCTGACATCCACTCTCCAGTTGTAGACATATCTTACTGCTGTAAGTGGTGAATGCAATATGGGAAAATAAGGCACAGTAAGTACAGTTTATTGTATTTCACTGGACTTTGAGCTTTTAGTCATAATGCACTTACCTTATTTTCTCCTATCACAATCATCGGTTCCAGCAGCAAGACATGACTTCCATCAGAGAGTGGATCCACACTGTGGGACATGTTCAGGTGAATGAGTATTTGTGGAGGGCTATGAGGGGTGCTGGGAGCTGAGTGGGGAGTCAGTGTGGGGCGGGTGGAGGTGTGGGGGCAGATTGCTGATGGACAGTTTTTTTTTAGGTTAGAAATAAAATATCAACAAAGGACAGTTTTCTTTATTTTAGGGGGCCATAGCTAACACTGGGGATTAAAGGAAGGGGATAGGTGACCTGGGGAGAAGTTGGGCAAGAGAAGTGGTACCAGGGGATGGGCACCCTGGTCCACTAACTTGTTAAAAAAAATTAGTAGGGTAGGTGTTCTGGATCAGAGGGAGAGAAAGAATCAGTACCAGGTGTGTGGCACCCAGGTCCACTTCAGAAAAATATAAAAATAGATAGATAAGACAGATAGATAGATAGATAGATAGATAGATAGATAGATAGATAGATAGATAGATAGATAGATAGGTAGGTTGTCCCCCCCAAAAAAATAAGTGGCAGCACGTGGGTGTCCACACCTGGTGCCGCCAAAGATTATCCAGATAGTGGAGTGCCTAATCCCTAGTGCCAGCTTCTGTCCCCTGACAATAAAGAAAACCATCTCTAATTGATATTTTTTTAAATGAAAAAAAGAAAATGGTCCATTCCACACTGACCCCACACTCTGCACACACCAGCCCACATACCCCCACACACCCTCACTCACCTGAATATGTCCCTTGCTGTAGCTCCTGTCTCTAACTGAAGACACTTCTTATTGCTGGAACTGGCTGCGACTGCAATATGAGAACATAAGGTAAGTGTGGTTTGATGTATTTCAAAGCTGTTTGAACTTTGTTCATAACTCTGTCATTTTTGTGCATTTTTACACCAAATTTCCAACATGGCCTTGTCGGGACACAAATTCATGAACAAGGGTGCTAAAATTATGCAAGTCTATCACAAAAGATGATTTCACAGGTGTTGCATGAAATCACATTTCAGGTAGGATTTTAACATTTTCTCACACCTTGTCCATGTGGTGGTGTCATAAGAAGGCTATGTCGAAATTTGGGGTTAAAAATATTGAAAAACAACAAAGTAATGGGCACACATTTAAATTTTTCAACACATCCTCATAACTAGGAATGTTCAATATTTTTGACCCAATATTTTCAACATAGTCATTTTTTCACACCACCTCCTGAACATGGCAGCTGTAATTTTTCAGTTCTGGTCAAAACATGTTTTTGCACTTGTGGTGTGACATGATAGTTCAGACAGGATTTCAGAATGTTCAACCTACCTGGCTTATGAAGTGGGGTAATAACACAGTTTTTTTGAAAACTTCAGGTCAGAATATTAAAAAATACAAAGTTATGAGCATACATTGGAATTTTTCTACACTCGCTCATAAGTTCTGTAATTTTTTATGTTTTGATACCACATTTTCAAAATAACCATTTTTTCACACCACCTTATGAAAGTGACACCTGTCATTTTTCAAATCCTGGCCAAAATTTGCTTTTGCACCTGGTGAGCGAAATGACATTTCAGTGGGGATTTGAACATTTTCATATACCAGGTTCATGAGGTGGGGTCAAAAGAAGGCTATGTTGAAAATTTGGTATAAAATAAGATAAAATAACCAAGTTATGACTGAACATTGAAATATTTTTGGCACTTCTGCAACCTGATGGACTCCACCTTTGGGCCCTATGTGTCTGCATCTGTAGCTACATGGAAGTGCAGGGCCCCTTCCACAGCTGATGGACTCTTCACTTGGGGCAGTATCTGGAGGACCCTGTGCATCTACATCTGCAGCCACACTAAAGTACAAGGCACGGATACCCTGTGCTTCTGCAGCTAGATGGACTCCTCACTTGGCATGGAAGTGCAGGACCCTCAGGGCCCTGCACTTCCACACCCAGACAGACTTTTAACTTGACACAGGGCCCTCTGAGCCCTGTACATCTGAATCTTTAGCTGCATGGAAGTGCAGGACCCAGAGGGTTCTGTGCTTCTGCAGGCTGATGGACCCCACATTTGGCACAAGGTCCAAAGGACTCTGCATGTATGCATCTGTAGACACACAGAAAGCAGAACCCAGAGGGCCCTGCACTTCTTCAGCCAGACAGATCTGTGTGAAAAAATATACAATTCTACTATCTCAAAAAGAGAAAAAAAATGAATTGCAAAAATAAAAAACTCTTAGTGCACCAGTTAGGGTTAAACTTAAAGCAACTAAAGTACTGAAATATGGAATTAGTGTTTTCAACCCTAAGTCCCCCCTGCCCCAAGAAAGGACAAGCCCCCACAACCAACCACAGACAGACATCATCAGGTAAGACAAACAACATAGAACTGTTTACAGATGATACAAATGCAGTGGCACTGATGTGTTACCTTTGTAGATTTCTATCTGCAGCTGCATAAGATCATGCCCCACTGGGGCATGTACTTATGCAGCCACACCTGTGTGGGTATGTCATGCAGTGTATTCTGCTGACAGAAGGACCCATGGGACTTGTGCCTTTGCAGGCAGAGGTACTCATGCATGCTGTATAAGGCACCTTGCTAGATAGCATGATACACAACTGCATGGTTTTCTGTATGCAGCTTTGTAAGTTAAAACCTGATACCAAAGTGGCAGGCCATAGAGGGGCTTGCACTTCTGCAGGTACATGTTGGTGGGTATATCTTACATCTGTGGCAGAAGAGGTGCAGGCATCTCAAGGGCCTGCACTTCTGCAGAAAGAAGTGCTGTTGCAATTCTTGTAGCTGAAAACCTGCTATCCCATTGAACAATTTATAGATCCACTGCTGAAACCATGATACCAACATTGCAACAGCACTCCATCTGCACAGTGTCAGGCCCCACAAGGGCCTGCCCTTCTAAAGCCAGAAGTCGATATGCATTTCTTATACCTGTGACTGAAAAGGTGCAGTCCCCTTTGTTGCTTTAAGTTAAACTCTAACTGAGCATAGGATCAAACTTTATCTAGCTCAAGATGTCCTAGTCCTAGTGTCCTAGTGATGATTATCCATGCTTTTGTCACCTCCAAGTTGGACTGTTGCAACACTCTTTACCCCTAGGGTAATCTGGAGGTTTGATGCAACATCTGCAGCTGGTCCAGAATGCTGCAGCCTGGATGATAGTGGGCTCCTCATAGAGTGACCATATCATGCCAATTCTGTGTGTGCTGCACTGGCTGCCTTTGCGGTGGTGCATCACCTTCAAGATCTGCTTGTTAACATAAAAGGCCCTATGAAGTATGGGACTGAACTACTTGAAAGAGACCCTGGTTCCTTATCACCCAGTTTGCTCTATCCACTCCACCCATGTGGGCCTGCTTGTTGTCCCTTCTTCAAGACTGAAACCATCAGGTAATAGACATTTTAGAGTGTCTGTTCCAGTCTTATGGAATTCATTCCCTTCTCATATACATTTGGTCAAAATGGCGGAGGCCTTCAATGCCTCTCTAAAGACTTTCTTATTCCAATAGGTATTTTCTGGTTAATTAATGGCTTTTGCCTTGGATTACTGTTTTTTAATTTAAATTGCATTCAAAACATTTCTTATTTTATATTGTTTTATGTCTGAACCTTATACAGCGCTCAGAGCCTTTTCTGATTGAGCACTTTATAAATAAACTTTGCCTTGCCTTACTGTTGCAATTTTGGTACCATGAATTTTGTGGATCTCATGCTTCTGCTGCCAGAGGTCAGTGTGTATGTCTTACACCTGTAGCTACAGAAGCACAGGCCCATCAAGTGTGTATAAGTCTTACAGTGTGCATAAGTACCTAATGCTATAGAAGTGCTAGCCCCTTACAGACCTGCACTTCTGCAGACAAAAGAATGCCTGCAATTTGGGTATCATGAATTTATACTGTATCAATGGCTGCGGGGGCCTGTGCTTCCGCACACAGAAACACTGTTGTGATCTGAGTAGCCTGGATTTCTATCTGCAGTGACAAATCAGTGTGTATGTCTTGTGGTGTGCATGCTGCATATATAAATCCATGAAGGTAGCACAACAGTGCTGCTGCATTTGTGTCATCTGGAAACAGTTGTATGTTGCTTGTCTTACCTGATGATGGGTGTATGTGGTTGGTTGTGTTGGTTGTGTGGGCTTGTCCTTTTGCTGCTTAGGGGCTAGGGAGTTAGGGTTGGAAACCTTAATGCCACATTTCCCTACTTTTGTTGCTTTAAGTTGAACCCTAACTGGTGCATTAACACAGTTCTTTTGTAATAAGTGTATGGATTGGCAGCTTTAATTTAATTAATCTTCATTCTGTAAAATATATATTATAATGCTGCGGTAGCACCATTATAGTTAGGGTTGAGTAGGGCTTTCTATGTTAAATCTCAAATTTTGCACTTTAATATCTATCCAACCGTTGAACAGATTTGCACAAAATTTTACATGCTGTGTCTCGGGGGTAGTTCTCTTGACATGACAAATTTTGATGTGCAGATTACGAGATGTGGCTAGTGAAAAAGTAAATAAAAAAATCACAGTTTTTTGCTGTTTTTTGTCATTGCCTAGCACCCAGATGGTTTAGAATTTTGTTCTGAAATTTTCAAGGCCGAAAGGGCTTGATCAACAGACTTGCTTTCACTAGTTTGATACAAAAAATATTAATTCGTTCCAAAGTTATTAAATTCTGAAATTTCAGTTCTGAGCATATTTGGTACAGTCTTTTGGATAGCTGTTTGGAATGAAAAAAAATTGGTCCATACGAAACAGGATCCTACTTTGTATGGGTTTAATCCTGTTTTTTTTTTATGCGTAGAAAAAATCTTGTTTCATATGGCCACCATCTTGATTTACATTGTTTCAAAAAAATTTCAAACCCCACAAAAATGACATCCTACACACACACATCAATGCATGTATCTTGCTTACCTGGACCCTGTTAGGTGGTTTCTGCACCTAGTTTCTGGTAAATGATGCAGAAATATATTTTTTTAACATTTAGAAATCCTTTTGTGTGAGCCAATTTTCTTTTTTCATATGGGCATATGAAAAAATAATTGATCCATATGAAAAAGATGGCTTAGTTAATATGAAAAAATAATCTAGTCCTAGTTTTTTTCTGATTCTTTTTTTTTTTTTGTATGAAGGCATTCTTTTTTGTATGAACACAAAAGCATACAAATAAGGATGCCTTCATATGAAAAAAGAATGGAAAAAAACCTGAGTCCAAATTATTTTTTCATATTAAAGCATCCTTTTTCGTATGCTTTTTTAGTTCATACAAAAAAAAAAAGATTCCCATCATATGAAAAAAGAATGTGGACTTACTTTTATCCCATTCTTTTTTCATATGAAGGCATCCTTTTTTGTATGCTTTTTTTTTGTTTGAAAGAAAAAAGAATGTCCTCATACAAAAAGTTTTCGGACTTATTTTCTTTTCCTGCATTTGAACTTCAACAAGCCATAACTCTCTCAATAGTTTTACTTTAGGGACAATCTATATATTAAAAGAAAGGTCATAATGACTACTACAACAAACTCCCTAAAAGAAATTGGGCTCACGCAATGAAAGAAAAATACAAAATGAAAATTCTCATAAGATGACATTGGAACTTTAATAAGCCATAACTCCCACAATATTTGAACTTGAGGGAAATAGGTATATCAAATCAAAGGTCTGAATGAGTAGTATAAGAATAATACATACCCCCAAAAAAATATTTATGGACTTTATACAACATATAAAATGAAAATTCCCATTAGATAATATTGGACCTTCAACAAGCCATAACACTCTAAATATTTGGACTTAAGGGACAACATATGTATCAAAACAATGGTCTTAATGAGCATTACAACAGTGACAGACCCCCCCAAAAAATGTAGGAACAACATAAAAAATTAACTATAAAAAACTACACATTCCCATTGGATAATACTGGAACTTCAACAAGCTATAAGTTCCTCCATATTTGGATTTAAGGTGCAAACTATATATCAAAACAAAGTTCTTAATGATTAATATAAGAATAACATATATTTCCACCCCAAACATTTAGGGAAAAACCAAAAAGAAAATAAAAAAATGAAAATTTTCACAGGATAACATTGGAATTACAACAAGCCATAATTCCCTCAATATCTGGATTTAAAGTACAGTCCATGGGCCAGATATTCAAAGCTTTGCACGGTTCACAAACAGTTTGCACAGGATTAGCACAGGATTAGCGTGGGTCTGCCATATTCAAAAGGCCAACTGGCACGTGCAAACAGCAGTTGCATCGGTTAAACCATAATGATATGCAAGGGGCATAGTGAACATGAATACAGGCGCTATGAGATATTCAGCGACTAGTGCTGCTCTAAGGTGTTTAGTGCGACATAGCATGACCCTTAATGCAGTACATATTACCGCACAGGAAAAGCTGGTCTTAACCCTGGGTAAACAGCTTTTCATATCATTGGTGCATTGCGTGGTGTTTGCGTGGGATTTGCGCGGCTTGTGTGACCCTAACATAAGAGTATGACACTTAGAAAATGCCAGACATGGAGGACGCATGCTACTCACTGATGACACCACCATGATGAAAACAGCTGCCACCAGCCCCAGCCAAGCACAGACAGTAAGGGGTGATCTGACCCACAGGGGACATCATGGTAGTGTGGCCATATAGCACACACCTGCAGACTATACGGCTGTGGTGCCTAACAGATGCCAGCACACACACATGCAGCACTGTGGGCATGGTGGCCATTGAGGGGAGGGTGTACGGGTGGCCAGACCTCACCACAGCTCAGGTGTGGCCACAAGGCTGGGACACATCACATAGTGCACATGGGCCAGTAGTGGGAATATGCCACCACCTGTGTGCTTGTTGAATCTTACATGCCCCCTAGCCACATACCACACAACCATACAGATGTCACAGCACACACAGCTGGCCATGTATATCTTACTGTGTGCATCCCATGCCACAGGTGCAGCATCTGTGGATCACACAGCAGCATAACAGTACTGTCCACTGTCAGTAATTACCTGCAAGCTGGGCCTGTCACTCTCTACAGTGCAGTAGTCATCACTGCCCTACATACCATAGGCATTGCTGTGTCCCTCATACTACCAGCCCCCTTGCTACTGTAGTGTTTGCTGTGCACTGTGACATGACCTACAATGTGACGGTTGCATGCAGCACCACCACCGCCTGTGCCTCTGCTGTGTTGTCCCCTGGGGTATGTTATGCTATGCTATGCTGTTCTGTTCACATGTAGCCTGCAGCTATCATCATGCACTGCCTGACTGACCTACAGGTGGATCTGCGTTTGGACCTGGTCAGCCCATGTACTTCCAGACTGACCTACAGGTGGAGCTGTGGGATCCTGCAGTAACACTGGGCAAACTGCATGCAAATCAGGGCATCATGAGATGCTAATGTGGCAGTTTGCCCAGAGACTATCTAAGTAGGCTCATTTGCATGTCACTTTTGAATATGGCAAAGTTTAGCACCGGGCTAATGTGTTTGCACCGGGCAAACAGCTTAGCTCCGTGCTAAAGCCACACTAACGTGTTAGCATGGTGCTAATGGTTCAGGGAATATTATACAGTGTAGCTCACTATTCTTTCCCATCTGTTGCTGCCTGCAGCTGTACTGGGGCCATGCTTTTGCTGGCACACACATTGGCTACATAGTTCATCTCTTCCTACCCTCACATCGCTGTGCGCTGTATTGTTGTGGTTTGCACTTCCTGGTTGCTATATTCAGTGCTGTCTTATTCCAGGGCTACGTTTTCCCTGCACTCCCAGCCCAGTTTACACGGCCTCATTCCCATGCTATATACAGTAGCTGTTTGCCCTGGGCTATTCATTTTGAATATAGCTTGCTTTGTGCTCCGGGCTACGTTTGCCTGCCGGGCAGTGTTAACTTGGCCCAGGGGCAATGTTTTGAATATCTGGCCCCAAATATCAAAACAATGGTCTTAATGAGTAGTAGGACATAAGGAACAATCTATATATCAAAACAAAGGTCTTGAAATGAGCAGCACAAGAATAACACATATTCCACCTCAAAACATTTAGGGACACTATAAAAAATAACAAATGAAAATTCCCATAGGACAACAATGGCACTTCAACAAGCCCTAACTACCTCAATATTTGAATTTAAGGGATACTCTATATATCAAAACAATACTACAATGAGTACTACAAGAATAAAACATACCCCCAAACATTTAGGGCAGTACTAAAAAAACAATAAAAATTGTACATTCCCATAGGACAATATTGGAACTTCAACAAGCTCATAACTCCTCAACATTTGGACTTAAGAGACAATATATATATATATATATATATATATATATATATATATATATCAAAACAAAGGTTTTAATGAGTACTACAAGAATAAAACATTTAGGAGCACTATAAAAAAAAACAATAAACAAATACAAATTTCCATAGGATAGTGTTGGAACTTCAATAAGCAGTAACTCCCTTAGAATTTAGACTTAAGGGATGATCTATATATCAAAACAAATATCTTAATGAGTACTACAAGAATAACACATACCCCCCCAAAAAAAACATTTAGGGGCAATTTAAAAAAGCATAACAAATAAAAAATTCAAATTCATATAGGCTAAAATTGGAACTTTAACAAGCCATACAATGAAAGGGAGAAACTACTGTTTCAGCAGAAATGGAAGTGCAGGCCCTTCTCTCCCACAGACAAATGTGGATATAACTAAACTATCTCAAAAAGTAAGGAAATTAATTGCAAAAATCTTAATTAATGCACTAGTTAGGTTTAAACTGACAAAAGTAGGGAAATGTGATGTTAGGGTTGCCAACCCTAACACTCCACCTCCACCCTGCAGTTAGCAACAGCAAAAAACATTACCGTTTGATCTCTCCTGTGTCTTCATAAATCAGGTGTGGCATGTGTCTTGGGGTTGTAAATCTTAATGCTCGCCCCATTCTCATATACTGTACACATCTCAGCTTATTTATTGATGGAATGAGGTGAGCATTAGGGTTGACAACCCCAAGGCACAAACCATGCCTGATTTACAAAGACATAAGAGAGATCAAACTATAATGTTTTTTTCTTGTTGCTGTCTGCATGATGGGTGTGGGGTGTTAGGGTTGCCAACCCTAACACCACATTTTCCTCCTTTTTTTGGTTTAACCCTAACTACTGCATAAACTTTTTTTTTGTAATGAATATATTATATGGCACAGTAGAGCCACTATAGTTAGGATTGAGCAGGGGTTTCTATGTTAAACCTCACATTTTGCACTTTAATAGCTTCACCACTGTTCAGTGGATTTGCACAAAATTTTGCATGCACAGTCTTGGGGGCAGGATCCCTTGATGTGCCAAAAATTGTTCTGGTCAGATATGCAGATTCTGAGACACAGATTGGTAAAAAAGTGAAAAAATTGGGGGTGGTTTCTTGTTGTTTTTAGGTCAACACCTAGTGCCCAGATGGTTAGGAATTTAGCTCTAGAATTTTCAAGGTAGAAAGTAGTGGTGCATTTTTTCTGGTTTGGTGAAAAAAGTATTAATTTGTTCCAAAGTTATAAGATTTTAAAATTTCACTTCTGAGCATGCTCAGTGTGGTCTTTTGGATAGCTGCTTGGAATGAAAAAAAGAATTTGGTCCATACAAAAATGAATCCTTTTTCATATGAGGGTAATCATTTTTCATGAGGAAAATTTCCTTTTTTGTTTGACCACTTTCTGGTTTCAGTTTTTTTTTTTTTGAAAACCCATAAAAATGAGGGGTGCCATTGTGATGGTTGGAGTGTAATTTGTCTGCAGCCCACAATGGGGGGGAGGCGTTATTCAACATATCCAATAATGGTTAGAATGAAAGTGTTATGTATGTTGTAAATGTTTTAATTTTAGCTCTGTGTAATTTGTCTTTTGTATTGAAATTTGTGTAATTTGTCTTTTGTATTGAAATCAAGCAGGAGCATCTACAATATAGGACTTTTGTCCTAAAGATGTTTTATTCCAGCTTATCCTGCATAAAAATAAATATTTTTACTACTACTGTAAATCAACCCTAAAACAGAGATTTTCATCTCCATCTTCTGCCAGCTGAGATCTGCAGCTACAGTTTACCATTTTTAGTACAATTGGATGAGCCCATCAGATCCTAGCTGACTTTGTAGTTTATTCAGTGTCATGAGGCATCGGCCCAGCCAGACCGGTGAGCTACAGTTTGGATACCCTGTGAGGAGCTTCAGGGGTGCCAGCCTGCCCACCTGCTTTGATGGCTTCTCTCCCCCATTACTCTTCATTCTGGCTATGGAAACCCTATCAGCAGCTATACATATCCATCTGGAAATACAGAGAATACAGGTGGGGAACTTGGTGTATCATGCCAAGCTATATGTAGATGACTGTCTGATCCTAACTAGTGACATTCAGGGCAGTTTACCACCCATTCTTAGTATCCTAAATGCTTTTAAGAAGATCTCAGGCCTTTGTATCAGCATAGCCAAATCAGAGGTACGTCCCTTAAACCCCCTTGCCTCTTCGGACATGATTAACATCTTGGGTCTCTCCTGGGCCCACTCTGAAATTAAGTACCTGGGTGTTAAATTATCCCCAGACCTGACCAATCTGGCAGATAAGAATTTTACACCAGTCTGGACCCAACTAATTAAAGACGTACAAAATGGGCACACCTGCATATATCCATGGCAAGGAAAACAGCTGCCATAAAACTAATGTTTGCACCCAAGGTATATTACCTGGTTTCACACCTTCCCATTATGCTCCCAAAGGTATGGGTACATAAATTCCATACACCAATGAGAACATTTCTTTGGGGTCCTAAGAAGCCAAGGTATAGCAGAGCCAAGCTAAGAGCCCCCTGGACCGGGGAGGCTGGAACCTCCTAGACTTCAGCAGATATTCCCAAGCTTTCCTAATAGCTACACAGTGCAGAGGGATGAGGAAATCAGACCCACCAGGCCTGGTTGAACATGGAGAGGGCAACTCTAGGGGGCACCTCTCTATTTTCCTACCTAGGACACACCCTCCCAAAGAAAGTGCAGGCATGGCTGACAATTAAAGCCAACCACCAGGCATGGCACAACATGGGAAGGGTGACTCACAGATGTTTGAGCATAGGCCTACACTTCTTGTTGTGGAACAATCATCTGCGTACAGAACATAAAATGTGTCTTTGGGATTTGTGGAGAGAACACCAGATAAACACTTTCCAAAACTTGGTGCAGGAGGACAACAAAACATGTGTCTCTTTCCAGTCTCTCAAAGACCAGTATCAACTGCCCAAGGAATGTTTCTGGCAATATTTACAGCTCAGGAGTCTTTATCTCAAATGGTCCTGGTCCCACTGCACATGCATATGTTGCAGCACAAAGTCAGGTTCATCCAGAGACAAAATCCCACTGTCAGTCTGGATCTGGCAGGAAAAAGGCCTGGGGGGAGAATTCAAGGGTGAATTAAAGATTCTGTACCTGATCCCTCCTGGTCAGCCAAATCCAAATGGGAAAAAATTCTGGGAATCCAAATTACCCCCCAGGAATGGAGTAGTTGCTGGCAAATAGCACAAAAGGTATGTGTCGACCAGCAAAGCTTTCTTATCAGAAACAAAGTCTTTGGTACTGTACCCCCTTCCAGTTTAAAAGGATGGGGTCGCTTCCCCACAACAATTGCTGGAGGTGCACAGCTCCTGATGTGGACCTGCTACACATTCTATGGAGATGTGAGCCTCTCCAAGATGTATGGAGTAAAGTGATACAGTTCTGATACCTAACCCTTGCTTTCAATCTGCTTCACTTTCCCAGCTTCTGGTTACTGGGAATAGTACCAGGAGATAGCCAAATCTACGGCATGCAAATGCTATGGATCACCCAAGCCTTAGTTTAATTCACTCGGATCACTTTAAAGAAATGGAGAACCTCAGATGTCCCAGTATTCCAAGTTTGATTATATGCCATGGAATCACTGGTCTCTCAAACTCGGCTTGCATATTTTGCTAAGAATACCTGTCATGTATTTCTAGATGTCTGGGCCCCTACCTACATGGTATTATTCAGTCCTCCCCTCACACATTGGTAAAAGACATCAAAGATCTTTTGAAACCCCCTTAAACTTATATCCATAACTGGCTGGATTTTTGTAATGCTTTGAATGGTTCAATAACAGTGTGCTTAATTGTTAGATTCTCATGTCTTAAAGTCACCTTCTGACTGTAAACCTCAACTCACCTGCTGTGACAAATATGTGTTTGATTACTACTGTCAATTTTATTGACCACTGTTGTAATTTGTTTTTGTTTGATGCCTCAATAAAAACGATTAACTGCAAAAACAAAATCCATAAAAATGAGACCCTGCAGAGACACAAACACATATCTCTTGATAATCAGGACCCCATTACGATGATTCTATAGTTACATTTTGAAAAAAATGACCCAGAAATGTGTTTTTCTATATTTTGAAATCTTTTTTTTTTGTGACTTGGTTTCCTTTTTTCATATGGCCATATGAAAAAGGAATTGGGCTATATGAGAAAGGATACCTTCATATGGAAAAATAATTTGTACTTAGTTTTTTTTTCTGATTCATTTTTTTGTATGAAGGCATCCTTTTTCACAAGAATGACAAATACCTACAAAAAAAGGCATTCAAATGAAAAAAGTGTCAGAAAAAACTAAGTCCCAAATTTTTTTTTGTATGAAGGAATCCTTTTTCATTTGTGTTTTTTTTTTTTGTCATTCATATGAAAAAGGATGCCTTCATACAAAAAAATATTTGGCCATATTTTTTTCTGATTCTTTTTTCATATGAAGGCATCCTTTTTTTCCAAATGAAGGCATCCTTTTTCATATGTGTTTTTCTTTCATACAAAAAAAGATGCCTTCATATAAAAAAAGATTTTGGACTTAATTTTTTCAGATTTTTTTTTTTCATATGAAGGAATCCTTTTTTCATTTTTTTTTTATTCACATGAAAAAGGATGCCCTCATATGAAAAAATAATTTAAACTTAGTTTTTTCCCTCATTTCAAATTCAACAAGCCATAACTCCCACAATATTTGCACTTAAGGGGCAATCTATATATATATATATATAAACACAGGTCTTAATGAGTACTACAAGAATAACACATAATACCCCACAAAGAAATTTAGAGTCATATAGAAAAGTCATAAAAATTTAAACATCATAATTCCCATATGATAGCATTGGAAGTTTTACAGATCATACAACCAAGCAAATAAACTGCATTTTGGGAGAAATGGAAGCAGATTCTGTGCTTTCACAGCAATATGGATGTATGTGAGCCCTGTGCTTCCATAAGCTAATGGATATGTTCACGAAGGTCCCTTAGGATACGATTATACTATCTCAAAAAGTGAGGAAATTCTTTACAAAAAACTTCATTAAAGTACCAGTTAGGGTTCAGATTAAAGCAACAAATGTAGGGGGATATAGTGTTAGGGTTCCCTAGCCTAACACTCAACCCCCATGCTGCAGGCAGCAAAAGGAAAAATCATTATGATTTCACCTCTCCTGAGTCTTTGCAACTCAGGCCTGAGGTGTTGCCTGGGGTTCTCAACCCCAATGCTCACCCCATTCTCATATAGTCTACACATCTCAGCTACTTTACTGATGGAAGAGAGTGAGTGTTAGGCTTGGCAACCCCAGGGAACACCCCAGGCCTGATTTGTGAAGATTCAGGAGTGGTGAAACCGTAATAATTTTTCCTTTTGCTGCCTGCAGGGTGGGGTGCTAGGGTTGGGAAGCCTAACTCCACATTTCCTTACTTTTATTGCTTTAATCTGAACCCTAACTGGCCCATTAACAAAGCTTTTTGGAAAGAATTATTATTAATTAGAATACATGTTGTCAATGTATTATATAATTATGTTTATTTAGTAGCCAAGAATTATTCGCAGATGACACGGTTCTTTATCTAAGTCGTCCTTCGCCAGAAGCTGCCTGTGGAGACCTACAATCTGAATTCAATCTACTTCAAAGCCAACTCCTAAACAAAAAGCTCATATTAAACACCAAGAAAACTAAGGCAATGCTATTTTCTCCACTTCTCCATGCTGCAAACCCGGCCAGTGCTGGCTCCATTCCACAGATCACAACAATCCTGGGAGAAAACCTAGAATTTGTCAATAAATTCAAGTACTTGGGAATGTGGCTCGACCATAAACTTTCCTTTACGGACCATATTGAAGATCCGCTAAAGAAATTGAGGCAGAGGCTTGGGCTCTTTTTCAGGATTAATAACTTCCTTACTAGCGATGCCAAGCGGCGGCTAGTACAGACGTTTCTCTCCTAGGTCAACTATGCTGACTTTCTTTATAGTCACTGCCCTGTCTCTCATCTTGCTAAATTGGATACGTTGTATCACAGGGTTTTGAAATTCATTACTAGTCTACCTTTTTCCACTCATCATTGTGCCCGTTATGCTGCCATGGGGGTGGCCCTCCCTTCAGTACAGGAGAAACAGAAATGCTGTACTCTGGACGTTCAGAGCTATTATCAAAAAACTACCCCTATATATCTCTGATTGTTTTCCGCTATGCAAGCTTGGGAACTATGCACTGAGAAGCTACTCCATTATTTCCTTAAAGGTACCTAAGCTAAATACACGCTTTGAGAGAACGGCTATAAGCTTTGCGCTGCCGTCTCTATGGAACAAAATACAAAAATCACTAAAGCTTAGTACCCTGGTCAGTCTATCCTCCTTCAAGACACTATATGACCATTCAGTCAAGGAAATTTACAACTGCTTCCCCCCCGATTCTAAACTTCCCTGCACTTATAGCATACCATGATGGCATTGTCCTCTCAGCTACGCCTGACCTTGTAGCCTCTCCTTCACATTTCTCTAATACCTAATTGTGCTCCCCACCCTCCTGTCCTGTGTCCTTTCCAAGGCTTCATCTGTCCCTCGTCTATCCACTACCACCCTGCCTGTACCCTATCTCACCTCGCCTACCACACACCCCTTCTACCCTGTTACACTGTTTGTTTTTTTCTTTTTTAACTCACTGTCTGTCTTGTTATTTATGGCATTGTATGTAATATACTATTACCTAACAATTGTCCTCGTTAGTACTTCCAGCTACTTTTACTAGACTCATTATACACCACAAAGGAATCGAACCACTGTTTCCAAACTGTTCTCCACTTATGACTACGTTTAACTATTGTATCTCTCTATTGTATCATATTACTGAGGTGTTACAGTATGTTGTGACTCTTCATATATTGTATATCCTGTGTTCCTGTGCTAACCAGGTCCATCTTGTAAGTGAGCATTGCTTAATGGTGTTTGCCTGGATAAATTAAGATTTGATTGATTGATTGATTGATTGATATTTCAGTTTGATTGTGGTTTTTATCTGTAATCACTGATTTGCACTGGCACTTTAAACTTTCACTTTGTAAGTGAGTGTGTGGTTTCAGACTGGCCTCCATAATAAAGCATGCATGCACAAAACCAGTTGGGGATTTTGCACAAGGTTGTGTGGCTTTTTCCTGTGGCACTAATATGAGTGTTTTTTTATTATTATTTGAGCCTATTTAGCCTCTTCCTTAACACCCTTCCCCAAGTTTGCTCCACCAACCTGCTCCTATATGCTGATGAAGTTGTGCTTTTCACCAGCCAGCCTAATCATTCACCCCTCATCAGCAGCCTGCAATATAGTTTTACTACAGTTGAGGCCTGGTTCATCAATCATAAACTAATTATGAACTATAAAAAAAAAGCAAAGTGATGCTCTTTGCTAGTCCACACAACAAGTATAAAAATGCCCAATTACTGATCATGAATAATCTTAGCTCACCTCTAGAACAAGTCCATAATTTTAAATATCTAGGCATGACTCTTGACAGTAACCTATCTTTTAATGAACATGTACTGTAAATATAATATCCAGAGCTTGCAGCATCAGGTTAGGGCTTCTACACAGACCCAGACACAGCATGTCTCATGAAACCCTCTGCCTGGCCATCACTAGTTTCATCCTTTTAATGATCAACTTTGGACTTATAGTCTATGATTCTGCCACCAACATCACTATTTGAAGGCTAAGTGTTGCTCTTAACAAAGCCTGCTGTCTAGTCACTGGTGCCCTATACACCTACACCTGAGACCTATACACCTCAGCAAATTGGTTGAACCTCCAGGACAGGATCTCCTATCAAATCTGCCTGTTTGCAAAGAAGATTAGTCTTGAACTGGCCCCTCCCTCACTACTGCAGCTCCTCAATAGGTCAAATAACTACCACTGTACTAGAAGCACATCCAATCCCACCTTCCAGGTCCCTTTCTGTCATACTGCATATGCCCAATGAACATTTATGTATAGAGCACCCAGCTGGCTAAATAACCTCCCACCTGACCTCCTAGCTGTCTTCAAAATTGGACCCTTCAAAACCAAACATCAGCAGCATAGAAACATAGAATTTTATGGCAGATAAGGACCGCTTGGCCCACCTAGTCTGCCCATTTCCCTACCTAATGGATAAGCTGCAGATCCTAGTTAACCAACAGCCTACTTCCTCCTACCCCCCCACTAGAATTGCCTTATGTCTGTCCCATTCATTCTTGAATTCCCCCACTGTTTTTGACTCTACAACCCCCTCAGAAAGGCTGTTCCATGTATCCACAACCCTCTCTGTGAAAAAATAATTCCTCACATTGCCCCTGAGCCGTTCCCCCTCTATCTTCAAATTGTGTCCTCCTGTTCTTGAACATCTCTTTTTCTGAAAGATGCTACCCTCTTGGACTTTGTTGATTCCACTGAGGTACTTAAACATTTCTATCATGTCCTCCCTCTCCCTCCTTTCCTCAAGGGTATACATATTAAGCTCCTTTAGTCTCTCCTTGCATGGCTTCTCTTGCAGACCCTGAACCATTTTAGTTGCCCTACTCTGAACTGCTTCTATCCTGTCTATGTCTTTGTGGAGACTGGGTCTCCAGAACTGCACACAGTACTCCAGATGAGGTCTCACCAGCTGTTTGTGCAGAGGGATAACACCTTCTTGTTTTCTACTAGTGATGCCTCTCCCTATGCATCCCAGTATCCACCCCAGCCCTCCTTACTGCCTTCTCACAATGCTGGTGCACCTTTAGGTCATCTGATATGACTACCCCCAGGTCCCTTTCCATTTTTGTTGTTGTCAGTATCTCACCCCCCATTGTGTACTCTTCCCCAGGGTTTTTGCTTCCCAGGTGCATTACTTTGCACTTCTTTGCACTGAATCTAAGCTGCCATACATTTGACTATTCTTCCAACCTTGCCAAATCCCTTTTCATCCTTTCCACCCCACCTTAGCATTATCAACCCTGTTGCAGACCTTTGTGTCATCTGCAAAGACATACACTTTCCTTCCAGTCCCTCTGCAATGTCACTTATAAAGACATTAAAAGGACACGGCTGATACTGAACCCTGCAGTACCCCACTAGTAACCCTCCTTTCTTCACTGTGGACTGCATTTACTATTACCTGCTGTGTCCTGTTGTCCAACCAGTGTTTTACCCAGGCAACCACCCTAGGACCCAGTCCCAGGATGGCTAATTTGTTTATTAATCTTTTGTGCAGGACTGTGTCAAATGCCTTGCTAAAGTCTAGGTAGGCCATGTCCACAGCCCCTCCCTGCTCTACTGCTTTGGTCACCCAGTCAAAGAAATCAATTAAATTTGTCTGACTTGACCTTCCCACTGTGAAACCATGCTGCCTTGGGTCCTGTGCCCCACTGGCCTCTAGGTACTCAACAATTCTTTCCTTCAGAAGTGATTCCATCATTTTTCCTACCACTGAGGTCAAACTGACAGGTCTGTAGTTTCCTGCCTCTGTCTTGCTCCCACTTTTGTGAAGGGGAATCACATCCGCCCTCCTCCAGTCTTCAGGTACCACCCCATCCTCCCATGATTTGTTAAAAAGGGTAGTCAGTGGTGTTGCTAGTTCTTGCCTTAGTTCTTTTAAAATTCTGGGATGAATCCCATTAGGCCCCATTGCTTTATCCACCTTCAGTTTTAAGAGTTAGTTCAGAACCCTTTCTTCTGTGAAAGGACTAATATCAACCCCCCTATCCAGAGTGCTTCTATTGACCAGATTAGGTATTTCCCCCTGCTTTTCCATTGTGAATACTGAGCAGAAGTATTTGTTCAGTATCCCTGCTTTTTCACTGTTGCTCTCTGCCCAACCACCTTCCTCTTTGTTCAGCCTCAGTACCCCTGCCTTAGTCTTTCTTTGCTCCCTAATGTACCTATAAAAGGTTTTATCCCCCTTCTTAACTGAGTTGGCTATCTTTTCCTCAGTTTGGGCCTTTGCTATTCTGACTGCCTTACCGCTTCTTCTGCTTTACTTTAATTGTTCAGTACTCTGTCCTGCTCCTTCTACATTTCCTTATACACTTCCTGAATGCTATCTTTTTTCCCTTACCTTCCCCTTCACTTTTTGAGAACCATAGTGTTTTTTCTTTGTTTTGATTTGTTTATTTGCTTCACACAAAGACTTGTTGCCTCTGTGATGGCGGTTTTGAAGTTTCCCCATTGTTGCTCCACCCCACCTTCTTGCCTGTTTGCTAGTGCTTTTCTGAGGCAATCTCCCATTTTGACAAAATCAGCCTTCCTGAAATCCAGTACCTTCACTTTTGTGTGGCTTGACTCTACAGCTAAGTTTATCATGAACCACACTGTTTGGTGGTCACTTGTTCCCAGATGGCTACCCACTTCAAGATCAGAGATCCTCTCTCCATTCCCATTTGAGAGCACCAGGTCTAAGATTGCTCTCTCCCGAGTGGGTTTCAAAACTAGCTGTCTGAGGCATGCCCCCTGTAGGGCATCAAGAATGGCCTTGCTCTTGGATGTGGCTGCAGCAAAGTTGCTCCAGTCAACATCAGCATATATTGAAACTCAGCAGTTGCGATTGCCCCACCTAATTTTATATTGAGTCTTTTTCCTTCCAACCCTTCCAACTCACTCTACTCACTATATCTCTCTGTCAGTCTTATCTTAACCTCTTCCCCACCCCTTACTATACTTTCTTTCTCTACTCTGTTTGTTACCGCCTCGCTTCCCAACTGTGGCATAGTTTTCCCCTTCAGGTTTACCTCTTTATGCCTCCCCATCTCCTCTTGCCTTGTCCCCCCTCTCTTGAGTGTTAACCTTACTCCCCCCACCCTTCAACACCCAGGCCACTTGCCCCCTCACACACATCTGTGCCCTACTCCTAGTCTCCTCTCCTTATCTCTGCACTTAAGTTCTTGGTCTAGGACATTGCACACCCTATTCTGTACAATGCCTACCTTTGGCTGCCTGCAACTATTATTTCTGGCAGGTCCTAACAACTCTCTTAGCCTCCTTCTCTGAACTCTACAACTTTGTGGTTTATGACAAGTCACCCATCTGACCACTTCTACATAATAAACAATATCTGTAACCTTGTAACTCATGATACCTATGCAGCACTTATTATGTATTTTATATATTCTGTATACTCATTCAGCCTGTGTACTATGTTACTATGTTAATTGTCCCTCTGTTTCTTCCATCTATGACATTGAGCCTTTGTAAAAGAGTCTCTGGCTCAAAGGTGTTGTAATTCTGAGATTTCAATAAAATAAAAAAATAAAAAAATCCTACTACAGCATACAGTGTTATTTATGATAAAAAGCTTCAAAGGTCTAGTCCCTGATTATATTTTTGACAGCCTTGTGGTTAGACCTATTAAACAAGGGCTACAGTTTGTGCAAGGATTAGAATACAAGTTCCAAATTATAGAACAAATTTAGGTTGAAAACATTTTTTCTATAATAAGACCTAGACTATGGAACTCTTTGCCTTTAATTTTTTGGCTTGAAGGTAAACAAATCTGTACTGGTGCAATGAAAACTTGGTTTGTAAATGAAGCCAGATATAGAACCGTAGCAGAACTTACATAATTAACATTAGTGATACCTTATTTGATGGACTAATGGCAAATGATATATTTATTGTTGCATGTACCTTGTCATGCTGTTAAGTCATTTATGTTTTCTTGTATATTTTGTACTTAATGTGGTATGTCTATTTTGTAACCTAATGTACATTTTGCACAAAGGACCTCACTAGAAATGAGCTTGTCTCAGTTTGAGCCATCCAATTCAATATGAATAAAAGTTAAAATGAAATGAAATGCATGGTAATGGTGGCGTCTACTAGTGTTGAATAGCTCTTTTCAGACTTCGAGCACAGCTCTTCAAGGAAAGTTTAAGTACAAGTTTATTGTTTGACTCAAGGAGCCATCAACAAATACAATTTAAAATACCTTCAAGTTATAATAAATACCTACAACATTTACATCACATGTAAAACATATATAGTACATCAGAACAGACAATATTATATGAAATTCCTTACTTCATATATTTTTGCATCCTTGTTTCCTGACTAATACAGATAATCTATTGCACTTCTAACCAGAGTATTACACTTTGATACCTAGTAAATATAACAATTAATAACATAACACTCAAACTCTATATAATTGTACTATTAATTATTTGTTTCTTTTTACTAATTGTCTTAAAATAATTTGCCACTCTTTGTATGGATCAGCTATCCTCTGTCTGCAATATAATAGAGGTCAGTGTTTCTAAACTGAGTTCATAATTAGTATCCATAAAGGGTGCTAACCAGTACTTCGTTCACTTAAATACCAGGTATAGTACCACATAACATGTAAAAATTCCTCACATTCTCCCCTCGTACAACTACATTTTTCATCAACTGATTTTTTATATCTAAAGCTCAACAAATTACCATCAAACTGTTCAAATTTGTACTTTACAAATATTTTTCGAACTTCCAGATCACTGACAAAGTCCAAATAGCTTTTGTAGCCAAATTTGTCATTGTTCTTAGCAAACCATCTTGAATACCGGTAAGTTTTTATTTCTTTTAAATCTTGGTTTTGCCAGAAAACTTTAATTTTTGAGAACAAATATGTATTATACTTGTGGCTCAATTGAATATTCCTCTCCATGTATTTTATTAGCACATTAAATTTATATTTATTTATTATTGAGTATATTTTTGAATACCATTGATTCTTCTGTATCCTAATTTGTGCCAATTCTGTTTCTCCTTTCGACACTGAGAGGACATTTGAGTTTGTGAGAGCCTTGTTAATCTTAACCAGAAGCCTAGTTGTTTACATTCAAAAACTGCATTTATATTTGTAATTACCAATTCAGATCTTATATATGTGGAGGGGCATGAATATCCTATCCCCATGAATTTTCTCAGCATTTTAAATAATGGGACTACTAACTTTTCTGTATGCTTCACATCCCATATTTCTACTCCATATAAGAGTTGAGATTCTACTTTTACTTTTATTACATCAATTAAGGGTTTAATGTTTGCCCCACCAAATCTGTAGTTAAATCCTGACAGTGCCAAAACTGTTTTTTTCATGGTTTGAATGATTCTTTGGAACTGTGTATTCCAATTTCTATTTTCATTGAATTCTACTCCAAGGTAGACATAAGTTTTAACTCTGTCTACTTTTCCTTTAGCAATTCTCCAATTTCCACTCCTATTACATCCTTTGGGTCCAAATATTATCACTTTGGTTTTAGTCAAATTAATTTTTAACTGTAGTTCTTTTGAACCACTATCTAGCTTATTGAGCACATTCTGTAAACCTTTCCTTGTCAAGGAAAATAAAACCAAATCATTGGCATATGCCATCACAGCCCACCTTTCCTCATTTATTTTTGAGGAATCAAGATCAGAATTTCCAAGTTCATTCAATAGGCCATCAATATACAGGGAGAAAAGAGTAGGTGCAAGGACACAGCCTTTTTGTACACCTCTCTTCACTTCAAAATCATTAGTCATCTGACCTTCTTTTCCCATTCTGACCCGAGCCCAAGTATCCTGGTACAAGTTGGCCATAACTTTTACCAGTGCCTCATCTACTCCCTTCTTTAACAAGATTTCTCATAAAAGTTTCCTAGAAATAGTGTCAAAAGCTGTAGAGTAGTCCACAAAAGTTACATATATTCTTTGACCTCTTATCATTACATATTTCTCAATTAAGTAGTCCAAAATAAACACGTTGCCAAGAGTCAAATAATTTCTTTGGAAACCCACTTGGTATGGAGATAAGCCCTCTAGTTTGTCTATACTTCTTTAAGTCTATTTAATACAATCTTGGAAACATTTTTTACATTTATATCTAATAGACTAATAGGGCGGTACATGACTGGGTTTGTTAAACTTCCTTTTTTATGAATTGGTATTATATGCGCTCCTTTCCATGTGGTGGGATAATTATTTTATTGTATACATTTATTGAATAATGCTACTGGTCCTGATGCTTTATGGTTCTTTAATGAGTTGACAGCTAACATAACTTCATAATTATCTATAACAATATTATTCCTTACTTTTCTTTTAGCTATTTCTAACTGGGTTCTTTCCTCTTTGTGAGAGTAATTGAAAATCTGTAAAAAATAATCAATCCATAACTGTTCAGAGATATAAGAATTAGACTCCTCTTTATAGACACTGGTGCCCTTTGCCACCAGTCTCCAGAACCCTTTCTGGTACCTATTGTTCTCCACTTTACTAATTTCCTCCCATTGCTTTTTATAATATTGTTTTTGTTTTTCTTTAATAAGAGTCTTGTATTCCTTCCTTTTATTATTTATACTTTTTAATAATTCTCTATTTTTATACTTCATTTACTGCTTATATCTTTTACTTAGTGGTTTTTTTTTTGTCTTTTACATTCATCATCAAACCATCCTCCTTTCCATTTTACTCTTTTTACTGTGTTTTACCTAATTTGTTTAGAATTTGTTGAAAAATTGCGTATAAAGTTTCAATCATTTGATCACTATTAAGATTTAGAAAATGTACTTGACTCTCTTTAGTAATTTCACTCATTAAAAGATTAGTTAAGCAACTATCCAATTCAGGTCGCAACATAATTTTTTTATTAGATATAATTTCCATCTCCATGGTTGTATTATCCTAGTCTTCTCTACACCACTCTTCTTACTCTGTGTCAACACTGTGGGGAAATGATCACTCTCTGAACGAGGTATAATTTCCATTTTTCCCATTCTTTGAGAATACCAGACCATAATACTAGATCTACTACCAAGGATACTTTGGTGGAAATAAATGTACACTCCCCTGTTATGTCTCCATTTAGACATCCATTTAGTGCATATAAATTGCACTCTTTCATAATCAAAATCAGTTGCTCACCCGCTTTATTTGTCTTGTGATCCTTTGTTTCTCTTTCTTTCCATGTATATGGGCTAACTGCACTTGTAAAAAATGAATTATCTCCTAAACCATCTTATTTACCAATGCATGTGTCAAAATCCCCCACTAGTAAACTATCTTGTTCTGGGTATAGATACATAATTTCAATAAGTACTATATTAAGTTGCTCCCACACTGACTCCTTATAAAATTTTGAGCTTGCAGGAGGAATATATCCATTTATCACTGTAAAACACTGACTTTCATTTTTAATTGAGACAAGGATACAGTTCTCTATTTTCTTAATTAGTAACATCTGTGCAAAGCTATCTATTCTAATAAAAATTACTACTCCACCAGATTTCCTACCCTTAACCTTATCCTTACTACCTATCTGATGAAAACACTCATACTCATTAATTTCAATAAAATCTTCTTCACCATGCCACATCTGTTGCAAACATATTACATCAAAACTTGATATGTATTTCAACCATTCTTCATCGGCTTGTCTTTCTCTCAATCCCACAATATTCCAAGGAACAATTTGTAACCCCTTACATTTAGAGCTAGTGCCATCTGGGATTTCAACAGCAATTGATGTACTATTAAGGCTTACCTCTATATTTTCTGATTGTCATTCATCATAGCCAGCCAATAACTGGAATTTATTTCTAAGCGAATTTGACTTATTTCATGATTTACATCATAAATACGCTTAGATTTCTAGTCATTCTGGTTATTTCCTATAATTCTACCAAATTTAGTCCCATCGCATCTAGGACCATAGTTCTTTCCAAAATTCGATTGGCCACTGTTCTGTTTTTCACCACAATATTAATCTGTGTATCCTGTTTTTTCCCAATCCACTCCACTACTTCTATTTCATTTCATCCTAATTGGATGTTCAAGAAATTTCTTAACAGATTATAGATTTCCCTTGTTAATTTAGCATTTGTTTCTCTATATCCCTGTTTCATCCCAAATAGGGCTAGCTCAACTTTCTTATCCACTGAATAGCATTTCCCTTCATCCAACTTTGTGAATTGCTGTCTGTTTGGGAACATTATAGTAACATCTTTACCTTTCATCTGTACTGCATTCAACCATACATAATTAGCAATTCTGGGTGAGTTAAAATATATATCAATAATAATAGTTGCCAGATTAACCTGCGAGTTCCTGATCTCGAGAACATCTTTATCACTAATTCCTATGTCTAGTTCAGTATTTAGTCTTTCTACTACTAAATATGGTACATTTGCACTTTCTTTTGATATCCAATCCTGAGCGCTCACAATCCTTATCATTGGCGCACACATTCTTTCCTTTTCCCTGTCACTACTGTTTAGATCACTATTTGATTTAACTCTTTTATTGGACAAAATTGTCTCCTCATAGTTGGCCTTCCCATCCATTTTGCTTCCTTCCTTTTAATCATCTATTGCTGTGCTATTTTGTGATGGAATTCCCCAGTGTCTTACTCTATTTTTAATTTGGTTGTTTAAGTCCAATATCTCCCTCTCCAGTAGTTTCAAATGACAATTTAGACTTGAATTGTCAGTCTGTGAATCTTTTCCCTTATTTATCATGTTGTGTTCACTGTGTATTTTTCCTTGGATTTCTTTAACATTTGGATCTAGACCATGGCAGCTTCCTTTTTCAGCCTTTTTTCCCCCTTCTTCTCTTTCCTCCTATACTTTTCTTTCTCCCCATTTACTCTATTCAATGTCCCAACCTTTAGTTGATTTTGCCTTCAATTACATCAAACTCCTTCCTACTTTCTTTTGTTTCTTTCTTTTTTTCTTCTGCTCCTTAATATTCTTTCCCTCCTTTGATACCTCTGGAAACTCCATACTACTAAAGTCTGGTCTAATCTTTCCTTCTTGGGAAGTCTCTTGTTTTGTCTTCTCATTATATGTCACTCCATTCATTATTTGAGACTTCTGGTTCTGCATAAGTTCAATCAAGACTGTACCCTGCCTATCAATATTATACTTCATAATGTCCAACATGTCCCTATTAATAAGCAGTTGTTACATAATTAGAATGTTGGCTGTATGCTGCTTAGCAAGCAGGTTTACCAGTTGTTCACTTAAAACACTTGTTTGATATTCCTTATTGCTCCCCACTGTTACATCCTCCATAAGTTCTTCATCCTCTTTTTGGTCATAACAAGACTCATAGTTAATCTGTTTAAGTCCTGTAATAATGCATCTCAAATCTCGAGATACTTCTTCTATTGCCATTTTACTTTTTGCCAAATAATTAGAATTAATCCCATTATCTGACAGTATTTATTTATTTATTTAGTTAGTTTTTGTTGACCGGGTAAGTGCACTAGACAAATCCTGCCTATTTTCAGGCATGACCTGGGGAAGGGAGATACAGATGAATGCCAGCTGACCTTGAACCAGATTAAGCTGTTGGTGGTACTTTTAGTGAATGAGGGAAATTTAGCCAGGATTCCGTGGAAAATCCCCTACTCTTTTCGATAAGTGCCATGGGATCTTTAACATCCACCTGAACTACCACCAATCCAGGCAGATGGGGCCTCGGTTTAACGTCTCATCCGAAAGACGTCTCATCTTGCCACTTAGGCTTATCAGTGTAGAATCTTCATTCCAAGTATCATAGAACTTCAAGGTCTCACCATAATTTTCAATAATCAGACAATCTGTGTCCAACTCTGTGCAGTCTTGATCTAAAGCTCCTATTTTCCCTCCATGTGCACCTTGTGCAATATTTCCTTTATTTGCACTTGCCCCCTCTATGTCCATTATGACTAATTTGTTGTTTCCAGCAAGTGGGGATGAAGTTTTACTTGCACTGGCATTTATCTTGTATTTTACTATATCTGTGTGCTCCGTTATTTTAGATTGTATACAACATCTTTGTTTCGAAATAGGCTAATTCAACATTGGTTTATCAAAGGGGGTAGTTTGTGTATCTTGCATTTTTTGTTTTCTTGTTTTCACTATTTTAACAACCCTTTTACAACACTAACCATACACTAAAAGACAATTTAAATTACTAACAGACAAAATTTAAGTACACCAGTTAAATGCATCTAACAAGGAAATCAACTAATGTTCTTCCGATAGGACACTGAATGTCTGTCACAATCTTTAAGTAGGAATTTATTTTGCCGAGTCGTATCAATCACGGTAACACAATTGCTACCAGCAGTACAACTCGGATAATACTTAAGGATTTAAAGGAACAGCAGTTCAATAAATCCAAGATCTTCCATTCGTATATACACTCAGTCCACACTTGATCCACACATAGTCCCCCTTAAGTTGTTAAAAAGTTTAAGTTATGTTTCTTCTGTGTTATACTAGACTTATTCCTTGTTAATTCTTCAGATCATAGAAAGATATTCACAGATCTTCCCTTATTTAGATCAGTCACTATTCCTTTACTATGGGCTGACCACACAGCCCCTTAGAAAATATTTTCCTCTACCTCCACAGGAACTCCTGCTTTAATTAATTCAATGGAGCTTTTCCCAGGTGCAGATCTTAAAAGAAATATAAGGGATAGTGATCATTGGTAATCAGTGGAGATATATTCTACTCTGTAAAACTTCACTCTATGTTCATATACTGTAAGGTTTAAATAAATCTTAAATGAGTAGTGACTAAAATTAATAGACCAGTCTATCTCTACTACACCCACTACCTAATCCATAATATCAACAATATCTCAACAATATTAAAATAACAGTAACCTGAGAATGGCATTTACAATAGCAATAATAGGAGCGGTTATATAAAAATCAAGTAGCTTAAAATAGTATAAAATGCTTACTTAAGTTTCATGTTATCTCCCGTTAATCTTTGCTTGGTTAAAAACAGAGTTCTGATTGTCTCCGTGTCAGCTTCTATCAGCTTATACCAACACAAAACACGCTTTCTTTCTCTCAGTACTAGGCAGCAACAGGCTACAAAGTTAAAATGTTGCTCTGTCCTCGCTGCTTGTAGCTCACAGCTCACAGCTCTCAGCTCATGGACTCCCTTGAAATGGCAATTCTGAGTAGCAGAACGCCATGCAAGCACATTAAATATCCACCTCACCTGACCTCAGCGCATGAAACTCAAGAGTAAGGGAAACTAAATATTTAAAAACTCAATATCTAAACAGATTAGTTGAGATTAACAAATTTACAGACAGATTATGGTCAGGTTAGTAAATTATCAACTGATGACTGTATCTGACTGACTGCATACGTATGTTAACTGACAAACAAGACATATGAACAGTAAACATTTCACAGCTGCATAAAAAACTTTAATTCAACACTTCCATTTAAAAACCAAGAAGACTCCTCCAGTCTCTCTAATTCTCTGATTCTTTTTAACTTTCTGCTTTCTGATTTTCTTTTTGTTCTCTTTCTGCGCCATTCAACGCCCTGCAGTGCTTTCTTCTGAATCCCTTGCCAGATCAGCTGCCCCCACTTTTGGCACTCTAGGCCTGCAATAGAAAGAAGAGATGGCAAAAGACAGAAAACCCAGAGACAGCTGCACAAGACAGCCCGGAAAAAAGCTGTTCCTCAGGCAGGTATTAAGTAGTACTTATGTGGCATACCTTTCCTGGATAAAAACTGCTTAAAAACAGCTTCTGCTCTGCAGATTTCTCCACAACCTGCTAGCGTGCGGTGGTCCGTCTCCAGTTCACTGCGTAGAAGTAATGGCTGACATAGCTCGAGATCAGCTGTGGGAGATTCAGGGAAAAGTAGCTCACAAAGGTGATGATGAGTTATTCTCTTATAGTGTATGGTGGAATGCGGTTGTGAATGCAAATCCATACACCGCAAAAAGTTGTAGTGACGTCCTCACTGATGCAGAACAACTTTTCGTTCTGCGTTAGTGAGGCTGTCATAATACAAGGGGCTACAGCAGATGTCCTGATTCATCCCTTGCTGTGTGAGAGGGGTGCCCAAGTGTGCTGGGCAGTGGCAGTTGTGAATCGATGGCCTCAGCAGAACCGAGTGAAAATATGGAAAAGTGAGTCTCTTTTTGTCTTTTTTTGGGGCACCATACACTATAAAGAACAGTTTATGGCTACCCATACACTACAAGGCTATTCTTTCACCTCATAGATACAATGCCGACTTGGAGACCTCTCGAGCTTAGCTCTCGAGGTCATCAGTCGGCATTGTATCCACTCGGTGGAAGAATAGCCTTGCAGTGTATGGGTAACCATACACTATCCTATATACTGTATCATTTAAGTAAACTATTGTTATATAAACTATGCTTGAAACTCATGTATATGGGCACAATTGGAGAACGTCATGAAATGGTAAAGTATATGCTCATGTCAGAAGCTTATATACAGTTGATCTCAATGTATTTGTGAAACAGTGTCATATGTGCAATATTTACATCGTAGAAACTCATCTCTTGAGAAAGCTCCAAATACAGGAGTGAAACATTGGGGTGATGTGCTTGTTACTTATCAAGAGGTGAAAAAATTAAACTGAAGATATTTTGAAGTCCATTTGTTGCTGTGGATGTTCTGATTCTTAACTCCAAAAGTCAGTATTTTTGTCTGTGTGAAGAGGACCCTGGTGACTCATTAACTAAAGTATGAGGATCTACAGGAGACACTCCATTTCAGCTGTAATTCTTGCTGCCAGTGCCAAAAATTTACAAACATATGAACATATGAAGAAGCCTGAAGAAGCCAGCAGAATAAGGCCAGTTGGTCTATCTAGTCTGCCCGCACTGCAAGGCCCACACCTTAAGCTACTGACCCTGCCCACCCTCCTCACTCCTCCCATCCTTTTTATCCACCCCTTCCATGACCCTTACTATTAAATGTACTTATTTATTTATTTGTTTGTTTATCTATTTATACTTTGATGACCAAGTAGGTGCAGTGGTGCCAGACACCTTTTTCAGGCATGACCCAGGTACTATAAGTACATTAAAGAGCTAGTGTACTGCCTAAAACTAATATTAGATTTTAAAAAGCAGCCAACCGTTACCTTTTGTACCTGAGATACTTTTTCTTTTCCCTTTGTTTAATTAGAAGATTGTTTACCTGATGTTAGTAGGTGTGATGTGTGGAACAGCTCTTAGTCTGGCAGCTAACATATCTTACTCTACTGCTCCACACTACATCATCAGCATTGTGACCTCACTGACTGTGACATCACTGCTACTTAGGAACAGCAAGTGAGTGACTGCCAGGTCATTCACCTGTGATGTCACTGTCAGTGAGATCGTAATCCTGATGATGTAGTATGGGGCAGTCGAGTTAGATATGTCAGCTACCAGGTTAAGAACTGTTTCACATATTAGCACAATATTATCACATAGAATACTTTCTGATGAGCAAAAGGAAAAAGAAAAATACTTCAGAAATAAAAAGTTACAACTAATTACATCTTAAAATGTGTAAGTGGGTAAGTGAGCAAGTGCACTGCTAGTGGGGATAGGCACAGGCAGAGCGTGAGGCAATGCCAATACATTGTGGTGAGCAAGATCCAAGGGAAGTAGTACTGTACAGATAGGAGCAGGAAGTAGAACGAGGGAGCATAGGTCCCTCTAGTGGCCAGCAGGTATAACCTGCAAATGGGAAAGTGGGGAGATATGTTCTGGGCAACAGGGCGTGATGTCACCGGATGTGATGTCATGGGGGTGGATCCTTAAATTGACGTTTCCCTGGGTGGGTGGGTGGTTGGGAGGCGGGTAGGACAGGCGGCCTGAGCGTCGTCAGGTTAGCACCCTCCTGCAGGCGTCCAGATGAAGAGAAGAGGCTCTCTTTACCTCGAAAGTAATCAGGCTGGAAATTCGGCTTCCTCAGCTCCTCAGGTGAGCTGCTTGTGTTGCTTGTTTGTCCCGAGTGCCTGCCGCGGATGGCAGTGAGCTTGGGGGGGGCTGCCTATGTAGTGGAGAAAACAAAGCCTCTCATTACTATGCAGCAGGAGAAAATGTTGTGACTTACACAAAGGGGCTCCACTCTAAGCAAACAGGGCTATTCCAAAATGAGGTCACACTAGGACCCAGCTATCCTAATACCTTCAGTTACAAGCACAATTAGATCCAATACCACAATATTAAACAAGTCTGCTCTATATTAGCTGCTTAGTATATCTGGCTTTAAGGTATAATCAGCAATTAGATCCAATACCACAATATTAAACAAGTCTGCTCTATATTAGCTGCTTAGTATATCTGGCTTTAAGGTATAATCAGCAAGGCAACTCTAGGGCACCCAGTGAATCCCTAGCTTTACACTTCAGCATTAGTAGCACAAAGAAAAGCAAATAACAAGCCCACCCAGCGGTGAACAGGGAACAAAGTTCATAAAATATAAGTGTTCATCAGGTAGCACCCCCCTGCAGGCGTCCAGACGAAGAGAAGAGGCTCTCTTTACCTCGAAAGTAATCAGGCTGGAAATTCGGCTTCCTCAGCTCCTCAGGTGAGCTGCTTGTGTTGCTTGTTTGTCCCAAGTGCCTGCCGCGGTCGGCAGTGAGCTTGGGGGGGGGCTGCCTCAAAAGTAATCAGGCTGGAAATTCGGCTTCCTCAGCTCCTCAGGTGAGCTGCTTGTGTTTCTTGTTTGTCCCGAGTGCCTGCCGCGGTATTCCTGTCTGCCTGCTTTGGCTCCACTAGCTCTATAATGTCACTGTTCATAATGTATAGCTTGAGATAATGGGACCCAGGATACAATGTTTGGTACAACAAAAGAGAGACAGTATTATAATGTTAACAAAGTGCAAGATTACAACATGGAGGACATAAATGACAAACATTGTGCACGATAGGTTGTGTAACATGTTTTACAGTGAAGACTGAAATATCTATAGCTTAACATAGGATGTATACCTTCAGTAAGCAGGAGCAAGTACTGAGGTTTAGCAGATGATCTAGCATAAAAAGATATGCCTTCTCCTGGGACACACACTGTCTGGGTACCTGTAGCCAGATTAAGCAATAATGCATGACAGGGTGTGTGCCATGCTGGGATAACATCACGCCTCAGGTAGTTGAGTATGAGGCCACAGGCTGAGAACATCCAACACCCAAGAAGTGATGTTATCCTAGCATGATACACACCCTGGAATGCATTATTGCTATTGTACAATGGCTCCTCTGTATCCCTTATAGTTTTACATTTAGACATAAAGTAGTCTCTTTCTCTTAAATCAATTAAGTCTTATTTCGAAAGTGGTTACAGCAGTGTAACAGGCAATATGCTGATTTACATACAGCAACAAGGAATTCTGTGTAGATTATAAAATTAACTGAAATTTTCCTTATTCAATGGTGCAGTCTCCTTTCTGGTAGTGGCAACTGCACTATAGTGCCTTAATATAATAGTCACAGCAGTATAACAGCTAATATGTTGATTTACATACAGGAACAAGGGATTCTGATAGATTATAAAGTTAACTTAAATGTTCCTTACTCAACAGTGCAGTCTCATATTTTGGTAGTAGTGACTACATTATAGCACCTAATATGTAAATATATGTGGCAAGGCATTGTGGGTACAATATGAAGCTGTGTTCCATTTCCCTTACTTGTGAGTGCAGTGTCCTTTTTGGTAGTGGTTGCAACAATATAAGATCTCAGCTATTTACTTTCAAAATGAAGCATAATGCATACACTGATAGCTGACAAGATTTCTTTACTGAGAGTATACTTTCCTGTTTCTGTAGTGACACAGAAATATAATAACCTGTATACTGATTTACAAAATGAGGAATTGTGGGTACAGTAAACAGCTAATTTTTCTATCTCCCTAATTTGCATGTAGAGTGATTTTTTACTGATGACGTTCAGTCATGTGTGTGCTGGGACTAGATCTGTGATGTTCTGGGATAACATTACAGGTCCAGTTCCATACTGACCAATCAGAGCCCAGTATTCTTTCTTGCTATTGTATAATAATATTTATTATATATAAGAGACAAAGAACCTCTGTGTGCAAACACTGAGGCAAGGGTTACCCCAAAGGGCATTTGGCTGGGAAGCCAAGTTTCAAGAAAATACAAAATCACACATGCCCACACAATGCAAAGCATCATGGGCTGCATATGCAAATCACCACAGAATGTTATGCTGGTCCAACTTTAAGCAGAATTACATGGTGCCAAAAGGCCTCTCACACAGTTTGCAAAGGGTGCTAACAGAAGACATAGACACGTGATTTGTCCTACAGGACTCAACAGTATGCCTCGTCTGTTTGACACCCCAGTGGAATGGATCAGCTACCCTAAGACAGAGTCTTGGATATGTTGTGGTGAACCCATTAAAATAAAAAACTATTTAAAAGACAAAGAACCTCTGTGTGCAAACACTTGTCCAGTGAATCAGGTTCTTGAGTATTTATTGTGCTTGTCAGATGCAGGACTGCAATACTCTTCTACCAAAGTGCATTTGGCTGCTATTTCAGCTTTCCCTGTGCCTTTTGCTTGGCGATCAGCTAGAGGTGGCCAGTACATTCTGAAGAGGCATCCTACACTTGAAGTCTCCCATCTGCAATCCAGTCCTGGTTTGGGATCTGAATTTTGTGCTGGAGAAAATCAGTTTGGCTCCCTTTGAGCCAGCTGTGACTTGTGGCTTACACTTCCTTTCTTGGAAAGTGTTATTTTTAATTGCTATTACTTCTGCCCAAAGGATTTCAGAGCTTCAAGTTCTTAGGTGTGAGTTTCCTTATTTGATTTTCTAGTGTGTCTTCATGGACCAAACCCTAAGTTTCTTCCAAAGGTAGGGTCGGAGTTTACTTTGAATAAAACTATCCACCTACCAATTTGTTTTCCTGAGCATGTCAATCCAGGTGAAGCATGGCTTCATGCCTTAGATGTACACAGAATACTCAGATGTTAAGTACATCATACAAAGGACTGTAGGAAGTCCTGGCAGCTTTTTGTTTCCTTCACCCCTGGGAAAGGGGGCATACCAGTTTCCAAACAGTGCCCTTCCAGATGGCTGGCCAATTATAGTATTTTTTGTTATTGGAAATATGGTAAGGAACTCCTGAGGGTTGTGCATGGCCATTCAACCAGAGGCATGGCCACTTACATAGATACATAGATACATAGACAGTGTCGGCAGATAAGGGCCTATGGCCCACCCAGTCTGCCCATTTGAGCTTGTAAGTTCAGTTTATGTTTTCCTAGAAGTCTGTTGCCCCTTACCCCTGACCTCCAGAATTCATTTATGTCTATCCCATGCATTCTTAAATCCCGTGATTGTTTCAGCCCCCACCACTTCCTCTGGCAGGGTGTTCCACTTGTTCACCACCCGTTCTGTGAAGAAATTCTTCCTCATGTTTCCTCTGAATCGTCCTCCCTCCAACTTCATCCCATGCCCTCTAGTCCTGGAACATCTTTTTCACTTAAAAATAGTGTATTCCTGCACCCTGTTCCTCCCTGTAAGATACTAGTATGTCTCTATCATATCCCCTCTCTCCCTCCCTCCTCTCCTCCAGGGAGTGCATATTCAGTTCCCTGTTTCAGGAATGTATCGGCTGGAGAAATATGTGCCGCTGCAACTTGGAGTACTGTCCACACTTTCACTAAACATTACAGTCTGGACATTGCCTCTAGAAGGAGGGCAAGCTTCAGCCTAGCTGTGCTTCAAAGTCTCCTTTCTTAGGCCTGTAGCGTCCAGCCACCTGTACTGTCTATCTGGCAGTACTGCTTGGGACCCATTCCATAGGTGTGGCCTGATGAAAGAGATATCCTTGAAGAAGATAGTACAGTTATGTAAGAACTTACCGTAACAGCAGATCTTCAAGAGAATCTCTTTTATTAGGCCATGCCGTCCCACCCTCCATCCCCCTTAGACCCAGAGCCTCTCTGCTTCTGTCTCTCTCTCTCTCCAGGATGCAGTACCTGCTCTTTCTAGCCTGGTCTGGGAGCTGGGAACTTCAGCTCTCTCCTGGTTCCCTACAGGGAGGTCCTCTGAGTATGATCTCCAGTGGGGAACCAAGGAGGAGTGCCTGCTCACATTTATATAGTCAATGTCAACATAAGATGTCATCATGTGCAGCCCATAGTGGACAGCTTGCAACAAAGTTTCTGTGTGGCCCTAGCACCTGGCAGCTATGGTTCCGTAGGTGTGACATGATGAACGAGATTCTCTCGAACATCTACTGTTACAGTAAGTTCTTACATAACTGTACTTTACTTCAGACACCAGGTTTGAAAGCAGATCTCATAGCAAAGTGTTTTTTTTTTAAGTTTGAATATGGTATTTATCTGACACTCTTGATTATTTTAGAAGCGGCAGATGGCAGATTGCCCAGACATCCACCAAACCCAAGGTTATAGGAGAGGAGCCAATTAACAGCAAATAAACTGGCAATCTTTAAATTTAAAAATGTTGCATGTACAGTAGAAAAACAGAATTATCTGTTTAACTCATTATTACCTGGGCAGCCATTTTGTGTCAGGTAAACAATGGATAGTTCGGACTTCATATGGAGCTACCGGAGGTAATGTGTTAAAGTTAAAGAACAACAAAGGCAGCTCACGGTAGTGTAGTGCACTTTATAATGGAAGACAAGAACACAACAGTAAACACAGCCCCCACTCACCAAGACATTACTGAAGCACCAAGAGCTCAGTTACAGGAGCAAATTCCTTTGTTCAGTTGGGTACCACTAGTTGCGTTGATCACTGGATTATAATGAATGACTGCACTCACCCTCCACAATGCCATGGAAAGAAACAAACAGAAGACAGGTGGTGCCATACCACCACCTCCTTACATTTTGCCTCCACCAATAGGGGGCTTTATCAGAGGATAAGTGAATATGTATTATGTTGTCCTTTTTAATTTCTTACAGTCAGTGGTGTGCTCACAACCTCTGCACATCATTGGTGTGCACATTTTCAAACCTTAAACTAACACCCAGCAGTGTATCATCATTTAAAGTCCCAGGGAACCGATTCTAGAAGAATGGCGCAAGTCACTGCCAAAGGTGGCTTGCCCAAACTCAGTTTTGGCAAGGAGCCTGCACATGATTCTAGACAGGGCAGGATCCCCACTGCTAAATCCAGTGACTTGCAATGTCTAGCTAGGAATGCCAAACAGACGGCATACCTGGCATGTTCATCACAGGCCACAACCACTGTCCAGCAGGGCACAAGTGCCCCCATGCCCCGATCCCCCAGAAAGAGCTGAAAAAGCCCCACAGGGCCAGAGAACTCCTCACTGTAAGTGCCCCAAGGATCTCCCCCATCTCCAATCCCGACCTCCACCTCAAATCAGCCGTATACTCTACAGTATGTACAGAAGGCATACTGTAATACCCTGGTAGTCTAGTGGCCACCCAATAGTGCAAGATCACCCCGCTCCCCCTCGCGACCCATATCCAGTTGGCAACTGCCAAACCCGCCCACACCACCACAGCCAGCCGCCGACTGAGCTCCCCTAGGAGTGCATACTGTAATAAGTATGTGCTGAGAGAATGACAGCTGCTGTCACTCCCTGAGTGTGTATTTATTACAGTACACACTTCTAGGGGAGCTCAGTTGATGGCTGGCTGTGGTGTTGTGGATGAGTTTGGCAGTCGCCAACTGGGTATGGGTTGTGGGAGGAAGCGGGGTGCTCTTGCACTGTCAGGTGGAGGGTTGGGGGGGCCACTAGACTACCAAGGAATTATGGTATGCCTGCTGTATGTACTGTACAGTATACGGCTGACTTGGGGTGTGGGCTGGGATTCAAGGTAGGGTATCCTTGGGGCACTTACAGTAGGGGGTCCTCTAGCCCTATGGGGCTCTTACAGTATGTGGGGGAGTGAGTTCCTCTAGCCCTGCCTAGCTCTTACAGTAGGTGGGGGGTTTCCTCTAGCCCTGCGAGTCTCTTACAGTAGGTGGGGGAGTTCTTCTAGCCCTGCAGAGCTGTATAGTGGGACAGGGATGAGGCTGGAGAGGTGGCACATACTGGTGGATCGAGGCTGTCGGCACACAACCCCAGTGGATGCAAGTTACATCAGCTATTTATACAGATACAGGCAAGATTCAGGGAGCTTGCCAGGGTCTGTCATGACATAGGATGCACAGTTTCCTTCTCAGAAATCCTGCCGGTGCCAAGGGCTAGTAGGAAGCACAAAAGGAAGATTAGGGAGATAAACCAGTGGCTCAGGGAGTGGTGTGAGGCCAGAGGGTATGGGTTGATGGGGGACTGGGGGGAGACCTGGGAGGATAAGGAGCTGTATGCTAGAGATAGACTCCATCTCAATTTGGAGGGGGGAATCCTTAAGTTGAAAATAGAGGGGTTCATTGGTGAAAAGTGGGGTTTAAACTTGTGAAGGGGGGAGGGATGGGAGAAAAGGCTGTCAAGGGGGTGCCGATAAAGGAGGGACTCTGTCTCCACCCCCCTGGGAAGCTGGAGGATTGTGGGAAAAGGCCGACTGGTAAAGTGCAGACCAGGGGAAAACAGAATCCCCATGGGAACACGAGCAGGGGAAATGGAAGTATAGGGAAAGGGTGGAAGGTAGTCCTGCTAAATGCCAGGAGCTTGGGAAATAAAATGCCTGAGCTCCAAGCAATGCTAACTGAGGGAGCAGTGGATGTGGCAGCGGTCACTGAGACCTGGGCCACTGCAGGACATGACTGGGACCTGAACCTGGAGGTTACACTATGTTCAGGAAGGACAGGGGAGGGAAGGGGAGGAGGGTAGCAATGATATCAAAAACTGCATTGGCATAGGGGGAGTAGAGGAGGCAGAGGAACCGTGGAGCGATTGGCCACCCTTGATAACAAGGTGGCAAGAGAGTAAAAATAGGAGTGGTGTGTAGACCCCCTGCCCTGGCGGAGGAGCTGGAGGAGAGTCTGGTGACAGATGTTGGGAGACACTGCAGACTGGGCAGAGGAACAGTGGTGGTGTTGGGGGACTTAAACATGCCAGGAACAGACTGGGAAACTATGACATCCTCTGTGACCAGGGAACAGAGGTTGTTGGATGTCTTTCAAGACGCGTTCCTAACTCAGCAGGTTGGGGAACCGACCAGGGAGGCGCGGGTACTGGATGTGGTCCTGGCAGACAGTGACCAGATTAGGGGCCTGAAGGTAAGGGACCCATTGGCAGGGAGTGACCATGCCACGGTCTGGTTCTGCCTGGACCTAGGAGGGCTAGAAGGCTGCACAAAGACGGAGGTAACTGACTTCAGGGGGAACGGATTTTAAGGAAATGGGAAGGATCCTTAAGAAGCATTTGGATGTGATTGGGTCAGACATGGACGCTGATAGTAGGTGGGAAATCATCAGGAGAGGGGTGCAAGATGCTACCAGCACCTGTGCAAGAGTAAGACGAAAATGCGGTGGGGCCCGAAAACCCTGCTGGTGGACCAGGGAGGTCCAGGAGGTGGTGGGGAAAGAAGGCAGCCTATAGGCAATTCAAGTGCTCAAGGGTGAAAGGGATCGGGGAGTATGAGCTGATGGCTAGAAGGGCCACTAGGATGGTGAGGCGGCTAAGGCAAGGAAGGAGCAGAACCTGACCAGGAAATTAGGAGAGGAACAAGGGTTCTTTAGATACACTGGGGAAAAACGAAGGGTGAAGGGCAGATTAGCAGGATTAAATCAGGGGAGAGATGGGCACAAGACCGGGGAGCAGGCTGAGGTACTAAATGAGTACTTCACCTCAGTTTCACCAAGGAATATGGGGTGCTGCATCATACATGGGAGGAGACAGAGATACTGAGGAGGGACCCTTACCGATCGCGGGTCTGGGAGAGGGGAGGCATCACTGGCAGGAGGGAGGGCTCAGCAGGAGAAGAGGTACTGGAAGTGGAAATCACAGCAGAGAGAGTGAGGAAGCCCTCAGCTCCCTTAAGATGGAGAAAGCACGGGGCGGATAAATTACATCCCAGAGTGCTGAAGGAACTTGCGGATGTCCTGGCAAAACCCCTGGCGGAGCTTCTCACCATCTCTCTGAGGACAGGGTGGGTGCCCCAGGACTGGAAGGTGGTGCATATAGTGCCTATCCACAAGGGGGGATCAAGGGAGGTGGCAGGGAACTACAGGCCTGTCAGCCTGACATCAGTGGTGGGCAAGGTGATGGAGGGCATTGTCAAGGAGAGGCTAGGGGGACCTGGAAAAGTCAGGGTGCCTGGATGATAGACAGCATGGATTCGTCCCGGGAAATCGTGTCAGACAAACCTTGTGGAGTTCTATGACTGGGTGACGAGTGCCTTGGACCTGGGTAGACCAGTGGACGTCCTCTTTCTAGACTTCAGCAAGGCATTTGACTCTGTTCCTCATGTGGGCCTGTTGGATAAGCTGGAGAAATGGGGTGGGGAACCAGATGATCAGATGGATAGGGCAATTGGCTCCAGGACCAGACCCAGAGGGTCGAGGTTGGCGGGATAGTCTCATCCCCAGGAGGGTCATTAGTGGGGTCCCACAGGGATCAGTCCTTGGGCCCTCCTGTTCAATGCCTATGTCTCTGACATAAGGACAGGAATCAGGAGTGAGATGAGTCTTTTTGCGGATGACTCAAAACTGGGGTGGTGGTGGATGGGGAGGAGGGAGAGGTGGCCTACAGGGGGACCTGGAGGCTCTGGAAAGATGGTCTAGAAAGTGGAAGCTGAGGTTCAATGCAGGTAAATGCAAGATACTCCACCTGGGGCCAGAAACCCAGGTCAAGTGTACACCGGGGAATGCTACAAGTCTCGATGGCTGAGAGGGACCTGGGGTGGTGGTGGATGTCAAGATGAACAACTCGGAGACTTGTGGAGGGCAGCAGCCAAGGCCAACAGGATGCTGGGATGCATCGCTGGGGATCACCTCAGAAGGAGGAAGTGATACTCCCTCTGTATAACTGCTTGGTGAGGCCACACCTTGAGTACTGCATGCAGTTTTGGAGGCCACACTTAAAGAGGGACATTAAACTCCTGGAGAGGGTCCAGAGGAGGGCAACCAAAATGATTTGGGGCTTGGGGACAGGACCTATGAGGAGGCTCGAAGAGCTAAATATGTACACATTGGAAGAGAGAGGGACCAGGGGGACATGATAGAGGTCTTCAGGTACATGAAGAGGTAAATAGGGGAGGAACAGTCAGGGTGCTTCGAAGGAAGGAGGAGGGGGCCACTAGAGGGCATGGGTGGAAGCTGGAGGGGAGAAGATTCAGGGAGAAAGGAGGAGGTGCAACTTCACTGAGGAGGTGGTGGAGCCATGGAATGCACTGCCTAGGGGGGCTGGTGGAGGCAGGAGACGGTGGAGGGGTTCAAGAGGGGTGGGACAGGTACAGGGAAGGGTTCTGGAAGCAAATCCAATGCAGCAAGAATATCCAGAACTGGGAAGGGAGAAGCCAGAGAAGGCGAGGGGGGCAGCATGGTCAGCACCCAGGGTGGGGGCTGACCAATCGAGCAGACTCGAAAGACCGTTAGGCCTATTCTGCTGGTATTTTAGTATGTTAGTATTTGCTAGTGTAACTTTACATTGATGGATGTACACTGTGGGGGTCTTCCAGAATAGCAACATTGGGGTCTTTGTTGCTGCCCTTCAAGAATAGGGTGCAACAGCTGCCATAAACCCCCTAGTGCCATGTTGCAGGGGATTTAAGGCATAACTGGTGGCATAAGTCCACTTTGGTGCAAGCAGCCTGTGACATGTCGCAGGCTGCTTTGCAGAATACCAAATGTCGTAACTCCTGGTGTAACTTGCTGCTTGCACCATTTTTTTGGGTGCAAGTCAAGTTACGCCAGGCATATCCCTTTGAGAATCTGGCCTCCAGTGTGATAGCTTCTTGTGAAATTTCTTAAGAAGAACTTCTCAATTGGTAACTAAATCATCCAATAATTCTCAGACTCGGACCCTAGGAGAAAGCAGAGATAAAAAGACATCAGCTAAAGATGCCTAAAGTATTCCCTTGAATATTCAGTACTACTAATTTATATAATGGCATTAATCCAGCCTAATCCCCAAGGGGGGGCTAAGAGATATTTTAATGGTCTGAAGCTTTACAACATTGTCTCCTTACTGTATAAGTATTAATTCCACTTTTAAGATGAGTAATCACATTGCACTTCATTTTTAGGCTCTTTTCATTATCTTTTATGCAGGAAGGGTTTTACCTCAAATCTGTCATTGAGTCCTGCTTTTCTCAGGGCTCCCAGGCAGAAAATCTACTCCTGCTCCTTTTTATTCAGTAGGTTCTCCAAATCCACCCCCCCCAACAATGTTTCTTGGGATAAGGTCAATCCCCAATGCTTCCACCTTGTGTACTGTGTTCACGGGGGCCCCATGTATGTGGCTCGCTATTGCATACTCCAGATTCTTATTTTTAATGACCTGTAAGTGCTCATTCAGTCTTAGCCTAAGTTTGCATTTTGTGCAGCCCTCATAAAAGCTCCCACATGAGCACCAAAGAAGGTATACTACAGCCTCTGTGCTACAATTTATCCTAGACCTTACTGCTTCCATTTGACCTGTTTTAAGGTTAAATAATTCAGTACCAGTTATCATTGTGGAGCAGATCTTGCACAAACCACATCTCTTATTGCCCAACTTTTTTCTTAAAAAGATTAACAGCCTGCTTACTCTGATAGCTATTGACTAAGATGTCTTTGAGGTTCCTACCTCTTCTGTAGGATACCTGCACAGGGTAGATACTGTAGGAATGGGCGTAGCTGATGTACACCTCAGAGGATCGGGAGTTTTTGTCTATGTCCACCACTTCTTTTGATCTTCTGCCAACGGTGATAATAAACATTAGGGCTGGATCAGATTTAATTCTTGCATATATATTGTCCTTTCGGTAAATTCTTAATCACATGATATGGATGGCAACTACAGTAGTAGCATGCAGTATGCTGTTTCTGTCTGTTACTTTTTATACAAATCAGTGAAAAGTGAACCATTTCCCTCTTTGTCAATAGTCAGATCTAAGAAGTGCACCTCATGTTTATCTGCTCTGACTTTAAATTTTAGGTTACTGTTAGTCATCTCAAAATAGTGTACACATTCATGCAGTTCTGATTCTGTTCCCCTCTAAATTATAAACAGGTCATCAATGAAACACTTATACAGGTCTGTTTTGTCAAAGAACCTGTTTATAGTTTGATTAAAAACAAATTTGTCCTCCCATTCACTGAGCTACTTATTAGCATGACTGGGGGCTGGAGTTGCCCCCATGGCTGTACCCTTAACTTGCCTGAAAAGCTCATCCTCAAACAGAAAAACATTGTTTTTCAAAACAGCATCTGTCAAGTTGGTCAGCATATTGATTTTCTCTTGTGTAAGTGTTGTGTATTTCAGTAAGTGATACTCAAGAGCCTGCAGCCCTCCCTCATGCGGAATGTTCATATACAGTGATTCCTCATCCATGGTTACAAGTAACCAATCTTGTTCACAGTATACCTCACTCAGTATATGCAAAACCTGGCTAGTGTCCCTTAGATAGCTTCTTATTTGGGGCACCACTGGCCTAAGGAAGATGTCTATAACATTGGAAAGGGACTCCATGACCCACCTTATCTCAGATACTATCGGCCTACTGGAGTGGGAGGGCGAAGGGGTCTTTATGGACTTTGGGGAGGGTGTAGAAAGCAGGCTTGGTTGGGTTCTGCACTGTTAGAAAGAATAGTTCATTTATGTTAATAAGGTTCCCCTGGTATAGTTCCAAGAGGTACAGTTCAGTCTCTTTTATTTCATTTGTGGGGTCATAGAAACATACATAGAAACATAGAATCATAGAAACATAGAACTTGATGGCAGATAAGGATCGCTTGGCCCACCTAGTCTGCCAATTTCCCTACCTAATGGATAAGCTGCAGATCCTAGTTAACCAACAGCCTACTTCAGGGGTCAGGGGTTCATAGAACTGTGTGTCAGATAGTTGCTGGTATGCATCTCTGGTGTATTGTTCAACACTCTGTACTGCAGTGTTTCCCCCCTTGTCAGCAGGTTTTATGACAATGTTCTTATTCTCCATAAAAAGCTTCTGGACTGCCTGTTGTTCCTTTCTGTCTAAATTACAATAGGGCATACTTGGTGGGTGTTGGTACAGTGAATCTAAATCCTGTCTGCAGCATTCAAAAAAGGTTTCAACACTCGGGTGGAGGGGTGGGCAGAAAGAGGACTGGGGTTTGAAAGGGTTGTCTGGCATACAGTATGCATCTGTTCTGATGAGTCATTATCGCTATCTGTTGTTACACTCTGATTCTGAATGTTTTCACTCTCATCTGCAGCGTTGTTTATTGAAACAAAAATCTTTAGGTTAAGCTTGCATGCAAATTTCTGAACATCTACATATGCAGAAAATTCAGATACTTTAAAGGAGGGAACAAAGGAGAGACCTTTGGAGAGTACCTTGAGTGGTATATCACTCAATTCTATATCAGTCAGATTTATGACTGATAGTAATAGATTCTCGCTGGTGTCTCTTGTCTGTATCCCCTGCCTTTTCTTCTTCCTCTACAGCTTCTTGCCCCGCCTCCTTGTTTTGCTCTTCTGCTGCCTTGATCTTCAAACCTGAAGCGGGTTTGGTGTACACTCCTCCTGGCACTGCTGTTCCCAGGAGGATCCGCCACTAAAAAAGGACCCCATTCCAAATGAATGTCCTCAGGCACAGAAGCACTCTCTCTCTCCTGTGCTATAGTTCTGCCCTGCATTTTCTGTTCTATGTAGAATCAATCTGGGTGTCAGGGGCACATTTGCAGTGTTAACAGTGTCAGTGCTAGTTTGTACAATGGGTGTGGTACCACCCTCCTCAGCATTCATCTGCGTTTTCTTCCAGTTAAATACTTTGTTAGCATAATCATTATTCAATGTGTGGTATATAGCTCAGTGCTTGTGATACGTAAGAGCTGGATAAGATATGGCTGGTGCTTAGATACGTTTGAACTGGATTGGTGCATAGGTCAGTGCTTGTAGTACATAGGAGCTGCATGAGATATGGTTGGTGCTTAGATACGTTAGAGCTGGATGACATATGGTTGATGTTAGAAACTTGATCTTTGGCCTTTCTCTATATCCCACATTTGGTGGGATGCTAGGTAAGTTGAGGATTGAAGGCCCAGCGCAAAGTGAGATATGAGTGCCAGAGGAGAAGAAGGAGGAGGAGGCAGAGGAGAATGGAGGGCAAGTCCAACTCACTCAAAGCAGAGGGAGCGGAAGCTGGATGCTTATGAAGAGGATGGGGGAGGAGCTAGTTCCCCCTATTGAACTTCAGGCAAAGCCTTCCATTTCAATGTGTAGTACATAGCTCAGTGCTTGTGATACATAAGAACTGGATAAGATATGGCTGGTGCTTAGATACATTTGAACTGGATTGGTGCATAGATCAGTGCTTGTAGTACATAGGAGTTGCATGAGATATGGTTGGTGCTTAGATAAGTTTGAACTGGTTTGGTACCTAGGTCAGTGCTTGTAGTACATAGGAGCTTCATGATATATGGTTGGTGCTTAGATACGTTTGAGCTGGATGAGATATGGTTGATGTTAGAAACTTGATCTTTAACCTTTCTCTATCTCACATCTTTGGCAGGGTGCTAGATAAGTTTAGGATTGAAGGCTCAAAAAGAATTAATTACCGTGCTGATTACCTCTTCCAACTCTGGAGAGTGTGGCCAGTAGCACGCAGGAGAGGAAAAACCCCCTTAAAGGGAAACCGCTGAGGACCCATGGCTACTGACCTGCCCATCCTCTGGGCATACTAAAAGGAGAGTAATCCTAAATTAGGCTAAGTACTGACTGGTTATCTTAGAACTAGATCCAGGATGTTGGTCGAAGAGGCATATCCTAAGTTCAATGGTGAGCAGAAGTAGTCCTGGAAGACGAGGTACTGGCGAATGAAGAGTCCAACATGGAGAGACGATAGAATAAGAGGTTGGTTAATCCAAGTCCATAATATCTATAGGAGAAGAAGGTGAGGAATGTACATATGCAGGCAGCTTGGCTAGCAGCTGTTCGCTGAGTCATATCTTGAAGAAGCAACAATGGAGATGCTGATGACATGGTTGAGAGAGAGAATAGCCCAGCTTGACAGGAAGAGGAGCGTCCAAAGGTGTCCTGGGAATTGAGATGAGCTTCATGATAATGTCCTTCATAACTGTAGCAGGAATTGGACCAGGAGGGGGATAAGCGGTGGTAGAAGAAGCTGAGAGTCCAGAATCACAAGTTTGCCTTGTTTGTGGGCTAGCTGTAGCATGGGACCCCAATGTAGGTCCAGTGTATGCACAGAGTAAAGATCAAGCAGTAGTGTGAGTCTCAGCGGTCAGAGTCAAAAGGTGAGACCCCCACATGGGTCAGCCTTGCTAGAGATGGAATGGCGTAGGAGTTAGAAGAACTGCCCCTCACAGGGCAGGATAAATTAGAGATGGCAAGGACCCCACGTGGGTTTTCCATTGCTGCAATATGTATGGTCTGAAGAAGAAGGGGAATGCTGCATGAGACTGACTGTGGTCAGTATGGAGAATGTGTGAGAATGAGAAATACCCCGTTGTGGGTACGGTACTGAGGGGTGGAGAGATCCCAGTAGTCTGATCTCTCAGTAGGCTGTCTTGGGATATGGAAGTACAGTCAACAATGAGGAATTCTAGAAGCACATGGGATTTTCATCTGTAGGAGCTACTATGACCTGCTGTTGTGAGAGTCAATGATATATGTTTGAAAGTAGCACAAAGAAAAGAATGAGGTGAGCATTCGGAGAAGAGCACTCTGTGACAGCTGTGCAGGCTAGGTGGGATGAGCAATGCAGATCTCCTGCGGAATGTGCCAGGATGGATGGTGGGACCCCACATGGTCCGCCATTGTACATGTTCCAGTAGAGAAGGCGAGACCCCATGCAGGTCAGCCAAAGTAATGATGGAAAGCATTTAAGTAAACAGTCAGGCCCTCTTGTGGGATGAAGTAGGAGAAAACAGCAGGACCCCATGTGGTCCGCTATTGCATAGGTTTCAGTAGAGAAGGCAAGACTCTCATGTGGATCGGCCAAGGTGTTGATGGAAGGTGGTTGAGCAAGCAGCCAGACCCCTCTGTTGGACAAAGCAGATATAATGGTGGGACCCCATGTGGTCCGCTATTTCCTTGGTTCCTGTAGAGAAGGCAAGAACCCCACGCGGGTTGGCTGAGACAAGATGGAATGTGGTTGAGCAAGCAGCCAGGCCTCCTTGTGGGGTGAAGCAGAAGACAATGGTGGGACCCCACGTGGTCCACCATTGCATAGGTTTCAGTAGAGCAGGCGAGACACCCAAGTGGGTAGGCCAAAGCAAGATGGAATGCCATTCAGCAAGCAACCTGGCCCCCTTGCAGGGAGAAGCAGGAGACAATGGTGGGACCCCACATGATCTGCCATTGCAGAGGTTCCATTAGAGCCATGTTCCCTTACAGGGAAAGCAGGAGAGAGTGGAAGAACCCCACGTGGTCCACCATCTCAGTAGGACCAAAGTCTGAGAAATGGGAGCAGATCCCCATGTGGATTTGCCCATAGAAAAGTGCCAGTGTGCATCTGTAATGCCCAGGTGGGCACAGGAGTAGAGGACAGCAGGACCCCTCATGGTTCGCCATGCCAATTGAAAGATCCGTGATTGATGGATTCCTCAAGAGCTGCCCATAGGATAGGAAGTCGTTGAGGCCTCATAGAAAATGATGGCCAGGGCAGCAGTCGCTGGCCCTGAGGGAATGATCGGCAACTGGATGGTGCAGGTATGACCAACAGGCAGGGATGTAAGCAATGCAGGCAGATGCAGGATGGGAATGCAGAGCAGATTGCCGCTGGTGAGTAAATAAGCATCGGTGCACATCACAAGGCAATAAAGGGATCTCCCGGGACAACACAGACCATAGGCTGTAGAGGTAAGCCATCATAGTGGACACACAGATGGAGGCAGATGGCCCCCAACACAGTCTCAGGAGAGAAACATAGTTAGGATCAGCAAATGGGTTCCCTAAAAGGGAGCAGCAGGGCTAGGCACTGTCTGGGTCAGATCAGAAAGGCAGCTGTCCACGCAAAAGCAAATATAGAACAGGCAGAAGAGGGTTAGACTTCTCTGGCAGAATTACTTGTTCCCTGGTATAATTTCCTTTCTGGACAGGTGCATTGGTTGTGAGGAATGGAACAGTCAGCAGGTAACAAAATCTCTGTGAAGGAAATGAGGATGGTCCAGGAAGCTGTGGACGTCAGGCAGCAGAATAGTCATGGGATGCAGCACCAATCCTGGTACTGTGGCACAAATACGGCATCCCTGCAAGGAAAAGGGAAGGTGGTCATGGTAGCATCTTTGGCGAGAACAGCTAGAGCGGAGTAGGAAGCATAGCTGTAATACCCAAGGAGTTGGAGGAAGCCAGAGAGGTGCAGGCAGGCAGCCACCATACTGCCGACAGGAGGCATGGAGAGCTCCAGTACATGGAGCCAGAGCAGAAGCAGCAAGCTGTGAGAAGGAACAGGTAGCAGGAGGGATGCAGGAGATGGACCTTGCTGACAGGCAATTGCACAGACTCCCCGTGATGGTGGAGCACAGAACCAGGCAGGCATTCGGCAAGCAGAATGGAGTAGGCAGATGAGAGAAACCCCAGAGAGAACAGAAGACAGGACAGCAGGAAAAAGACAAAGGAGGTACAGGACACACTAGGAGAAAAAAAGGGGTGAACAGCAGAGGATGGAGGAAAACATGAGGAGGGCGGGGGAGCGGCGCAAGGGAGAAAGGAGAGGACCCAGCCAGAGAGAAGAGATGGGCTGGAGTAAGAGGGAGGCAGAAATATAAGGGTGGGGGAGAGAGAGAGAGAGAGAGAGAGAGAGAGAGAGAGAGAGAGAGAGAGAGAGAGAGAGAGAGACAGACAAAGCCCTGCCAGCCATAGAAACGACAGTGAGTCCAATTCACTTGAAGCAGAGGGAGCGGAAGCTAGATGCTTATGAAGAGGATGGGGAGGAGCTATCCTCCCATCGAACTTCAGGCAAAGCCTTCCAAGTATCACAGATAAACTTCTCCTTTTTCTGTGATTGGATTTTGTTATCAAAAAACTGTAGGTAAGTTTTAAATTTCTCTTCACACCTAAAAAAATCAGTATACAGTTTAAAAGTTAGTACCTTAAGTTCTTGCTGCTTTATCCCCTCTTGCAGTTTCACTTTCACCTCCATTCCATAATTCACTATTAGTTCCATTAACTGGATTGAAGTGTGTTGCATAATTGCTTCCCATTTCTTAATGAAATTGGCATTTTTATTGCCAAATGTCTGGTGTTTCAGGAGACACAAGCCTCTAGGAACTCTCTGTACCTTGAGGTAGGCTTGCTTAGTTTGTCATTGCCAGAAAAGATGGTGGGCCCATGTGGAAAGCTTCTTTAGGGTGAAGAATGCTTCCCTGATGTCACTAGATGGCTCAGTTTCCATTGTGGTAGTCGGGCTAAAAGCCATTGGAAATGCCAACTGTAGAAAACTTTCTGCTCCTGGGTCCATCTTCAGAAAAATGGATGTAAAAATGTTGCCTCCCACAGGGGTTCTGTGTTGTTTTCTGCTCCATTCTCCATGTCGCTGGTCTGAGCAGTTCTAAAACTAAATCTGCATTAATCACTGTTTACTGAATAAAATCTGGTCAGAGCCAGTACCACTGCTCAGGGTGGTGAGACAAAGCACAAGAATACTCAGAACTCTCACTGCACTGGAGTCTGCCATACACAAGATGGCATCCATGACAGAACTGCGCATGTGTGATACTTACGCATGCGCAGTTTGATTTGGTGGCATTCTTGAGCATGACGGCCATCACTTCCACCGCTGCAGAAGAAAAAGTAGTGCCTCATAAGTGTCCCACGACGATAGTATGTTTATGTGGCCAGTGGAGGGGAAGAGCCGCTACAACATAATGGAGTGGAACTGTGCCACAGCACTGTGGAAGCATGCCAGAGAGCAAATCCATTCACATGCTTCCACAGTGCTCCTGAAAAGAATATTTGCAATATGTCTGTGGAGCTCTGCCCACACAGCCATAATAAAGGAATCTTTTTGCACCTCTAACTGGTCTTCGGATGCTTCAGTCATGTCTTAGTGAGTGAGTGAGTGCTCTGCTCAATATAACTTAATGGGAGAAAAAATAAAAGCTGTCAAAGTCAAGTAGAAGAGCCTCAAGGCTTAGCTGCTTGTCCCTGGACCAATACAGAACAACTGGCTACAAAACAGTAATTGAATCTTGGAATGCTGAGGAAGCCTAGATTCTTAGGAGAAGTCACAGCTTCGTGTGTCTGTATGTATTGCTGTCCGTAGCAGGACTGCATTATAGGGTTACCACCTGTCCTATTTTCGCAGGACAGTCCTGATTTGGGCAGCTGTGTCCTGCAAAAAAACATGAAAAATACTACATGTCCTGACATAATAGTAGAAAAAAATATTTTCTGACTTTCCTCTAAATGTTGTTAAACAATATAATACCTTAACTGAAATACTTTACAATTATAAGAAACACTAGAAACAGTTAAAAAAAACTACAACACTTAGTCATAATTCTGATTATTTAGAGAAAACAAGTCTGTTGCATTGATCGAGATTAAATATTGTCCTGTGAAAAATCATGTTTCAGTAAGAAATGTCCCACTTTGGGCTTCTTAAAAGGTGGTAACCAGTCACTGCTTAATTACCCAGTACTTTGGAATAACAAGCTGTAGTACAGTAGCTCTGTCTGTTCACTCACTGTGTATTATTTTCAATAAAGTATTTCAGTTTTATTTGATACGAAGTTCTGTGCATGCTTCTCTATGAGTGCAGATACTTTCTGTTTTTCCACTGACATGGAAGAAAATAGAAATCAGATAATGTATATCAAATCAGTCACAATCATATGATTATGCAATAATGCAAGGCAGGGTTTGGTTTGTACAGGGGTAGCAACATGCATTGGGTGGTTGGGCATGAGGCTACAGGTCAAATATGTCCAACACCCGAGAAGTCATGTTATTCCACATGACGTACAACCTGGAGTGCACAATTTCTGTTATACGATATCTCCAATAAAAGGAAAAATGAAAAAGATTAAAATATACATTTTTAAATGCATTTTCTGTTATTTTTTAGAGGAGTCATTATACATATACAAAAGTTCTGTTTTACTTTTGTCCAGTAGGTAGTGCTGTGAAGAGAGCTATAGTGCTTTGTAGCCCCTCCCCCTCCCTCCTCCCTCCCTCCCCTACACTCTGGAGTAAACATCCTGGCTCAGACAGGAAGCCTGCCACCTCCACTCAGTAAAGGAAGCAAGCAGCATGGCAGGAGAACATTTTATTAATAGAACAGGTTTATGGAGCCTGTGAAGAGAGGTCGAGGAAGGTGCCTTTTGTTAAACAGTGTGCACGCTGGTGCTTTTTAAAAGCAGACATGCTAACTCCCCTCAATTGTTGAGTAAATATGCCATCTTAGATAAGAACCTCCTGACGCTCTGCTCACTATAGGAAGCAGCTTGTCAGGGGACAGTGATTAATATTTTTTTTAATAGAAGTGGTTTAAAGTGACTGATAAGGGAAGGTGCCAATTAATAAGTGGCACGTGGTCTACAGCTTCTGAAAAACAGACATGTAGGTTGGTGTGTGAAGCCAGTCCCAGTGATGTCATTCATTTTACTTAATCAGCTTTTTGGACTGCCTACTGACATTTTTTATTTTGCCAGTTCTGGGTTTCATTGAGTGGGGGACTATATGCCTTCTAGATTCAGGGGAGAGAGTGATTTTAATTTTTTATTTTTATTCTTTTGTTTTGCTGTGCTGGGATAACAGCACTGTACAAGGTGACCACTGACCAGTCAGATGCCAGGAATAGTTATTGCCATTGCATAATATGCATAAATATCATACATATCTTAAATAGATTTTAAAATATGCTTACTAAAGTCAGCCTGCCGATGCAGCAGCAAGGCGTCCACTCGCGGATCTGACATCCCGTGTTCAGAGATGGACTCAGGAGTACCAAAGGGCCAGCCAGGAAGAGAAGGATTGAGTGCCCCAGGGACTGCTCTCCTTCTCCAGGGAGAGGGGGAAGAGTGTCAGGCACACTGTACACCTCTTGGCAGAGGCTGGGGGTACCACCGCCTGCTGACGCCTTACACAAGGGGGGCAGGGCAGACACTGGCATCATTGCACATCCCTGCCCCCAAGGATCTCCAAAACAGAAAAATTCTGGCCCCGTTAATGACACCCCCACTTCTGCCACCACTCCCACTGTGACTAATGTCCGCTGGGGGGGTCTGCTCCTGTGGCTCCGCTCTGGGAGGTAAACCAGGGCAAAGAGACCGCGTACCTTTGGGAGGGGGCGGGGGACCAAAACTTCCTGCACGGGAGGGAGGCGAACCAGAGGAGGAAAAAACATGCTTATAGTACCAATATATCTGAAATGTAAAGTAAAAAAAAAAATAGCATTTATAATATATTTTCTATGTGACCGGTTTGGATTCTGATCATCCTCTGTACAAATGGTATAAGTGGATTTGTTGTGATAACTAACAAGTTTAATAAATAACAAGTTTAGATGTGAGAAAGAACACTGTTTGGTTTATTCCACTCACCATCCCGGAGAAACTCCTCAAAAGTTCTCAGCACATTTATTTTTCCTGGTCTAAAAGTTTTGCTTTTGCAAAATGTTAAATGTTCATGACATTACTGTTCAAGATCTTGTCAAATATTCAAAAAGGAATTCAGATGAAGATCTGCATATGAAATATTGAAGCAAATGGAAAGCACTGCCTATATTGATCATCCTTATGTAAACTACTGCTTTTATGTGGGCTGAAGCACATGAATAATGAAAGCAACAAGTTCCGAGAGTTTTAGCTCCCTCAGGCAAAGTGTGTACCCAGTGGCAGGCTCTCTCTATAGGGTGTTGTCGGTAACATTCGTGCTCTGAATACTGTGTCCACAGAATAATAATCATCTTGATATATTTTGTTCATAAATCTAGCTCAGCCAGTGTCTGTAAAGTAATTCATAACTAACTGAATTTTGTTCACAAGATAATTTTCTGTAATTGCAGTCTTACTACGTGTTCAACAATGTGTTTTTTTTTATTCTGTCTATGCTCCCCTGCCCTGCAGCTTCACCCATGTAGAATCAGGCAACATAATGTACCAGCCCAGATACCCTCTTGCATCCATAGCATCCCTCACTGCTAGCGTCACCTAGCATGATTTTCAGGGTAGGGAGGAAACCCCTCAGATATAGCAGTAGCAGATGTAAGAGGTAGGATCCCAAATAGACACTCTCCATCCTGATGTTAGTCTGTACCGTTTGGTGATTTTCTTCATTTTTCTCATCACAGACAATAGCATAGAAACATGGAAAGCATTTAGGAGATTGTCAGGAGGTAACCTCTGGGGAACAATGACCATCAGACAGTGTAGGTCCACATCAGCACTAGGGCAGAGATGGACCACACAAGGATGAGGGTGCTGGACTTCAAAGGTGCAGACTTCCAGGCAACGAGGCTGCTGCTCAAGGTCATATTGGGAGGGGGGGAGGCTGAAGGGGGGAACAGAAATGGAGCTTAATCAAGGAAGGGATATTGCAGGTGTCTAGTCTGTGCATCAGGGAGGTTATCTGGAGGAAATGGAGGGGGGAAAACTGTATTGCTTTCAAGGGGAGTGGGGGTTTCAGGAAAGGAAAAGAGGGTGGCCTTCAGAAAGTATAAAGCAAGTCAGAGGGATAAAGACGGGGGGGTTACCTTCAGAAACTGAAGGAGGAGGGAGAGGTAGTTAGGAAAGGAAAAAGAGAGACAGAGGCAAGGATCGCAGAGGGTGTAAGAGAGGGGAAAAAAAACATTCTTTAGATATGTCAGTGAGAAAAGGAAGACAAAAGGGGAGGTAACGAGACTAAGGAGCAGGTCAGAATTGATAGATGGAGACAGGGAAAAGCAGGAATATTAAACAAGTAGTTCTGCTCAGCATTCACAGTGGAGAGAGGGGGAAACATTACCAGAGGGAACATACACCGGTAAAGGAAGGCAGACAGGGAGGACACAATGCCATTTTCAGAAGACAAGGTTTTGGAAGGGTTATGAGTGCTAAGGGTTGACAAAGCCATGGGCCCCAGTGGATTGCATCCAAGGGCAGTAAGAGAACTACTGTGGTGCCAGACAAGTTTCAACACAGTAATGCTGCAGAATATCTCAAAATGCTGCAGTATACTGCAGTGAACAGTGTAATTCAGTTGCAATGCAATATTTTGTGACTTATCACTTACTGCAAGTTACTGCATTGCATCATTGATAAGGCCTTAGTGGCCCCACTGACAAACTTGTTCAACAGCTCTATGGAATCAAGAGTGGTCCCAAAGAACTGAAGAAGGGTGGATGTTGTCCCCTACACAAGAACGGTAGCAAAGAAGAGTCAGGAAATTAAAGGTCAGTGAGCCTAACCTCAGTGGTGGGAAAACTGATGGAGACCTGGTTGAAAGAGAGAGAGAGAGATGAGTAGAATTCCTGTAATCTAATAGATTACAGGACAGTACAGTAAGCAACATGGGTTCACTTGGGGGACATCATGCCAGACAAATCTAATAGAATTTATTTGACTGGGTGACATGGGAGGTGTACGGGTGAGCTGTTGATTTGGCCAACTTGGACTTCAATAAGGCCTTTGACACACTATCACACAGAATGTAACTATGGAAATGAGGATGCCTGGGGTTGGGGGACAAAATAGCCCACTGTGTGGAAAATTGGTTAAGAAACAGAACACACTTGTCTGATAAGGTCTGCCAGCAGATTCATGGGCCTGCACCAGTTTTTCAGCCATATGTGTGATAGTGTGTCGAAGGCCTTATTGAAGTCCAAGTTTGCCAAAACAACAGCTCACCCCGTACCCTTCCCTCATCACCCCGTCAAATAAATTCTATTAGATTTGTCTGGCATGATGTTCACCAACTCTTAGTGGGGGGCTCTATGATTAGTGGGGTGGACCGGGGGGGAGGTAGGTCAGGCGTCAACTTTGTGCCATGGCTTGGAGGGATGGGAAGTGAATCCAAAGGATAGCTGGGGCAGCAGGACAGGAGGGTGAGCTAGATGTCATTGTTCACCTGGGGACAAATGACCTCACTGGGGAGGAGGTGAGGGCAGTGCAGAAGGAGTTCATGGAGTTAGGGTGGGATCTTAGACAGGTGGTTCAGAGGGCAACCTTCTCAGAAGTGTTACCAGTCTGTGGCATTGGAGAGGCCAGGGTACTCCATGTCACAGATTCACTCAGCCGGTCAGCCCTCTACTCCCAAAGTGCCAACCTCTGAGCGTATTATTTGTGGACAGTGAACAGAACAAGGTAACCCTCTTGTCTGTTTTTGTGGGTTCGAGTCACCTTAGTCTCAAGTTCTGGAGGGATTCAAACTGATAACCTCTTGTTAGCATACCCAATTATCAGGCTCAGATAATTCTGTCTTCGGGGGGCCAGATATCTTTGCCTACAGGCACCTAACCAGGTCTACAAAATGAACCCTTCGAACTCTATGCAAGACTTTAGAGAACTCTATCCATTACCCAGTTTGGTATACAATAAGCCCATACACAGTGTTAACTATAACCTTTAAAAGTGCCAATTAAATAAAAAGAAATGCCAAGGCGCTCCAGGCAGTTTACGTTTTAAAATATATATCTTTACTTTAAAATAGGAAAACAGAAAATATTACAGAACAAAATATCCAAACACATACAGCCTTAAAAACAAACAGGTTTAAAGTGCAAGTTTCTACAATGCATACTGTACATTCAGACTGTTCTAATCTTACTCTCTTTCAGTGTTGTGATGTTTCTTCCTCAGTCAGATAATATGAAAATGTCTCTCTCAAGGTTTTCTCAGTATGTTTTAAAACCAGTCCTGAGCCGGCCCTCTATGAGGTCACCAAACTCTGCCTTGGTGTAACAAAATCTATATTTATTATAACACAGGATGTCTAAATAAAATATTAAAAAAAACATAATAGGTGACCTCACTGACTTTCTTCTCCTCAGGTTAACCAGACAAAACTGGTTTGTGCTCTGCTACACATACATCTCAGAAGTTTCTTTGATATAAGTCACTGTATTCAAAGCAAACGTGTATTTGATTCTTTAATCCCATCTGGGCCTTGGTATCTACACATCAACTGTCTCTCTGATGTAATTCAAGGGTTTCCTGGGAATGGATATTGGACCTTCCAAATTCGTCTGGGTCTGGGTCCTGTTTTGCCCAGACATCAACTTCTTTGATGAAATAAGCTGTTTTCCTGGGCTGATACCAAAACCACATGCATGCTCTTTCCCTATGACACCTAGGCCCTGATATTCAAACTGCGCCAGTTTGTGGTGCAAGCCTGTGTGCCGCTCAAAATAGTTGCGCAGGGGAGCTGCGCCAGCGCAAGTGGTCAGAGTGGAGCATGAGATGCGGTGACGCAAGTTCCATTGCGCCATGCACAGCACCTGCGATATTCAAAGGGTGACATGCAAATGGGGCCATAATTTAGGCAAGGCGCATGGGGGGCCATTTGCATCTGATTATGGCCCCATTTGCATGCCATTAGCATGCAGATCGTGCCGTCCTCGATGACTTGCACCTGGCCCTTGCCAGACAGAAACTTCCGGGGACCGGCGCCCCTGCAACCCGATCGCGGGACATCCGTGAGGGATGTCTCAATCCGTGGTCCAGTGGACTGGAAGTAGCCCAATCGCAGGCATAACAGTGTTCCCCAGTAGCCCGATCGCGGGCATAACTACATCAACCCCTCCCCGAGTAGCCCAATCATGGGCATACTTTCCTCAACCCCATTAGCCCAATTGCGGGCATCAGATCCCCCAAGCCCAATATCCTGGTGGTTCAGTGGACCCGAGCAGACCCGATCGTGGGCGACATTCCTCACCCAAGTATGAAATCCCTGGTGATCTAGTGGACCCCCCACCCACCTCCCACGGAGCCCCACCACCCCACTTCCCCATCAGCCAGCGGGCGGCAGCACCCCAACTGCCTGCTGCCTGCGCCACAGCTGACTGACAGCTCAGTATGGCTGCATGCCCATTAGTTCAGAGCATGAGCCAATGGGCGTGCAACCATCATAGTAAGTCGTCCAGATATGTGAATGAAGATTCATTCACATATCTGGACTATTACTACGACTGCACACCCATGGCTCATGCTCTGAACAATGGGTGCAGCCATACTGAGCTGTCTGTCGATGGGTGGCAGGGAGGCAGGTGGGTGGGGTGCTCACTCCCGCCAGCTGGCGGGGAGCGGGGTGGTGGGGCTCCATGGGCGGGTGGGGTAGGGTCCACTAGATCACCAGGGATTTCATCTTGGGAGGTGAGGAATGCCGTCCATGATCAGGCTATGTTCGTCCACTGGACCACCAGGGATATTGGGCTTTGGGGAGGAATTTGATGCCCGCGATCGGGCTAATGGGGTGTTATGTTTCATGATCGGACTCACTCAGGGGAGGGGATTGGAGGTAGTTATGCTCACAATCGGGCTACTTGGGGGAGGGGTTGGAGGAAGGTATGCCTGCAATTGGGCTACTTGGGGAGAGGGGTTGGATGAAGGTATGCCCGTGATCGGGCTACTCGGGAGAGCACTGTTATGCCTGTGATCGGCTACTCACGGTCCACTGGACCACCAGGGATATTGGACTTTGGGGGGAGGTCTGATGCCCGCGATCAGGCTACTTGGAGGGGGTTACTGTTATGCCCATGATCGGGGCATGGGGGGGCACCGCCAGGTGCAGTGGGAACAGCTGATGGCCTCCCACAGGTGGCTGCTGCTGTGTTGCACCCTGCAATGTGGCAGCTCACCTGTGGGTGGCCCTCAACTTGTTCCTTTTTTTTTGGCTTAACTTTGTGCAGGCACAGGTAGGGGTTGCACCTGCATAACTCTGCATGGCCCGGGCTGAATATCAGGCTGTGCAGTTTATGCATGGGCATGCCCCCCCACCTGTGCCTGCATACATTACTGTTGCACCCCGGCACATCGGGATTTGTGTGGCGCACTTTTCCCCTTTAAATATTGCACCAGGGCATGTCAGTGGGTTGTGCATGGTGCAACATCGTTGCACCATGTGCAACCCTTTTGAATATCTGGGCCCCACAGCAAAATCAAAGGATTTCCCTGGGGATGCCATGAATGGCTAATTTAATTTCCTGGGATCAAAGCAAATTTAACATGCTAATTGAACCTCAGATCTCTGTAGTTTAAAATACCTCCTGTCCTTTGAACTTATCCCTGGGGGTTTTGATGTGTCAGTTCAGCAAGACTGTAGTTTCCTCAAACTGACCTTCCCATCACATATTTTATATGTAATAAAAAAATTGATACAGCACTCAGAACTGGCTGTGTATGTCACACTCCACACCAAGGGATTCAATTAATGGCTAAAGAACTGGTGCAGAGCAGAGGGATTTGACTTCACTGGGGACTGGGGGATCACCTGGAGGGATGCGGGCTTGTATGGGGGGAGTGGCCTGCATCTGTCTGGGGGGGACCAGGATCCTTAGTGAGAGGTTTAAATGTTTAATTGACAAGCATTTAAACTAGCCAAGGGGGTGGCAGAAGTAAGCAGGGAAAAAACAACTTCCCCCCCACAGGTTAAGGTAGTCATACAAAAAGATACTAGGGCTGAGGTATCAACAAAAGGGACCGTAAATGGGGGTAAAGTCATGGGAGGCATAGAGGGAAGGCATAGGGATAAGGGGGGAGCTGGTATGGGTGAAGGAACAAAACATGGAAAGCCAATATTTTGGAAGTTCTTCAACTGAGAGGTATTGCAATTTTCAAAGTGTGCCAACTGTGTCATGTTTTGCTTCAGTGGTTTGGGCCAGATACCTGGGTGGTTGATCAATCAGAGCTCCTGTGTTCCTTGAAGGACTTAGCTGTAAAATCTCACGCAGTTGCCAACCTACATTCCCTTCTTTTTTCTAAATTGTTCCTGGAATTGGAAGGGACCTCTACCAACTGGGATGTCCAATTCTGTCTTATTCTTTTTCAGTGGCAAAAGGTTTGGAGAGATCTCTATTAGTATGTCTCTCATGACAGGTTGAGATTTAACTCAATATAATATATTAAACAATTTACATTTTACACCTAAAAAATTTGCTAAAATGGGCAGGCTGCAGTCATCCCTTTGTACCAGATGTGGTCAGGACGAGGGCTCCCTTCTACATATTTTTTGGTCTTGTCCTAAGGTGGCCCCACTGTGGGAACTTATTGAGGCTAAAGTGGACCCCCTGTTGGGGCTAAATGGCCTGTTTACACCAGAGGTTTGTATACTTGGTGATTACAGTTCAGTTTTAGTGTGGGAAAGATGGTATTACATGGCCCTTATCTGCCTATCTGTGAAAAAAGTTGTCTTAAGGCATTGGCTTGATCAGTCTTCTATTTCATATCGGGAATGGCTACAGGAGCTTCAGTTTAGCCTCCGCATAGAACGCATGATTGCAAGCCTTCGCTGCAATCTCTCTTCATTTGAAAAGGAATGGGGTAAGTTGCACACTCTGTACATAGTCTAGTTTATTGGTGTATTGGCCTGGGATTGGACGATTAGCCAGACTGATGCTTTGTTGCAAGGTTAGTCTTGCTCTTTATTTCATACATCTCTTTGTGCTTCATTTTTGAGCCACTCTGCCTGAGTGGGAGGTGGGCGGATGGGGAGTGAATTTTTGCCTTCTGGTTGTCTGGTTCCTTTTCTTTTCTGTACTGTTATAATCTCTTTTTTGAATTTCAATAATGTTTTTTAAATTTCAAAAACATGGAAATCCATGGTACAAATGCCTGTAGCCTGGATAACAAGATCCTGGACCTAGCGGCCTTGATGGCAGAGAGAGACCTGAACATTGTTGTGGACACTGAAACAATATACATGGGTAACCATGACTGGGATGTTACCATATCAGGGTACACATTCTTCAGAAAATACAGAGAGGGCAAAAAGGGAGGAGGGGTAGCTATCTACATCAGAGAGGGGATCAAAGCAATTGAGTTAAAGGGAAGACAGGAAGGAGAAGAGGCACTATGGGTCACCTTAGAGATGGAGAATGGCACCACCATCCACATTGGGGTTGTCTACAGACCTCCAGCACAGGGGTAAGAAATAGACAGGGTATTAGTGGAAACCATCCACAAAATGGCAGAGAAAGGGGAAGTGTTGCTGGTGAGGGACCTAAACATGCCAGATGTAAACTGGAACACGTATGCTGCAGCCACTACCGGGAGCACAGACATCCTGGATGCCCTGCAGGGCGCAAGCCTCAGACAGCGAGTGGTGGAGCCCACATTGGAGGGAGCAATATTAGACCTGGTTCTCACCAGTGGTGACAGAATAACAGATCTATCAGTGGGCAGCCATCTAGGGTCCAGCAATCACCATACAGTGTGGTTTAAGGTGAAGACAGTAGTAGAGTCAAGCCACACAAAAGTAAGGATCCTAGATTTCAAGAGGGCTGACTTTACAAAAATGAGGGAACACCTCAAGAAAATTCTGAGAAAGGAGGAGAGGGAGGGGTAGAGGAACAGTGGGAGAAACTTAAAGGAACAATAGCAGAGGCAATAAGTCTTTGTGTAAAGCAAGTAAACAAAACAAATAGAAAGAAAGAAAGCCTATGGTTTCCAAAAGAAGTGGCAGGGAAGGTTAGGCAAAAAAAAAAACAGGCATTCAGAAAGTACAAGGAAACACAGAGGAAGGGAGACATGTAACTGTATCAGGCAAAGCAGAGGAAGATAGGAAAAGAAGTCAGGAGCACAAAGGTGCAAACAGAGAAAAGAATAGCCTAATAAGTAAAAGAAGGAATCAAAACCTTGTTCAGGTATATTAATGAATGGAAAAAGATCAAGGGAGAGACTGTAAGACATAGAGACATAGGCAGTATAGCGCAGTGGCTTAAGGCTCTAAGCTGCAAACCTGGAGACCTGGGTTTGAATCCCACAGCCCCCACTTGCATACTGTGTGACCCTGAGCAAGTCACTTAACTTCCTTGTGCTACCAGGCTGCACCTGGAAGCAAGCTTTGGCTTAGTGTGCCTCTCCTGGTTAAGCAATTTTCCCTTTCTTAAATAAAGGGGTGAGGTGGAGTGTGCAGAGGGGGACATAGTAAAAGCAGAAATTCTAAATGAACACTTCTGCTCCGTATTTACAAATGAAGGGAAAAGGGAGGGGGAGGGACCACAATTAGGCAGTAGAAATACACATGCAGGGGAGGTGAACACCAGTCCATTTAAGGAGGAAGGAACTCTCGAAACTAAAAGCTGACAAGGCAATGGGGCCAGACGGGATGCATCCCAGAATATTGAAAGCACTCAGAGAGGTACTAGGGGCACAACTGACAGCCCTATTCAACAAATCACTGGAGGAGAGAGTGGTACTAAAGAACTGGAGGTGGGTGAATACCGCTACACAAAATTGGGAGCAAGGCAGAGGCTGGAAATTACAGCCTGGTCAGCTTGACCTCAATGGTGAAGAAAATAATGGAATCAATGCTAAAGGAAATGATTGTAGCATATCTCGAGGCCAGGGGGCACAAAAACTGAGGCAACATGGATTCACAGCAGGAAGAGCTTGTCAATCAAATCAGATATCTTTGACTGGGTAACCTGGGTGGTTGATCACAGAAGGGCAGTAACATGGCCTACCTAGATTTTAGTAAGGCATTTGACACCATCCCACACAGGAGTTTAGTAAACAAGTTGGGCAGTCAGAGAGTGGGTCCCAAGGTGGTACACTGGGTCAGAAATTGGCTGAGCAATAGAGCACAGAGGGTGGTGGTAAATGCAGTTCAGTCTGGGGGAGGTGACCAGAGGGGTGCCACAGGGCTCATTGCTGGGGCCTGTCCTCTTCAATGTCTTCATAAGTAACATTGTGCGGGGGCTGGAAGGGCAGGTCTGCCTCTTTGTGGATGACATTAAGATCTGCAATAGGGTGGAAACTCTAGTTGGGGTGGAAAGAATGAGAAGAGACCTAGGCAAGTTGGAGGAGTGGTCAAGAGTGTGGTAGCTTAAATTCAATACAAAAAGTGCAAAGTCATGCACTTGGGGCACAGGAATCCAGGAGAGGAATACACAATGTGGGGGAGATACTAACAACAACCAAACTGGAAAGGGACCTGGGGGTAATCATAATGGATGACTTAAAAGTTGTCAAGCAATGTGAGAAGTCAATGGGGAGATCCAGAGGAATCCTGGGGTGCATGAGGTCAGGCATCACCAGTAGAAAACAGGAGATGGTGATGCCACTGTACAGACAATTGGTGAGCCCGCATCTGGAATACTGTGTTCAGTTTTGGAGACCACATCTCTGAAAGGACATAGATCAGAGTGAAGGCGGTCCAGAAAAGGGCAATGAAAATGGTGCAAGGACTGCAGCAGAAACCATATGAGGAAAGTCTGAAAGACCTAAATATGTATCCCCCGAAGGGCAGCATCTTTCAAAAAAATAGATATGCAAGAACAAGGGGTTACAATATGTGGCGAGAGGGGGGAAGATTCAGGGGTAATGTAAGAAAGTATTTTTTTCACAGAAAGGGTGGTAGATGCATGGAACAGCCCCCCTGCAGAGGTCGTAGGGGCAGAAAAGATTGGTAAATTCAAGAATGCATGGGATAGACAGAAGGCAGCCCTAGTGGTTGGAAACAGAAGGTGAGCTGCAGATCAACTAGAGTTTATGTAGGTAGGGAAATGGGCAGACTGGGTGGGTCAAGCAATCCTTATCTGCCATCAAATTCTGTTTTTTCTATAAATACATATACTTGTTTTCTTTATTAAACTGGCCCAAGAAGACAGAAGAAAACAAAGAGAAAAAAGAAGACCCTGACAAGAAGAAGGTCAGGGTTGATAAGACTTTTGATAATTGGCTGGCAGGTTTCATAGTTTTTTCTAGCACTATATGCTATACTGCCCCTAAAAAGAGTGCAGACCTGTTTAACTATCTAAACAAGATCATGTGTACCCCCAGGGCTTTAAGATCCTGTACAAGGGCCATTGGTGGAGCTACAAAGCCAAAAAACTAAAATTCATGAGGGAGAGGCTGCAGGTGGTTGGGGACAAACTCCACAAAGACCTAGGCTTGAGGAGGATTAGTGGCCGTTATAGCTCCCTGACATTTCCTGGTCTGTTTCCCCTATTGGTCTGGTTGCTCAAGAAGGCTCTGTGCAAGTGCCATATGATCAAACACATGTCATACCCTGAGGGTGACATGGTGAGTGACCACATTGACCTGTGCCACATGGCGGTTCAGTATGAGTCACTTAAGAGAGCTGTTGAAGTGGTAAACACAGTGGACCCAGGGGCTCTTGTGGCCAAAGCAAATACTGAGTCAGCATTTCAGCTGGTACTGGTTCACCCAGCCCATCAAGATTTGTTGGGGATGAAGTCTGAAGGGCAGTACTACGTGGGTGATTGCATGGCTATGGGGTGTTCAGTAGCCTGCACATTGTCTGAGTGCTTCAGCACCTTCTTACATTGGACAACTGCCAAAGAAGTGGGGGGGGCAGGGGATTGTTCACTATCTGAATGACATCTCGTCTGTGTACTCAGCCCACTCCCTGGTCTGTGGACAGACACGGGATATCTTCTTACACCTGTACAACTGCTTTTGAGTTACACTGATCCCCAGTAAAGCAGAGTCTACAAACTCACTCATGTTATTCCTGAGCATAAAAATAGATGCTACAGGTACATCATTCCCTTGATCTGCACATGGGAAATTATACTTATGGAAAGGGGTGCAGAGGTTTCTGACTATGCACGCCACTTCAACCCGGTAATATTTCTGTTAACAAACATATGGTTGCGTCCATTTCTCCAAGACTAGTGTTGTGTGTGTGTTCTTCCAGGGAAGGGGGTTATGGGGGCTAACAAGACAATAAACAGTCTGCCAAGCATTGCAGCCAACATCATCATGTCTTTGTACTCCTTCCCTGTATCCTGGCCTCAGGCATGCAGGTAGGGTTCCACCCACGGAGTTGGGGAAGAGCTCTGGCACCACCCCAGGGGAAGCATCACTGGGGCTTACTGTGGGGTGTATGCATCTGAATGGGTTGGAGAGTGAGGGATTAAAAAGAGCTGTGGCCTGCAGCTTCTGCTCACTCTTCTCTACCAGCTTCAGATCTCCCACCCACCTGCTCTCATAAAAGCAAGGTTTCAGGTAGTGTTGTGCAGGGGCCAAATAGTATTTGCCAAATACCACAAATAGTAGGGCTCCTAAATAGTCAAGAGCCCTTCCCTAATAGGGCACTATTCATATTCAGGAAAGAGTATTCAGTCACCTGCAAAAAAAGCAGCACCCCCCCAGCCCCAAACCAAGTTAAATATAAAATCCATCCCCTACACTCTGTCAAAAGGTCAATGCCATCTGCCTGCCCCCACCACCCATAATTTATTTTATGTAATGCAAATCCTGCAGTGGGTGACTGGCTCAACCCACCTGCCTCCACAGCTGGCTGCTGTCTTTCTAAATATACAGCACACATTTGTGCTTGTAAAATGGAATTTATGTCTCCCCACCCTGGCTCAGCACCCAGTTCTATTTGAAATGAAGTCAGGGAGTCAAGAAGGTGACCAGCTCAACCAACCTTCCTCCATGGCTGGCTACCTTCTCATGAATGAAAGCACTAGTGTGCTTGCTATAGTAAAGGCAGCTAATCATGTGAATGGTCTGACACTGCCAAGCCCACTGCAGACTGCCTTGCATTGGATCAACGGTGACACACCTCTCAAATCCACTATCACAACATGTTCACTTAGCACAAGTGGGAAAATACAAAAACTGTCTTTTCAGATAAGGTAGTGGGAACAGCTGGGCTTCCACAGGATAAACCTTCAGGACCTATCAGGACCCTTAGGGCAGAAGTCAACATGATCTCCAAAGTTCAGGTCCCAACAATAGTAGTAGTAGCAACAACCATAGACGTAAACAGGAAAAAGTAGTAACAGTTATTTGACCTCCTCAAGCTGTCATTACCAGGGAGATTCGCATATAGAACAGTTGTATGGCATAATTGTGGTATATATGCATATCAGATAAGTCAGGTAGCATAAATGAGGTCTCATGCCCCAAGTAAAAGTGCTTGAAAAGAAGAAAGGAGAGAAACGAGCTGATAGGAGAACCAACTTTTGGGGACAAGGGGGAGGAACACTTATGTGGGTATACTTAGCAGCACCCAATAGGTAGTCTGATAAAGGGTAAGAAAAGAAGACGCTGGTTAAAAAGAGAGAATAAAAGGGGAAGGATGGAATTTCTGACGGTATGCTACATCCATAGGGCTACTTAACAAATCCCACAATGCATTGTCTGTGCCATGTTTGAGAATAGCGTCCACAGGCTGGCAAGGTCTGGGGTCGGGGGGGAGTCAGTGTGGAGCCAGATAGTGTAAGTACAGAACTCTCTCCCTCCCACAGCCAACCCCAGTCTGAGGCCTCCAGATGGGAGGGAGATGAGATCATCAGTGCTTTGAAGATTCCCCGCCCTTGAATGAACTATCAATGGGCTATTACCACCCCACCACACACACCAGCCTGACCAACACCTTCTGAGCTAACATTAGTGTTTGAGACTAGATAGAGCTGCTAATGAAAGGCCCTCTAGGGTGGCATATGGGTGACCTATGCCAACAGGGACAAGCAGTGGCCATCTTGATAAGGAGCTAAGGACATGAGGAGACAGGAGCGAGAATAAAGGAGGGGAAGGGAGAGGGCAAGAGTCTTGGGAAGGGGATATGGAGAAGTAATACTGTCTGTACTGGTGAGCTGATCATGCCATGCATATACTCTGTTATGGGAGAGTAAGAGGGTATAAATGAAGGAAATTAAAGAAGGAGGGAAGCCAAGAGACAGTAGGGTAACATCTGATTATGAAGGAAAAAAGTCAGACTAGAGAATCTCAGTGCACAAAGGCCAGCCAGTACTTGAATGGGACCTGGGTTCAATCCCCAGTGAAGAACATTTTATAAGATGGTTAGTACCACAGTAAAGCTACAGGCTACCAAGCAGTAGAGGGCAGGGGGCCTTGGGATCGATTCCCAGAGTGGAACATTTTTTGTAACATGATAGCACACAGTGGTAGAGCACTAAGCCAGTAATTAATGGAGGCCCTGGGTTTGAAATCCAGTAAAGAACATTTTAGGGGCTGGCAGTATAACCTGGAGGTTAGCCTAATGAGTTGTAGATGAGTTTGGTACATCCAGCAGACCTGGGTTTGATTACCACGACCCTCATTTGCATACTGTGTGACTCTGAGCTTATCACTTAATGTCCCTAGTTCTCCCAAGTCACCCACCTGAAAACAGGCAATTGTGCCTAGTGGGCCTTACCTGGTTTCCAAAAGAACAAAAAAAAAACACAATAAAAATGAAAAAGGAAAGATTTTTGAACCATTTAAAAGCATATCAACAGTGAAAAGAAGGAGGCTCAAGTCAGCCTCACACTAACAGTGAAGCTTGGGGAGGTAATGAAGTCCAACTTGAACAGTCACAAACTGATAGTAGGTAGAAAAAACAGCAGTTTCTCATAGTCCATGATGCACAGTGTAAGTGCTGCATAATCGAGGGCCCCTTGTTCAGCAAAGACCATGCAATCCTTCTGAACTCAAACCATTTTCAACCCAGTACCCCTTCCCTTCATAGTCCCCTGAGTAAGACTGGCCTTCGGCAACAGCGAGCACAGTACATGAAGGATATATACACGGCTCAATCTGGGGTAAAATAACAGTTACAGGGTAAGATTCCTAGTTAAACAGAACCAATGTACTTACGGTGAGTACAGATCACTCTGGCTACGTCTGTTGAGAGCACTGGTGTTTAAGAGTTACAATGGTGAGTGGTTGGGGAGGGTAAGTTGGGGGAGGAGCCAGTGATGTCGAAGTCCAATCCACCCAAGATCTATTCTCTGGCTTGGTGATAGAAAGAGGGATCCCTGGCTGACCTGAGATCTCCAGTGAAACTGGAACAAAAACTGTAATTTCTATAGCTGCATCAGCTGTTGCAGCAAAACTAAAGGGATAACATTTGTTCTGTGTGTGCAGTGGAGTCAGGACTGTGGGGCTGCTACAGGAATCTTAAGACGGTGCCCCCATCACCTACTCCTGGAGTAGTTGGTATGTCTAGCAGTGCCCAGTTACACTTCAGCCTTGTTTCTCTTGTGGCCCTGTCCTTGATGCTGCTGAATCTACTGAGAGTCATCATCCTGGCTTTGGGAAAAGCCAACCTTGGCACCTGTATCATCTGGGGTTGAAGTGATCATGGCAGTTTGTAAGAGGTGCTGTGGAGCAGAATCAAAAGGGGAGGAGGTAAATTTATAATGGGGCACCTGCCACCTGATAAACTCCTCAACAGCCTGAGGAGTTTCAAATTAATATACTGCCCCACTGAGATTAATTCTGAGCTGAGTCAGGTACCAGAAAACAGTTTTTGGGCACTAGTCAGGACTGTGTAAACAAGAACAGTGTGTTCTAAAACAGCAAAGGCAAAAGGGTGCTGTCAATAAGAGGGTATAAATGAAGGAAATTAAAGAAGTTGGGAAACCAAGAGACAGTAGGGTAACATCTGATTATGAAGGGAAAAAGTCAAACTAGAGAATCTCAGTGCACAAAGGCCAGTAGTTGAATGGGACCTGGGTTCAATCCAAAGTTAAAAACATTTTATAAGATGCTTAGTACAGCAGTAAAGCAAAAGGCTACCAAGCAGTAGAGGGCAGGGGGCCTTGGGATCGATCCCCAGAGTAGAACATTTTTTGTAACATGACAGCACACAGTGGTAGAGCACTAAGCCAGTAATTAAAGGGGGCCCTGGGTTTTAACTCCAGAAAATAACATTTTAGGAGCTGGCAGTATAACCTAGAGGCTAGCTTAATGAGCTGTAAATTAGCTTGGTACATCCTGCAGACCTGGGTTTGATTACCACAACCCTCATTTGCATACTGTGTGACTCTGATCTTATCACTTAATGTCCCCAGTGCTCCCAGGTCACCCCCCTGAAAATAGGCACTTGTGCCTAGTGGGTCTTACCTGGTTTCCAAAAGAACAAAAAAAAAAAAAACAATAAAAGTGAAAAAGGTAAAATTTTTAAACCATTTAAAAACACATCGACAGAGAACAGAGGGAGGCTCAAGTCACCCTCAAACTAACAGTGAAGCTTGGGGAGGTAATGAAGTCCAACTTGAACAGTCACAAACTGATAGTAGGTAGAAAAAATAGCAATTTCTCATAGTCCATGCTGCACAGTGTAAGTACTGCATAATCAAGGGCCCCTTGTTCAGCAAAGACCATGCAATCCTTCTTAACCCAGCCATTTTCAACCCAGTTCCCCTTCCCTTCATAGTTCCATGAGTAAGACTGGTCTTGGGCAACAGGGGAGCACAGTACATGAAGGATATATACACAGCTCAGTCTGGGGTAAAGTAACAGTTACAGGGTAAGATTCCTAGTTAAACAGAACCAATGTACTTACAGTGAGTACAGGTCACTCTGGCTATGTCTGTTGAGAGCACTGGTGTTTAGGAGTTACAATGGTGAGTGGTTGGGGAGGGTAAGTTGGGGGAGGAGCCAGTGATGTCGAAGTCCAATCCACCCAAGATCTGTTCTCTGGCTTGGTGATAGAAAGAGGGATTCCCTGGCTGACCTGAGTCCTCCAGTGAAACTGGAACAAAAACTGTGATTTCTATAGCTGCATCAGCTGTTGCAGCAAAACTAAAGGGATAACATTTGTTCTGTGTGTGCAGTGGAGTCAGGACTGTGGGGCTGCTACAGGAATCTTAAGAAGGTGCCCCCATCACCTACTGCTGGAGTAGTTGGTATGTCTAGCAGTGCCCAGTTACACTTCAGCCTTGTTTCTCTTGTGGTCCTGTTTTTGATGCTGCTGAATCTACTGACAGTCATCATCCTGTCTTTAGGAAGAGCCAACCTTGGCACCTGTATCATCTGGGGTTGAAGTGATCATGGCAGTTTGTAAGAGGTGCTGTAGAGCAGAATCAAAAGGGGAGGAGGTAAATTTATAATGGGGCACCTGCCACCTGATAAACTCCTCAACAGCCTGAGGAGTTTCAAATTAATATATTGCCCCACTGAGATTAATTCTGAGCTGAGCCAGCAAAGGCAAAAGGGCACTGTCAATAACAACTCCTGCCCAAAACAGTGACTGATACAATAGTGCCAATGGTAGCAGTCCACAAACACACCAACAGCTACAATGACAAAGCGAACTACACAGAAATTTCTGTTTCTGTGGGGGGCTACGCCCACCTCAATCCTCGAACCCCCTGCTGAAAACAGTCACCTCGGGGGGGGAGGCCACTCAGGGACACACAGAAACCTTGGGGGGGATTCTTGATCAGGGGAAAGAAAACACAACACGGGAGGGGGAGACAAAAAACAAAAAAAGCAGACATTCCAGGAATCGAACCCTGAGCCACCAACATGCTGCTGTCCCCCTTCCCTTTGACTTTGTTCTCTGTGCCATGACAGCTACTCAGTGGAACCCCTCCAAGCACAGACTTCCCCTTTCTCCTCCTCCTCCTCTTCTCCACAGCAATACAGCTACAGGGATAGCGCTAACCTGACCTGTGCTATTCTGTTTGTGTAGCTGTATTAACTTTCACTATTTTGACAGTGCAGTTTTTATTTTATTATTAAATCACTCTTTTCACCTGGTATGCAGTTTCTGCACCTAAGTGAGACATCTTCCACTTGAGCCTTGCATAGGCTCCGTGACTATGTGAAAGTTCTGTTGAAAAATCTTGGTAGTTGGCAGGAAAAGGAGAGGAGAGGATTGAGTGTCTGTTGGGCTGCTCTCCTCTCCTCTCCTCTCCTGGGGTGGGTTAGGGTAGCATGTTGCTCTGCAGTGGCCCCTGGTGGAGACTGGGAGTACTACAGAGGAACATTGATGCGGGAACACCAGAAAAGCAGAAACTGCATTGGGATCAGCCAGATGAGGGTAGCCGACCCCGACGATGCCCTCAAGCACTTTCAGCAGAGCAACATCTGCCTCAGCAGCACCTGGGCAAGACAGTAAGAATGTGCTGGCTTGCTCCAACAGGTGCCCTCCCTCTTGGAGGAGGGGGACCCACCCAGCAAAGGGATACACCGGGCTAACCCGTAGGTGGTTGCAATATGAGGTCAGAGGTTCTGGAGGGAGAGTTGCATGGGGGGGTATCGCTGGTGGTACTAGGTGGCCTGAAGGAGGAGCAGGTCCCAGTGAGTAAGGGGGGAAGATAATACAATAAAATCTTGGTAGAAGGATATTTGATATCCTTCCCATTGAAAAGGTCCTCTCTCCCTCGTTAGTCACAGGATATTCTCCTTTACAGGGTGCCACAAGAGCTTCAATAAAATGGGCCTCAGATGATCTCCTGGCTTGGGGCAAGTGGCCAATGAACTAAGAGCCCTCTCAATCTTCAAAGGGGACAATTCAGAGCATTCTACTTGCTGTAGAGAGAGGTTAGAGGGGAATCTGAATATGAGGTGAGTTTGTCTCTGTTAGAGTTTATCTCTGAGTTTTTTTGTAAGTTTTGCTGGTAGTTTTTGAATTTAGATTAAATCTTTAAAAGTTTCTGGCTTGTCTGGAGACTGTGGCTTTAAGTTTTGCTGGTGGTTTTTGAATTTAGATTAAATCTTTAAAAGTTTCTGGCTTGTCTGGAGACTGTGGCTGTAAGTTTTGCTGGTGGTTTTTGAATTTAGATTAAATCTTTAACAGTTGCTGGCTTGTCTTGGGACTGTGGTTGAAATTTAGATTTAATCTTTAACTGTTGCTGGTGTATCTGGGGACTGTGGATGAATAGTGGAGGGGTTTCTTTGCCCCATAACAGAGCAGCCAATCAAGTTTGTTTGCATTTTAATTTGAATCTCTGTTTAAATGTTCACTGAGGCATTGTCTGTTCATTTTACTTGCTGTGGGAAGAGATTAGAGGGGAGTTTAAATATGAAGTGAGTTTGTCACTGTGAGAGTTTATCTCTCAGGTTTTTATAAGCTTTGCCAGTGTTTTTTGAATTTAGATTAAATCTTTAACAGTGCTGGCTTGTCTGGGGACTGTGGCTATAAGCTTTGCTGGTGGTTTTCAAATTTAGATTAAATGTTTAACAGTTGCTGGCTTGTCTGTAGACCATGGCTGGAATTTATATTAAATCTTTAACTGTTGCTGGCTTGTCTTGGGAATGTGACTGAATGGGGGAAGAGTTTATTTGCCCAGTAACAGAGCAGCCAATCAAGTTTGTTTGGAGTTTAGTTTGAACCTCTATTTAAATGTTCACTGAGACATTGTCTGTTCATTCTACTTGCTGTGGGGAGAGGTTAGAGGGGAGTTTGAATATGAGGTGAGTTTGTCTTTGTGAGAGTTTATTTATCTCTGAGGTTTTTTTGTAAGTTTTGCTGGTGGTTTTTCAATTTAGATTAAATCATTAACAGTTCTGGCTTGTCTGGGAACTGTAGCTGGATGGATTGAAAAAAGCACCCCCACCCACTCCCTTCACCAGCCCTTCTTAAATACTGAAAAGTCAATGCAGGTTGGGCATGAAGGCTGTGAGGGAGGAGCTTGAGGAGCTGCAAATGTCCCATATGCGCTAACTCTTAAAGTTAATAGGCGGTAAAAAGTTCAGACACTCAAGATTTTGCTAGTTGGATTTTAAGATTTAAATGTTTTAAAGTTGCAAGTTTGAAAGTCAAACTGACAAGTTTGGGTTAAAGAGGGGTAACTGCATATTTAAAGTTGAAAGTTTAAAGTTGAAACTGACAAGGTCATATATAAATGTGTTAACTAGAGTTACTGAGCTAGAAAGCTAGGGAACCAATGGAGTAAAGAAGGACTCAGAAGCAAGCTATTAGGGTCACATATGGTATCCAGCTATTGCTGTACAGACTGTGTGGTAAGAATTTGAGGTTACATTTAAGTTAAGTTTGAATAATGGAGGGAAAAATGGGGCATTATGAGGGATCACAATGGGGGATGGAGGGGCATGAATAAGGGTGGCTGGAGACATTGAAATAGTGGATGGAATGGGGGACACCTTGAAGTGAGAGTGGCAGGCACAGGGAGGATAGTGGGGTGCAATGGTTGTGGGGTGGCTGTTTGGATGAATGTACTATGGAAACTGGGAGGTTGTCCACTTTGTTACAGCTAAGCATACTGAAAGAGGAGGTACAGGGGCTCTGGAGGGAGCTGTAGAGGGTGAGGGGGAGGCTGGGGTAAGAGGGCCCCTAGAGAGAACTAGCTGGGAGAAGCAGAGGAGGAACAGCAGGGCTAAATCCTGTGAGGATGTAAGGAGAGGGGATGGGGTAAGGAGAACAGAGGGGCAGTAAGTGGAGGGAATGCTCAGGGTAGGGGGAAGGAGGAGATGGGCACCACTGTGGGAGTAGCAAGTAATAGGTTTGCAGTGTTGGCATCAGAGGTGGTAGGGGAGGGGTTGGAGATCAGTGGGGGGAAGAGTAGTGAAGGCCCAGGAGTCAGAAGTCAGGCTGGGAAAGAAAGAAGGAGGAGGGAAAGAGCAGACCAGATGCAGAGGGAGAGAGGGAAATGGGGGGAGATGTAGGAGTCACAAATGGTGCCGATAGAGGTCATAAGGAGCAGGGCAGTGTGGACTCTGGAAATATGGACAGTGAAAACAGGAGGAGGGGGTGCAGGATAAGAAGATGGGGGTTACTAGTACTGGGGGATTCTGTACTGAAAGGGGTCATATGGGGTGGAAGGGGAGAAAGGCACAGTTGTATATGGGCCGAGGCTATTCCAAGGTTGACTATGGGCAGGGCGGGGCAGGCACTTCTCAAGTGTGCAAGGAAGGAGAGGAAGAAACCTCACATAGTGATGCACATGGGTAAAAGTGACTTGGAGAGGGAGATGATAGAGGTGGTAAAGAGGAGGTTCAAGGATTTGGGTAAGCAGTGTGAGGAGGAGGAGGTGGTGGGGTCAGTGGTGTTCTCTGAGGTACTCCTAGTATCATGTACGAGTACAGTGAGGAAAAAAAGGATAGAGGAGTTCAATGAGTAGCTGAGGGATTGGTGCTGTACCAGGGAGTACGAATTAGTGTCAGACTGGGGCAGGACCTGGGACAATAGTGACCTATACACAGGGGACAGGACACATTTGAGCAGGGAGGGGAAGAGAGTACTAAAATGGGGAATAGAGGGGTATATATCAACAAGGTGGATTTAAACTAGGAGGGGATGGTGAGGGGACCACGGATAGGAAAAGGGTCTGGAAAGGGGAGCCTAGTGAGCTCACCCCCCTAGATATGGGCAAAGGCAGTGAGGAAGTGGCAGAGGGAGGGAAAAAGGGGGGAAGAATAGGGTAGGGAAAGGGAGGAGACAAGCTGGAGAATGGTCTCACTGAATGCAAGAAGCCTAAGGAATAGAACAGCAGAGCTACAGGCTCTCATGGCAGTGGAGGGGGTGGACATTTTGGCTATCATGGAACCGTGGGCCACCCAGAACCAGGACTGGGACTTGATGATCCTGGGGTTCAGATTATTCAGAAAGGATAAGGCTAAGGGGAATGTGGGGAGTGGCCAACTATGTAAGGGAGGGGATAAAGTGTGACAGGGAGGAAGGGGAGATGGGGACGACAGAAGCACTATGGATGCAGTTCCGAGATGCAAAGAATAGGACACTGAGGCTGGGGTGGTGTACAGACCACCAGCTCGGGGGAGTAACCTGGATAGGGAGTTAGCTGAACAAATTATGAAGGTCTGCAGGAAGGGGGAGCACAGTGGTGGTGGGGGACTTCAACCTACCAGAGGTGGAGTGGGGCACCCTAACCACCATGACTGCAAGGGAGTGGGTCCTGTTACAAACATTTCAAGACAGCTTCCTGGTACAGCTGGTCCAGGGGCTGACTCAGTTAGCAAGGACTCTGGACCTTGTACTGGATAACGTGGAAGCTGTAAGGAATCTGAAAGTGGAGGAACCACTAGCTGGGAGTGACCACTATTCGGTGTGGTTCACACTCAACTAGGGAAGGGAAACAGGGGGCATGGGTACAAGGGTGATTGAGTTCAGGGGTGGACTTTAAGAAGATGGGGAAATTTTGGGCAGGCACCTGGCAGGTATGCAACCACATATGGATACAGACCAGAAATGGGACAACACAAAGGAAGGGCTGGCAGAGGCTAAGGAGTCTTGCACTAGGAAGAAAAGCAAGAAGGGAAGGGCAAAGAAAACTAATTAACTGACACAGAAGGTTATGAAAGGGATGAGGGCAAAGAGGGCAGCATTTTGAAAGTACAGGAAATCGGGGAGAGGTGAAGATAAGAATAAGTATATGGAGAAGTCCAAGGAGGTTACCAGACTGGTCAGGGTGGCCAAGGCATCCAGGGAGCTGAGACTGACGCAGGGAATCAAAAGTGGAGAAAAAGACTTATTCCAATAAATTGGAGAGAGAAGAAGGAGCAAGGATCAGCTGGTTAGGATTAAGAAGGATAGGGGAGTGAAGAAAGGGGTGGAGCAAGCAGAGGCACTGAACGAATACTTCTGCTCTATATTTTATTATTATTATTATTAGTTTTTGTTGACCGGGTAAGTGCACTAGACAAATCCTGCCTATTTTCAGGCACAACCCTGGGGAGAGGGATACAGATGAATTCCAACCGACCTTGAACCAGATTAAGCTGTAGGTGGTATTTTTAGTGAATGAGGGAAATTTGGCCAGGACATCGGGGAAATTCCCCTACTCTCCTATAGGTGGACGGGCTATCAGAGTTGCTGATGGCCACTTTGGGAGAGACTTCAGAGAAGGAGGCTGGGTGCTTGCTGGGAGACAAGGCCTCACCTCCCACTATACTGCAAACTGAGACTGTTCAGGCTGAAAGTCTTGATACAGAGTTAGAAGAAATCTTTCATGAAGCTGCAAACTCTACTGAGGAGATGGATAATTTAAACGAGTCAAATGGAGTAATTAAACCAAGGCATTCTACAAGCAGCACCTAGCGAGGAAACCTAGCTCAAAACAGCTCCTAAGGTTTTTGATGTTCCGACTGCGGCGCTTGACTTGCTGCTGGAAAAGCCTGACAGCAGGTTTAAGAATGCACCTCAGTGGGAACTTGCACAAGAAATGGGTGAGTCAACAAAACCTGTTACTGCTCAATTAAAATCAGGGGGAAGTGTTAACAGCTCTGTTTTGGCTGGCAGTCCTAACGCTGATGCAAGCATGTGCCAAAAGCTGAGGGTTTCCCCCACAAGCAATTCATGTAAAAAAAGGAGAACCTTTGATCGCAAAAGACTGTATAGTTCACAAACAAATGGGTAGAGGGTACTCGTTTTATGAGCCAAAACCTTGCCTTACAAAATAAGCAGGATTTGCATTTAAATTACCAAATCACCGAGGGAAAACCTCTCAAATACCAAAATCTGTGATTTATCAAGGTCCAGATGCTCAGCAAGAAGCAGTCACGGAATTTAGTTTTGCTTTGAAAAATACTAAATCTTACACAAAGGGAGAAACTATGGGGGCAAGTACTAGTATCCACCCTTCAACTCCCAAAGAATGTACTAAAATGCAAGCGAATACAGAGGATATGGGAAAAGAAAAAGACTCAACAGTTATTCATGATGAAACTTGGTCACCCCAGAAAGCGCTTCTAGAGGCAGGCTGGGAGAAAGCAGCCAATGAAGCTTGGTCTCCAGACCCCATGTGGGATCCTACCTTTGATTTTCAGAATGCTTCTCCTAATTGGAGACCTAAAACATCATCCTTACAGAATACTGAAAAAATAAATAGTTACAGAACTCCCTCAAGAATCGATTTTAATCCCTAACATTGTAGTGCCTCCTGAAATGGTTTATGAAAAGATACCTCTCCAGAGTAATGAAAAAACCTTTTCAAGCAGCAATAAAGGGGACATGGGAAAAGAAGACCCAGCAGATATTAAGAAGCCACTAATGTCAGAACTTTTCTCCCAAGCAAAACGAGAAGCAGCCCCTAGACGTAATGCAGTTTGCATACTTTATAAAGGGGGTTTAGCTGAACTACCAGACAGATATTATGTAGGAAAATGTTTGATAAAAGATTCATTACATTTCACTCCCAGAGATGTGTTTGCTTTTATAAATATTTCCGGAGAGGATAATTTTGATATAAGTTTTAGAACACCCTAGGCACTAGATTTATTCTGGGAACGTTATGGTCAAGTCAAGTTTTTCCCCACATGGACTCCCTTTTTAGTAATTCCTTTGACAAAACCTTTAATTAAATATGTTACTATAATGTTTAGGAATGAGGGAGTACATGTGGAGGTTATCACATATTGGCTGGCGCAGAAATGTGAGATCCTTAGTGAACCTGAGCCCATATTAGATTCGGAGCAATTCTGGACTAGGGACTAGAAGTATAAAGTCAAACTAAGACAAACAGAAACAAGAGTGGAGCACATTCCAAATTAATTCCTATTGGGCAGAGATGGGGGGGTCTGCTTTTATGGTGGACAGCCAAAAGCACGTTACAAATGTGGATCAAAAACCCATCTATCTAGTGTTTGCGACCAGCCTAGATGTAATAATTGTAGTGAAATTGGACATGTAACAATGCAGTATCCGAATCTCACAAAATGTGATCTTTGTGAAGAATATGGACATGCTTTCAAGGACTGCCCCTGGGCAGCAAAAAAACAAAGCAACTTGTATAAGTCCTGATTTATTAATTCAGAAAGCCCAGGTAACTACCTCTAAGCAGGAAGTTAGGCCCCAGGAGAACCCTTCTAGCCCCCAACAACAAGTCAACAAAGAAGAACTGACTGGCAGGACACACAGAGTCAGAGTGGGTGGTGTGCTGTCTGAGAGTGGAGGAGTAACCAGTGGTGTCCCACAGGGCTCTATCCTGGGACCCACTTTGTTTAATTTATTCATCAACGATATGAATATAAAATCAACAAACATTGTTACCGAATTTGCTGATGATACAAAACTAGGAGGAAGGGTAGATAATCAAATAAACCAAGAAATACTCAAGCAAGATTTAACCACCATTGAGCATTGGGCAATAACAAACAAAATGTACTTTAATGAAAAAAAAATGCTCGGTATTACATATGGGAAATAATAATCCTGGACAGATGTGTACGCTCAATAATATAAACATTAAATCAGTTACTAATGAAAAAGATTTGGGAATTTTGGTAAATTGCAAACTGTCATCTAAAGATCACTGTAACAAAGCTGCTAATATCACAAATTCCTTGCTTAGACGAATAAATCATACTTTTATTTCTAAAACTGAGCAGTGTATAATTCCTTTATATAGATCCCATATTCGGCCATAAATGGATTATGGGTCACCATTTTGGAGCCCTTATTTAATTACTGACATTAACAGGATAGAACAAATACAACACAGAGCAACAAAAATGGTTCCTTATTTATCTCATTTAACTTAAGAACCGAGATTAAAAAAAATGGGCCTATATTCACTTGAACAAAGACGGGAAAGAGGTGACCTTCTTCAATTATTTAGGATTATGCAGTCCCCAGCCCTAATGGACTCATGCGGTATCTCTTATGCAGAAAGGAAGATAGTACCAAGACTACATAATAAACAGTTAAATATTGCAAAGGCAAGAACAAATAAAAGACAGCACTTTTTTTCTATCAGAGCATCTAAATTGTGGAATAATCTACCACAACATTTAGTGGAATGCTCAAATATAACCATCTTCAAAAATCAATTGGATAACTGGCTTTTGGATTAAAACTATCTTGGAAAACAATATCCCACAATGTGGGGGACAATCTCGATGGGCCTAGGCCTTCTTTTGTCTCTAATACCAAGTAACCAAGAACCTCAGCCAGTTACTCCCCCCCAATATTGCAATAAGTAGAAGGACCTGTAAGAAGATGGTGGGAATGTAACCAAGGAAAAAAAGTCATGGTAGTGAGTGCAGAGGATGTGGAGCATTTTGAGCCTGTATGTTACAGGGATCCAGACAGTGTAACAATAGTCAAGGGCCCATTACCCCCCAGAATGTCATCTAGACATATCAAAGTAAATTCTTCCCCTTCCTCCTCACCTTTTGAAACCCCAAATTCATATGCAGTGCTTTTCACGAATTGGGGCGATTCGGAAATGGAGGTTGGGGACTCAGACTCACAAAAATCAGTTAGTGAACCTACAGAAAAGCTTGCTGAAGAATATAAAGAAAAGAAAAAGAAACAGAGGAAAAACCAAAAAAATGGAATAATGAAGGTTCAGAAATGGGGATCATTAAACACTCACAGCATTTTAAACAACAGGCTATATTTCAATACTTGCATGAAAATAATACATCCATTAATATTTTACAAGAAACATGGATGTTTGCAACAGAACAGATTGCCTCTTTTAGGAGGGACTGGCCATGGTGGCCATCATACTGGTCTTTTGTCAGGGATAGTGCTGATGGGGTGGGTATCTTGTTCAATTCATTTCACTTTTAATTATATAAATTGATTGATCTAATTCCAGGAAGGGTCCTAATACTAGATGGAAGTTGAGATTCAATAGACTACAGATTTATTAATGTATACAACCCCCAAACAAAGGCTCTCAGAATCGAGTGTATGAAAGCAATTCAACCTTATCTAGTTACCTCATACAGGATTTTATGGGGAGGGGATTTTAATTGCAGCTTAAAGTTAAAAGGTCAAAGCTCAAAAAAAATATATTGTGATTCAAATTCTCTTGATTCCATTACGAAACAAGCAGGCCTAACAAATTGTCTTAAATTCCTAACATCAGGGCCTGAATTTACATTCTCAAAAGGAACTGTGCATTCCACAGAAGACTACATGTTTTTCTTCCCTTCAATTTCTAAGGGGCACTTTAACATTATTCTAGTAGAGTTTTTGGATCATTTATTATTACAATACACATTTGGGGATCCTCAAAATTTTACACATAGGAAGATCAAATAGAAATTAAATACTTTCACCCTCTCAAACAGCCTTGTAGTAAATACAATTAAAGGCATTTTAAAAGCCCGGATTTCAGTAGCTTTCTTGAATACTGACCTCAGAACTTAGTGGGTGAAACAAAATCGGACTTAAGCCTATGGTTTAAAAAATATGGTTCACGTCAACAAAATCATAGTTTTTTTTCTTACCTTAAACTTCGAAAACAGTTGCAACAAATTATGACACTTGCTAATGTGTCTAAGCATGATTATATAGAGCAAATAGAAACCTTCAAACACAAGATGAGGCAATACCAATATGATAGAACTAAAACACTCCAAGCTGTAATTACTAACCATACCCAAAAATCTGTGATAGGTGACCCCTTCGACTCTTGCAGAATAATAAAAGAATCAACATCGATGGATATTTTAAATTCAATGGGGAATAGGGTAGACAATGAAATATAAAGGAGTGCAATTATAGAACAACATTTTAAATCCCTATATCCAGACTCCCCTATTGAGGAAAAGAAGGTTAGTAAATTTTTAGGCCCCGCCCCCCCACTTCACCAAAAGAAGTGATGGCACTACAAGAACCATTTACTATACTAGAAATAGAAGCAGTTATAAAAAACCTGAAGGAGGGAGTTTCTCCGGAAATAGATGGACTCCCTAATAAATTTTATAAAACCTTTAGATCTGAATTAGTACAATGTTTATACTTGGTATTCCAATATTTTATGCTAAAAAATGTGGTAACAGTTTTGTTTGCAGATGGTTTAATAATCCATATCTATAAAGCAGGAGATAAGGGTGATATTAGGAATTGGAGACCTATTACACTCCTAAACTCAGATTACAAAATATTTACTACATTAATAAATAACAGACTGAAGTCATATGCAAATAAAATAATTTCTCCTTGTCAATACTGTGGATTACAAGACAGAAGAATTCAATCCCCCCCTCATGATAATAAGAGATACTATTGAGCATTTGTCCCTGGAAGGCAAGACAGGATATTTGATTTCAGCAGATTTAGAAAAGGCCTTTGACAGAGTTGATTACACCTTTTTGTTCGCAGTATTAAAACTTTTTGGGGTCCCCCATCAGATTGTGTCAATCATAAAAGCATTATACACTTTGGCCAGGGTATTTCCTTTTATTAAAGGGGTACTAACTAATGGCATAAAATTACAATCAGGGGTTCAACAGGGTTGACCTCTAAGCCCACTCTTATGTATATTTTCATTAGAACCACGTATTCAATCACTATCCTGAGAGCCTAAGTGGATAGGGATAGGGGGCCAAAGGAAAATTTTCAGGTACATATCCAAGGTTATGCAGATGATGTCTGCTTATTTTTTCAAGATTACAAATAAATGTGGGCATTTTTCACTGAATTTGGTCGATATGCAGAAGTTTCCAATGCTAAGATCAATATGGCAAAATCAAGAGGTCTGATTTCAGGAGCTGGACCCCCAGCTATAACAATATTTCAGTCTCATCAGAACCCCTAAACATATTAGGCATCCAGTTTGGTCCTCAAAATCTACCAGAAGAGAACTGGAACCATGGGTTAAAAAAATTTGAATTTACAGTAAAATAGGTAGATGGAGACAGTACAAATTCTCGAAGTTTAAATGAATACATATCATAAAACAATTTGTTGTACCATGCCTGCAATATGTTAGGACAAGGCATTTGTCCCACCCTCTATGTCTCCTCAACCTCTCCCAGGGTTGAACTGACCTACTCTAGACTTGTAGACAGGACCTTATATACAGACTAGTCACATGATGGATGGGGCTCTGCCTCCTAGTCTAATACAAAAGTGTTTCTAGGCTACAAAAACAGAAGTCAAACATAATATCATAAAGAATAACAATAATAATCCATAATGGAGGCATCACATCAGAAAAACAAAGAATTTTAGCATTTACATGAGTATTTTTCCACTGTAGCTCCACCCACCCACCCACCTGCTGTGAATGATAATCTCATACATAAACAGAGGCAGAAAGGGATGCTAGCCCCTAAGAGAAGACCTGCAGAAACATTCAGGAGAGCTACCATTGTTTGGGAATACAGAACACAAGAACAGCACAAAATAATTAAAGTATTCAGTTCTTTGTCAGGATATTACTAACACTTGGGTATTTGTACAGAAAACAGCAAGGGTTTGGTTTAGCTTAAAGCTTGGCTTTTTCAGGCTTGCTGCACTGCACAGAGGGAGAACCAAATGAAAAAAGAAGAGCAAGCAGGGTGTTCATGGAGGAGTTTTCTCATATCAATAGCATTTTTAGCATGAGAAACTCTCCATGACACTGCTCCTACAGAAAGTTGTTTACTTAATTCTGCTCTGTAACCCTGTTAGTGTTTTTGGCACCAAGAAAACACCAACAGGAAATACAGAGACAGAATGTATCAAAAGAAAGCTTCTGCTATTTTTAAAATCAGGATTGTAATGCTTGGTACCAGAATACTACTATTTTGAACCCCTTTCCTAGCTGTTTTAGGGTTTTTTTAATAAGATTCAGCAGCGAGTGACAGTCTCTACAAAAATACACAGCCTTTAGGTCAGAGCTTTCACTCGTGAAGCAGCGCTACAAGTGGCAGGCTTGTAACACAGGGAAGGCTTAGTTTGGTTTATTTGCTTCTTTTCTTTTACAGGTTTTACAGGATTTGACCCAAAAGGCACAAAATCTCACACTAAATTGGGGAGAGAGGACCAAGGGAACATAAAGGCAGCTCCCTCTCACCTAACAGGGGGTTTCCTTGCAAGGGTTTGCAAACATTTGCATTCTAACTATATTACAGCAGTCCTGAGAACAGGAACAAGCTTATAAATTCCTCTACTTTTAGTCACTGTTTTACAACCTCTTCCCCCACAGAGACAAGCGATTACTATATCAATATATGGGGAAGCTGTTTTTACCTAGAAAACCCACAATTTGTATTATGGCAGCTACATGGTGCTGTGATACTGTGCATGTTCGTGCAGGAGATGGAACAGCACTATTCAATACAAAGGACTACTGCGATCCTGCGCACGTTTGCGCAGGAAGCACATTAGCACTAGACAAGGCAAAATACAGGGGATTTTACAGCTGAGTAGAGTCTGCAGCTCAGCCAAGAATGCATTTCTGTAATCTTTTACAACTGCTGGCATATCTGCTAGGCAAAGGCAGACTAGTCAGGCAATAGCCTGCTGTGCTTTCTCAAGGCAGGGAGGAGAAACAGAGAGAGACAGAAAAAGAAAAGAGGAATGAAGAAAGGTAGCATAGGTGGCCAACCTACAAGATAGGAGAGGATAGGATAGAAAAAAGGGTGCTGTTGTGCAACAGACTTTAAGCAGGAAAAGAAGATGACAGTGCAGGGTCTCTCTCTCAGACTTGTCTCCAAGGCCAGGGGGGGCCACAGCGCTACCATATGGGGTGGGACCAAAAATGGTGAAATGGATCACAAACTGGCTAAAGGGAAGGCAGCAAAGGGTGGTGGGGGTGACCTCTCATCACCGAGAGTGGTGACAAGTGGGGTACCATAGGGATCAGTACTGGGACCAGTGCTGTTTGGTATTTTTAGTGTAGATATCTCACACGAGATCCAGAACAGGATCAGTCTGTTCACAGATGATACCAAGATGGGAGCTGTGGTTGATGATGAGGAGGGGTGAAAGGGGTTGCAGGAGGACCTGACTAAGCTACAGGAGTGGGTGGAAACATGACAGTTGGGCTTCAATGCCAAGAAGTGCTAGGTTCTGCACTTCGGAGCCAGGAACTAGGGGAGGGATTATCACTTGAATGGGGTACAGTTGGGAAGCTCCACAGAGGAGAAGGACCTAGGAGTGATGGTTATGGAGAGCATGAAAAACTCTGCTCAGTGCAGGAAGGTGGCAGCAAAAGCCAAGAAAATGCTGAGGTGTATTGCAAGAGGGATCTCCTCCAGAAAGAGGAAGGTTATCCTGCCCCTGTACAGGTCATTGGTCAGGTCCCACCTGGAGTACTGCATGCAGTACTGGCACCTAGTCCTGAAGAAGGACATCAGATTGTTGGAAGGGGTGCAGCAAAGAGCCACAAAGATGATCCAGGGATTAGAGAGAAAGCCCTATGAGGACAGGCTAGGAGAGATGAATATGTATTTGCTGGAGGAAAGGAAGGATAGGGGGGATATGACTGAGACCTTTAAGTATCTGAAGGGGATAAACAAGACCAACACAGAAGAGATTTTCCAGATGAGAAGGGGGAGGGACATGAGAGGGCTTGGACTGAGATTGGGGGATTCAGATGGGAGATGAGGAGACATTTTTTCACTGAAAGAGTGGTGGACAAACAGAGCACCTTACCAGATGACATAGTGTCCTGTAAGACGGTGGGCAGTTTCAAGAGGGATTGGGACAGAGGAGAGGAAAGGAAAGGAATATTGGGAAGAGAGGGGTTGAAGGGACAGCTGTGGGATGAGTAGAGATGCAGCAAAATTTAATTTTGCCGGTGAAATTGTGGCGAGATTGGCAATTTCACTGCACAAAATGGTTGGCGAAAATGCGGTGGAATTTTGCCCCCAATTTTGCCAGCTCACTAGTCCATCACCAGTAGAGAAATTTTGCCTGAAGGAGGTGAAATTTCACCTGCAGGTGGCAAAATTTTGCCATAATTTCACCAGAAGTGGCGGAATTTCACCAGAAGTTGCAGAATTTCACCCGTGGTGGCGAAATTTCACCCACAGGCAAAATTCCACCAGCTTGAGGGTGAAATTTTGCTTACAGCCGTGGGTGAAATTTTGCATTTCAACCAGTGAAATATTTCACGTAGCGCATTAATTACACAAAATATTTCGTTCTGCGAAATATTCCAATTTTGCACACTAGGGATGAGGTGCTAGCTGCACACTTGAGCAGACTCAATAGACCATGAGGCCTGTTTCTGCTGGCAATTTCATATTTTCGTATTCAGGATAGCTGGAATCAGTCTCTGTAGGAAGGGGATTAGGTCGCTGCCCTCGGCTCCTTCAGGCAAGCCTACAAGTCAAATGCTATTACACCTAGCTCTGTTTTTGAGATCATCCACCTTCGAGAGCAGGTATTTGATGGACCTGTCCTGCTCCTGAAGAGGGGCATACAAGTCATCCTCCTTTCCCTCCAAGTAGTTCAGGTGGTGTTCATTTACTTCAACCCTCTGGCACAGGGTAGTCAGTTCATTGTTCGCTTGAGATGCCAGTAATGTTATATCAGCTGTGTCCTGAAGGATCTACTTCAGCAATGTTGTAATAGTACCATTTCTCATTTTCCCCTCCTACCTATCTGCCCTCCAGCACTTCCATCTCTTCATCCTACTCCCTTTGCTTATCTAATTCCTGATTTTTCTCCATCTCATGCTGTAAATTCTTTACTGTCCAGTTTGCTGTCTCTATCTACCTCTCTACTCTGTGGCATGGCCTTACTCTAGCCATATCTCAACCTCTATTCCCTCTGTCAGATCTCTCCTACATGACCATTACTCTGTTTCTTGTAACTGCAGCTAGTCACTAGTCACCCTTAGTTCTTTACCCAGTCCAAAAACATAGAATTTGATGGCAGATAAGGACTGCTTGGCTCACCTAGTCTGCTCATTTCCCTACCTGATGGATAAGCTGCAAATTCTAGTTAACCAACAGCTTACTTCCTCCTACCCCCACTAGAATTGCTTCATGTCTGTTCCATGCATTCTTGAATTCTCTCACTGTTCTTGATTCCACAACCACCTCAGGAAAGCTGTTCCATGCATCCACACCCCTCTCTGTGAAAAAATACTTTCTAACATTACCTCTGAGTCATCCCCCCTCTTATCTTCAAATTGTGCCCACTTGTCCTTGCACATCTCTTTTTCTGAAACATGCTACCCTCTTGGACTTTGTTAATTCTCTTGAGGTACTTGAAAGTTTCTATCATGCCCCCCCTCTCCCTCCTTTCCTTGAGGGTATACATATTAAGCTCCTTTAGTCACTCTTCATATGTTTTCTGCTGCAGACCCTGCACCATTTTGGTTGTCCTAATCTGAATAGCCTCCACCCTGTCTATGTCTTTGTGGAGATGGGGTCTCCAGAACTGCATGCAGTACTCCAGATGGGATTGTCTGTACAGAGGGATAACAACTTCCTGTTTTCTACTGTTGATGCCTCTCCATATGCATCCCAGTATCCCCCCATCCCTCCTTACTGCCTTCTCACATTGCTTGCCCACCTTAAGTCCAGTTTCCTGAATTAAGAATTTTGTAAGACTTGTATTATAATTGTCAGGTAGCATAACAGTAGCACTTCCACTTGCTACTCAAGAGACAAATGTTTGCAAATGGACTCAGGTGAAAGTGGGATAAGCATCCCATAGACAACTCTTCTTCTTCAGGGAGGGGGAATTATGTCCCCTGTTCATCTGTCACCTGGTGAAAACTGGGTGGTCCAGAGAAGGGCAACCAAAATTGTGCAGGGACTGCATCAGATAACATATGTGAACAGATTAACAGAGCACAATATGTATACCCTAGTGCAAAGGAATGAGAGAGGTGATATGATCAAAAACATTCAAACATCTTAAGGGCATTAACAAGGTGAAATAGTCTAACATGTTTCAATATAAGAAAAATAGCAGAATAAGAGGACACAGCATGAGATTAGAGGGAGGCCGATTAAGGGGTAATGTGAGGAAGTTCTTTTTCACAGAAAGGGTGGTGGATGCATGGAACGGCCTACCTCAGGAAGTGGTGGATATGAATACAGCGCAGGGCTTCAAACAGGCATGGGATAGGCATAAGGAAGCAATACAGATGAGTATGAATAAATAGGCCACTGACAGAGTAAAGGCCTATGGCACATTCATAAGGTAGAATAAGTGGACAGACTGGATGGGCCTTGAGGTCCTTATCTGTCATCAACTTCTATGTTTCTATGGATCACAGGAGAGACATACATTGGGAAGAGGCAACCACTGGATGCTGATAGCTTGCCGATATGTACATGCATATGCATCACTTCATGCAAGCAACACTCAAGGGGAGTAAAAGGATGGAAAAAACCTGAGCAGGTGACATCCTGTTAAGAGACAAGTTGAAAATGAAGGTTCATCTACAGTGTAGATGTATTTCACCAGTGATTCATTGCTCCACCTAAAAGCAGCAGTGCAATGAGAAATGTTTTCCTCAAAAGTCTAGTTTCCGCTATATTTAAGAAACATATTAGCATATCTGTACATGTACTTGCCCAGTTGCCTCCTATGCTGTGCAGATGACTTGAGTCTTTTTTTCTTTTTTCAGTCCAAACCCTTGCCAGGTCTGCAATGCTATTGCTATGCTAAATGTGATGGCCATCTTTTTTTCTTGAGAAAAACTATATTAAACATTTTTAAAACAGTCAAGTTTTGGTGAAATTAGAAATTTGCACTACCAAATAAAACAGGTAGATGTCTGGAATCTTTTATAGTGATGAAAGGTAAGGTCAATTTTCTTTGCCCAATCCCAGCATCCCCTGCTGCTGACATCAGAGCGGGGTTGCAGAAGAGGGTGATTCAATACCTGCAAGGAGTTGTGGAGTTTATATAAGCTCTGATCTTTTGTTTTCTGTTCTGGCTGTCCTCCTGGGGTGAAGTACGGTCACAGAGGACTGTATTAGGCCCCAAGAGAACAGCAGTACCAGAAAACATTTGATTAGAGTTTATAAAACCTGTAACATGAACTGCAGGCTACTGAATCTCCCACTGCTGCATTCCTGCTCTGATGTCAGCTGCAGTGGATTCTGGAATTTGTAGTTACAATAAATGTTAGCTTGAATGTAAGCAAGATTAGTCTGATAAATCTACTATACTACAGTAAATAGTAAGTAAAAAAAATTGCACACAAAGTGCAAATTGGGACCAACCCCACGTTTTGATGTGGGATACCTTGTGCTGACTGTTCTCCTTTAAATCAACTAAATTCAAATATTCTAGATACGTACAGTACAACCTCAATACTGTTATTCCCTAACTTGTTTTATGTTCAAAAAAACCTTCTATATTTATTGTCAAATCCTTTAGTGTTCCAATCAAATTATTGTGTTGGAAGGAGAAAATAAGAACTGGTGGTATTTTATGTTAAACAGCCATTACTAAGACAACAAATTCAATGGGCCTCATGCCAAAAAGAAATTTGAAACTAATACCTCTTTATCAGAGTGCGTTATAAAAGATTCCATTTAAATCCTGTTTCTGTGATCAAAAGGTGGAAGAAAAACACACTGAATATATTTTACAAAATTGTCTACACTTTTCATACTTTATGTTTGACATGCAGAATAATAAACTATAAACATTTGCACTTTAAAAATGTTTGTACAATCTTACCTTTAGAACAGCAAGAATCTATAGAACTCACCCTCTGGTAAAGAATGATGCAGGATTCAGAGGTCTAAATGATCCAAAGTTTTAGTCTGATAACTTGTGCAAAAGGCATGCAGTGAGAGACCCCCCACCACCACCACCAAAAAAACCCTGCAACTGAGCCACCCAACATTTCATGGTAAAATGTCATATTTTTTCAAGGGTCACACTTGAAAAGTTTTAGATATATCCAAAGTAGTATATATATTTTGTGTGTGTAACTATTATTATTGTCATCACAATAAATGAACTTTAATTTTAAGGTAGGGACTGAATTTAGTTGACACAAAATGTAGACTCTTTCCCAGGACACACCACAACAGCTAAGGTCTGGTCTCTTCCAGTCACATTTTCTTTGTTTTTTAAGCAAGGAGGAAACTGAGGTACTGGCCAATAAGTTGATCCACAAGCATGCGTGCTGCTATTCCTTGTATTTATACTGGGGTAGACCTCAAAGCAGGATAGCATGTTTCACTGGCATGGAAAGGGAAAGGGGAAATTGTTTAACCAGGAAAGACACACTAAGCCAAAGCTTGTTTCCAGTGTGACTTGGGAGCACAATGAAGTTAAGTGACTTGCTCAGAGTCACACAACATGTATGTGTAGGCTTATGGGATTCAACCCCAGGTCTCCAGGTTTGCAGCTCAGTGCCCTTAACCACTACACTATGCTGCCTCCTTATATCATATTATATACATCATGTCTTCCACCATATGACACCACACAGACATCTTCTTCACTCCATTTCCATGTTAGATGGATTTATTGGAGAAACCACTCTTTCACTGTAATGTTTACAGGATAGTTTGTCTCCACAAATATAGCCATATAGGAATGAAATTGCAGTGATTTAATAAGAATTAAAATCTTGAAATGGCTTTGGAAGTAAATTATATTCCATCTAAGTTACAGGGCAGGAATCACAAAAGAGATGTGCTGGGCACAAGTGAGATGCACTGGCGCAAACCAAAAATGCACCATGAAGTGATTCACACACAGTCGGATGGACCGGCACATCCCAGATGCATTGCACCAAACCGGGTGCACTGTAGAAGCATCATAATGTTATGCAGCGCATATAGAGGGGGCATACACATGCATACAAAGCACAAAGTGATTCACAGTGCAAAACAAAGGCACAATGAGAGAGCAAACCCAGCACAAGTACCAAATGCACCATGAAAAGAGAAGTATAAAAGAAGCAGACTTAAGTGCAAAACGCCAGCAGGTCAGCAGCAGAACAGCAGCACTAGCACAGTGGCAAAGAGAGGGGGAGAGAGTGAGAGAGAGACAAAGAGAGAGAGAGAGAGAGAGAACACACCACCACCAGCAGCATGGATGCAGCACCATTTGCAATGGCTGGGGTACTAATAAGGATGAGGAGATGGGGAGGTGGAAGGCACCGTAGGCAGCCTGCCCCACGGCGGTATTGTGCCAAGCTGTCATTTGAGCAGCTGATGGATGTGGAGACAGTAGGCCGATACCTCCTGAACAGGACCATTCTGAGGCAGCTCTGTGAGCTGTGCCATGAAGAAATGCAGGCACCCACTAAACGTGGTCATGCCACCTTGGTGGAGACCAAGGTGACAACAGTAATGTGCTTGCTCACCACGGGAACCTTCCAGAGGCCTACTTGGGACACCACTGGTGTATTACAGGCCTCCACTTCCCATCTCCTCAAATAATTCCTCACTGCACTGCTACCTCATGCTTCAGAATATATCCATTTCCCCAGCATGCAGGCAGAGCGGACAGAAGCTATGCAGGGGTTCTACAGGGTGGCATGCATGGCAGGCATCATAGGGGCTATTGACTGTACCCATGTGACAATCTGCGCACCACCTGGCTAGGACTCCATCACCTATGTCAGCTGCAAGGGATACCACTCCGTGAACTGCCAGGTGGTGTGCAAGGCCACAGGGCACATCAGCAATGTCTGTGCCACACACCCTGGGAGCACACACGATGCCTTCATATGGCAACAGTCAACCCTCTGCCAGAGGTTCCAGACAAGGGACATACCAAGTGGCCATCTATTAGGTACATGGAACATGGTAACCAGCTGCACTACAGGGCACCAATGCCAGGATAGGAGGGAGTGTGTGCGGAGAGCAACATGCACAATACACAGTAGGCACAGCTGCCATGGGATAGCGGAGGTGGGCAAGGGTAAACAAGCAGACACCAGCAGGTACAGGAAGGCACACATGCAATTTATGGCATGTGTGGAGCAGTGCTTTGGGGGATCATGTGTGGCAGGGACATGCACAGCACAAGCAGACAGCAGCCAGCAGTGGAATGCACACTGGCAGGGCAATGGTGGGCATGGCACGTGTGACCCCAATGGCGTTGATGGACTTGGGCCAACAACAGGTGCAGGCCCAGCAACAGTCACCAGGGTAGGGTGGTAAGAATGCAGGGAAGGGACCGGCACAGGCAGTGGTGGATGCCTGGTGCACACACCAGTGTGGACTGGAGCAGGGAATGGGTGCATGCCACACATGGGAACAATGTACTAACAGCCATCCTTCCCCCAACAGGTGACACAGCATACCCACTGAGGCCCTGGCTCCTCACCCCCATCCAACTACCCGGAACAGAGGTGGAGGAGCGGTACAATGAGGCACACATCGCTACAAGCAGCATCATAGAGTGCATCTTTGGCATTCTGAAGATGCATTTCCGGTGTCTGTGTAAGTCAGGTGGTGCCTTGCAGTATAGCCCTGAGAAGGCCTGTGGCATATTCCTGGCCTGTTGTATGCTACACAACATGGCCATTAACCGTGGAATACCTGTCAAGGCCAGTGAGGGTGACAGTTCTGGGAAGGAGGAGGAAGAGGGTGGGGAGGATGAAGCACCACCACAGAGCCACAACACAGAACCTCCCATGGGCCACTGGGACCCACGGCTAGCAGCACAGGCCAGGCAGTACCAGGGCAGGCTGGTGGAGGAGCATTTTGGGAGCCACAGGTGAGTATCAGAGGTATGTATCTGGCAGGTGTACAATGCTGAGAACAGGTAGTCACAGAGCCGTGCAGTGCATGGCAGACACAGGATGGTACATGAACAGGCCCACCCAGGCACATGCATGTGCGCACACACACACACACACACACACATATACATCCTGCAACACACATGTACCACCAATGACAGTGTCAGAGATGGCATGGATCAGTGTGCACTGCAACCAGCACACAGGCACAGCAGACACTGTACCACACTCATCAAGCCCATGCCACATGGCACAATAGTGATACACACAGACACACAGGTGGCACTGCACAGGGAGCCCACGGTGGTGGTGCACTGAGGCAGGTGCCGTCCACACACTCTGCCCCAGGCATCATCATCCAGGTGTGTGGGACACAATGGTGGTATGGGCTGCTGCCGATGGAACAGGGACCAGAATGTTACAGGGCAGCACCTCTGCCATCATGGACACATGGGTGGCCTCTGCCATGAATGGTGGATGCAGAAGTAGCACCACCAGCCACAGGGGGTGTAGCCAACACCCTGTAGGGGTACTGCAATGAGACCATGAACGGGTGTTCATTGGTGTGGTGGCCCCATGAGCAACATTTGGGCCAGGGACATTGGGCATTGAGAAGTGCATTGACGGCATCAGCAGCAGAGGGTCCACCTGATGCCACTGCCTGGGTGTGCAGGAGGTACTCTTGGGTGTCCAACTGGATGCCTGATAGCCACGGTGCACAATAGCTGCAGACACCTCCTCAGCAGCAGCTGCAATCTGCTCCAATGCTGTGGTCATGCCCACCCACAGGAGGAGTACCTTGGTCAACATCTGGGCATGCCATGCAGCCATGGACTCATGCATGCTCCAGGACCATGACTGTTCTGTGGCTCCTGAACTCCACATGGAGGGCTGCCTGCCCGTCCACGGTGTCAGGTAGGAAGTGGACATAGCCCTCCATATCATCAGTGGTTGAAGGGTCACGGTGGCATTGCTGACAAGTGGGGGGTGAGACAGTCTGCCCTGGAGCATCCACGGGTGGTGGTTGTGCCATGGCAGGCTGCGGCATGGGTAGGCCTTGGCCATGTACAGCCAGTGCACGTACATGGCTGGTGACATCATGCTCCAACGGTGCATGCATGTGCCCCGCAGCACCTGGACCAGATGCCCCTGATGGCCCTGCAACTACACCTGGGCCAGATGAAGGGTGCACAGCACCCACTGATGTAGGCAGCTGTGCAGCCACTGCAGCTGTGCCATATACAGCTGGGCCACTGATGGCATCTGGGGCCACCTGCATAGGTCCCTGCATTTTGCATGTCCCACTGTCGGCCATGTCCCCTTCAATCTGTGTGGCATCAGCATCCACGATGTCATCACTGTATGCCCCCTGCATGCTGGTTGCAAACACAAGGAGGGCATTGGTGATGTCCACCGTGTCTATACGGTCATTGTCAGAGGACCCAATCAGACACCCCAACCATGTGTTTTCATTGCCAGCCACCATGCCAGCAGTGGACAAGGGGTCTGACGGGCCCTCCACCACTGGGGACGTGTCTGGTGGATCTGGTGCAGTGGATGGTCCAGGGATGGCACCATCCACTGCAGTGACCACAGCCCTGTACGATGGGTCTGCATCATCACCTGCTAGGGCATCCTGTGCTGTCGTGCCCATAGCTGCACCTGTGAGGCATGATGGAGCTGTGTAAAGAAGATGGGAGAACATGGTTAGTGCACTAGAATATACAGTGGCATACATACATGCAGACAGACATGTACAGTGTGGCACAGTGTAGTGTCATGGGTGCGCATGACAGTCCACAGTGCAGCTGTGCCCACCACACCACACCAGCTATGCGCATGCTGTGATCAGTACTGTGTGGTGACAGGCCATGGCCACATGGCACCATGTGTGGCATTGGCAGAACAGGCATAGCCAACAGTGTGTGTCACCCAGTGGTCTGACTGGTGGTGGCATCACACATGTGTGCCACCATGGGCATGGGCGGTGTGGCCAAGCATAGCACAGCACAGCATGGGACAACCATGTGCCACCACCATACATGGCATAGCCCCTGGGTACACAGTTGCACTGCACAGCACACTGGGACAGGCACGGCAGCCAGGGCACACACATGGCTGGACATGTTTCATGTCTATGGCTACTTACAGTGCTGTGACAGGCTTCCACTGGTCTGGAACCCTCCACCTGGGACACCCTACACAGCAGCCCTGGCAATGGTGTCATGAGTAGCTGTTCATTGGGGCTCAGGCGGACATCTGCCTGTGGGCCACCTCCTGTCCGCCGCAGGCAGGCATCTATGTGGGCCACTTTCTCCTTAGCCCTCCATTTCCCATCATTCAAATGCTTCCTGCACTCCATGGGGTTCTGTTGAATGTCCCCACAGCATTGACATCGTGGGCCACCGCCTCCCATTCCTTCTACCGTGCCATATAGCTGCCACCCCAGCCCATCAGGATGTCATGCTGTAGATGGTATGCCACAATGAGGGCCTGCTCCTCATCCTTAATGAAGTTAGACCACCGTCTGCTGGCAGCACTGTTGCCTCCTGACATCATGGTTTCTGTGGGAGAGTACAGACAGACATTAGCCATGCTCTGGTAGATTCCCATGTGGCCATTACCAACAGACAGTGGTTGCAGTAGGACACACCAGCACCTGTCAGCCAGGTCCTGCAGGCAGTGCACATGCATGAGTGTGCACGGTGCGCCGTGGAGGTTGTGACTGCGTCCGGCGTGGACATCACACACGCCATGGACAGCTGTAAGGCCATGGCCTCTCAGTGTAGGCTGAGTTGGGGGCATTTGTGGCTCAAGGCATGCAAATGAGGTCTGGGGCAGTGTTAATGAGATGCTAAACAGCTGAGATGCCCCTGCATACGATATGAGGCTGTTTTGGATGTATTGCCTGTGAATTGCATAATTGCCCTCAGCTCATCTCAATCAGTACAGTGGATCTGCTGAGTTGGGCGCATCCCTACACAGCACATGTCCCGTGCATGCAATGCACGTTGCACTAAGAGCATCTTCCTGGATTGGGCGCATATGCCTCAGTGCAAGCTGTGCGCATGCGCTGTGCATTGTACCAATGGTGCAGCCCCGCAGGTGCACGGCTGTACTGTCGATCACATCATGGACATACAGATGGTGCCCATTGTGCAGTGCAGTCTGTCTGCGCATTGCACGCCCACCTGCATGGTGCCCATTGTGCTGGTTGATGGTGTTGTACGTGGATCACTCATTATGTACCAGTGTGCGACAGTGTGCTACCATGCTTCACGGGTGCTGTGCATGATCACGCTTGCCACACATAGCATGGCAGCCACGTACACATTGCTCATGCCTGACTCAGTCATGACCCATGCCCCGCAGTGTTGGGATGCCTAGGGCAGGGAGGACTCGGCCTAGGGCCATGAACTGGTCCAAACTGGAGTTGCTCCACCTGGTAGCCCTGGTGATGTCTGTGGAGGGGCAGCTGTTTTGGCCATGAGGACCTTGCAGGTGCCCAGGTCACAGGTGTGGGCCACCACTGCCCAGTGGCTGGTGCAGCACACAGGGATTCCCCTCACCAGGGAACAGTGCAGGCACCGGTATGGAGACCTGGATCAGAGGGATGGGACCATCTTCGGCAGCTGTATAGCCATGCACGCAGGGATGCACTTCCACAGCCAGGTAGGTTGCATGCAGTTCTATGTCATAAGAGTGAATTCGGCATGCTGAATGCCCTTAAGGTAACCCCACATCACTGAAATTTAATTTTGGTGATGTGGGAACCCAGAGACAGTAAACGTGGTGCAAAAACCTTTCATTTTTTCTTTTATGCAGGGGGCTGTGCCCCCCCGCCCCTCCATGGGGGGGTGCATGTCTCCCTCCCCAAATAAAAAACACTGTCTCGGGCTGGGCGCAACAAAAACTACTGGTGCCAGGTCCCGAACCCTGTATCCCCGCCACCCCAAGCCAGCACCTAACCCACCCTCCACAATGCCAACTCGCCGGAACCCCACGGCACCACCCCTCACATACCCTCCCATCCCACGTTCGTCAGGCTCACTCCTACCCCCCAGCATGCATAAACGCACATGACACCCTGTTGCCTTTTCGCAACCCACCCCATCCTTTCGCCAACCCCACACACCTGCCGTCAGGGCACTAGCTGAAAGTGGGTCACCATTTCGGCAGGTGCCCACTTGCTAATGCCCCATATCACAGCATACTGTTGTGCACATACTTGTGCATCACAGGCACATGCGGGATGGGGATGGGCCACATCATAACATCACACCCACATGAGTACACCACACCATGCACACATGGCTGTGACTGCACCTGCTCTGTGGTGTCCTGTCCTGCATGCGACATGAGGTGGGCAATCTGCAGTGGTGTGTGTAGGATGGGTACACTGTGTCGCATATGGGGTGGGACCACCGTGTGCTGTACATATCCATGGGAGGGCACTCTTGTGGGTTCAGGCTCTGCTGTGGTCTGCATGGATGGACACTGGTGTTGCACGTGCTGTGTACACCTACACTGCATGCTCACACTGGCGTTTGGGTGGATTTGTGCACTGATGTGTCTACTCATGATGGTATCTGTCTGTGGTGTCTTGCAGGGCTGGAGGCCAGGTGGTGGGTCATGGAGGCCCTGAGGAGAGGCATCAGGGGGCTGCAGTGGCTTGTCGAGGTGTCCATCTGGGAGCAGGTAGGTGGTGTCCTTCTGTGTGCTTTGTCTCTCTGGTGGGGTGGGCTACTGCTTAGTGGGGGTTGTGTGTCCACCGTGGTCCTTAGTCTGTGTTCTCTCTGTCCTTGCTGTAGATCCTCAGGGTCCTCATGCAGTGGCCAGAGGTGGAGGTGCCATGGACCGTCATGAAGATCTGGACCAAAGAATTGCTCGGGCCATCCAAGAGTCACTCTGGCCCATACAGTGGACCACTGGGTACCTGAGTCAGGCCATCAGGGCTATCATCCGGCTCATGCTGACACATGGCTGTCTGGGGTTGAGGCACAGAGGTGCACGGCCACACCCGTAGCCATCTTCAGTGTGCAGGCATATCCCTGCTGTACATAGTCCACTGTTACCAATCCCCTCCATTCCTCTGTTGTTGTTCCTGCACCCTCCACCCTTCTGCACACATGTAACTTTATATCGTCCCTCACTCCCCTTCCCTTTTGATTGCACTTTGTACATAGGTTCTGTTATTGCTGTTGTTTATATTGTTGTCTGTTCTGTTTGTGTTGTATATAACTCTTTTTGAACTCTGCTATGGTGTCTGTGGTCATTCACTGTTCCACATTCCTGGGTTTGTGTACTGTCAGGGGCTCTTCTGAGCTGGTTGGGGTTCAAACCTGACCCCCAGCTTGCATTCTTAGATTTATTCTGTGTACATGGGATGACCTTTTGACCTTCTGAGACTGGAGGGAGCAACCACCCCATTCAGAAATTTTGCTTGAATGGGGAAGTCTAACTGGGTGTGCATGATAGCATGCACTTGGCTGCGTGTTCAGTTAAAACCACACAACCTCAATCATTGTCTAGTCTATTTGTCTGATTAAAATTACCTTATCCTAAACCTTTATAGTTTTTTTCTCTTTTAATATTCTGGTACAACTTATATACCAATAGTCATAAGTAAGCTTTACCCCTGTACTGTAAGTCAACAACTTTATAAGTAAAAATATTTATTTATTTAGTGTTTGTTGACTGGGTAAGTACACTAGACAAGTATTATGCCTATTTTCAGGAATGAACCGGGAGAATACAACATAGGGATACAGAAATTGTACAAAGAAAAATTCAAGTACATCATGACAGTATAACATATAGGAGTAGTAACATTTCCAAGGGAGTAGTAAGTCATAATATAACTTATAACTTTGTAGTTAAGACACCACCAGGGTGAGTAGGTCACAGACAAACTTTAACAAGTCACAAACACATTAAAGACATATAAGTTAAGGCACGGCCAGGGTACATAGGTGTAGACAATTATGCCCACAGTTGAGTACCCGCGTAAGTGATAGAATCATGGGAACAGCAAGAAGATTCAGGCAGCATCTGCAGGAGGAAGCTTGGGTCAGGTTGACAACAGTTGATATTACTCTAGGGAGGCTTGGGGCAGTCACACGCTGAGGCTAGTTTCAAGAAGTCCCACAGGGATTTGTGAAAACTCTGATGGGAGGGGGCCGAACGGACATACTCAGGGAGGGAGTTCTAGAGTCTGGGCACACATACGGCAAAGTCCCTATCCCCCATGAGGGTACAGGTGGAGGGGACTTTGAGCATCCCTGAGGCCTGGGACCTGAGATGTTAGGGAGAAATGTCAGTTGGTGGTAGAAGTTGGGCCAGCCCCAAGGGGGTGCCAGTTCTAATCACTTTGCCTGTGAGGCATCCCACCCCGAAGTCAAGGTACCTGGCTGGAGAGAGGCAGCAGAGTTTATCGCATAGCTCGCAGTGATGGGTGAGACAGGGGGCAGCCAGGGCGAAATGACAGATGTTGTTATATGTCGTGTACCACCAAGTGAGGTGAGTCTTGGGGGAGCGAGCAAATTGGTGCAGACCATAGCTAAGGGAGGGAAGAAGTACACCTCTCACAAGGGCAAGTCTGGCCGCTGGTGTGAGGTTGTACCTGGCCCTGTAGGCCAGGCCCAGCTTACAGTTCACTGCCCTGCAGACATTTAGGATGTGACTCCCCATGTCAAGTTGAGGGTCAAGTGTGACCTCTAGGTATTTGACAGAGTTCACTACTGGGAGGGAGGGTCCATCAGGACTGGTAATATTTAGCGTGGCTGATGAGGCTTTGATTTTGGCTGCTGAGCCGAATAGCATAGCCTGTGTTTTTTCCAGGTTCAAGATCAGCTTATGTTTAGTAACCCAGGTCAGAACATTGTTAAAGTTCTCGGTCATGCGCTGGTTTAGAGTAGCGGTGTCTCAGGAGTAAGCCTATATCACCAGGTCATCTGTGTATAGGGTGGCACTGCAGTTGGTTGTCACCATTGGTAGTTGACTGATAAAGAGGGAGAAGAGGAGGGGGCCCAGTACCAAACCCTGAGGGACACCAGAGGTCACCAGTAGGGGCTCAAAGAGGACTTTATTGAAGCAGGTCCACTGCGTTCTTCTGTGCAGGTAGCCCATGAGACATTTTATAGCATGAGGGAGAGTCCAAGTGACCACAGCTGTGAGCAGAACAACGCGTGATCGACAGGGTCAAAGGCTTTGGACAGGTCAATAAATATGGCTCCAGAGTGTTTGCCCTGGTCCATGGCTGCTCTGATGCTTGATGTGACAGAGACCAAGGCTGTATTGGTGCTGTGCTCCTTTTGAAAACCATGCTGAGCCGGAGACAGCAGCTCATGAAGCTGGATATACTCCGAAAGCTGCTCAGCCACTACCTTTTCGAGGAGCTTGCTGAGGGATGAAAGAATAGCAATCAGACAACAGTTATCCGGTAATTTAGGATTGTCCTGCTTCAGGACAGGGACTATCCTCGCCTCTTTCCAGATATCAGGGATGGTCCCCCATCCAAGGGATAGGTTAAAGATGTGAGCTACTGGGAGGCAGTGTGTGCAGCGCTAAGCTTTAGAAGCTTAGGCTCCAGGTTATCTAGGCCGGGGCTGGAGTACTGGGAGAGGCCAGCTAACTGCCTCTGCATGTCCAAGACTGTCACAGCCCTAAGGTAAAACATTTGCCAAGGGAAGTGGTCCTCCTGCCAAGTAGAGGGGGGGGAGATAGGACGTTCTCTCACCAGACGGGAAGAGTACAGTGAAGGCCAAAAGGTCTGAGAAGTGTGCATTTAGGGAGTTAGCAATGGTGGGATTGTTACAGGAGACCCCATTGATAATCATGTCAGATACCCCCGGATAGAAGGACCCACTGACAAGGGTTTTTATATTTCTCCAGAACCTCTTGGGGTTGCTGGCAGAGCTGAGTAGGGCACCGAAAAGAAATAACAGGAAATGTCTTGTCTTAATTCTTTACTTAAAAGTGGTATACAGAATTAACATCATTTGGATCAGCAGTGCAAGCAAACAATCTATCTTTAACTGGAGAGGAATTCTCTCCTACTTTTAGATACAATCATGTAAAAAAAGTAAAAAATAAAATAAACATAAAATGCAAGCATCATCTCTCTCTGCTCATAATCAGAGATAATAGCAAATTATAAACACACAGTGCCATGCCTTGATGTCTCAAATGAAGTCCTAGGCAGAAGGATGTGCTGTCACAGCTCATTCCTCTCTTCTGCCCTCCTTTAGCTTAAATGAGTCTAAATTTATATGTTTTTTTGATGTACCTCATGTCATACTTCTGGTAGAAGTACGCCCCGTGATGCACTTCTCGTAGAAGAATGCCCTGTGACATACTTCTTGTAGAAGTATGCCCTATGACCATGACACATTTCGTATAGAAGTGTGTTAATCATGCAAGGTGGCAACAAAAATATCTTATTTTATAAGTGGAATGTCATCTCAAATTTTGCTTTACTGGAACATTGTTTTGTAAGCTCTGTTTTTTGCTACTGAGGAAACTGTGGTTCAGCTAGCATTCTGTCTAGCACTTCCTCAAATAAAACCTCCTCATTTTATAGTCAATTTCAAACCAGACAGACAGATATGTTTTTTCTTTTAAAACTGTAAACTGTTAATATCACAAAAAAAGCTATAATCATTCTTGTTTTAAATGTATCTTCAAACTGTTTATAAGGCACACTCAGTAATAATGTTTGCAACTTACAAATACTAATGATATAATGTATGTGCTATAGAGGAAACTTGTTTTAGCCTGCTGCTTTCTTGAAGTGCTCTTTTCCTCTTCTTCAAATACATTTTCCCCATTCTACAGCTAGTTTTAAAACAAGACATTTTCTTTGACCTGTAAAATGTGAATGTTACAACCAAATATTGCAAAGGAGCTATAATATTTTTTGATTTAAATGTATCTTTAAACTGTTTTACAGTAGGACACACTCAATTTATAGGCTAAACAGAATTATGCTTGGTAATAAGGATGTATTTAATTCAATTTAGGAAAAAGCAGAAGTTGAGCATTTTTCAATTGTCATTATTTAATTCAGAGAAAAGTAAATAAGCCAGATCTATTTGCTGATTTGTCTCTGGAAAATAGCGGGTTCTTGCTCCATCATGTCCTCTAGTTCTTGGAAAAGCTACTTCTTTGGAATATTTGGATCAAGCAGTTCAAATAGCGAATCAAGGAGATTGCAAGTTCTGCTTCTTTGAAATATTTGGATCAGGCAGTCCAAACAGGGACTCGAGGGGATTGCAGGTTCTGCACTTCCCTGTACCCTTCCTGCCATGGCTCTGTGTGCCCACGGTGTTGTATGATCTCCTCCCCTCCGCCAGACCCCCCCAATGCAGCCCCAGAGCTACCTGTGGCATGTGCGTGCACCTCTGTCCTGCTGCTCAGGTCCCTGCCCCTGGTCTCTGTGTCCATGCTGCTTGTGACCTGCATACATTGCACTGCTGCACTATTGCTCTGTGGACCTGTGTGTGGTGTACTGTGGTTGGGGTTGTGGCCTGACTGCATGGCACTGTGGTGGCATGGTGTGCTGGCCACTGTTTGGCATTGTGTCACCCTGTGAGTCCCCTTCCCATGGCCACAGTCATGACCACTTGTGGGGTTGGCCATGTCCAGTGCCCTCCACCTTGCTCTTTGCACCTGCATGCTGTTGTGTGGCACCATGCCTGCTACAGTGTGCCTGTTCTGTGTGCTTGCAATGGATCTGAGTGGGACATGACCTGGGGCTCTGTGTGGTGTTTTCAGGTCCCTGTCATGGTTCTGTGCCTGTTGTGGCCACTGTTGTGCCCTTGGCCTCTCTGGTGTGTCCCACTGGTCCTGTGTTCCTCTCTCCTTTGTCCCACTGCTTTGTCCCCTGTTGCTCCCACATGCCTTGCTGGCTTGCTCCATTTTCACTATGTTGCTCCCCTGGGTGGCTCTGCGCATCCAGGTTGCACTGGTGCATCTCCACTTGAACCCAGCCCTTTCCATGCTATTCACAGTGGGGTTCCTTAGCACATCCCTTTGTGGATCACTTGGCATTTGGTGAGTGCATCCTCTTTGCACCGGCACATCTCACTTGCACCCAGAGCATCTCTTTAGTGAATCCTGCCCTAAGTTTGTTTATTTGTACAAATGCATAAAATCACAAAAATAATGCATTTGGAAAACATTTACATATAGTGTACTATACACACACTAATACATTGAAATAAAACATGCAATCTACATACAACAATTTCAGTGTTTTAGATAAACTGTAAAAATCAATGTTAAAAACATTATACTTTTATCCAGAACCATGTCTCAAGGCAGTTAATATGACATGTGCAATGGAAGCAACAGTAAAGATTATTTTCACATCTGATGAATAGTGAGGTAGATTTTGTGTGTTTTCTTCTGTTTAATTATAAACATTTTGTATTCAATCTTGATCTTGAGCTAGGAAAAGCAGCATTAGTTGCACCTTGTAAGATTCAAATCAAGGACATTCTAACATCAAACAACAAACAGACACATTAGCATTTGATTTGCAGTCACAATTGTTGCTCTCAGCAGTAGATTTATTAAGTATTAAGTCAAAATAGGGTTTCTTAAACAAATTTATTCTGAAAAGCCAATGAGCTTTCTATGATGTGCTTTTTCACAAATCTGAAGATATGGTTCCATTCCCAAAATAAGGTTCCTTTCTCTATGCAATTTCAGTGAGACCAATGTAAATTGTTTCACCAACCCAGCAAATGTGACATCCTTAGGGCAAGCCCTTTCTACCCTGAAAGTCTCAGCATGAAATTACATAGAAACATAGACTTTGACAGCAGATAAGGACCGCTAGGCCCATCTAGTCTGCCCATTTCCCTACCTACAGGATAGGCCGCAGATCCTAGTTAACCAACAGCCTATTTCTTCCTACCCCCACCAGAATTGCCTTATGTCTGTCCCATGCATTCTTGAATTCTCCCACAGTTTTAGACCCCACAACCTCCCCAGGAAGGCTGTTCCATGCATCCACTACCCTCTCTGTGAAATAATACTTCCTCACATTGCCCCTGAACCTCCTCCTTCTATCTTTAAATTGTGTCCCTTGTTCTTGCAAGTCTCTTTTCTGAAAAATGCTACCCTCTTGGACTTTGTTGATTCCACTGAGTACTTAAAAGTTTCTATCCTTCTCCCCTCTCCCTTCTTTCCTCAGGAGTATACATATTAAGCTCCTTTAGTCTCTCCTCATACGGCTTCTCTTGCAGACCCTGCACCATTTTAGTTGCCCTCCTCTGGACTACCTCTATCCTGTCTATGTCCTTGCGGAGATGGGGTCTCCAGAACTGGATATAGTACTCCAGATGGGATCTCACCAACTGTCTGTACAGAGGGATAACAACTTCCTGTTTTCTGCTGATGATGCCTCTCCCTATACATCCCAGTATACCCCCAGCCCTCCCTACTGCCTTCTCACATTGCTTGCTAACCTTAAGGTCATCTGATATGATTACCCCAGGTCCCTTTCCTTTTAGTTGTTGTTACTACCTCCCACCCACTGTGTATTCTTCCCTGGGTTCTTGTTTCCAGGTGCATTATTTTGCACTTCTTTGCATTGAATCCTAGCTGCCATACTTGACCATTCCTCCAACCTTGTCAAGTCCCTTTTCATCCTTTCCATGCCTCCTTGTGTATCAACCCTGTTGCAGATTTTTGTGTCATCTGCAAAAAGGTATACTTTTCCTTCCAGTCCCTCTGCTATGTCACTGATGAAGACATTAAAAAGGACTGGACCCAATACTGAACCCTGCGGTACCCCACTAGTAACCCCCCTTTCTTTAGAATGGACTCCATTTGCAATTACCTTCTGTGTCTTGTTGTCCAGCCAATGTTTTACCCAGGCTACCACCCTGAGTCCCACTCCCAGGCTGGTTAATTTGACTATTAATCTTTGTGTGGACTGTGTCAAATGCCTTGCTAAAGTCTAGGTAGGCCATGTCCACAGCCCCTCCCTGGTCTACTACTTTGGTCACCCAGTCAAAGAAATCTACTAGATTCGCCTGACATGACCTTCCCGCTGTGAACCCATGCTGCCTGGGTCCTGTGCTCCACTGGCCTCTAGGTACTGACTATTCTTTCCTTCAGAAGTGACTCCATCACTTTCCCTACCACAGAGGTCAGACTGACAGGTCTGTAGTTTCCTGCCTCTGTCTTGACCCACTTTGTGAAGGGAATCACATCCGCCTTCCTCCAGTCCTCGGTACCACACCATCCTCCCATGATTTATTAAAAGAGTAGCCAGTGGTTTCACTAGTTCCTCCTTTAATTCTTTTAGAATTCTGGGTGAATTCCATCAAGACCCATTGCTTTGTCCACCTTCAGTTTTAGGAGTTCTTGCAGAACCCTTTCTTCTGTGAAAGGACTGGGATCGACCCCCTATCAAGAGTGCTTCTGTTAATGGGATTAGGCACTTCCCCTCCTCTTTTAGAATACTGAGCAGAAATATTCATTCAGTATTCCTGCTTTTTCACTGTCCCCTCTGCCCACCCACTGTTCATTCTATTCAGCCTCACTATCTCCCTTTGTCTTTTCTATGCTCACTGATGTACCTATAAAGGTTTTATCCCCCTTCTAACCGAGTTGGCCATCTTTTCCTCAATTTGACCTTGCTATTCTGACTTCCTCCTGCTTCCTTCTGCCTTAACTGGTACAGCTCTGTCCTGCTCCTTCTGTGTTTCCTTATACTCCGAATGCTATCTTTTCTTCCTGACCTTCACAGCCACCTCTTTTGAGAACCATAGTGGCTTTTTCTTTCATTTTGATTTGTTCATTTGCTTCACACAAAGACTTGTTGCCTCTGTGATGGCAGTTTTGATAATTCCCATTGTTGCTCCACACCTCCTTCTAGCCTGTTTGCTAGTGCTTTTCTGAGGCACTCTCCCATCTTGCCAAAGTCAGCCCTCCTAAAATCCAGTACCCTCACTTTTGTATGGCTTGACTCTGTAGCTGAGTTTAACGTGAACCACACTGTTTGATGGTCACTTGTCCCCAGATGGCAACCCACTTCTAGATCTGAGATCCTCTCACTGCCCCCGTTTGAGAGTATGAGGTCTAAGATTGCTCCTCATGAGTGGGTTCCGAAACTAGCTGTCTAATGCCTGCCACCTGTAGGGCATCAAGAATGGCCCTGCTCTTGATGTGGCTGCAGCAATGTGCTCCAGTTAACATTTGGCATATTCAGGTCTCCCATCAACAGTATCTCCCTTTCTCTGCCATTCTAAGAATGCCTTCTATCATATCCTTGTCCATTCCTTCCCTGACATGGGATCTGTACCAACCCCTGTGTGGATTGTGGTGCCCTTTCCTGTCTCCAAGGTGACCCACAGTGCCTCCTCTCTTCCCTGTTTACTCTTTTGTTCAGTTGCTTTTATCCCTTCCTTTACATAGAGAGCTACTCCTCCCCCTCTTCTCCCCTGCCTGTCTCTCCTGTAGGTTATGTATCCTGATATGTTAACATCCCAGTCATGGTTCTCTGTGTACCATGTTTCTGTGACTGCTACAATATCCAGGCATCCCTCTTCCATTAAGTCCATCAGCTCAGGGAGCTTGTTGCCCAAACTATGGGCATTGGTACTCATCACCCTCCATTTCCTGATGGCCTTACTCCCTTTTGCTCCATCCCTGTCCTTCTTGCCTTTGTCACTTTCTTCATTTACCCCTGCCTTTCTCCCTATCGACACCTCTATGTTGGTGTTTGCCGCACTTACTACCATGATTATTTGGGGGAGACTAGGATTTTCCTGCTCCTTTCCAGTGCCTCCCCCCCTTGGCTAGTTTAAAAGCTTGCCAATGAAGCATTTAAACCTATCACCTAGGATCCTGGTTCCCCTCCCGGACAGATGCAGCCCATCATGCCAGTATAGGCTTGCATCACCCAGGTGGACCCCAGTCACCAATGAAGCCAAATCCCTGAGCTCCACACCAGTTTTTCAACCACTGATTGAATCCCATGGTGCGGAACACCCTAGTCTCTCCTATGCCATAGATGGGTAGCACCTCCGAGAAGGTTACCGTGCATGCTACTTGACTAAGGCCCCTCCCCAATTCCACAAACTCTTCCTGCACTTCTCTAATCCCTTTATTAGCCAGGTCATTTGTCCCTAGGTGGACAATGACATCCAGCTCCCTCCCCTGTGCAGCTGCTCTGGCAATCCTGAGGCTTCGCTTCCTGTCCCTGCAAGCCATGGCTCCAGGCAGGCACCTTACCTCCCTCTCCCCTTCCTTCCCCAGTTCTACCTTCCTAACAATGGAGTCCCCCACCAGGAGTTGTTTCCTTCCCCTGCAGGGTCCCCTGCCACCCTCCTGTGGGTCTCCTTTGTGGAGGTTCCCAGCATCCTCCTTGGTCTCCACTGTGGGCGCCTCCATAGAGGAACCACACTTTGCCAGAATGGCATAGGAATTGTGGAGAGGTACAATGGGAGGGATGTGCCTCTGTTCCACCACCCTCACCCTCCCTGAGCCCACTGTGGTCCAACCGCCTCTTTCTTGCAACCTCTGAGGCAACGGCAGTGGCACTGGTGGTCCCTGGATGGAAGAGGAGGTCCCACAAATCCTGGCCAACTCAGCCTGGAGATGAGCAACCTCCTCCCTCAGCCCAGAGAGGTGCCTGCAGATGGGACAACACCGCATCCTCCAGAACATCTCCCGGAAGACTGCTGCTCCACAGCCACTGCACTGCACCACTCCAATCATGTCTTATTTCTGGCCCCTAAACTGTTTGCAATCCTTACTCTTTCCTCTGTTTTTTCTCTCTCTCCTTACTTTCTGCCTGTGTGCCCTTTAAGCTCCTGATTGTCCTGTTCTGAGACAAGAATATCCTATATTTTGCAGTAGACCACTTACTTGCTCAGAGGCAGACCTCCAGCAGCTAGAGGGGTCTGGAGAGCTACTCTTGCCCTTCTAGGATAGTGGGTCCTTGGTGATTCTGTGATCACTCACTTCCTGCCCGTAAACAGGAAGTTCATGTTGTCAGTCAAATTCTGTGCCTATAAAAATAGAACTAGCTTTGGGTGGGGGGTGGAGGGAGGGAAGCAGGGCAATATAGGCCAGCAGAGAAGTTCAGTCACACTGCAGTCCTTTCTCCTGGTGTCTTCTGCCAAGCTATTAGCAGAACTTTATAAGGCAGTCTTTAAATGTAGCTTCCTTCTATTAAGCCACTCCCCTACTTACCAGATCTTTCTACAAGTAATTTAAACCTCACAGCAGTTAAGTCCTTTCAGTCACCTGAGATTTACACCTAGATAACTCTTCAGATACCCATTCATTTCAGTTAACCCAAACACACACTTTTTTTTGTATGTTAGTTTTTTTACCCTAAATTAAAGTCAAATACAAAAGTTCTTCTACTTTAGTCCCAGCAGAGAAGTTCAGTCACACAGCAGTCCTTTCTCCTGGTGTCTTCTGCCAAGCTATTGGCAAATTCCAAACCATTTCTTTGCAGTGGCCTTTAAAAATCCTTCTTCGTGATGCCTTTTCGGGAGCTTATCCCTCTTTACAATCCCTTTTCGTGAGCTGATCCCTTTTCATGAGGTTTAAAACTGGTGTTTTTTAATTAACTACAATAAAACAAAGGCATGGGCAGGTAGAGGATGTCCCCCTCACCAAAACCCATGCCATGGTTTTTACAAAAGTCTTCCCTGGGACATGTTATAAGATTTTGTTTTCTCCCTTAGCTTAGCAAGGAAACAGAATGGTGGCTGATGAACAGGAATTTTGTCATGAAAAGGGATCCCTTTTCACAATAAACCTTGTGGCTGCAGCGCGATGAGGAAAAAACAGGGAAAAAATTGCAAACATTTGGGAGAAAAGTGATTTCTCACAATTTGCTGCACAAAATCCACAAACCTGATCGAAACGCAACTTGCCAAATCAAGAGAGCTACCATCTGACACCATTTATTCCAAATTTTGTGCAAATCCATTGAACGGTTGCAAAGTTATTAGCGTGCAAAATTAGGGGTTTACATTAAAGTGTCTGCTCACCAGAATTCATACAGGCGCCACGCACTTATAATGTATATCTAGCTATATACATATATATATATATATATATGTATGTGTGTGTGTGTGTGTGTATATATATATATATATATATATATTTATTATAAGGGCACGGTCGAGCCCCTATAGTTAGGGTTATGAAGGCACTTTAATGTTAAACTTGAAACTTTGCACGTTAATAACTTTGGACCCGTTCAACTGATTTGCATGACATTTTGTATGCATGGTGGGGCATGGTAGATATCTTGATTTGCCAAATTGCGTTTTGGTCTGACTGACATTTTTTGCACAGTGAATCACTGATAAATGCACTATTCGCCAGTTTTGAGGGGAGTTTTTTGGATTTTGTCCATGGTGCTCTGTGGCCACCATTTGGTGTGCCAGTCTGAAACGTGGCATGTAGAAAGAGCTTTGGTCAAGGTACATGTACTTTTTGTTTGATAAAAAAATATTAATCCATTCAAAAGTTATTAAGCTTTTTAGCTCTCATTGTAAGTCTATGGAAAAACTGATATGGTTGTTTTGCGAAACAGGAATGGGGTTTTGGCCATCTGGTCACTCCTCACGATCAAAGAATTGGCAGACTCGCGGTCAAAGATTCTTTGATGGTGAGAAATGTATCGATCATGATGGCTGTTATCTTGTTTTCAGTTTGGAGTTGGAAAAAAACAAATATCTCAGCCCAGGGGTGACTTCTGAAGTAAAACTTGGATGGGTTTTGCTTGGGGGCATCGCTCTAGTGAGCCATGCCTGTGGTTTAATGTAGTTGTGTCAAAAAATGGAGTTTTAAACTTTTAAATTCTTTGATTGTGGCTCGCTAACGATCTTTGATTGCGAGTCTGCAAATCCTTTGATCACGAGATTCTTTGAAAACGATCTTCTTTCATGAGGGAGGGACGAGACGGCCAGATTTTTGGGTTAGAAAAAAACAAATCTCTCAGCCCAGGGGTGACTTGTGAAGTAAAACTAGGATGGGTTTTGCTCAGGGGGCTTCCCTCTATTGATCCGTGCCTGTGGTTTAATGTAGTTGTGTCATAAAATGGAGTTTTATCATTTTTAAATTATTTGATCGCAAGCCTGCAAATTCTTTGGTCACGAGATTTCTTTGATCGCGAGCTTCATTCATGAGGGCGGGACGAGATAGCCAGATTTTTGCTGGTCCAGATGTCTTTAGGAGGGACCAGATAGCCCAAATGTCATGACCAGATGTCCCCTTATGATCAAAGATGATCTTTGATCGCAAGGTCGCGGCCAATTCTCACAATCAAAGAATTTTTAAAGGTGCAAAAACTTTAAAATTAAACATCTCAGAAAAAGTTTGGTCTTTTAACTTGAAATTTGGAGGGTGTTGAGGGGATGTCCTGTACATGTGAATTATGGCATCTAGGTGTCAGAAAATTAATTTGCTGTGGAGTTATTGCATTACGCAGTTTACATTTTGCAGATAGCATTCTGCATTGTGGTAGTTGCTTGAAATTTATTGGGTAGCTAGCCCTACTGTCACGGAGGTAGTTTTCAGTGGTTAGGTGTGTAAAATGTAAACAAGTGCAGAATTATGCCACTCTGACAAATGAAAATCTAAAACTTTAAAATTAAATATCTCGCTGCTATTATGGTACATAAGTTTCACTTTTTCATTGGGGACTTATGGGGGGGTGGAGGGGAAGGGAGGGACTCGTCCAGACCAGACCCTTTTAAACAAATCCAATGAAGGGTTGGCAAGATTCTCTTTCCTCAGAGTGGCCTGTATTTTCCCGTACATACAACCCTGAACATAGATAGGTAGCTTGAATTTCTTTTCATGGAATGTTAAGGGTGTCAGGCAGAAAGCTAAGCAGTACCAGGTCTGTAAGCATCTCAGACTCCTGAAGTCTGATGTCTCGTTCATTCAGGAATCTCACCTCTTGACCATGGAAGAATTAAATATGAAGAAGCAACAGGTTGGTCAGGTATTCTCTGCTCAAGGCACAAAACAGAGCTGCGGTGTCATGATATTAATAGGTAGAAATGTTCCCTTTATCTCAAACAAAGTCATAAAAGACACCCATGGTAGATATATTCTGGTCCTGGGAAGAGTTTTCAATATGGAAATTTTACTGGGTAGTATATATGGCCCCAACTCCGATTCCCCGGAGTTTTACGTAGATCTTACTAATAAATTAATCCCTTTCGTTAACATACTGATGATTCTGGGAGGGGACCTCAATGTGGTCGCCGATCCCAATATGAACCGTACAGGGTGCAGGCCCAAAGGCTTATCACCAGCTCAAAGGGCTCTTCGGGACCTATGGGACAAGGCCGGATTACACGATGTGTGGCGATTATTACACCCTTCTGAGAGGGGCTTCACATTCACATCTCCCATCCACAAGACATCCTCCAGGATTGATTATATACTGATCTCACATCATCTGGTCCCTGGAGTCGTTGACTCCGACATACACCCTGGCCCGCCCTCTGACCACTCACCGGTCTCATGCCATCTTTCCCTATTGGATATCCCCAATAAGAACGGCCATTGGAAGCTTAACAACCAACTCTTAAAAGACCCAGAAATAGTGAAATATATCAACAACCATATTGCTCAATACACTTCAGTTAACTTAAACTCCACGGGTAAACCTGATATCGAATGGGAGGCCCTTAAGGCTTACCTAAGGGGCCTTATCATCGGGGTGGCCTCAAGAAGAAAGAAGCTGAGAGAGCAAGAGCTAGTTCAACTTCTCAGACAGATTAGGGATATTGAAAAAAATCTTTCCCCCCACACCTCAGAACAGACCTTATTAGATTTGGCCAAACTTAAAAACACCTACATGGAGCATCTCAGAGAGAAAGCCGAATACATGATCCTCAAAACGAAAGCAACACACACCAATCAAGGGGAAAAAGTGGGCCATCTCCTTGCTGCCCATGTCAAGCAGCAGGAATCCACCAGATATATCCCCACTATTCGGGCACACGACGGTCACCTGCTGGTGGACCCCAAAGAAATTACCTCCGAATTCCAAAGATTTTTTCAATCCCTATACTTACCGATGACTAATCCCCCCGCAACATGGAGCTGGATCGCTACTTAAGGGGGTTGCACCTCCCCACACTCAATGCTGACCAGTGTGCTGCATTATGTGCTTCTTTAACGGAGGCAGAAATACTTGGTGTGATCGACAGTCTCCCCAACGACAAATCTCCTGGGCCTAATGGGTTCTCCCCGAACTTCTATAAAGTGTTTGCAAAGACCCTCATTCCATTACATCTTCTCATTTTTCAGCAGATCCTAGATGGGACAAGCACAGACATATCACTTTCGAAGCCATAATTGTTCTCATCTTAAAACCAGGTAAAGCCCCTGAAAATGTAGCAAGTTACAGGCCGATCTTGTTACTCAATCAGGACATCAAGATTCTCAGCAAGCTGCTATCAATCAGACTGAGTGCCGTGACCCCAGGTCTCATAGGAACGGAGAAAGTCAGCTTCATGGCGAGCAGACTGGCCAGCGATCACATCAGAGCACTGGACCATGCCTTCTCGGCGTCCAGGGATGCTGAGTTCCCCGCGGCTTTGGTCTCTCTGGACGCCAAGAAGGCATTCGATAGAGTCGATCGGAATTTTCTATTCCAGGCTTTGAATGCTTTTGGTTTTCCCCCGGAATTTCAGAATTGGATTCAGGCCCTTTACACTGTCCCGACAGCCAGAGTCTTTTACAATGGGTGCTATTCTGATAGGTTCCCTGTTCTCTCTGGAACGAGGCAAGGATGTCCCCTATCCCCACTACTTTTCAACATCTATCTTGAACCCCTTATACGCAGACTGGTGGCTGATCCCAGGATTCAAGGAATACCAGTACAGGACATAGAATTAAAAGTATTGGCCTACACTGATGACCTACTCCTCTGCACCTCATATCCCCAAAAATCTATCCCATACCTACTGGAAGTTATCAGAGAATTTAGCTCAATATCAAACTATAAACTCAACGTTGAGAAAACGGTAGTTTTACCCCTCAACCATAGAGTGATGAGGAATGAGGTCGAGGCCCTAGGCCTCTCCTGGGATAGGAAAACAGTGAAGTACTTAGGTATCATATTTTCAAGAAATACCTCCCTCATGCATAAATTTTATCTCGATTCCTTACTAAACACCATTGTTCAAGACTTGAACAGATGGTCCTTTCTTCCTCTCACGATCTGGGCCAGGATCAGCCTCATCAAAATGAACATCTTCCCTCGGCTGCTGTATCCCCTCAGCCTCCTTAACATTTGGTTACCCCACTCATGGTTTAAAAGAGTCCACAACATCTTCACCAACTTTATCTGGGCGTAAGGACACAGGCTGGCCTTTCACAAGCTTGTCATTTCTAAGCTAAAGGAGGCTTGAGGGTCCCCACGTCGGTCTCTATTACTGGGCCTGCCATCTAAGTAAGTAACTAAGATGGCTCTCCCGACTCTGGCCTCCCTAATAAGTATACACCTTATGGGTCCAAATAGAGTTAACCCAAATCCGAGGTATAACCTTTCTCCGACAGCTTTGATGTTCGTCCCACCCTAAGAGTCTTCCTAAGTCTTGACTCGGATCACCCATCACCACATCGGGTGAAGGCACATGCCCAACTCTGCTCGATTTTTAAATATAACCAGCGTAGAGACCTGGAGCAACCCCTCATGGGGAACCCGAACATTAGATTAGACGGGAAAACTCTTTCCCCAGCCTGGATCCCACAATTTTGGGAGGTCAAACTCAGTTACTTTTGGGCAGGGATGGAACAGAAGTGGGCCTCCTCCATGGAGATTTTAAAAAAATCAGGCCTGCCCAGCTCCAACATTTTCAAATTATTTCAATTACGACATCTCTTGGTAAAAACTTTCGGAACCCATCTCCCGTCATCTGAAGCATCCCCCTTCTGGTTTGAAATGGTGCAATTTGTAGGCCTTCCTGATGCGGTTTCCAAAATATTCAAAACCTTGTACAACAATTTACACCCTGGCCCCTTCGGACCTAAGACTTTTTGGGAAACTCTCTTACCAGGGATGCCCATCAGATGGGAGACACTCTGGTGGGAATGTCACCACTATATCACTCAGGACAGACTCCAACTTATACAGTTCCGTATTTTACACAATCTGTATTATACTCCCCAGAAGATTGCCAGGTTTGACAGTAGACAGCCCGCCACCTGTCTGCGGTGTGGCCAAGGTGATGGCAATTTAGTACATATTTTCTGGTTCTGCCCCAAAGTAGCCCCCCTCTGGGAGCAGATTAGGGTGAGGGCAGACCCCCTGTTAGGTCTAGATGAGTTGTTCTCGATCGATACTTGCCTGCTTGGGAACTATTCTGAAATTTCCATAAAAACACGAAAATATCACATCGCCCTTATAGCCATGACAATTAAAAAGTTAGTACTAAGGCACTGGAAGGATAACGAAACTCTATCATATTGTGAGTGGTTGACGGAGTTACTACATTGTCTCAGAGTCGAGAAGATGATTTTCAGTTTGCGAAACAAATTAAGTAAATTCAATGATATATGGGCCCCTTTCCTTGTGCTTTATTCTCAGTAATTACCACAACCCTAATATAAATCAAAGCTTTGTTAGTTACACCAAGGTTTGACACCGAGTAGGCTGGCCTAGGACGAGCGGGGGTTCAGGGGGTTGGGGGGAGTGAAGGGGGTTAGTGGGGGGACGGAGGGTTTTTTTTTTGTTGTTTTCTCCATTTTGCCTTACCTCCCAAATGTACATGTCTCTTCTAAGTACACCTGGTTTATGTTGTTTGTATACTTGAAACTCTAAGAAAGATTTAATGAAAAAAAAAATTTAAATATCTTGGAAACGGTTTGGTCTTTTAACTTGAAATTTGGAGGGTGTTGAGAGGATGTCCTGTAGATGTGAATTATGGTGTTTAGGTGTCAGAAAATTAATTTGTGGCAGAGATATTCTGTGACACAGTTTACATTTTGCAGATAGCATTCTGCATTTTGGTAGTGGCTTGACATTTATAGGGTAGCTAGTCTTTCTGCCACAGAGGTAATTTTCAGTGGTTAGGTGTGTAAAATGTAAACAGGTGTAGAATCATGCAACTCCGACAAATGAAAATTTGGTTCCTTTAAAGTTGCTGGGCCCCACGCTCCCACCAATACACATGATATTCAGTACTTGTATTGTTATGTTAGGCAGACATTTGCAAGTTGGTGGGAGCGCGGGGCAGGTGTGTAGTTTCCTGCCTCTGTCTTACTCCCACTTTTGTGAAGGGGAATCACATCTGCCTTCCTCCAGTCCTCAGGTACCACACCATCCTCCCATGATTTGTTATAAAGGGCAGTCAGTAGTGTCACTAGTAATCCCCCTTAATTCTTTTAGAATTCTGGGGTGAATCCTGTTAGGCCCCATTGCTTTGTCCGCCTTCAGTTTTAGGAGTTCTTTCACAACCCTTTCTTCTGTGAAAGGACTGGGATTGAGCCCCCTATCCAGAGTGCTTCTGTTAATTGGATTAGGTACCACCCCTCCTCCTCTTTTGTGAATACTGAACAGAAGTATTCATTCAGTATCCCTGCTTTTTCATTGTCCCTCTCTGCCCACCTTTGTCTTTCTATGCTCCCTGATGTATCTAATAAAGAATTTATTCCCCTTCTTAACCAAGTTGGCTATCTTTTCCTCAGTTGGGGCTTTTGCTATTCTGACTTCCCTCCCTGCTTCCTTCTGCCTTAACTGGTACAGTTCTCTGTACTGCTCCTTCAGTGTTTCCTTATACTTCCTAAATGCTATCTTTTTCTCCCTAACCTTCCCCACCACCTCTTTTGAGAACCATAGTGTTTTTTTCTTTCATTTTGATTTGTTTATTTGCTTTACACAAAAGCTTGTTGCCTCTGTGATGGCAGTTTTGATGTTTCTCCATTGTTGCTCCACCCCTCTTTCTTGCCTGTTTGCTAGTGCTTTTCTAAGGCACTCTACCATTTTGTTAAAGTCAGCCCTCCTGAAGTCTAGTACCCTCACTCTTGTATGGCTTTACTCTGTAGCTGAGTTTATCATGAACCACACTGTTGGGTGGTCGCTTGTTCCCAGATGGCTACCCACTTCTAGATCTGAGATACTCTCACTGTCCACATTTGAGAGTATGAGGTCTAAGATTGCTCCCTCATGAGTGGGTTCCAAAACTAGCTGTCTGAGGCATGTCCCCTGTAGGGCATCAAGAATGGCCCTGCTCTTGGATGTGGCTGCAGCAAAGGTGCTCCAGTTAACATCTGGCATATTCAGGTCCCCCAACAACAGTATCTCCCCTTTCTCTGCCATCCTTAGGATGCCTTCTATCATATTCTTATCCATTTGACAAATGACAGCTGTGACAAACATAAAGTGGGGCAATAAGAACAGTGTGCTGAAAATATGGGGTGAAATATCGAAAATCTACTAAGTTATGAGTGTGCATAGTAAGATTGCACCAAATGTCCATAAGGCACCCATTTTTTAAATGTTTGACCCCAAATTTTCAACATAGCCTTTTCATGACCTCACCACATGTACATAGCACAGAAAATTTTGAAATCCCTGCCAAAACCTAATTCTGTGCAACCACAATGATAATCTATGCCACAGGTGTGAAATTAAGTTTTGGACAGGATTTGACAAATGACAGCTGTGACACACATGAGGTGGAGTAATAAGAAGATAATGTTGAAAATATGGGGTGAAAATATAGAAAATCTACTAAATTACAAGTGTGTGTAATGAGATTGAGCCAAATGTCCATAACAGTCATTTTTCAAATGTTGACCCCACATTTTCAACATAGCCTTCTTATGACCCCACCTGATGAACAATGAGACTGTCATTATGCAAATCCCACCGGAAATGTGATTTTGCCAACTGACCACAAAATCACCTTAAGGCAACAGTTGCCTAATGACAGTCATATTGTTCAGGAGGTGAGGTTCCAAAGGCCATACTGAAAATTTGGGTCCAAATAAATGGCCAAGTTATGGCCAAAAGTTGAAGCCTCCCCCATAGAAATACATAGCACCACATTTACCGTAGTTCAGATTGCAGTCGCCGGTTCCAACAGTATGATGTGTCTTTGATCACGGGAGCGGGTCTCAAACCAGGGACCTCGTCAGGTGAGTGGTGGTCTGGAGGGACATCGGGGGGTTGGGGAGGTGAATGCACAGTGGGGCATCAGGAGGGGGGTACATGCGCAATTGGCAATGGATGGTTTTCTTGTTTGCAGGGCAAATTGACACAAAAGACAATGAGGGATGGTTTCCTGCATTTCAGCACAAAAAAAAAGGGAAAAGAAAGGGATGGGACCCACTGCCACCAATGATAACTGGGGCAGTGGAGGGTGGGGGTTACTACTGGACACCAGGGAGATGTGGCAAGTAGCCACATACATTGAAATAAGTGGGGCAATGGAGGGCAGGGGGTACCACTAGATACTAGATACTAGTGAGATGTGGCAAGTAGCCACTAAAATAAAAAAAATATATAAAACCAAGGCATGGGTTTGGCTTGGGGGACATCCTGTGCCCACCCATGCCTTTGGTTTTGTGTACTTTATGTAAAAAAAAATGATAATTTTAAAATGTAAAATCCCTCTTCATGATCCCTTTTTGCCACCCAATCCTCACAAAAAGCAATCGGCTAACAAAAAGGGATCACAAAGAGGTATTTTTAATTTTAAGAATTGCCTTGTTTTAAATAAATTCACATAACTAAAGGCATGGGCAGGCAGGGGACATCCCTCTAAACCAAACCCATGCCTTGGTTTTCAAAACAAACATCCCTAGGGCAAGTTCCAAGATTTTGTTTTCTCCCCCTCGCCAAGTGAGAAAACAAAATGACGGCTGATGAACAAGGATTTTCTCACAAAAAGGGATCCTTTTATGCAGTCCCTTTTTGAGAGTCATTCATGACCAGGAATCCTTGATGGAAACTGTGCATCTATCACAAAGACTGAACTAAGCATGCTCAGATCCCAAATATTTAAAATTTAATAACTTTGGAATAGATTAATATTTTTTCACCAAACCAACCCTGGATTGTTCCTTAGGATAATTTCTTTCTACACTAAAAATGTCAGGTCAAAGCTCCAAATGGTGTGGTCACAGTGTGATGAGAAAAAAACAGTGAAACATTTACAAAAATCGGCGAAAAATGCGTTTTTGTACAATTCGATGCACAAAATCCACAAATCCAATCAAAACGCAAGTTGGCAGATCAAGAGACCTACAACCTGACACCATCTATTCCAAATTTCATGCAAATCCGTTGAACGGTTGCAAATTTGGGGTTTAACATTAAAGTGCCTCATCAACCCTAACTATAGGGGTGCTACCGTGTCCATATATACATATATATATACATATATATTATAGGCTATATTTCATCTCAGTTGCATTTATAAAAGTTGCTTATTTCTCATCTCAACCGGTATTTCATGTACTGTACTGACTGTACTCATTGTAAATAATTATCATGTATTGAATAGTAGTTAATTATCATGTATATATGTACAGTATTACATGTATGTATTCCTTGCCAGCAATGTGCCACTCCTGTGGCCCGGGTCATGCCTGAAAAGGGTCCTTGGGATCAGTGTACCTACCCGGTAACCAAAGTCATAAATGAATAAATATACAATCATCTATGTTGAAAGATGTCATTTATTTTCATGAGTGAGGGGATGGGACCATAATACCATGAGTGTCGAAGCCACAAGTGAATTATAAAAGTCCCATCCCATCAAGAATGGAAATAATTGGCATATTTTAACACAGACCATTGTATGTTCTGTGTATACAATGGACTGTGTTAAAGCTGAAATGTTTCAGGTTTTTTTTTCTTTTTTTATGTTGACTGTGTCAGGCTGTGTCACAGGCTACCCCCGAAAGTACTGGCACCACTGAAACTCCTGAGCACCCTCCCACACACACACACACACACCAATTTCTGTGTAGGCTGTATCCACTTCCACAAAACTACTATGCACCAAAAAATGTATGTTTCACTATGTTTGGGTTCCTTCAGCATTGGATTCCAAAAGCTGCAAGTGCGAACCATTGTAGTTTTTGTTGTGAGCATCATGGTAGAGCACGTGAGTGTGCACAGGGACCAACTGGCTGGTTTCTCAGCATGTTTCATGAGAGAGTAAGCATGAATTTCTACCACATGGCTGGTCTAATAATGAAACAAATAATGACACTGGGGGATGTAAAAAATGTTCACACTAGAGGGGAATTAAAATAAAATGGATAACAGAACTGTTGAGAAGCTGGGAACCAAGATATGTAAAACTGCATCACTGCTAGCTGCAATGGGGAAATTGCTTCAAAGCTGTATTGGCCAGAATGCATGTCAATTAAGTTGATTGACATTGTGTGTGGCAGTATGGCATATGAAAGTGACAAATAAACAGTGTTGTTTACCCAATTGAGTAACTAACATCATTTATCTTTCACCTGGATCAGAGTGATGGCAAAATGCCTTATTTATTTGAATAGTAAGGATGCCATATACATTGTGTACAAGTATATACTAGTGCATGGTAGTACTACTATAGTACAGTTTGAGTAGACTGTTTAACATTCAGCCCCTAACTTTGCACCCTAATAGCATCATCCATGTACAACTGAATTGCACAACATGTTGCATGCACCGTCGGGGGAGGGGGGGCAAGGTGTCTTGATCTGGCAAGTTTTATTCAAGTCAGATGTGTAGATTCCAAGATCTGGATAGTGCAATCATAGGAAAAAATGTTTTGTTTTGTTTTTCACCACCTACAGCCTAGATGGTTCGGAATTCTGTTATGAAATCTTCAGGGTAGAAAGGGATTGCCCTAGAATGGTGCCCTTCATTGGCTTGGTGAAAAAAATATTAATCAAATCCAGTGGTATAAGGATTTGAAATTTTGGTTCTGAACATGCTCAATATGGTCTTTTGGATAGATGTTTCATATGAAAGAAGAATTTGGCCATACAAAAGAGGATTTTTCTTTCATGAGGACAACTCCTGTTTAGTGAGAAAAAATGATTTTGTATGGTGGCCATCTTGTTCTCTTTTTTTAAATTCTTTCAAAACCCATAAAAATGATGCCATGGAGACAGACAAACACATGAATCTAAATAAACAAGACATGTTTAGGTGAATTCTGAACTTACGTTTTCAAAATAACACACCAAGAAATGGTTATTTGGGACATCCCTAGAATTTTTACTGAATCTTCTTTTATGAGTCAATTTTCTTCTTTCATGAGACTCACAAAAGAGAAATAAGGCTATACAAAAGAAGAATTAAGTCCCATGAAAGAGTATTTTGAACTTTTTTCACATTCTTTTTTAATGAGACGCCATCTTCTTTTGTGATATCATGAAAATGTCACAAAAGAAGATGCCTTCTCACAAAGCAAGAATTTACACTGCATTTATTTTATGTTTTTTCTTTCATGAGAAGGCATCTTCTTTCGTGAGCTCATGAAAATCTCACAAAAGAGGATGCCTTCCCACGAAAGAAGATTCTGGACTTAGTTTTTTCACATTCTTCTTTCTTGAGAAGGCATCTTCTGTGAGCTCAAGAAAATCAAACAAAACAGGATTCCTTCTCATGAAAGAAGATTTTGGACTTAGTTTTTTTACATTCATCTTTTGTGAGATGGCATTTTGTTTTGTAAGCTCACAAAAATCTCATGAAAGAAGAAGGTGGGCTTATGAAAGAAGATTTTGCACTTACTTTTTTGTACCCACACAGACTTCTGTGCATCTACATCTCTAGAAACACAGAACTGTAATGCTTGTAAGGCTCTGTGCTTCCATGCCCACACAGACTACTCACTTGTCACATGGCTTGGAGGTCCCTGTGTGTCTGTATGTGTATCTGCACACAGCTGCAGAGCCTGGAAGGTCCTGCACTTCTGTGGTTGGATAGACTCTACATATCATACAGGGCCCAAAGGGACCTGCACATCTGCATGAATACACCCAGAGGTGTTGGCACAGGTCCCAAAGAGACCTGTGTCAATGATGATACTGTTCTACTGTCTCAAACAGAAAGGAAATTCATTGCAAGAAAACTACAGTAATGTACCAGTTAAGGTTCATCTTAAAGCAATAAAAGTAGGGAAATGTGGTTTTAGGTTTCCCAGCCCTAACTCACCACCCTACCACTCAAGCAGAAAAAGGAAAAAAACATTATGGTTTTGTCTTTCCTGAGTTTTGCAACATCAATTCTGGGCTCTTCCTTGAGGTTCTCAACCCTAATGCTCACCAATAGGAGGAAGTGGTTTGGAGTTGTACCTTGTGCTCCAGACAGGAGGCTACAGGGGGTGGGGAAGGGATTAGCATTTTGGATAAGAATGTCTAGGAAGGGTCTAGCACTGATTTTGCAAGACTCTGGAGAGCCAAAACCATAATGTTTTTCCCTATTGTTGCTTGGGAGGTAGGGACGGGAAATTAGGATTGAAAACCCTAACACCAGATTCCCCTACTTTTGTTGCTTTAAGCTGAACTTTAACTGGTACAAATGTACCAATTAGGGTTCAGATTAATGTGACAACAGTAGGGAAAATGTGGTGTTAAGGTTTTCCACCCTAACTCCCCATCACCACCACCCCCAAAGCAGCAAAACAAAAATAATTGTGATTTTAGCAATTCTGAGTCTTGGCAAATCAGGGTCGGGGTCCTGCTTGGTGTTCTTAACCCTAATGCTCACCCCGTTCCCTGAGCAAATAAGTTCAGATGTGATCTGTTTTCTTCAGGCAGGGCCCACAGGTTATTAGCAATATGTGGTGACACATACTTCTGTACCTTTGAAGAATGTACCAGTAGGAGGAAGTAGTTTGGAGATGTACCTCGTGTTCCAGACAGGAGGCTATGGGGGTGGGTAGAAGGGGTGAGCATTAGGGACGAGATCCCCAAGGAAGGGCCCAGCACTAATTTGGCAAGACTCAGGAGAACAAAAACCATAATGTTTTTTTTTCCTTTTGTCGATTGGGAGGTAGGGGTGGAGAGTTAGGATTGAAAATCCTAACACCAGACTCCCCTACTTTTGTTGATTTAAGCTGAACCCTAACTGGTACAAATGCACCAGTTAGGGTTTAAATTAATGTGAAAACAGTAGGGAAATGCTGTGTTAGGGTTTCCCACCCTAACTCCCCACCGCACCCCCCAAGCAGCAAAATGAAAAAACATTATGGTTTTGACTGTTCTGAGTCTTGGTGAATCAGAGGTGGGGTCCTCCTTGGTATTCACAAACCTAATGCTCACCCTATTCCCTGAGCAAATAAGTTCAGATGTGACATGTTTTCTTCAGGCAGGGTCCACAGGTTGTTGGCAACATGTGGGGAGACATAGTTCTGTATATTTGAAGACTATATGAGAATAGGGTAAGCATTAGGCTTAAGAACCCCAAGAAAGACCCCACCCTTGATTTACTATGACTCAGGACAGCCTAAACCATAATGTGTTTTTCTTTCACTAGTTGGTGTGTGGGGTGGGGTGGGGCATTAGGGTTGAAAAACCTAACACCACATTTCCCTACTTTTGTCACTTTAATTTGAACCCTAACTGGTGCATTAACACAGTCGTTTGCAAAGAATTTCCTTTCTTTTCGAGTTAGTAGAATTGTATCCTCATTCACAAAGGTATTTTGGGACCTGCATGAACACATTCATCTGGCTGAATGAACACTTTAATCTAGCTGTAGAACTGCAGGCCCCTCTGGGCCCTGCGCTTTCATGCCTTCATAGATAGATGCATGCATCCAAGGCTGTGGAAGGACAGGGCCTCCTGGGCCCTGCACTTCCATGCCTTCACGAACACAATGTATCTGCTTTGTTGCAACTGTCTTTTGTGGGTCTCACTTCAAAGAAAAAAATATAATAAGTCTGCCTCTTAACTCGGTAGCCCATGACATGGGAGTCCACAATTGAGTGCTTGCAATAATGGTGACTTAATCCTGGTGCATGTCAATGGGGCTACTGCTGAGGAAGGGCAACCAGATGGGGGAGGTGGGCTCATATAGTGACAAGACATTGCTATATGTATATGCGCATGGGGGGAGTGAGCATGATGTAAGGGACAGAGGGTTTGCCTGGTGTGGTTGGCGTGGGACTGCTGAGCTGACCATGTAGTGTGGTGGATGGGTGGCAGCCTAATGCTGTGAGTTAAGGGGCCAGAAATAAGACATGATGGAAGCAGTGCAGTGCAGTGCAGTGGCTGTGGAGCAGCAGTCTTCCGGGAGACGTTCTGGAGGATGCAGTGCTGTCTCATCTGCAGGCACCTCTCTGGGCTGAGGGAGGAGCTTGCTCATCTCCAGGCTGAGTTGGCCAGGATTTGTGGGACTTCCTGTTCCAACTAGGGACCACCAGTGCCACTGCCGTTGCCTCAGAGGTTGCCAAGAAAGAAGAATGGTTGGAACACAGTGGGCTCAGGGAGGGTGAGGGTGGTGGAACAGAGGAGCATCCCTCCAGTTGTACCTCTCCACAATTCCTATGCCATTCTGGAAAGTGTGGTTCCCCTATGGAGGCACCTGCAGTGTAGACCAAGGAGGATGCTGTGAACCTCCACAAAGGAGACCCACAGGAGGGTGGCATGGGACCCCACAGGGGAAGGAAACAACTTCTGGTGGGGGACTCCATTGTTAGGAAGGTAGAACTTGGGGAGGAAGGGGAGAGGGAGGTAAGGTGCTGGCCTGGTGCCATGGCTTGGAGGGACAGGGAGCAAATCCTCAGGATTGACGGAGCAGCTGCACAGGGGAGGGAGCTGGATGTCATTGTCCACCTAGGAACAAATGATCTGGCTAAGAAAGGGATTAGAGCAGTGCAGGAAGAGTTTGTGGAATTGGGGAGGGGCCTTAGACAAGTAGCATGCATGGTAACCTTCTCGGAGATGCTGCCCATCTATGGTGTAGGAGAGGCTAGGGTGTTCTGCACCATGGGATTCAATCAGTGGTTGAAAAACTGGTGCAGAGCTCAGGGATTTGGCTTCATTGGGGACTGGGGGTCCACCTGGAGTGATGCAAGCCTATACTGGCAATATGGGCTGCATCTGTCCAGGAGGGGAACCAGGATCCTAGGTGATAGGTTTAAATGCTTCATTGGCAAGCATTTAAACTAGCCAAGGGGGGAGGCACTGGAAAGGAGCAGGGAAATCCTAGCCCCCCCCCAAAAAATCATGGTAGTAAGTGCGGTAAACACCAACATAGAGGTGTCGATAGGGAGAAGGGCATGGGTAAATGGGGAAAGTGACAAAGGCAAGAAGAACAATGATGGTGCAAAAAGGAGTAAGGCCATCAGGAAATGGAGGGTAATGAGTACCAATGCCTGTAGTCTGGGCAACAAGCTCCCTGAGCTGTGGCCTTGATGGAAGAGGGATGCCTGGATATCGTAGCAGTCACAGAAACATGGTACACAGAGAACCATGACTGGGATGTTAATATACCAGGGTACATAACCTACAGGAGAGACAGGCAGGGAAGAAGAGGGGGAGGAGTAGCTCTTTATGTAAAGGAAGGGATAAAAGCAACTGAACAAAACAGTAAACAGGGAGGAGAGGAGGCACTGTGGGTCACCTTGGAGACTGGAAAGGGCACCAAAATCCACACAGGGGTTGTGTACAGACCCCCTTGTCAGGGGGAGGGAATGGACAAGGATATGATAGAAGGCATTCTTAGGATGGCAGAGAAAGGGGCGATACTGTTGATGGGAGACCTGAATATGCCATATGTTAACTGGAGCACATTTGCTACAGCCACATCCAAGAGCAGGGCCATTCTCGATGCCCTACAGGTGGCAGGCCTCAGACAGCTAGTTTCGGAACCCATTCAGGAGGAAGCAATCTTAGACCTCGTACTCTCAAATGGAGGGCAGTGAGAGGATCTCAGATCTAGAAGTGGGTTGCCATCTGGGAACAAGTGACAATCAAACAGTGTGGTTCCCGTTAAACTCAGCTATGGAGTCAAGCCATACAAAAGTGAGGGTACTGGATTTCAGGAGGGCTGACTTTGGCAAGATGGGAGAGTGCCTCAGAAAAGCACTAGCAAACAGGCTAGAAGGAGGTGTGGAGCAACAATGGGGAATCATCAAAACTGCCATCACAGAGGCAACAAGCCTTTGTGTGAAACAAATAAACAAATCAAAATGAAAGAAAAAGCCACTATGGTGGCTGGGAAAGTCAGGGAGAAAAAGATAGCATTGAGGAAGTATAAGGAAACACAGAAGGAGCAGGACAGATAGCTGTACCAGTTAAGGCAGAAGGAAGCAGGGAGGGAAGTCAGAATAGCAAAGGCCCAAACTGAGGAAAAGATAGCCAACTCGGTTAAGAAGGGGGATAAAACCTTTTATAGGTATGTCAGCGAGCATAGAAAGACAAAGGGAGGGATAGTGAGGCTGAATAGAATGAATGGTGGGTGGGTGGGCAGAGGGTAAGTGAAAAAGCAGGGATACTGAACGAATATTTCTGTTCAGTATTCACAAAAGAGGAGGGGGAAGTGCCTAATCCAATTAACAGAAGCATTCTTGATAGGGGTCGATCCCAGCCCTTTCACAGAAGAAAGGGTTCTGCAAGAACTCCTAAAACTGAAGGTGGACAAAGCAATGGGACCTGATGGAATTCACCCCAGAATTCTAAAAGAATTAAGGGGGGAACTAGTGAAACCACTGACTACTCTTTTTAATAAATCATGGGAGGATGGTATGGTACCCAAGAAGTGGAGGAAGGTGGATGTGATTCCCCTTCACAAAGTGGGACCAAGGCAGAGGCAGGAAACTACAGACCTGTCAGTTTGACCTCTGTGGTAGGGAAAGTAATGGAGTCACTTCTGAAGGAAAGAATTGTTGAGTACCTAGAGGCCAGTGGAGCACAGGACCCAAGGCAGCATGGGTTCACAGTGGGAAGGTCATGTCAGACGAATCTAATAGATTTCTTTGACTGGGTGACCAAAGTAGTAGACCAGGGAGGAGCTGTGGACATGGCCTACCTAGACTTTAGCAAGGCATTTGACACAGTCCCACACAAAAGATTAATAGTCAAATTAACCAGCCTGGGAGTGGGACCCAGGGTGGTAGCCTGGGTAAAACATTGGCTGGACAACAGGACACAGAAGGTAATTGTAAATGGAGTCCACTCTAAAGAAAGGGGTTACTAGTGGGGTACCGCGGGGTTCAGTACTGGGTCCAGTCCTTTTTAATGTCTTTCTAAGTGACACTGCAGAGGGGCTGGAAGGAAAAGTATGCCTCTTTGCAGATGACACAAAGATCTGCAACAGGGTTGATACACAAGGAGGCATGGAAAGGATGAGAAGGGACTTGGCAAGGTTGGAGGAATGGTCAGAAGTATGGCAGCTAGGATTCAATGCAAAGAAGTGCAAAAAAAATTCCGCTGGGAAACAAGAACCCAGGGGAAGATTACACAATGGGGGGGAGGTAGTAACAACAAAGAAAAGGACCTGGGGGTAATCATATCAGATGACCTTAAGGTTAGCAAGCAATGTGAGAAGGCAGTAGGGTGGGCTGGGTGTATACTGGGATGCATAGGAGAGGCATCATCAGCAGAAAACAGGAAGTTGTTATCCCTCTGTACAGGCAGTTGGTGAGACCCCATCTGGAGTACTGTGTCCAGTTCTGGAGACCCCATCTCCGCAAGGACATAGACAGGATAGAGGTAGTCCAGAGGAGGGCAACTAAAATGGTGCAGGGTCTGCAAGAGAAGCCGTATGAGGAGAGACTAAAGGAGCTTAATATGTATACCCTTGAGGAAAGAAGGGAGAGGGGGGACATGATAGAAACTTTTCAATACCTCAGTGGAATCAACAAAGTCCAAGAGGGTAGCATCTTTCAGAAAAAGAGACAGGCAAGAACAAGGGGATACAATTTAAAGATAGAGGGGGGGCTGTTCCAGGGCAATGTGAGGAAGTATTTTTTCACAGAGAGGGTAGTGGATGCATTTCACAGCCTTCCTGAGGAGGTTGTGGGGTCTAAAACTGTGGAAGACTTCAAGAATGCATGGGACAGACATAAGGCAATTCTTGTGGGGGGTAGGAAGAAATAGGCTGTTGGTTAACTAGGATCTGCGGCCTGTCCTGTAGGTAGGGGAAATGGGCAGACTAGGTGGGCCAAGCGGTCCTTATCTGCCGTCAAAGTCTATGTTTCTATGTTTCTATGGGTTCCGGGTTTGGGTCCAGGCATGCCTACATTTTTGTGCGCCCAGCCCGAAATTAATTTTTGGTCCAGACTTTGCACCCCCCGACATGTACACCCTGGAGTTAAGAATCCTTTAGTAGGGGAGTGCGGGGGGGGGGCCAAAGTCTCCCACATGAACATTTAAAATCTAAGTCCTCAGTGCTGTTTTCTTGTGCACTGGGGGTGTACATCGCTGAAATAGATTTTCGGCGATGTACACTCGCCCTGCTGCCAATCACGATTTCGCTTTTGCCCTAATGACATAAATCTCTTAACTCCTGGTGGTTGATTGTACATGGGCAAAAATGTGTTTGGGGGTAGACATAAGTAAGAACATTTTGTCTGTTTGGTCTGAAAGCTGCTATTCCTGTATTCCAAGATGTGATACACCTTTTGTGTATTTTCAATGATAATTGTATTTTAATTGTGGATTTGGCACCATGGTTAATTTTGGAGGTAATTTGGGGTGCAGTTTGTACCCCATAAATTTTAAGGGGTATTATGTGTTAGTCTCGTGCTACTCATTGAGAACCTTTTTTCATAAATTAAATTGTCCCCTAACTCCATATATTGATGGAGTTATCCCTTGTTAAACTTGCAATGTTATCCTACAGGAATTTTCATTTGTTAATTTTTATGTTTTTATATTTATTTATTTATTTACGAGTTTAACCAGGAAGGCATACTGAGCAGTGTTGCTCGATTCCAGATGCGACCTGAGAATATATGTCTATTTTCAGCTTGCATTTTGTTGGAACTAAGACTTGTAGTACTCATTGAAGCCTTTCTTTTAGTACATAGATTTTCCTTTGACTGCAAAGAATGACAGAGTTACCGCTTGTTAAAGTGGCAATCTTATCCTACGTGAATTTTCATTTTTTATGTTTTTATATTGCTCCTATATTTTTTGGGGGTGGGTATTATGTTTTAGTCTTGTGGTACTTGTTGAGACTTTTCTTCAATATAAATATATAGATTTTCCCTTAATTCCAAATATTTGCAGAGTTATGGCTCTCCAGTCTGGTTTTCAGAAAAGACATAGTACTGAGACTGCTCTGGTTCGGGTGCTCAATGATCTTCTGATGGCAAGAGATCAGAAGCGCCTCTCCATCTTGGTGCTTCTTGATCTCTCCACAGCATTTGACACTGTGGACCATGGGGTGCTGCTCGAGTGCCTGAGGGTCATCTGTGGCCTGGCTGATCCAGTCCACAGATGGTTTCAATCTTTCCTCACTGGCAGAATTCAGAGGGTGGTGGTGTTGTTTTTTTCCTATGACCCATTCTCTCTGTCATGCGGGGTCCCTCAGGGCTCAGTGCTGTCCCCTATGTTGTTTGCAGTGTACATGCTGCCCCTCGAAGACATTGTAAGATGATATGGGCTGAGGTTTCACTGCTATGCTGATGATACACAGCTCTATCTGTCTTTTGCGCTCAATCAGAATGATGTGGTCTCGGTGTTTAACAGCTGTCTAGTGGAAATCCATGACTGAATAAAATCCAGCTGGCTGAAATTGAATTCCAAGAAGACTGAGGTGTTAGTGGTGGATCCCAGTCACCGGATAGAGAGGTTGGTAGTGGGGCTACCCTCTGGTCTTTGGCTTGAGGGTGCCCATCTGTCTTCCTCTGAACAGGTGCATGATCCCAGGGTGGTTCTTGATGATGGGCTGACACTGCATTCACAGGTGTTGGTAGTCATCAAATCTTCCTTTTACCATCTTAGGAACATTGCCAGGATTAGGCACCTTGTTCCATCTGGTGACCTGCCTACATTGATCCATGCCTTTGTGACTTCATGCCTAGACTACTGCAACTCCCTTTACCTGGGGTTTCCGGGGGTTGATATCTTTTGCTTACAGCTGGTGCAGAATGCTGTGATATGGTTGCTGACTGGGACTTCTCATTCGAGTCATATTACTCCCGTGCTGCACGAACTGCACAGACCGGGTCCGAGCTATCTGCAAGAGCTCCTGACTCCCTACAGCCCTGCCCATCCTCTCTGCTCAACTGACAAGGAGTTGTTAGAGGTTCCCAGGGTCTGGTTGAAAACATCTGGGGCCTGGGCTTTTATTTTGGTGCCCCTTCCCTGTGGAATTCTCAACCTCATCAGATTCAAGAGTGTGGGACCATGGAGAGCTTTAAAGCAGGCTTAAAAACCTACTTATTTCAGCAAGCTTTTAGTATTTAGTGATATTTTTATCTGATTTATTTAAATTTGTATTGTAAATAATTTTAGACTGTGCCATTCTGTTTTATATGATATTTTATCTATGTACAGTGCTTTGATTTTTGAATTGTGCTCAACAAATAAAGCATATTATTATTATTGTTAAAGTTGAACTGTGCAAAGAAAACTAAGTCCAGATTCTTCTTTCATATGAAGTGATCCTCTTTCATGAGATTATGTGAGCTCACAAAAAAGAATTGGTTCATATGAAAGAAGAAAAAAATAAATCCAAATTCTTCTTTCATATGAACTCACTGTTTATTTCACTTAGAACACAATTTATTTAACTTAGAACATCTTATTTGCACTTAAAATCACCTTCAGGAGAGATCATCTCCGTAAGAAGGGTGGGGGAGTATTGATTTATACCAGGGCTGAGTTGGCAGTCTGTGGACTACCTGTTTCTGAATTCTCCATAGCAGTTGAGCACCTATTTCTTACAATTACCCTAGGGCAAGTCAAAAAGTTATTAATAGGGTATGTCTGTCTACCCCCCGCATCGCTTCCTCCTCCTACCCTGAATTATTCACTAATTTAGATACACTTCCTCATAGGGAATATTATCCTCTGTGGCAACTTCAGTCTTGATTGGCTAGGTGTAAACAAAACCCAGTACCTAGCTGCACTCTTTGATGCCAACCTAGAGCAAGTCCTCAACCAATCCACGTGGCTCAATATGAAGTCAGGTAAGCACAGCCTACTTTACTGGATACTAACCAATAACAAACACCATGTCAATGCAGCAAGAACTTTTCCAGGTGCTATAAGTGACAACTCCCCTACCTACTGCATCTGGAAGAACAACCTCCCACACACACCCTTAGAATTATAAAGTCTCAAGACCTAACTAATTTCAACACTGCTGCATTCTTGAGAAGTCTGAACTCCATCGACTGGAACCCTATCAATTCTCTCCTGGATGTTAGTGTAGCCCTTGACTTATTCATTTACACCTTTTCCTCTATCCTTGACTCTCATGCCCCATTTAAATTAAGAAGAGCCAAGGGCATCCACTCCCCATGGCTTTCCCATGATTTGCAGAACCTGATAGGCTCTCGTGATAGAGCATGGAAAATCTTTAAAAAGTCTGGCCTTAACTCCGACTGGCTAACCTACCACCAGTTGAGGAATGCTTGTAAATCAAAAATCACCAAGCCTAAGCATGACTACCTTCAGTCCTTACAAATCAACAATCTTATGAACCCTAAAAACTTCTGGGCACAAGTCAATGCCCTGCTCAAAAGCAAGGAACGAACCATCCTCCAGACCATGATCAATAATGGTACAGTACTATCCACCCCCCTGGATATTGCATCTGGTATAAATCACTTCTTCATGGACCTAGACAGATATAAACAAGGCTTACCAAGTACATGACTCCAACCTGATGATGTCAGGCCTGACCCCCCCAGTCCCTTCCACCTTAGACCACCTCACGTACAGAGATCCTCAAGCTCCTAAACAAACTAAACTCTGATAGTTCACAGGGATTTGATTTCCCTCCCTCCCAGATTCCTCAAGATTAGTGTCTCTGCAATCACTTACCCTGTTGCACTGTTAATCAATAGGTCCTTCCTCTCCAGCATCATACCTGATAAATGGAAAACAGCAATAGTGGTCCCTATTCACAAGATCAGCCCAGCTAACCTTACAGAAAGCAACAGATCAATATCAATACTGTGTCCTCTGGCTAAAATTCAAGAAATAATACTCTATAATCAGTTATACTCCTTTTTAGAATTGAAAAATGCCCTTACCGTCTCACAGCGTTGCTTCCAGAAACCACATGGGATGGAATCTGCTTTCGTAATGGTTACCGCGGATATCTATCAAGCTATGGATCAGATGTGTGTGACTGGGGCCATATTTGTCAATCTCACAAAAGCATTTGACCTTGTAAATCACCGACTACTCCTATCAAAACTCAACAGACTTGGTCTTGACTCTAATACCCTTTCTTGGCTTTCTAATTATCTGTCCAATTGGCTACAATGCATCAAATGGGCTGACATTACCTCTCCCCTGGCACACATCACAGAAGGGGGCCCCCAGGAGTCAGTCTTGGGTCCTCTGTTATTCTCCATATTTATCAATGAGCTACCTAGCAACTGTGGTGATACGATGCTACAACTATATACAGACAATGCTATTCTATATAGATCAGATAAATGTACCTCCTCCATCAAGTCAGACCTTGAAACAGGATTTCTGGATACTCAAAGCCTGGTTCAAACAAAACCTATTAGTTCTCCATACTGAAAAAAACAAAAACTATGCTGTTCCGACACACTTCCTTTGACTTGTCCACCCAACAACCCTTTGTAATCAACACCTCTACAGGCACGACTCTCAAGGAAGTGAACTCCTTTGTATATTTAGGAGTAACCCTGGATAAAAATCTATCCCTCAAAGCACATACTCATAGAACTATCAAGTTCACACATCAAAAACTGGGCCTACTATACCGAATTGCCCCTTACCTGACCCCTCAATCTCAGAGAACACTTGTGTCTATAACATTACTCCTGGGTCTCTTTTACAGACCTCTCTACTTCACTTGGCCAAGTCATCTATACTGTCCAAATTAAGGCAAACCTACCACAGAATCACCTGCTGCACCACAATAACACCTGTTCAAGCACACCACTGTGATGTCCTCAAAGCCCTAGGATGACTGTCCTTCAAGGCTAAGCTTGACTTCCCCCTACTTCATATTATGTTCAGACTCATCCACCTTCCCTCCCCACCTATCCTTACTAACATGCTCACCCTGCAACCTATCCCTAGGACCCTTCTCTCCTTCCACTTTCCTTTGCTAAGCCTTTCCAAGATTTGTCTAACCATAGGCAGGTAATCCTTCCCCTTTCTAGCACCCCAAAAATGGAACTACCTCCCGCACAGACTGCTCTCCTGCACATCCCTTCCCCAGTTCAAAAGATGCTTTAAAGAACTCTTCTTTCCCCCACCAATCTGCACCTGTTACTAGCTCTCATCCCCCCACCTAATCTTTACCCTCTACTCTGCCTCCTTTTATGTCACCCTCTCAAGTTCTACTCCTCTTTTCCTTCATCTTTCTGTAAACTCTATTTTGGCATTGTAATATAGTCTATATATACTATGTACTTACTCTTCCCTCATGACCTTATCTTGGCTCATACCTAATCTGTGTTGTGCTCATGACTGATTCATTATTTATACTCTGTAAGTCCCTATCCTTGTTATGCCTGTAAATAACTGACCACGGCACTTATGTACTGATTGTTGGCAAACATTTTAATGTCTGTAATTAATTTCATCTTGGCACTTTAGGACTGATTGTGAGCAGCCTCTACTCTGCTGAATATTCTCTGTAACTACTTTTCTGTTTTTAACCCAATAGCAAACATTATTCTGTATATTATTCTTTGTAACTGCTTTTCCAGTTCTAAACTTGTTTTCATTCTTACTGGAATTGTATTTCCCCAGGTAGCCCCTGAAAAAGAGATATGTCTATCTCAGTGAGCCTACCCAGCCATCAAAAATAAAAAAAAAATAAAAATTAAAAGAAGCTGGAAATAGAACACAGAGAACAATGGGCCAGATACAGAACTTACTGTATGGTGGAAAGAAAGGCAGTTTTAAGCTAAAACAAGGTAAAACACAAGTAACAAATGATGTGTTATATATCAAACGCATAATGGGTTACAGTAGAATAACACATTTATCTACTTACATTAGTGGTAAGACCTTTATAATTTGTGAGTTATGGGTTTTACCACTTACTAGTAGAAATAAATGTGTAATTCCACTGCAATCCATTATGTATTCCTGATAGATAGATAGATAGATAGATAGATAGATAGATAGATAGATGACAGACCAGAGAGACAGAGAGACAGACAGATAGATAGACAGATATTATAGTGGTGTGGCAGCACCACTATCATTAGGGTTGAGCAGGGGTTTCTATGTTAAACCTTAAAGTTTGCACTTTTATATCTTAGAACTGTTTAACAGATTTGTACAAAATCTTGCATGTATGATCTTGTTGGATAGATATCTTGACATGCCAATTTTTCTTCTGGTTAAATGTGTGGATTCTGAGATGTGGATAGCAGAAAAATGCAAAAATCATTTTTTTTGCTGTTTTTTTTTATAATCGACAGTTTGGAGTTTTACTCTGAAATTTTCAGGGTAGAAAGGGCTTGGCCCACAGACGTGCCTTTCACTAGCTTGGTGAAAAAATATGAATACGTTACAAAGTTATTAAACTTTAAAATGTCAGTTTCTGAGCATGCTCAGTAAGCACTTCAAAATGGCTGTATGAAGTTTTTGTATGGGGTCAATCCTTTTTCATGAGGGAAAAATACTTTTTCGTATGGCTACCATTTTATTTTTTACTCTTTAAACTTACAAACATTTAAAGTACACAAAAATAATGACTATTTAAAGAAAAATCACTTGCAACTAGCAAAATGGGACCTGGTTAGCTAGATTCTAGTGTTTGTTTTTTTCCTAAACTTGCAAGAAATACATTTTCTGGGCACCCAAAATCCAGGGTGCCCAGTTTAGTGAGAAGAGCCATTCACTCATGTTCTCTGTATGAGAAGAGTGGGACTTTCTTGACTTCTGCAGCTGCAACTTCTGCAGTTTCCAACCCTAACACCCCACCCCCAAGGTTCCCACTCCACCAGCCCCATACCCCCACCCTCCACACACCAACAGGCATCAGGGCATGCCATTGGTCATCAAGCCTAACTCTCACCCCATTGTCCTATACTGTAGCATGTAAGATTCTTTACACATGGAATGGGGTAAGAGTTAGGCCTGATGGTCCATGGCACACCCCAATGCCTGTTGGTGTGTGAAGGATGGGGCATGGAGGTGGGGTGGTGTAGTGGGAACCCTGGGGGTGGGGCATTAGTATTGGAAACCCTAATGCCTCATTTCTGTGCTTTTGTTGCTATGGTATTCACCCTAACCGACGCACGAACAAAATTTTTGCAACTAATTTCTTCACTTTTTGAGGTAGCAGAATAGTATCCTAATTTTACTGTGGAAGCACAGCGTCCTTTGGACCTTGTGCTCCCGTTCCTCCTTTGAGATAGCACAATAGTATCCGTATGTCACAGTAGGAGTACAGGGTCCTTAGGGACCCTGCACCCCATCCCTCCATCGAGAGAGTACAACAGTGTCCATATCTCATGGTGGGAGTGCAGGGTCCTTCAGACCCTGTGGTCCCATCCCTCCATCCAGATAGTACAGCAATATCCATATGTCACAGTGGGAGTGCAGAGTCCTTCAGACCCTGCACTCCAGTCCCTCCACAGATGCACATATGTATGTAGCAGTGGAAACACAGGGATCTGTGGCCACTGAGCTTCCACACATAAAGTTACGAGCAGGCGTAGTGAAATTGCAACAAAAAGTCATAACTGTGCCATCTTAAATAATTTTCACCCCATATGTTCAACATAACCTTCTTTTCACCTCTCCACATGTAACCAGTACAGAAAAGTTTCAAATCCCTGTTGAAATGTAATTTCACGCAACAATAATGTTGTTTTGCACCACAAGTGTGGGAAAATATTTTTGTCAGGATTTGAAAAATTACAGCTGTACTATTCATGAGGTGGTGTGGAAAAATGATAATGTTAAAAATCTGGAGTGAAAATATGTCAAATTGGCAAAGTAACGAGTGTGCATAGAAACTGCACAATGCACGCTCATAATGCAGTCAATTTTTGGAATGTTTTCATCAAATTTTCAACATGGGCTTCTTGGGACCTCCCCTTATGAACAGTGCAACTGTGATTTTGTTAATCTGTCCCAAAAATTGATTTCGCACAGCAACTGTGCTATTCTGCACCACAGGTGCGAAAACACACTCTGGGCAAGATGTGAAAAATGACAGGTGGACTGTTCCTAAGAAGGTGTGAAAAAATGGGAATGTTGAAAATCAGGAGTGAAAATATAAAAAATTGAAGAAGTTAAAAGTGTGTGTAAAAACTGTGCAATGCATGCTCATAATATGGTCATTTTATGCCTTTTTTTCACCAAATTTGCAACATGGCCTTTTTGGGACCCCACCTCATGAACAGTGGCACTGTCATCTCATTACTCAGTCTCGAAAGGTGATTCCATGCAGTGACCAAGAAATCCCGCCCTTCAGGACAGAGAAACAAAATAACCAGTGCCACTGTTCAAAGCTAGTCAAAATTCTTCCTGTTGAAAATTTGACCAAAATCCCTAAAACTGGCCAAGATATCAACATAAGTTGAAACCCCTCATTGACTCCCATTATACGGCTTACCTTGATTCCTCAAATCGCAGTTCGGCTTTGAAGAGTGCAGATGTATCCCCGGTCCTGAGAGGATTGCTGCTCCCAACCTCCGGAGGTAAGTATGTGGTAAGGAGGTGTGGGGAGGTGGGTGTGCAGAGGGATGGTGGGGAGGGGGGAGTGGAGGGACCATTTTCTTTGTTGCAGGTGAAAAAAAAGACATTGGGGAACAGTTTTCTTTATTTACAGGTAAACCTGTATTAAAACTAATTTGGGCACACTGGGGTGGGCTCCCAGTGTGCCACATGAGTTGGAAGGATTGGAATCATGATGGCAACAGGGGGATTGGGTACCTCCATCAGCAATAAAAGTGGGCTGGGGGGCATCCAACACTGGGAGTGGGCATCCTGGTGTCAGAAAGTTTAAAAAAAAACATTTATCTCAGCACATCTGGGTGGTCTCCAAGTGTGCCACAATACTGGGGGGATACACACTGACATGAGGATTGGGCATCCCAATGTCGGTGCTAAAAATAGGAATGGGGGTCAGAATAGTTTGATGCAGGACCCTGCATTGAAAATATCACAAATTTTGATGCAGGATTCTGCATCAAAGAAAAGACATCAGGAGACATTTTTCTTTATTTTTACAGGGTTAAAAATAATGTAGGGCACACTGGGATGGGCTCCCAGTGTGCCAAATAAGTGTGTGTGTGTGTTTGGGGGGACACATACTGACATGGGGACTGGGCACCCCATGTTGGTGTAACTTTTTTTACCAAACTGTGAACAAAGCAGGTCTTTCTTGACTCTGCAGCCAACAGCATGAGTTCCAGCTGTGGTTGCAGAAGTCAGAAAAATACTGCTCTTCTCATACAGAGAACATGCTACAAGCCATTCTCTATAAACTGGCACCTGACAAAAAAAAATTATTTGGAGCCAGCTCAAAACAAAAAAAAATCAGAATACACCTGAAGGGGTCCTCTTTCGCTGTGTTCAGATGTTTTCTTTTCTTTTTTAAATGTTCGGTACTTCAAAATCCTCATTAAGTGGCAAAGAAGATGGCGGATGCAACAAAGCTCAATCGATTGAACAACTTTGAATTTTGGGCAAAATACCTGCCTTCTTTGCAAAAAGAAGCTGCTATTTTGAGCAAAGTACTCTTATTCTGCGAAAAATATATTTTTCGTGCCTGACATATACATTTTCCCATGGGAAATAATGGGAAAATTTAAAATGTACTATCTTTTGAACCTATTAATATTTTGTCACCAAACCTTTAAAAGGCACATTTGTGACCCAAAAGCTTTCTTCCCTGAAAATTTCAGACCGAAATCTAAAGCTGTGTCTGAGATCCAGGATGACAAAGAAATGTTAAAAAAACCCAGATTTTTATGTTTGTTTAACTCTTTATATCTCAGACACTACTCAATAGGTTCCCACAAAACTTGGCAGGTCAAGTGACCAACACCTAGAGATTACACAAGCTGCATTTCATGCAAATACAGAGAACGGTTCCAAAGTTATTAAGGTTCAAAGTTTGGACTTTAACATAGAAGTGCAGTTAGGCTTGAAGTGACAAAAGTAGGGAAATGAGACATTAGGATTGACACTCTAACACCACCCCCACACCCTACCACCCCATCCTCACTGACCATAGACCAACAGGTTATGGGGTGTGCCTTGGGGTCATCAGCCCTGACTTTCACCCCATTCCATGTGTAACAAACCTCATATGATACAGTATAAGAGAATGGGGTGAGAGTTAGGCCCGATGACCCCAAGGCACACCCTGTAACCTGTTGGTTTGTGATCGGTGGGGTGGGGTGAGGTGATAGGGTGTGGGTGGCTGTTAGGGCGTCAACCCTAATGCCTCATTTTACTACTTTTGTCACTTCAACCCTAATTGATACATTAATGAAGTTTTTTTGCAATTAATTTCCTTACTTTTTGAGAAAGTGTAATATAACCAGTAACTGGTATGTGTTGGTGGGAACATGGGCCCTCTGGGCCCCACGCTCCCTTCAAGCTGCCCATTTTTGCATAATGATATGCATATGTGGGAGCATGGGCCCTATGGGCCCTGCACTCCCACTTACACATAACTATGGAGCCATACAACAACCCTAAAGGGCTGAAAAGGAACCCTTGTAGCACTAATTTGCCAATATCTCAGTAACCATAGCAACTAAGAAAAAAATTCCACAGGAGTTGTAACCATGACTTTGAAACCTCCATGTGTGCTGTGAAGTAAGCTGCCAGGAGTGAAATATCAATATCTCACATCACTTCCATGATACAGGCACCGAAATGCGCTGTGGACACCGCAATGTTATCCTAATGAAAACAATCTGAGCTTTGTAATGGTATATCTTTGGAACCAATGACATTTCTTGCACCTAAACAGCATAATTCACATCTCTGGGACACCCCCTTTATACCCTGCAAATTTCAAGCCAAAAGACCAAACCATTTATTTGCAGTGCACTGGAACATTTTTAACATTCCTAGTTCATGAGGTGGCAAAATCCTCATTCACAAGGTCAATCCCCATTCGCGAGCTTTCAAAATCATCGTTCGGTAGAATTCCTTGTGCAAAAGATATTGGCCATCTGGTCTGGAAATTACAATCAAGGAATTTGTCAGTCACAGAAGGGGATCAACACGTGAAAAGGGATTTTGACAGCTCACGAACAGGAATTTTGTCACCTTGTGAAAAGAGGATTTAAAAAACCAATCCCCTTTCATGAGCTGTCAAAATCCCCTTTTGCGAAGTGACAAAATCCCTGTTCGTGAGCAAATCCTTGTTCGCGAGAAGGGCCATCTGGTCTGGAAATCACTATCAAAGATTCTGTCAGCTCGTGAAAGGGGATTGGCTCATGAAAGGGAATTTTGACAGCTTGTGAAAAGGGGACCGACACACAAAAGGTGATTTGGACAGCTCACGAACAGGAATTTTGTCACCTTGTGAAAAGAGGATTTAAAAATACAATTCCCTTTCATGAGCTGTCAAAATCCCCTTTTGCTAGTCGATCCCCTTTCACAAGGCGACAAATTCCCTGTTCACGAGCCAATCCTTGTTCGTGAGAAGGGCCATCTGGTCTGAAAATCATGATCAAGGATTTTGTCTGCTCATGAAAGGGGATTAGCTCATGAAAGGGGACTCTGACAGCTCTCGAAATGGATTCAAAAAAACAATCTCCTTTCACAAGGTGACAAAATCCCTGTTCACGAGAGAATCCTTGTTTGTGAGAAGGGACATCTGGTCTGGAAATCACAACTGAGGATTTTTTCAGCTCACGAAAGGGGATTGTGACTGCTCGCGAAAGGGGAATTTGACAGCTCATGAAATGGGATTCAAAAAACTAATTCCCTAATGCGAGCTGTCAAAATCACCTTTTACAAGCTGATCCCCTTTCACGACATGACAAAATTCCTGTTCATGAACTAATCCTTCTTCATGAGATAGGGCCATCTGGTCTGGAAATCGCAATCAATGATTTTGTCAGCTCATGAAAGGGGATTGGCTCGTGAAAGGGGATTTTGTCACTTCTCAAACAAGGATCAGAAGTGAGTGACAAACAGGGAATGTTTAAATTTAAAATGGCCATTTTTCGAACAGAATGAAGCAAACCAAAGCCATGGGTTTGTAGAAGGCATCATCCTGCACAAAACCCACGCTTACATTGCAAGAGAACACATCTGTGGGGCAAACTACAACATTTTGTTTGTGGGGAAAAATGAAAACAAGATGGCGGCTCACAGAAGAGGAATTTTCTCCTCACAAATGGGGATTTTACAAATCCCCAGTAGTGAGGTGACAAAATCCTTGATCACAAGCCCAATCCTCTTGCAAAACATATATATAAATCTAAGACTGAACCGAGCATGCTCAGACCCCTAAAATTCAAAATTAAATAACTTTGGAATGGATTAATATGTTTTCACCAAACCAATGCTGGATTGTTTGTTGAGCAAACCTATTTCTACCCTGAAAATTGCAGACCAAAATACCAAATGGTGTGGCCACAGCGCAATGGGCAAAAATCTGCAAAAATGGGCAAACAAAAAGTGAAAAATGCATTTTTTGGTGCTTTGCTGCACGAAAACTGCAAATCTAATCAAAATGCAACTTGGCAAATCAAGAGATCTGCCATATGAGACCACACATTCTGAATTTCATGTAAATCCATTGAACTGTTGCTAAGTTATTAATGTGCAAAATTTGGAGTTTAACATTAAACTGCCAACTCAACCCTAACTATAGAGGCACAACTGTGCCTACATATATCATATCATCAAGCAACACAAAAAGTAGTTATTTTTCTTTCTTTTTATGTATCAATCTCATTTTTAGGAGACAGTTGTACAAAAATTCTACAGTGATTCATTAAGACAAAATCTAATTAAATAAAAGTCCATCAACACCCTTTCTGTGCAAAATGCACTTGCCATTGAAATATCCATGTACACATTGCCACTGCAGTATAACACTTTTTCAATTTTTAAAAACTTCAAGATTAAAGTGCAAAGTATTATGCAAAACCGATACTAGGTAACTGACAGCTTTGTACCAGTTCTGAACTGTAGAAAAATGCTGCTCAGATTACAATACAGTACTTGTCCTAGTGCAAGAAAAAGGCACATCCAACTGATAAGGGCTTACAAAGAAATCCTGCTTCATATGCTACATAATTAAAGTGAAGTACAGACAAATAATTAACAATGTTAATATGGTGCAAAACTGATTTTTGGGTAGTGTATTTTCAGACTGTGAAAATGCTTGAAAAAAGGGCTATAATTTCAGTTGTTCCTTGTTGTCAAACATGTATTCAGTGTGAGGAAATAATGCATACATAAGCTATGAGAAACAAAAAATGCATATGCTGTAATATATATCAGTATTCTAGCAATCACTTCAAAAATGGAAGAAAATGGAGCTAATGGCTAAAAAGCTCTTTGCCGTATAAATAAGTGCATCTGCATCATCACAGAGAAAGGGAGGGATTACCACCCTGTATCGGGATGTACCCAACCACCCAGTAACTTGGACAGAGAGAAACTAGAAACACTGCATGGATCCACAAATGCATTAATTTAACAGTATACTTGTGGTTTTGCACTGTTGTGAGAACCCCCCCCCCCATTTAAAACTAAGAGTCTTCATTGATCTGAAGCTCCAAAAAGAGCAAATAAAAATAAATTGCTTGCAGCTTGCACAATTTATGTCCTTAGTATATTCCTTGGTACATTCCTTCAGTATTAACTAGAATGTTTGGAGTGGAAAGAAACAGTCTGCAAAAACTGCCCCATAGTGGTTATATGAAACTGTGCCACTCTCATACAGAAAATGGAAAGGATTGACACTATAGTGCATGAGCATGATGTGTGTATACTGGGGTGACCTATGAGCTTGATCACAAAGGGATGCTGGAGTCCTGAGCAGATTTACTAAGGCACTTTTTTAATATGATTTTCAAGTGACTAAAAAGCTACTGACGCCTCAAAGAAAACTTTAAAAAACATAATAAAGTAAAATTCTGCTTGCATTCCATTTATATTTTATATATTTCTCCTCTCCATAATTCATTACCAAGGAAATTTGTATGAATATATGATCTTTATCCCTTCAAGTTCATGTTGAGTTCATTTGCCTCTATAGCTTACTCCCTACTTCAAGTCATAATCCTCTGTTGTGACATCACCATCTGTTGCTATGGGAGTAACTGTGAGGTCACAAGTAGTGCTTCATTACTTCAGGTAGGGAGAAAGCAGTAGGAATAGATGACCTCTTCAGGAGTAAAGATCCTGTTTTCATACAAATGACCTCACTACTAAATAATGTGAAGGAGGAATACAGAACGAATGGGAAATACAAGCTGGACAGTGCCTAAATATTATGTTCTGTTAAAGTTATCCCAAATGTGTCACCAGCTCTTAAAGGTTTTTTGAACCCTCTACAGGTGAGGTTTAAGTCAAGCAGCTGCTTATGAGCAATCTCACTCTGTGGGCCCAACTCTTACAGCATTATAACTTTGTGGTCAGTTGCAGAAAAATATATTACTTTCAAATGGCCAGAGGCAAATCTAATCGAATACTGTCACACACCTATATATATATATATATATATATATATATATATAGGTGTGTGGACAGTATTCGAGAGACTGGATGTGCACTTAAAATAAGGTCTGTATTTTACTCATAATTTATTAAAAATACAGAATTTGTGCCCTGTATTGTTGCCAATATGGTCAAGAGATAGTGTGCATAAAAAAAGGGTGTATGTATTTTTATTTTATTGTGGCAGCATTTTAATAATGAAAATAGCCTTAAAAAAGCAGACATTTTGTGACATGGCTGTGCTACACATCTTGGGAGACCATTAAATTTACTGTTTTTAAAGCACAATACTGAAGGGTTTTTTTTAATGGATAGAGTAGACGTATAACTGTCCCCCAGTGATTATTGATTTTTTGCAGATGTAATTACATTTACATGATACCACATGTAATTTATTATTTTTGTGCATTACATGTGGTGTCTTATATAGCTGCATTGTTTCTTTTGTTTATTCTGCCTTTATGCTTTGTGGGTTTTTTTTCAGTGCCAGTTCACATTGCTTAATGTGCTTCCCCCACACAAGTCTGCAATCTTAATGCAGCGGTACATAGAGCCTGCTAGGGGCAGCAACATCAAAAGCTGTAGCTCTTTCTGTTTTGTCCTCTGGTACCCACATGGCCGATGATGTTGGTATTGGTCCAAACAGCCAGGAACTAGAAGTGACATCGGTATTCGGTTTTGGTACTCTGGCTCTAAGCAAAACTGTTCTCTTCCTGCTGCTTCTCCCAATCGCCATTCTTAAAAATAGGGAGAATGAAGCGTCATCCATTTTAAATCTGAAGTGCTGCATGGGAGTTTGGACGGTATCAGAGGTCTCCAGTCACTAGAAAACATGATCCTCAGCATTCTGCTACAAAACAGTGAGTTAAAATTCTGGGAGGCATATTAAATAGTGACTGGCTAAAGTGCAGCAGTTGTTCTGTGTCATTTTAGGGGCAGAAAAACTAAAGTATTCACCTCAGGACTTCATGGTCCTGCTGTCTGTAAAGGGCTCCTCTTCAAAACAGGATTGGATTAGTGGGTTGTGTAGCATAATGAGTATATTTTAAAGTTTTGTTTTGGAAGTATATCAGCAGAACTTTCCTCTGGTTCTGGCACTGTGTGAATGGGGCATATTAAATAATATATTTTAAAGTTGTATTTGGGAAGAATATCAGCAGAACTTTCCTCTGGTACTGGCAGTGTTTAAATGGGGCATATTAAATAGCATATTTTAAAGTTTTGTTTGGGAAGCATATCAACAGAACTTTTCTCTGGTGCTGGCACTGTTTAAATGGGGCATATTATATACTATCTGGTTATAGTGCAGCAGAAATACAAAATGACACATGCCCCCATAATGTAAAGCATCATTGGATGTATATGCAAATCACCACATAATATATAGTGCAGCAGTTTTGTTGTGTCATCTTTGGGAGCAGAAAAGTTAAATTTGTGTGTTCTCTCATGGTCCAGTTGTTTGTGAAGGGCCCCTCTTCAAAATGGGGCTGTGCATATATGTGACCAGCCTAATCAAATAGAGTTTTGTTTGTGATTTATAGCATTTTGTTTACTATCCATCCAGCGGGTTTTCATTATATAATTTGATTTTTTTCAGAATATTGTTAATATTGGTGAACTTTCTCCTGGTGATGGCTTTAATCATGTTTAAAGGGGGAAAACAGCACCTGTGGGGTTCCTACTGGTAAATTTTGAGAATGTGTGTTTATCGAATGAGTGCTGCACCTGATGATGTGATGATGTCTTTATTTTAGATGTGTGTATGTGGAATGAATATAAAAGCTGCACTCTTAACATGTTTTAAATGAAAACAAAATGCAATTTGTGTGAGATGCTTGTAATTTTTGGAAAGAAAGGGTGATGCTGGGTCTGGTTAAGGTGTGTGTATGTTATTTTAAAATGAAAAAGTCGCATTTCTTGATGTAAGATTATAAAGGAGCATTACTGTATTGTCATACTGAACTAGGGGATCAGGTGTGGGTGGTGGCATAATATGTTGGAACTGTTTGAGATAAAAAACTACAGCAATTAAGGCCTACCTCAGAAATGTTGCTCATGGCATTGGTCAGTTCATTTGGGGTGATGGGGGGATACCATGTGTAGGAGTGAGACTGCTTCTAAACTAGACATCAAGTGGTGACATAATATGTTGGAACTGTTTAAAAATAAAAAATACAGCACTTGTGCCTATCTCAAAATGGCTGCTCAAGGCATGCCGGGGGTACCATGTGTAGTAATCTGGTCATTGCCTGGTTTTAATAGTGCCTGTAGGGCAACATCAGGGGTTTGGATTCACCTGGCAAAAACATTTTCCTGATTTATTTATAATGAGACCATTTCTAAATTAGATGTCAAGGGATGGCACAATATGTTGAAGCTGTTTAAAAATAAAAAATGCAGCACTTGGGCTTACCTCAAAAAGGCTGCTCATGGCAGCCTTTTTGAGGTAAGCCCAAAAAGGCTGCTCATGGCATTGCTTAGTACATTCAGGGGTATGGGAGGGATACCATGTGTAGTAATCTGGTCATTGCCTGGGTGTACTAGTGCCTGTTGGGCAATGTCAGTGGTTTGGATTCATCTGGCGAAAATATTTTCCTGATTTATTTATAATGATACTGCCTATAAATTTAACATCAAATGTTGGCATAATATCTTGGAACTGTTTGAAAATAACAAAAAATATATCATCTGGGCCTAACTAAAGCACTTTGGATGTGGCATTCCATGTGCAGTAGTATAAGAACACCACGGTAGCGGCATCCCTGTGATGCACATGGTGGTAAGCACAGGGTGGGCCCGTGTGATATTTTGGAATCATTTTCCCCCACAATGGCTGGCATGGGGTTGCCAGGAGGCATCATGCATCACCCACATCTACAGTTATCAATATCATACAGCTTGCCTGGGTGCTTTCTGGTTGTTTACTGTGGTTGGACCTGCCCTCGGTCTGGCTCTGCGGAGGTACAGTGATGTCAAAATGACCACTGATGTGGCTCAGGCCCACTGCATAACATCCTGCTGTCTCTGGCCTTGCCTTTGCTTGTTCATGGGGCACTTTGGTGTATTGCTTTGACATGTAGAGCAGTTTGGATGTGGCATTCCACTTGCAGTACAAGGGCCCTGCAGCAGTGGCCTCCCTATGATGCACATGGTGGTGAGCACAGGGTGGGCCCATGTGATATTTTGGAAACATTTTCCCCACAAAGGCCAGCACGGGGTTGCCAGGGGATGTCATGCAGCTCCCACATCTGCAGTTATCAGTACCAAACTGCTTGCCTGGGTGCTTTCTGTTTTTTAACTGTGGTTGGGCCTGCCCTTGGTCTGGCTCCGTGGAGGTACGGTGATGTCAGAATGACCACTGATGTGGCTCAGGCCTGTTGTGTAACATCTAGCTGTCTCTGGCCTTGCTGACATCATTTTCCCCACAATGGCCTGCACTGGGTTGCCAGAGGACATCATGCAGTGTCTGCATCTACAGTTATCAGCACGCAACAGCTTGCCTGGGTGCTGTCTGGTTGTTAACTGTGGTTGGGCCTGCCCTCAGTCTGACTTCACAGAGGTATAGTGATGTTAAAATGACCCCTGATGTGGCTGAGGCCTACTGTATAACATCCAGTTGTGTCTGGCTGTGCCTTTGCTTGTTCATAGGGAACCTTGGTGTATTGTTCTGACTTGTAGAGCAGTTTGGATGTGGCATTCCACATGCAGTACAAGAACATCACAGTAGCAGGATCCCTGTGATGCACATGGTGGTAAGCCCATGGGCCTGTGTGATATTTTGGCATCATTTTCCCCAAAAAGGGCTGGCATGGGGTTGTGAGGGGGGCATCATGTGTCACCTGCATCTATAGTTATCAGTGCCAAACAGCTTGCTTGGGTGCTTTCTGGTTGTTAACTGTGGTTGGGCCTGCCCTTGGTCTGCCTCAGTGGAGGTACAGTGATGTCAAAATGACCCCTGATGTGGCATGGTACTTATCAATGTGTTTTGGCTGTTTGGTTGCTAATAAGCCACTAATAAAAGTTGTACCTTGTATTTTGCATGTTGCATTGCTACTGCGGTGTCCGCGTTACCTAAAGTAGTAGTATGCAACAGAGATGGTCACATAATAAATCAAGTGCAACAAAGTGATTTGTTCATGTTTATCTTTCTGCTTAATGTCCAGCTTAACTGTGAAAGGCATATAGACTGGGCATAAACAGTATAAGCATGAAGTAATGACACTTTGGTACCTCTTAGCGACACATAAGTATGAAAGAACATCAAATCATTAAATGTTGGAAACTAATACACCTAAATAGAAGACAGAGACACTGCATTGGAAAATTTAATTTATTACTAGAAATGGAAAATAATGCATAATGGACATTGGGTTGCCTACAAAAGGAGATTCCATGTCATAATTAACGGTGCCATTTTTTCAAACTTAGAAACACAGAACTGTCTTTATATTTTGTATTATGCAACTGCCACATATAGACATTAAAATTAAGGTTGAGTCATGCCTAATTATAAAACTTTTTTTGAGTGTATGAATGTCACACTTTGTCTCTCAAATATATATATATATATATATATATATATATATATATATATATATGAGAGAGAGAGATCTATATATAGTTATATATATATATATATATATATATATATATATATATATATATATATACAATACACACAATGGGGTTGAGAGCTATTCCAGTGGAATAAATGGAGATATTCTCAGTGGAGTGAGATATATTCCATTTAGCCATACTCTGCTGATGTCACCTCACTCACTCACTCAAGCTAGCATTCTAAATGAAAGTGCTTCAGAAATCAGTTTCTGTTTCTCACTGAAGCCTGCAATGTACTGAGTTAGCATTGCAAAACACACTTACCTGTGTCCCATGGTTTCTAACACTCCTAGCCCATTACTGTGCTAATCTCAACTTCAGAACAACCAGAATTCTAAAGGAAACTCCTTTACAAAGCAGTTTCTCTTTCTCAGAGCAAGCTGCAACTATCTCAATTAGAACTGCAGAACACAATCACCTGTTTCCCACAGTGTTTCTAACAATCCCAGCCCATTCAGAAACACTCCTACACCCTCAGATCATACACAAACAGTGCCTCAGTACAGCCTGGAGGTTAGAGTAATGAGTTCTGAACAAGCTTGGTACATTCAGCAGACCAGACCTGGGTTTGATTCTCATAACCTCCACTTGCATACTGTGTGACTCTGAACAAGTCACTTAACTGCCCAGTGCTCCCAAGTCACTCCTAAAAACTCACTTAATTACCAAAGGAAAAAAAGCACACAGAAACAGCAAAACATAACAACACTTCTTAAGCTCCTACCCCATTGTATAAATAGCACACGTGATGTGCAGATCATGTGCTATGGGAAATATCCTCACTCCTGCAGACTTCAGCACTCATGAGAATACAGAGCTCACTCTGCAGGAGTGAGAATATTTCCCATATCACACTCCTACCCATCATGTATCCCTATATATTTATACAATAGGGGTGAGCTTCTAGAGTGTGATAAATGGAGATATCTTCACTGGAGTGTGATAAATGACAATGACATCAGCACAGTGATGATAAATGCCATTTATCCAAACTGTGCTGATGTCACGATTCAATCACTACAACCTGCATTCTAAATGAAAATACTTTACCAAACAGTTTCTCTTTCTCACTGAGGCCTGCAAGTTATTTAATTGGCACTGCAAAAGACACTCACCTGTAGCCCATAGTGTTTCTGAGACTCTCAGTCCATTAATGTGCTGATCTCAGCTTCACTACAGCCTGCATTCTAAATGAAAGTGACTTTACAAAACAGTTTTTCTTTCTCACTAAGGCCTGCAAGTTACTCAATTAACATTGCAAAAGACACTCATCTGTGTCCCACAGTGTATCTGAGACTCCCAGCCCATTCAGAAAAACTGACACGCACTCAGACCACACACAGAAAGAGCAGAAAGCACACAGAAACAGGAAAAGAACACAGGGAAAACAGAACAACATTTCTGTAGCACCCGCTCCTATTTTATAAATAGCACACATGATGTACAGATTGCTGTGGAAAATATTTTCACTCCTGCAGAGTGAGCTCTGGATACTCTCACTCATGCCTTCGGCACTCATGAGTATATCTCCCACGAGGCTTTACATTATGGTGGTATCTGTAATTTTGTATTTCTTGGAAACCTGACTTTGTTGCCAATGCCCTTTACAGGTAACCCTTGTCTTAGTGAGTTCTTTGTTTTAATAAAAATAAGAAACACAATCATTTATCACCTGTAGGCTATAAAGCCCTTTTCTGATACCATACAGTTTTATTTAAACCTACACATATTACAGTAGGGTATTCCAAATTTATGACTTCAGAATTCAGTAATTTAATTATTAATTAATTTTAATTATTATTTATTTTTAACCAGGAGAGACACACTAAGCTGAAAACTTGTTTACAGGTGTGACCTGAGAGCACAAGGAAGTTAAGTGACTTGCTCAGCATCGCACAGCATGCAAGTGGGGCTGTATGATTCAAACCCAGGTCTCCAGATTTGCAGCTCAGACTCTTAAACCACTGTGCTATACCGCCACCCAAACATTTACCCCCCCAAATATTACATACAAAAAACAATTATAATGAAATAAAATTAAAATTAAAATATTTGTTCACTATTCAACTAATGAAAGCAAATGTCTTGCTGAAGTCACAGGAATATAATCAGTTTTGTGCATATACTGTTAGCAAAGCCAGATTCTTCTACAGAGCCAGTATGATGTCTCAAAAATTCCTGAAGGGAAGATTCATTAGTGAAAGAGAAAGTTTTGTCCTCAAAATGACTCACAGCTTTACTGGTTTTAATAATGCCACTTGTTCTCTGAGTTCTAACAGAGTAGGTTGAAAGTTAAGCAACTGGCATCAATGCCTTTGAGTATCCCCCAGAAAAATCAGGATAACAAGATACTTTGAAGCCCTCATATTCAAATTTAGATTTGCCTCTGGCCATTTGAAAAGTAATATATTTTTCTGCAACTGACCACAAAGTTATAATGCTGTAAGAGTTGGGCCCACAGAGTGAGATTGCTCATAAGCAGCTGCTTGACTTAAACCTCACCTGTAGAGGATTCGAAAAACCTTTAAGAGCTGGTGACACATTTGGGATAACTTTAACAGAACATAATATTTAGGCACTGTCCAGCTTGTATTTCCCATTCGTTCTGTATTCCTCCTTCACATTATTTAGTAGTGAGGTCATTTGTATGAAAGCAGGATCTTTACTCCTGAAGAGGTCATCTATTCCTACTGCTTTCTCCCTACCTGAAGTGATAAAGCACTACTTGTGACCTCACAGTTACTCCCATAGCAACAGATGGTGATGTCACAACAGAGGATTATGACTTGAAGTAGGAAGTAAGCTATAGAGGCAAATGAACTCAACATGAACTTGAAGGGATAAAGATCATATATTCATACAAATTTCCTTGGTAATGAATTATAGAGAGGAGAAATATATAAAACATACATGGAATGCAAGCAGAATTTTACTTTATTATGTTTTTTAAAGTTTTCTTTGAGGCGTCAGTAGCTTTTTAGTCACTTGAAAATCATATTAAAAAAGTGCCTTAGTAAATCTGCTCAGGACTCCAGCATCCCTTTGTGATCAAGCTCATAGGTCACCCCAGTATACACACATCATGCTCATGCACTATAGTGTCAATCCTTTCCATTTTCTGTATGAGAGTGGCACGGTTTCATATAACCACTATGGGGCAGTTTTTGCAGACTGTTTCTTCCCACTCCAAACATTCTAGTTAATACTGAAGGAATGTACCAAGGAATATACTAAGGACCTCAAATTGTGCAAGCTGCAAGCAATTTATTTTTATTTGCTCTTTTTGGAGCTTCAGATCAATGAAGACTCTTAGTTTTAAATGGGAAGGGGGTTCTCACAACAGTGCAAAACCACAAGTATACTGTTAAATTAATGCATTTGTGGATCCATGCAGTGTTTCTAGTTTCTCTCTGTCCAAGTTACTGGGTGGTTGGGTACATCCCGATACAGGGTGGTAATCCCTCCCTTTCTCTGTGATGATGCAGATGCACTTATTTATACAGCAAATAGCTTTTTAGCCATTAGCTCCATTTTCTTCCATTTTTGAAGTGATTGCTAGAATACTGATATATAGCACAGCATATGCATATTTTGTTTCTCATAGTTTATATATGCATTATTTCCTCACACTGAATACATGTTTGACAACAAGGAACAACTGAAATTATAGCCCTTTTTTCAAGCATTTTCACAGTCTGAAAACACACTACTCAAAAATCAGTTTTGCACCATATTAACATTGTTAATTATTTGTCTGTACTTCACTTTAATTATGTAGCATATGTAGCAGGATTTCTTTGTAAGCCCTTATCAGTTGGATGTGCCTTTTTTTGCACTAGGACAAGTACTGTATTGTAATCTGAGCAGCATTTTTCTACAGTTCAGAACTGGTACAAACCTGTCAGTTACCTAGTATCTGTTTTGCATAATACTTTGCATTTTAATCTTGAAGTTTTTAAAAATTGAAAAAGTGTTATACTGCAGTGGCAATGTGTACATGGATATTTCAGTGGCAAGTGCATTTTGCACAGAAAGGGTGTTGATGGACTTTTATTTAAAGAGATTTTGTCATAATGAATCACTGTATAATTTTTGTACAACTGTCTCCTAAAAATGAGATTGATACATAAAAAGAAAGAAAAATAACTACTTTTTGTGTTGCTTGATGATATGATATAACATAAACAAATTAATATGTAAATGCAGTATAACAGCCTACAGCTAATTGGGTGCTGGCTCCACTGCAGGACTATTCAAGGAGATGGTCCTGTGTTGGATTGCACTGCTAATGCTATGTTAGATGAACTCACCACATTTTTAGGACTGTGGGCAGAGCCTACAGGAGTATTGCATGTATAAAAGAAGCGATGTCATGTTTTCTGTCCGTGGAACTGACTGAAGGTGTAAATAGTCTCCTCCACCTTACCCTTCTCCAAGAAATACTTTCTGCCATCAAATAAATACACTTTCATGTTAGTCAATGGTTTCAGGGTACTATTTTCTTTCTTACATGGGTGGTACAAGAACTAGAACCTGAGTAGTGGGAGGCTGCATTGTTTTTTGGGGGAAGTAAGGTCCACCCCACCTCCACCCAAGAAGCTCCAAAAGGTCAATCTCACCTTTTTATTTATGTGGGAGGGGCATGAGGTGGATCTATTATCGTGAAAGAAGACTCACATGTTTGGGATGTGGACCAGGGAACAGAACAACAAGTCTGTGGAGTCCCTGCATTTTGTTAAGGACTAGAACAGAAGATACTTAAAATGCCTTCAAACTGACTTAAAAACCCTTGGAACAAATGTTTTTCAGAGTCACCTGGTGTCTCAAAAGGAAAGACTAAGAAGTGTCTAAAAACTAAGGAAAATAGACAGCTTTCAGGTATTTCTTAAACATTTATATACTAAAAACAAAGTTCAGCTGTTGGGATTAACAATATTTGTTTACCATATTCTATCTATATACTGTATATAGTTTGTCTTTTTAGTAGTTTCAAAATCTTGAAAGCATTGGTGTTACTAATGCATTTAGAAATACATTTTTTTAATTGTCTTCACAGATAAATCATGCATGTTCATGTGAGGGCACATTTTTGAGGGGATGGGGTTCAAGTTATTTTAATCATGGGCACAGTACTTGGTAAACACAGTCTGTGATGAAGTGTATTTTTCAGAATTAGTCCACCCAGAATGTGCAAAAAACATATGTTATGTAGAGTGTTTTGATATGTGTGTTAAGTCCTAGTGTGTCCTTCCCTCGTTATGCTATTTGGAGTTTTTCCTAAATTGTCTGCTAGCTGTATGGTAGTTTTACGACCCCTGGGGATCTCCATAACAAATAGTTTTATTGGCTTTCTTTCTCCTACAATGCCCCCTGTCACATGTGACAGTGATGTAGCCATGCCCTTAGATTTAGCATGTGTACTGCTTTAAAATTAGCTTAGCAACAGCAGAGCCTTATACCTTGTCTTATCCAGGGAGCACAAATGTCAACAGTTAGTTTAGCAGATACCTGAAAGCTATCTAACTGAGGTTTCTGTAAGGAAACAGCTGCTAAATAGTGCTGCATGTTAAAATCAGGAATATATGCATTACTACCAGCTTTAGGTTCTCGCTTCAATCCAGTGTTTTGTTTCTGCCTAGGATGTTAGAGGAGTTTTTCTAATTTTCTCTGGGTGTTTTATGATGTCTGGGAGCTGACATTCAAGTTTGTTTTAGTGCATCTTCTCCAAGTTAGTCTTCACAGCATGCCCTTTGGTTTGATGTCTAATAGCCCCTACAGAAGGCCAGTGTCTTGTTACAGTGTCTTGCTTAGCCACAGCAGAGAAAAAACACTGCAGCCAGGATTCACAGTGCTATACAATATACTATAGAAAGTTACATGTTTAAACACACACACACACACCAAGCAGAACACAACTGGGTAAGGTACCAGTATTTAGGAAACTTGTCATACTTACCCAGAGTCTAGCAATGTGAATCCTGGCTGTGACTATAGGTGTTTACAACTGAATGATAATAACCACATTTGCTTCACTTGCAAACACGTAGGCATTTGTGTCTAATTTCTGTTTGACTTACTGTAGGTTACACATAGAATCTGAAAAATTTATAACATGCTGTATTGTGATTCACTGAACTGATAAATGGGGATTTTGGTTTCTTTTACAAATTCATTTTTTCTTGACCATGGATATACTAAAACAAAAATTTCTCAACAAAATGTTTTTAAATAAAGAGTTTAACTCACAGCAGCAGAAGAAGCATGTTGGCATTAAAAGCTTAGTGGCGTGGATGTAGAGGCACTAGTATTTAAGCAGGACTTTGGTAGATGATTAATTGTGACTGGGGGGTGAGGGAGGGAGTGAGTCTTGATATTTGTAGCATAATGGTTTTCTGAAACTTCAATCTGCAATGGGTTAGACTCTGCAGCCAACTGTACAGTATATCACTAAGCCATATGCAGTGTGGTATGAGTAAAACCCAGATCACCAGATCAGGACCAGTGCTGTAAAATCTGCACTGGGCATAGCTTCTGCAAATATTGCCGATCCAGTGGATCAAATAAATATGTGCAAATGAATAAATAAATACTCTGCTTTGCCTCGTGCTTCAACCACCCCAGGAATGATGTTATTACATGATAACACACACCCTGTCATGCCTTATTACTTAAATACGCCCTTTCTCAATGTGCTATACTTTGATTCAGTTAGTGTATCAGCCTTCATGTGAACACTCTGGGCTTCCCTTTGACTCCTGATGTCTATTTGCTTTAACTATTGTATACTGTTTGAGGTGATACTGAAGGATTACAGCCAGATGACGTCACTGCGCAGCTTTCAGAGACTACTCGGTAATGTGTCTCTTGAAGCTTTGCTAGCGGGTGACACAGCAGGAGAGAGAGTGAACTGCATGCGCTTTCTACATAATCACCATAAACAACACAGGCATGACACTAAATGCAGGCAAATTATTTTGTATCTCTGGCGAATGATGGTAGCAGAAATACAGAAAGTATTACTGAATACAGAAAAAAAAACACAGACTACATCAGACATCACCATAATATGTGTGTGTTCTTTCTTCTGTGGGGGCACTCCGCCCCCCACACACCCCGGTCCTAGTTAGTTTCGTTGTTTAGTGAACTGTTTCTTCTGTGTGGGTGCTCCACCCCCCACACACACCCGGGTACTGTGTGTTAATTTATTGTTGCTACGAACGCCCAGAATATCTTCTTTCTTTGGTTTTTTAGTTGTTCAGTGAACTGTTTCTTTCTTCCGAGGGGGCGCTCTGCCCCCCACTCCCCCGGTTCCAATGTGGTAATTTTTACATTTTCACAATTAACTGTACATCGCATTTATTAAGCACCAGAACTATTACTATTACTATTCTATTAACTATTCTATATAACTCGGGGGCAGGTCTGTGACTCAGGCACAGATGGGAAGAGGCATGACTGAGTGGCGTCGCTTTAGACGCAAGCCTCTTACTGTAATCCTTTCTTGTTTCCTTGCCCAACTGGCCGTAATCATTCAGTATCACCTTGTTTGAACTGCCTTGGTCTTCTTGATGTGGTGTCTGTGTGCCTAAACTATGTAATCTGTTTATCTACTGCTACCCATGTATCTCCAGTGAATGATTGTTATAACTGTCTGCTCTCCGAGCCATTGTTTTTGGACTTGTTAACTGTGCTGTCTTTGTATTAGTTTCAATGAGGTGCCTTTGTAAATGAGCCTCTGACGCAAAGGTTTGTACATGTGATATTTTTTAAATAAATAAATAAATGTTTATGTTTAAGCCCATGAAACATCCTTATCTAGTTAATGCATTCACAGTCATAGTGGCTCTGCCAGAGCTTGTTAATGCAACGGAGTTCTTTTTCCAATAAAATAACTGTTTTGTGAGTTGATCTTCACATTTTCTGTGTTTACTGTCGACCACTGTCTGGTCCCATATCTCAACAGCCACCAACATCAGTTCTGCCCTTCAGTCCTTCCAGATCAAATTTATGGCTATCTGGGATCACCATGCACTCCCAGGAAAGCCAGGGTCAGGGGTTCCAACATTCTCTGGATGTCAGATGAGCTGCTGGCATACCTTTGAGCCAGAGACCTAGCCTGGCAACATTCAAGAGTACTGACTTCCTTGCTGCCCTGTCAGATTACCAGGCCCCTCGCAATGCTTGGACACAAGCCACCAGGCTAGCGAAATCCAGTTTTGTTGCAGCCACACTCCGGAACAACCCTAACCATCCCTCCAAGTTCTGGAAAGTAATCCACTCTGTTTCCCAGCCTCGACCTAATTCCACCACTCCTTAAGGTTGGCAATTCCCATATTAATAGCTCTACTATTGTAGCTTCTTCTTTCAACTGCTTTTTCACCACCAGTGCCCCTTCCCTCCTCTACATCTCCCTCTATCCTTTCTCCCCTTACCTCTTACCTTATCCCTTACATTCTTTCACCTTCTCTCCTACTATTCCATCTACCTTTGTTAAGGTCCTTCTAACCCTTTATCCACGTAGCGGTGTGAGTCCTGATGGACTTGACACCATGCTTCTGCATCTCTCTGCTCCTGCCAGCCCCATCTCTATTACCCAACTATCTAATATCTCCTTCTCCTCAGCCTCTTCCTCAGCTGCCTGGAAACAGGCTACTGTCATCCCCCTACCTAAAGGGGTGATCTTTTCTCTCCCAGAAATGATCATTCTATCTCTCTCTGCCCAACCCATGCCAAGCTCCCAGAACACCTTGTCCTCTCACAACTCTCCCCTTTCCTCTACTCCTCATACTTGTTCACTCCTTTTCAATCTAGCTTCAGGAAGTGCCATTATACATCCACCTCCCTCCTTCAGCTCACAGACTCCATCCTGTTAGGTATGGACCAGGGCCAGTTCACTTCTGCCATCTTTGTCAACTAGGCTAAAGCTTGCAACACTTGTGTCTTATCCTTTTCTCCTAGACAAGTTACAGGCTTTCTGCCTTCTCAATTAGCTGGTTCCATTCCTACCTCAAGAACAGGTCACAGGCTGTCTGTATTGGAGACATCTTATCCCCACCACTCCCTGTTGGCTCAGGTATTCTCCAAGGATCAGTCCTGGGCCACATACTCTTTTCCATAATTCATGATGACCTCCTTATTGCCTGTTCCTCTGTGTCCATCCACATGAATGCAGAATACACTGCTGTTTGTTTTTTGCTCCTCTGCTACTGACCCTGCTGTCTGACTCCAACAGGATTTTAACAGTATCCAGTGCTGGTTTTAATCCCTCAATGCCAAGAAAGTGGCCTACATGACCTTTGGCTTTCAGGAGAGGCTTGCCATAGTCTTCCCCTCCCCACCTTCCATAACCTACTGTGATTGAGGATATCTCCTCCTTTAAGTTCCTCAGGGTCTGGCTCCACTGTCACCTCAGCTTGTCACCATATATAAACAGATGCCATCCACTACAAACTTTACCCCAAACTGGGAACACTCTACAAGACCAAAGGCAGTATCCCACTTACTGCCTGCTGAAAGCTAGTTATGAAATATAATGTTCCAACATTTTGTTCAACCATGGTGACTGAAACTGTCTACAGCACTGCTCCCAAGTCCTCCCTTGCCAGACTGGAACCCATCTTTTGCTCATTCTGCTTTTTTGCCTTGCACTGCCATCCCCATACCCAGCACTTCTCCCTTTACTCCTCTCTTTTCCTCTCTTCCCTTGTGCCAGGTGCCTTACCCACTGTGCCCCTTCACCTCCAAATTCTGGCTTAGCCCTCTTCCTCCCTATCTCAGTGCCCTTCTGTCATCACTCCTCCTCCTCCTTTCTACCCTCCCTGTAACACTGTATCCCATCTCCTTTCCCCCCTCCAGGAAAACTACTGTGGGCCAAGTTGTCTTCTCTTTTTGGTTCCCCAAGCTCTGGTTCTTACTTCCTCTGTCTATCTCTCAGCCTCTTTCTTTTACTTCCTTGAGTCCCTTCTTCATGACTAGTGTTACCCCCTCCTGCAACTATACCATATTTCTGGCCCAACATCCCCATTCACCCTTCCTTTTTTGTCAGGTACCTCCCTCTTGCTCAGAGCAATTTGTTGCACAGTCTAGGCTCCCGGTGGCATTAGTATGCTCCAAATATGTTTCTCATCTGGAAATGTACTGCACCTGTACCTTACTGTATTACTCAAATTGATTATTCTTGCATCTTCCCACAATCTGGGTGGTATTAATCTGCTCCTAATCTGGTGTTTGCTTCCGCTAATGTATTGCACTTCTATCTTATTATATTGTCCTTGTACCATTTAATTTGGGTTGTTCTTTTCTGCCTGCATGAGTATCATGACTGCTGTAATGTATTTTTACTTGCATTTTTGTATTTTATGTATTTTTATTACTCTTGCTCCTCACTGTATTTTACTGTATTTATTGCACATTGTATTGTCTACTCCCTTAACCCCCCCCCAACACATCTGGAAACAAGCTGTTACCAACTCAGTATGTATTTTCTGGTAAGACTTCTAAAGCAAATACATAACTAAAAAAATAACCAATTGCTGTCTGTGTTACTGTATCAAACTTGACCTTTAACTCAGCAATCATTAATTTATTCTCCTGTTGTGGATATTGGAGCATACATTCAGTAGTGTTTCTGGAGCCAGGTACAACTTGCATTGGGGCTGCAATGGTGGGTTATTTTATTCTGGTAGCTGGTGTAGTTTCTTGCACACTGGATCATGTGATATGAGATGGGAGCTTAGCATGCTCTGGGCTGGAGTCTGATTCAGACCCACAGAAAGCCCTGGTTTGACCATGCCCTGCTGTTTCCTGCCCCCAAACCTTTCAAGTCTAAACATGCTTTCTAAGTTTTTCAAATGTTTCTTTTCAGTTTTAGATAGTTGTGTTTATGTACTCATCATTCAAATTTTTAGGAAGCAATAAGCGCAATACTGGTGAAAAATAATTTTTATCACTCATAATATTGTTTTTTTGGGTGACTCAGCCTGTTGCAATGTTTCTGGTGCATCTGCATTCACTTTATCTATAGAATGTACTGTCCATATTTATTGTTTCACTCTGTGGAAAGCATTTGTTGCATCATTTTTTTCTTTGGTAACTAGGAAAGGCCCACTGGCCATGAAGGCCATTTACAGGAGCAACCCGGGAGCACTGGGTAGGTTAAATGACTCAATTACAATCACACAGTATGCAAGTGGAGGTTGTAGGAATCAAACCCAGGTCTGCTGGATGTACAAAGCTCTTTGAAAGTTCATTACTGTAATCTCTAGGCTATACTGCCAGCCCCTGAAAGGGGGAAGGGGAAATTGTTTAACCAGAACAGGCACACTAAGCTGAAGCTTGTTTCCAGGTGTGACCTGGGAGCACAATGAGGTTAAGTGACTTGCTCAAGGTCTCACAGTATGCAAGTGGGGGCTGTGGGATTCAACCCCAGGTCTCCAGGTTTGCAGCTCAGTGCCCTTAACCACTGCGCTATACTGCCTCCTGTAAGACACTTTATATCCTATATGTACTTCTTGCTTTCCTACTACTGCTTTGTTGCCATCTTCATGGCTTGGGTTGTGCCTGAAAATAGTCCCTGGGGCCAGTGCAATCACCCAGTAAACAAATAAATAAATGGAAGTCACATTGACAGCACTTAACAGTACATCCATGGTGACTTGCAGCTTGTTCCACCCACTTAAATAAGAAGTTTGAAACTTACTACACATACTAATTATCTTGTCCTTCTAGTTCAGAAATTAGACTCACTCACCCATAATTATGTTTTTCTTGTTTGTAGTTTATTAATGTCTAGCAAAACAAATTACGCCTACACTGCTGACATTTCTGGCAACAGCACTTCCTCAATGCTTGGGCTAAGTAAAAATGAAAAATTAAAACAAATTTATGAATAAGCACATAGATCACAGAACTAAAGAACAAAACTGAATATTCTAGTTAAATAGTAGAGTTTGTAATAGAATTTGACAGTAATGACTATTAATTCATGCTAGATTGCCAATGCATATTTGAAAAGTATACACAATACAGACTTATTTTTCAGAAAACCAAATGAAAAGACAATAAGCAATGTTCTGTCAAATGAATCTTGGCGCACTCTTCAAGGAATTAATATCTATATTTATTTCTTTTCCTGTTTTTAACATTGGCTAACAGAGACAATCAGTTATAAATGTCAATGTTTCATAGCTTTCTATGAATTTGCTGCTTCCTCAGGGCCTTGACTAAGATTAACAGATAATTATAAATGTACTGTACCTGATTATCATTAATTATTCAAATCTCTAAATAAATAAAAAATAAATAAATAAATAAAAATTGTTCCTATCACAAGGAAACTGTAATGGCATCTATTTAAAGACCAATGTTATTACTTCTCGCATATATAGTCTATTATGTATACCTATCGATCAATTCTTTTTTAAAACCAATAATCATGCATAATAGTTCTCAGAAAATAATAATCACCTTAGTGAGTGGGCTCTTACTTTCAATGTTCTTGTTTTTATTAATTCATTTCCATTACTTCTTAAGATCTGGAAGCCTTGCAGTACCTGTAATTTAACAAATCCATTACAAAGTATCTATATCCTGCTATTCTAACATAATCATCACTTAAAATCAAAAGAATAAACAAAACAAAAAGATGCTATTGTATTAGGCTCTTTTATCTTTTATTTCTTTGTATTTTAATTTCTCAGAAACCGTTACTTGGAGTTCTAACTTGTAATAATAGGAACATAGTTAAATAGCTTACAATTTTGCCTGTCTATTTAATGAATTGTAAAAAAAAAAAAAAAAAAGTTTATTTACCATCACATACTTTGCATATACTGTGTTTCTTTATTAAGTTCATGTGACCTTCATGCGACCCAAAATCCCCAATAAGTCTTTGACAGGGGCCCCTTCCCTCGTAAAAATCAAACCACTACAGGTTTCCAATAAAATCTCACTTTGCTACTTCAGTAGTTGGCTAGGTTTAAATTTAAAATGTATTCCTTATCACTCTCATGGCATCTCATCTCATATCATGGCGTCCAGTGCTGACATAGCATTCTTACACTCCTTTTATCCAGTTTGGGAAGAAATACTGAACCAAGCATGAGCAGGGTCACACAATCACACAACTGACATCACAATGTCAGGATGTCATTGACTCATGCACAGAGATGTTCTGAAGTTTCAATTTGCGGGCAAATTTCAGGTGTAGTTACTAGTTACCTACTTTACCTTCACTCATCAGTTTGGGAATTTTTGCCATTTCTTAGAAAATTTGCTTTTGTTCTAGAGCCTTTCACCCAAAGAAGGACACTGCACTCAGTATTGCTTTTGGTTGCTCAGTCGGCATAGCATTTATTAAAACTTTGTCATTCAAATTTTCATCAACAATACTGAGTTCCTTTACATGCCATATTTAAAACATTTATTTTCATATTCTCTTTATTCGAACTATCACAATTTATATAACATTTTCATCTCATATCATATCACATTTTATATCATATTTTTCTTCCCTCTCCACACTCTGGATGTAAACCCGAAGGGGTCTTTCTTTCCTGTCCATTTTCTCTTTCATCCCCCCCCCAATGTAAACCTGAGGGGTTATCTCTTAATGACTGGGCCAGGTCCAATTCCTGCCCCCATTTCCATTCCTGGGTGTCCACACTCTTCCCTCTTGTCTGGTCCAGGTCCAATTCCTGTCCCCCATTTTTATTCCTGGGTGTCCATACCCTTTTTCTCTTACATCCCACCTTGGTGTAACTCCAGAATTCCCCCCCCCCAGAAAATATTTTCTTTTTCATTCTTCCACTAGCCTGTCTCCAGCTTGTGTTGGAAGGGGGGAATCCCCCCAAACTCCTTCCTTCCTTCCTGCGAAATCCTCAACCCTGCATCCATGTCCTCCTTGATTATTGTGATGATAATTTGTTTTCCCCTCTCTACCAGCTGGGTCCCTCTCTTCTATACCACCCATCTATTATTTTACTTGTGTCATCCTGCTGCCATCACTTTCACCAGCCAAGCCTTGACAATCCTTTTTTTTAAATACTGAGTTCTTTCTCTTTCTGGCCCCTGTCTATGGCCTTGTGTTCTTTGGGCATGCCCCCCATCCCCTTCTTACTGCCATCTTCCACTACCCACCCTGGCTCTAGGTCCCTCCCCTTGTGGACTCTCTGTTCATCCTGCATCTGCTTAAATATGAGTAACCACAAACCACTAACCTAAATCACTTGTCACCCAGCTGTACCATAATGCAGTTAGGTCCTGAATTGGTGTGGCAGCTTCCATCCATCCATCAATGGTAATAACAGGGCCCTCAATGCCCCCTTTTGTGCCCTTCCACCGGATCCATACCTTTTGTTGCTCAAAATCAATTGTTCACACCGTCCCCCCACCTTCTGTTCGGCCTGTCTCTTGGCACACCATATTCGGAAATGTCTCCTGCTGCTCCAGTACTTCTGTCCCACAGCCAGTCTCTACAACACATAAACAAATCATGTGAACCATTTATTTTTATATGCATACTGTCCCACCCCCACCTGCTCCAGTTTTCTGTGGATAGATGAAACACTTCCTTAGTGATTTCCACTTCAGATTTTTTTTTTTGTGCAGCTGGGTGTTCCCCTGCTCAATTTTCTCAAGCCATCCTTCAACACCCAGTGGGCTGTGGCCTCAGAGGCTGCTTCCATAATATTGCATAGTATAATTAATTTCTGGGTTTTCCCTCATGGGGCCATGCCCCCTTCTTTTGCACCCTGACTATGATTCCCTGTTGCACCTTCCATGAACTGGGCAATGAGACACTCTCCTGTGCTGCTGTAGTGGAACATGGATCCCTTTTTTTCTCCACTGATCCATTTTGATATATTAGAATTTCATGATCCTTTCTCTGTTCCAGCAGATAGCCCCTCAATGCAACCCTGATACTGAGGCACCCTGCTGTTGGGCCCTGTCTCCCCAAGTGCACCCCATAGCTGCCCGCTGCACTGCCTTGAGCTTTGCTTGCCTTGCATGTCAAGTGATAGCAAACCTGTTGCAGCACCTCTGCCAATTGACCCAACAACTATTCCCATATGAGCTTTCTGCTTCCTGCTCTCCTCTGTCCCCAGCTGCCATCCCATCATTGTCCTCTTTGCCATTACACTCTATGATTCTGGCCCAACAATTGGGCGTAGCAGCTTGCACTCCCAAAATGAGGAAAACCAAAGATCCCTGGACTCTGTAGATACAGTGGGAGAAAGATTACAGTTCTGCTCTATGCCCTGGGCCTCAGTAGCCACAGGCAAGTGGGTACTATCAATCTTCCCCCAGTCATCCGCAACTTACTTCAGATCAATAGGTTGAACAAACCAGTCTGTTTGGTCTCTTGTTGCTTAAAACCAGCTCTCTCCATCCTCCCTAAGAGTGCTGCTGAATCATCTCTTGCCAGCTGGTGCTCTAACACCTGCATGTTATTCTGAAGTGGAAGTAAAGCTCTACTCCACTTCTGTCTGATGGTAATGATCAGTGTTAGTGATGAGGGGACATCCATATGCCCCATCAATTTCAATTTCTAACCCACCTGACCCACGTAGTGCTCAGGTTGGCTGCTGTTCTCCCTATAAGCAGCCCGCAAATAAAGACTCTCTACCTCCATGTTGCACTGAACTCTGACAATTTGAAACACTCCCAAGAGCTTTCATCCTTTACCTTCATTTCATCCCTGACCACTATACTCAAAACCACCCCATGCTGTGGCCCCTTTTTGCCTTCACCATAGCTCAAGCCAAATGTATGCCTCCAACCCCATAGCCTTGCAAGCAAGGCACCACTGATCCAGTACTCACTGCACCCTCTGAAGCATCACTCGTCCTGATTTATTTCATCCCCAAAAAAACCTTAATTTATTCCCATTCTGCCAAGGGAGCCTGACAACCCTTTTCTGCTCTATTACTAAAAACCCTCCAAAAATTCCTCAACAGTGTCTTGGACCCTCTGTCCTTTTCCCACTGCCGGTGGGACCCCTGACCTCCCAATACCTGTCTTTCACGGGTCAAAAGTCCTTCACCAATATTTTCTTCCCCAGTGTCCCTTCAACGAGGCAGTTGTGGGAGATTACACTAAGTCCCTAAACCATGAGCCCCAGTGGCAAAGGTCAAGTGGATAATGGAAATCCTTCTACAGGTCATAGCCATTCCTTTCAATGAAGTAGTCCTGCCATACTCAAATCATCTGGCTCCTTGTTCTCCCACCCACTCCCCTCTAACCCCCACTAATGGTGCCACTATATCCTCTTGCTGACTGGCACCTGACCACCCCAATGTTATCATGCAGAGGAGGTGAAGCTCCCCCCCGACTGGTGTTCAACATCTGAAGTAACCAATATGCCCCCCCTCCAGACTTAAAAATGTCAGAAACCCCACCTTTGCCCCCAATGGGTCAGGCTAGAAATGCTGTGCTCCACAATTAGTAGCTCTCTCCAGCTGCCCTTGACACCACCTGAGACCAATAGTATGATTTCCCTTCAGCATTGGGTATCTGCCACCAACCCCTCTATGAGTCTATTTTGATCCTCCTGGTTACAACCTTGATCTGCATTAGACTACCCCAGCCCCCCTAAATGGCCACTAATCTAACCCAACACCTCCCAAAATGATCAACCGGACTGCAAACGTCAAAGGCTGGGGATACCTTCTAGCTTCTGCAAAGGAGCAATTAAAGTGATCCCCAACTGGATTGAAAATGTTTCTGGTTGTAAGCTGGAAACAGCAAACCAGTCAGGCTATCCCATACACATGTTCTGGCATTGGGCCTTTGGACATACCTGGTTGAGGGCCTGGCCTCACCACTGACACCAGTACTGCATTGTGTGGAAGGGGAAGCAACTACTGTCTCTTGCGACCAGTTAGCGCACCCCCTGCAGCCCCATGTAGTCACTGCCATATGGTTATTTTATTTTATTTTTTTTTTGCTGTGGTGCCCCATAACAGCCCTGATACATTGGTTCTCATCATCCAGCAGATGTGTACCACCCTCAGAACATCAGACAAAACCCCAAACTCCTAAATTGTTTTATGGTCTCCCCTTGTAACCCTCAATAGAGTAATTTGGAACAAACCAACCTTTCCAATTTCCACACCATACAACCACCTTGCCCCCAGCTGAACTGGCAATATTGTCACCAAAATGTGCCCTTTCCGAAGAAACCCCTTTTGTAAGATTGGACGTTAAGGTTAAACCCAGCATTTTATTTGATAAAATAGAAAATGTTCAAAGTAAACTTGGGTGCCATCCCTTTAGATACCCAAGATCACAACTAACCTGACAGCCCTGATGGGACTCATACCTAAATACTGCAGCACAGATCCCAGGGCCATCATGATGAGGGGCACTAATCAATGGCAAACCTCGGGCTAGAATATCTGCTGTTGTTATAGATAAAAATATCATCAGTTAAATTCATAAATAATCTAATTTGACTAATAATTATTATATTCACTGTACATTTCTGCTGGTATTTCTTCATTTATTTATTTTAAAACAGTCAGAAATTGCATATTTTAGCACCTGGAAGCAGTCATAAAATGCAGTTTGCTGGTCAATGCCTTTATGTATTTATTTATTATTACTATTTTTTTTCTCTGTCATTTTATTAATAGTATGCTGATCTATTCAGTGGCCCTGTGAGCACCCCACCCCTGTAAGTGAAAGACCACTTTCTGTAATGTTATTTTGTTATTATTATTAATCAGTTTGAATTGGTAGGGCCTGTGAACCCTTGAATTCCCAATTCCTCCTTTTTTTTTATATGGTGGCCGCAGCATGGCCTGTACAAAATGGCGGCCCTAACTTGGCATGGTACAAAATGGTGGACAAAAATACAGCCTCTGTCCTGGCCTTTTCACTGCAGTCCCCTAAAAACTCTCCTTCTATTCCATACAGCTGGCCCCACCTCAAAAGCATTCAGGCTGGCACTACTGCTGAACCTCAATCCCCCACCTCCCCCTTGCTCCTCTCCTTTTGCCCTCCCGAGACAAACTATCTCTCCAACTACTGATGAGTACATGTGGGCCCAGCTCTGCCCCGCCCCCCGAGCTCGCTCGCTTGCTATTATTTATTTTGTGATTTAATTTTATTTATTCTTTCTCCCACCTGATCAACCAAAAAATTTTTTTTTTTACCACATCCTGCTGAGGCAAATGCCTGAACCTGCTACCTTACCAGCTGTAGCTTGAAATTAGTAATGTGGAATAAAGCAGCTCCTATCAAAATGCAAATAAACTACCCATAATAACTACTTTGTTCTTATAAAATGTGTTGCCTTGTATAGTGTACACCACTCCTGTATGCAGGATTACATAAGCATTCTTCTTCACTGCTCATATCTGACCATCCAGTGGTTTAGCTCTGGCCAGTCACTCCCTTTTGAATCCTCTCCTCTCCTCTCCAGTCAATATACTCGTTTTGTAGTGGAGATACAGACTGTGAAAAATGTTACTCCCTTCCCAATCCCAGGCCTCCTGGTTGCATCTTCTCCTCAGGTAAGCTTTGATAGCATAGTCGAAGGGATCCTGAACCTTTGCCCCACACCATGCGGTCACTTGCTACCATTCTGATTTTCAGAGCCAGGTGCGCTGCTTCATTCCCTTCACCCGCCAGCCAGCCAGCCAGCCACATGGTCCAGCCACCAAACTAACTAATCATACTCATCATCAAACCTTCCGATTTTCTGAGCCTGGATGTGCTGCTTCATCCCGCCCCCACCTCACCACACGGTAGGGCCGCCAAACTACTATCCTTGCCCATCATCAATCACGCTGACCTCGTGGCCCCAAAAACTCCTTGGCATCCTACCATTGCCCTTCTGTAGGGCTTCTGGCCTCTGGTAAATTCCTCTTTGTTCAACAACCCCCCCAGCACACGCATATCACACTGACCTCCCCTTTTTGCATTCTGCCATCCTCGCAGTTCTGTGTAAACCCAATTATCGCCTCAACCACAATGGTCAACTAAGCTTACCGGGGGATTTTAAACACCAGTCCACTGCCAAGGCCTTGATCCCCTAAGGCCACTCAAAATATGAGGCTCCATGCTTGGTGCCTCTGCTATGCTTAACGATTCCTGCCTTCATGTATTCCATGGGAATCAAACTTCTGGTGAGTGAAACCACAATAATCCATCAAAGTAACCACTCGTATTCCTAAGATCTAATATCTTGGCTAATAAATAACATTTTCCCTCAAATAAGAATTTTCTTTACTAAAAAACAATCTGGCAACCATCACATACTTTGCATATACTATGCTTCTTTATTAAGTTCATGTGAACTTCATGCGTCCCAAAATCCCCAACAAGTCTCTGACAAGGGCACCTTCCCTTGTAAAAATCAAACCACAATAGGTTTCCTGTAAAATCTCACTTTGCTACTTCAGTAGTTGGATAGGTTTAAATTTAAAATGTATTCCTTACCATTTCCATGGCATCTTATCTCATGGCATCCAGTGCCGACACAGCATTCTTGCACTCCTTTTATCCAGTTTGGGAAGAAACACTGAACCAAGCATGAGCAGGGTCACACATGGCACAACTGACATCACAATGTCAGGATGTCATTGGCTCATGCACAGAGATGTTCTGAAGATTCAATTTGCAGGCAAATTTCGGGTGTAGTTACCAGTCACCTACTTTACCTTCACTCATCAATTTGGGAATTTTTGCCATTTAGAAAATTTGCTTTTATTTAATTCATCTGGCCACTTTGCCTTTTGGGCATTGTTTTTCAGAATGAGGACAATGGTAAACGCTAGTGCCTCAAGGTCTCATGACAAAGCTTCAGCAGGTCACATGGTACATCTCTATATAATCCACCTACTTCACTTTCAGTTTTGCTGTGTTAGTCAGTGGAGGAGGAAGGAGATTGGCAAGCTTTCTGAGCAGTAAATTGTTTAAACAAAAAATTACACTAGTTTAGTAGCTGTTTTATTCTTTTCTCATTCTTATTGAATTCTTTGTGTTCTTAGTAGTAATTTAGTATTTGTTTCTTCTGTATTTTCCAACTTTTTAGTTATAACCTTTAGTTATTCTTCTGTACTTTGCCATTTTTTTTAGTGATAACCTTAGGTTATAGAGCTCTATTTCCCTTTTTCCATTTATCTTACATTTTTTTCTCTTGTGTATATTTGTGAATGATGGCTTTTAGGCAGGGTCTTGTCTGGACTTGTGGTAGCATACACCTGTGCCAAACAACACCTGGTTTGGACTCAAGAGGTAGGGGCAGTGGGAGGGGTGACCCAGCAGCCCCCCTGCAGCACCGCAGCAGCCCCCAATTCAGTAGCAGCAATCACCAGCCCCAGTGCAGCAGCAGCCCTCAGGTCCCCCAGCTCCACAGCAGCAGCAGTCTCCAGCTCCACAGCAGCAGCTCGAATGCCCTGTGCCCCCTTTGGTACCAACACTACCACCGGCCGTTGCAACTACGGAGCCATATCCTGGTTCTGCATCTTCTGGCTCCTAAGTGCCCTGTGCAAAGAAGCAGCCCTAGACTTCTGAGGTGTGAATTATTACTCACCTTGGACCCCAATAATTACAGTGTTGCAAAATGCAATCTGTCCATCATACTGATCAGTTGTGAGAAGAAAGGCAGCCATCTAGGCACTGGTGGACAGCATGCCCGCATGAAATTCCACCACCTGAGCCAATGGAAGGCCAGACAATAGGAGGTGGGAGGTAGTCATAGTGGTGCCAGTGATCCTTGTGTGCCACTGAGTGGGTAGCACACAACTGAATCATGTCCATGACACTCATGCCATATCAAGGAAGAAACTCTCAAGAGATTAATTCAGAACCAGCCGGTGCTGACTGAGGGGATGAGCAAGCAATGTCACAGTGGCATGGGTGCTGTTCCATCAGGGTCTTAATAATTTATACTCCATCATGCTTTTTTCAGTTCTTTCTTCTCTAGCCCTCCTCACTGATCCTCCCTATTTTACACTGCATCCTTTGCTCTGTCAGATACTCCTTCCTGTCTCCTCTTAGTCTTTCTTCCCCATCTTTGTTTATGAAAAAATGTAAAAGTTTAAAACTTCCCCAAAAAATCAAAACTGTTTTCCTACCTTTCTGTCTTACTGTTTGACTCCATTCTTTCTCATCTTGTTTTCTGTCTCAGTATTCTCTCTCTCCGTCATTAAAAAAATTACGAACAAAAATAATTCTGTTTTACTTGGTTAAATAAGACAAAAGAAGGCTAGTGGCCCATCAAGATTGTCTCCCACTCCTAGTAGGTGAATGAATGTTTGATGTTAGTCAACAATATATAATTGTCAAGCCCATATTTGAAACTACTGAAAGATGGCTTATTCACTAGTTCATGGGGTAATCTGTTCCACAAATGAGCTGCACGCACTGTGAAATAGTTGTTTCTTTTATTTGTATTTGTTTTTCAGACGACCAGTTGTCTATTATATGACCTCAGAATAGTGGTCCTGATGTTAAATTCTAAACCACACTGGGCCATTAGAACTGGATTATTTAGTATATTAAACATCAAGAGAAGGTTGCCTCTTCTTCTTATCTCCTCCAGGATCAATAGCCCAGTTTCTTCTCTTCTCAAAATGCATGTTCCTCGTCCCTTATATTAATTTTGTTGCCCTTCTCTGTGTCCTTTCAATCAAATCAGTGTCTCACCTGAGGTATGGGTACCAGAAGGGAGAGCCAAAATCTAAATGAGGAATTATGTAAGTCCCATAGAGTGGTAATAGACACTGCTTGTGTCTTGATACAAGTGTACGTTGTATAGATCTTAATAGTCTATTTGTGGCTTGTGTCACTTTTCTGTAGTGGTCAAGTGAAGATAAACTGATGTTTATTATGATTCCTAAATCTCTTTCTTTATCCACAGATTGCAGTCACACAGTATAGCAGTATAGCATTATGGCAGTATAGCCAAGAGGTTAGAGGAATGAGGTGTGAACGAGCGTGATACATCCAGCAGACTAGATCTGAGTTTGATTCTCACAACCTCCACTTGCATACTGTGTGACTCTGAGCAAGTCACTTAACCACCCAGTGCTCCCAGGTCACCCCTGAAAACAGGCACTTGTGCCTAGTAAAGTAATACTGGTATTTTGGGTTGTTCTTCCAAAATGCAATACTGTACACTTATCAGGGATAAATCTCATTTTGTTGCTTATTGCCTAATCCTGAATGGTTTTTAAGTCGTGGCTCATGGTCTGATATTTTTCAGGGGTGTCCACCTCACCTCCCAGTTCAGTGTCATCTGCAAACTTTGATATTGAATTTTTAATATTATGATGCATGTCACTAATAAAGAGGCTGAAGAGGGTCATGCCTAGCATGGACCTCTTGGGGACCCTGCTACTAACAATGTCCTCATCGGATAGTTGACCATTTATCCTAATGCACTGAGTACAATCTGATAACCAGTGTTCTACCCACCTAACTATGTCATGACTAATACTCAGGTTTTTTAATTCTGTAGCCAATAGATTGTGAGAAACCATGTCAAATGCTTTTCCTGGGTCCAGAAGAATCACATCAACTGGTTTTCCATGATCTAAGCTTGTACTGACCATATTGTAAAGTGAGATCAAATTGGTGGTACAAGATAAGCCACATCTGAAGCCTTGCTGGAAACTATCTTACAACCCCAAGGAACTGACACCCCAGTCCAATAATTATTTTATTAATCTGTCTATTGATTTACCTCACAGGGACATAAGGCTAATTGGTCTGTAGTTAGCAACATTATTTCTGCAACCCTTTTTATGAATCAGCACCACTACTGCCTTTCTCCAGCCAGTTAAACAAAATCATAAGTGGATAAGCCAAAACCTCAGATATATCCCTTAAGAACCTGGGATGAATGTTGTCAGGACCTGGTGCTCTGTTCCCTTTAATTGCATTTAGGGCATCTAGAACCTTGTCAACTGTAAAGCTCCATTTTACAAGAATTTTAGTGTCCAACAGATCAGTATATTCTGGTTTTCTAAATGTATTTTCTTTAATGGTGATGATTATACTCCATATCATTCTCTCCTCTCACTACTGTTGTTGTTGTAAAACACTGTTGTTTATCTACAATATGTAGTGCATTTGAAAAGCATCACATTAAAAATTGCATGGTCCCTAAATACTTTTTTCTTTCCAAGCATTAATAACTGCTCTATATCAGTCACCCATTCGCCCTGTCGGCCTGACTACCTCCCTCCATACATCCACTTTTTTCACTGTTCTTAGTTCTTGAAATTTTCTACCAAACAAGAAATTATTAAATGGTGATAGTTACTGCTGTGCTGTAAATCACCCTCTTGAACAGTGTTTGTGAAACACTTTAGTGACCCAAGTGCTTAAGCACAATATATATAAATTTCTCACTTCTTGAAATTTTCTCCCAAACAAGAAATTAGTAAATAGTGGTACGGTATTACTGCTGCTATTAGGCTGTGTGACAGTGCCCCCATCTGTAATGCACTTTAGGAGAAATTGTAAGAAAAGCACAACATACATAAATTCTGTGCTTCCAGAATATTTCTTAACAGATAAATATCAGGTTGCTGCATGCTGCTACATGGTGCTGCACTGTGTGTCAGTCCCACCACCACACTTTGTGTAACACACTTTAGGGGAAATTATGTGAAAACACAATATACATAAACTTTGTGCTCCCAGAATGTTTCTTAACTACCAGAAAAATTACATTAGGCTGCTCCATGCTTCTACAAGGTGTTGTGATATGAGTCTGCCCCACTGCCACAGTTCTTGTAATGCACTTTAAGGGAAATGGTGCAAAAGCACAATATGCATAAATTCTGTGCTCCCAGAATTTTTGTTCACTACCAGAATAAATATGTTAGGAATCAGGGTGTGCGGAAAAAAAATTATACCAGCGGCATTTTGGCAAAAGTGTGCATTTTGCTTCCATAAAAGTTCAGAAATCATTTTCACAACTTTCATAGAAATTCTGCCTTAAAACTGTAGAATAAATATACAGACTGCGGGTTAATTTATTAAACTGTGGGAAAAAAATCAGCAGAATGGAACACTGCCAGTGGTCAGTTCTGAGACTTTTTTTAACTACAGTTAATTCATGAATCCACCACCCACTGATCAGGGGTCCCAGTAAATAAATAAATAAATAAATAAACTCCAATCCCTCCCTCAGACCTTCCTGGTGTCTAGTGGCCCCATCATTCTCCAATCATGAGTCCCAGGTAAAAAATCACTGATTTCTGGTGTCTAGTGGCCCCCCTTCTGTGGATCACTGTCCGTGTGTCCCAGTAAAGAAGAAACAAAAACTCTGATCCCTCCCTGGTGTCTAGTGGCCCCCCACCCACCAATCATGGCCCCCCAAAACACTTTATTTCCCTGGTGTCTAGCAGATACACCCTCCCTATCCTGGATTCCCTTAATCCATAAAAAACAACCAGTAGTCCACGACTCATCCCCCTCTATTCCCAGAATTCCCTGGTGTCTAGTGGATCCCCCATCCCTGATCCCTTATAAAAAAAGTAATCCCAATTCCCTGGTGTCTAGTAGACCCTCCACCCCGACAGTTCATCCGCCACCATCCTGCTCCCCCCATCCTGCCCCTGAGTGGGCCACCAGCGCAGCCCTCCTCTCTCCTTCACTACCAGTGCCCACTGAACTGTCAGTGAATGACCACATGGTTGTACAAGCCTCCAGTCATTCACTGACAATTCATTAAATTGTGGATAGAATAAATTCTGCAGTGTATATGCATTTTTCCACAGTTCACAAAAAATCCATGGAACCCATCAAAAATCCACAGAAAACCCCAGTTTTGACAATGGTGAAAGTTCTGAAATATATGCATAATTTCCAAAATTTCACAGATATTCCATGAATGCAGAATTTGCAACTTTCGCCCACCCCTAGCTAGGATACTGCATGCTGCTAAATGATGCCATGCTGTGTGTCAGTCCCACCAACACAGTTCTTGCAATGTACTCTGGGGGAAATGGTGTGAAAAACACAATATACATAAATTCTGTGCTCCTAGAATTGTTCTCAACTACCAGAAAAAAATATGTTAGGCTGCTGCATTCTGCCACATGGTGCTACACTGTATGCATGACCCATCAACACAGTTCTTGTAATGCATTTTAGGGGAAATGGTGTGAAAAGTACAATATACATAAATTTTGTATTCCCAGAAATTTTCACAACTATCAGACAAAATATGTCAGGCTGTTGCATGCCGCTACATGGTACTACACTGTGTGCCTGTCCAACTTCCACAGTTCATTTGCTGCACTTAGGGGAAATGGTGCAAAAATCACAATATACATTAATTCTGTTCTCCCAGAATTTTTCTTAACTACCGGAATAAATAAGTGGGGATGCTGCTGCATGGTGCCACATTGTGTATCAGTCCCACCATCACAGCTCTTGTAATGCACTGTAGGGGAAATGATGCAAAAAGTACAATTTGCTTAAATTCTGAATTCCCAGAATTTTTCTGAACTACTAGAATAAATATGTCAGGCTGCTGCATGCTGCTTCAATGAGCTACACTGTGTATCAGTCCTTCCACCACAGTTCTGGTAATGCCCTTCAGGGGAAATGTTGCATAAAACAAAATATACAAAAAATCTGTCCTCCAGGAATTTTTCTCAATGCTAAAAAACATAAGTCAGGCTGCTGCATGCTGCTACATGGTGCTGCACCATGCATCTGACCCACAAACACTGTTCTTGTAATGAACTTTAGGAGACAAATTTTAGTGCCCACAAATCATCGGTCTCATACATTCTTTTGCCTGGGAATTTTCACATGAGGAAATGAAATGAGATGGGCTCCCTGAATGAAGAATATACTAATTCTGTGCTGCACAAGTCTCCCACTGCAGCTTCAGTGTGGATCAATTGTAGTGACCAGAAATTCTGCATATTTTCTCATGAAATGTTAATGTCTGTTTGGGGCACAGATCCGAATGATGAACTCTGAGTATTTATTTTTTACTTTTTGGCTGTGGACAGGGGGAGAGCAAACAGTGTATTTCTAGCCATCTTTTATTCCTGTTTCTCTCTTTTCAGGTGTTCATCACTAGGGTGATGAAACCCTGTTGCTGGCTTGAATCTGGTTATTTAATTTAGCAGTGTTTCCTACCAGGAACTTTTTTCCTCTTTTTGTTTTTAAATTCTTGAACCTTATTTGTATCTCACTCTCTAATGGTTTTCTGCTCCTGTTTCTCTTATTTCTGGTATTTTTCAGCTATGTGGCAATGTAAAATCAGGCAGCATCATCAGGTTGATGACTGGTATTCATGCAGGATACAGAGGATGGTTGACGTTAAAATCACACACATTGGTGGAGAAGCTGCAGGAGGAGGAGGAGGAGGTCTGAGCATGCGTCTGCAACACTGACAACATCAACAGTCTGGTGGAGAAAATAGAGATTGCTTGCTTGCTGGAGGAGGCATTCATAACAGAATGGAAAGAGGTATGTGAATACAAGATTTATTTATTTGAATTTTGGTAACTGAGTAGGCCCATTGAGACAGAATGTCCCTTTTTCAGGGGTGACCCAGGGAAAAGGGTTACAAAGGAAGGAAAAGTGATTCAATAAATAATAGCACATGGTAAGTGTACACAGACACTTTTACAAAAACATACATAATAAACAAAGCAATACGTCACACTGGCAGTAAATTAAGTTACATCTTCAAAACTGGTATAGGGATAAAAGTCAGAGAATGATACCTAAGCAAAGCATACATACACTTAGGTATAACTGACTACAGACTGTACAGGATCAGTGAGAAATTATTTACAACTGAGACCAACCAGACAATCAAAGCATGACTTGCATAGCAACAGAACACTGCATAATAAATAAAGGGAGGATAAGCAGGCTCAGGTAAGGAACCCAGAAAAAGGGCAAGAGAGAGTGATGAGCAATAAAGGGAATGGTCAACAGGAACAGGTACACAGCTGAGTGGAGGTGAGGTGAGGTTTGAGAAAACGAGCAGGTGAACAGAGGTACAGGCATGACAGAGGAGGGAAGAGAGTTCAAGAGAGGGACCGAGAGCGAGCCGTAACCCACTACTAGGCGAAGTTTAGGGATAGAGAGCAAAGGTAAGCAAGTAGACTGTAAAGGTCTAGTTATGGGTTTACATTGAATGATGGGCAGAAGGCAGAAACCATACCAGTGGGCTACTGATCAGCAGGGAAGAGGATTGCTTTAATGGATTAGAGTCTCTCTGGATACTTTAAAATCTGATCCACTATTTAAACACTGGCAGCACTGTATGAGTTGGGGGGGTTGATGTTTTCCACTTTTTCAGCCCTTCTAATATTGCTGTTGACAATATTTAGGATAATGAGCAGTTCAGCACAACTTGTACTGAATTCGGTAAAAGGTGTTAGTCTCAAAACTCTTCTCTTCTCTTTGTAAAAAAAAAAATATATCTCTTTACCAAGATTTGAACACCTCACCCTATGGTTAGGAGACATAAACCCTGCACATGGACTGCTGATTAGCAAGGAAGATGAATGCTGCCTTAGTAGAGCAGACATTCTGAGGACACTTTGAAATTGGATCCACTGTTTAAAAGAGGTGGCTGTGGGATTCAAACCTGAGTGGGAGATAGTCTCAACTTTATCAGCACTTCTCGGATTGCTTTTGACAATATTTAGATAATGCGCATACTAAATTCAATAAAACACATTAGTATCAAAACTCCTCTTTGTAAAAAATTAAAAAGACTAAGAAAAAATTACCTCATTACCAAGATTTGAACCCCTCGACAGACACTCTACCAATGGACTACTGATCAACAAGAAAAGCAATGCTTTAGTAGAGTAGAGAAGACATTTTCAGGACACTTTGAAATCTGATTCACTAAACAATACCAGCTCAGTACAGCTCACTTGTACTAAATTCAGTAAGTATTCATGTAATCTGCATTTCAGTGACTACACTGTGCATTCACACACGCACACACACAAATGCACACACACATGCACAAATGCACACACGCACACACTCACACACAAGCACACGCACAAATGCACACACAAACACACCACGCACACACATTGCTTCCATGGATCATTACTCAAGTAAAGTTGCAACTGAAATAAGAATATTTTAATACAAATGTTTAAACCTGCATTAAGATTTAAACCATGTTCGCTCGGTGAAAGAAGGAGAAAGTAACACACATTTTTCTCTAGATTTGAGACCCTTAACCCCCTGATTTAGGTGCAGACACTCTACCAGTACATCACCAAACTATCTTGTTGAGACCTGCAAGTTCAGTGAACTAGTGATTAACTGACACAAAGAAATTCAGAAACATATTTCACACTACAGAAAGAGGCCAGTTCCTATTACAGTACTGAAGTGCCATCTAGTGGATTTTCAACTAGACTATTAGGTGGTAGTGCCCTCTCCTGGTAGCAGTGAACACACTACCAACTAAAAAAAAAATCCCTAACAAAAGGTTTCACAATTCTTAATAAGGATTTTAAAAAATCCTCCAAAATCTCTTGATGAATTTGGTGCTACAACTGTAGTCAATGGAGCACCCCCCGGTCATCTAAATCGATGGAATCCACAGAGCAATTCCTGGTGGCCTATGCCCCCAAGTCCAACTGGGACAAGCTGGGGGACTACACCAGGTGGAACAAAAACCTCCCTAGACCCGTCCCCATGGACTGTTCCACTCATGGGGCACAAAACACATCCCAGCCACCAAGACCCAAATTTCCACCTAAACCACAGAGGGCTGAGGCAGATTCCTGGATCCTGGCACCGAAAGGGAGATGCCACAATCGAAAAGTAAATGCACCAACCGAAAAAAACAACCACTGGAGGGGACGCACCTGGACAAGTCCCCTGGGCTCCGGTCTTGGAGACGTAGCCACAGCTAAGGGTACGTGGCTTCCTCCAGTACTTCTGACATCCCCCATGTTCCAACCACTTTATTGCCCTGAGGGATTTACTTGAAGATGCCCCTCCAGGGCTGCTGGCTTCCAGGAATACTTCAGAAGCAATCTGCGGTGAAGATCCTATCCAAGAAGTACAGATGTTCTGGGCCGATACTGTATGTGCTGAGATCATCGAAAGTCAAGACCATGACCAGACAGAGGGCCCAAATGCACAGTTGGCATTGGGAGCCTTTCCCCTTCCTCTTGATGCTGACACCTCGGAGGGCTGACAAGCAGACAGGAGCATGGCAGTTTTTCTTGGATTTCCCAAGATTACTTGGGTCTGGGTCTGACCTGGATGCTGATGGTCCGGACAGTTCTATGGGGGGGCTTTGTTGTAGTGTGGGCTGGCCAGGTAAATTGGCCAGGCATGCCCCCCCACTACATGTTGGAGTTTCCTTATGTTTGAGAGGTGCCGCCATGTTGTTTCACAGCAAAGCCAACCCCGCTCATCATGTTTCTATTTTAAACAGTTACACAATCTAGATCCGGGGGCAAATCTCGTTCTCTCCATAGCTGGAGCATGTAGCATGTAGCTCAGACATGCACAAGCTGAAAGAAGAGGCTTCCTTGCAAGCCAGCACAGAGTAAGGGTACTACAGCTTTAGGTAGTGGGTGTGCTATGGATACTGCAGCAGAGATACTGATGCCCTCCTATTGGGATTCCCCCTCCACTGGGAATGTAGCCAACTGACAATTATCTAGGGCATACCCCCCCCAACATATGCCTGCATTTGTGAGTCAGCACAGATATAAGATGGTCTGGGGGGAGGAGTTGCTATGAGCCCAGAGGGATATTAAATTTTGAAGGATCTGCAGGGATCAACCAAAAGCAGCAACTAGCTGCCATCCCCCTTGGCATGTGGCATCTACCTTCCGGAAAGTTCTAGGAAGGTTTCCAGAGACATAATAGGACACATAAGAGCAAGCCCCCGCTGGGGGACAGTCCCAAAACAAATATATAAACCCTAGCTATTATCTCATCTGAGAGTAAAAGGGGGGAAGGGGGTTAACTGAGAAGCATCCAAGAAAATATAATAATAGCAGGGTAAGTCAGAGCAAGTAACATCAAAGGGAGGAGTAGGAGCTGATACTGAGTGACTACTGTACTACCCAATAGGACCAGGGTAATTCTGTGCAGCATCCCCAGCTAATCTTGCCGTCATCTGGGCTACACCGAAGCTGATGGACAAGGTGAAGGCTGGTCTAGGTTTTGGGGCAGGGGGAATGGGTTCATCATGGGTACTAAACTATACACAGTTATATTACAAGTTGTGTTGTTAGTGACTTTTCAGTTATATGTGTGTTACAAGGAACAGAAAGCAATCAGTAACACTGGTGGGAGGTGGGGGGGGGGACAGAGCAGGGAGGTTAAGGAGAGGGGGATGGAAGATCTGCCTCTACAGAAGCAACTAGGTTCACAGCATGGTACATGTCAGTTTCAATATATACCCCACAAGAAACCAATGGAGGTTAGCATGATCTCTTGGAATGTCAGGAGGCTCAATTCACCAATTGAAAGGAAAAAAGTATTACTTCAACTTAAGAGAATGAGCCCCCTGATAATATTCCTACAAGAAACCAGGCTCTCCACGGGGGAGGCCCAAAAACTGCGGCAAGGCTTGGTAGGGGAAGAACACCACAGCTCAGCTCCTTCATGCAAAATAGGGATCTCCATTCTCTTACAAAAGGATCTAGGATGGAAAGTGGGCAGGTACAAAAAAGATATGGAAGGAAGATGGTTGATGGTTGAGATGGAAACACCTCGGAGGTTCCTCATTCTCCTTAACATATATGCACCAAATCAGGACTCCACTGAGTTCTTTCATCACATAAATCAGCTCCTCACTGAATTCAGCATGAACAAATGCCAAGTAGTAATAGGGGGGATTTTAATTTTACCTTGGATCTTGCAGTGGATAGGAGTAGAGAAAAGCTGAACCTCACAGGCAAGTGGACAAAGTTGTCCAAAGGTTAATCTCGGAACACTCCCTACTGGATGTTTGATGCACCAGACAACTGGGGGTATGAGATTATACCTTCTTTTCCACCACGCATGGGTCATCTAGCAGGATAGACCTATGGCTGATGTTCTGTTCCACTTATGAAATGGTTGCTATGGCCCACACTCACCAGATAGTAATATCTGACCATGCTCCCCTAGAGCTGAGAATGAAGTGGGGACCTGAGAAGCCCCAACTGTCAACCTGGAGATTGGACATCCTATTATTAGAAGACCCCCAGTTTCAGGAATGACTGGCAGCCAAAGTCAAAGACTACTGGAATAACAATGACAATGGGGAGGTTTAGGACTCCACCCTCTGGGAGGCATTCAAGGCCACAATCAGAGATAGGATCATTGCCTACACCTCACACAGGTGGAAAAAAAAGGGAAGCAGAACAGGCTGCACTGGAGTTTATGCTAGCCAGCTTAAAAGCCCAATACAAAAACCTGTCTAATAGGGACCCACCCAATACTCTGCTGCCCCAACTCACCAGTGCAAGATTAAAATTGAATTCCTATCTGACATGAATGGTGGAGTTCAACCTGAGGCATATAAGTCACTCCTACTGGGAAGGAGGGGAGAAAGCCAGTAAGTTATTAGCTTGTCATTTATTTGGACTTCAGCATATCCTTTGATTCAGTTCCCTATGGGAGACTGGGCGATAAGCTAAGTAATTTGGGGATGGGTGCTAAATTGATAAATTGGATTGTAAACTGGCTGAAAAACAGACAACAGAGAGTATTAGTGAGGGGGGGACTTTCATCTCCGAGAGCTGTGATAAGTGGGGTGCCACAGGGATCGGTGTTGTGGCCATTGTTGTTTGGGATTTTCATTGCAGACATCTCACATGATGTCAAGAATATGATCAGTCTGTTTGCTGATGACACCAAGTTGGGGCAGTGGTGGATGATATAGAAGGTTGGCAGGGGTTGCAGGATGATCTGACTAAGCTGGCAGAGTGGTCAGTGGTATGGCAGTTGGGGTTTAATGTGAAAAAGTGTAAAGTATTACACTTTGGTGCAAAGAATCATAGAAAGGGTTACCAACTGGGGGGGTGCAGTTATGTACCATTGAAAAGGAAAAGGATCTAGGGGTGGTGATAATGGCGAATATGAACAATTCAGAACAGTGCAGGAGGGAGGCAGCGAAGGCCAACAGGATGCTGGGTTGTATAGTGAGGGGCATCCTCTCCAGAAGCAGGGATGTCATTCTGCCACTCTACAAGTCACTAGTCAGACCGCACTTGGAATATTGTGTGCAATTCTGGCACCCTTATCTGAAGAGAGATGTGAAATTGTTGGAGGGGGTACAATGAAGAGAGACAAAGTTGATTCAGGGATTACAGAATATGCCCTATGAAGACGGATGAAGGGAATTGAACATGTATTCCCTGGAGGAGAGAAGGGATCGGGCTGGAAGTTATGATTGAGACCTTTAAGTACTTAAAGGGAATAAATAAGTCTGGTACTGAAGAGATATTTAAGCTCTGGAAGGGGAGGGACATGAAAGGGCATAGACTTAGATTGAAAGGAGGTAGGTATAAGAGGGAAAGGAGGAGGCACTTTTTCACAGTGAGTGTAGTGGCAGTTTGGAATGCTTTGCTGGGGGAGGTGGTATCCTGAAGGATGGTCGGTAATTTCAAGAGGGGTTGGGATGGAAGGTGAAGGGGGGGGAGGGGGCAACTGCATCGTGAGGGGTTAGCTGCACACTTGAGCAGACTAGATAGACCTAGAGGCCTTATTTCTGCTGGCAATTTTCGTAAGTTCATATGTTCATATCAGCTCAAGAGCAGGCAGGCCACAAAGGCAATCCAGGGTTTAAAGGACAGAGACCACACACAGACTAATTCACAGACAGGCATCAAACAGATTATGGCCCAGTTCTATGAAACCCTTTACTGCTCCCCATCCCCAATAGAGAAGGATAGGATTGAGGCATCCCTTTTTGATCTTCCCATACCCCAGTTGGCAAACTCAATGGTGGCCAAATTGGATGAACCTCTGACTGAAATGGAGGTGGCTAAGGCTATAAAATCCATGAATTCAAGGAAATCCCCAGGGAACAAGGGCCTCCCCATAGATTTCTATCAAACACCTGGGGTGGACATTGCAGGGTGCCTACTAATGGCATCCACTGACTCTCTTGGGGAGAGGGGCTCTCCCACCAACAATAAAGGAGGTGGTAATAAGGGCCCTTCCTAAGAAGGACAAAGACCCACTAAATCCTGGAAGTTATCAGCCAATCTCCCTCATTATCGTGGATGCCATGATCTTGCTCAAAGTGCTAGTGGGTCGCTTGGAAACTCTTCTTCCAGGCCTAATCCACCTGGCACAGGTGGGATTCATCAGGCAGGTTAGGGTCAGACCACCATAGGGCCCTTACTACACTAATGTACAAGGCACAGAACTCCCTTTCCCATACTGTGGCCTTAGCAATAGATTTTGAGAAGGCCTTCAACAGTGTTGACTGGTCATACCTGATGTATACCCTGGAAAAGATGGGAGTCAGTCCAGGCTATGGAGCCTGGGTGAAGCTCCTCTACTCATCACCCATGGCATCGATCCTCACGAACAAAATTATATTGCCTGCCTTTAATTTACACAAAGGGACCAGGAAAGGCTGCCCACTATCCCCCCTACTATTTGTCATGGCAATAGAACTGCTGGCCATAGCCATTAGGAAGTCAAGGGCAATATCAGGCATAAAGGTGGGAAGAATGACCCTTAAAACATTCCTCTACATGGATGATCTCCTGATCACCAAAGCATACTGTATAAACCCCCAGCTATACAAGAGGTCCTGAATATTCTGGGCAGGTTCACTCATGCCTCAGGCCTCAAGGTTAACCAAACAAAAACAGAGGCACTCCCCTTGAATGCAGCCTGTAAAAGTCAGGACTTCACCTTGCTCAGCCTCAAATGGTCACCTGAAGGGATTAAATACTTGGGGGTAACCATTCATCCCAACCCTCAAATATTGATTAAGACTAATTTCAGTTTCTTGCTGGCCACAATCAGAAGGGACCTGGATCACTGGAAACCTCTGAAACTATCCTTGGCAGGGAAAATTGATTCGATCAAACTAATGATAGCTCCCAGAATACTATAAATTCTGGCCACCTCCCTATGGCCATTCCCCCGAAGTGGTTCGAAACAATCAATGCCCTGATAGGGAGATTGCTGTGGGAAGGGTTCAACCCCCCACCCCCGCTTCAGCAGACAGAAACTCCAGCAACACTGGAGTAAAGGAGGCTGGGATCCTGGTTCCAATGTTACCACATGGCATTTGCTACATCACAAACAGTAAAATGGTTTGCATTTCAATAACATGCGGCCCCTACTCGGGTCCCTCTTGAGGCTTCTTTGGTAGGATCCCCTTCATTGGCCACATTGCTGTACTCCAACAAATGTATACCAAAAACCTATCCTCCGCCTATTCTGTTATCAGTAATGTATTGGAAAAAGGTGCATAAAATCTTACAGGCGTATCCTACCTGCTAGTCTAATATGCCTCTATGAGGGAATATATCTATGATGGTGGGTAAGACTCCCATACAGTACACTAGTGAATCTGGGAATACCAGGGTATCAGAATGGTTCAAGATTTACTGGGTCCAGGCACTAATACAGTGGACACCTTTCAGTCATTGAAGGAGTGATATCACCTACCCTCCAGCCACTTCTGGAGATACCTGCAAATCCGGGATGCCATTGGCAGGCCTACTCCCCCACCATCTATAGGAGGCCCCCCCAGGTCCCCTCCCCTCTCTGCACCTGGTTACGGCTGAGCAAAGGAATGGTGAGTCAGATATACAAAACTATGAGGGAGACTCACCCAGACCCATCCCTGCCAGCCAAATCTCAATGGGATCAGGAACACTGGGGGTCTCTATCTTGGATCAGCAGTGAGCCCACTGCTGGTCTAAAATACATCAGGCATGCCAAGATGGTAGGACATGACTGATAATGAACAAAACATTGTAGAGATGGTATTATACCCCTGCCAAACTCAAGAAACTGGGACTACTCCAGAGTGACTGCTGTTGGTGGTGTGGCCAACCTGGAGCCCACTTATACCACATTCTATGGTCTTGCCAACAGGTACAGCCCTTCTGGGAAGCGGTCATGGATATGGGTAAAAAAGTACTACCCCAGACCCATATGAACACTCCTCTACTTCTACTGGGCTGTGCCCCAGAAGGGACCTCCAAAACAGATCACAGTGCTCTATGGGTCATGATGCTAGGGACATCAGTGAAACGTCTACTCCTGATGTGCTGGTGCACCCCAGACTGGTCTTCTTTGACAGGGTTGCTGATGCCCTTGGCACAAGTGGCCCCATATGAAAGAATGTCAAACTTTGCCAGTGGGACACTGGCCAAGTATGAGCAAGTCTGGTGGCCATTCTTAGAATTGGAGTATTGTCACAAGGCCTAGATAGAAGCAGCAGAGCCCTAAAGTTCCTTATCCCTCTTCTTCTGTCCTATGTCATTTGTACCTCTGCTTTATAAAGCTGAACTGGTTCGACAGTGTCCCTGTGATTGCAATGTGTAAATAGGTTATTCAGTTAAACCAGTACTATGCTTTTTGTGCATCCAACTAGCAGAACTAAACAGCTAGTAGGCCTCAACTCTATCCAGCAGTGATAAATCTAGGCTCATGTTGAGGGGAAACAATAGCATAGGCCTCCAGCAAGGGGGCAGCCTTAACATGTAGTATAATCCTAGCATCACTATGTATAGAAATAAACTGATGCACTGACTACATTCAATGTGAGATATGTGTTCAATGGTTGTTAAAGCATTTAACCTGTAGGGGGTGTGTGGGTCATTATTGTTAAGGCCTCCTCTTCCGTATGTATAATTACTGCACTGTTTTGTTGGATTTTTTTTTTTTACATCAATAATCATTTTCAACTTAAAAAAACACCTGTTTTTTACCACAGTTTTTGTATTCTTTGCTTTTTAAAATATTTTTGAATAAGGTTTTAAAATTCACATCACAAGGTCACGTGATTCCCTTGTATAAACGCAGGTGCTGACTTTGTTTGAGCAGATGCTTGCTAGGTAGCATGGTGGAAGCCAGCAGTAGCAGTGCACAATTACCTGCAGTTGGGATGCAAAATAATTAGCCTGCAAGTGCAAATGTGTATTGGAGCTTTTAAGCCATATTCTCCTTTTTAGCCACCTGTAGCGTTTTGCTCCCTTGGCGGGCAGAATTAATTCTATCGTTTTTTTAGTTTGCAAACCTTTCTGCCATATAGTTCTCCTCCATTGGAGCTGGAAACCTAGTTCAGACAACAAATCTGCCTCGAGAGATTGGTATAGAGATATCCACGGGCTGTGCTGTTGGCCGGTAAATATTTCAATCAGCCGATTTGTTTTAGTAAGTAAACAGATGCTGGCAGATAAAAGTAAGTAATATAGCACAATAAATTGAACTCTGTATCTCAAATGTGGATGAGGGAATTGTCGTTTAAGTGTTTTCTTAGTATATTCTGCTTTTGAACCCCCCCCCTCACTTTTTCCACACTTGTTCTCAGTGGATCTTTTTGTTGCTTTCCTGGGCACGTGGGCAAATAAACTCAGTGAGTTTGTCAAAGTGCTTGACAAATCCTATTTTGTTGTTTGAAATATAAGTACAGTTGCCTTGTGTTCATTCCATTATGGGATTTATACAATTAGTTAATCATTGTATATAGAGTGTTTCCATACAGGATATAACCTTGTTCATGGTGGCTTTTTAATAAAATCTTTTTTAGCTCATAAGAAGAAAGGACGTGGGCAGACCTGTGGATTTATAATAAAAGATTTATTAAAGAAGAACAGAACCAAAGACAGCTGGTCCAAGTTAAGTACTGTGATATCGAGATCTGCTTATTCTGCACAGATTAATACAGAAAGAGAAGTTCAAAACCAGCCAATAGATTGAACATTGAAAGATCAGTTACGATGACTGAGACACAGCTGTGAAAAGACAAGTAAAAAAAGGACTCTTTTTCTTGTTTCTTTTGTTTTTCTCCTATCCTAATTTTCTGTAGCTAGGTTAATATAAGCTAACTGACCTGCCTTTATGCATTTGTTATTAGTGGGCATAGTTGTGTGTTAAACTAAGACTCCATTACAGTTTGACACACTGGTCATACACCTGGGTAAAAACTTATTTTATAAACAAATGGAAACAAGACAAAAGAAAAAGCTGATTACATACAAAAATTAATTAAAAACAGAAAAGTATATGAGAACAAAAAAGCCCAGAAAAAACAGGTTAAAACTAGTGAAAGAAAAATAACAAGTTATATAACAGAACCAGGTTAAAAAAAATGAGTTAGTGGGCAAAAGGGAAACTGATTATATTCAGAGTTCCAGTTTGCCCCCGATGTTTGCCTCCTCACTGTGAGAGGCAATTGCAGAGACAGCCACAACTGAACATCCTTTAATGACTGAAATTAACATTTTAGAAGGAAAATTTGTTAGGGATCCAGAAAGGAATCTAAATAAAGAAAATGAGGTAAAGACTAAAGTAGGGGCCAGAGGTGGATATAAGGGGGGCTAAGGGGCTGAACCCCCCCCCCTGACCACCCGATGTCCACTACACAGTTGAGTATTGCAGCAGGAGAACAACCTGGCGGTCCTGACTCCCGACACAATATTGATTCGGATTCCCAATGGTCATTCACAAGGATGGCCTCAGTTTGCTGGGGGGTATGGGAAGGTGGCTGGGGAGCCATGCTCTTACCAGCCTTCTGCTTCTGCTTTGGTGGCTTGCATTGGAAGTACTGAGTCTGGGACACTTGTTTTACCCAGACTCAAAGTACTGTCTCACATCACGGTCCATCTCCGAAAAACTGTCCCCACAGGTCACTGCCACTCATAGAACTAGTTTTGTGCTGCCACTGCCTGGAACCAGAGGAAGCCGCTCACATCGGGGAACAGCTGCTCTTACCCAACTGCTGCTGCATCATGCCGGACCTGCACTATAGGGGAGCAAAACCAGAGGAGCCACAGTGCCGCCTCAGGTATGTACTTGTTACATCTGTGCTCCCCATGTCCTCCACCTGCCAGCCAAGCCAAGAACTCCCCAGTGCATCACTCTCCAGGCCCTTTTCTAGGGCTGGGGAAGTCTGAGCTAGCCACTAGGAGACTGCGCCTTTTGGGAAGGGATGAGTTCTGACCTCAGCCTCCCTCGCCATGCCAAGGGTCTGAAATTGAATAAAGGCTGCTGGGGTGGGGTTTGGGGATGTAGCAGATGGGGGGGGATGGCATGGTGGAAGGGTCTCCATCTTTTTATGGTGCGCCCCCAACTTTGGAGCACTACACCCAGAATCCACCACTCTTTCTGTGAAGAAGTACTTCCTCATATCTCTCCTGAAAATGATTTTGGTGAAGAGGTTTGGTTCCACTTTGTCCTCCCTCTGAGACAGAGTGGAAACAAAACTCTTCACCAAAATCATTTTCAGGAGAGATATGAGGATCAGAGTCAGACTGTACCTTACAAACTTGTAGGTCCTGCAAGTGGTCCACAACAATGCAAGGAGTGTTTCCACATCTATCAGCAATCTTGTGCTGCCTGGGCACTGCAATCGCACATTGTTCAATAGCACCATCTTCTGCCAACTAATCTTGCACCCTAACTTTTCTGTCATTTTAGTCCTTGTTGGTTCTGTTTCTTTTGGCAGCCAACTCTGTGGCCAACTGGCTAGCAGCATTAAGATGATTCCTGAGCCACTGTGCATATTGCTGGTAGGCTCTAGCCAGACTACATCACCAGAAACTCCAAACGTAAATCCATGGATAGTCAAGCTTCCCTACTAAATATAAATATTAGTGTGATTACCCTGTAGTGTCACTCTTTATGCAATTTTATTCAAGTACCAGAGAGCTCACTTATTGTCTCTACTTGGCCTTATATTTGGGGTCTAAGGGGCCTGGCATCAACAGTGGTTTGTTAAACCTTTCTGGCTGAGGATCACCTTGAGGGTTATAATGGGTAGTTCTGGATTTACGTATCCCTCAGAGGGATAATAGTTCCTGAGCAGTTCTGCTCTTGAAATCTTGACCCTGATCTGAGTAGATCCTCTTTGCCAATCTGGAGCAAATAATAAAGCTTTCTATAAGGACTCTGAAGATTGCCTTTTGATCCTTGGTTGCATAAGCTTCTGTGTGTCTTGAGAAGTGGTCTGTTAACTCCAAGATATTGGCAATGTTGCTAGTGTCAGGCTCTAGATCTAGGAAATCAATACATACAGTTCCCTTGGGACAGTGGTAGAAATGCTCATTACAAGTTATTAGAATGGCAGCCCTCTTTGACAATGTTTGGCGCTGCACACCTACTTTACAAACCCTGCCCAGTAGTTATAAGTAAAAAAAACTATGAAGTACTTAGTTAGACCAGGCCTGTGTGTGGTAGTCTACCATACACAGGCATGATCTAAGTACTTCGTAGTCTGGTACACATTTTAGACTGTATCCATGCACATTGGTAGTCATTGTCTGTAACACAAGGGCATGGCCTAAGAATACCTCATATGTTTTTTTTTGTACTAGTGCATTTGTCTTGCCGAACAAAAGGATGAGTGGCAACTTACTAATCATCATGATATTTTGCTAGAAAAAGGGCTCAAATTCCATCTCAGAGCATCAAAAATCTTAAAATGACAATCCTATAAGTTAGAGACTCCTTTACAAAGGCTCCAAATCAGTTAACAAACATTTTTCTTAACAAACATCATACATGATAACAAGGTATGAAGCAGAATAACATAAAGTAGGCATTTGTTACATGCAAGGAATAAGGTGCAGCTTTGACACAGTTAGGCAGGATGGGGATCCCTTGTCATGAGTAGATGATTGCTAGGGCAAGCAGTCTATGAATATGCGGAGCCCAAGGGGGTAGGGCCCTGTCAGACCGGGGCAGTGGGCTAAGGACATTCACAGGTTCGAGAGGCAAGGAGATGGTCCCTAAAGAGGGATTTGAAGTGACCCAGCATGTTTTCCAAGGTGATGGAATTGGGTAGAGTATTCAGCCAGGCAGGGGCTCTATAACAAAAGGATCTCTGTCCCATGGCAATCCTACTGTGGGGGATAGTGGGTTTGGAGGTGCTACAGGTGGCTACTACCATAGGCACTGACTGCAGGAGTGTGGAGAGGCCAGGAAGTACAAGTCCACTGGTTATCTTCTTGACAAATAGGCAGGTCTGGTATCTCAATCTCTCATCAAAGTCGAGTCAGTTGGTAAGACTGTAACACAGTGTGCAGGTGTGGGCCAGCCTGCCACTGTCTGTGACAAGGCGGCATGCTTTATTTAGGGAAACCTTGATTCTGCAGAGGGTGGTGTTATGAGCTGCCACATAGACCAAGATCCCACAGTCTGTGAGGGACAGGATGGAGGATGAGACTGCAAGTCAGAGGGCATCGGGGAGGAGGCAGCTCTTGTGAAGATAGAGTAGGCTGATTCTGGAATTGACTGTGGTGCTAAGGGGTGAATATGCTCATGGTTGTTGAGTGCGGAGTCCAGGGTCATCCCAAGGTATTTGAAGGTATCCACCTGCTCAAGGGGTTGCAGCCGGTCATTGAGAACTTGTACTAGGGTCCCTTTGAATTTGCTCTTGTTGTGGGCAAACAACATAACCTTGGTCTTTTTGTGGTTTAGAACCAACTGATTGTCAGCAAACCAGGTTTCAGCCTCACTGAACGATTTCTGGAGAGTGTTGTAGGGAGAAAGGGTCGGAGTGAGTGGCGAAAAGAACCGCGTCATTGGCGTATAGGAATAATTTCCCGGTACCTGGCTTCTCGTTTCACCCGGTCTCTCTGAAAGAGGTTAAAGAACTCATGCTCCAATTGAAAAGTGCTGGTGCTGATTCTTTGGGTCCTTATTTTCTTAAAATCACCTATCATGTCCTAGCTGTTCCTATCACCCACTTATTTAACTTATCATTGTCCCAAGGGTTTATTCCCCAGATCAGGAAAATTGATCATGACATCCCCTTGTTTAAATCAGGGGATATCTGCGACCTTAACAATAATAGACCAGTTTCCCTCCTCCCAACTTTGTCGAAACTTCTGGAAAAGATTGTCAGCAACCAATTAAGGGACTACCTCGAATCCAATAACCTACTAAACGCTATGCAATCTGGCTTTAGAACTAAACATAGCACTATTTCGGCCCTTGCCAAAGTAACAAATGATTGGTACTGAGAACTAGACAGCAGAAACTTTGTCTGTGCTGTATTTCTATACCTTAGTAAGGCTTTTGATACAGTAGATCATAGCCTGCTTCTCTCTTCTCTGAAGAGTATAGGCCTGGACTCAGTTTCTTTGCATTGCTTTACTGAGTACCTTGTAGGACGGCGTCAACAAATTAAAGCTGAGGGTGAGCTATCCCCACTCAAACTCTACTGAGGGGAGTACCGCAAGGATGCATATTTGGTCCCTTACTATTTGCTATCTATGTTAATAACATTGATGAGAGTATTAACAAGACCAACATACACCTGTTTGCTGATGACACGGTTGTATATATAAGTCATCCGACACCTGAAGCCACTTGTGCTGACCTCCAGGAGGAATTTAACTAGCTCCAGAACCAGCTCCTCCATAAAAAACTTATTCTAAATGCTTAAAAAACAAAAGCAATGTTGTTCTCGCCTTATAGCCGTGTGATGAATCTGGCCAGCTCTGGTGCACTACCTCAGATTACCACAATTCTTGGAGAGAAACTGGAGTTTGTCTCAAAGTTTAAATACCTAGGTGTGTGGTTAGACCATAACCTATCATTCACTGAGCATGTCAAGGACCTTGTAAAGAAGTTTAGGTAGAGGCTGGGGCTATTCTTTAGAATTAACCAGTTTCTTACTAGAGATGCAAAAGTGCACCTTGTCCAAACTACTTTTCTTTCGCTGATTGATTATGCAGTTTTCCTTTATAGTCAATGTCCCAAAGCCTCACTTGCAAAGTTGGATACGCTTTACCACAGGGCCATCTGATTCATTACTGGTCTCCCCATCTCTACCCATCATTGTTCCTTGTACAAAGCCATAGGGTGGTCCTCTCCTATGTTTAGGCATAATAGAAATGCAGTCCTTTGGACTTATAGAGTCTTCTTGAAGTGGCTTCCACAATATATAATAGACGGTCTCCCACTAAGTGAGCCAGGAATGTATGCCCTAAGAAGCATATCCTATATCACATTATGTATCCCCAAGGCTTCCTCTCACTATGGTAGAGTGGCCATTAGTTTCCTGTTGCCAACATTGTGGAACAAACTACAAAAATTATTGAAATTAAGCTGCCTCTGCAGTATCAATGCCTTTAAATCTCTGTATGCTCAGTATGTGTGTGAGCCATGCAATTGCTACCCTAGCCCCTAATTTTTGTCTGAAGCATCAGGCTGCTGACCTCTGAGCATAGTTGAATTTATGATCGCTTGTAACCTTTGGTAACCTTAACTCTGTGAGCGTCTTATGCCTTAAATGGTTTTTCCCCTCTAAAAATCCCTGCAGGGTTATTATCTCTTCATGGCTTCATAGGCTCTACACCTTACTCACCCTGCTGTCTTTTACATATTGCTTAATTTGGGGCTCTTATTCCTCTACCCTGTACCATTTAACTGCCCTATTTCATCTTTGTTTTCCCTTTCCACTGCATTCCACTATTACTATCTCTTTGCTCTGTCCCCTAACTCTCTTCCCTGCCATAGACTAGCCCCTCAGGTGGGAGAAATGCGAATACAGGGCGGTTGTCACTTCCATAGCCACTGCCTGAGATGCCTAGACTGGACTCCTTACTAGTGAGGTGCGGCATTGCTGATACCAAATCAGAACGTGAGCACTTTTCTGCTCTGGCATCTGATTGGCTCCTGCAGTCTGCTCCTGTGTCTCCCTCAATACTAAGCTAAAGTCTGATTTTCTGTCTAAAACTTGCACAAAAAAGAGCTTTACTTACTTATTGCCTAACAGTTATGACCTCTATTTTTTTTCCTGTTTAGAGTGTCAAGAGTTGGGAGTCTGTTTGATTACACTCCTTTCTGAATTTCTGTGGTTGTGACAGTCTTTGGGCATCAAGGAATACCCAATTCTGTTGTCCTGCTGTTTTGGTCCTCCCACTGGTTTAGATGTTCCCATGTCCATGGCCCAGTACTAATACTGACCTCTTCTTCCATCCCCTGTCAAGAATATGCTCTCCACTGGCTCTCAGCCCATAGGCGTGGGAAACCCAGGCACCGGGTGGTCAGTGCTGCCTCTACCACCACCTGAGAACCTAAGCTCAGACTCTCCATTAGCAAAGTATGGCATTAGCAGCCATCCATTTGAAATGTGAGCACTCTTCAGCGTTGGTTTCCAATTGGTTCCTGCAGTCTGCTTCTGTGTCCGTTTAAAACCAAGCATAATTCTGATTTCCATGGTGAAATTTGCCAAAAAAGAGCTGTAATTACTTCTCTCCTTGACTATTAAGATCCTTATCCTTCTGTTTAGAGTGTTACATTTAGGGATGCTGTGTGATTACACTACTTTTGAAATTCTGTGCTTGCGTCAGCTCCTTACACGAGTGGCCAATCACTTCTCCCTACTGAAGTTCCTACTAAGCCTCAGCTTATGTCCTCCTTAAATATTACAGAAGCACTCTGAAATATAACTGATGTAATATTGAGTACTTACTTGCATTAATTGCACTAATTGTTTTTTACTTGTGTTATTTGGCTCTATTGTAAATATCTCTGTATGCATTGTACCTTTTGACCCGGAGCTAACCAGGTCCATCTTGTAAATGAGCTTGCTCAATGATGTTCACCTGGATACATAAAGATTTTGATTTTTTGATTGATTGATTGAACAGGTCATGGGTAGGGTGTTTAGGAATAGGCTAAACAGAATGGGCCCCAGGATGGAACCCTGGAGTACTCCAGATTTAACCGAGAGACAGTTAGAGAGTGTGCCATTTATTTTGACTTGCTGAGACCTGTCAGATAGGTAATCAGCAAACCATGCAATTACATCCTGGGAGAGACCTGTGTGGGAGAGGGCTGATAGGAAGAGGAAGTGAGTAACAGTGCCAAAGGCTTTTGACAGGTCAATGAAGACCGAGCCAACCAGGCACCCGTTATCAAGAGCAGAGTGGATAGCATTGGTGAATTCTAGTAGTGCAGTGGTGGTGCTGTGCTGTTGTCAGAATCCATGTTGCTCCCCACAGAGAAGGTCGTATTTGGGATGGTAGTCCATAAGCTGGTCAGAGACAATGTTTTCCAGGGTTTTCGGGGGGGGTTGGAAATGGGGGTGGTAGTTCCAACGGGAGGTACGGTCACCACTTTTGTGGATGGGGATGATGACCGCAGTTTTCCACATGGAAGGGAATTTACCAAGGCAGAGGGAGCACTTGAGTATGCTGGTAAGAGGGGAGAGGACTTCATCCATGACCATGCGAAGGAGTCTGAGGTCCAGAGTGTCATTACTGTGGTGCATTCTTCCTAAGGCTTTCAGGAGGTAGGGCTTGGCCTCCCGTGGAGAGAGGGTTTGAAATGAAAGGGCGGGTGTGGGTGGGTGGGGGCTGGGGGGTATAGGGGTATAAGAAGTTGGAGGGTTAGCACTCTACTGAGGTCTGAGAAAGAGGAATTAAGGGTGTCAGCAATGAGCTGCGGGTCAGTGGAGATAGAACCATTGATAATAAGTTGGGAAGGGGGGAGTATGGTTTTCCCATTGAGTTCCTTCAGGTTGTCCCAGAACTTGTGGCCAGAGGTCCATGAGGAGGCAAGGGATGTTCTGTAGTACACAGCTTCGGCTTTCATAATTCCCAGGTGCACCTATTCCATGCAGCACGGTAGCACTGTCTGTCAGATAGCTTGCCTGAGCCAAGTGCAATGTGCCAGAGGTTGTCTCTGTGATGCATTTGATCAAGGAGTACCTGCGAGATCCGGGAGATGTCAGGACCTTTGACAACACGTTTGAGCAGCAGCCTAAGGACAAGAAAAAACGAAAAGGGAAATGGTCAAAACAACAATACCAGAGACATTGGAGTAGGCCAAGTCCCAGAAGTTAACAAAAGGCTGACTGAATTAATAAAGGAGCATTTGTACATGCCAGCAGAGATAAACCCACCAGATCCTATGGTTATTAAGTTAGATGAGGCAAAGGGGGTTAGTGAAGCAATAAATAGTACCAAAGAAGAACAGATTGAAAAAGATCAATGTACCCCATCCATAGACTTCATAGGAATACCAAAAATTAGAAATGAAAATTATTCCTCTCTAAAATTTGCAGTTTATAATATTTGTAAGGGTGTTTTGGGGACTAAATTTGCCTGGTTAGACAATTTATTAGTATACAGATATAAAGCTAACAAATAGAAAGACTGCATCTGCTTGGTTACAAAATCCAAAGCTGCCAGACAGCTAGTATTAAAACATAAAGAACAGTTCCAGATGATTGATGTGCATGCTGAAAATACAGTAGTGGAACAAAAAAAAACAGGATAGGGCTGAACGGTTTCATGATGATATGAATAAGAAACAAACAGGTCAAATTAAAAAGCAGCTAAGAATCACCAAATATCTCGTGCCACTGGAAACTTTACATGTCCTAGCAACTGAGAATGAAATAAATACAGATGGCAATAACAAATATATAAGAGGGCAAAAGCAAAGGGGACCTAGAATAAATAATAGTTATATCTTGCAATGGTCTGCTTCAGATATTTCAGAAGATGCAAGTAATTGCTTTATGGAGGAGTTTGGAAGTGTACAGGAGAGCTCTAGTCCAGCCTCTACTTCAAGAATAGTGATCAAATTAGACTGACAAAAGGAAAATGAAATAAGTAGGAATGGAAAGTGCTTTAAAAATCTTAGGTTTGAACACCTCTAGTGTGCTAGATAAACTTGGAAATAAGGAATGCATAGAATATCTTAAACAATTTTCCATTACATTATTGCAGGAAACCTGGATAAGGGAGAGGGAGCTTGAGAAATGTTCAATTGAAGGGTATCAAGCCTGGTACAATTATGCCTTGGCAGTGTTCTATCAATTCTCCCTTTAAGCTGGGAACCTCCACACGACGCCACGCTAACCGCAGGTTACATGCCCACTCCAAAAAACTATTTAATGAATACCTGAAAAGACTAATAGTGCTGTTCTTATTGCTCTTGGGCAATATATATCCTAATCCTGGACCTCCCCGCTGCTCAAACCACTCACCAAGAAATATTGGTGGTCTAAAAGTGATGTCACTAAACATTTGCAGCCTTCTTCCAAAACTTGACACACTACAAGTATGGACTGCCAGACATAATCCAGACGTACTCTCAGTAGTAGAAACCTGACTCATTCCTAATGTCCCAGACACAGTAATCCTACTTCCTGGCTACACAGTATTTAGGTGTGATCGCCTTTCTCAGTGTAGTGGTGGATGTGTGATCTACCTAAAGGACACTTTGCAGGGCCTGGGGATCCCCACCCCTGGTTGTAGTGATTTAATCCAAATACTGGCCATTAAGTTGCTTCTCGATGCACTCAACAGAACACTCACCATGCTATCTGTTTATATCCCTCCAAGGCACACTAAACCTGGCTTTGCATCCTTCATAAATGCTTTAAGGGATGAGCCTTCACACAGAATTTCTAATGCTTGGAGATTTTAAGGATGCATTATCTGCTATCCACCTTTCCCAGCTTGTAGAAGCTCCAACCTGGAGGAACTACAAAACTAGGAGCAATACCTTACTGGAGTGGATGCTATCTAACCGGCTGGAAAATATCAAGGGCACCTCTGTCCTACCCGACTGTATTAGTGATCACTCCCCTGTCAAGTTTTACTGGTCCAATAACTACCACAAGCCCCATGCCAGAACTGTCAATAGCCTGGTCCTCATTCTGGGACACCATGAGCTACTGAAAACTGACCTGAGGATCACCGATTCTTCTAATGTGTATACAGCCAGCAACGTCAACACTGCATTGGAACTCTTCATTGACCTCTTTAATGCAACCTGCGATAAGCATGCCCCCTTCAAAACTACAAAAATCAAGGGAACCCATAATCCCTGGATCACCCCTGCTCTTTTTGATCTACTGAAACACAGGGATCACCTCTGGCACATGTCTCGAGCACTGGGGACACAAGCTAACCTGCAGAGGTACAAAGCAGTGAGAAATGAGTGTACCTGTGCTATCCATTCTGCTAAAAGCCGGTATTTCAAAGAAGTCTTTTCCACCTCCTGGAATGATAGCAGGGAATTCTGGAAGAACATCCAACATATCTCTGGCAAAGACCCCAAAACTTCCCCAAACATGCTGAACATCGATGGCGCCCCTACTGTGGACCCAAAAGCCATCACAAACACTTTCAACAAAGCATTTACAAACCTTAGCAACGTTCTTCTGCCCGACTACTTTGTGGTTACCCCCTCCGGTATGAACACTGCAGTCCAGAACCCACGTCGAGATCACCCACCATTTTACTTCAAAGCAGTGTCTATAAATGAAGCCAGATGTTATCTTCAGAAGGTACTGGGGAAAGTTGGATTCAGTGGGGACTCCTTGGACTTACAGTTTGTTGCCCTTACCCTCGAGAAAATCCTCACACCTCTTTCCAAAATAATCAACCTGTCACTCTCTCAGTCACAATTTCCATATCTTTGGAAATCAGCAGTTGTCACCCCGGTGTACAAGAGTGGTGAACGAGCACTGCAGGGGAATTACCGCCTGATCTCTATTCTTCCCCCAAGCTCTAAGGCCCTGGAGCACATCATGGCTCACCAACTCATAGATTATCTGGATAACTACCAACTCCAATGTCTCCAACAGCATGGGTTCAGGCGTGGGCATAGTACCATCACTGCACTCCTAGAGTTTATTGGCTTTATCAATAACTGTTTGGAACAAAGGCTCTTGGTAGGGGCAACTTTCATAGACCTTACCATGGCCTTTGACACTGTTAGCCATGATCACCTCATCAGACAACTCTCCTCCATTGGTCTTTCCTCTGACACTACAAGCTGGTTCTCCAGCTACTTAAGCAGCTGAACACAGCAGGTAAAAATTGGTAATGCCCTGTCTGATAGTAGGCCTGTATGGTCTGGATTCCCGAAGGGATCTATCTTGGGTCCATTGCTTTTTAACATCTTCCTCAATTCACTACCAGGAGCTTGCTGTACCTACATACTTCTATACGCTTATGATGCTGTACTTTTTAGCAGTAACATGGACCCTCACCTTCTTCAGGACCAACTTCAGCAATCCTTTACATCTGCAGAGAAGTGGTTTCAGGATAATAAGCTCATCCTTAATTATAACAAGACTAAGACGATGTTGTTTTCGACCTCCCAAAGCAGACACAAAACCTTCCCGCTTATCATCACTAATGACACTGGCTCCTCTCTTGAACTGGTTCACCATTTCAAGTACCTGGGTATAACTATTTACTCTATCCTGTCTTTCACCAGCACATTGACTGAACAGCCAAAGCTATTAACTAGCGTTTAGGAGTTCTATACAGGAACAAACATAATCTCACTCCAGAAGCACTGAACACGGCCATCCACAGTTCTGTGGTCTCTCTCGCAGACTATGGTATTGTCATTTATGGTGCAGCTACAGACACTGCCCTCCAATGTATCAAAACAGCCTTAAATAAAGCATGCCACCTTCTTACTGGTGCTGCACGCTTGACACACACCTGAGATCTGTATGCCCAGATTAACTGGTTAAAGTTTGACAGCAGGCTCAAATACCAGTTGTGTCTGCTTGCAAAAAAGTCACCTTGGGACTGCTACCCCCTGGTGTAATGGTCCATCTTTCCCCTGCATGTAACTCATGCAGTACCAGAAGCTCTGGCAAACAGGTTTTCAGAATTCCATGGTGCTGCACCACCTTTGGATAATGTGCATTTGCATACAGAACTCTGCAGTGGTATAACTCCCTGCATCCTGACATAACCAATGCTACTTTGCTGGGATCCTTTAAGAAAAAACTTTGGCAGCATCTAATCTCACTGGTAACCTATGACTGCTACCGCTAATTTACCTTTACCTTGCTACTACCATTTGCAATCTCTGTGATCTCTATTGATTAGTAAAATGTTATGCTTCATGTCCATTTCTTGGGCCCCCAGTCAAGTTAACACTTTCATGGACTTTCTACCCCTGCCTAAATTATTTATTTTCCCTCCTACCTCCCTCCATCTCCTCTTCCCTTTTTGTGCCCCTCCATCATTCCATACCTCTTTCCTCCCTACCACCTTATTACATCTTCATCATCACCCCACTACCTCACCACCTTTTCCTCTCTACTCTCCTCCACTCCATCTCAGAATCGCAAATGGGAGATTTCACGGTGACCCACATGGAAACTGGATGTTTCCAAAAAAGAATGGGGGCAGCCTGCTAGACCTGTTTATTGTTGATATGTTCACTTTTTCCAAAGTAAAAAATATGAAGGTCCTTTCTAATTGGGAGAACGATCATTTACTCATATTGCTAGAATTAAAACAAAAATGGTCTACTAGCCATGGTTTTGAGGAGAGATCTGGAGTGGTGGATGTGACGATTATAAATCAGAAGTGGATAAAATGGACTTTATATATACAAGACAATGTTATATCACTACTGACATCAGAGAAGTTAATTAATGAGAAAGGAAATATAATATAACATATTACAACAGGGAACTTACATAAAGGGCAACATTCATCTAAAGTGGCAGAGGTAATGAAATAACAAACAGGATAAGCAATCTAGAACATTATATTAAAAACAATGTGCAAAGGAAGGATGGGAGAAACATGGTAATGACTTCAGGGAAAGACAAATGGTTTGATAAACAGTGTCTTTGTATGAATAAATGGTGAATAAGCAAGTTAGAAGAATGCAGAAACATCTTAGATATGAAGACAGAGCAGAATTTATCAACATTAGAAATGAGTATAGGAATTTAATTGACTTCAAAAAAGCTAAATACAAGAACTGGTTATGGTCTTCCTTGCAGGAGGCAAAAAGGTACAAGGATAATAAATCATTTTGGAACCTAATAGCTCATGGTACAGGTAATGTAAGGAACCCTATTGAAGCAATGATACCTCCAGAAGAATGGTTAAATCATTTTAATAAAAATTTCAAAATCCAAGAAAAAGGAATCTTTCAAGCAAGATATGTATTTTAGCACCAGATCACTTGAAGTAGCAGAGAAAACTGATGTGTGGTTACAATTCTCAGTACAAGACTAGGGGTTTGCTATTGCAGCACAAAAAAAGAATAAAGCATCTGGATATGACAATACACCTACAGAAATGTATAAATCTAGTGTACAATGGCAGGCTGAATTATAGACTCCTTGGTTTAGTTTAATAGCGAAGACAAAAATAATTCCTAAATATTGACTTATATGGATTATTAGACTGGTTCTCAAGAAGGGTTCCAAATCAGATCCCAAAAAACTATAGACCTATAGCTTTACTGTGTATATCTTGAACTTTTTTTCAAGACTTTTATTATCTAGGTTACAACTAAGGGCAGATGAAAACAGTATGATCTTGTCTGCTGAAGCTGGTTCCATGTCAATACAGTGCATGGAAAAACAGTGCTGTCAATAGCAGCATGGTAAATTAGCTGCACATCAAAATCACATGTTACAATTGCCTCTCAGTACATCGCGATGCACGCAGTATGGTAGCGTTATTGTAATAGATTGTCAGGGTAGGATTTATAATTAAAGGCACGGTGCTCAAACCCTTGCACCCTGCATAGGAGGTGCATGATAGCCTTGCAAACTGTGTGAGCCTGGGTTTCATTCCTACAGGAGCACCCGAGGAGAGTGAGTGCTACTACAGGCACTCAAAGCATCTGTCCTGACTAAGGCAATACAAGCTGGGCATACATTTAAATTATTGTCACACAGGGACTGAACAGCTAGGCATATAGCACTCAGGACTGCAAATGTAGGGTTGGAGGGTACTAAAATGAGCAGGAAATCTAAAACTGTAGAAAGCATTAACCTGTGTGAACTTTTTTGTTGCCTGGCTGAGAGGGGTCCCGGAGCAAGATATCAATTCCAGCCCCAACCCTTGGTACCCTGAGATCAACTTACAACCAACTCCCTTATCTGCTTTGTTACTGACATGTACAAGAGAATGTAATGGTCATTTATAGAGCTGTAGGAACATTCCCTCTACAATGCCATAGCCTTTTCCTGCAGCAGAACTGTTTAGTCTAGTACACTTGTGGGAAGGACGATGGGAGACCGGAGAAATGATGGAACTGTAAAGGAGGTGCAGCGGGGATCAAGAGGTGGATGAGCTGCTCGGCTTCTGGGGGTTTGGGTGAGTGATGAGGATCTGTGACTGCAGGTAAGAATTTTTGTTCAAACTGGTTGGCACGCATGGATCTCTGAATGTGCTGTTAGGGATTTACAGTGAAATGTGCCTTTAGCAGTTATTGATCTGCACTTATAATGATGTGCTTAAATGCTTGTGCAGTTTTTACTGCACAGTATTGACGTGATACCGCTCAAGCTGGCTTCAGAAAGAGAAAATCTACTTTAAGTCATTAAGTCATATTATTCTTTAAAATATATTCTAGATAGTTATATAACCATTAGAACAAGGAGGATTTATACTGCTTTCATAGACATAAAGTCTGCATTTGATAATGTAAATAGGACCCTATTCTGGACCAGTTTTTGTAAAGAAAAGGTATAAATAAAAAACTGCTTGTGCTTATTAAATTATTGTATACAGATATGACTTACATGGTTAGATATGGGAAAGATGGTACTCTAATCCTGCCCATGTATGTAAACTCTGGTATCAAGCAAGGCTACCTACACACGCCAGTACTTTTTAATTTATATATTGAAACAATAGTTGAAGCCCTGAAGATGGTGGATACCCACCCCCAAAAGTGAACAATCTGCTGATTCCAATTCTATTATATGCGGATGATGCAATTATTATATCTTGAACCCCAATTGGATTAAAAAGAGGTTTAACAGCTATTAATAATTCCTTGATGACTCTAGACATGGAAATTAATCAACAAAAAAACAAGATTTTGATATTTGGAAATGGTAATTAAAAAGTGACAGCATTGATTGGAACACAGAAAGGGTTAAATTTGAGATGATCAAAGATTACTGTTATCTGGGACTCACCTTTGAAAAAAAATTGGGCTGGATAAAACACATTAATAATATTAAAGAAACAGCTTCCAGAACAATACTAGCAATAAACAGATTCGCAAATACTTTTGATAGCAATTCATACATAGCACAAAAAAATGTGCTTTGAGGCGAACATCAACTTGCAAATATTGTACAGAGCTGAAATCTGGAGTACTGGTACTAATATGAGAGACCTAAAAACTGTACAGAATCTGTTTTATAAAACTCAAAATTGGATTACCCAGATATATATCCAGTTCAGTTGTTAGGGCAGAAGCAGGAACCCTTTCATTATAAACTAGAGCACTGAAAAGTTGTATAAAGCTTGGACAGAGAGCAATTTCTTCCCCCACTGAAACTTTTATGCACAATTGCTGGACTGATGCCATGAGTAGTGGGAAGTGGGATACCTGGTTCAGTGTATTAAACCAAATATTAAATAAACACAGGTTAGAAAGAGATTATATATTTAACCCATCTGGGAACATTGATGCCTTTCTAAATGACGCTATGCAAAGAGTCATAGAAGCTGCAATACAGAAAGATCTAGCAGTGATACATGAGTCTAATGAATACTCCCTTCTGAAAAGAATTATATGCAATTTTAATACAGAAAAATATTTGATAGTTTGTGAAAAATTTGAGCATTAGAAAGCTATATGTAGACTGAGACTAGCACTCATTGGGAATGGCTGGAAACCTATTCAGATTTCACAAAATTTACCATGCATTTGTAAACAAAATGTTAATCGTTCAGTTGCTCACATAATATTTGATAGTGTAGCATTTGTAAAGGAAAGGGACAGATGGCTGTAGCCTTTTCTGTACAAAATACATGGTGAAGATATCAATGGAAAAGTTGTTAGGTTACTCAGCATTGAAGAAAATCCAGTTTTACTCAGTCTAGGTAACTTTGCACAAATAGTGTTAAGAAAAATTATTTAACATGCAATAGAATAGGTGGCTTACTGGGATTCTAAATCAGTGGAATTTCAAGGTTTAACAGGTGTATAATTAAGTGATAATGTAATTTTGTTATTCATATTTATGTACATATACATTGTGTCAAATAGAAGAAACATAGAACATAGAAACATAGAATTTGATGGCAGATAAGGACCGCTTGGCCCACCCAGTCTGCCCATTTCCCTACCTAATGGATAATCTGCAGATCCTAGTTAACCAGCAGCCTACTTCTTCCTACCCCAACCCCCTAGAATTGCCTTATGACTGTCCCATGCATGCTTGAATTCAACCACTGTTTTTGACTCCACAACCTCCTCCGGAAGGCCGTTCCATGCATCCACAACCCTCTCTGTGAAAAAATACTTCCTTAAATTACCTCTGAGCTGCCCCGCCTCTATCTTCAGATTGTGCCCCCTTGTTCTTGCACACCTCTTTTTTTGAAAGATGCTGCCCTCTTGGACTTTGTTGATTCCCTTGAGGTACTTGAAAGTTTCTACCATGTCCCCCCTCTCCCTCCTTTCCTCGAGGCTATACATATTAAGCTCCTTAAGTCTCTCTTCATATGTCTTCTGGTGCAGACACTGCACCATTTTAGTTGCCCTCCTCTGGACAGCTTCCATCCTGTATATATCCTTGCAGAGATTGGGTCTCCAGAACTGCACGGAGTACTCCAGATGGGGTCTCACCAGCTGTCTGTACAGAGGGATAATAACTTCCTGTTTTCTACTGGTGATGCCTCTCCCTATGCATCCCAGTATCCCCCCAGCCCTCCTTGCTGCCCTCTCACATTGCTTGCCCACCTTTAGGTCATCTGATATGACTACCCCCAGGTCCCTTTCCATTTTTGTTGTTGTTAGTATCTAACCTCCCCCCATTGTGTACTCTTCCCCTGGGTTTTTGTTTTCCAGGTGCATTACCTTGCACTTCTTAGCATTGAATCTAAGCTGCCATACATTTGACCATTCCTCTAACCTTGCCAAGTCCCTTCTCAACCTTTCCACCCCACCTTGTGCATCAACTCTGTTGCAGATCTTTGTGTCATCTGCAAAGAGACATACTTTCCTTCCAGTCCCTCTCTGAATGTCGCTATAAAGACATTGAAAAGGACCGGTCCTAATACTGAACCCTGCGGTACCCCACTAGTAACCCCCCTTTCTTCAAAGTGGACTCCATTTACTATTACTCTCTGAGTCCTATTCTCTAGCCAATTCTTTACCCAGGCTGTCATCTTGAGACCCACCCCCAGGCTGGCTAACTTGTATATTAATCTTTTGTGTGGGACTGTGTCAAATGCCTTGCTAAAGTCTAGGTAGACCATGTCTACAGCCCCTTCTTGATCTACTACTTAGGTCACCCAGTCAAAGAAATCTGTCAGATTTGTCTGGCATGACCTTCCCACTGTGAATCCATGCTGCCTTGGGTCCTGTACCCCTCTGGCCTCTAGATACTCAACAATTCTTTCCTTCAGAAGTGATTCCATCATTTTCCCTACCACTGAGGTTAAACTAACAGGTCTATAGTTTCCTGCTTCTGCCTTGCTCCCATTTTTGTGAAGGGGAATCACATCTGCCTTCCTCCAGTCCTCCGGTACCACCCCATCCTCCCATGATTTGTTAAACAGGGTAGTCAGTGGTGTCACTAGTTCTACCCTTAGCTCTTTTAGAATTCTGGGATGAATCCCATCAGGCCCCATTGCTTTGTCCACCTTCAGTTTTAAGAGTTCTTTCAGAACCCTTTCTTCTGTAAATGGGCTGGTATCAACTTCTGTATCCAGAGTGTTTCTACTGTTTGTTTTAGGTACCTCCTCCTCTTCCTTTGTAAATACTGAGCAAAAATATTTGTTTAGTATCTCTGCCTTTTCACAGTCAACCTCTGCCCACCCTCTTTCCATTTATTAAGCCTCACTATCCTCCTTGATCTTCCTTTCTACCCTGATGTACCTATAAAAGGTTTTATCCTTCTTAACTGAGTTGGCTATCTTTTCTCGGTTTGGGCCTTTGCTGTTCTGACTGCCTTCCCAGCTTCCTTTTGCTTTAACTGATACAGTTCTCTGTCCTGCTCCTTCTGTGATTCCTTGTACTTCCTGAATGCTTTCTTTTCTCTTGAACCTTCACTGCCACTTCCTTTGAGAACCATAGTGGTTTCTTACATCATTTCATTTTGTTTATTTGCTTCACACAAAGGCGTGTTACTTCTGTGATGGCAGTTTTTATTATTCCCCATTGTTCTTCCACCCCTCCTTCCTGCCCATTTGCTAGTGCATTCCTTAGGCACTCACTCATTTTGGCAAAGTCAGCCCTCCTAAAGTACAGTACGTTTGCCTTTGTATGGCTTGACTCTATTGCTGTGTTTATTGTGAACCATACTGTTCGATGGTCACTAGTTCCCAGATGGCTACCCACTTCTACATCTGTGATCCTCTCTTCATCTCCATTTGAGAGAACCAGGTCTAAGATTGCTCCCTCTTGAGTGGGCTCCAATACTAGTTGTCTAAGGCATGCCCCCTGTAGGGCATCTAGAATAACCCCACTCTTCAAAGTGGCTGCTGCAACTGCACTCCAGTTAACATCTGGCATATTCAGATCACCCATCAGCAATATCTCCCCTTTTCTGCCATTCTAAGTATACTTTCTATCACTTCCTTGTCCATTTTCTCCCCCTGAGAAAGGGGTCTGTATACAACCCCTGTGCAGATTGTGGTGCCATTGCCGGTCTCCAAATTTACCCACAGTGCTTCTTCTCCTCCCTGTTTACCCTTTTGTTCTGTTGCTTTGATTCCTTCCCTTATATAAAGAGCTAATCCTCCTCCTCTTTTACCCCCCGTCCCTCCTGTAGATAGTGTATCCTGGTATGTTTACATCCCAGTCATGGTTTTGTGTGTACCATGTTTCTGTGACTGCCACGATATCCAGATGTTCCTCCTCCATCAAGGCAACTAATTCAGGAAGCTTGTTACTCAGACTACGGGCATTGGTACTCATTGCTCACCATTTTTTGATGGCTTTACCTTCTGTTGCAAATGGTGTGTCTGTATATGTTGCTGTCTGTGTAATGAATGGTCAATTTTGAGAAAGGGTATAGCTTGTATAGGGCAATTGAAAAAATTCTTTATATGTACTGGTTTTATGCATACTTTTAAATACAATTAAACCTTGAACCTTGAAACTTTGGGTCACGTTAGCTCACAGACATTGGTGGTAGTGGATTCACTCTAATGGACTTCCCAGAAGATGGCAGATCGTAGGAGCTGAGGAATGCTGAGAAGAAGCCTTTGACAGTTAAAATCTAAGACTTGATAGTATTTGTAACATGGTATGCCTCTTTACTGGAGAGATTTTTAAAGCCTTTTTTTTTTTAATTAAAAAAAAACTACCCTTGGAGCTTGTTAAATTTGTTTTAATTTAGGTACTGACTGGAGTTGAAGTGGATCAGGGAAAAGAAAAAACCCAAGAGGGAAAATACCTCTTTGAGGAGCTGGGATTTGATACGGGATTTGACCTATCCTACTGTGGAGCTGGAATTTCTGGAGAGCAATGAGAGAGAGAGAAGGGCTGAGAGAACAGACAATTGGAAAGGCTAGAGAGCCAATAAAAGCACACTTACCATTCTGGAACTGTTGATTCTGTGAATTAAAATATGGTGAGATTCAGAGAAGATCAGTTTACATGGTGGAGAAAAGACATAGAAGTTTGGCAATACTTGAGTCTGACTAACTGGAGGGATTGCATTGCTTACTGGAAAAATTGTGTAATAGAAGTCTTAACCGAGTTGTCTAGGAACTGATTTTGAATTTGTTGGAAAGTGAGCATCTGCATTTTAAAACCCTATGCCTAGTGCCTTGAGATTACTGGAGCTGAAATGAACCATATATATATTCTTTGCAAAAAATTAATTAATGCATCAGTTAGGGTTGATGTCACAGTGACAAAAGTTTGGAAATTTGATGTTAGGGTTAACCTTCCTACCACCCCACCCCCATCCTCCATACACCAACAGAAGTCGGGGTTTGCCATGGGGTCATCAGGCCCAACTCTCACTCCATTCCATGTGTAAGCAAGTTGACATGCTACAGTATAGGAGAATGGGGTGACAGTTAGGCCTGATGACCCCCATGGCACACCCCGATGTCTGTTGGTGTGTGGATGGTGGGGGTGGGGGTGGGGTGGTGGGGGCGTTAACCCTAGCATCAAATTTTCAAACTTTTGTCACCGTAACATCAACCCTAACTGATGCATTAACAAAGTTGTTTTGCAAAGAATTTCCTTACTTTTGGAAAAAATGTAATGTAACCAGTTAGGGCCCCACCCTCCCACCAAACTGCCCATTTGTGCATAATGATATTCATCTGTGGAGGGCCTGCGCTCCCACTTACACATAACTACAGAGCCATACAGCAGTCCTATAGGGCAAGGAACAGTTGTAACACTAATTTTCCAATATTTTTGCAACCGTAGCAGCTATGAAAAGAATTCCAGTGCTGTTGTAATCATGACAGTGTGACCTCCACATGAGATAAGGTGACTAAATCCGTATCTCGCATCGTTTCCGAGATATGAGCACCGAAATACGTTATGGGTGCTGCAATGTTATCCTATGGGAAAAATCTCAACTTTATTATGGCATGTCTGTTGAATCGATGAATTTAGTTTAATGCTTAATAGCATAATTCACACCTCTGGGACACCCCTTTATGCCCTGCAAATTTAAAGCCAAAAGACCAAATTGTTTATTTACAGTGTGATATACCTGGAAACTGGTATGTGCTGGTGGGAGCGTGGGCTCTTCAGACCCATGCTTCCACCAAACTGACCATTTGTAGCAAGTAGGAAACAAATTCCACTGCAGGTGTAATCTATAATTTCCAAACTTGTTTTTGTGGCTTAGTTCACTTAAAGGTGATCTAAGCTACGGGTATCGAAAAATCCATATCTCACTTCATTTTCAAGATACGAGTGCGGAAAGGCATCATGGGCACCACACTGTTATCCTATGGGAAATTTTTCAACTTCAGAATGCTGTAACATTGGGCCCATTCAATGTTTTGGTACCAAACCACCAAAAGGCACATCTATGGGATCAGGGCTTGCCACCCTACAAATTTCAGCCCAAAAGCACAATCCACCTTGGCACAATGAAGTGACAAAGAAAACAATACATTAGAAAATGTGTTCATGCAGTGTTATCGCAATTACTTTAATGTTTTCGTGGCATTCCTAATTCTATAATGAGAATGTTGTCACGCACAGAAAAATGTTATCAAGGTTACTTTTTTTCATCGAGATTATTGTCACAGCAACAACAAATGTTGCCATGATCAGAAAATGGCAAAATGGTGGAACAAGTTTGAAAAACATATTTCCAGACCAGCTGGTGAAAAACTAATGCCAGTGTCATGTTTCTCAGAGCCCGATTAGGTAAAGACAATTGTTAGTGCTTACCAAAGGGTATTATTTTTTGAGTTACGTTTTTGGTCTCTCGCTAACTGAAAACAATATGGCGGCAGCACAAAAACAAATTTAGGGAGTACGACAACAAAAATGTGATTGCGAAAGTTTTCGCAATGCACATATAAATTTTCCCATAGGCTATAATGGGACATGAAAAACTTGAATAACTTTTGAACAGATCATATTTTTTCACCAACTCTTCAAAAGGCGTCAGTTCAACCCAGGACACATATAGACAAGCAAATCTGAATCCACTCAAATGCATTCTTCAGTCCATTACAACTCACCGAAGAAATGTGCAGAAGTTGACCATTTTACATGTTTTGGACACGCTATGGTTCCACAACTGTACATCCGACTGGAATAAAACTTTCCAGATCCAGGAATATATGGTTGGCGGCCATGCATGCAAAATTTCAGGCAAATTGGAGAAATGGTTGCAAAGTTATTAAAGTGCAACATTTGAGGTGCAGTCCTAACTATACCTGCCTTACTGGGCAGGTATAATATATACAGTGTATATATATATATATATATATATATATATATATATATTAGAGGAAAAACTCCATTTAATGCATCAGTTAGGGTTGTTCTACAGTGAAAAAGCTAGAAAATTCAGGGTTAGGGTTGAAAGCCGCATTGGACCTCAGCCCACCCCACAACCGATCGAATGGTGTTGTGTCGTCCGGCCCCAACTCACCCCCCATCACATGTGTAAAGAAGCTGAGGTATAGGAGAATGGGGTGAGAGTTAGGACCGACGACCCCAATGCGCACCCCGATGCCGGTTATGGGGTGGGCTGGGGGTCCAAGGGGGGCTTTCAACCCTAACCCTGGAATTTTCTAGCTTTTCTTCACTATGGAACAACCTTAACTGATGCATTAAATGGAGTTTTTTGCCTCTAGTATACCTTCTTTTTGAGAATGAGGATGATAAATAATTAAAGGAATGCAGTGGCGGCAGCAAAGGGCCCCGCGCTCCTGCCACATGATGTCTTGTTACACAATAACAGGAACTGCAAAGGAACTGCAAAGCAAATGCAAGCAGCAACGGTAATGCAAATGGCAAAGCAAACATTATTATAAACACAAGCGTAAAGTGACACTGAAGCAAACAGTTACGTAAACGGAGACATCAAACAGAAGTGCATACAGAATGCAACTGCTAACACACACATTCACGGTACCACAATTGTAAATGCAATTGGTAACAGTAACACCAACAATAACACCAAAGTAAACAGAAATGCAAGCACATACGAAAACGCAAACCGTAAAACACACACTCATGGAACCACAGTTGTAAACGCAAATGGTTATGGTAACAGCAACACAAAAGCCAATAAAAACAGAAACGCAAGCACATACGAAAACGCAAACTGTTACACATAAGGTCATAGTACCGCAATAGTAAACGTAAATGGTAACAGTAACAGTAAAACCAACAGAAACAGAAATGCAAGCACATACAAAAACACAAACCGTTACACACACGGTGGCGTAGACGGGAACGGTGATTCGAATGATAACAAAGGCGCAACTGGAAACGTTAACTGTCACAGTAACAAAAGGGCACACCCTTCTTTTCCCCCAAAACTGCATTAATAAACAAATTGAAAACAAAGAATGTATGCATTATAATTGACTTTTGAGCAGAAAAGTACGACTTGGAATACTAAATTGCTTATATCTCAGGAACCGTAAGATGTAGGAAAAACATTAAAATTTTGTATAAATTGTTACTTTCCTGGCTAGTTTTGTGCTTAGCCCCCATTTGGGGGGCTAAGCACTTTCTTGACAAAAAGTCTGTATCTCAAACTGTTTCTGAGATATGGGCCCTGAAAGACACGACGGATGCCATAATGTTACCCTATGGGAAAAAATGTCAACTTCGGAGTGCTGTCACTTTTTCACCCTGTAATATTTTTTCTCCAAACCATCAAAAGGCACATTTGTAGGATGTTGGCTTTCTTACCTCCAAATTTCAGCCCAAAAGATCAAACCGTTATTTTCCAGCAGAGCGGCAAAGAATTCCTGTAATATGGCAGATGCCGTAATTTTATCCTTTGGGAAAAATAACCAATTCCGTAGTGCTGTAACTTTGCCACCCTATAATATTTTTTGACCAATCCACTGAAAGGCACATCTGTGGGATGTTGCCTTTCTTCCTTCCAAATTTCAAGTAAAAAGACCAAACCATTTTTGAGATATTTAATGTCAAAGATTGGCAAAATTTTCTATCTATTCCATTATAAAAAATCTGGCCATCTTGTCCCTATTTTGCGATCAAAGATCACGATCAAAGAATCTCACGATCAAAGAATTTGCAGCCTCACGATCAAAGAATTTTCAGGCTCATGAACAAAGAATAAAAAATGTAATAAATCAAAAAATAGAAGTAATTGCAGTAAACCACCACCATGGTTCAACAGAACAAAGCCCCTTGAGTAAAACCCACCCACATTTGACTTCCTAGGATACCCCTGGGCTGAGAATATTACATTTTTAATTGGGCCATCTTGTCCCTCGCTCGTGATGCAAGATCATTATCAAAGAATCTCACGATCAAAGAATTTGCAGCCTCACGATCAAAGAATTTGCAGGCTCATGAACAAAGAATAAGAAATGTAATAAATCAAAAAATTGAAGGAATTACAGTAAACCACTACCATGGTTCAACAGAATGAAGCCCCCTGAGTAAAACGCACCCTCATTTTACTTCCTAGGGCACCCATGGGCCGAGAAAAATGATTTTTAAATTTGGCCATCCCTTTCCTCACTCACGATACAAGATTGCAATCAAAGAATCTCATGATCAAAGAATTTGCAGCCTCATGATCAAAGAATTTGCAGGCTCATGATCAAAGAATAAAAAAATGGTCAAAAGCGATTTATTCACCGATTTGAATGAAACCAATGGCATGGTTCGACAGAACGGGCCCTCCTGAGCAAAACAAGCCCTCAATTGTGTCCCTAGCCCACCCCTGAGCCGAGATATTAGTTTTAGGTCATGATGCAAGGTCGCAATCAAAGAATCTCGCGATCAAAGAATTTACAGGCTCGCGATCAAAGATCCTTAGCGAGCCGCGAATTAAGATTTTAAAAGCTTATAACTCTATTTTTTGACCAATTTGGATGGAACCAAAGCCATGGCTCAATAGATCAGGGTCCCCTAAGTAAAACGCATCGAATTTTTACTTCAGAAGTGACCCCCTGAGCTGAGATATTTGTGTTTGTATGATTGGAAAACTGAAAACAAAATGGCGGACCTCACGGTCAAAGAATTTTGAAAATTCCTTGGGAACAAAGATTCTTGATCTGTGAGGCTGCAAATTCTTTGATCGCCAGGTGAGACCAGATGGCCAGAACCCCCATTCTTTGGTCGCAAGATACACATATAAATGTTCCCATTGACTTATAATGGGAACTTAAAAGTACCATAACTTTTGAATGCCTTAATATTTTTTCACCAAACAAAAAGCGGCATGTTTGGCCAGCAAAGCTCTTTCAAACAGGTCATCTTGCAGAGTGGCACACCACACAACGGCCATGCAGGACCACATTAAGAATGCCAAAAGGTGCCTCCAAAAATGGATAATTTTGCATTTTTCAGTGCTTTCGTACACGAAGACCAGCACTCCAACACAAATGCAATTTGGCAAATCAAGAGATCAAGTGTGCCCCAACGCGTGTACCAAATTTCAGGCAAATCCATTGAATGGGCCCAAAGTTATTAGCGTCTGAACTTTGGACTTTAGTATGTAACTGGCAGCTCAACCCTAACAATAGTTGCACGACAGTGCCACTATAATATATATATATATACATTAGAGGCAAAAAACTCCATTTAATGCATCAGTTAGGGTTGTTCCACAGTGACAAAAGCGAGAAAATTCGATGTTAGGGTTGCAACCCCCTTTGCACCTCCAGGCCACCCCAACTGGAATCGCTGCAAGCATTGAGGTCATCGTCCTGTCACCCCATTCTCCTATTCCTCAGCCTCTTTCCACATGTGATGGGGTGACAGTTAGGGCCGATGACCCCAATGCGCACCCCATTCCAGTTGGGGGTGGGCTGGAGGGGTGCAAAGTGGGTTTCAACCCTAACATCGAATTTCCTCACTTTTGTCGCTGTGGAACAACTCTAACTGATGCATTAAATGGAGTTTTTTGCCTCTAATTTCCCTTCTTTTTGAGAATGATAATGAGAAATAGTGAAAGTAATGCAGCGGCAGGAGCGCAGGGCCCTTCGGGCCATGTGTTCCCGCCATGTAATGCGGCAGTGGAAGCACGCCCCACGCTCCCGCCACGTGATGTCTTGTCACATAGTAACATTGTGCCTGCAAATGCAAATCCCCAAAAGCTGTATGCAAAATAATGACTCTCGGAACACAAAAAATGAGGACTTGGAATAGTAAATTGCTTATATCTCAGTAACCGTACGACAGAGAAAAAAAATGTAAAAGTCATATGAATTATCACTTTCCTGGCTAGTTTTACTGGGGGCTAAGAATTTTTTGACAAAAAGTCCGTATCTCACACCGTTTTCGAGATACAGGCCCTGAAAGGCATGGCAAACGCTGTAATGTTATCCTATGAGAAAAAAACAGAAGTTCAGACTGCCATAACTTTGCCTCCCTGTAATATTTTTTCACTAAACCACTGAAAGGTACATCTATGGGATATTGGCTGTGTTCCCTGCATATTTCAGCCCAAAAGACCAAACCATTATATATATATATATATAGGCAAAAAACTCAGTTTAATGCATCAGTTAGGGTTGTTCCACAGCGACAAAAGCGACACTACTTTGCGACACTATGCCCAAAATAACAGTAATTATTTGGCACCCTGCTACAAAAGAACCGTCTGGAGTTTTGGGCTGAAATTTGGAAGGAACGCAGCTGACATCTCACAGATGTGCCTTTCAGTGTTTCGTTGAAAAATATTACATGGCGGCAAAGTTACGGTACTCCAAAGTTGACACTTTTTCCCAAAGGATAACATTACGCGTCGACGATGCATTGCAGCAATTGTTTGTCGCCCTGCTGCAAAATAACGGTTTGGTCTTTTTGGGATGAAATTTGCAGAGAACACAGCCAACATCCCACAGATGTGCCTTTCAGTGGTTTGGTGAAAAAATATTACAGGAGGCAAAGTTATGGCAGTCCGAACTTCTGTTTTTTCCCCATAGGATAACATATTACGGCGTTTGCCAGGCCTTTCAGGGCCCATATCTCAAAACGGTGCGAGATATGGACTTTTGTCAAAAACCTCTTAGCCCTCATGGCGGCTAAGTACAAAACTAGCCAGGAAAGTGATAATTCATATGACTTTTAAATTATTTTTCCATGTCATACGGTTACTGAGATATAAGCAATTTACTATTTCTGTTCCAAGAGTCATTATTTTGCATACATTCTTTCTACTCACTGTCTTTCTCTATACAGCTTTTGGGGAAAACCAGCCTGTGCACTTACATTACTGTTACCATTACCGTTTCTGCTTGTGGTTCCGTACCCGTTTCACTTACCATTCACGTTTATGCCACCATGTGCGTTACCCTTTGCGTTTTCATTTGCGGTTGCGTTTGCGTTGTTTTTAACATTTCTGTCTACAGTACTGTTTCTCTTTCTGTTTCGCTGCATCACCATCGCGCATTACAATTTGCGTTTGTGGGCACAATGTTACTATGTGACAAGACATCATGGGCGGTCGGGGCCTGCCCGCACTCCTGCTGCCATTACATTCACTATTTCTCATTATCATTCTCAAAAGACACGAAATTAGAGGCAAAAACTCTGTTTAATGCATCAGTTGGGGCTGTTCCACAGCAACAAAAGCGAGGAAATTCAATGTTAGGGTTGAAACCCCTTTGCACCCTCAGCCCACCCACTCAGCTGGAATCGGGTGCGCGTTGGAATCATCAGTCCTAACTGTCACCCCATTATCCTATTCCTCAGCTTCTTTCCACATGTGATGGGGTGACAGTTAGGCCAATCGACCCCATGCGCACTCTGATTCCAGTTGAGGGGTGGGCTGAGGTGCAAGGGGTTTCAACCCCACATTGGATTTCTCACTTTGACCCTGTGGAACAACCCTAACTGATGCATTAAACTGAGTTTTTTGCCTCTATATATATATATATATATATATATATATATATTATACCTGCATGGTTTATATATCTATAGCTACATCTATATATATGGGCTGCACTTTCAGCAAAAACCTAGCCCAGAAACTCATGAATCCTGTGAAATTTAAAGTATTTTCCTACCGCATACAGTTCCTGAGATATCAGCAATTTAGTATTCCAATAGCTCATTTTCTGCTCTGAGGCCCATTATTATGCATTCATTCTTTCTACACACTGTGTTTCTCTATACAGCTGTTGGGCAAATACAGGGTGTGTGCTTCCGTTACTGTTACAGTTACCGTTCCCACTTATGTTTCTGTACCCGTTTGCGTTACCGTTCCCGTGTACGCCACCATATGTGTTACCCTTTGTTTCTCGTTTGCATACGCAGTTGCATTCGCATTTCCGTTTGTGTTTACTTTGCCATTATTTCTGCTGTTAATGTTACCATTAGCATTTACAATTGCTGTACCATCACCATGCGCATCATGGTTTGCGTTTCCTTATGCGTTTGCTATTGCGTTTGCGTTTATGTTTTCTTTGGCATTATTGTTAGTGTTACCATTACCATTAGTGTTTACAATTGTGGTACCATCACCGTGCATGTTACAGTTTGCATTTCCATACACACTTGCTTTTGCGTTTCTGTTTCCTTTGGCGTTATTGTTGCTGTTACTGTTACCATTTGTGTATACACTGAAGTACCGTAACCGTACGGGTAATGGTTTGCATTTCTGTATGTGCTTGTGTTCGCATTTCCGTTTCTGTTTCCTTTGGCATTATTTTACTTGTTACCATTGCCATTTGCATTTCCAATTGCGATACCATGACCATGCACGTTGCAGTTTGCGTTTCCGTATGTGCTTGCATTTGTCTTTCTGCTTCTGTTTTCTTTGGCGTTATTTTTGCTGTTACCATTACCATTTGTGTTTGCAATTGCAGTACCGTGACCATGCACGTTATGCTTTGCATTTCCATACGTGCATCTGTTCACCTTTCCATATCTGTTCCCTTTGGCATTATTGTTGCTGTAACACTTAACATTTGCATTTACAATAGCGGTACCATGACTATGCACATTACCAGTTGCGTTTACACACGCGCTTGCGTCTCCATTTGTATCTCTGTTCGCTTTGCCATCACTTTGCACTTGCGTTTTTATTAACATTTGCATTACCTTTTGCGTTTGCGTCACCATGTGCGTAACCATTAGCGCTTGTGTTTGTGTTGCAGTTACCATTACTATGTCACTACACATCACGTGGTGGAAGTGTGGAGCCCAAAGGGCCCGCGCTCCCACCACCACATTCTATTCACTATTTATAGTACTCATTCTCAAAAAGAAGGGAAATTCATGGCAAAAAAATCTGTTTAATGCATCAGTTAGGGTTGTTCCACAGTGACAAAACCAAGGAAATTTGCTGTTAGGGTTGAAAGCTCCCCTTGCACCCCCCAGCATACCCCCAACCAGCATTGGGGTGTACATTGTGCTCGTTGGTCCTAACTCTCACCCCAGTCTCCTATACCTCAGCTTGTTTACACATATGATGGGGTGAGAGTTAGGGGTGAGGAGCCCAACACGCACCTTGATGCTGGTTGGGAGGGCGGGCTGGGGGTGCAAAGGGGGTTTTCAACCCAAACAGGTAATTTCTGCTTTTTGTCATTGTGGAACAACCCTAACTGATGTATTAAATGGATTTTTATATGATATATATATATATATATATATATATATATATATATATGTAACACACATATATGTTTATACAAGCAGGGTGAGTGATAAATGAGTGTGATAAAAACATGTATCTATCACACAGTGAGATCAATTCCTGCTGATGTATGCACTGTGATAATTTCAAAGTGATATACACATGGTGCATACATCAGCACCTGATATCACCACAGTGCATATGTCAGGAAACCCTTTCACCAGAGACTGTCAGATACAAAGTGAAATTTTGTGATACCACACTAAATTACAAACACTTGCAGCACCTCAACAACCCCATGGAATACTCACTGACTCCCCGTGCAGAACTGCAGACCGAAGCAGAAGCAGTCCGCATCAGAACAACTAACAGCTGCAGCTCAAAAGTCTGGTGATGTCAACTGGTGAGACCTCAATAAAAAATTAACATATCTTGCACTAAGCATCACAGTTGTAAAGAAAACACTGAAATAAATGAAAACACACACAAATGCACCCCAAAAGTAACACCAATACCCGAAGAAAAAACAAACTCCACGCCGAACAAACCCAGAAATTCCTTCCCCCCATGTCCCAATACACCAATAACAAAGCACATAAACACACACATAATGACACAAACCAATCACACCACAGCACAGCAAGCCCATTCAAAAATACAACCAATCGAAACCTATATGCAGCACTCATTCACAGGTATACAACACCTAGAACAGCCACCACACAGACAGGTAACTATAAAATATCACTGAATGAACCTTTCAACCAGACTAAAAATCCTATAGTATAAATAGAATACATGATGGTCTGGACTGAAATATGGCACATATCTACACTTGTGAACAGTGACCTCGAGTATCATCACTTGTGGCTCTGCCACTCATGAGATATCCTGAGGTCACTATTCATTCATGTAGATCTTTGCCATATCACACTCCAGACCATCATGTATCCCACGATGTGTATATATATATATATATATATATATATATATATATATATATATATTAGAGGCAAAAACTCCATTTAATGCATTCATTAGGGTTGTTCCACAGTGACAAAAGCAAGGAAATTTGGTGTTAGAGTTGAAAGCCCCCATTGGACCACCCCAGCCCACCCCCCCAACCAGCATCAGGGTGCACATTGGGGTCATCAGCCCTAACTCTCACCCTATCACATGTGTGAAGAAGCAGAGGTATAGGAGAATGGGGTGAGTGTTAGGACCAATGACCCCAATGCGCACCCCAATGCCAGTTGGGGGGGGGGTGGGCTGAGGGGGTCCAATGGGGGCTTTCGACCCTAACACCAAATTTCCTCATTTTTTTCACTGTGGAACAACCCTAACTAATGCATTAAACTGAGTTTTTTGCCTCTAATTTCCCTTCATTTTGAGAATGATGATGAGAAATAGTGAATATAATGTGGTGGCCCTGCGCTGTCACCACGTGATGTCTTGTGACATAGCAACAGGAACAGCAATGCAAACAGAAGCACGAACAGTGGTGCACATGGTAATGCAAATGTAAATGGTAAAGGAAACGTTAATAGAAACGCAAGCCCAAAGTGACGCCGAAGCGAATAGTGATGCAAACGGACATTGAAGTGCGTACGAAAATGCAACTGGTAACTTGAACAGTGATGGTAGCAGTTTTTTAAATGGAAATGTTAAGTGTCACAGCAAAAAGAATGTGAAAGGGAACAAAAATGGAAACACAAACACAAGCGCACACGTAAATGCAAACCGTAACATGCACAGGCATGGTACTGCAATTGTAAATGCAAATGGTAAAGTTAACATGAAGAATAAAGCCAAAGGGAAGAGAAATGGAAGTGAGAACAGAAGCGCGTACAGAAACACAAACCAAAATGCTCATGGGCACAGTACTGCAATTTTAAATGCAAATGGTAATGGTAACAGCAACAATAACAGCAAAGGAAACAGAAGCACAAAAGGAAATGCAAGCGCATATGGAAACACAAACCGTAATGCGCACGGGAACAGTAACACAATTGCAAACACAAATGGTAACAGTTACAGCAAGGAAGATGCAAAACAAAAGAGAAATGGAAATGCAAACGAAAGGGCTGCCGGAAACGCAAATGGCAATGCGCACGGTGACGCAAACAAAAATGCAAACAGAAACAATAGTGGAAACACAAATGGTAATAGTAACGAAAACGCAAGCAAGAATGACAACACAAAGGGTAACGCACATGGTGGCATACACGGGAATGGTAATGCAAAGAGGGACATAAACGCAAGTGGAAACAGTAACTGTTACAGTAACAGAAGCGCATACCCTGTTTTTGCCAAACAGGTGCATACAGAAACACAGTGGCCCAGATATTCAGAAGGGTTGCCCATGCCCAGGTGTGATATTCAAATGGGGATTGAGCCTGGCACAAATCCCGATGCACCAGAGTGCATCAGTAATGTATGTGGCGCAGGCAGGGGGGGGCGTGCCCATGCATACTCTGCACATCCTGATATTCAGCCCGAGATGTGCTGAGCCCATGCATGCACAACCCCTACTTGGCTGCACACAGGTGAGCCCCAAGAAAAAGGATCAACAGTTGGCCACCCACAGGTGAGCTGCCGTATTGCAGGGCACAACATGGCAGCTGCCACCTGTGGGTGGCCACACGAGCTCTGGCTACACCTTCTGGTGGCACCCCCATGCTGAATCATGGGCATATGTTGAATATTAAAATGTCCTATATCCCTGGTGGTCCAGTGGACCACTTACAGCGCAATCGCGGGCATAAGTTGAATATTAAAATCATCCTATATCCCTGGTGGTCCAGTGGACAGCTCACAGCCCGATCGTGGGTAACAGTACAAAATAATGCAGCACCAATCCAACCTGGTGGTCTGGTGGTACCCCTCCCACCCACCCACTGAGCCCCACCTTGCCGCTCCCCCTCTGGTCAGCGGCTGTGGACCAATGGGCGTACAGCCATACCATACTGTGTCAGTCGGTGGGCTGCGGGGCGGCAACCGGGTGGGGAGCTGCCACCCGCCACTGACTTGGGGGAATGGGGCAGTTGGACTCAGTGGGCGGGGGAGGAGGTACCACTAGACCACCAGGGTTGGATTGGTGTTGCATTATTTTTTACTGTCACCCATGATTGGACTGTTAGCAGTCCACTGGACCACCAGGGATATTGGACATATCTATCACTACATATGCTTGCGATCGGGCTGCAAGCAGTCCACTGGACCACCAGAGATATAGGACATCTATACATCTCTACATATGCCCACGATTGGGCTGCAGGTGGTTCACTGGACCACAAAGGATATAGGACAATTCTATTATTCTACATATGCCCGCGATTGGGCAGTGGGGCACTTTGCTGCAATGTGCAGGGGGCGTCGGTCTGCGACGGCTGCAGCCTGGCAGGGCGCCAGGCACAAGTTGCCGGGATCGGCACTCCTGCATGCAAATGGGTCCATAATGACATGCCAATTGCCCCATTTGCACCTTGCATGCATTATGGCCCCATTTGCATGTGCACTTTTGAATATTGCGGTTGTTGTGCCTAGCACAATGGAACTTGTGCTAGCGCATACCCCTGCTCTACTCTGGCCACTTGCACTGGCACAGTGCCACTGCTCCATGTGCACTGCAGGTGGCCAGGGTGCGATATTCAATGCTGCTGTGCCATGGCACAGCTCCGTTGAATATCACCCTGTCAACACCCCTGCACAGCCAAGTTGCACTGCACCCAGGATTGCACCACAGTCTGGCACAGTCTGAATATCTGGGCCAGTGTGTACAAAGAATGTATGCATTGTAATGGGGATCAAAACTTAAAATGAGCATTGGAAGTACTAAATTGCTAATATCTCAGCAACCACACGATGTAGAAAAAAAATTTTAATTTCACAAAAATCTTGATTTTCCTGGCTAGGTCTTTGTTGTTGCATAGCCCAAAGGGCTATGTAGCTTACAACAAAAAATCTGTATCTCGCATTGTTTTCGACATACGAGCCCCGAAAGGCACGCATACACCACCATGTTAGTCTATGGGAAAAACTGCCAACTTTGGAGTGCCGTAACTTTGCAGCCGTGCAATATTTTTTCACCAAACCACGAAAAGTGACATCTGTGAGATGTTGACTGCTTTCCTTCCAAATTTAAGCCCAAAACACCAAACCATTTGCAGCAGGGTGGCAAAGAATTCCTGTCATTTTGGCCATAGTCTGAAAAGTAGTGTTGCAATTTGAGACACTTTTTGCAAAAATTTGCAAAGGTGTCATGCTTGCGACACTACTTTGCGACACTACTGTTTCCAGAAATTTGAAAAACATATTTCTGGGGTGTTTAACCCCAAAATAAAGACATAGCTAGCATCCTCAGGGTCCGACTAGGTGAACACAAAAATAACTGTGTCCCTAGAGGGTCCCAAATTTAAATGTCAAGCATTTTTCTGATCACCAACTGAAAACAAAATAGCAGATTTATGACACTACTAGGGCCATTTGCAACACTAAAAAGTGCATTTGCGAAAGTGTTGAATATTTTGTTAACTTTTCCCATTGCCTTATAATGGGAACTTGTTTTTTGAATAACTTTTGAACCGTTCAATATTTTTTCACGAAATCTTCAAAAGGCACATCGGGGTCCCCAGCTGCACGTTTCCTGAGGTTTTTGGACCAGTCACACAGATCGTGCAACCTGTAGATGAGAGCAAAGAAATCACAAAAAAGCATAATTATGCAATTGGTTGTCGCTTAATAACTTCACAGCTGTAAATCCGACCAGTACGAAACTTGGCAGATCGCAAGATCTACCATACACAATCATGCATACCACATTTCAGGCAAATCTGTTGAACGGTGGCAAAGTTATTAAGGTGCAAAATTTGACTCTTTAACCTTAAAAGTGCTACTCAACCCTAACTATGGTAGTACTACTGTGCTACCATAATATATATATGCACTGTATATATTTAATCTCAGTAGAAGGGTAATGGGTTATACCTTGAGATTAGTGGAGCTGAAATTATTCATACATATGTAATAATCTCAGCAGAAGGCTAATGGGATATAGTATGATATCCTATAAAAATGCTCCATAGTAGTCTGATTATGCTGTATATGACTAAATGGGAGACCAATGAGTCCAATTGGAGTAAATTCTTTTTACTATAATATCCTTTTTCACTGTTCCTCTTAATTGTAATATTTATTTATTTTTGTTTGATTTAAAATTCATGTTGTTTGGTCAGCTGAAACCATATTTCGCATCCATTGCTGCATGCATACGAACATATGAAACTGCCAGCAGAAAAAGGCCATTTGGTCTATCAAGTCTGCTCCATTTTGCAGCTAGCACCCCTACTCTGCAGCTACCCCTCCTACCCTACCCCCCTCCCATGATCCTCCCTTTTGCCCTATCCCAGCCCCTCTTAAAGCATCCCACTGTTTTACAGGCCACAACCTCTGCTGGTAGTTCATTCCATTCTTCTACCACCCTTTCTGTAAAGAAATGCCTCCCATTTCCCTCCTAAACCATCCACCATCCAATCTCATGTCATGACCTGAGTGTCTCTCCCCCACCCTCCCCTTGAACAGTCCCTCCATGCAAGTCCTGTTTATTTCTCTCATGTACTTGAAGGTCTCAATCATATCACCCCTGTCCCTCCTCTCCTCTAGACAGCACATGTTCAACTCCCTTAGTCTAACCTCATATGGTATCTCCCCCAGACCCTGGATCATATTTGTTGCTCTGTGTTGCACCCTTTCCAGCAATCTAATGTCCCTCTTTAGGTAAGGGTGTGAAAACTGAATGCAATAATCCAGGTGGGGTCTTACCAGTGATTTGTATAACTGCAGAATCACCTCCCTCCCTCCTAGAGGTTATACCCCTTGCAATACAACACAGCATCTTGTTTGCCACTGCTGCTGCTTTCCTATACTGTGCTGAGTTGTTCACTGCTCCCTTAATGAGCACCCCAAGATCTTTCTCCTTCTCAGTCACAGCTAGCTGCACCCCCCCCAAGATGGTAGCTCATCTTTGGATTCTTTGCCCCAAAATGCAGCACCTTGCATTTTTTGGCATTGAAACCAAGTTGCCAGGTGTCAGACCATGTCTCCAGCCTTGTTAGATCTTCCTGCAGTCCCTGACACCCCCCCCCTTTTAGTCATCCACCACTGCTCCTATCTTGGTGTTGTCCACAAATAGACTGATCTTGCTATTTATGCCTACCGAGATGTCTGCAATGAATACCCCAAATAACACCGGCCCAAGCACTGATCCCAGTGGGACCCCGCTCATCACTGCCCTTGGGGATGATAATTTTCCTCCCACTACCACCCTCTGCTGCCATCCCTGTGGTCAGTTCTCTACATATTCCACCAATTTTGCCCCCACCACTGTGCCTCTTAGATTACATACTAATCTCCCATGTGGCACCAAGTCGAATACCTTACTGAAGTCCAGGTACAGGACATCCACCGCATGCCCTTTGTCCATTTCCCTAGTCACCCAGTCAAAGCAGTCTACTAGGTTGGTCTGGCAGGATCTGCCCTTGACAAAGCCATGCTGCCGACTATTCTGCCCCCCACTGACCTCCAGCAGGGTCACCAGCCTCTCCTTCAGGATTGTTTCCATCAGTTTCTTCACAATGGATGTGAGACTCATTGGTCTATATTTCCCCTGATTCATCTTTGGGACCACTTTTATGGAGTGGAACCATGTAAGTCATCCTCCAATCCTCGGGTACACACTCTAAGTTCAGAGAGGCATTAAATAGGCCTACCAATGGGCCTGCCAGGTTCTCTGCCAACTCTTTCAGTACCCTAGGGTGTATGCCATCTGGTCCCAGCACCTTGTCCACCCTCAGTGCCCTTAACACCTCTAGCACTCTACATTCTGTGATTTCCCTGTCTGTCACCCCTTCCCCCTCTGATCCTATCCTCCTCCAACCTTAGGTATTTCCTCCTTTCTCCTTAGTAAAAACCAAGCAGAAGTAGTCATTAAGTGCTTCTGCCTTTTCGCTCCCTTTTTCCACCCATTCTCCCTCCTTCTTAATCCTTACTATTTGGTCCTTACAACCCCTTTTCTCCCTGATGTACCTGAAGAAGTCTTTTTCCCCCTCTCCCTAATTCCCTTCACCAGCCTGAGCTCCATTGATACCTTTGCTGCCTTTACTTCCCTTGTCACCTCCTTTGCTTCCTTCAGGTACTCCTCCCTGTCCTTCCCCCCCCTCCATTTTCTTGTATCTCCTATAGGCAACTCTTTTCCTCCTCGTCCTGTCTATGAAACCCTTGCTCATCCAGCTAGGTTTCTTCACACTAGCCTTTCTACTTTGGGCATTGCTGCAGGAATTTGTTGCCTCCACTATTCCTAGCTTAATGAGTTCCCACCTCCGATTCATGTCCATATTAGGCTGAATTTTGTCCAGGAAACCTTGCAACACTTCACCCATCTTTTTGAAGTCAGCCTTCCTAAAGTCTAGCACCTTTGCACAAGATGCCCACCTCTCCCTGCCCAGCTGTAACAGGAACCATACTGTCAGGTGATCACTCCCCACCAGTGGTTCCTCCACCCTCAGATCCCTCACCCACTCCCTGTTAGACAGTATAAGGTCAAGGGTAATCCCTTCCCTAGTTGGTTTGCTGACCAACTGTATCAGGAAGTTATCCTGGAAGGTGTCTAGCATTATCTGTTCCCTTCTACACTTGGTGGCAGGTGTCCCCCACTCCACTGTTGGCAGGTTGAAGTCACCTACTATCATTACCCCACCCTTCCCAGAGTTTGTCCGGATCTGTTCTGCCAATACCCTATCTGTCTCTTCTGATTGGGAGGGCAATGATGTTGAAAAGCATGAGGAAAGCTTGGAGCATTTCTGTAGTGCCAAGAGAGTGGTCACTCATAGCCAATCAGCATGTTAAAGTTTTGGGGCTTCATACAGCCTGGTTCTTGACCAAATGCTTGAAACTTACAAACCATCAAGAGAGGCATTTATTTTTGAAAGTGTTTACCATGAACAAGGTGCAGCAAATTGACTTAAGAATGCAGGGGTTTACTATGTGTCAAATCTGGATGTATGTTTAGTTTTTTTTAGAACATGATGCTTAAAAGTGCACTTATTACCATTGCATACGTGTAGTGAGTCTGAGAGGGAATCTTACGAGAAAGCCCTAGGTGGCAGTTTTCTCCTGCCTAGTAAAACATCATTATGAGGAAGTAAGTGTCAGTTTTCTCTCCCTGTGTTAAAAAATGTTTTTAAAGAGCCGCTGACACCTTTGAAAAAACTTTGGAAAACAAAAAAATAGCTGGACGCAGTTCAGCTTGTATCTCACATATTGTCTATAGATTTCTCCTCTTCATTTTTATTACTGAAGAAATTCCCACAGAAACATGATCTTTATCCCCTAGAACTCATCTGCCTCTATAAGTCTCTCCCTGCTTGAAATCATAATGCTCTGTTGTGATGTCTCAATCTGTTGCTATGGGAATAACTGTGATGTCACAAGCACAGTATTATGACATCAGGTTGGGCAGAAGCAATAGGAGCTGATGAATCCACAGGGAACAACTCTTCTGTTTTCATACATCTGACCTCAGTAATAAACAATGGAGATAAAAATACAGAGCTAATGAGAAATGTAAGCTGTTTTGTGTCCAAATGTTGTGTTCTTCAAAGTTCTTCTTGAGGTGTTGGTGGCTCTTTAAGTGCTGTCTTTACTATAAGGTCATTTTATGTACTACTGATATTTCCTTTTTATTATAGCATATCATTGGCCTCTCCATTTTTTTTTTTAGGTCATGCATTTGCTTGAATGACCCAGCAGACCCTCAGTCTTCTCAGCTGGGAAAACCTCAATATTTTTCTGAAACACTTTTAAGCTATTTAGAAACACTTGAGATATTCTCGGCTGCTTGTTAGAAGTTTTAGAGCACAACTGTACTCAGCATATATTCATTTGGAAGGATTTTTTATTGTTCTGTTCTGAGACTGAAAATGAGATGTACAGTATCCACGAACTGAACTGATTCTAAATGGTACGGTGGTACTTTATGGTACACTTGAAGGATTCTCATTTATTTTTTGCTTAGCTCTTATTTGTTAACTGCCAATATCATCTCTTTTTAAGTACTGTCTTGTAAAAGCTATGGTAGTCACATGTACATGCCCATCCCTGCTGTCCACCTTCAGCAGTCCCTTTTGGGTCATATGCCCAACTACCCCCTTTTCTGTTGTCCATCATGTTGGAGCTGATTATATTCAGGAGGGTGGGTGTGAAACAATTAACCACTGGAGCTAGCAGAAAAAGAGGGCCCTTCTCTCAAGGGATTCCTCTCTTATACTCCCCTTGCTCTACCCCTCTCTCCTTCTTTGGCCAATTCCTGTGTGCCACATCACTTTTATGCCCCTCTCCCTTTCCTGCCAATCTTTTCCCTCCATCTCAATAGCTTCCCCCTCCCCCGAGGCGTGAACAGCCTGCACTCTGGGGAGGTATGCCAGGGACAAATAGTCTTGCCCCTTTAATCAGGCAAGACCCCTTGTTCCCTTGACCATAACCCCCCCAAGAAAGTCCACACTACATGGTTTTCTTGGGGTGCTCAGTTGGCAAGTATATTTTATTATCTCCACAATCACAACTACATGTTAGAAATGTTTCATCCACTGATCAACTACCATACAATCCTTTATTCATTTCACATTATTGGCTTGTTACATATTTCATATTTCCTATATTTCCATTACTTTGCATTTTACCTTTTCTATTCCATTTTCCTCAAATCCCCTAACCCAGATGTAAACCTGAGCTTACACAAACTTTTTACCTTGTCCATGTCACAAGTTAGCAAATTATTCATCACTGCCCCAGATGTATATCTGGGACCCCTCCTCTTTGTTTCCTTCACCATGTACCTGGCAGGGATGCATGTAAACATGTGTCCTTCTTCTGTCTTCAGGCTCTCTGGGTGTACACCCCAAGTCCCCAGTCCTTCCCAGCCCTGTTGGAAACCACAGGCTGGACTCTTCCCCACTCATTTCCCACCCTAAATTTTATGCACCCAATAGACCACCTCTAGCTAGCATAGGAAGGTGGGCTTACCCCCTCTTGCTAACCCCATAGGTTGTCTCTCCTCACCCCCGCCCCCACTGACTTCCTCCATGCATCTATTGCTAGCCCTGTGTTTAACACGTCCTAACCCATATCAGAGAGGTATACCCCAGCTGATCTATAGTATTTGGCATCTGACTCTTTTATGCCTTTGTTCCTTATGTTCTCTCCTCCCAGTGCAGTGAATAGCCCTGCTACCCTGTGGTTCATCCTCTTTCTTGCCTTGCCTAAAGCTCTGTGGTCCTACGCATGCATCCAAACCCTCCTAGGTGAAATTTATGACCATATCAAAGTTGTCTTGGGCCACCATTCTTTTATCATGTTAATGTCCTTTTTAATCTGGAAATAAATGTCCAACCAAGGGCGTATTCCCAGGTCATTGACCCCTAAATGTATGATTAACAGGTGCAGTTCTGGATGTGTCCATCACATGTCTTGCAGTAGGGGGAGAAGTTGCATCCACCTCGTCCCTCTAAGCAGATGCACCTTGGTCCAATCATGATATAACTGGTGACCCCTGTGCTCTTACAGCTGCTCTACATTCAGTGCAGTACACAAAGGAGTGGCCACAGATCCACACTTTCAACTTCCCATCCTCACCTGGGTGTTGACAAAGGAAAAAACAGGAATTGAGGTATGAGTATGAACTGACCCTCTTATCCCCCCCAATCCACCTTCCCCTGTTTCCCCACTTTGGTCTGGAGCCCAACCTCTTGGGTGTCTGCTGCCTGGCCCCCACCTGTTGGAAGAGAATAAAAAAAATCATTATTGTTAGCAGTGCAATTTCCTGATATATGTCCTGTAACACCCGGATGTCCATCTGCTGAGCTTCTTAATCTCCTCGCCTGTGCCCCCTCAGGCCACCGTCTGTGATGAGGCACCTGTCCTGAAAGTGTCGGTAGAATAGCCCTCTGGGTCATCCCCTATAAAAACCAAGCTTTTCTTCAATACCACCACCATCTGATGGCCAGATGCTCTTGACCTGTCCCTGTGCCTGAAAAGCAGTTCCCCTCCAGCGGGCCTAACCGCAGCATACGCCATCTGGGCTCTAACCGAGCATACCAGAGGTTGCTCCTGCCTTTCTAATTTGATGGTTGTCCCCTTCTCAACCTGGTCTGTCTTGGACCCTTGTAACCTCAAGCTAATGGCAACCCCCTGCCACTGTAGGTCTTCCCATTGTAGCCCACCCCCACCCAGTCATGGCCCAGTACCTCGCTAATCTGGAATGTCCCATGATACATGGTGGTAAAAGCTGCACCAAACAGGGCTGCCTCCTTGATGGAGTGGCAAACCTTCTGCACGGCACCCATCAGGTGCCCCAACAGGTGCTCTGAAATCGTCTGCCTCCTGTTCGATTCCTTACCCTTGAATCTGAGCCAAACTTGCATCATTCTCCATATTAGGTTACCCTTTCCTGGGTCCCCCATCCCTTTATGCTGCAGATCATACCTATACCTGAGAGGTGAACCTTCATTGTAGGTATGCCATCCCCCCTTTCCAGCTGCTAACAATGAATCTAACTACTTGATCCTTGGTTACAACCCCACTTATCTCCACTCCCAGGCTTTCCCAAAAGGCTTGAAAAACCTTCCAAGAGGCTTCATAGGCCTTCAGGGTCCTTGGTGACCAGGAGCTTTGGAACAGAAGCTTGGCTCCTTCCAGCCAGTTTTTTCAGGTGAATGCTGGAATCCTTGTTTTGTGTTGATCTGCCCAAAGGGTAACAGCCCAGAAACGGTCCAGCTGCAGATGCGAAAGGCTATCAGCTATCGTATTCCTCACCCCTTCTATATGTTTAGCTCTAAATGACAGATTCAGCCTTAGCCCCTGCAACACCAACTGCCTCATTTCTCTCATAGCTGTTTCGGATCTCACCCCTTTCCTACTGATTGCCTCAACTACTGACTAGTTGTCGCACCAGAAAGTCACCTTCCGGTTCCACAGTGCTTCCCCCCAAATGAGCATGGCTACCCAAATCAAGAATATCTCTGAGAATGTGATGTCTTTCCCCAGTCCCCGCCAAACCCACTCAGTGGGCCAGACTTCAGCCATCCACCACCTTTTGAAACAGAGCCCCCAGCCCTGTCTCCTCTGACGCATCTATGTATAGCTCTAAGTCAGTATTAAATACCCAGTCCTCCTGCCAGAATGTGACCCCATTATACTGTTCCAAGAAATGCTCCCACACCACCATCAGATCCTCCCAGACCCACTTTGTGATGTCCACCCAGTGGGCCTAGTGGCCCCCCTCTTGGTGTGCACCAGATGGTATGTAAATGCCTTCCTGGTGCTATGGTCTGGCATGCAAAGTTAAGATGACCAAGGAGCTGCTGCACCATGCTGAGTGGTACCCTCTTGCATCCTTTTAGGGATGCCAAAAGCTCCCTCAACTGAAGGATCTTGTTTTGTGGCAACCTAAATACCCCAGCCTTCATATCAATCTTGATCCACAGGAACTCGATGTGTTGGCTGGGGCCCTCCATCTTGTCTGGTGCTAGGGGAATCCCTACCATCTTGCACATTGCTTTGAACTGCCCCAACATCTGTGCTACATAGGACTGCCCCTCCCCAACCAGAAGGAAGTCATCCAAATAGTGTATGACTGACCTGTGCCCATGCCATTTTTGGAACAGCCATTGTAACCAGGTGCGAAATGTCTCAAATGCAGAGCATGCAACCAAACAGCCCATGGGCATGGCCTTATTGTAGTAAAATTCCTCCCCAATATGAAAATCGAGCAGGTCCCAGTCTTCTGACTTGACTGTTAACAACCGAAAGGCTTCCTCAATGTCTGTCTTTGCTAACCATGCCCCTTTTTGTTACCCAATCATCCTGACTGCCTCCTCTAGCATCGCATAGGACACCCTGATGTCCTTGTTGCTGATGTAGTCATTGTCCAACCCTCTCTCAGGATAACACATGGGGTCTATCACCCTGAACTCCCCCAGCTAATTTTTGAGCACCAAGCCCAGTGGGGACACCCTCCGACTGGGCAGAGGAGGGGTCCGAAATGGGCCTTCTACCCTCCCTGCAGCCACTTCCTCACCTATCTTCTGCCTGAGTAGCCTCTCCCACCAATTGACTGACTTCAGATTCTTTGCATTCATTGCCACCTGCTGTCCCATGTAATATAAGTCGAAATCTTTCTGAAAACCCTCTTTTAAGACTTGTGCCACCTTCTGGTCTAGGTACTCATAGCCAATGTTGTAAATCTGTCAACTTTATCGGTGTCCTGGCCTTGGGGTAATGCACTGCCATCTGGGGTTCTTTGCACCTCATATTCCCTCAGTCCTTAGCTACCTCCTTGTCCCCCACCTCTCCCACTGGTAACACCTCTACCTCTTCCTGGTGCCACTCAGCTCCCTCCCCAGAAATCTGTGTGTCCTGCATGAAAGGACTGGTTTCCACAGCTCACTCCCACTGTGTTGGCCGCATAAATCCTGCATCTGGATGCTGGGTAGCCCCCCCACTGAACTTGGAATAGGCATGCCAAAAATGGCAGCTGGGCCAGGAGCAGTAAGCCCTGTTGAAACCCCAGCAGCATTTTTAGGAAGTACCTGGGCCCTTCCCCCACTCCACTTCCCTGCCTCCTGGGACCATCATGTTTTCAAACCATATGTCCACCTGCCTTGTGTCCCAATGGATGTCTCTGTTTGTTGCCATGTGGATTCTAAGCATCTGATCATACTGGATCAAGTTGCCCCCACCCCCATTTTGTAGATGCTATGCACGATCAAGTAGTAAGTCACGACTGGTCTCACAAGCTCCGGCTTTTTTTCTTGCACAATCACGCTATAATGGGTAAAATCCACTGTCCATGTATCCCATGTTTTCCCCTTTGTTGCCTTCTCATCCTCTTTCTTGCCCAGCAGCAACTATGGCTGTGGCTAGGTCTTTTTTTACCAAAAGTTTCCTTTTCCTTGTACCTTTTGATGGTTTCCTCGGTTGCCAGAGAGAACATGTCTACATATTTTCCCTTCCAAATCTTCTCCTTAGTGGCCGGGGTGATGTGACCCTATAACCTGACCTCAGGAGTGCCAATCTCCAAATCACAATACCCTCCTCCCTCCAAACTGGTCACCTCTCACCGGCCCCCTTCTTTCCCTATTTTAATCTCTCCTGTTACCTTCTCTAATTGACTAATCCCGTTCTTCCCATAGATCCCAGCATTTGTTCTACATATTTTCTTATGCTTCCTCTACAGAGATGTCCATCATACCTGATTTAGAGGGATCTGGGGTTTGGTCCTCTCTTGTGGGAGGAATCCCTGGTGTGTTCCTGATGGAAGGAGGCAGAGGGTGGGATGGTGCAGGAGGCAGCGGATTGCTCCCAGGACCCTGAGGCAGCATGGTAAGTGCCAGAGGCTGCGGTGCCTGGGCCAGTGCTGGAGGCAAAGGCTGAACCAGAGGGAGAACCAGGATCTGAGGGGAAGCTGGCTGCAGGCTGGTTGACCCCTCTAGCGTCAGGTCTCTGGGTGCCACTGGCTGCTTCTTGCCCTTCCTGCCCCCTCTTGACCGTGTTGCTTCAGTGTCCCTCTTCTTCCTCCCCCACCTCCCAGGTTCTGACCCCTCCTGGGTGTCCTCCATGGTATCCAGAAGCTTCTTGGCCTGATCCATCATCTGAATCCACTGCTTCATGGCCTCCTCCTTAGACGTCTTCTTGCCTCTGGGTGCCATACTGTTGTGAATACACAAAGGAGAAGTAGAGAGTGACAAGAAATGTTTTCTTTTTTTTTTGATAAAATAGCCAATGACTAGGCCCCCTAGGCTGATCCAGCAGATCCAAATTCATGATATATTTTTTTTTTTTGCGTAGGCTTGGGAGCACAGGGCTGGGCAATGCCCCTATTCTGTATATAGTGCCACCCATCAACCATCATTAATGTTCTACTGAGTGAATAACCTGCAGACAACCATGAGTGTTAACAGAAACATTATGCAAACCCCCCCAGCACCCTAAATGCCATATCATGGCTGCAGTCTCTACAGTCACCACCAACTGCTGTAGCTCAGTGCATTCTCCTTAAATGCCCACATTGAACAGAGACATGTACGTATGAGAGGAAAGATAGCTAACTTTTTCAGTGACAAATCAGACCACAAATCACATGGCATTCAATTTTGTTGCTTCTGTACCTGTTATCTACATAAGAACTGAAAATACATAGAAATTACTGATTCCATCAAAATTACAAGCATCATGATACAAGCAATCATCAGCAAACCTTTGTTAACCTTAGTGGGCCACATGTTGTTTCATACTCGGGCCTGGACCTGTGGACTGAAATGGCCACCACTGTGAGGTGCCCCCACATACAAAATAGTGACTTGCCACATGTTGGCCTTCCTTAAATGGGTCACGTTTGTCATACTCAGGGCCTGGGCCCGAGGCCTGAGATGGCCATCACTGCAAGGTGCCCCACACACAAAATGGGTGCTTGCCACTTAGCGTCCTTCCCTCAGTCACCAAGCTGGCTGCATGGATATGCCACCACTAGTCCATTTCAGTCCTGCTGTAAGACCATATCCCCATCCCCTGGTATCTCTTCCTGACCAGTACCAGTGTTTTCCCTGTAAACTGCAGCCACATCGAATAGCATTAGATCAGTTAGGTCCTTTCAGTTTCAGCCAGCAACACCAGACCCCACTCCACCCCCTTTCATTCAATTTTAAACATCAGAGTTTCCATGCAAGCATCTCTAGCTATAACATTTTGTTTACTCATCTTCCTTAGCAGAGAGATGCAAACAATAAGGGGGGCATGCTTCTACACTGAATTACTGAAGCATTACCAGAAATCTACTATAAACTGCCATTTCTCTCTACCTCCATAGCTTGGAGCTAACAGAAAAGGAGGGTTCCTCTCTCAAAGGAGCCCTTTCTTATACCCCCCCTTGCTCTACCCCCCTCTCTCTCTCTCCATCTGTGGCCAATTCCTGTGTGCCACATCACTTTAATGCCCCTTCCTGACAAACTTTACCCTCTGCCTCGATAGCTCCCCCACCTCTTCGAGGTTTGAACAGTCTGCACTCTGCGGAGGTATGCCAGGGACAAATAGTCTTGCTCCTTTAATCAGACAAGACCCCTTATTCTAATGAAGGTCAAGTGGATATTTTATCAAAAGATAAGTGGCAGGCACTTGACATACTGAGAGTGACTGAAAAACTAGTTCATATATAGATATAAACCTCTTTGGTTATGACACGCTATACTCTTCTTTAATACTGACAGAAAAGGTAGATAACCACTCTGATAGAGTTGATGGATCAGTAAACTCAGCAATAACAAGTAGTGTAGAGAAAATTGTTACAATTTCAACCCATAACAGATCTGAATCTCTTACAAAATTGGATGAAGGGTGACTAGGGAAAAAAGTTAGGTTTATAGTAGTTGAGTGGATCATGTATTCCTTTGATATTTCTGGTTCAACAATAAAACTTTCAGATAAAGCATTTCTTAAAATTATGCAAAGGGCAAACATTATGTTTACAGGAAACCTGGGATCTGGATATGGATACATCACTCATAAATGGTTATCAATTGGCATGGATTCCAGTCAAAAAGAAAAATCCAGAGAGAGGTTGATTGGTGGCATAGTTACCCTTGTCAAAAAAGAAGGGTGTAAACATTTTAAGGTCCACAAAGTGAAGATGAACATCTTATTATGTAAAATTGAAGCTCACCATCAGGTTATAGTGGCGGTAAATGTTTATGTCCCTGCTTTTTATTCACAGACATTTTTTCTTTCACTCAAAAAAAGATGTGCACCTGTATCTGGCTTAATTTCAGGATGTAATGATAGAATGGATAATTGTCCAATTTATAATAAGAGGTTGGTCTGGAATATGATTCCTGAGGCTAGAGACAATGAAATGATTGATTCTTTTCTGGAACAGGAAATTATACCTAAATTTATTTTTGTTTTTGTTTCTCTTCTGATGTTGAGTCTAAATGTAACTTTATAAACAACATTTTCAAACAATTATATTCAGTAATGTCTAAATATAATAAGAACAGGAGATTCAATTCATGGTATAATTAAGAATGTCAGAATGAAAAAAGATAGTTAAGAAATGATAATTAGGTTATGTAGGAAAGAGCCAACTAGAAAGAGCATTGCAGGATCATGATGCTAGTGCAAGTAAAGTAATTAGCCTTTCTGCTGTCCCCTGTTAAGTTCAAATGAGTGTGATCCACAGCCAGGCACTGCAGCTAGAGGGAGAATCTCACTTTTGTTTGCATTATGATTATGGACTACAAGTTCTGAGGACATGAGTAGATCATCTATTGAATTAGAATTGTTTCTAATGGAAATAAATCAAGAGGGATGTCATTGATGGCCCTCATGGTCCAGGAGCCTGTGAGGAATGACAGTGACAGAAATTAGACAAGTTAACTGTGTGTTAGTTAATATTCTGGTGTGGAAGGGGGTCTTTTTTTCTGTCCAGCTAGAGTGCATTTTGGGACAAGGAATGCCTGAGTGCACACAATGGGCTGTAGTTGTGCAAAGAGCATATGAGGCTAACGTTTTAAGGGAGTGTGTCACTGTGATGAAAAAAGACAATATCAGAAAGACAAGTAATCCATCCAGTCAAGTTAAGAGGAAAGGGGGTGGGGCAAAACAGTCATGTAGGAAGGAATTAAAGGACTGCATACAGCTTGGCTTAGTTTATTAAATGCAGTGGTGATATATGCATTGCAAAAATACAATTCCACAAGTCAAGTGTTGGTGGCATTACCTGTTATAGTACAATGGATGTTTGAGAAAATGTTGCCAAGTAGTAATTTGTGGGGATTTTACTGTAAATTTTAAACTACTGTATTAACTCAAATTTATCCAGCTTTTTTAGATCCCAGGAAAAATTGACAGCGGGTATGCATACTGATTTCCAGGAGTATACCTGCAATAGGAACTGAGCAGCAAACATCCACATTTTTGGAAAATATTCACCAAATTTCACAAATAATCAAATAATGACGTTATAAGCCCCTTTAACTTAAAATATACATTATTAAACCTCTCTATATTTCATCATTTTAAGACCCTTCCAGAAAGGTTAAGCATGCACATTTTCAGGTATCTGCCCCTAGAGGGGGCTGAGTTGTAAGCAGATAAATATTTTCAGAAACATTTGCTTAAAATAAATTGCCAGATTTTAAGCCCCATAAGTTCAAGACTGCACAATCAAATATCATGAAATTTAACATTCCCTTTGGCCTGCTCACAACAAGTATGCATGCCAGTAATCAGATCTCGTGTTGTAAGAATGGTTTCTTTATAACCAAAACAATAATTTTACAATATTTTTTTCCTATGAAGTTTTGCAAAAACTGTGGACTTTTTTGATAATTCCATGAAATGGGAATTTGTTCATCTTGTCCATTCCTAGTGTATTCCCAAAGGCACACAACATTGTGATTTTTACTCACAACATAATTTACTTCCAGGTAGGCCACACAGTTCAATAGCCAATTCTTTTTATTATTTAATATAATTTAAAAAGGTACACTGAAAGTTTTTGCAAAATATTTAAACTCAATATGAACCTCATATTTGCAGCATTCACAAAGCAGTAAATTATTGAGGAACGAGGCCTACACTTATTTGGCGCTCATAGTTCTAATGTGATCCCCTGTGTATAATTCAGCACAGGAATTTATTTACACTGTAATGGACAAGGAGCTATGTTTAAAGATTAGCACTCCACAGTTCCCAATGCTTCTGAAGTATAATGTCAAAAACATGATATAAGAGCTTGTACTCCTATTGCTCCCTTTTTGTTCCAAAGACTGAAGGTTGGCTCATTCTCCTGTAGAGGACAGTTTCCCTTTACATGTAACTTTTCCCCTCCTGGTGGATTTTCAATTTAATCACTTTTTAATTGTTCATGTTTTAAAATAGATAATGAGATTAGAGGTATGTGGCTGTTGTGTTCAGGACGCCCTGTTCCTAATAGGAATAATGTATTTTTTTAAACTCTTGGGTCATCCAGAGAAACCAATTCAATGTTCAAAAGTTATGAAGGATGAACTCCACTCAAAATAAGATAAATAACGTTCTTTTTATTCACTTTTCACTAAGATGGGCAACAGTTTTATGGAACCTCCACTTCATCAGGCCCTGAGTGATATATCTGTCAGAAACATATAACTTCATTATTTTTTAATCAATCCTCATATTTTTTATCATATTGTTCTTAACGGATTAGCTCCACACATAACCCCTGCCACATATGACAAAATTTTGTTTACCATTTACTATTGTGCCTTTCAATTCTGTATATCCATAAGCAAGTGAGATAATTATCCCTTTGCAGACACGCCTCCACCTATCACTCATTTTTATTCTTTAAATAATTTCACCCACATTTTATCCCATGCACCTTTTCTTTAAAAACTTTTCTAAACATGTTTATAGTATACCTCAGTTGCTTTCTCAGTCTATATCTTTTCACCTGGCCTGTTAGGGGATATGGATGGAAGCCGAGTCGCTACACACTGTTTTGTTGGAGAGAAACAAAAACAACATGGTAGCTAGAGAGCTCTTTCTCCCCCAAAAAAGGTATGCCGCCATTGCCTTGACAGAGAAAAGGGTAGCTGTTATATTCATTTGTTGCTTTGCGGCTACTTGATGGTGCTCTGAGGGGAAGTCTAGCCAACTTTTCTAGACTGCCTTGTGTAACTAGTTTTTGATGTTCTTCTTTCTTGCTGCTGTCTTTCTCTGTGGAGGAGTTTTGGAGTTTTGTGATGGCCGTATCACCTGCGCTGCTCAAGGACACCAGGGAACCCCATGGGGGGTTGAACACAGGATAAGAGGACCACAGCAGGAGTTTTTATTTTCTGCTTGTTAAAGACAAAGATCACTATCGACTTCCATCCTTTCATGAAAAGACTCAAGACTGCAAGACTTTAAAATTTTAAGGGAAAGTTTGTTTCATTTTGCCCTTCAGATAAATACCCATAAATGTTTGTAACTGTCCCTTCTAGTGCTTTTTAGAAAAAGAGTGAAATGATAAACTAGTGAAGGAAACTGTATAGTTAGTCACTCATAAAACATCTCAAAATTAAAAAAAAAATATTAACAATTTAACTAAATATTTCTTTCATATTACCCAGGATAGTGGATCATGTGGCATGCTCTCTAGTTCTTAAAGTGCATGTGTGGCATTCATTTTGTGAAATTGCCATTTTGACATAGCACTGGAGATGACTGGCATGGTTGGAGCAGATGAGTAATATTTTCTAGCTCCTTTCCTCCCAGCCTTTTATGAGCTCTTTTTAACCATTTAATTATATCCAGCTATCTTTAAATCTAAAAGAGATTCTAACTGTGCCTAAAAAGTTCTCAATTCCTTGATTTTGTTCCATGACACTGTGGAACCAGTACTCGATTGAACTGAGGAGGAGAAAATAGAGAAGGCTCAGCGCTGTTTGAACACTGATAATCAGTTGCGGTGTGTGTACTCTACTAGCTCTTCTCTTATTGGAGTGGCACTATATAATATATGGATTATTCTCAGTAAACCCCTTAAGTTCTTAAAAAAATCTTAATATTTTCCTCCATTTTTGAGCGAATAGCTACTATGCCCTTATGCTTTCAGGTAACGTTCAGATAACTGTGGGCCTGGTTTAAATAGTGAACCACTTGAAAAACTTTTAAACTATTAGTGCAATTTAAAAACTTGGATAGACAAGAATCAGATTCAGCTGAATCTAAAGCATTGTATTTTAAAACTAATTACAGAATATAAAATAAATTGTGCTCAGATTGTGATTTGTATCATAGTGCACTAAAAAGAGTAGAACTAAACTTAAGCAAATTTTCTTATTTTGCTAAGGGTAAGCGCAAGAACTCTGTGTTCTCTGGGCATAATTGGCCCATTTGGGATGGACAGAACCTTTTTCAAGAGAAGAGGCTAGTTTACTTCACCAGACATTGTGCTGATTACCATAATTTAAAGACTGTGCTACTGTGCTACTGTACAAGGAAAAGTACTGGATAAGAAGAGACCTGTACTACAAAAGGACCTGAATAAGAGTGGAGTGGACACAGAAGAAGGAGCACTGAAATATTAGAACTGCTTATCAATTATTCAAGGACTGATAATCACAGGAGCTGGAAATTTGGAGAACAAGTACTGGCTATTGACTATTTTACTACTATCTTTTCAAGAACTTTTACAATAATAGTCACCTGTATACTGTTTCAGTGTTATGGTATAATTGCACTAAAATGTGCACTAAAAAAATGTATTTTACGGTAGCTTTTATAGCTAATTTTCTTGGCTATATAGCCTAATTTTTAAACTATATTTTATAAACTAATTTTCTGTTTTAGCACATTCATTTAGTACATACAGAAACTTTTATAAAAATATATAAATTGTGTTAAGCTGCAGAAGAGACACTTTGGCAGCTTCAGGCACCTCCTTTATTGTGGTACCTTGCAGTGGAATTTTTGCTAGGAGTTTGAGTATTAGTACTATTTGCCAAGACTTTGCCGCTGTAGTCCAAAAGGGAAGAATTGAAAATTGGGGCTTCATACTAACAGGTGACTTATTAGACAAAAGAAAAGATCCCAATTATACTTTTATAATTTTAACTCAGTGAAGATGGTACAGTAAATTCAAGAAGCCAGATAAATAAGGATGAGATGGAAGAAATAGAGCTTGAAATTACATATTCACAAGAAAAAAAAAGCAAACTAAAAAAGACAGACTGGAAAGAAAATAGAAAAAACCAAGGAGGAAAAAAATTAGCCAAAAATGGCCAGTCTTTTTACTAAAATAAAGGTGGAGGCAGTGGGTACAGAAACATTAACAAAGACCTCTACACCTGGGGACAAAATAACAGCTGGAGTCAAATAAATCAGAAGAAAATGGATCTAACTAAAAAAGAGACTAAAAATAAAAATATTTCACAAAATGAGTCTCTGCTATGGTCACCTTTTAACATGCAGGACCTAAGTAAATAAATAATTGATGTCTCAGAAGACGGGGGATAGAAAGTCATGCCATGTGCATGAATATGATAATGAACTGACATCAGACTGCATATTACCTGCCTCTTATGGGTTTTGTGACAATAACTCACCAAAAATCTCTCCTCATAAGAAAAATAAGAACAATAACATAGGAAAATTGAAAATTTAGCTGATGTATGTATAGAATTAGAAAATACAATACAGGGGCTAAAGGAACTTGACATCAAACTTAATAAAAGCAATGATATGAGAGAGAATGGAGGAAACAACTAGTAAAAAACATGTACACAATTTAAGTAGAGAGGAGGAACCCAAGTACAGTACTTTAATGACTCCCTCACCTACTTGACATCATATCTTAGGCCAGATATAATCAGAGTAATGAAAAAACAATATGCAGCATCACTGATGCTAATGGAACAACTTGTAATAATAAGGAAGGCTATAGAAACTCTAAAAGAAGTTGTGGCTATAAGTGGGACCAGATAAGAAGATGTTCTTTTTATTCTAAAAAGCACAGTTTCCTCCAGACTCCTCTACAATCATTGAACAAGCACTGATTGATAGCACCTTAAATAAACTACGACCAGATTTTTCCAGTATTAGTATGCAGGAGGAGAAGGGAAAAAGAAGAGAAGGTACAACAACCAGTGAACAAAAAGGAAAAATGGTAAAAAGTGGCATGAACAAAAAAAAGCTCAAAAAAGAAGGAGGAATAAAAAAAAGAAAGGAGAGAAGGGGACCAAAGGGAAATGGATACATTGGGTCCACAAAAACATGATAGATCAGAAAACAAGGAAGTGGGAGAAATGTATGGGGAAAATATAAAAGTTAAAGGATCTTGGTAACAGGAAAATAATAAAAAAGGTATGTCACAGAACTCAAGAAAACTAAACTCTAACAAAACAGACTGCATTCAAGAGGAACAATTAAGAGAACAAGAAAGGCAATAAGGATGGAGAATACACAACAAATAATAACACAAATACTGAGAAGGGATAGATGAATAAACATCATCCCATCCAAGAAAAAAGGGATGGAGCAATCCTAAGAGTACTAGGAGTGCACGTAAAAAAAACAACGAAACTCAAGAATCATTATATGACTTTATGAGCTATTTAGTAGCAGAAGAATTATAATTAAAAGATGCAGGGGAAGCAATACTGGGTGTGTTTAGAGATTATTCAGAAACTACATAGCCAGTATATGCCCTGATAAATACAATCAAACATGCAAGTGAAATTTGGGCAAAGAAATATGAGCTGCAAAATTTAGGATTAGAGATCCCTGCATCTATTAAATATGAACATACAAAAACGCCATCAGAAACAGTCCTAATGGTCTATCAAGTCTACTCGATTTTGCAGCTAGCCCCTCAACTTGCAGCTGCCCCACCCTCCCTCCTGCTCCTCTTAATTACCCCTCCCCTCACTCTGTCCCACCTCCTCTTAAATCCCCCCCACTTTACTACAGGCTACCACCTCCTCAGACAGGGCATTCCTCTTATACACCACCCGTTCACTGAAAAAGTGTCTCCCAATTTCCCTCCTGAATCTTCCCCCCACCAGTCTTAATTTATGCCTTCTCGTATCCCTCCTACTTCTAATCTGGAGGATCCTGTCTGTGTCAGTTTTTTTAATCCTTGTAAGTATTTAAAAGTTTCAGACATATCCCTCTATTCCTCCTCTTCTCCAGTGAATACATGTTCATCTCACCCAGCCTGTCCTCATAGGACATACCCTCCAGACCCTGGATCATCTTTGTCACCCTGCATTGTACCCCTTCTAATAATCTGATGTCCTTCTTCAGGAATGGGTGCCAGTACTGCATGCAGTATTCCGGGTGTGGTCTGACCAGTGACCTGTACAGGGCAAGAATCTCCTCCCTATTCCTGGAAGAGATACCTGTCACTATACACCCCAGCATCTTGTTGGCTTTTGCTGCCACTTTTCTGCACTGTGCTGAATTGTTCATATTCCCGTTATAATCACCCCGAGATCTTTCTTCTCCCCGGTGGTTTCTAACTGAACCCCCCCCAAGCTGATAGCTCCTCCCCTGGTTCCTAGTTCCTTGGTGTTGAATCCCAGCTGCCATGTTTCCAACCATTCCTGTAGTTTTGTCAGGTTGTCCTGCAGTCCTTTCCACCCATCTATGTCATCTACCACAGCTCCCATTTTAGTATTGTCTGTGAACAGACTGATCTTACTCTGGATTCCATATGAGATATCTGCTATAAATATCCCAAACAGCACCTGTCCCAGTACCAATCTCTGTGGCACTCCACTTGTCACATCCCTTGGTGATGAGAGCTCCCCCCACTACCACCCTCTACTGCCTTCCCTTCAGCTGATTGGTGATCCATTTGACCATTTTTGTTCCCACTCCGGTATCTTCCAGCTTCCCCCCATCCTCCCATGCAGCACCAAATCAAACACCTTGCTGAAATCCAAATACAGGACATCCACCACATGGCCCTTGTCCAGTTCCCTGGTCACTCAACCATAGTACTCAACTAGGTTTGTCTGACATGACCTTCCCTAGACAAACTCATGTTGCTGAACATTCTGGAGTCCATTGTCCTCCAAAAATGCCAGCAGTCTCCCTTTCAGGATCATCTCCATGAGCATTCCCACAATTGATGTGAGGCTCACTGGTCATTAGTTTTCTGGCTCATCCTTAGGGCCACATTTGTGAATGGGCACCACATAGGCCATCCTCCAGTTTTCTGGTACACATCCTGTGTCTAGGGAGGTACTGAACAGATCAGCCAGTGGTCCCATCAGGATTGCTGCCAGGTCTTTTAGCACCCTAGAGTGAATGCTGTCTGGTCCTGGTCCCTTGTCCACCCTCAGTGCACTTAACCCTTCCAGAACCCTGGCCTCCATAATCCCCATATCAGTCACCCCCTCTCCACCCCTGCCCACCCCTCTCCTCCCCCTAGGTATCTGCCCCATTTCTGCTTCATGAACACAGAACAGAAGCACTCATTTAGTGCCTCTGCCTGATCCTCCTCCTTCTCTAACCACCCCTGTCCTCTTAATCCTCACAATCTGGTCCCCCAGAATGTATTCCTGGTGGTCCAGTGGGACCACTAAGCCCGATCATGGGCTGCATTATGTTGTGACACCCCCAAGACCATATCCTGGTTATCTAGTGACCCCACCACCCACCAAAGCCCCACCACCCCACTCCTCCCGGCAGCCAGTGGGCAGCAGCATCCCACCACCTGCCGCCCACCATTCACTTACATTGATCAGTGGGCTGCACACCATTGGTGCAGAGCAGCGAGCCAATGGGCATGCAGCCCATACTGTGGCTAAGGTAGCTTCAAATATGTGAATGAATGAATTCATTCATATCTGGACTGCCTTTAGTATGAGCTGCATGCCCATTGGCTCTGCTCTGCACCACGGGTGTGCAGCCCCACTGGCAGGCAGGTCGGCAGGCGGCGGGTGGCAGGCGTGGTGGGATGCTGCCGCCCACCGCTGCTGGGGAGCAGGGGTGGTGGGCTTGTGGGTGGGTGGGGTGGGGGATACTAGATCACCAGGATATGGTCTTGGGGGAGTCACATAATGCAGCCCGAGATGGCTTAGCGTACACTGGAGCACCAGGGATACATTCTGGGGTGTTTCCAACATATTCAGCCTGTGATCTGCTTAGTGTTCCACTGGACCACCAGGGATACATTCTGGGGGTTCAAACATAGTCAGCCCATGATCGGGCTTAACGGTCCACTGGACCACCAGGGATATGTTCTGGGACACTTTGCTGCCCGCGATCGGGCTGGTGGGAGGGTGATTTAGCTTTTGCCTGCGATCGGGCCAGTCGAGGATGTTTATGCATTTGCCCGCGTCCGGGCCAGTCGGGGGTGGGGGGTTCTTACACATTTGCCCGCGATCGGGCTGCAGGGGGCGTTGGTCCACGATGGCTGCTGTCTGGCAGGGCGCCAGGCACAAGTCCTCGGGGATCAGCGCACCTGCATGCTAATGGCATGCAAATGGGGCCATAAACAGATGCAAATGGCCCGCCTGTGCCTTGCATGAATTATGGCCCCATTTGCATGTCACCTTTTGAATATCAGAAATTTGCGCATGGCGCAATGGTACTTGCTGCCACCGCAACTTGAATGCTCCACTCTGACCACTTGTGGTGGCGCAAGTTCCACTGCACCATGCACAGTGGCTGTGGCGGGGGTGATATTCAAAGGAGTTGCTCAATAGTGCAACTCCTTTGAATATCGCCCCAGCAACACCCCTGCACAACTATTTTGTGCAGTGCAAGGGCTTGCGCCACAAAACAGTGCAGTTTGAATATCCGGCCCCCTGTATAAAGAAAAAAAATCAGTGAAAATCCACAACCAGTGACTTGGTTCAACAATAACTGTAAGAAAGCAAAGAAAGGCAAGGCAAGGCAAATTGTATTTAAAAAGACGTTCAATCCCAGAGGCTCTGGGCTCTGTACATAAAACCAACATTATATCATTCATAAATAAAATAATAAAACTACAATACACTTGCATAGAAAAACAACCAGTAAAATATGAAGACATTATAATAGGTCAGTCTAAAACAATATTTACAATACTTGAGTTGGGAAAGCCTGCTCGAACAAAAAGGCCTTGAGGTGTGCCTTAAAAACCTCCACCGAAGGGCCCTCCCTTATTGATGGAGAAGGCAAATTCCATAGGATGGGGCCAGCGACGCTGAAAGCTCTATCACCAGCTGTTTTTAACCTTGTCCTGGAAATCACTAGGAAACCCCTTGAGGAGGAAAGGAGGGAGCACACTGATGCAACATGCAAGAGAAGGTTCACCAGCTAGCCAGGGCCCAGGCCAAGTAGGGTCTTAAAGGTGAGCAAGCCCTCCTTAAAGAGGATCCTCCACCTGACTGGCAGCCAGTGCAGTTCACACAGCACCGAGGTGATGTGGTAAAACTTGCTTTGCCCCATCAGCAATCTGGCAGCTGCATTCTGCACCAGCTGAATTCTGCATAGGACACCTCCCAAGACCCCAAGGTAGAGCTCATTACAGTAATCCAGCCTGGATGTCACAAAAGCATGCACTAAGGTAGGGAGATCCAGGGGTGGAACCAGGGGCTTAATCCTGGCAATATTTCTCAGGTGGTAAAAACTGACATGGACAGTGGCTGACACCTGAGCCTCAAATGTCAGACCACTGTCCAGAATAACACCCAGGTTACACACCCTGGAGGAGGCCTTCAAAGGCACAGAACCCAGGACCAGTCCTGTGTCTGCACCTGAGGCCAACCTATCACACCCTCTGTTCGACTCCACTACCAGTACCTCTGTCTTGTTGGGGTTCAGTGGCAACCAGCAGGAGGCCATCCAGTCATTGATCTCAGTGAGACAGTTTTTAAGTACATCCACCACATTGGATGTCCCCAGTACAAAAGAAAGATACGGCTGGGTATCATCGGCATAGCAATGAAAACCCAAACCATATTTTCTAATAAGCCCTCCCAGGGGAAGCATATACATGGCGAACAACACTGGCAACAAGACCGAACCCTGAGGTACTCCACAAGACAGGAGGCTGGGGGGGAGGAGGAGAAACTCACCATCACTACCCTTTGCCTCCTGTTTGTGAGATAGGACTCAAACCAGCAGATGACAGTGCTGGAAAGTCCACAAAATTCCCTCAGGAGATCAAGTAGCACACAATGGTCCACCGTGTCAAAAGCTGAGGAGAGATGGAGAAGAATAAGAATTGTCCCCTCTCCTTGATCTCTCGCCCTGAGAAGGTCATTGTACACCTGAACTAATGCAGTTTCCAGCTGTGCCTCACACGAGACCCTGACTGGAAGTGCTCATATAGATCAATGGCCATGAGGTGTTCTCCAAGCTGCAGCTCCACAATCTTCTCAACAACCTTACCCAAGAATGGAAGGTTGGAGATAGGATGGTAATTTGCCTTGATGTCAGGGTCCAATGATGTTTTCTTCAGAAAGGGTCTCACCAATGCACCCTTCAAGGCATCAGGAAAGACCCCCTCTGAGAGGGAGTACTGGACAATCAAGGCAAACACTGGGCCAACAGAGTCAACACATCCCATCAAGAAATGCGTTGCCACTGGGTCCAGTTCGCAGTATGTGTGCCTGAGATTAGAGGTCACCCCAATGACCTCTGCCACCTCCATTGGTCTAAACTCACCCCAACTCAGCGGAGTGCTTTTTGGGTGTCCAAGGCAATCACTGTTGGCTACAAAATGGCTCACTGGTGGAATCCTCCACCTGATGGAGGACACTCTGTCTGAGAAGACCTGAGCAAACTCTTCACATAAAGCATTCAAAAAGGCTTTTTATGGCTGGAGACGGTCTGGATTTAACAACCTGTCTACAGTCCGAAAAAGCACAGCTGGTCAGTTCCTCCCATCAGCAATCTCCCTGGAAAGGAACTCTGCCTTTTTACAGTTGATTGCACCCTGGTATTCACCATAATGAGCATGCAGAGCCAGCTTGTCTGCCTCCAGGAGTGTCTTCCATCAGCAGTGCTCTAACCTCCGACCCAGAACCTTCATCACCTTAAGCTCCCTGTCAAACCATGGGGACCTTAAGTGAGAGGCTCTAGGTTATACATGGACTGGTGCAAGGGAGTCAAGCACCCCAGACAACACCCTATTACAGGCAGCAAAGAACTGGCTAAGGCAGTCAGATGGGTAAAAAGAAATCCCCTGAGGAAGAACTTAGAGATGCTAAATAAAAAAAGAAAACAGCATAATTCTCTATTAGAGTACAAAAAAAAGAGTTACAACAAAAATGCTGGGATAAAATTATGGATATCCTGAACACAGGAGACAATATAAGGTTTTGGAGCTTGGTGGCTAAGGGGACATTTAGCACAACACCAATTCCAGTACATATCCCAGAAGAACAATGGGTACTGCATTTTCAAAAGTTATTTTTTGACAACCTAATCACTTTAAAAAATTGGAAAGAAATAAAAAATCTTGATACAAATGCACTACTTTTGAACATACAGGTAGAGGAAGTTGAGGAGGTTATAAAATCTTATGCAAAGAAAAAAGCTCCAGAACCAGATGGTATCCCAAATTAAGTATATCAAGTGCATTTAAACATTTGGGTTCTGGTTCTAACAAATTTGTTCAATAAGGGCCAGATATTCAAAGGTTAGCCCCTGGCAGCGAATAGCACTGCCCGGCATGCAAACCTAGCCCGGAGCAAAATGCCAGCCATATTCAAAACGAATAGCCCTGGGCAAACCCCACTGAATATAGCAAGCAAAGGAAACCGGGCAAACAGGCCCAGAAGTGCAGTGCAAAAAAAAGCCCAGGAATAACACAGCACTGAATATAGCACACAAGACAGCACTGAATATAGCACCAGGCAGGCAGTGCAAACACACAATGGAACACAGTGCAGAGACAGCCTGACCCTGGGACACATGCAAGGCAACACATGCTGAAATGAGGTATCAGGAGCACACCACAGTGCCCACCCATAAGGATGCCACACAACCACGGGAAAGTCCAGCAACAACCCAGATCCATGTGGAGAACACCAGCAACAGTACAAAGCATGTGGAACCCCAGCACCCAAGAATGACACAGGACACCGTAAAATGTCATTAACCAGTGTAATAAACAATAATGAACAGGAAAGCAAACGGAAACACAACAGCAAATATAACACAGAACATAACGATTAATAAACCCCAGAGTACAAAATGCCCCACCCACCACTAAACAACCCTCCCCACAACACTGAAACAGAAGTAGAAAATACCCACCAACCCCCCCAACACACAACCCCAAATGCCCACCACAGGATAAAATTGGCAACATCAGTAGCAGGGAAAGGCACACAAAGGTAAACATAAGGACGACAACAGATGGAGGGATGGGAAGACACAGGCCAAGGGTACAAAGTGGAGGAGGACGCACACAGGGACAGAAGACAATGCGCAAGGAAGGGAGAATCAAGTCCAGTGAGGAGGGTGGTGAGGGCTGACTTGAAAACAACAGGGGAGATAATTATGTGTCTGCAGGAGCAGGGAGACGAGCCCTCCAGGATGTTCGCCACCCTCCTGGTCTCAGTAATTATGATGGCCTGCTGCTCGATCTGAGTCCGCTGCTGCCTCACAATCCTGCGGAGAAGCTCCTCCATTCACTCGGTCTCCTCGGGACGTGTTGCCCACAGCGATGCCTGTAGTGGCCCTACAAGAGGAAGGGTGAGACCATGAGGACGGTACACCACACAGGAGGCAACCAGCAGCCAACCCTTGCCATACAAAGATGGGCAGCATGTCCCAATGGGCTATCCCTGGTGGTGTTGAGTTCTGCAGTGGTATGACAACATGGCAGCGTCTCACAATGCAGCACAGGGCAACACAGGCACCAAACACAGAACCCAACACGGATGATGACAGCGATCCTGACAGCACCGGGGGACATATGACACCACCCACCATGATACAGCACACCGCTAGACACGGCAGACACACAGCTGGAAACCCTGTGAGTTGGGTGCAAGGGACACGCAAGGACATGCACAAGGGCATACACACGTTGGGACATGCTGCCCAGCCACACATGGAAATGCACAGCAATGCAGAGAGCAGAACAAACAACAACGACATGCATGCAGGAGCATCAGTGAACCATGACAGTGTCCTGGCAATGACCAACACAGGCCAGGGGACAACAGTCAGCCAGGGCACAGACACTGTCACTGAAGGGCCTTCACATGCCGCCAGGCAATACCACTAAAAGCATATCACCCAATGGAGACATGGAACATGTCAGTGTCCCCAACCCACATAACAGGCCCCCCCCCCCACACAGTGAGGACCACCTCCACAGCCATGGTCAACATTGGCAGGGAACGATGCACATAATGTAACAGCACAGTGATATCCGTACCCTGCAACTAAACAGCAACACAGTGACCTCGCAACGAGACACACATGGATGGACGCACAATGCGTATGGCACAGTGCCAGTATGTAGCACAGTGTGACAGGCAGTGCTACACAGCAGGTGTCCAGAAGGGTGAGAGATAAGTCTGCAAGGCATGCTCCATATTGTCCCGCATGCACAGCAAGCAACCACCACCTGTGTAATTGTGAACGTCCTGTGGGTGGTGGTATGGATTCACCACAGAGGTGGGAAGGTCATCCATCAGCATGGTATCCCCACGGAACACCCGCCACCCAAGCAAGCAACACCATCTGCCACACACACAGCACTGCAATGTGACCGCCCCCCAGGCAAGGCTGATAGCACCCAGCTGTGGTGTGAAACACACCTGTATCGCACACCACACTGCTACACCACACTGGCCCAGTGACCTTTGCAGACAAGTTAGTGGCTGGACACCCAGATGTGGTGCACAGTGTCATGAAAGTGTACACATCACAGAACAATGTAACAGGTACTCATGCACCACGCCACCGCTATCAGTGCCGCCCTCCTGCCCACGCTGTGGGAGCGATGGGGCCCTCGTGCTGTCTCGTCTCCGCTCTCCTGTGTCCTGGGCTGAGTCGCACCTGCGGGCATGGGCTGCTCAATCCGCTCTACAGTGGACAAATGTGAAACTGTTGTTAGAGCATGACACAACATACACATCGTGAAACACAACAAGATGCACATGCAACCCTAAACTCAATGCACACCACCCTCCACCCATCGCAATGGTCACCACATGCACCATGCCCCTATGGGGAATACATATGCCACTGTGCCTGTACACAGTGTGCAACAGCACGGTGCACCATTACATGCCAGCTGTGTACACAGACGATGCGCCCACACACCCACACCCAGAGCACACACCCCTCTACTACCCCTCGCTGCACACCCACACCACACACCCACTCACCCACGGCCAGCCCCCCACACCACCCCCCTCTGCACTACCACACCCACACCCACATGCACAAAAAGCATTACATATATGCACACTCCACATGCAACACCACTCACCTGGCACAGGCACAGTGCCATCATGCACCATGCGCCTGTATCGCTCTAGCTGCTGCCTCTGTCTGCGCCTCAGGTCCGTGTACCAGTGGTGGCACTTCTCAGCATTGTGGGGTATGCCGGTATGCTCACTGAGCTTCCTAGCCACCGTCTCCCACACTTGCATTCGTGGGAGGTCCCCCTCCCTCACCTCCCCAAACAGCCTCCTGTGGCGTTTCATCACCAGCTGAACCAGGTTCGTGGACTCTACGTCCCCCCAGCACCTGTCCCTGTGCCCAACTGCATGCTGTCTTGCACGTCCAGACATGGCACTGTACTGTTGTTGGACACAAACACCCTGCCCTACCAGGAATGCACCTCAGCAATCCCTGCAGTGCCATGCTATCACATGACGTAGCGCGGCGCTACCCGGAAGCAACCACATTGAACATGCGTGACCCCAGCATGGCCCTGAGGTTGTGTTCCACACTTGCGTATAGTGCCACGTTATGCTGTCCAGTGCGGCGCTACATCGCGCTATGACTGGGTGATAGCGCGGACATGGGGGCCTAGCGAGCATGCGTGTTGGCCGCGCTAAGGCACATAGCGCTGCGCTATCTGGTTAGCGCGGCACTGCAACACCAATAGCCCTGCGCTGTCATTTGCACAGCGTGGCTGTGCTAGCACAGGGAAAATCGGGGCCATATTCAAACAGGGTATGCAAATGAGGGTACTTGTGCATGCATGGGGCAAACTGTGTGATTAGCATATCATTATGTGCTCATTTGCATGACTCACACGCTTGATTGCCTAGATGGGCTATAAAAGGGAGTGCGGTGCACCACCGGTTTTGTGTTGTGGTACTGCAGCCTAATAAGGAATCTAAGTGTAAACAACATACTGGTGTACAGATGCAACAGGAGGAAGAGCAGCATGAGGCAGGTGTGTATGACTGCTGTAGGACACTATTGAATGTCAATATACCAGAACAGGTTCAGCATGGACAGGAGCACAGAGATGCAGTCTCTGGTGAATGGTCTGACCCATGTTGAACCACAGGCAAGCACTGTGCTGGGTGATGGTGCTCATCCCTAGACATCTGCAACCAAACGTACAGTGCACTGTGCACAATCCCCTGCAGGGGTGTGTCCTGCAACAGTTGCCCACTGACATGACTCCCTGGATGTGTGTCATGGCAGGCCATGGCACCCATGCAGGATGTAAGCAGTGTCCCAGAACTGTGCTGGCCCATGCACCATGTGGTGATTGCATTGGGTCCTGACATTGTCTACGTACTAGTGCACTTGTCCACGCAACCACTGTAGTGAACACAAAGGGCACAGTACAATGCAAGGTGGTTAGGGTAGGGGTAGTGTATATGTGTGTACAGGGCTTGCTGTACAGACAAGGGACACACAGTGACTCTGGTGGCGTGTGCACCGTACATGCACATGCAACACTCCCATATGTCCATGTGGCCTGTGGCACTGGAGGGGGGGCATTGTGATGTATGTGTAATGCAATGCAGTACCAACACAGCTGATGACACATGTCCCCTATTGACTATCCCATAGGTTCGGCAGCGCACCAGGAGCGTATACGTGCACACAAGTTCTCGCGGGAGGAGTTAAACACCCTTGTGCATGCCGTGAAGGAGAGGGAGCAGGTGCTCTGCACACACAGGGCCACTGACGCAGTGGTGCACCAAGCCTGGGAGGAGGTGACTGCAGCTGTGAATGCCGTAGGGGGACGTGGCAGGACAATCGAAGCCATGCGGAAGAGATGGAATGACCTCCTGCGACGTGCGAAGGAGGAGGCCCAGCGACTGAGGGACAGGATGAGGACCAGTGGTGGACCACCCGAACACCAGCAGCGGGTGGAGGAACCACACATGGCTGTGGTGGCATCGACCCTCAGGATGGTGGCGGTCACAGGTGTGCCGGGTGGTGGGTGTGAGATGCCTCTCACACTGCCAAGGACAGGTCAGTATTCGCATGTGTATACCCTATGTTGTGTTGCCATGGGTGCACAGCCATGCTATGGGTGTCCTGCACAGGGTGCACAGTGGCCTGCCTAACAGCTGCCTGGTATGGGCATGGCCATTGTGGGTTTGGTGGGTGCATGGGGTCATGGGCCTTTGTGAAGGGGGTACATGTCCTGGGGTGTGCATGGAGTAGTGGTGGTAGTGGTGGTGGTGTTTGTGCACAGTGGCTATGTACGGGTGACTGACCCTGTCCCTATTGTCTCCACAGCGGTGACTGCCAGGCCTGAAGGACAACAGGGGCTGATAAGGATGTGCAGACAGGTCCCAACAGTTGTGGAGGTGGAAAATGGGGAACGACCTTCAACATCCGGGCATGGTGCAACAGATGGCCACACAGATGCCATGCATGTGTGGCACACACATACCCAAGGGCAGCTACTGACTGGGGAGGGGTCAGTAGGGGTATTGGGATACACCAGATACCAGGATGCAGCACAGTTGGAGGAGGGTGGTGGCAGGGATGTCCTACTGTTCACCATCACCAGTGGTGAGGACACTGATGTGTCTGACTTGGCGCAACACCTGGCTGTGCCTGTGCATGGGGATGCAGGGGAGGGGCTGCCGGCAGGCTGTGGGACGGGTGCCAGTGGTGCATGCAGCATCACCAGTGTGGCTGTACCTGTGTACACGGTGCTGGGCAGTGTAGGGAATAGCGCAGAACCACAGGGTGTGCAGGGTACAATGCAAATTGGTGTCCATGCCCATACCGTTCTACAGACCACCACCTGTAGTCGCCAGCAGCAGGACATGCCTGCCATGTGCCAGGATCCAGTTGCTCCTGTGCAGCAGGCACCTCTGCCAGCTACAGCTCAGGGTACTGTGCCCCCTGGGACAGGATGTCCATGGTGCCCGCCCACTCCTGCAGGCTGCTCTCACCTCCCAGCTGGGGGCGTGTGTGGACCTTCATGGCATGCAGAGGGAGATGCACCATGAGCTTGCGCAGATCAGGGAGGCCATCACAGTGGGCTTTGCCCGTGCTGAGCAGTGGGTGGAGGACAGGATGGGCCACCTGGTGGGTGCCATCAAACATGGGTTTGCTGGTCTGTCGGCTGCGGTGGTTGACATAGGGAATGTCCTGCGTGGGGTGCAAGGGGTTCGCCAGCATGGGATGCTTGGCCGTGGTGCAGACGGCACAGAGGCACACAGGTGGGTAGGCCATGGATGCAGGGCTGCCAGTGGCTCCAGCTCAACAGCCTCACACACCCCATCCGTGACCCAGTGCCGCCGTGGCCGTCCACCCACCCTGTCAGGCTCCACCGTCCCCCGGGGGCACAGGAGACCTACTCTTCCTGCCTCGCCTTTCACATCGGCGTTGTCCTCTGCACATAGCACATCAGGGTCTGTGTCCCACGGTAGTGGCACACGCGCGCATGCATGGTGGGAGGCCGCACTGATGGCCATGCTGACTATGTGGTACAGCGCACTCATCACCCACATTTGCCACATAGGCACACCCACATGCACGCTCACACATGCACACACACCTCCACTGCCACAGTTGCATCACTTACCTCACAGCACATCACATTTCCCCACCAACACCACACAGTTTGTGTCCGGCCCCCCTACGCGTGTCCTGCACAACCCCAAACTCACAACACATGCAGACATGTTGTCAGATCCACTGTGTAGGTTTACTGTTGGTATTGTTATTGTCACTCATGTGTGTCCATGTGAATATTAAAGTCATTATTAATTGTACCTTTTCAAGTTGTTGTGCAGTCTGTACTTACCCTGTTGTCTGTTGCAGCGTCCTGATGATGTTGTCCCTGTGCTGTATGGTCCTGCATGCCATGCGAGCGTCCCTTCTCTCAAGGTGCTCGACTATCCCCCTGACCGCTGGCTCTGGCTCACTGTCAGACTGTCCCTCAGGTTCAGGTGCCTGTATCCCATGGTTCATTGCCATGTTGTGCAGCATACAACAGGCTAGGAAGATACGGCATACCTTCTGAGGTGTATACTGTAGGGCACCACCTGATGTGTCTAGGCATCAGAATCACATCTTCAGGATGCCAAACACCCTCTCTATGATGTTCCTTGTGCTGGCATGTGCCTCGTTGTACAGCTCCTTGGCCACTGTAGCTGGTCTGAGTACTGGTGTCAGCAGCCAGGGTCGAAGGGGATAGGCACTGTCCCCTGTCAAAGGATGTATACCTGTTAGTGACATAAGGCAGTCTGTTGGATGCTGTCCTGCACCCCTGTGTAGCCCTCCCACACCCCTTTCCTGGCCTGCAATGCCTGCCCCATGCATGCTGGTGTGTGTATGCTTTAGCGCTGCTACCACTGATTAGTTGACCACTGGTTATCCTGCCTTCCTCGAAGCTTGGCACAGCTGGGACTGGTGCCAGATGAATGCGTCATGGGCACTGCCGGGGTACTGTGCATACACATTGGTGATGCGCCCAGCCGCATCACACACCACCTGGCAGTTGATGGAGTGGTACCCCTTCCTGTTAACGTACGCGTCACTGCCATCGCCAGGTGGTGCATGGATGGGGACATGGGTGCAGTCAATGGCACCCAGTACAGATGGTAGGTGCGCAACCCGATGGAACCGCTGCATTGTTTCTCTGTGCTCTGCTGCCATGCTGGGGAATACTATGAACTCCCCAGCATGTGGCAGGAAAGCCTCTAGGAACTGGGTCAGGGAGGTGTGAGGTGGCAGACTCATGATACCTGATGGTGTCCCCCGTTGGTCTTTTGGAACGCCCCTGTGGCAGGAAGCACATCGCTGCTGTCACCTTCTCCTCCACTGTCATGGCATGGCTGCGCCTGGTGTTTGAGTGCAGCTGCTCATGCAGGAGTTCACAGAGTTGCCTCAACATTCCCTGTTCATCCTGTACCGCCAATGATGTGGTCATCAGGCAGTGTCTCTCAAGGACCCCTGGGCCTGCACCACCTGTTTTGTAAGCATACCATCTCCTTGGCCTGTGTTATGGCCCATGTTGTGCCTGCTCCCTCTCCACCTCCTCCTCCTCCTCTACTACAGCTGCCATCAATGGCAGCATCACTGCTACAGGCACTGCACACATTCCCACTTCCTGTTCTGGTCTCTCCTCCTCTGTGTTTTGCCCTGGGTTAAGACTAGCCTTTTATAGGCAGTAAGTAGAGCAGCGCTATGTGTCATGCTATGTGTCCTAGCGCAGTGCTAGGCCTTTGAATATCCCTTTTCGTGGACCTCATGGGCCATCCCCCTTCCTGTTGCCCCTTGCATACATTAGTGCTTTGCCCCGCACTACTGCTGTTAGCGCGTGCTATGTGGTCCTTTGAATATGATGGTTCCGTGCTATTCCAGTGCTATTGCTTTGTGCACTGCGCTATGCTTTGAATATCTGGGCCTAAATGTCTAAAAGAGAGATTCATACCTGAATCATGGAATAGGAACATAATCATACTGATACTCAAGAAAGAGGATCCAGCAGATACAATGAATTATAGGCCCATCAGCCTCCTTGACTCAATATCCAAAATTTTTACAATAATTATACTAAGTAGATTGCTGGAGTGAGTTAAAAAAAAAAAAAACTTATGTCAGTGCTCCAAGCAAGATTCAAGAAAAACTGCTCTACAGTAGATAACATCTTTATTATGTAACATCTTGTGGAAAAGTATATTAGAATAAGGAAGTATACATTAATGGTTGTTTTTATAGATTTCTTGAATGCTTTTGTTTCTTTGGATTGACAGCTTCTTTGGCAAATGTTAATCAATATGGGTATCTCATTTCAGTTATACAATTATGTATGAATAATGAGTCTATAGTGTGATATAATAATTTAGGTAACTTATCCAAGTATATAAAATCTAACATTTGGGTAAAATAGGGTTGCCTTTTGGCACTTTGTTTATTTAATCTCTATATAAACCACCTGTCTGAAGAATGCTCAAATATAGATATGCACTGACCAAAAATAAATAAAAAACAATGCCCCTTCTGGCCTATGCCGATGATCTGGCCATCCCAGCCCTTTCAAGAACCAGAATGCAAACAAAATTAGACAAACTACAGGAAAGTTGTGCAATACTAAAATTAAAAATAAATTTAAAATGATGGTCTTTGGCTGTAGAAATAATTACTCATGTTTTCTAGATAAAAAGAAAATAGAACAAGATAAAATGTACATCTACTTGGGTATTGCCATATACCACACAGGAAATTGGGTCCACCACACAAATAATCAAGTGTCCAAGGGGAAAAGCAATGCCAGGTCTCTCCTTAAATTTAACTATAAATATGGTGACTGGTCTATAGTAAAGGCTCTGAAAGCAGCGAAGATGAAATTGACCTCTATTAGCTTGTATGGAGCTGAAGTATGGGGCTTTCAGGGATCAGATACGATTGAAAGACCATATAGCATGTACTATAAATCACTCTTGGGAATCCCAAAAGCATGTCCAAATTGCACAGTAAGAGCTAAGCTTGGGAGGATTTCAGCAAAAACACTGGCAACCATGAGGTTGATTATGTATTGGCTCAGAAAAATGAATGCCAAAGCAATTCCACTAACCATCTGGATTTTAAAAGAGAAAATAAGATGGGGGAAGTGAAATCTTCCCTCCTCTTGGCTGAGTTTTCTAATAAATTCATTATAAGCAATCAACCTGGAATCTTTATGGTTGCTGTCTCTAAAAGGAGTGGTAATCTCCCTCAATTATAGAAATGAAATAAAACTACACTTTTTTGATAAAACTGCACAAGATGATTTGAAAGCAATAGGTAGACTTAGAGCGGCACAGTGGCTATCCTCAAATAAGAATGTACATGGCTTGGAAACATATCTGATGCTACCTATTGAACTTGAATATAAAAAACTAATATTAAGGGCCTGATTTGAAGTATTGCATAACTATAAAGCTGAGTATAATTATGAAACTAGAATGGGCTTAACTTTTACCCCTTTAATAAAGGACATATTAAAACTCTAATGCATGTAACGCTACATTGTCCACTCTATAGTAAATGGAGAAAACTACGCATAGAGAGCCTAATGAGACCTTATGCAAATAACTTAGAAAATGGCCTCTATATCTTGCTCCATCCAATGGACAATGCACAAGCCATAATCTTGGCAAAACTGATTAAGGAAATGGTAAAATATAGAAAAACAATATGCAAAACCTAAAAGATAAAGTTCACAAATATATATATATATATATATATATATATATATATATATATATGTTAAGATACAAGTACTTTGTTAGAGTATGGTTAACCAGATATGAAAACAAATTTAAATAAAGGATCCTAGATCTATATGGTCATAATAGAAGGCATTGAGCTGGTGTCAGTCACTGAGATCTGGGCATCTCCAAACCATGACTTGAACCTCACCATCCTGGGATGCACAATTCACAGAAAAGAAAAAGAAGAGGAAGGAGGTGGCTGTGGACTTAATGGAGGTCATTATAAGCCACGAAGGAGGAAATGGAGTGTTGAAACAGAAATACCATGGATCCAGCTAGAATCAGACATGGGCTGTAAGGTAAAATTGAGGTGTGGTCTATAAACCACCAAACCAAGCAATATGCGAGACAGGGAACTGAAAGGTGAGATCTGGAAAATAGCAACTCAGGGATAAGTACTGATCATGGGAGACTTTAACCAGGGCTGGTTTTAGGCAGCCTGGCCCCTAGGACATTTTGAAGCTGAAGGTTCCTCCACCCTTAACCCTTACAGACCCTACTCTGCCACCTTTCACTAAGACATAATTAATACTAATTTAAATAGGATCTTAAGAAAGAAGCATAATCATAGCCATAGTTTTTGATCTTTTCAGTAACTTAATTGACTACACTGGGGCCTGGCAGAATGAGCTTATTCCACTTCAATGGAATTTAAAGTATTCACAAATGTTGCTAAATTTCATGGAATTTTGTAAAATTTTGTAAATGTTCATGAAATGTTGCTAAATTATTATTTTAGTTGCAATTCAGACATTCCTACAGCAAACAAAAACTGAACATGGCATGCCTACTTGTAAAGAATCATACAAACATATGAAGAAGCCAGCAGAAGAAGGCCATTTGGACTATCTAGTCTGCTCGTATTGCAGGGTCCACAGCTTGAGCTACTCTCTATGCCCTCCCTCCCATCCTCCCTACCCATGATCCTTACCTTCCCCCTATGCCTATCCCAGCCTCTCTTAAAGCTGCCCACTGTCTTCAAAGAGATCACCTCTTCTGGCAGTGCATTCCAAGTGTCCACCACCCTCTGTGAAGAAGTGCTTCCTGACCTTCCTCCTAAACCTCCCACCCTCCACCTTAAGACTGTGACCCCTCATGTTATGGTTGCCACTCAGCTTAAAGAGACTCTCTTTATCCACCTTATTTATCCCTTTCAAGTACTTGAAGGTCCCAATCATATTCCCTCTCTGTCTCTCTCCTGTCTTCCAGAGAGTAAATGTTCTGTGCCCTCAACCTCTCCACATATGCCTTACCCTGCTGATCTGCTATCATCTTTTTATCCCTCCTCTGGACCTTCACCAGCAGGTTAATGTCCTTTTTGAGGTGTGGGGGCACCAGTACTGAACTCCATACTCCAGATTAGGCTTTACCAGGGACCTGTACAAGGGCAGTATAACCTCCTCTCTCCTACTTCTGATTCCCCTAGATATGCATCCCAGCATCTTGTTTACCTTTGCTGCTGCTTTCTTGCACTGCATGGAGTGCTTCAGGTCACTAGTGATCATCACTCCCAGGTACTTCTCCTCCTCTGATGCAGATATTCAGACTGCACCCATGTAAGAATCTTAAGGGAATGCCAAATTTCATATTTGATTTGTGCAGTCTTGAAATTAAAGAGTCTTATAATCTGGATATTTATTTTGAGCAAATATTTCTGAAAATGTTTCTCTGCTTACGAGCTGTTCCCCTTTGGAGCTGGATACATGAAAATATGCATGCATAACCTTCTTGAAAGGGTCTTAAAATGGCAAAATATGGAGAGATTTAGTTGGTGCATTTTAAGTTATTTATTTATTTATTAGCATTTGGTTACCAGGTAAGTGTATTAGGCAATAACCCTGCCTATTTTCAAGCATGACCAGGGAGGGTGCAGTATACAAACAGTGAAAACCATCACAAAACAGATACAAACAGTTGTCAATTACAGACTGCAAGAGATCAACATAAATACAAAATGGTCCAAGAAAATAACAAAAGATGACCCTCTCAGAGGTAGTCAAGGTATAAAAACAAGCAGTAACCGTCCTCACAGGGATGAAATAGAACATTTGACACAGTCAGACAATACAGTGTGGTTAGAGAGACCAGGTGGAACAGGAAGCAGAGTTCAGGAGAGGATTAGGTACATTCACAGGAATCAAGTGCATGGAGGTGGGAAAAAAGTACAGTTTAAAGGCAGAGTGAGGCAAGGAGCTCTTTAAGCTGGCAAGTAAGGAGTTCCAGAATTTGGGGGCGAAATGGGGAAAGCTTGCTCCCCCATTTTTGTTGAGCAGTGAGGAACAGAGAACAGGGGTGAGTTGGAGGACCTCAGAGTACGGGAATGAACCAGGGGGTGAGCATGGCCTCAATACAGTTAGGGCAGTGAGTTCTATTCATGGAGTTGATAAAACAACCCAGAGAGAAGGAGCACTGGGATTTTGGGGACAGCCAGTGCAATGTGAAGTATAGGAGGCAATGGTGGGGTAAGGCAAAGGGCAGAGAGGGTGAATCTGCGGATGTTGTTATATGTGGTGCCTTATTTATGAAGGATAACTGCATTGGCATGTGAGAGAGTGGGGACAGCATACAGAAGCCTAGGAAGCAGTACCCCCCAAGCCAGAGAGATTCTGGTAGCAGAAGTTAGGGATTGACGCATGCGGTAGGCAGCTCCTAACTTGGCATTAACAGATCTACACCTCATTTATATGTGAAGAGGAATCAAGGATGGGAGCAAGTGTAACTCCAAGGTATTTGAAGGAGTCAGTAGACTTGACTGCCATCCCATCACAGCTAAGCACATGAAGCTTAGTTGACTCAGCAAAGACTTTTCCAGCAGACCCAAACAGCATGGCCTGAGTCTTAGGTAGGTTGAGTAATAGTGAGTTGGAGGAGAGCCAGTGCTGGATCTGTTGGAATGCAGAAGACAGGTGGTTGTTAATGTCAGGGACAGAATGAGAGGCAGCGTAGAGCACCAGGTCATCAGCATACATGATGTAGCGACAGTGTGTAATGGAGGAAGGAGTGTCATTAATGAAGATGGAAAGGAGTAAAGGTCTCAGAATGAAACCTTGAGGTACTCCACATCAGATGGGAGCAGGGGATGACAGAACTTTGCTGAAGGAGATGGAATGGGATCTGTTGGTGAGGTAGCTGCTGAACCAGGATAGAGTGGATCCAGAGGCACCAATTAAATGTAGTTTGTTCAGGAGCACAGGATGGTTGACCAGGTCAAATGCCTTGGTGAGGTCAATGAGCACAGCACCAGTGAGTAGACCATCATCCATGCTGGACTTAACCTCACTAGAGAGTAATGTGAGGGTGGTGGTGGTGCTATGTCCTTCCCTAAAACCATGTTGAGCAGATGACTGAAGATTAAAATTCAACAGATGTGTAGAGATCTGGCAATGAATGAGCTTCTCTAAAATCTTACTGAAGGTTGGTAGTAAGGCAAAGGGCCAATAGTTTGTTAGGACTCATAGTTCTACAATTTATTTATTTGTGAAATCATAGCTCAGCTCCTATTGCAGGTTTACTTCTGGAATTTGGCATGCTTGCCCAATTGTTCATGGAGTCTGGAAAAATGGAAGAAAGTTTATTTAGTGGTTTAAATTGTACAGTGAAAATACTGCAAATTACTAATTGATAACATATTCTCTAACATCCATGGTAGTGTAAAAGGTAATGCCATCAAAATTCTACTTTGGAATTTTAGTGCTGCAGAGTATGTACTACTGCATTTAATAAACTGAGCCAAACAGTTTGCAGTCCCTTGGTTCCTTCTTAAGTGCCTGTTTTGCCTCACCCCCTTGGATTCAGTGGAACTGCTTGTCGTCCCGATATCCTCCTTTTTCATCACAGTGACATACAGTCTTAAAAGGTGCACCACCTTCTCCTTTTACTGTCAAATGGGAATAGATGAAATTCATCCTTCATGGTGCCCTAGCCATTGTCTTCCCTCATTAGGTCTCTTTGAGTGCCTGTAAGTCCTGGACATCTACAGGCAAGTACATCTGGCTCTCTGTGTAGTCAATTTTGCTGGGTGCGATTCTTATATGACCTGTTGTTAATTCAGAATTATTGTTGTGCTGTGCTTCCTTATTTCAACTGGGGGTCCACTATTCCTAGGTGAACCCATGCATCTACAGTAAGTCCCACTAGAGATTACTCCTACACTAGATGCCTCCCTAAACCTTCTGCTTTAGTTTAAATCCACTTGACTGCCATGTTCCCTGGCATGATTAGTACCCCCGGCTCTTAGCACAACTAGAGCTCATCTTTAGCTTTCAAGCATACAGTACATTGCACAGGTGCCAGACCATGAGGACAATTGATAAGATTCCTCTTGATATATTTCCCTTTCTAGCATTTCTGATTCAATAAACAACCTCCTCATGTTCTCAGAACTTGTGCAGTGTTTGGCTATGGATCACACTTATATGACCTGTATGGCAGGCAGGCAAATCACTGTACCTGCACTAAAATCTTGGTCCTGCAATGCCCCTCCAACTCTCATGCTACTTTTAAGGGATGGGAGAGCCTCAAAAGGTTCTGAGGTTCTAAAAGGTTCTGATAAGCAAAAAAAAGTTTGGATGCTTATCCTAGCCTTTTATAACATTTATGGTTTTATGACAACTGTATGTGAAAAAATCATTTTAAACAGCTTTTAATCAACATAGCTATAAAAAAAGCAACTAAACCACTGTTTAGTAGTATTAAACAGCATGAGTGTTGAAATGAGATAAGGAGTGAACAAAGTGACTGTGGTTGTGCCTGCTGGAGAATGGTGATGATTTGGCCCAAAGGCAGGCAAATCCCAGAACTCTATTTTTTAAACCATTATCTCAAGTCTGACTTTTTGTAGAAGGGGATATGTTTGGCACCACTTTTATTTAGTAACAGTTCTCAGTATGGAACATGATGTGAAGCAACATGGCAAAAAAAGACAGCACCAGGCAGTCCAAAAGTCACCACTTCACTATTGCTACTACCGCTACTCAGGGCGAAAAACAGAGCTAAGTAACATTTTTTAATTTTTATCAATCGGGTTAAGGCGCATTTACCTAAATGATCTCCTTAGAATGAGAAAGTGACTGTGTGAGAACAGGGACTTGTCTGCCACAGCTGCTACCAGTACAATCATGTCATGTACTGGCTGCACCTCCCACCTACCCTCAGGATGATGATGATGTGGTCCAAAGACAGGCAAGTCCCAGATCTCTATTTTTTAAACCAGTCTCCTGAGTCTGACGTTTTGTAGAAGGGGACAATGTGTTTGTAAGTTTATACTACCAAATGTTGAACCACACACAGTAAGCAGAGTGAAATTGACTAAAAAGGTCCGTACCAGCTCCTGACCTGTGAGGCAGCCAAAAGCTGTGAGACAGGCAACAGCTGTCTGGAAAAGGCCGCAGTAGTGAGACCATAAGCCTACTTATAAGCATTAAGCGTACAGCTGAGTGCTACTTGGAGTCTTTTATAAGTCCTTTTAAGAGCTGTACTATACATTGGCATTATTGCAGGGTTGCTTAATTTCAGGGGCTAATTATTTTAGAGCTACTGCTTTGTGAACCAAATCTGTAGTCAGGAATGACTGGTTGTTGTCACGTGACTCCAGGGTCCTGACTACAAAAACACTCGTGGTAGCGAGTGTACCACGGGCGAGTGTGCAGAGATGCTCGCAGAGACACGTGTGTCAAGTGGGTCTAGCAGGGTCTAGCAGGACTCCAGGTTGGTTTTGGTCTTACATGTTAGAGTAAACATTTTACTTTTATTGTGTGAAGTCTTATATTGGACTTGAATTACTTAGGAATTGAAATGAATATTGAGACTTTACATATGGTGTCATATACACTCCATACTGGAACTATCCTTTATGTTTGTTTGGCTTGTGGGCATGTTTTGTGTAAAGTGCCTGCTAATAGCAACTTTGAGTCTATAACAAATTGCTCAAATTGCATGGCATTTGAAGCTATGAAAAAAGATCTAGAGGCTGTTATTAATGAACTTAAAGCAGTAAAAGAAATTAAAGAACTAGAAAACTATATTGACAATATGGTTAGAAACCTTTCAAGTACATCAACTATTTTAGCCCAAAGTTGTAGTTCTCTGCAAACACATAATTTAGTTGAGAGTTCGGCTTCAGCTAGTTGCTCTAACAAGGGTATTTCTGTAGTAACCTCTCAATCTAATTTTAATAGCTGAGTCGAACCTGTCATAGTTTTACCTACTGTTAGTCAGGAAAATGGCAGAGCATATCAAAAACCTCCTAACAAAAGAAGGAGAGACACACAGGTTGACCAGCATGAGGATGGGTGGGAGAATGTTCCCAAACAGAAATATAAGAAAGGTAGACATGCTGATTGTGCCAACTCTATACCATCAAAAGTTTGTTCTGAAGTAGATCTAAATAGAGATAATCATATCTCTAAGAGTAGATACTTCTGTCTGTCAAATGATCAAATGGATCAGGAAGATCCAATTGTTTCTGCTTTCTTAAATCTGCCAACAATTATTATTGGTGACTCTATAGTGAAATATATTAATTCTTATATTACTAACTCTGAAAGTGAAGTATCAGTTTTTCCTTTTCCTGGAGCTAGAATTGAAGATATAGCAGATAGGATAGACTCTCTCATTACAGGCCCTTCAAATGTTATCTTACACGTGGGTACAAACAACGTTGGTTATGCTCATGAGAAAGATATCTGTCTTGAATTAATAAAATTAGGAAATAAAAGAAAAGAAAAAGATTGTAACGTATACATTTCCAGCCTATTGCCAATCCCAAGGGCTAGGATTGAAAACAATCATACTATAGAAAGGATTAATGTTAGACTTGCAAATTGGTGTTCTTTAAGTAATTTGGCTTTAATTGACCATTGGAAAAACTTTATTTCAAACTTTTGCTTTTTTGCTAAAGATGGATTACATTTAAATAGATTGGGAGCAATAAAATGATGTGCTGCATTCAGCACCTACATTCCCTCAATTACTTTAAACTAATATCTAAGGGGGCAAATAATAAGTCTATCACTTCTCATTTACAATCTTCTTCTGGTTATGTAGCTAATAATAAACACAATCTGAAGTTTATGTTATCAAATGCATGAAGTCTGGTTAATAAAACAAATGAACTACTTTTAAGAGTAAACATCGATAAGCCTGATGTCATAGGAATCACAGAAATTTGGTGGTCTAGTGACCAGGCCTGGGAAACTTGTATTCCTGGCTACTCTCTATTTTATCATAGTAGATCAAATCGGAGAGGTGGTGGGGTAGCTTTTTTTATTGCCTCATCAGTAGGTGTATTTGATGTTTCACATAAAATTAAAAAAGTGCATTCATCGGTCTAGTCAATTTGGCTAAGGCTTAAACAACCTAATACTGATTTATTTTTAGGACTTTGTTATAGACCACCAGATTTGAAACCTGAAATTCTAAATGATATTATTGAGGAAATGTCATCTGCTGCTGATTTGGGTAGTATTTTGTTTATGGGGGATCTTAATTTGGGTGATATAAATTGGAAAAATAATTCTGCTAAAACTAATGCATCAAAAAAATTTTTGAATTCATGTTTAGAATTGAACTTGGTTCAGCATGTTCATTTCCCTACCAGTCAATCCAATATTTTGAATATTGTACTAGATAGTGAACCTGTAGCAATTTATAATTGTCACTCCTCAGATCCATTAGGTAATAGTGACCATTGCACTATTATCTTCAAAACTAATTTTGTTCAATGGGAAGCAGATAATATTACCAAAATATTTACTTTTCATAAAATGAATACAATAGCATTAAATGAATATCTTGTTGCTATTGATTGGGTTGCTAAGTTAAAAAATAAAAACATTAATGATATGCAGAAACTTTTTACCACAACAATTTTGAGTGCGGCCAATAAATTTATTCCCAAGGTTGTAAAGAAGAAATTAAACCATCAACCAAAATGGCTTAATTTAAAATTACATAAATTATTAAAAAGGAAAAATAAAACCTATAAAAAATATAGATCTAATAAATGTGATAGAACTTTAAAAGCATTTAGACAAATTCAAAAATTATGCAAAAGAGAAATTAAAAAGGCTAAAATATCTATGGAAACATCATTAGCAAAAAAGGCACAGAAGGGTGACAGTAAATTATTATTTCGCTACATTAATTCTTTAAAAAAACAAACATGTAAGGTAGGCCCCATTATTTCTGGTTCAGAAACTTTAAACCATCCTAGTGATATGGCTGAATTCCTTAATTTACAGTTTTGTGAGGCTTTTTCTAATAACAATGGAAACAGTACTACCAAATTTGATGTCCAATTAATCCAAGATGCTGACATATCATTCGAAACTATTAAATCTAAAATAAAGGAAATAAAAAAAGGATCATCTGCAGGCCCTAGTGGAATTTCTGGGGACGTAATTCATTTAATGAAAGATCACCTTTGTGTACCTTTAAAAATCCTTTTTGATACAAGTTTGAATACTGGACTGGTTCCAGTTGGATGGAAACTTGCCAATGTAATTCCACTATTTAAAAAAGGTTCTAAAAGCAATTCAGATAATTATCGTCCCATTAGTTAGACTTCAATCTGTTGTAAACTTTTGGAACGTATCATTAAGGATGATCTAACTTCTGTAGTTTCAAGATTAGATCAAACTCAACATGGATTTATTAAGGGAAGATCGTGTATAACAAATATGTTTTATGTTTCTACGATTATGTCAGTCAAAACTTGGATAAGGGCATTTCCTGTGATGCTATTTTTTTGGAATTAAAAAAAAGCCTTTGATTCTGTTCCTCATTGGGCCTTGATAAAAAAATTACAGCTTTTTAACATCGATCAATCTATGTTAGATGGATTTCAAATTGGCTGTCAAGTAGAATGCAGAGGGTCATAATTGACGGCCATATTAGTAGCTGGAAAGATGTAAAAAGTGGTGTTCCACAAGGATCCACCTTGGCTCCTTTAATCTTTCAGGCCTTTATATCTGACTTATCTACAAATATTGAAAGTACTTCCATCAAATATGCAGATGATTGTAAAATCTATAATATTTGTAGTAATGATTATGATGTCATGGTAATTCAGGAAGACCTAAAGATTCTTGAAACTTGGTCTCAAAAATGAAACCTCTACTTCAACACTTCAAAATGTTGTGTCCTGCACTTTGGAAAAAAGAACTTAAAACATCATTATTTTTTGTATGATAAGATATTAATTAGTAAGGACAGTGAAAAAGATCTTGGTATAACTGTTGATGTAGGGTTGACATTTGTTACCCATACTAATACCATAAATAAAGCAAACAGGATTTGGTGGGCTATTCGTCATAGTATGACATCAAATAATCCAGATGTGCTTCTTCCTTTGTATAGAGCATATGTTAGACCGCATCTGGATTTTGGTTCACAGTTGAGGAGCCCATATAAAATAAAGGATGTAGTTAGACTTGAGAGAGTACAGAGAAGGATAACTAAATATTTAGTATCCTCAAAAACAACTTCCTATCCGGATAGGTTATTGAATTTCAACTTTATGTCACTAGAAGAGAGAAGAATAAGAGGTGATCTGTTGCTTTTATGGGATCTGCATAACGATGAATATTTATTTGTCCATAGTAGTCTTGACCTTAAACAGATTAAGATTAATATGAGAGGTCATCCACTTCAACTATCCAGAAACAAACATCATGCTAAAAAAAGATCTCACTTCTTTTCGCAACGAGTTGTTTCACCATGGAACAAATTACCAATTAGTGTTGTAATTAGTGACAATAAATTGACTTTCAAAAACAGACTCGATGCTTCTAGGAATTTGAAAAAGTTTCCAAATAGTTAATTGTAGGCCTAAGGCCATTATGGGCATTTCAACCTTTGTGCCTTATACAGCATCTCAGTATGAATCTCTTAGTATGAATCTTAGTACAATCTTGACACCCGGGAGCCCAACACCAACATCTCGACACTCTGAATCCTGACTGTTGAGAATTGCCCGTGGCAGAGGTTGCTACCATGTTTTGGGGGGCTTCATCCCCTTGCACCCCCTTATTATTGATTGTTAACTCTGCCGCGGGCAATTCTTCACAGACGGGGGTAATTCTCAACAGTCAGGATTCCAAGTGTTGAGATGTTGATGTCGGGCTCCCAGGTGTCAATAGTGTGTGTTTTGGTAACCTGTAGTGATACTGTTTGTAATGTATGTCACTAATTATGTTCATCAATGGCTCTTGGTGTGGAACACAACAGGTAGGGCATCCTGCAGAACGTGAACACTAGCAAAAGCATCATATGGGACCAAGGCTCGTGAGTGATGTGGCATGATAACTGGGTGTCCTGATTTGTGATGAAACTGAAGATTAAAAATACCAAAACAAAAGAGCTGAACCCATAAAAAAGTTGAAGTGGTGTGATTCGTAATGACTGTGAACGTGATTCGTCGTGACATGAGTCGTGATGACCATGAACGTGATTCATCATGACATGACAATGTTCAATCTGAGATTATGTCTACTAGATTAACTACAGACAGCTTGTGATGACAAAGATTCAACTCCATCTGCTAGTTAGGGCATCCTGCAGAATATGAACACTAACAGAAGCATCGTACTGGACCAAGGCTCGTGAGTGACGTGACATGATAACTAGGTGTCCAGATTTGTGAAGAAACCAAAGATTAAAAAAAACAATAACAGGGTTGCACCAAAAAAAGTTGAAGCTGTGTGATTCATGATGACCATGAAGAATGTGATTCGTTGTGACATGCCATGATGTGACATGAGTCATGAACTTAACACTGGCAATACTTCTCAGAGCACTAGAAACTGGATGGAACTGAGTTTCCACAAACAATTGACACTAAAAATTTGAAATCTCTACAGCTGTACTTCCCTGGTGACAGATGACTGACTTCTTGCAGGGGGGTTGGGGGCAGGTCACACAGACAGTATACAAGAAGTGGCACTGGTGCACTGATGACTATCTGGCAGATTTTATTTCACACACACACACAATTATTTCACACACCACCTATGCTAAGGGCTATGCTGCAGGCACTGCTGCTACCCACACAGATTTGGGGACCCAGCCTGGCCTAATCCTGTCTGACACATTACTTTTTCCCTTCAAGAATTTTTTTTTTAATTTAGTCCACGTGATGTGATGGAATGCCCTGCCACTGAGCCAAAGCTTATACCTCACTGAGCAAGCACAGGGAGGAAGATGACAGATTACTGACTTCTTGGGGGTGGTGGAGTAACACAGTATGCAACAAGTGGTACTGGTGCACTGATGACTACCTGGCAGATTTCACACACACACACACACACACACACACACACACACTTATGTCGTACACCACTTATGCTAAGGGTGATGCTGCAGGCACTGCTGCTACCCACACAGATTCAGGGACCCTGCCTGGCCTGACCCTCTCTGACACTGTACTTTTCCCTGCAACAACTTTTTTTTATTTATTCCACTTGATGTGATGTAATACCCTGCCCACTGAGCCAAAGCTTATACCTCACTGAGTGAACACAGGGAGGAATATGACAGATGACTGACTCCTTGGGAGAGGGTCACATAGTATGCAACAAGAGACACTGGTGCACCAATGACTATCTGGCAGATTTTATTACATACAAATACACATACAGAATTATTTCACACACCACTTATGCCATGGGTGATGATGCAGGCACTGCTGCTAGTATACCCACAGAGAATCTGGAGCACCCTGCCTGGCCTAACCCTCTTTGACACAGGACATGTCCCCTTCAAGGATTTTTTTTCTTTATTCCACATGATGTGATGGAATGCCCTTCCCACTGAGCCAAAGCTTATACCCCACTGAGCTAGCACAGGGAGGAAGATGACAGATGACTGACTTCTTTGGGGGGATCACACAGACAGTATGCAAGAAGTGGCACTGGTGCACTGATGACTGGCTGGCAGATTTTATTTCACACACAGAATTTATTTCACACACCACCTACACTAAGAGCAATGCTGCATGCACTGCTGCTAGTATACCCACAGAGATTTTGGGGGACTGAGCCTGGCTTAACACTCTCTGAAACAGTACTTTTCCCTTTCAAGGATTTGTTTTTATTTTATTCCATGTGATATGATGGAATGCCCTACCACTGAGCCAAAGCTTATACTCTGCTGCGCAATCACGGGGAAGAAGATGACAGATAACTGACTTCTTTGGGGGGATCACTCAGACAGTATGCAAAGAAGTGGCACTGGTGCACTGATGACTGGCTGGCAGATTTTATTTCACACAGAATTTATTTCACACACACCACCTATGCTAAGGGCAATGCTGCAGGCATTGCTGCTAGTATACCCACAGAGATTCTGGGGGACCCTGCCTGGCCTAACCCTCTCTGACATGCTACTTTTCCCCTTCAAGTATTTTTTTAATTTTTTTTATTTTATTCCACATGATGTGATGGAATGTCCTGCCCAGTGAGCCAAAGCTTATATCCTGCTGAGTGAGCACAGGGAGGAAGATAACAGATGAGCGACTTCTTGGAGGGGGGATTCACACAGACAGTATGCAAGAAGTGGCACTGGTGCACGAATGACTGACTGGCAGATTTTATTTCACATAGTACTGTATATCCTGAGAAGCTACAATAGAACATGTAAAAGAATTAGAGTGGTGTTCTGAAGCAAATAGTATGGGTTTATTTTGAAAGAAGCCCTTGAAGGGTAAAAAGGATAAAACAGGAAAATGAAACAGCATATATAAAGGGAAGTCTTTATCAAAATAACAACCAGGACTGATCTATCCCCATTCAGAGGGAATTTTTATGGTACAATGGGAAGCCAAGCCATTGATAAAGATATCAAGAGGCACCTCATGATGAAGCCTGTATGGTGTAGGTGAAACGTCGAGCAATGGGCCTTAAAGAAATAAGAATAAACTTTATTTTGGAGAAGAATTACAGTGCTGTCCATTATTCCAATGCACCCCCAGATGACTCTTTTTTTGTAGAGACTTTTTCAGATTTTATTTCATACACCACCTACGTTAAGGGCAATCCTGCAGGTACTACTGCTAGTATACCCACAGAAATTTCTGCTTGCCTGGCCTAACCCTCTCTGACATGGGGGGGGTCACACAGACAGAATGCAAGAAGTGGCACTAGTGCACTGACGACAGCCTGGCAGATTGTATTCACACACCCAGTACTCTAGCTCTCCTCAGTCTCCAAGTTCCACCCTGGCTCATGTCATCTTTCATGATCCCTTGTCCAAGTCTCCTCTCCCATACATAGTACTCCCTAGTCCCCACCCCAATCCCTGACTCCTGAGTCCCACATCCAGTCCTGGCTGGCTCAATACCCTCCCAAGTCCCTGACTCTCAGTCCATGACTCCCCACCCCAACTTCACCAAGTTTTCTAATTCACACACATATATATATATATTTATATATATATATATACACACACACACATACATACATATATATATTAGAGGCAAAAAACTCCATTTAATGCATCAGTTAGGGTTGCTCCACAGAGACAAAAGTAAGGAAATTCAGTGTTAGGGTTGAACCCCCGGACACTTCAGCCCGTCCCCAACCGACACGGGTGCGTGTTAGGTCATCGGCCTTAACTCTCACCCCATTACATATGTAAAGAAGCAGAGGTATAGGAGAATAGGGTGAGAGTTAGGACCGACGATCACAACACGCACCCCAATGCCAGTTGGGGGGCGGGCTGGAGGTATCCAGGAGGGGTTTCAACCCTAACACCGAATTTCCTTACTTTTGTTGCTGTGGAACAACCCTAACTGATGCATTAAATGGAGTTTTTTGCCTCTAATTTCCCTTCTTTTTTTGAATTATGATGAGAAATACTGAATGTAATGCGTCGGTGGGAGCGTGTGGCCCAAGGAACAGCAATGCAAACACAAGGTGGAAATGCAAATGGTAACAGTAACAACAACACAAGGGCAAATGACAACACAAAGGGTAACACACACGGTGGCACACACAGGAATGGTAACACTAACAGGTATATAAAAGCAAGGTGAAACAGTAATTGTAACAATAACAGAAGCACATACCCTCTTTTTGCTGGAGAACTGCACAGAGAAACACAGTGTATACAAAGAATGTATGCATTGTAATGACAATGGAAGCCTAAAATGAGCATTGGAAGTACTTCATTACAAATATCTCAGCAACCGTACGATGTAGAAAAAAAATTTAAAGTTCACAGAAATTATTATTGTCCTATTGTCCTGTCTGTATCTCGACACCGTTTTCGAGATACGAGCTCCGAAAGGCACCCATGACGCCACCATGTTAGTCTGTGGGAAAATGCATCAACTTTGGAATACCGTAACTTTGGAGCCATACAATATTTTTTTCACCAAACAACCAAAAGACACATCTGTGATATGTTGGCAGTCTTCCCTCCAAATGTCAGGCCAAAAGACCTAACCGTTCTTTTGCAGCAAGGTGGCAAAGAACTCCTGTCATTTTGGCCATAGTGTTGTAAAGTACTTTCGTGATTTGCGAAAGCTTTCACACAGATTTGCGAAATTGTCATGAGCACAAAAGTACTTTGTGAAAGTACTTTTTCCAGAACTTTGAAAAACATTTCTGGGGTGCTTAACCCCAAAATAAAGACATGGCTAGCATCCTCAGGCTCCGACTAGGTGAACACAAAAAGAATTGTGTCCCTAGATGGTCCCAAATTTAAATGCCAAGCATTTTTCTGATCACCAACTGAAAACAAAATGGTAGATTTGCAAAAGTACTAGGGCCATTTGCGAAAGTAAAAAGTGCATTTGTGAAAGTGTTGAACTTTTTGTTAACTTTTCCCATTGACTTATAATGGGAATTTGTTTTTTGAATAACTTTTGAACCGTTTAACATTTTTTCATGAAATCTCTGAAAGGCACATTGGGCACCTGGCCACATGTTCCCTGAAGTTTCTGAACTGGTCGCACAAACCGTGCGACCTGTAGGCGAGAGCAAAGAAATCACAAAAAAGCATAATTGTGCATTTCGTTGTCACTTAATAACTCTGCAATCATATATCTGACCGGTATGAATCTTGGCAGATCCCAAGACCTATGATACCCAATTGTGCATACCAAATTTCAGGCAAATCCGTTGAATGATGGAAAAGTTATTAAGGTTCAAAATGTGACCCTTTAACCTTAAACGTGCTACTCAACCCTAACTATGGTAGCATTAAATTCTTCTTTCATTTTGTTTAGAGTTGACTTCTCTTGCCCAAGGGGCAAAACATGCAAGCAGCTCAAGCACAGAAGTAGAATGCACATTGGGCAGCCTACAGAAGCTGCTGCTCCTTCTCTATCCTGATTCCTCTGAATAGCTGGTGGACCACTTGGATGGCTAGAGCAACAATCCAATCAGGTGCCACCTTAGAAAGATGGACAGCTCATCTATCCAATGAGGGACCAGAGTCTTGTCTCTGGTCCCTCCTGGGGGTTCCTCCTACTCTGGTGCTTCTCATGCTGCAGTTCCCATGATAGGAGCCATCTGAACCAATCCGAACAGCCGAAAGTGTTTTGAAGCCGTTCATTTATGAACACTTCGGCATATTCGGGTCAGTTCATATTTTTGATGAACTGGTTCACCCATTCTTACTACTTTCACAATGGAGTAGATTATGAATCCAACCTTATTACCACTCTATCCATCTTTTTCCTGTCTTCCCTACAGCTGCACAGGTATATGGCTGGGCAAAATTCATGGCTATGGCTTCCACAAAATTATCAGAGAATTCCACAATTTCATAGCAGCTCATGAAATTCAACTTTAAGCACTGATGCTACTTTGCAGTTTTTGGCTTCTTATAACAGGGGCATCCATTAAGCAAGAGACTGAAACATTGGCACACAGAGCTTCCTTTTTAATGTCTAGGAACCTGATATATTTGGTAATATCGTGTTCTCCATTTTTTTTTTAACTTTATGTTTATTGATCTTACGATGGACATTCAGTGAAAACCCTTCCTGAGACAGTACATGAGGATTCAAACAGAAAATTCCACATGAGGTCACCACCCCTCCTAATACATGCAGGTTAAATAATTAGTTTGTTCTGGGTCAATTAGATGCACCCTTGGGAGGAGTACAGTAAAAACCATGTAATGCAAAGTAATATTCAAATGTCGCTTGCTGTTTAGTGTACCCATGAGCTGCAGGGAATATAATAAACAACATATATTTCAAAAGGTTTTGTGATGTCCAACTCCTTTATACAGGAGATGAGTAGCCATGCAAGTGTCATAGTATGGTACCAAACTGGTAACATCAGGAGCTAATATTACACCTGAGGAACTACATTCCTTGAAAAAACACTGTAATCATACATCTGGGACAATGGTGGTAAACCAGTAGCCACAAAAGAAGAGGGGTATTCTAAAGTTTAAGGGCCCTTTGCCACTGTTACAGACTGCATATGTACAAAGGTATAAAATAAGGTTAAAGTTTTAACATTGATCTGAACAGGTCTAAGTACATCTCCCTGTGCTAACTTATGAACAAAGTATACAACAAACGTTCTTATATGAATACAATTATAGTCCTGAGCCAAATCTGCTGGCTATGTCCATCAAGCCCTGTGTTACAGTAGTGTACATTTACTTTTTTGGAACAAAAACACTTACTGCAAAAAACACCAATGCCAAAGCAAGCCTAATATTCAGCTTTGCGATAATTCAGTCAGGTATCCTCTTCTTCGACATCCTCCTGATCCAACTGATTTGATAGTTCCCTTTGTCGCTTTGGTGGAGTGTGGCACTGGGCCCATTTCAGGACTTCAATCGAAAAAAAAAAACATGTACACCTTCCCCTCGTGCAACATCCTAAGTCATGCTGTAAAAAGCATATTGTGGGGTATATGCACCTCACGTAGGAGAGCCCAGACCCCATCATATCTCTTCTTTCTTTGCCGAGTGGCATAGCTCAGGTCAGAATATATTTGTATTTGTATTCCCTCATATAGCAGCATTTTTTTTTATGTTGTGCTAGAGCTAGAATAAAGTCCCTTGAGCCAATACCATCCAGGACAGCAACAATAGCTGTAGGGGCTTCAGGATCATTTGGCCGTCCCCTCGATGTTACTCAGTAAGCCTTCTGTATCTGAATGTGTTGATCCACGAAGGTTTGCCCCAACTGTTGCACCAACCACTCCAATACAAACAGGGCCAGATGATCCCCCTCACTCCACTCGAGCATCCCAATGATACAGAGGTTTGCTGCCCGGGCCTGATTCTCGAGTGTTTTGAGTTAGGTTGCCAAGTGAGTGTTTTCTTTGACCAGGGTAGACATGGTGCCCAGGACAGATTCAGAACACTTTTGGGACTCAAATGTTTCAGTTTTCAAGGTATTTACTACCAGTTCCAATGTATTCACCCAGTTTGTTAAAGAATCAAATGTTTCACACAGTCTGGACACTGTAAAGATTAGTCTGTTGATTTTATGACACAAAGTTTGCAAGGTTTCTACATTGTTTGTGGCATCTTCCGGAGCGGAGCGGCCTTGCACAGAACTTGTGGCTGGGGGTACGGGAGTAGCTTTGCTTTTAATCCCATTCTTTTGACCCCTATCTTTCTTTGGGTTGCCCATCTTGATTCCACAGAGGTTCAGATTGCCAAATATATATATCTATCTATATATAGAGTGTGTATATATATATATATATATATATATATATATATATATACACACACCACCAAAGCCACCAAAATAGTATAAAAATACTATTAATTTTGTTTTCTTTATGCAGAGCTGTAGTTCTAGATGATCATGTTTGGGCTCAACAGCCCCACCCCACCTCCCACCTCCAGGTTCTCCAGTTTTAAAGTTAAAGGGACTTATAATTTTGCAGTTTTTGTACTTGCAAAATTTAATTAAGAACATTCTGCATATTCAGCTGTGTATAACTCACCCCTTTAATGTTAGTGATCTGAAACTTGGAACACATATATATGAGGTAGGGAGCTGCAAGTATGCCACATTTGGTGAAGTGAAAGAGTGGTTTTAAAATCAGATGGAAATTACTAAAAATTGTATTTCAGTGCCTTTCACACAGGCATAGTTTACATCCTTAATGGCCCTAATTGATCAGTCAATGAGACTTGTCTGACTACCTGCAGCAACACAATGTATTATTTTTTCCAAGCATAATATCTTCATGAGAAAATAGGCTAGGAATGGGCTAGAAACAAAACTTCATTTACTTGTCTGAAAGCTTGTCGTCAGGGTGCTCTTAGGTCCCTGTTCCCCTGGACATTTTTTCTTTTGCCCTTCCCCTAATCCTACCCTGACTTCAATCCTTACATAGAATGGAGCACCCCAAAGGCCAGCAACAGTAGAAACCAGGCATTCCTGGAGGTTTTCCAGAATGACTTAATAATCCTGGGGGGTCAGGGAACCAATGACAGAACAAACTACCCTGGACCTGGTGCTGTCAAACAATGATCATGTCAGGGACGTCAGCATAGCTGTGCCCTTAACTAATAGTGACCACTTATGGGTGTGGTTCAGGACAGACCTGGATAATGGCCACTTGAACACCAAAATGTGAACTCTAACCATTAAAAGGACAGACTGAGTAATGAGGAAAAAATGTAGAACACATGGCTGGGCCTGAGGATGTAGCAGAGTACAGGAGAAGTGAGCAATTATAAGGGATAGCCTACAGGATGTTACCAGCTCCTGTCTAAAACAGGTAGGGAAATGGAAACGGCACAGAAAAGCAATATGTTTTCAAGGGAGGTAAAAAAAGCAATGAGGGACAGAGGGTCTCTTTCAGGAAATACAAAGGAGACAAACGGGAAGGGAATGGAGAGGACTACTTTGAAAAACTGAAATCAGACAGAAAGAAGATGAAGAGAGTCAGGTCAGGCACAGAGTTTAAGATAGTGAAGGGCATCAGAGAAGGGGAAAATCTCTTCTTTTGTTACATTAGGGAGAAGAAGCAAAGGTACTGTAAGAGGGCTTTCTCAAGCTCAAATACGGGGGCTGAGTGGATGCAGGACAGTAAAGAAAAGGCACAATGTTGAATAAATACTGCTCAATATTTACAAAAGAAGGAGAGGCCACTTCCACAGGGGCAGGTAGACAAGGAGGAGGGGAAGGTGAATATAGAACCCATTTCCACAGACATGGTCTTGAAAGCACCACTAGCTCTGAAGGCAGATAGGTCCTCAGGGCCAAAAGGAGTGCACCATTGGTTACTGAGGGAAATGGCACAGTTACTGGTAGAATCCCTATTAGGCCTGTACAGCAACTCCATAGAGTCGGCAACTGTGCCTACAGAATGGAGAACAGCAGATGTCATACCCCTAAATAAAAGTGAGGAAAGGGATGAACCCGCGAATTACAGTCCCATCGGTTTGACTTCAATATTTGGAACGCTGATGGAAAGCATTCTGAAAGAAAAGCTGGTAGAACTCAACAAAGCTAACAAGTTGTAGGAAAACAGGCAGCATGGGAATGTGGCGGGAAGATCTTGTAAAACTAGACTGATAGACTTTTTTCAGTGGAGTCATGAGGACTTTGGACAGGAGCCAGGCAATACACATTATGTACCTGGACTTTAGCAAGGCCTTCAACTCTGTCAGCCACAGGTGACTAATCAATGAGCAGAGTGATCTTGGGGTAGGGAACAAAATGACCAGGTGATGTGTAATTGGTTAGTGGAGAACATAGAGGGTGGTGATCAGCAGGGAGAACTAGGGTATTAGGGAAATCACAAGTAGGATCCTGCAGGGATCGGTACTCAGAAAGATGCTGTTTACCATATCCATCAGTAATATCGGAGACAGCAGCGAGGACAAAATCTGCTTCTTTGTGGATGACAGCAAGGGAATTATGAGTACCTTTAAGCTGTCTATACAGTGCAACAAGGCAGTGCGTAGAGCTAAGAGAGTGCTGAGCTGCATTAGTGGGGCTTCAGTAGCAAAAATAAGGAGATTTTAGTGCCCCTGCACAGAACCTTAGTGTAGTCACTCCTGGAGAACTTCATCCAGTTCTGGAATCCTTATCTGAAGAAAGACATTAATAAGATGGAGGCAGCGCAGAGAAGGGCAACAAAGATGAATCGGGGTGACAGGGGTACATATACGAATAGAAGCTAGAGAGCCTAAACATATACTCAGAGGAGACCAGGACGGTGAGAGGGATCTGACAGGCAGCATCAAATGTATGAGGGGTATTAACAAGGTAGACTGTAGAGAACTGCTCAGGCCCAGTGAGAAGAATATTAGGGGGAATGGCTGCAAAATAGCAAAGAGGGGGAGTAATCGGGAGGTTTCCTGGAAGTACTACCTTTCAGAAAAGGTAACAGAAGGGTAGAACAAGCTGCCTGAGACAGCTGTGGAATCTAAAACCATAGAAAGACTGAAGAGAGGGAGCATAGGGAACACATTAGGTGGTGAAGGAAGGGGGGGCTGAGTGTTATAAATCTATAACAGGGATATATCTCTAAATTGGGCAGAGTACATAGACCACAAGGCCTTCTTTTGCTGGCACAATTCTATATTTTTAGTTATCTAGTTTTTGTTGACCAAGTAGGTGCACTAGACAATAAAATGCCAATTTTCAGGCACAACCTAGGAGATGACAAGGCACTAGAAAAATACAAAATGCAGTAGAGTCACAGCATTACATCTGAAAAGGCAGACAGTAAAAACTTTCAAGATGTCAGACAACAGAGACTCAAAGAACAGGCAAAACTCAGCAAGTCAAAACAAATCAAAGCAATGAAGAGGATAAAGCAGTTGCAGTACATCCAACAAATCAATGTTACAGAGGGTCAAAGATCATAACAGCAATAATGACGTTGGACTTTACAAATGTTATGCCCAGGGCAGCTACTGTACATCTCACTACTCACACAAAAGGTAGTGGAGGAACCAGTCATAAAGAGACATACAAGTGAGATGCAATTAAATGCTGTTGGGTTAGCGAGATGGACAAGTGAGACAACTACATGCTGTTGGGTTAGTGACAAAGACAGACAAATAAGATAGTTAAAAGCTGTTTGGTTAGTGACAGAGCCATACAAGTGAGATACAGTTAAATGCTGTTGAGTTAGTGACAGAGACAGACAAGTGAGACACAATTAAATGCTGTTGGGTTGATGTATGTTTATTTACAGTGCAGAAAAAAACATTCAACTGTTCAGCACTTGTGAATTCCTTTGCTGGCTGTAAAGCTTGCACCTCCTGCTTCCCCAGACAGGAAGGGAATTGAATAATGAAAGCACCCCAAGTGGAAGACAGAATGAAACTCCATTTGTAGGTCAACTTTCCTTTTGCCATCTCCCAAAACTTTCATGGGCACAGACCATGAAATCAAAAATGATACAAAATTACTACGCAATAAACGAGGATCTTTGCATTCTTGACAATGATAATAAGCTGTTCTGGAAAACACATTGTTATGTAAAAGATACCACAATTATGTATTTCCCCTCTATATTTTTTTATTTATTTATTCAGTGTTGGATTACAATACCTTTGAGCAGGAGACCGCTGTTTTACAAAGGTTCCACGTCGTAAAGGGTGGGTATACATACATTGTGGGTTTAGGAGTATTTAGCTAGGTGAGTAAACATAGACAAAAATACATTATAAATGGGAAACAGAGATGGTTTTAATACTAGGATAATTCAGGTAACAGTAGCAGCCTAGGTGGCATTGTCAGGTAAAAGACAGTAAGTAGCTATCCAGAAAGAGAGTAGGGGCACTGAGTGGGGGGCATGATGGATATTTGGGAGGTGGGAGAGGAGAGTCTAGGGTATTGCAGGTCAAAATGGGACAATTCAGGGTAGAAGGACAAAGTAGGAGTAGCGAGGAGATGGTAATAACCCGGAAAGGTGAATAAGACCGGGGTCAGAAGCGTGTGTGTGTGTGTGTGTGTGTGTGTGTGTGTGTGTGTGTGTGGAGTAATTAGAAAGTATAGTCACAGGAGCTTTTTTTCAGTAGGTGTTGTCTTAGCTTGATCTCGAAAAGCCCCAATCTCTGCATGGAGTTATGTTCAGTGCCGAGGTTATTGAGCCAAAGTGGTGCCCAGTAGGCATATGACCTCTGCCCTTGGGAGGTTCTGCAGCGCGAGATGGTGAGAACCTGATGGTCAGAGTTCCTGGTGCAGTGTGAGCCTGTGAATAAGCTTAACAGGCTTGTGACTCCAGGAGGCTGAAGTCCGAGTAGTGATTTTTTAGCTAAGAGGCAGGTTTGGTATTGTATCCTGTTTTCAAGTTGTAGCCACCCGGCTTGCTGATAAAGGTCACATGTGTGCGTTAGTCAGGGGGAACTGGTGAGCAGTCTGCAGGCTTTGTTTAGGGCTACTGCTATCCTATGTAGTAAGGTGGGAGTGGCTGAGCTGTATATGACCAATCCATAGTCAATGACGGAGACAACTGTGCTATGGATTGCAGTTTGGAGTGTTTCAGGTGTTAGGCATTTCTTGTGCCTGTGCAGGAGCCCAATTCTTATGTTGACTGTTGTGGCCACATTATCAATGTGTTCTGCATAGGAGAGGGAACAGTCAAGTGTAACCCCCAGGTATTTGAATTGCTCCACTTGTTCAAGTGAAACCGCTACGCATTTAGTGATGTTAAGAAATGCTGCTTTGCGTTTGCTTCTAGCACCGCTAAAAAGCATTACTTTTGTCTTTTTATAGCTCAGAACCATCTTGTGGGCTCTCAACCAATCTTCAGTTTGTTTAAAAGCATGTTGTAGCTGATAGTTTAGGTTGTGAGGGTCATGTTGAGAAGTAAAAATAACAACATCATCTTCATAGAGAAGTATCCGTTGGTCACACGATCGAGGTAGGCTATTTAGAAAGATGCTGAAAAGGACAGGTCCTAGGATTGATCCCTGGGGGACTCTACAATGAACTGGCAGGGGCCCAGATGTGATGTTTCCAATGTTTACCTGTTGGTAATGATCAGCTAGATAGCTTTTGAACCAGTAAATAGCGGGGTTAGAGAGGCCTATCGAGATGAGTTGTTGAAGTAGTAGGGAGTGACTGACCATATCAAAGGCCTTTGTTAGATCAATAAAGGCCACACCAACAAGGTTATCCTGGTCCAGTGAACTGTGTATGCAGCTGGTGAACTCCAGAAGAGCTATGGAGGTACTGTGCCCTTTCCGAAATCCATGTTGTTCTGGACACTGAATGTTATATTTATTAAGGTATTCAACCAGCTGGTCTGAGACTATGCGCTCCAGTGCTTTTGACAGTGGTGGAAGGATAGAAATAGGTCTGTAATTGGCATGCAGTGCCCAGTCACCGCTCTTGTGCACCAGAGTTACCAGGGCTGACTTCCAAGCTTGGGGGAATTGAGCCAGCTGCGGGGATAAGTTCAGCAGTTTAGTAATGGGAGCTAGGATTTCATCAAGTGCAAGGGAAATAAATCCTGGATTTTCCAAGTACCTTATGAATGTACTTTCTTGCTTGGTTGTAGTTGACAGATTTGAAATAGAAGGGGGGGGTTTGAGTGGGCCCTAGGCTTTTGTTTGAGTTTGGGTTGGTTTCTTCAAAAAAATTTGTCAGAAGTACACTGTTAAGGTCAGTAAATGCTTTGTTAAATGTGTTGTCAATAGTTAGGGGGTCAAGGGTAGGGGCACCATCAATGTTGAGCATTTGTGGAGCCTCTTTCTTGACTTTCCCTGTTACATCTTTGAGGTTATTCCAAAAGGACTTGCTGTTTCCCCATGATGTTTGTAATGCTTCCCTTAAATGTTTACTTTTGGCAGAGCAAACGGTCTGGGTGCAGTCATTCCATAGTCTTCTGTTTTCCTGGAAGTCTGATTGCTTGCCAGAGTTCTGTGCCCTACACCACCAGTTGTCCCTGTTTTTTATGCAGCCTGTTAAGTCTAGTGTGATCCAGGGGCTGTTATCTTCCACATATCTTTGTCCTCTGCACTGGGGCATGGCAGTCACAAGCAGCATTGAATTGTTTGATGAAGTACTGGAGTGCAGTGTCCATATCCTCTGCTGTGTCAAGGGGGCTCCAGTCAGTGTTGCATAGCTGCTCCTTAAGGTACTCCAGGTGACCCCTTTCTAGTTTACGATCAGAGATTATTTGGGGGGTTGTTGCATTAAATTTGTTGGTCCAGCTGCAGGTTAATGGAGAGTGGTCACTCAGTGAGTCTGGGTGGACTGTCACATTGGAGATATGATCTGGGTGGTTTGTGAGGATCCAGTCAAGTAGTGTGCTAGATCCAGTTTTGCAATTTGTTCTAGTGGATGAGTCAACGAGTTGTGTAAGATGCAGTGCAGCTGTAGTGTCCTTATATGTGCCAGTCGGTGGTGCCAACCAATTGATACTAAAGTCCCCTAGAATGATGGATTCAGAGTTGAGGTGCTGACATCTGATAACATCCATGAGTTCTTTGAGTCCTGGAAATTTCACTTCAGGAGGGATGTATAAACAGTGCTTTATTGTGGGCCCCCAACATAATGTTTATGGGGAGAATTTGTGCAGTACTGGTAAGGTGGGGTAAAGGAAGAGCAACCCCTTTATTGAGTCTTTAATTAATAACGCACAGCCCCCTGTTCTTTTTGAGATCCTGTCATTCCTGAATAGTGTGTAACCAGGTATCAAGACAGCGGAATCTGGTGTTTTTGGAGTGAGCCACATCTCAATGACTGCGATTACGTCAGGGTTATGTTGTAATGTCCAGACTTGCAAGCAGCCTATCTTTTTTAGTAGACTGCAGATATTTATGTTGGCGAGTGTAATTGTTCCTTCCTTATTATTGTTGCTTGACAATGTGACCCCAGTTGGTCCAGGATTTGGGTGTACATTGCCAGAGTAATCCATGGTAGAGCTGAGGTGGTGGCACTTGGGTGGTCTAACAAGCACACCAGGAGGAGATGGCATAGGAAAAATGCTGATGGTTAAATTACATCCAGAGGAAATGATGAGCTGTTGAGATCCAGGGTCACATAATGTGTTAAAATTCCTGAAAGGTGATAAACTGTGGCCTGGGCATATGCAATGTGCAAAATCCTTTTGTCTGTATGTTTCCTTTGATCTTCAAAGTCCTCAGAGACAAGTACAACACTCTGGGAGCAGGTCAGACAGAAATGTTGATTCAGTCACAAAGTGTGTTTAATTCCTTTGTTCTTTAAAGTCCACATGTGCAGCTGCTTTAGGAGTGGTCAAACGAAGATGTTGAAAATGTTGATTCAGTTGCAGGACCCAGCATCACCATGTTTGTAAGACTAGTTATAAGACATATACTTCCTTGGGGAGGCTTCAAGAAAGTTGATTTAAAATTAAAAAGCTGATACCTGGTGATAATGTTTTGCAGAAATTCAGTCCAGGAGACTTTCACCGATGTTGTGTGCAAGAATGGCACAGTGTAATCAAAGCAGAAAAACATGTAAATGAACAAAAAGTAACCTACAGACACAGACAAGCACAAACAGCCACCCACTCAGCCCCAGGAGGAGGTGGCACCGAGATAGAGGTATATAGGTATCAACAATTAGAAAGTCTTTAAAATGTTTTTAACAAGGCCAGCCCGGTGACTCTGAGAGTTGAGGCACTGGACGCCACACCTCTTGCCATGCCGGTGACCTGGGTTCAGGAATGGACTCTGGACACTGGGGTTCAGCAGATGAAGGAGAGGATTGAGCATCTGGAGGACTGGTCTCCTCTCCAGGGGTAGGTTGTAGGGGCTGCCTCGCTCTATAGCAGCCCCAGTGGAGACTGGGAGCACTACAAGAGTGGCACTGTAGAAGGAAAATGTGAAAATGGCACCCATGCTGGCCAGATGATGCCAGCCCCACCTCCCCACACCTTGAAGCCAAGAAGCCCCCATAGCTGCATACCCTTGCCCAGCACAGAAGCAAGAAAGTGCCTAGGAGCACTCCGGTCTCCCCACCCCATGGCCCTGGGCAGGCGAGGGGGCCCCCCCATGAAGGGATGCATCCAATACAGCTGTGCGGTGGGGAGCAGTGGGATGGCAGAACAGGTGCGGTAGTGGCGGGTGAAGGCTGGCCGCCTGACGGAGTGGGCGGCTGGATGCAGTAAGGAAGGATAAAAATAATATGCAAAATAAATGCTTTTAGCAGCAGAAGTATGCAGCCCACTCACCAAAGTTTATAATAAAAACATTGGTTGTATTTACCCTTAACAAACACACAAAAAGATGTTGCACTCCCCCAAACTTGCAGTGGAAGCTGAAGCATGCCAGAAGGCAGATGAAGAATGAAAGAAATGTCCCTTGTTTCAAAAATGTGTGAAACAAAGCCATGTAAATGTGACAAGCAGTGCAAAACCGGGAGCACCTGGACCCACAGCAGACCAATGTTTCATGACAATAGCAAGGTACAGTACTTTATCAAAGTGGAACCTAACAGTACTAAGCAACAATTTGTTGGCAATTTCTCAAAGGGAAATGTTTATATTTCTGCAACCATATCACTGTGAGAATTCAATAATGAAGGTATGTGTATGCAGACTATTTATACAGAATATACAAGAATAGAAACATGTCAAAAATAAAAAGTTTATATATCTGATTGCAAATGGATAAGTAGTTAATCTTTATGAACTGTTTGTGTTTGATGGCAAGTAGGCTTTTTTTTAATTAGGCTCGCTCCTTATTTAGTCATTAGGGCAATACAGTAGCAACCCCCTTTTGAGCAATGATTTTATTAATCAAATTGAGCATCACGCAAATGATCAAGATATTAACCAGGCATTTTCTTCATTAGGAGTGAGTAGGCCAAGAAGAATCTATTGCCAGCAGACCACTTTTGATACCTATTTAAAAGTAGATACAGTGCTAAGAGGCATACACATTAAAAAACTGCATTTGGTCTTGAAAGAGCATCTTTCATGAAAAGATAGCATGATACAAATTGTGCTGCTTCACTACAGTTAATTGCTTGTATTCTAGAAAATTCTATGACTAAACAATTGAAACTATCTGAGGAAATTAAAAGAAGAGTGGCATAATCACTCCCTTAAATTAAAAACCTGAATCTGCTGAGTAAAATCAGAAACTTAAAGAAACAATTGCAAAACAGGATGAAAAAGGAAATTAAACAGAAAAAAAATGTCTAGAAGACATTAATGACTATTTATGCAATAGATGTAGACCCAGAAGGAGGAGGATAATACATCTACTTATTTCCACTTGTCTAAAATAAATAATGGAATCCTAGATTTATTACACCCCCTCTGTTAATCAGCCTCTCTCCAACTGGCACTGCTTACCCAATACCCTTTTCACTTTGCATAGTTCTAAGACACCATACCATCATGCAGAAGACATCACTAAAACACACTATACATATACAAAACTTCCAGTGGCTGCCAGTTCCTTTCTATACAACACTATCCAGAAATCCACAGAACACAAAGCAGAGTATTTTCTTTTTCAACATTAAGCAAAATATGCATACTGTGTACTTACCGCACCCTCCCACACACACAAATGGCTTCTCCTCTCTAACTCCAGTGCCACTCCTTTCTCTTCTGGCATATTCAGTAATTCCAACAGACACAATAGCTTTAAAAATTCTTTTTCTCTCCTGAATTGCTTTTTCTTTCCTCCTCTCAGCCAAGTTTGTAATCTCTCTCGATACCTGCAGTGCTTGATTTGTGACCACCAACTGCTGTTTCACTTACTCAGTCCTGACATAGGCTGGCACGCTTGTTCAGAAAAAGAAAAAGTAAATCTGGACACTGTTACAAGCTGCAGGATTAACCAAATATGTGATCCACATTAATCTTAAAACAAGAAAAAGAAAATACAGCCTTTTATAAAAGTGCCATCCTCTCTTTTGCTTGCAGCCACCATCTTTCTAAAACTGTCTAAACCACTTTTGCACAAAAACTACCCACTCACAAACCACACTTTCAATGTCATGATGTGAAGTTGACAGCAACCATGCAAGGGACCCTAGTAACTGGTCCTAAATAACAGACACACACAGTGGAGTACAAAAAATCCACTCTAAATATTAGCAAAAAGAAAACAAAATTAAACACAATGTAAATAAAAATCACACAAAAATATCCTTATTGCATAAATGTAATACGCAATGGGGAACTTGTTGAATAAATGATTTATGTACATTCGAGCATTTTGACTTCTGGCAACTCACTTGTGGCTTATGCCACTCGTGAGGTTACCCAAGGTCAAACTGCTCTTGTGCACTTAAATCATTTATTTAACTCATCCCCACTTCATATCCCTTATATACAAATTCAGTTTTTATATGGAAACATGAGAATATTCAATGTCTCTAAAGCCCTGGTTACACTGCCTGCTTTGCAGCGCATCAGCCCATGTGCATGGGTTGATGCGCTGCAAATTCGGCAGTGTAAACACTATTGGGAGTGCATCAACTGCCTGTCAGATCATTTTGTTAATCTGACTCAGTTGTGGGATTGGTAATGGAGCAAGCACATTACATGGTAGTGTGAATGCTTTGCTGCGCTTGCTCCACTACAATGCCATTTGCCATGAGCCGCCAACTGAAAACATAGCCTCTCCTCAGAGCAACTTGAAGTGCTGCAAGGGCAGGATGCGTAAAGGGGAATTGCCCCGAATTGAGCGGGCACATCGGGAAGGGAGCGGCGCACATGCCACAGTGCTGCCACAGTGTAAACATGGCTTAAGCCCTTTTTAAAATAAAGTACACACAAAACACCATTAGACTTTATAACAGGCCCGGTGACTCAGACGGTGATTATTGTCAGTCAAGCTCTTCTGTTTTAGAACAACCCCCTTTCACACAGCTACACAGCAGCAACAGAATTACAAGGTTTCAACTACCATGTGGCTGACATGGAGGATCAGAAGAGTCAGAACAGGACGGTATGAATGATTCAAATACAGAGGGAAAAACAGAAATTACAGATGGAGGTTACTGTGATTAACATATCATGCCATAACCTCTTTGATGCTGAGTTATCTGTTCTAAACAAGGGGATAAAATCATTTCAATCACTTGTACAGTATCAATAACTTTGAAACTCTAAAAGATTTGAACTAGTTTTCTAGGAAATTGGCATTGAAATATTTTTTTCAACTATAAAGAAGTGGGTGAAGAAGCAGAGTGAGTAAATGTAACTCTGCTGGATACTATTACATTAACTCTGATATGGTGGCCCACAAACAACTGAATAGATTTAAGGAAAAATCCACCTTTTGCCCACTTTTAACTCCTGCTATCAGTGTATTTTACAAACAAAAGGTCTGAGAGAGAATGAGAGAGTTGCAGGGATTCTTTCTTTCAGTCTGCTTTGTTTGCTGGTCCTGTTGTCCTACCTAGGCTAAGTACAGTCCCAGAGGACTGGATGTAGTCCCAGAAGAACAGCAGGAGTCGTAAACATCTGATCTAAGCTGATAAAAGCTCTAACATGCACTGCCAGCTATTGTATTTTCGACTGCTGCAGCCTTCCTGTGATGTTAGCTGCAGATCCACTACAAAATCCCGACATGTGTCTGCCTGACACACATGCATCCCGACTCCATTTGCCCAACTCACAGCTGTCTGATAAGTGTAAAATCCCATTGTGAAATTCAGGGTGCTTCACTCCCCACACCCCCCATAACTAAAATATAATCACATCTACAGCACTCAAACTTCTAATGTCAGGATTTTATGCTTGTTGGACAGTTATGTGTCAGGCTAATGGAGTTAGGATCCTGTGTGTTGGGCAGACAGATGTCAGGATTTTGTAGGGCTTCCGTTAGCTGCAGGGGATTTGGGAATTTTTTGTTACAGAAAATGTCAGCTTGCAAATCAGCAGAATCAGTCTGACACAATCTAAGATACTGCAGTAAACAACAAGTAAAAAAACATTTTGACACACAAAGTGCAAATTGGAACCAGACCCACACTTGGGTGTGGGGTTCTAGGTGCTGACTGTTCCCCTTTAACTATGTTGTTTTCCAGAGTGGCATTTACTGTACACACAAAAGAAGGGAAAAGCAATGATGGCCAGCTTCATCTCAAATTTTGCTAATTTTTATCTGGTGAGGTGGAAAGATGAATTTGTCTATAGCAGAGAAAACAATGTTTTCCTGGGTATAAATTAATTGTGGATAAGCTTTATTGATGACATTCTTATGATGTGGTGTGGTGCAAAGAATAAGCTTATTTCTTTTGTTGAATATCTACTGTACAGTCATCCTAATTTGATGTTCACAGTAAAGAAAAACACAGAAATAATTAGTCTTTTAGATTTCAATCAATCCATCAATCAGTTTTATTAGTTTGACTTACAAAATCATTACACATATGTTGAAAACATTTTAAAACATAGACAGAAATACATAATTTACAATATATTATTTGTTTGATTAAATATTCCAGCTACTGATTATTGCATTGTATTACATAGGACAATCAGATCAATTCCAGTATGTAAGTCAGATGATTATGAGCTGTGCAAGCACTTTAGATGATTAAATAATATATGAATTTAAACAGGGCTCCCATGGGTTCGGGTCTGGCTACCTACATCCCCATAAGGATTGCTGTAACCTGTAATCGCTAATCCAGTTCTGGAAAGAAGATCCATAAAGGGCCATAAAAAGGTTAACCCATGGATTCTTCCTTGTTCAAAGTTTGTTCAATAAGAATTAATTGTGACATCTTATAATATATCATAATTCAGTAACAGTTTCTTGATCTCATTGTTAACATGATCGTGAATAGTTGTTAATGAATCACAAAATTTCAGATCAAACCAAAAAAAGCAGAAGTAAAATACAAGAAATATTATCACATCATCAAATTTGTGAGTTAAGTTATTTGGACTAGGCCGGGGGGGGGGGGGGCTTTTTTAACTTCCTCAGAAACCATGAAATACGCAGTAAAATTAGTAAATTATGTGACTTATATAATCTAAAAATTATATCATCAGTTCATAACTCCATTTTTATGAAAATGGGACCAAGCCAATAATCACGCTGTTGCATGAAAAAAGGACATACAAGAGTTATGTGTTTCAGGTCATCTTCATGACCATTGCCACATTTACAAAAGGGTGATATATAACCAAGTCTTCAATGCTTAAAATACATACAGTTTGCCTCATATGGTTCCTTTCTATATAAAGTAAGTACTCTGTGGTAATTAGGATCAGACAACAATTTTAGATAAGGTTCCATGCCATGTTGGTTTTTGATCATTTTATACCAAAAAACACTTTAGTGTTGGTACTCTAGCAATGTATTGGAATATGGCAACATCTTGAATTCTGGTCTTAAGTATAAGAGATATTTCTTCTTTAGAACAAATGCATATTTCACGTAAGAGATAAGCTGACCAATTTGAAAAAGTTGTTCTTTGAATAATCTAATTGTAGGACATAAGAATCCCTGATGTGAATAATTAATGTGTTCCTCCAAGCAAAGTCTTGATAATCAAGTTTCAGGGAAAGAAAAAAAGACCCCATGTGACATTTAGACTTCTCTCACTGATTAAAGTAGACTTAAGTAGACAAAGAAAGTTGTCCCAACTCTGCTATAGCAACTTCTATGGGAACAGAGTTAGGTATCCCAAGTATACAGTATATCTTGGTATTTTATTGTGGACAATTTCCAGCTGAGAATAATCAGTGAGTCCACAGATTTCTGCTGCATACAAGATGCTTGCACAAATTTTAGCATTTAATACTGTAATAATTCCACTTATGGAACCCCTTCCTAACTTGGCGTTGAAGATTTTGAATGCATGAAAGTGGTATTCATGCGATCCAGTGTAAATTTAATGTGATTTCTCTAAGAGAAATTGTTTGTGAATCTGACCCCTAAGTAATCATAGCATGTATCTGTGACCAAGAGTCTAGTGTCTAGGAATATCTTATACTTGTCTTTGGATTTTGAGTTAAAAACAAGTAATTTGGTCTTATCTCTATTGATTACATGACACATTGCAGCAAATGTATTTAACTTTGTTTGGAGGCCAAGTAAAGAAGTTAAAATTAATACAATATTGTAAGCATATGCCAGATAACTTATCACTTTGTTAATCAGCTTGGGTCAATGATACTCAGGGTTATATAATGTAGACAGAATAGTATTAATGTAAAGATTAAACAAAAGTAGTGCTAAAATGCAGCCCTGATGTACGCCTTTATTAGTTTCTATTTTGGGAGAAAGGTTGCCTAGTTGATTAAAATTGAGTCCACATGCTCTTATGCAGTCATATTAGGACTTCCAATAAGAAGGAATCAATCCTCAAATCCTGGAGCTTTTGCCACAACAGCACACAGCTTATACTATCAAAAGCTGATCAAAGTCAATAAAACAGCAATACAGTTTGGACTTCTTAATCGTAACATACTTATGAAACAAGTGAGGCAGAAGACTTTTAGATTTGTAAATCACAAAACAAAGTGATGGTGCTGTAACAACTGAACTATTTTTATACTGTAAAAGTACAGATCACAATGCTCTTTTATAGCCTAGTAGCTGCTACCAACATCAGACCAAGAATAACATACCAAAGGGGCTGTTTCACAATTTTAGTAGAAACTGCAGTTCTGATGCTGGTTTTGAGACTAAAAGTAAAAATCAAATACTTATGAATTCCTCTCTAGTGGTTAAGGTGCAGATGTAATATTAGAAGCAAGGAACTTGCAGACTCTAAATCCAGACAATAACTCCTTAATGGTTCCAGCTGACACCAAAATAATACATTTAAAAAATGTGTGAGACTTACCAGTACCTTCATTCAACAGGCATACCAGCATCAAAGGATCATCTGTAAAACTTGGGACATCTTGAAAACTGATAGTTGTCTTAACAGGCCTCCAAAGATGGTCTGTAAAAATAAGAATTTAAAAGATCAGTTATTCCACAGTAACCAGCCTGTTTTATAGCCTAGAAACTCCACAACCAAAGGGATGCCTGAAGTGTGAAAAATGCAAATTTTGTAAATAAATCATGACAACAAAATCATTTTTAAATCTTTGAAATGGCAAAGTGAGGTCTATTAGAGACTTTGTTAATTATAACACCACAGGTGTACTTCTATGTGGCAACATGCTCCTGTGGCATATTTTATGTTGGTAAAACCAAACATAAATTAAAAATGCATGTCAGTGAACATACAGTAATAGGGCCATAGAGAAAGGGGACATGGAATATGCTGTTGCTCAACATATACATAGTGTAGCCAGGCATAGTGATCATTCTTTTTAATTTGTTGCTGTGAAGAAGTTATGGTCTAATGCTTGTCGGGGGGGCAATAAAATATTACAACAGGAAGTATTTTGGATATATCCTTTGCTTGCAAGTCATTGACATGGATTAACTGGTAGCTCTCACCTAATTATCTTTTTAATGGATTAAGAGCTATTTGGATTTTAGAATTGTCTGCTCCTTTTATTATGCTCTGCTTGAGTAGTCATCTTTGTTCTTAAGAGGTACAGTACAATAACTTTCCATTTATGGAATCGCCATGGGATTTCTCCTGCATAATAATCCATTCTTGGTAACATTTTATTGGTATACAGCACTATGACACCATGTGATAAAGCTGCAGGAAAAAAACGACAATGTCAAAAACACCGACGTAATCCTGCCAACCACACAAATCTCACAGAGGAATTTCGCCGCATGTCAAAATATTGCAAATGACTACAAACCAAAACAAAACAGAAACAGAGCATATGAGACAGATTTGAGAGGTTGCATGGTGCAATGCACCCCCACACTATATATAACTAACTCCAATCCACGCAGCACTGGAAAAACGGGAATGTGACATTTTACCGTCAGTATTTTTCCCGCAATATTGTTGAAACGACATATTGACCAGCACCACAGCAATTATAAAACTCATTTGTGTAGCTTTATTATTCTCTTTTAGGGCTTCAGTTGGCGCAGAATGTGCACCACACAATCTCCATATCACCAATAATAATTTAGGAGCAATTGTTTCTGCATGCAATACTATGTTTATTATTATTAAATAGGGATTGTCCCTACTTGCAAGCTAGATGCACTATAAATTTCCTAATAATCAAGTTGAGAATTGGAATCACTTTTGCATGCAGTGCTACATTTATCATTATCAAGGGGGGATCATTTTTACATGCAAGCTATGGCATCACATTTTTGCCTGATAATGAAATTGGGATCATATTTGCATTACAAAAGCAATCACAACAAAATATGCATCCCAGGCAAGAAAGGACCACATAAAAATCCAGTGTAGCAATATATATCTCACTTTGTAATTGATGCTCGAAAGATAAAACCACAGCCATGCACAGGTTATATGGCTTAAAACGGGGATACTAAGGGTGAGGTGATTTTTTACAACTGTATACTATATGTATGAAAGTTTGGGGGGGGGGTTGCTGTTTTCTGCATATTTAGCAACCCTGTTTTATACCCACAACATATCCTCTACATCCCAAGTGTTATGTGTTATCCGTTTAAGTTTGTACCTGCCTGTAACTTTAATCGGTCAAGCTCTGTTTTCAATATGGTGGAGTGTTATATCACTATGACAATGGTACACTATGAAATGTGAGTTGAATGGACATTATGCTATCTCTGAGGAAGACAGGCAGTAGCCAATAAAAACGTTAGGCATTTTTCCAAATTGCTGATGTCAGCAGTCATTGCCAGTGAGTTGTTTGTGCCATACAACCTGTGCATGGCTGTGATTTTATCTTTCAAGCATCAATTAAAAGGTGAGCTATACTTTGCTGCACTGTTTTTATGTGGTTCTTTCTTGACTTGGGTACTTATTTTGTTTTGATTGCTTTAGATTGTGTGATACAGCACCAAAGCTGAGTCCCGGTGCTAGTCCGCTGGTCCTTTGTTGTTGTGTATCATTTTTGCATGCAAATTACACTTATGATTGTCAATGTGATTGTGTTTTTATATTCAATAATATCTTTACTTATAACCTAACAGAGATCAACCCTTTATGATATGTCTGGAACCATTTATTACTTCTACCTGTAAAACTTGTTTTGCAGGTCATCCATGAATCATAAAAACCTGGGACTTTGTTTACAAAGGATGATTGCTTATCCATTTGAATTAGATATTTATAAACATTTATTTTCACTATTTCTTATTCTTGTATATTCTGTATATGCCATCACTAGGGATGTAAGTTTGTCATGGATGAGGCTTTAATGACTCATTGTTTGTTCATGAAATTATTAGTAAACAGTAGTAAATGTTGTGGCACTGTCATCATTGCTGCATTCTGATGACACTAGTGAAAGTCATGGAAGTCCTGAATAAAGATCAAACATCATGGAATCAATGACGTGTATGACTGCCATGACAAACTTACATCCCTAGCCATCACTAATGCATTTTCTCTGATTTTTTGACCTGGAAATATAAGTATTTCACTTTAAGAAATTGCCTATAAATTGTAGCTCAGTACTGTGAAGCTTCACCTTGATAAAGTGTCTTGTTATTGTCATGAAACATCAGTCTGCTGCTGGTCCAGGTGCTCCAGATTTTTGTACTGTTTTCCCTCTTTATACAGTATGTCTCTTTTTGCATATTTAAAAAAAAAATATTTCAAGCACCCTTTTATCAGCCTTCCAGCATATTTCCATTTCAACTAAATGTACCAGATCTCAGTTTGTGTTTGTTTTTTTCAGTTGTTGGATCTTGGGCACCACAGCATTCCCAGTCATGACCCTTTCTAATGTTTTTCTGTTTAATAAAGTCTTCACATCTATATATTCATGTTGACTCATCCCTTAATGTTTCATGGACTAAGCCCTTCTTCAGTGTGGGTAAAATAAAAATTACAATAAATGGATATTGTAATATTGGTCATAATAAAAAAGAATAGTGGGCCCTATTCATGAATGGCTGGGGTGGCTATACACCACGTAAGTAGGGCACATAGCCACTGTGCAGCCACCCATGCCCACTGCACCCACTCTGCTGCATACACCACCTGGATGTGCACCCCCACACACCCGATCCTTTGGCTGATCACGGAGCTCCATGCAGGTGGGCGGGGGTGGTGTGGAGGGTCAAGCCAGCACTCTGCAGCATTTACAACACCACAGAGTGCTGTGCATGGGGGTTCCTGGATTTGCATCTGAGAGGCAGCTGTATACCACTGGGGCTGGCTACGCACCTCCCCGGATGGCTGCCTCCAGACACGGCGGGGGGCATCTACACCCCCCAAAAAATCAACACTTTCTGTCGGGGCATATCTGGAGTCCTGGGTCAGGTGGGTGGGGTGACTGCCTGCAATGGCTCAGTCAGCACTCTGCACACTGGCTAGCAACATGGCACCAGAGGCACATAAGGGATCCACTGAGGGTCTCTGCCTGGGCAGCCGGTTGGCTACCCACCTGATCTGTGCCCTGCATCTGTCTGCCCCCTGCAGACCTGCACACTGGGGGGGGGCACATAAGGGAGCTGGGCAGGGCCCGGTGTATGTGAATGTGGTCCCCATGAGGAACTCCTTTGGGTGCAGAGCTGTGCACTCCTATTTGCACCTCTTGCATGTTTGTACATGAATAGGCCCCAATATTACGAAGTATGTTTGTTTATTTGAAATAGACAGGGAAGACAAGACAGTCTGAAAAGCTATAGACCATTGACAATGGTATGCCGAATACAGTTACTGTATATAAATATTACAGTGTAACATAGAATACACATTTATCATAGACAATAGGTTGGTCTGGATACAACATGGTGAACAAAGAGAGTAACTAACCCTCACCATGAAGAACTAGCTGGTAACTCCAAACAAAGTCAGTGTGGTCATATCATGTGCACGAGAGCAAAGCTCAGGTTCCCTAATGAGGTTACCACACTAATGAGGTGTGGAGTTGCCAGACAGTTCTTTACAGTGAAGGTTTTTATTATATATAATACAGCAGTAAGCCTGTTTCCTAATCAGATCATTTTTTTTATGCCTTTCATTGTGTGGCCTTTAACTAGGAAATGCTTTGTATGGTGTTTTATTGCTACTGAGGTGCCACTGCTCGCAAGATGAACTGTTCTGTATTAATTATCCCACACTCCAATCTCACGGTCTGGTTGGTTGGACCAAGACACTGATCAGGGCAGCTGAGTAGAAAAATATTTCACAATGCAAGCCATGAACTATTCCTTTAAACATTTCAAGCCATGTATTATAATGTTTGAAAAACACCAAGGAAACGGTTATTTTGCGTTTTATAAAAGTAAGTCATTTCAAACTGGGCTACCATAGCAAGAGTGGGATTTAATGGACTATTCCATATACCAACTTTTTAAACTCCCAAATAAGATTAGAGAGCCCAGACTTGATCTTAAGTGTGTATACAGAAGGTAGCCAATTCAATATTTTTGGCTGTTTAAGTGATACCTCGTGCTACCCCCTCACAGTTTTTATCTGGAGTGCTTCAAACTTTAAACCCTCAGCTGATCTAATTCTCCAACTGGTCACTCCTGTTTTCAACAGGTCTGGAATATATACTGACAGTTTTTTTATTTATGCATCTATGCACAAACTTAATTAGGTATAGTTTTAGTTGGTCATTGAGTAATAACTAGGAACGTTGTTAAAAAATGTTGCAATTATGTGCCAAGTGAGATGCACTAAAAATATACTGTATCTGGCCATTATATTGATTATGATGTCTAGCTGTTTTCAAATGACAAACTGCAGCATTACCATATACTGCAGAGTACAGGCTACAATTAAATAACTTTGCAATGTATTCCCAATACATTCCCAGTCCAAAGAGACAATTTGTTTCAAATTGGTCTCTTAGAATTTTCAGTATAAAATATGACTACATTGCTAATGCACTGTATGTAACAAAATGCATGCAAAATGGAGTGTATAGCTCCCTGACATAGCTTATTTAAATCTCACTACTTGTACTGCATGTCAATTCATTTCCAGTTCAAATCACAGCTGGTTTCCAGCCCAATTCAAAATTGCTTAAAGGTAGCCTATACTGTACTAGATCTACATAGTGTAGTATATTAAAGGCTTGACCATAGCAGTGATGATTTTCATTCTGACATCTTGCAATAGGGAGACACCATGTTTGAATAAAGACTCCATTCTGGGTCCAGCTTGTTCAATAGGCTATGGATGCTTAAATCCCACTTAAACTGGGACTCGGGCTGTAGGCCCAAACACTTGTAATTATGGCTTTCCTGAAGAGTATCTCCTGTATAGAAAAAGCATGAGGGAATGTGCACACCAATGTCCTGCAAGTGCTGCCCCAAACCCAGCCTGGCTGCAAATAAAACACATTAGGGGTGCACACACAATCTCCTGCAGTAGAAGCAAGTTCAAACATTTTTTGGTTGATGAAAAGCTTATTACAAAGCACAAGCACAAATACTCACAAAGCTCAATAACAAGAGCAAAGAGAAGCACCCTAATGTTTAATGGGTCCAGGTCATACTGGGTATTCATACTGGGTAGTGAACAGAAAAAGCCCATAAAATCTGTCCCCCCACATCAGCGGGTCTAATTTAATCCTTACTCTGGCAGAAATTTATCTAGTCTTGTTTTAAATATATTTATATTGTGACTCTCTACTATTTCATTTGGAAGACAATTCCAAATTCTGCTAATTTGATGTATAAAGCTTCCTCTTTTGACCACATTCTTTAACTTTATTTGTTGTTTATGTCCCCTTAGTCCCTCTGATTTGTCCTGGATTTGCATAACCATCTCTTCAGATAAATCATCATCTTTCATGATTTTGTGCATCATTAGGAGGTCACTCCGGGCCCTTCTTTGTTCTAAACTATATACTCCCAGTTTTATTAACCTACTATCATAGTCTAACCCCTTCATTCCTCCCATCATTTTAGTGACCTTACACTGAACTCCCTCTACTCTTTCCACTTTACTCCCAAGGTATGGACTCCACAGTGGAGATCCATAATCCAAATAAGGTCTGATAAATGATCTGTATAATGGAAGAAGACAGCTTGAAGATATGTTTATAATTGCTCATTTGATATTATGAATCATATAATTAGTTTTCTGCATTAGTTTAGTGCAGTGTACTTTAAAATTAAGGCCTTGTCTATAAATACCCCCAAATCTTTATCTGACTCTACCTTATTTAAGGCTGTAGCATCAAGAAAATAGTCTTGATTGATATTATTTTTTCTGATACGTAATATTGAGCATTTTTTCTATGCTAAACATAATTCCATTATCCTTTGCCCATTTTCTCACTTTTTCTAAGTCAGCCATGAGTTTAGTTATGTTATCCATTGTGTCTACTGGTCCACCTAAGTTCACGTCATCGGTGTATTTTACTATTTAACTTTCAATATTGTGATGCAAATCACCTATGATAGCATGAACAGTACTGGGCCCAGGACCAAGCCCTGGGGTACCCCACTGGTCACATCACCACTATTTGAGTATAAGCCTTTCACCCTTAACTTTTTGCATTCTTTTATTTAACCAATTCCTGATCCAGGTAACCAACCTAATATATACTATTAATTTAATCATTTTTTCCAATAATAAGCTATGGGGAACCTTAATGAAAGCTTTCTGGAATTCTAAGTAGAGCACATGCACCAGTATGTTATTGTCCATGCTGCTGTTTACCATCTCATTAAAGCACAATTGGTTTGTAATAAATGCTCTATCCTGCTTGAAGCCATGCTGTTTGCTATATTTATAGTTAATGGTCTTTAAATCCTCATCTGCTTTGGTTTTTAGAAAACTTTCTGTCATTTTACAGACCACTGATGTCAAATGAATTGGTCTGTAATTAGATATTATGGCTTTATTACCTTTGTATGGCTGTGGGTGGAGCCTACATCCATCTTGCTGTCTGTAGCTGGAAAAATGGAATACAGTGGAACACATTTTGGAGTTTTCAATGTATCCATCCACACCTACAAATCACTATGTCAGTTGAAATAAAATACTGTTTTCTTTCTGTTTACAATGTTGGAGACAGAACTCCAAGCTGCTTATCAGATGACCATTAGGAAACTGAAACAGCTTGTTAAATATTGGTTGCCTATTAAACTGGAGATTTGTTTATCCCCTTCAAAATGCAACAACTTGCACATTTAAATACATAGCATTCAAACATTTTCTTGCTACTAGCTTCAATTGGGCAGGTATTGTCATTCAAGAAAGATTCATACCTCATATATGTCACCCTTTCCCAGCAATGAATCTAAAAAGATTTACACTGTTTTTTTAACTTCTTAAGACACTATCTGATAAGCACTGTCTCAGACATATGCCAGGTCTTCTCTGAACTATCCAGGCTAAATATATAGAAATCAGTAGGCATTTTATACTATTCTTTTTGGGGAAAAATATATTGAGCTACAGTAAGCACACACACACACACACACACACACACACTGTACACACCATCCTCATGGCCACAACATTCAAAATAAATACTGCAATCTAATATGTTATAAAACAACAAAGAAACTGTTTGTTTATGTCAGTGAACACGTGAAGTTCAGTTTACGGTAGATTTCCTTTAAATGTTTCTTATCCTGTATTTTGTATCCTGGATAACGCATGGGAGATGCTACATCTCATTGTCATAGGGATCTTTATTTTACACATTTTTGCAAAGTATTTACTCAGGATGCCCAGAGTATCTTATTTTCAGTGAGGTCATGATTTTACCATTTTTATAATGTATTTATTCTGGGTAGGCTAGTCCAGATGTAAAATATTGTTTTCAGTGTGTTCTGATTTTACGCCATGCAGCATAATATTGTGTAGATGTAGAGTCCCACTGAAAATAAGATGCCATGTCTTCTGTGAACTATCCAGGCTAACTACGTAGCAATCAGCAGGCATATTCTAGGAAAACACATTGGAAAAATGTGTGAAAGGAAGACCACATTGAAACTGCCTCTCGACAGATCTGCATTATGCAAATTCATTAGAAATAATGAGTAAATGCATCTCAAAAGCTTTCCACAGCCATATCAGCTCTGACCAGAGTTTGTTTAAACAAAGGAACAATAGCTGCCATTGTCTAGTCAAGTGGAACATCTCCCGATGAAAAAGATGCATTAAACAGAAATGCTAGTGGTGCAGCTATATAGTACCATAATCAAACTCAGAAAAAAGGCTGCACTAGGTGAGGTGGTGCTCCATTGTAGTCAGAAATTCAATTACATAGAACATGGGCACTCACCAACCAAAATAGACATCATACTGGCTCCACGCTGATTCCATTAAAAGCAGTTTGTATTCCAAAACACACATACTGCACACCTGACATGTTTCGGACAAGGTCCTTTCTCAAAAGCTGATGTAGTAACAGACAAACAAACTTATATATAAAACATGTAATTATGTCACCATGATGTCACTTATAATTAAGCAGATCAAGCAAGTTGCATTAAAGGGACACTGTCAGCCCTTTTTGTATCATATTATTTCAAATTGAAAACCCACATTTTATGATTACTTACCTGCTCTAAAACTCATTGGTGTTGCTTGGGGTTTAACCTGCCTCATTTCATAGTAGAACTGAAATGCATGTTGATTTTATAATTATACCGAACCTTGTTTTGTTTCAAATCATTGATCTTCTCTTATTGCTCACTTCCTGAACATTAGGAACACTCCCAAGCAGTGCAGCCACTCATTATGCAATAGTCTCCTCTGCTCCACTGCATCTTGAGTGGCTAGACTTTGTTGGGGGTGTTCCCAAGTCTAGGAAAGATGCAGTGGGAGTTGATTAAGGAATGTAAACAAACACATTTTGGTGTGGTAAAACCAGTATGGTGGACAGTCTGTTTTACACTTTTAAAAAGAAAAAAGAAATCCGAATCAAACTTCCAGCCATTTCAGCATATTCTACAGAATGCAAACAATCTTAAAATACTTTTTTTTAAACTAGGGACAGTTTGGGGCCTAAACTGGTTGACAGTGTCCCTTTAAACACATATCCCACTGTGATTGGAGTAGGTGTAATTGAGAGCCCAACCATCTAAATAGCAAAAGATAGAATGTGGGGGACAGGGCAGAAGGGAAGGGAGATAAAATAGAAAGATAAATATTAAAACACCTCAGTGCTACTTAAATACTTAACAATTCCAAAGTTACATATATAAAAACAGAAATAATTTATCTCCTTTTTCTCAAAAAAGGTTTAAGAGCGAAGCCAGTATTCAGGCCTGGAAACTGATTTGCCTTGAGATTGATAATCCAAAAGGCTTCTCTCTGTAAAACTAAGTCATTATAATTTCCACCTCTAGGGTGTGGTTTTACTCTATCTATAGCCATTAATCTGAAAGTATGTACAGTATCCTCAGTATTATGTTTAATATGGTTTGCTGTGGCATATGTAATGTCCTCATTATGTATTGCCCTGATATGTTTACTGATCCTGACTTTAAAATTTCTAGTTGTCTTGCCAACATAGAAAGCGATGCAACTATAGGTGTCTAACTAAATAACACCGTTAGAATCACACATTGTAATCTGTCTTATGTCAAAATCTTTAGTGGAGTTAATACTTGTGAATTTTTTGACTGTTTCCACAAATTTGTAAAAGGAGCATGTTTTACATGGGTAACAGCCCTGTGCTCCATGTGCAAGCCATGTTTCATTGATGGTTTCCCTGCAGTGGCTATGCGTCAGCATATCACCAAAAGTGGTGGCTTTTCTAAATGACAACACTGTAATTCTCTGAGAAATCTGGGATGTAATAAATCTGGTCCTGCTGATTTATTAACCTTAAGTTTTTTTAATAAGTTGGCTAACTCTTGTGGATTAATCTCAATGATTAGGTTTGAATACTTATTACCTTCTGTAGTATTATTTTCCATCTTATCTTGATTAAATACAGAACAGAAATAGGTGTTAAATGCTCTAGCCATGTTTACAGGATCCTTAATTTCCTGACCGTCATGTATTAATGGCCCTACTTGGGAGTTATTGCTCTTAATTGGGCCAATGCACCAAGGTGTGGAGTGGCTACGCACCGCAGATCGGCAGCAGATAGCCACTCTGCACCTATTGTGCCCCCACACAGTATGCACTAACAGGGGGTGCATAACCCCTACATGCTCAATCCCACGGCCGCACGGACTGCAACATGCAACATGCTGGAGGTGGGTGGGGGCTGTTCCAGCATTACGTGCCATGCACAAAGGCACCTACTGCTGCCCATGGGGGGGTGGAGAAGGGCACCTGTTATGCTAAGTGGGACCCTTCCATAATGCACTGCGTGCCCCACTGGTCTACACCCACCGATCATGGTGGCAACAGGGCCCAACCACCAGAGCTGCCCTGCCCATCAGGCTGATGGGCAGGGCTGGGGTGGCTGCTTGCCTGAGAGCCCATCCATGTGGGTGGCATGTCCATGCACATAGTCACCCATCCCCTGGGTGCTGACCAGCCCCTTCCCCACCTCAGGGCTGCCCCACATGTTCAGTGCCAGGCACACCTCACACATGTCTGCCTCTAGCCCCCATAGGCAGTGCAGTCCCCTGAGACATATGCCCCATCCCCTGAGCATCAATGCCCCCACCCCCACATGGACAGCTGAGCCCTGCCCTCCCTGACCCATACTGTACCCATCACCATAGGCGCTGTACCCCCCCATGCCTGGTCAGGACAGACCGTCCCAGAACAGCCCTGCCTGCCTACCCCTGGATCCCTGATCCATCCCCCCAGTGACATCACTGTTGTGCAGTTGACCCCACCTGCCATAACACTGCCCTCCACACCCAATTCTGGATTGTCAGTGCCATGGCTGCAGACAGCTGGCGGCACCACCATCACCTCACCTCCATGGCCACCTGCCATCTGATCGCTGTTGGAAACAGGTGTTCACCTCTGCTGTCCTTGGGGTACTGGATTTGGGATGTATGGCTGGGGTGGGTCAGCAGGTGTGGTGCCACATAGGGCAGGGTAGCCATGTGTGTGGTGGGGTGGTGCCATGTAATCTGACACTGGGGCCCTGGCATGGATGTGGTGGTGGGGGGGTTGTTATGGAGGACTACAGGGAGTGGCAATACTGGTGTGTGTGTGGTGGAAGGGGGACTTCCAAGGGCCACCACCATAGGGTCATAGCTGTGTGGGTCTGGGTGCCTACAGTGCCTATTCATGCACCTGGACCCATGCATTCTTGCACTAGGGATCCATGTTGGGAACCAGGTGGGCATTCAATTGGATGCCTGCCTGGGTGCACATCTCCACCCCCAGCCACCCTATGGAGTCCTGCACGCTGGGGGGGCAGAGCCATGGACAGATGGTGGCCATTGCTGAATATGGCCAGTGTGCACCTGTCTGCAGGTGAGAAGCTATATGGGCAGGATATGCACCTCCGGTGTGTATTTCCTGCCCGATAATGTATAGGCCCCAATATTATTAACACAGGCATAAAAACTTTTACCATTTTCATTTCTGTGTAATATATTTATTTCAAGTTTATTCTTTTCCTGCCTAATCATTTTCTTTAACTCTCCTAGCTCCCTTTTATATGCCATCACTGTAGCCTCATTTGTATTCATCTTCATTAGATCCAAAGCTTTCTTTTTGTATTGCATTGCCTAACAACTTTCCTGGTACACCGCATTGGTTTCTTTCCTCTATTGTTATACATCTACTTGCTGGGCACAAATTTTCCCTCTATATGCAATAATTTTGTTTTGAAGGTATTCCACATTTCCTCAACAATTAAATATAGGGATAATCACAGCCTCCTTCCAATCACTGAGGAATTCTCCTGATTCAAGAGACCAATTAAATAAAACTGTAAGGCGTCAACAGTAGTGTTCAGTGTCATGTTGTGTCTTATCAAGTCATGTCAATCAGCACCTTTTGACATGAACTGGCAATAATGGACATCCATCACTGCTTATTTCTAACTTGCTATGTGTTTCCTATCATTATATTTAGTCATCACTCAGGGCATTGTGACAATGGTGTCACAGCATGACTAGTAGTAGTAGTTTTATTTACAAAGAGGAAATAGCAAAATAACACCCCAATACATAATAACTAACAAAAAATATAGTAATATGAAGTAACCCTCACAAACAAATATAAAAAACTAAAAATGGGATTGAATACCAGATAAAAAAAACATTACTCATAAATAATTCAAACACCAAATGCCTGAGCAAATAAAAATGTTTTAAGTCTAGACTAGACTTAAAAGTCCAAGACTAGATAAGAAGGACATGACACTGTGCACCACTTTACATATTACAGGGGCAGCATATCTCAATTATCTACAACTTGTTTCATCTAAGGCCCCTGCCTTTGAATAGCTCAGAGCGAGTAGCTACCTTAGGATGTCCTTTTCATCAATTTTTCTAAATGCGAATATGGGTTCATTTTTTCCATTGCATAGTTGAAGCACAAGGGTATACAGCTGAATATGAACCTCAATTCCTGGAGGTTGATCAGCAAAGATATCTATCGATCTATCTATCTAGATGTATGGATATGGATATAAATGTGGATATAGATATAGATATATGAATACATACACACACACACACACACACACACACAGTCTGTAAGGACACCTTCTGGAGACTAAGGTGCTGCTCCACTTGTACGCTTCTTTCTGGGTTAAGGGCAGAGGTTGCTGGGTTCTGAGCTAAGCTGGCAAAGGTGCAGAGAACCCTCTACCCCACCCTGGATCTACCAAGTCTGATACTGCTCCCTCAGAGGATGCCTAGGCAGATGCAGAGATGTTGGACCTTGTTGGGCTCCAGGAATGTGGGGGTAGTGAGGAGGGTACACACTCCAGCCTGTACCACTGTACTGTCCTCTGCTGTACTGGCAGGACAGGGCAGCTGGGAGGAGTCACCCATAGCAGTGGGAAGGTAGGAAGTGAGGGTCCTCAGAAGGGGAGGAACCAAGTAGATAGGAGGAGATCCCCAGCCTAGGAAGAAGCAGCTGCCAGTGGGGAATTATATTGTGAGGAGGATAAACATGGGAACAGGGGAGGAAGGGAGAGGGAGGTGAAGTGCCTGAGAGGTGCTTCAGCTTGCAAGTATGAAGAGTGGACCCAGAGGATTGCTAGGGCAACAGGAGATGGGATAGAGTGAGATGTCATTGTCCACCTGAAGACAAATGACTTTGTAAGGGACAGGGTACGGGTAATGCAGGAAAATTCAAGGAGCATGGGAGGGTCCTCAATCAGGTGGCATGCATGGTTGCTTTTGCTGAGGTGTTATCTGTGTATGACCAGGGAGACGAAAGGATACTCCATACCAGGGCTTTTAATAATTGGTTTAAGGCATGGTGCATGGAGGCGGGCTTTGGCTACATTGGTTACTGGGGCCAGTGTGAGAGGATATGGGCCTGTATATAGCATGCAGCCAACATCCTTCTGGGATAGGGACCACAATCCTTAGTGAGAAGTTTAAATGTTACTTGGATGAGCATTTGAACTCACCAGGAGGAGGTAGTAAAACCAAGTGAGGCAACAATTGCCCCCCCAGGTGATGAAGCAGCAGGAAGGGAGGGTCTGAAGAGTCTAAACTCCCTATGGCAGGAGTGCAACAAGACAGGGGTGGGAACAAGGCAGAGGATAAAGGGGTATAAACCAGAAAAGTGAGAATAGAGGAATAATGTGATGAGGTAACATAAAACATACAAAGGAAAGATGAGGGTCAGAGGGACTGTCAGGGAACAGCACAGACAGGAGGGGGCAGCATGGAGCAGGTAGAGAGGGAATAAGGTATGGAAAACCATGTGCACCAATGCAAGGAATCTGAAAAATACAATTCCAGACCTGGAGGCCACTGTAACAGAAGCTAGTCTGGATTTTGTGGCAATAAGAGTCGTGGTGCATTGACAGCCACAATTGGGACATGGTGATACCAGGATACTTTCTGTTCAGGAGAGATACAGAGGGAAAGAGGAGCTGTACTATTTGTGATGGAGGGAATCAAGGCCACAGAAGTACAGACACCTAGAGGAAAAGAAAGGGCTGGAGGTGCTGTGGGTTATCCTGGAGACAGGCAGTGGGGCCACTATCTATACGGGTGATTTATAGGCCTCCAACACAGGGAAAGGAATTGGATGAGACACATGGGGAAGCCATCATAAGGATGAAGTGAAGGAAAGGTGCTGCTAGTTGCTGACTTCAATCTGCCAGATGTGAATTGGAGCCTTTCAACTGCAGTGTGGTTTAACAATAGGGCAGGAACAGAGGCAAACCACACAAGGATGGGTGACTGCCTGAGAATCTGCCTCATTGTGGGGATTGCCAGGGAGGTGTAGAGGTACAGTGGGGAAAAATAAGGGAGGGCATAATTAAGGCAAACAGCCTCTGTGTGAAGGGAGTAAAAGCAGAAGGAAAAAGAGACTGCTATAATTTTCTAGGGAAGTGGCCAAGGTGGTGAAGGAACAAAAAGGTGGCATTCAGGTGGTATAAGGAAAGGTAGAGGGAGGAAGACAGGGAGGTGTACCATGTAAAACAAAGGGAAGCAGAAATGGCAGAGAGGGCAACAAAGGCACAGACAGAGGAAATGATAGCCAAAGGGGTAGTTAAAGGTGATAATACTTTCTTCAGTTCCATAAGTGAGAAGAGGAAAGCAAGGGGATGGATAGTGAGGATAAGGAGGGTGGTGGGAGGACCATGCAGAAGAAAACCAAGAAAAAGAAGACATCCTGAATAGGTACTTCCACTCAGTCTTCACAGTGGAGGGAAGAGGGCACAGTTTGCAGGAACAAATTGGGGGAGTGGTGGACTCAAGTCCACTTGCAGAGGAAAGGGTCATGAAGGGACTTGCAGCCCTAAAGGTGGAAAAGGCTGTGGGACCAGATGGGATACACCCAAGGTTAAATCTGAGAGGTGCTGGCTGCCCCACTGAGGGCTTTATTCAATAGTTCACTAGAAACAGGCACTCCAAAGGACTGGAGGAGAGAAGACGTGGTCCCTCTACATATATACATAAAAGTGGAAGTAGCAAGGAGGCTAGTAACTATACACCTGTCATTCTCACCTCAGTCGTGGGAAAATTAATGGAAACCCTATTAAGGGAAGGTTAGTAGAATATATTGAATCCAATGGGCTGCCTGACCACAAGCAGCAAGGAGTCATGGGGATGTAATTCTAGTTGAATATGATTGATTTCTTTGACTGGGTGACCAGAGGAATAGATCAGGGGAGGGCAGTGGACCTGGCTAGTCTGGACTTTAGCAAAACTTTCAACACTGTGCCACACAGGAGACTGATAAGGAAATTGTGCAGCAAAGTGGTGAATTAGATCAAAAACTGGTTAACCAATAGGTGACAGAGGGTGGTGGTTAATGGCACTCACTGTAATGATGGAAGCGAGGCCAGCAGCATGCCACAGGGCTCAGTACTAGGACTGGTCCTCTTCAATGTCTTCATAAGTGACATTGCAGAAGAACTGGAAGAGAAAGTATGCCTTTTTGAAGATGACACCAAAGTCTGTAACAGGGTGGACATTCATGATGGGGTGGAGAGAATGAGTAGGAATCTTGTGAAACTTGAGGAGTGGTCAAGTGCATGGCAGTTGGGGTTCAATGCCAAAAAGTGCAAAATCATGCACATAGGGCATATGACTCTATCTCAAGATGTACACCCTGGAAGAGAGGAGAGCAAGAAGGGACATGACAGAGACCTGCATGAACCTCACAGGGTGAACAGGGTGCAGGAGGATAGTCTCTTTCAAATAAGAAAGAGCACCAGGACCAGAGGGCATGACATGAAGCTGAGGGGGGTGTTGAGAGGGGACACAATGAAGTACTACTTCACTGAAAGAGTGGTATATGCCTGCAACAGATTGCTGTCAGAAGTAGTGGAGGTGAAGACAGACATAGTGGAATATTAGTAAACAGGCAGGGAGCATATCACATTACGATGTCAAAATTTCGATATCAAAATCCAGTACAGTAAAAACCTTGAAGCTGTTGCTGTACTGGACCTGATAACAACATTTCTCTGATTTCAAGTTCTCACCCCCCTTGAATAAACTGCAACCTGGAGTTTGTTATCTTTAAGAAGTGGGTGCAGGGGGGCTATGCCCCCTGCATAAAAACACACTCAATATTGCCTGTTAACATTGTGTCCATCATGGAGCTGCATTTCAACAACTTTGTTGTCAATGCAGCTTGGTGGAACTGGCAGGAAGAAGGGAGAGTCACTGGAGACTAGTTAGGGTCTACAGAGACAGATTAGGCAGGGATCATCTGGGCAGACTGGGTGGGCCAAACAGACTTTTTCTGCCAATGAATTCTATAGAGAGAGAGAGAGAGAGAGAGAGAGAGAGATAGATAGATAGATAGATAGATAGACAGACAGACAGACAGACTAGATAGATAGATAGATAGATAGATAGATAGATAGATAGATAGATAGATAGATAGATAGATAGATAGGTAATACATACAAAGAAATATCTCTCTCTTTCTAGATATATATTTTATATATATATATATATATATATATATATTTATGCAATGGGAAAGATAATGCAAACTGGCAAATAAACGCATTTCTTTGCAGTGATTATGCATCTGGAGTGTAAAAAATTCATTAATTTACACTCCAGGCACGTAATCAGCATTTATTTCCACTGCAGCCATATCATAAAGAATACTGAGAGCAGCACAAGGCTAAGGCAAAGCTCATATATAGCCAGACCTAGCTTGTAAAGTCTGTTTTATATGCACAAGCTTTCCCTTCATCTCACACACTCAGCTATACCCAGTGAGCATTTGAATCCAGTAAAACCTAAAAATAGTAAAAAAAAAAATACCAAATTTATAGGTAGAAACAACTCCAGTCTCATCATGGTAAAAAGTGAAGTAGCTGCCAAGTTGTGCTAATTCTTCGACATTCATATGGAGGTTTTGTTTTCTGAGTCAACTGTGACACAGAAAATCAGTAGTTTGTCCATCCAGAAGTTTGCCCATTTCATAAATGAAATATGGCATGGGCTGTGTGAAAATAAACTATTTATATTTTGCTTCTGGGTTTGATCTCTATAGACCTCACACATGGCGTTGCCACTCACAAGGTCAATAGTGGTCAAAACCAGAAGCAAATAATAAATAATTTATTTTCACACAGCCCATGCCATGCCCCCAATATATAAAACTCTTCTTACTGTGAGCTATACCCTCAAGTCATTCTGTGTCCTTCCTGTGACATCCAGGGGCAGGGCTCGTGTAGCAGTAGGATTGCCGCTTGCAGTGCCAATAAACCAGGTTCAGTAATGAGCCCAGAGCATCAGAGAATCAGGCAGAAGAAGGAGGACTGAATATCCAATGGACAGCTCTCTTCCTCTGGGGTGGGTGGGTTGCAGCAACTTGCAATAGTCCAATTCCTAATGATGGCTGTGGGTTGGTGTGCCTGGGTTTGGAGTAGGCTGCCAGATTGCTGAAATGGTGGGCATCAGCGTGTCAGGTATGGGAGCTGTTATCCATGGTCCAGCACCCCTGATTGTACCCCCACCTCGCAGACAACAACATATATGTAGGTATATGTACTAACTTTAGGGCGAAGACATTTATCATATAAGCATAAGTGTCAGGATCTGTGTTCTACTAATGCATATTATGCTCTGTTATGTTTTACTGATATATTTTAGCTATGAGAGATGCTTTTTACTCTGTTATTACTATATTCCCTATAAGTAAGGCAGCAGTGTCATCTTTAGTGATTGTGCACCATTACAAGTGCAACTTTCCTTGGGATAATAAGTGGTTCCATTATAATGTGTTATTTTCTGCAAGCTATGCAACGTCTTGTACTAGTTAGGATAGTTACTCAGGCCACCTGTTTTTGTCCAATTATGTACATTTTATGTATCTTCTTTAGCGATTACTATAGTGATTATCAGGGTATAAGACCCTCTGTATCATGTAGCTTCTCTGAGAAGAGAGACTGTGTTACCTACGTAAGGAAAACTGGTAGTCTTCCAGAGATTACTTTGTTGGTAGTAAGCCTGTATTATTGATCTGTAATAAATTCCATTTATTACATGAGTACCACTTGTCTGTTGTCTCTTCCTTTTGTGCTGTTCCACCAAGAACCTGAGAAGGTAATTTATTGCCAAGTTACATTTGGTGACCATGTGCAGGTTGGAAAGAACAAAAGAAGATTCACATTCAATTTATTTTGAATGTTGAGTAGTGTAGTATGATGTTCGCCTACTTGGACCTTCTCGCGCTTACTGTGGTAGCAGTTGTGGCGGACTCATACCATCTTGGTCTTGGGCATGGCAGACCCACACCAGACCCCCTTACACTCCCTCTGTGAGTGACAGTGTACCACCTTGGCATCACCATTCACCCACCGGGGACCTGAAAGTGGTTGGTGACAGCGCCAAAGCATTTTGACCAGTTTTCCAACTACTTATTTGTTTGTTTGCATACCTCTTCTTTGTTATGTCTGACTTGTGCACAGAACGGAGACTCGATGTCTTGATCTACCTCACATCCAATGGCAGATGGACAGATTTCTTGCTGGATGCAAAAGCTGCTGAAAAACTATTGCTGCTAATATTTGACCAATACCTACAGTCCAAACAAATAGCCAAGAAATTTAACCTTAACGGTCTCTTGGTTGTGGCTCTATATGTCGCTGTTGAGGGTCTCACAGCGAGGTGTGCTTCCCTTGAGTTGCAAAATGCATCTCTAAAAAAAGAGATGGGCTTTCAGACATCAGAGTTACAGAAAAAGGAACAGAAACTAACGGAGGAGACACAGTCATTCTGTGATGCTAATTCCAGACTGCTGCACTGTACTGCTCAAGATACTGAGTGAGAGATATGTTTATTAAGATATGATTGTGAAAAGTTGAAATGTGATAAGAAACAGCATATCTGAATGATATTTTGAGTGATACGAATGAAGATTTGAGAGAGGTGAATGCGAGTTGAAAGAGGATTACAAGCATGTGAGTTGTGAGTTGAATAAAGAGCTTGGGGAAAATGTCAACTTGGGCACTGCATATAGAGTGTTACAGACAGAGGTTGAGAGAGGTATTAAGCAGGGCACTGCAAAAGTCTGTCACAAGAAATGTAGACAAAAGATAGCAAAATTGCGCCATCAATGGGAGGTTCTTGCCTTCCATGTTAAGGCTATGAACAGGTTTCAGTATACTCTCATTGAGATTGCGTCATCCGGCAATGACAACTCTGACTTTGATGATGAGGCATGCCACATCACATGCAAGTCCAACCCCTGTGGTGGAGCAACTTCTGGCGGCCAGCCACAAGATGGCACCAACGTCAGCACGCTGCATCGCCACGTCTACACAAAAATGGCAGCCCCCATGACACAAGCGGAAGGCCTGTATTCTGTGGTGTGCCTCCACTCTCTCTTCTCACCAGGGGAGATGAGATGGAGTTCTGCAGCATGATTAACAATGCGATTAGTAGGATTACTCTCCCAGAGGACCAAAAGAAGGCCATCCAGGACCAAATTGACAAAATGCTAAAAGATTCTGTTAATCAGGATCACACTTACAAGGCAATCGCTGATGCGGCAGCAGAAGCTGCACTTCACAGAGTTTGGGAACTTAATGAATTGAAAGCAACTATGCATACTTCCAATCCCCTACAAGTCTCTCACTGTCCAGCAAATTGCACAGAGCATCGGACAGATGGGCCAAACTGACAGTCTCAGTTATCACTTGGAGAAAGTGCACTCCCTTTGCGAGAAGCTCTCTCTCCAACCCGAGTATTATCACCTTTAACTACCGTCTGGGCCAAGCACTCAGAGACAGTATGTAACTCCGACACCCTCGCTTTTGACAACATTTCAGCGGCCCTTATATCCACCAATTCTCCGGGTGTCATAGGAACTTGCTTGGCCTACAAGTGTAAGCAAGCCACAAAAAGAAAGCCCTGCAGCCTACCATCAACACTTATGGCTCGCATACAGCACTGGCAAAGGCCTCGCAAATGAAGATACAGACAGAGACCAAATTGAGTACAAGGATTTGTACATCCAGAATATGACACTGGCCTTGCGTGAAAATGTCGAGTTTAATGATTAACTGAGTACCTATACGTTTGCGGCTATCCTCACTAAAATGGAGCGTGCCTATCAGGTCTACCTCCATACCCTTACTTCCGGAAAATCCAACAAGACGGATGCAGTACAGGTGGCTGCAGTACAGCCTGCCCCTGATGCTCCTACCAATTATACAATAGAGGGAAATAACCAAACAAATGACGCCCCTTCTAACGACAAGCAGTCGCACGGGGGGACCGGAACTATAGAAACAACAGGAACAGAGACAGAGGCAATTGGAAAAATCCAAATGCCCAACAGTATAGCCAGAACTGTAATGGTCCCAGCTATCGACAGATCAAAGATGAAAACTAGACCCCCTGCAAGATGTTGGAGGAGATCCGTGCCAAGAGGGAAGCTAAAGCTACACGAACTATAGAGGCCCTAGCCCCAACCACTGAACGGACAGGCAGCTGAGGAAATCCTTTCCTGATCCCAGCTGGTGAATGCTCAAAAAGCCAAGGGAATCCTTTTGTTGCACTGGTTACTAGCCAGGTCAATGCGACATCCAAGGAGGAACCACCTGTACAGGCCATCGCAGAACCTGTGATGTCACAAGCACACTTGTACCCATTGCAATACATACAGGAGGCCTTGAAAGATCCTGCAGGCCATCAATTTCAGGATCAGGATGATGATACTGATTCTGAGAATACCGATTGACAATTACAGGCCCCAGTCCAGATTGTGAGTGATTTGACTGTCGACACAAACAGACGGTCTTGTGTAAAGGCCATGGTCGGGGGCCGCCAACTTACCATGCTTCTGGGTAACAGAGCAGCCATGTCAGTCCTTCATGATGAAGACTCAGTCTCATCTGACTGTTCTACCAGCTGAAAGACCAGTGCACAGGGTGTAGACGGTACCCAGCTACACACCTACTGATCTATTCCTCTACCTGTGGTGGTATGTCACCTCAGGATTGATTTTGCTTTTCTCCAAATGATTCTATGTCATCCCCCCAGCATCCTGGGAATTGACTTCCTATCATTACATGGCTGTGTAGTGGATCTGGCCAATAGGCTACTCCTTCAGATCAAAGGACAATGTCATGCTGTCACCATCTCAGACTCACACATGGTGGCAGCCATCTCCCATAATAACAAGGACTATGATGTCATGGCTTTGCTCAAAAGTCATGATCTGTTTTCTGAGCTGGCACCCCTGCTGCAAAAACACCTTGACGTGTTTGCCACCAACAAGCATGACCATGGTAGAATGCACACTACCTTTGAAATAACAGGGCCTAACCCTGTGAGGCAGAAGCAGTACCCATTCCCTGCTGAAGTCTTGCCATCATTGAGGGAGACCATCCAATCATGCTTCAACAAGGAGTGATTAGGACCTGTGTCTCCACTGTTAATTCACCCATTTTGCCTGTGAAAAAGCCAGATGAAGCTTGGAGACTCACAACTGATTACAGGAAACTTAATCAAGTTACTCCTAGCAGTGCCCCAACAGTAGCATCAGCACCTGATGTACTCAAGCTGTTGACAGCTGACAAAAAGTGGTTCACAGCTCTTGACATCTCTAGCAGGTTCTGGTCACTCCCATTAGCACAGGAAATTCAATACAAATTTGCTTTCACCTTTGATGGATGTCAGTACACCTGGACCTGCCTTCCCCAGGGCTTTCACAACAGCCCTTCCCTCTTCCATCTTCACATGATGGATGCAGGGGTTCTTCACACCCCAGTGTCTCCTGCAGTATGTGGATAACTTGCTCCTAGCAACTACCATGAAAGAAGATAATTTGACCCTTCTAGACGAACTTCTGTCTCTCTTCAAGACAGCAGGCCTCAAGTGCAACCACTCTGAGGTACAACTGTGTGAAAAAGAGGTCATCTTCCTTGGCCTATGCATTACAGACCAAGGCAGAAGCCCAGCTGTCAAGAAGATCCAGGGCTTACAAGATCTGCCACTTACTACTAGCATGGCAACACTCTCAGATGCTTTTTAGCAATAGTAAACTACTCCAGGGACTTTATCCCTGATTTTGCCTTGAAGGCCACTCCCTTTTATGAACTTCTGAAAAAGGATGTCCCACAGCTCAAGCAGGCCCTAGCCTCAGCCCCAGCACTGGTCAATCCTAACCCACACCTTCCATTCCATTTGGAAACTACCACATCTGATTTGACCATGTCTGCAGTGCTGGCACAAAAGTACAATGGGTAATTCAGGCCCATTGCCTATGCTTCTCAGATGCTGTCCCCAGTACAGAGAAAGTATAGTATCTGTGAAAGAACACTTTTGGCCACCTACTGTGCTGTCAAACAATTTATAGTATATGGTTAGGGATTGTTGTGGATGGAAAACGATGGTTTCCAAATCCTGTTGTAGGACAGTTCAAAGGTCAAAAAAGTTGTTGTACTATCGTTCTGACGTCACATCGATAGTACAACAACTTTGGCCCCTTGAGCTCCTACCCGATTGGTGGAAACAGGCAGTGCTTTTAAAAATGCATTCTGAAATGGCGTATCCATTTAGCGAGGAGGGCGGGCGAGCGAACAGTTTGGACACCGGCTGTCATTATCGGCTCCGTGTCCAAACTATCAATTTACATTTTTTGTTTTGATTTTTTAATCTCTGGCACAGTTACCGTAACAATGGAGTGGGACCGCAGCAAGGAGTAGCACTATATTTCGGGACGTGGCCGAAACAGAGCATAACCATAGTGAGGAGGATTGGTATCTTGTGGGCTGGGACTTGAGCGAGGACCAGTACAGGAGTGTCAATGCAAGTTATGGACCTTGTGTTCATTTTGGGGAAACCATATACTATAAAAAACAGTGGATGGTTGACCATCCACAACTAAGTCTGTGTTTCCATCTCGGGAGTTGATGATGCCATGGAGACCTCTCGAGCTTCGCTCTCGAGGTCTCTATGACATCATCAACTCCCTCGATGGAAACACAGCCTTGTTGTGGATAGTCAGCCATCCACTATTCTATATATGTACGTCATTGGGTATGCACCTATTGTTTTGCATACCTGTTACACCCCAACTAATTTTTTGCTTTCAGACAGAGTAAAAGATGATTCAGTTTCCAACACCAGACTCACCCACTGGTCTTTGCTTTTGCAGGACAGAGACATCAAAGTACTGCCTGCAAAAATGCCATCCATCCTGGCTCATGGCCTACTCTACACAGGTAAGCCCCATGACTATGCACTCCAACCTCCTGACTTACCTGAGCTGGGACCATTCTTACCAGCTACACCAGAGGTTTTAGAAGATATCAGCATGTATCATGTCTTTACAGATGGATATTTCTCCTATGTAGATGGAGAACAGGTAGCATGATTTGGGGTGCTCATATTAGATAAAGATGGTGATCTCAGGTGCATTTCAAGGAAGTGCACTGTCATCTCCTCACAGTATGCCAAATTGGCAGCTGTGGCCTGTGCTCTAGAAGTTATGCTCCATGGTGACAAGGATGTCATCATCTTTGCAGACTCCAATTGGGTCTGGTCCTCCCTTACTGAATTTCTACCATTCTGAGAGAAAAACAACTTCACATTCTCTAATGGCACACATGTCAAGTGTAGGGATCTGTTTGTGTATATACACACCCTGACATAACAGTTCACTCACAAACTGTACATTCAAAATGTAAAGGCTCAGTGTAAATCTGACCCTTACCATGAATTCAATGACTGAGAAGACTCGCTTGCCAAAGCTGGCACTCAAGGGTTGGGGGAGAGGTAGGGTCAATGACTCACCCAGTAACTGTGGCAACTATTTTCTTAGCTATCAACACCAGGCAGAAACTGCAACCAGAACCTCCACTGGATCTTTCTGCTGCACAGAAATCTGACCCAGAACTAAAATGTATTCATATTCTTGGACAAAGGAATTGAACATGAACTATCTACTGGTAGTCCATACAAGAAACACTCTGACAACACACACCTGTCTAGTGATCAGAAACTCATCTGGTATTGAAAGGAAGATACAAGTGTTAAATTGTGGGTTGCACCACAACTTTTGTGAAATTCATTCAAATTCATTCATATGATTAATGGCACCCCCATTGGCGGACACCAGGGGGTAGATGATACTATCTAGAGACTTAAAACCATTGTCTGGTGGTCTGTTATGACCAAGGATGAAGAGCACTATGTGGACAACTGCATAGTGTGTGCCCAGAACAATTCAATTTTGGTGTTAAGAAATGCCAAGCTATTGCCACAAAGGCAATCTGGACCATGGAATGTGATACAAATCAATTTCATTGGCCCCTTGACTAACTCAAGTAAGAAAAGCAAGTATGCACTTGTCACAGATTAGTATTCTAAATGGGTGGAGGCATTCTCCACTAAGAATGACACGGCAAAGACATCTGTTAAGATCCTGGTAGATCAATTGTTCTCTAGGTAGAGCCTACCCCTTAAGGTAGACTCAGACCAGGGAACCAGTTTTACAGCTGAGCTGATGAAGCAGACACTCCAAATGTTTAGAGTAGATCAAAAATGTCATATCCTACACTATCCTCAATCCTCAGGCCAGGTAGAAAGAGCAAACAGATGAATCAAACAGATGTTATGCAAATTTATCAATGACAATCCCAAGAACTGGGATTCCCTCTTGTCACTACTGCTGATGGCAATCAGGGGCACTCCTGCAGCAACTACTCAGTGCACACCATATGAGGTTAAGACTGGTAGAGCCATGAGATTACCTGAGCACCTGTTAATTGACCTCCACACCCCTACCACAGATAGGGTAACTGTGGACAAATATGTTGAAAAACTTCATGATGACATTATGAAGATACACCTGTTTGCTGCCAATCATATGGGTAAAGCTCAACAACAAGCTAAAGCTCATTTTGATAAGCATGTCAAAGAGGTCAACTGGCAAGTTGGAGACCAAGTAATGCTCCTCCAATACAGACAACCAGCTCATTCTTTTGTCAGCAAATGGGAAGGCCCATATCCCATTGTCAACAAACTCAGTCCTACTGTCTATCAGGTCAGAGTTCAACAGCAAAAACAGACCATCGACAAGTGGTTCCATGCTAATCAGCTCAAGTTGTATAAAGGTGACTAATTACTTTTCCTAGCCCACATAGGGTGGAATAGTACCCCTCACTTAACAGTCCTTTCCTGTTTCTTTCAGATACACTGGCAAGATGGCTATCTTGTATCTCCTCATCTTGGTGGACTACTTTCTTTGACTGACTCTCAAGACAAATCTCTATCGACTGCACACAAACAACGTATAGCATATTTGCTTAACAAACTTGGACATTCAGCTAGAGATGCACCCATCTCCAGCCCACAGGGAGTTCACATTGATGTCCCCAACAAAAATGATTAGTGTATAGGAAGGCTCAGATGCCTATCTTAATGCCATGGTTGTTGCCCCAGACAAATCTGCATTGCAGATACAATGGGAAACTGATTTTAATGGTTACACACTTCCTGTATCTCATTTCTCTAAAGGTACTTTTCAAGAATGGCCCAACACAGGAATTGCATCAAACAGTACACTCTCTATTTGACAAACTTCTTCTAGACATACTGGTCTTTATAACTTGACTGCCTTAATAGATTCCACCTTTTGTGACCGCCTCAACTCTGAGGAATCACATGCCTTCTGTTTCCATAACTATGTGGCTTCTGAAGCTATGTTCCTTTCTGTAGTCTCACCCACCGAAGAACAACTGACTGAATGCCCTCCCTAGGAGCCAGATCCTCCTAGTGGTTTGACTGCCACTTCCCTTCCAGGAGCTTTGATTAATAATGTACAATTCATGCATTTCCCAGTTATTTTCAATCTTACACATTGGAATATGGCTATGTTCGGTCTCTGTCACACACCAACACTCCTAAATGTTTCAGTATGATGCTTCTAGATATTGTAGCTGCATACCAAACATGCACAAATGATCCAGTTAGTAAACCTCATGTTACTCAACATGCAGGATTCTTTAGACCCGCACCTAATGCTTAAAGTAAATCACGTGCTAGACGTGACACTGCAGATGTTACTGGTGCAGCAGGCACCGTCTCTGGCCTTTTTGTTTCAGGAATGTCAATCTAGAATAGAGCAGATACAGTTGCTATTAAAGCACAAACACTAAATTTTCAACAAGCTATTAAAAATGATGTGTTACCACTACTGTTATATGGTGTAGAAGAATGTTTTACTAATCATAATATGCAGAAAATTGGCAAATGGTTCAATGATACTAAGAACAAAATTTATTAATTGATTTTCCAAAATAATAAGGAGGCAGACAAGCAATATATTGCTCATGAACATTTATACTCCGCCATGGTTCTTATTTAATTGCCACTGTTAGCAATCTCTTCAGGGACTTGGAAACAGGTTGCATTCCAGATCTTATTCACGATAGGAGAATGTCTAAATGGTATTGTCCTCACGGCAAGTCTACTGCATGCTTAACTGTATGTATGTCAAACAGTGTTAATATTTGGAGGCAGTATAACGCAGTGGTTTAAGGCTCTGAGCTGCAAATCTGGAAACCTGGGTTTGAATCCCACAGCCCCCACTTGCATACTGTGTGACCCTGGGCAAGCCACTTAACTTCCCTGTGCTCCCAGGTTGCACCTGTAAACAAGCTTTCAGCTTAGTGTGTCTCACCTGGTTAAACAATTGGAAAAAAAATTCTGTGGCTACTGCTAGAAATCTTGGGTATGTTTCACATTATCCAAACCAGACACCCTGTTATTTTACTGAGAAATGCTCAATCCATGACAACATGTTCATTACTTTTACTGTGTCACTACCTCGCTTTGATCCACAAACTGCTGTCTTTGACAAACTGGCTGCTATTAATTCCATCGGACATCTTGATGAGAACATTTACTGAGAACGAACTGATTTACCCTCCTTACTTGTATACCACTCTGTCCTACAAGCTTGGGTCACACCGCATACCAACTGCTGTGCCAAGAAGGGATATTATTACCTATGCTGCTGTGATGTATTTGACTTTGTTAAACCTGTATGTGGATATTCCCTAGAACATCTTGACTGGGCTTAACTTTGGGTGATGATCTGCCATCCAACCTGACTGATGATTCTGAATCTTCGCAAGCTGCATCTTCAGCACCTGATGCCAAAACAGCTGCATCCTGAAGCTACATTGGAAGAGGTACATCACTTCACCACATGGCTCACCAACCAGTCTTTCGCCTGTCCTATACATCTACAAAAATGGAGGGTTCCAACTGTATAAGTTACCTGCAATTCCAATGGGCAGTATTGAGTAGTTACAAATCATAAATATTTTGCTTATGGTGACAAAACTTGTGCTATTAATGTTCCTAACTTCTGTTTTACTCCACAGCAGAAAACAGTCATTGTTCACACTGTGATCAGTCCTGTTCCTCTCCCTGAACCAGATGTTATTTATACTGATCCACAATACTTGCTTGCCTTGTCTCAATATTTGCCCGTGTTTAACATGCACATTGACCCTTTGACACTATCCTTACAATCTCTTTTAGCTAGAAAGGATTCGCATTTGATCTATATTAACAATAATATCTCTAAAGCCAGAGATGTTCTTAATGATCTTATTCACAATGATGATTTAAGCACGGCTCTTTCCAATACTTGGTTACAATTGACTTTTAAAGCTTTTGTTATTATCCAAGCATTTTTGATTGTTTTTATGGTACTAACCCCTTGTTGTCTGTGATGTACTCTAAGACAACATCGCGAACAACTTGAATTCCTTTACAAGGCTCATGCATCGGGCTTGTAAATGACTTTTGTAGCTCCATCCCACTAATTCCTGTGGTTATTGCCTTTTCTTTTGAAGGCAACAAGGGGTGGGATGTTATCTATGGTCCAGCACCCCTGATTGTACGCCCACCTCGTGGACAGTAACAAATATGTAGGTATATGTACTACCTTTAGGGCAAAGACACTTTTCATATAAGCATAAATGTCAGGATCTGTGTTCTTCTAATGCATATTATTCTCTGTTATGTTTTACCAATACATTTTAGCTGTGATAGATGCCTTTTACTCTATTTTTACTATATTCTCTATAAGCAAGAAAACAGTGCCATCTTTAGTGATTGTGCACCATTACAAGTACAACTGACCTTGGGATAATAAGTGGTCCATTGTACTGTGTTCTTGTCTGCATGCTATGCAACTTCTTGTATTAGTTAGGATAGTTGCTCAGGTCATCTGTTTTGGGCCAATTATATACATTTTATGTATCTTCTTTAGCCGTTACTATAGTGATTATCAGGGTATAAGACCCTCTGTATTACATAGCATCTCTGAGGAGAGAGACTGCATTACCTATGTAAGGAAAACTGGTAGTTCTCCCAGTGATTACACTGTTGGTAGTAAGCCTGTATTACTGATCTGTAATAAATTTCATTTATTGCATGAGTACCACTTGTCTGTTGTGTCTTCCTTTTGTGCTGTTCCACCAAGAACCTGAGAAGGTAATTTTTTACCAAATTACAGAGCACACCTGGTGCAGCCCAGACATCATTGCACATCCACTCCACTGGGGAACCTAACAAGAGAAAAAACCCTTAGACGTGTGCGATGAAGCCCAGATTCCTACTGCCAGCTCTACTCATGCTGCTGCCGGGGCCCCAGATTTGATACTTCTACTTCCTCCCTCTCAGCTTCTGGATGGCAGGGGGATCACTGTGCAGATTAAAGTGGTCTCTTGGTGAGCCCTGGAAGTGTGTGTGGGGTGGGCGAGGGCTATTTGCCCAAAGGGTTGATATGGGTACATCCTCACTACCTCAAGTGAGTCTAAAGTAGTATACAAAAAGTAAAAGAGAACTATGACTTTCTGCTGAAGATTGTTCACTTACTGGTATAGTCACAAGCCAAGGTGGTTGAAGTCACAGGAGCAGAGTGTGTCTGGAAGACATCCAGGTTGGTGGAGGACAGACTGGTTCTGAGAGCTCACAACAGTGAGTAGCAGAGAGCAAACACTCTATAAATGGAAGATTTCCTGTCATGGAGGATTGCATCAGAGAAAAGCAGGCTGGCTGAGCTCTTCAGTACCTTGAACAGGCTTTTGCATCTGACTCATTTGCAATTTAGGAGAGCCTTTTCTACTGAGAGATGTGAAGAGTCAGCTTTTTCCTTTACATGATGTCCCTTATCATGGTGGTAATCACTTGAGACACTCATGTCTTTATGACCAATATTCCGGTGGGACTGTCTGAAGATGCTGTGATGCTCTGGGGGGACTTTCAACTATTCTCAGCAGAGTATGTGTGCCAGGTGTGGCCTGAGCTGCAGGCTACCTGTTATATACTGGACCCTGAGCAAACCTGGTTGTTAATTGACTGCTAGGATGCCCTGAACCCACTGTTTGTTGGGATCGTCTGTTATTCCACTGAGTACAGAAACATTCTTGCTGCTCTGAAGAGATACAAAGGGAGAGTAGCTGGCACCTGCTAAGGCTTTGTAGTGTAAGACTTTCAGCAAAGACAAGAAGTACACATTAACTGTATGTGATAATTTTTATTTTTGTGCACATCAGTTGTGCAGCATCATCAAAGGGCCATCAGTTCGTATTTGTAGAAAATAAGGCAGGATGAAAAGCATTCCATGGCATAAAGAGTAGAAGAATGCTATGCAGGATTACCACTCCCCCCTAGCAATTATCTCCACCTAACGTATTTCATGCATGTGTGCTATACCATGGGCTGACATAACATGGTAAGACTACACCCCCTATAGTACAACATTTAAAGGGGTAGCTACCCAATAACTAAATGTGAATGCCAAAGTGCAATCGCAAATGCAGACTAAAACAAAAGTTCAGAAATCAGTACAAGAATCTATAAATTATGACTTAAAAACACTGTAGGAAAGATTTACATGGAGAGGAGCCAGTTCAGGCTTGTTTCTTGAACCGAACAGACTGCCACTATTTTTTTCCTGTAGAACTTTGCCTTTATTGCAATGCATACTGAAGTAATTGTTTGAGGGACAATTCTATATATTTTACTGAAACACATTAGGCACCAAAACAGTAGGCAGTCATTAGTAATGCAAGTTGTAGATATGCTTGCTAATATCGTAAATATATACTCCATTTGGTACATGCTGCATGAAGAATGAATCCAAGTTATCTTCTCCATCTTTACACATAGAATGTCCTTGTAACAACTCCAGAACCATGTCGGGTCAGTTTCCTAACAACGTATATCTGAAAGAGTCATGAATAATGTGAGAAACACAGACCACAATTCATACTGTATTAAGGTCTCACAATGTAGATGCCTCTATTCTTATGAAACCCATATGTAAATCATAAATGGGCTGACAAACAGGGGGGAGGGAATGGATGGAGCTATGCCATAAAGTAGAATACTTTGAGACTGATTCTGACAGTTCATAAGGGGATATCCAAAAGAAGTCAGGGGAACAGGGGGAACAACTGTCAGCTAGAAAGATAAAAATCTACAAAAAAATAAATATGGATGTCAAGGGGGTTTGGGTAATGTAGTGAATCAAATCAAACATTTGGAAAAATGCCTGAAAAATTCCCTCACCAAAAGAGATGTCATAAAAACTGAGACCCCTTGTGGATGGGAATAAACTCCAAAAGGACTTGAACAGGTTGGTGGATTAGTCAGGCTCCTATAGTCTTAGATTCAGTGTGAGCAAATGCAAGATGCTACAGTTGGGTGCTACTGTTGGATGTCAGCACAGCACAGTTGGTAGTGCATCCACTTGTGGGCCGGAATGTTATGGGTGCTAGTACCACACTGGGGTTGAACGTATACCACGAATGCTGCCACCCAAGTGCAGTAGTAAGGGGATGCTGTACACCTGGGTGGGATGTCCTTTGGATGGCACTTTGGACCAAGGTTGTGTCTGCCTTTTCTGGTGGTTGTTCAGGTGGATGTTAAAGACCCCATGGCACTTCTCGAAAAGAGCTGGGGAATTTTTTATTAAATAAAATAAGGAAAAGAAAACCAAAGTATGATACATTTCATATTACATCTCCTAATACAGAATTGAAAGCACCCAAAGGAAAAAACAAATACAAAACCCAAATCAAACAAGAGTCTCATAGAAAACAAATATACCTGACTGAGATGAAAACAAAACACACCAGGCCTGGTTAAAGTAAACATAGCAAATTAAACTTAAAAGGAATAACTGAAGAGTTCTCATTTGGGGAAATAAACATACTTTTAGAACGCTTTCCAAGTAAGTGATTAATTCTCATTGCCTGAAACGCATACCCAAACAGTTTAAGTGATAGGTGAATCAGATGTAGTTATCTATGGTAAATTTATCCATTTCTTTTTTGTCAGTTCCTGCCTTTGCATATGTTTTATCTCTTCAAAATATACTTTTTTTACATCACCTGTTATTTTCCATAAAAGGTCAGAATGGGAGCTTTGTTTTTGTTGTGGTGAAAATAAGCATCTGTACATTCCATATATGCCATTTAAAAATAGTCAACATCAAATTCAAAGCACTCCTGTTCCACTTGTTCCATGTCTGAGAAAAGTTACCATACATATTTTCATAAGTAAATTTAGCAAAGAGTGGTTCTGACCATTCTTGTGCTACAAGTTCCCAAAATCCAAGAGCTGGGTGTCAGTTTACAGTGTGCTGCGCGCTATCTCCCCTCCCTGTGGAAGGAGAGCTGTCTATGGATGTTCAATCCTTCCTCTCCCTGCTGACCTCCAAGTGACCTGAGTCCATTCCCAAACCTGGGTACCTGGTGTGGTATGAGGTGTGGCATCCAGCACCTCAATCCTCAGCGTCACCAGGCCAGCCAATTCCTCACAATTTTTTATGTTCCTGATTCCCATTGCTGGAACTATATTTGGCAGCTAACATACACCCATGGTTCCCATCCTATGTCTAAATTAACTAACAGAGGATTCAAATTAGACATAAAAAAATGCTGTTAAAAAAATAATAGGATTAACCATATTGAGGTCCCCCTTGTTTCAAGGGGAGGCATGTAATATTGCTTTTAATAGGGTTGAGGTGACTGCCCCATAAGGCCTGACAGAAGACATTAAGAAGTGTTGTTTCCAGATTTCGAAGGGGGGACATAACTGACATATAAGAATGGGGGTATTAAAAATGTTTTAATCAAAGAAACCCTTTTCTTATTTCCCATCTTCCATTTATTCCACTGTTCTACTTTGTACTTCCTTTGTTCAATTTTCTGTTCCCAGTTCAGATTATCCAAATTACCATTCCCAAATTTTATACCTAAGATTGTTATGGGGTCAGTCTGTATGGAAATTCCTGCAATCTGTGCAAGCAAGGCTTGTGAAGAATCCACATTTCTGCCTACACATTTGTTAATATTTAAGGATGCACCAGAAAAACTCCCAAAATATCTACAGATGTTTACCACCTGTTTAACCAATGCTTCATTTTGTACCAGCAGGCTAATGTCATCTGCATATGCAATCACTGTATATGGTATAGTTCCTTCAGTGTTTTCTACTGTAGAAGTATTAACAGAGAGGAAGAATTCAACATTTCGAAGTAGTGAATCTAGAAGAAAAAAACATACAAGATAGGACTAAGCGGACATCCTTGTCTAACCCCTCTTTTAATGCTAATAATTGGTCCTTTCCAGCATGTGCCATCAGGGCAACAGTGGCAATGGCATAGAGACATTTGATCCAGTTTAATACGTTAATTGGAATATGGTAATGTTGTAATGTATGTCATAAAAAATGATGACTGATCGAATCAAAAGCTTTTTTCTGGTCCAGAGAAAATAAGAAGCCATTCAGTTTACCACAATTACCTCTTGCTGTTGTTTTCTTTAAAAGAATAAGATGATCTACATTTTTTCAACCTGGTATTGAGTATGATTGTGCTTTAATAATTAAACTCTGTGTTGCTTTTAATAATCTGTTAGCTATAATTTTTGACAACATTTTAAAATCCATATTTAATAAACTGATTGGTCTCCAGTTGTGTATGTGTTGTTTATTGCCTTTCTTGTAGAGATATATCAAAATACCCATTTTCATATGTAAGCAATAAGGCATGAAGGGGTGTGTATAAAACATTTACACACACCCCTTCATGCCTTATTGCACTTATAAAAGTGGCTAATTTTTTTGACTTTTTACTGTTGGGAAAAGCATGTTTATATGTAGAAACAATAGATTTACTTGTGTAAATCTGTGATAAAATAGTCCTTACGCCCACTGCAAGTGATGTCATCGATTATATCATTGCATTATTGTCTACTTTCTTCTTCCTGTTTTTTTCTTTGTTTTTCTCCACAGTCAAGATATGGAATGTTTATCATGAAATGTTAACTATGGAATACATGGATTTAAAATTCTGCTCATTTCCACTTGCAGAATGTTTCTCTCCTAACATACTGTACACACAGACAACAAAGGCCTTTGTTATAGCCAGAGACTCAATTGTCTCACTGTCAGAGCAAGAAGAAGAGAGTCCCCTGATGAGCAGGTAAAGATAGAAGGGGGATTTTTTTTTTTACTGTCAGCAAAGAAACAGTTGTAGTGAAATCTATAAACAATACTTAATGTTTCTAATTTGTTTATGTATGTAAGGAAAGTGTGATAATCAGGGAAACAGCGTTTAATTAATTTGTTTTATTTTTTATTTAAGATAGTTTTGTTTTTAAGGCCCAGATAAAGTTTGTTTTACAGTGTAAAGGTAGCAGCCATGTTTGTAGTGAAAGATCATTTCTGGCTGTAGGGGGCTAACTGAAATGCCTGTATTCCAAATGCCCGTTGATCTGGGTTCCAGACTCCACTGCTGAGCAGTCTTTTTTTAACCATGTGTAAACTATATTTTATACATAAATAAGAGCCAATCGGATTACTGGATTTTACCTTGCCATTTTATAAAAAGAGGCATTGCATTAGATTGCAAGATATGATTAAATACCATAGTCAGTTCTGACTCAATTTCTGGGCCTATTAATTTGTATAGTTCACTAGGGATCCCATCAAACCCTAATGCAGTGCCTTTTTTTCCGGGAAGAAATTTCAGTATGAGATTCAGCCACCTGAATATCTTGGCTAAGCATTTGTACTGTATTGTCAGGTAATTTAGGTATAGCCATGTTTTTGAAAAAGGCATTCAATTTCATTAATGAAGTGGTAAGCGGATGGCTCATACATGGTCCTGGAGTAATTAGTAACCACTTGCATTATGCCTTCATTTCTAGTTAGTAAATTATTGTGTTCATCAAATAACAATTCCATTACTTCCTTAATAATTCTGTCTGAGAAGCTTTCAAGTGGGCAAACTGTACCTTTCTTCCCTTGGGTGCTGAACTGCTACTGCTGGTGGAGATTTTTAGCCTCTAGCATATGGAATACAGTTAATTCCTTTTTTAAAATACTAATTTGCTTAGAGTAGTCATGATTAGGTTCAAAGGATAAGGATAATAACTTTTGTAAATGATGTATTTTAATTTACTGTAAATAGTTATCATTATGGATAGATTTACTTAAAGATTTTAATAATTTTGTTTACTTATTTTTTGTATCTTCCCACCAAATTATGGGGTCATCATACAAAGTTAAAACAGATTTCCTGGCAACCATATACTGATGAATAGCTGTAACAATCCTTTCATTTTCTAGATGTGAGGAATTTAATTTCTATTCACCTGGACCTTTATTTAAAGAAATATTCTGCCCAACGGAAACACTTAGTATATTGTGATCTTTAAATTGTACTGGAAAAATAGTAGCCTGCAGAGTTTGAATGTGTTTAGACATAAAAATGAAATCAATCTGAGTTGCTAAATTCCCTTTATGAAAGGCTGGTGCTCTTAGCTCTGTATGAGTGTGAATGCATCTTGTAATCTGGCAGTTGTTATTAGAAATTAGAATCACAAAAAACTTTCTTTGTTTTGGTATGATGACTCTTATCTTGTAATGACAAAGTACAATTAAAGTTGCCACCATAAATCACCTGATGAAAGGAAAAGAAATAAGGTTGAATTGTATTTATTTATTTAAAAGTTTTACCAGGAAGGCATACTAAGCAGAAACACTGCTCGATTCCAGATGCATCCTGGGGGTAGGGTAGAGTACACGGATAGTATGAGTACAACATTGAATAATGAGGTCCAGAATACAGTAATGGAGTACATAATTCAATACAAAAATAAAATTCAAAATAGACATACCAGGTACAGTGTAAAATAATACAAAATAATACAGTGCAGCAGCTGAGTTTAGGGCAGGGTAGTTGAAGAGACTTAAGCTAAGATACACCTATACATCATAGTGCTGCGGTTCTGTGCTTTTTACTACAAATAGGAGGGGCTGGCCTTAGGGTGGACAGAATATTTAGTTGCATGTACAGGTGGAGGAAAAATGTGCTTTGAGTAGTGAATTGAGGTGTTGAGTGGAGGAGGTGTGTTGAATGCCCATGGGAAGGGAATTCCACAGTTTAGGCATGTGATATTTGAAGGCTGCCTGGCCTGCGGTGGTGGACATGTGTGGCATGGATAGGAGCCTGGCGTCATTGCCCCTTAGTGCAGAAGCTTGAAGAGTAGGGGCAGACAGTAAAGAAGCAAGGCAGGTGGGCAGGGACTGGGTCCAGAACTTGGCTGTGATCCTAGTGCAGTGTGACAGCCTTCGGTCCTGGAGGGAGGTGAAGTCCAGGGTCTGGTAGGGGCACAATGATAGGTGAAGGTGGACAGTCCAGGGTGAAATGACAGAAGGAGTGGAAGAGTGGGTCCAGTCTGGTTAGGGTGGACTTGGGTGCAGCACTGTAGACTATGTCCCCTTAGTCAAAAATAGGGAGGATAATTTTCGGTACCATGGCATGGCAATGCAGCGGGATGCAGCCACGATTTTGGTATTGAGCACCCAACCTAGGGTAGAGCTTTTTGTAGATGGCATCAATGTGTACAGAAATGTCAAGGTGCTGATCAAGGCAGACCCCGAGATATCTAAAGGAGTTACAGTCCTCCAGGGATCTCCTGTCCAGGGTTTGGAATTTTGGGCTGGTGGGGAGCTGCGAGAGTCTCTGCTTAGTGCTGAAGGTCATGGAGACTTTTTTCTTAGCAATGAGGGAGAGTTGATTTGTGCAAAACAAGAGCTGAACATTGTTGAAGCCCTACTGCAGTCTGGTCACCACATCAGGGGCATGGGGCCAGAAGTATACAGCACCGTATCATCTGCATACATGTGAATGGATGTGTGAGGGCAAGCAGAGGGTAGGTCATTGAGAAAAATAAAAAACATGAGTGGTCAAAGGACGGAGCCCTGTGGCACATTGGTAGATACAGGAAGGGGGGCAGAGATGGTGTTGCCAATGCAGACCAATTGGGATCTACCAGCCAGGTAGATGTGGAACCATTTGGTAGCTACACCAGAGAGTCCAACAAGTGAGACCTTAGACAGGAGGAGTGGGTGGGAGATAGTGTCAAATGCCTTTGCCAGATCAACAAAAATTGCTGAGGTGATGTGGCCTTGGTCCATACCAGTATGGATGGAATCGGTGAGCCTTAGCAGGGAGGTGGCAGTGGAGTGGGTCTTCCTAAAACCAGACTGGTAAGGTGTGAAAAAGGATGAGGAGTCACTGTAGGAGGAGAGTTTTGAGAGGACCAGGTGTTCCTGACGCTTAGCCAGTATGGGAAGGAGGGATATAGGACGGTAGTTTCCAGGGACGGATGGGTCACCACCTTTTGGAAGAGGGATGACTGTGGCATGCTTCTACTCAGATGGGATAGAGGTTAGAGTGAAGGAAAGGTTGTAGAGTGCTGCCAGTGGGGAGGCAATGTCAGGAGCAGACAGGTATAGCATTTTGGAGTCTAGGCCAGTGGGGCAATTATCTTTGGATGGATTAAAGGCAAGTAATGCATTTAATACTTCTTGCAGGGTAATCTGGTGGAAGGAGAAGGAGGAGGCTTGTGGAGGGACTTAAGCAGGGGTGGGAGGGGGTGAGGAAGAAATTGGTGCAAAGGGAAGGGAAGACAGCAGAAACAAGGTGCAGCTTGTGAAGAAGGAGTTGAATTCCGAGGCTACTACATGAGGGTCAGTTTCAGTCGAGCCACCTATATTTAAGACAGGGGTCGGGGGGCTGAAACGGTGGGGAAAAAAAGTGATTTGACTGCCTTCCAGAATTTGGCCAGGTGGTTTAGGTCCATGATGAAGGTGGTATTGAAATAATTTGCTTTTGCCTGCTGGATTAATCTCATGCAGGTGTTACATAAAGCATGATACCGTAAATGATCTGTGGCTAGGCTGGAGACTTTGAAGGATTTCCATGCCTGATCTCTAACTCTAAGGTGGGCCATGATGTCAGCTGTGATCCAGGGCAGGTGAGCACCCCTCAACCATCTGAGTGGGGCATAGCAGTCCCAGACAGCAAAGAACCTGGACTTGAAATAATCCAGGACGGAGTCGGTGGTTACCCAAGGGATGCCAGACCAGTTAGTATTTGCCAGGTCTTTTAGAAGTGAGGCGAGGTTGAGAGATTTGTAGGACCTGGTCAGAAGGGTTTTTGGGGGAGGTGCTTTTGGTCAGAAGATTTTTCTTACTATGTAAATCATATGATGATCACTTAGAGAGTTTGGTAGGAGGCCTGAGTCTATTACACATTGGGGTGGGAGGTGAGGGGCCAATCAATGAGAAAGTGGTTTGGGGATTTGGGGTTCAGGCGTGGGCTCAGTGATCAATTGGGACAGATTGAGAGTGGCCACTTGGCTGCACAGCTTGGAGCAGGCACTGGTGAACCAGTTCCAATTTAAGTCCCCAAAGATATAAAGCTTGCCCCCTGATGCCAGGGATTTTAGGTTGGCGAGGTGTTCCAGTATGTCTGGCAAGGTGGCATCAGGTGAACAGTAGGATTCAGTTTTGAATATGGGTATAGTGTGGGGGAGGGATAGTTTCAGCATTAAGGTGTCGATGGACAGCGCTAGCATGGGTAATGAGACTCAGGTGAATTGAAGTGAAGAATTAACTTCAACACATCAGTTCTATCTGTTTTAGTTTGTGGTGCACATAAATTGATTAAATGTATTAATGTGTTGTTGTATTTTAGTGTCTAAAATCGTAACCCTCCCTGGAACAAGATCAATATGTTTAATGAAAACCAAGTCTGGGGCATTAAATAGTATTCCTATGCTTGAACAAGTTTCCTGGCCAAAAGACCAAAAAGAAGGCCCAAGAAACCATGCTGTCTGTGCATTTCGGGTTTCTTGTATGGAGTGAAAGTGAACATCCTGGAGGAAATATTCTCCATTATGACATTGTTGTAGATAGGAGAAAAATGCATTCCTTTTATCTGGTCTTTTAATTTTGTTCACATTTAAAGTGCTAGGCCTAGATATTCAAAGCAGATGTGCTGCGCATCCTGAGATGTGCCAGCGCAAACCAGAAGATGCACTGTGATGCAATATTGAAAGGACAGGGATGCGCCTGAGCACAAATATAATGTATGCGGCACATGTGCAGGGGGTAACCTGCAGATGTGCTGCGCAAAGATAGGCATATAAAAAGCATGCCTAAGTGCAGTCCACCCACAGGCAGAGAGCAGCACAGCAGCCATGGATGGGACAGCTTTCCTGATGCAGCAGTTATAAGGAGAGTAAGGAGATGGGAGGAACAACAGCATGGACGTGTAAGGGCCAGTAGATGGTATGCTCAGCAGAGAAGGTACCACACCCGTGTCACATTCGACCATCTGAGTGACATGGAGATCGTGGGCCGGTACAGACTCAACAGGGCACTGCTGAGACAGCTCTGTGAGCTGCTCCATGATGACCTGCAGGCACCAACACACAGGAGTCACTCCATGATGGTGGAGACAAAGGTGACAGCAGCAATGTGCCTGCTCGCCACGGGCACCTTCCAGATGCCAGTGGGTGACACCACTGGTATCATACAGTCTGCCACATCCCGTCTCCTCACACACTTCCTCACTGCTCTGCTGCCACATGGTTTGGAGTACATAAAATTCCCAAACACACAGGCAGAGTGGATAGAAATCATGCAGCACTTCCACAGGGTGGCATGCATGCCAGGTGTGCTAGGGGCCATAGATTGCACCCATGTGGCAATACACGCACCACCTGGCCCAAAGGAAGTGGCATACATCAACAGAAAGGGCTACCACTCCATAAACTGCCAGGTGGTGTGCAATGCCACGGGGCACAGTACCAATGTGTGTGCCATGCACCCTGGAAGTGCACATGATGCCAACATCTGGCACCAGTTGGCCCTGTGCCACTTGTTTGAGAGTGGGGGGATGCCCAGCGGTCACCTAGTAGGTGAGTGGGGCATGACAACGGGCCCACACAGTACACAGTGACACACAATACAGTGTGCATAACTGCTGTGTGGGAAACAGACAGGGCTCACCATGCCAAACAGGCAAGCAGCACCATGAGCTACGTGTGCCCACTGCACTATGAACCACATGTGGCCGGTGTGTTCTGGGTGAAGGGGCATGTCTGGGGACACACACAGCTGCCACACATGTACAGACATTAAGTGGCACAGGGCATGGGCCCGACACAGGCACCACAGTGCTACAGAGAACCACACCTGGACAGGACAGTGGCTGTATGCCAGCAGGGGCAGGGCATGAGAACAGCAGGGCCTGGCCGTGGGAGGCCATGGCATGCCAGGCACATGCCCTGCATGCAACATACATGCAGTGCACAGACTGACATGATGATACGTGCATGGCCTGTGTACCGTGGGGTGGGAGAGTCAGGGTGGGGACCACACAGAGCAATGACAGACATGCAGTAACATAGGGCTGTAGTAAACCTGTGAATGACTGAGGTACACTTAATGTTTTCTCTCTTCCACAGGTGACTGTGCATACCCTCTATGGCCGTGGGTGCTCACCACCCATACACCAGCCCACATCCGTGGCAGAGAACGGGTACAGTGAGGCACATGCCACGACACACAGCATCATCAAGCGAGTGTTCAGCATGCTCAAAATGAGATTCAGGTGCCTGGACAGGTCTGGCTGTGCCCTACAGTACAGTCCACAGAAGGTCTGTGGCATGTACTCACTAAAAATCACTAAATACACTATCACTAAAAATACCACAACAGCTTAATCTGGTTCAAGATCAGTTGGCATTCATCTGTATCCCCTTCCCCTGGGTCGTGCCTGAAAATAGGCAGGATTTGTCTAGTGCACTTACCCGGTCAACAAAAACTAAATAAAATAAAATAAATAATCCTGGCCTGTTGCATGCTACACAACATGGCCATAGATCGTGGAATCCACGTCTAGGCAGAGTCAGGTGACAGCTCTGAGGATGAGAGGCCTCAGGCAGGGGGTGGGCAGGAACGCCATGACCGTAGGGACCCACAGCTGGTCACCAGGGAGAGGCAGCACAGGGACATGATTGTGGAGGAGCACATTGGAGACCACAGGTGGGTAAAAGAGTGGGATAATGTGGGGTTGGGCAATATTGTGTGGGAATGGGGGATAACATGCGAAGGTTGGCAGATGTGGAATGGCTGACAGGTCCACAGTGGCGGAGGTACACACACATGCAGGTGTGGCCACAGTGGAACAGTCATGTCCGGGCCTACATGAGCCACTGCGGTGCTTGGCATGGATCAGTGGACAATGCCCACACACATGCACAGTGGATACACAAGGCTGCTTTCACCGCTCCCATGCCAGACAACACAGCAGCAATGTCTCACCACAAGCCTGGAATACCACACAGACAGCATGGACACGCAAGTCACAGGTCCATGCGTGTGTCCCGCATGCAGACCTGGGAACAGACAGCAGGGTGTGTGGGCAAACAATGGCTGAATGGTGACTGTGCCATGACAACTGCACACAGGTGGGATCACTATGACCTACCATAGCTGCCATGGACATGTGGGTAGCCATGCCCACAATGAGTGCCCCCCTCTGGGGTGGCAACCACATTGGCAGGGGACCCAACTGTGCAAGCAGGGGTAGACCCATGAGACCATGACCATGTGCTCATGGGTGTCTCATTGCCAAGGTCCAGATGGGACCCAGGGGCGTTAGGGATACCTGAGGCTGGTGATGGCATCAGAAGCAATGGTGCCATGCTACACCATGAGGCAGGAGTGCTGGTGTCACTACACGGTGTGCGGCGGGCACTCCTGCATCCACAGGGGCAAGGGTGGCACAGCCCACCTCGATGGCCTATGCTGTTCTCTCGAAGCCTGAAGTCATGTCCTCTTGCAGTTTGAAAATCTCACCAACAATGTCCACCCAGAGTTGGCGTATTTCGCCAACCAACCGGGAGTGGCCTGCAGAGGCATGGTCATCCATGATGCTCACCTGCACATGCAGGCCCTGACACACCTCCCTGAGTGCAACTTGATGCCCCACAGAGGTCTGCAGGAGCCAGGTGCATTTGTCAAGCCTGTCAGCAGGGGACCTGTCCTGTGGGGGGCACTGAAGGGCAGGTGGTGTACTGGCCTGCAGTGCAACATCCATGGCCTGGGGATGCTGCACGGCTGGCCACTGTTCAGATGGGGACTGTGTGTGGGCAGGCACAGAGGATCCCTGTACAGTTGTGTCAACTGCATGGGTGGCACATTGCTGCCATACAACACCCTGCTGCTGCAGGGTGATGGCCCCATCCCCACAGCCACACCCCGGACCTGGCTGCCCACAACCACCGCAGGTGCGGTACATGGTGAGCCATCCTGTCTGGGGCCATGCGTGGGTACAGGCTGCAACACCCTGCCTGTCACAAAACCTGCGCTGTGGCAGTGGCACCACTGTGTGTCATCACCTTAAGCTGTGTGGCATCATCATCATCATCCTCTGTGGCCGATGCCAGCACCATGAGGTCATCAGGCAACTCAATGTCAGGCAGGGCATTCAGACCTACAAATCTCAGTAAGTCCTGGAACAGGCCACCCCTGTATGCACCAGCCTCAATCTTGACCAATGTTGACGGCCTTGGTTCCTCCTCCACCTCCTCCACTGGTTCCTCTGCCTGCATGCCATGCCCTGCAACTTCACTGCGGCGTGATGGCACTGTAAGGCAGTCAGGTATGCATGATCAGGGTGGCATTTCCATGGATGTCCATTGACAGGTGTACATGGGGCCGTGTGGCATGAAGCACAGCTGTGCAGACAATGCCACACATGGCATGCACTGGCACTGTCACCTGTGTCACACACACATACCACCGTGTGATGTGTGCATTGTATGCCAAAGGGCCATGCACAAATGGTTCTGTGATGTGGATGACTGCTGGGCCATGGCTGTGCACAGGCTACCCCCCCCGGGCAAGGGGCATTTCAGCCTGTGTGCAGGCACACCGGCAACAGTGATAGTCCACAGTGGTGCATTGCACCGTCATGTGTTGCTGACATTCAACAACATGGCACATGAACACAGGTGAACAGTGATCACCACTGGTGACCCCATCTCAGCAGGCAGATGTTCCTGGTGTCACAGCAAGTCCCGGCAGCACACACAGGCTGCATGGGGGACACTGCATGGCCATGGGGGGAAGTGCAATGGTGGATGCACCATATAGGGGCATAGCAACAATGTGTGCATCCATGTGTGGCATGTCCTGCTCACCCAGGATCACAGCACACAGCCAGCCAGACAATGCGACACGTGCATACTCTGTGTTGTGCAGGGCCTCCACCTGTCTGGAAGCCACCTCCAGGGATACCCTCCACAGATGCCTGGGACAATGTGGATATGAGCACCTCCTCCCATGCAGTTAGTAGTGGCATGGTGCATGGCCCACGGCCTGTGGCTTGCAGGGACACCCGCATAGTGGCCAGGCGCTCCCTAGTCCTGGTCTTCCCACTATTCATGTGCTTAATGCATTCCTGGGGGGTGCGGTTGTGCACTCCATGGGGGTTCACAGCCTGTGCTACCACATCCATCCCTGTGTCCTCTCCTACTGCGTGCCTGTCTTCCCTGACAGGAGGTCCTCCATATGGACATAGGCCTCAACAAGGGCCCCCAGCTTATCATCCGTGAAGTTCAGGCATCTCCTCTATTTCACCTCCTCCTCCGCTGCCATACTAGTGCCTGTGGGGTGGAAGTGTGTCAGCAGTTCACACAGTACACAATAATACTGCACTGTTCCCAGGCATGGAGTCTTCCTGGTCAGAGACTCATAAACAGTGTAGCTGTAGTAAATAAACCTCCAAAGTGCAGTACCTACTGGTCACCAGTGGTGTGTGGTGGTGCAGAGCAGCCCATTTATAGCTCAACACATGCAAATGAGGGTCTGTGCAGCCTATAATGAGATGTTAATGTGGAGACTTGTGCTAGGATTGGGCAATGAGGCAGTTTGCATATCCTGGCTGAATTTGGTTCATTTGCACCCAGCCCATCTCAATTTTCTCCGCACTTGTAATTGTGCCCATTACTTCTGCATTGCGCATCGCGGCACATGCGCGGTTCTCTGGCACATACCTGCCATGCACAGCAGTGCAACCACCCATCACCTGGCAATGCACTGCGCGTTGTGGCACAGTGCATCATCCTGTATGCGTGATACTATGCAGCATACACATCATGCGTGGCAGTACATGCACTGTGACATTGCACAGCACATGTACACGGTGATGTGCGATTCCATTGACTGATGTGTGGCATGTTGCGACCTTCCCAATATGGCCGACATTCCGGTCATGCATGCACAGTGCACGATGACATGACCCAGTTATCCCACCCAGTATTGCTGCACCATGCATGCCTGCTGATGCACAATGGACTGCATAGCATGCATTGGCATTGTGCATCCGAATGCCGCGCAGGCTGTTGCATGCATGCCTATCACACATTGGCCACGAGCACACTATATGGTGCACAGTGCTGCATGCTGGAAGTGTCACTGTCTGTTAGCACACTGTCTAAACAATGGCACCTGCAGGAGTAGCATGGCCACGGGCACTTAACTGGAGCAACACTGAGCTGGCCAACCTTGTGGCATTGGTGCAGCCTGTGGAGGGCCAGCTGTTCGGTGCTGAGGCCTTGCAGGAGGCTAGGTCCCAGGTCTGGGCCAATGTGGTAGACAGGCTCATGAGGAGAACAAGGTACCTCACACTGGGGAACACTGCAGGCACTACTACGGGGACCTATGGAGAAGGGACCCTGAGCAGCTGAGGGTGCTGCAGGAGCATGCCCACAGGAGTGATCATAATTGTCTCTACCCCAGACTTTTCCTGGTAGTTCGTGATTTACCCACTGAGGGATCACCCATCCCCGCTCCCCGTCCCAGTATGGCCATGCAGCCAGCAGGCAGCACAACCTGCCTGCAGTCTCCACGGCTGCCGTAGCCGAGCTGTGTCACAGAATACAGCTATAGTATGCACTACATATTATTGTCGACACTGTCGACATCGGGCTTGCAGTGTGTACTGTAACTTTCAGTCACAAAGGCAACTTTGTGAATGAAAGCTTACAGTACACACTGCAAGCCAATTGGTCAACAGTGTCAACCAATGGCATTGTAGTGCATACTGTAAGCTGTCATTCTGTGACAGCTCAGTCGGTGGATAGCCATGGTGATATGCAGGTGGGGGTTGTGCTGCCCACTGACTGCATGGCTATACTGGGACGGGGGATGCAGGGTGGGGTGTGGGGTCCTCAGTGGGTGGGGAGTCCACTAGACTACCAAGGAAGTCTGGGGTAGGAGTTTTAATTTATGATCGGGTTGGGGGGGCCACTAGACTACCAGGGAAGTTTGGGATTTAATTTATTATACGGACTGGGTTCAGGGATGGAAGGGGTGTACCACTAGACTACCAGGACAGCTTGAACTTAAATTCATTATGTAGATGGGGTTCGGGGATAGGAGGCAAATAATGATATTTCACACTATGATCAGGGTACAGGGAAGGAAAGGGGCCACTAGACTACCAGGGATGAAGGGATTGTAATATTTTATTTCACACTCGGGGATTGGGGGGGCTAGCCACTCAGGGGCTGGCGGCTGCTGTGTTGCACTGTGCAGTACAGCAGCCTGCCTGTGGGTGGCCTGGAGTTAGGTATGGTTCTTCATGCCTAACTTTGTGCAGCACATCTCCGAGATGTGCGGGCAGCTACACCACACATCTCGGCTGAATATTGCGATACGCCACATATGCATGGGAACAGCCTCTCCGGATGTGCCCAATGCATTATCTTTCTGCTGCAGTGCATCTGGAATTGCACAGCGCATCCCATCCTTTTGAATATGGCCATGGGGGGGCATTCCTAGGGATGTGCCAGCACACCTCAGTTTCACTGGGTGCATCTCCTTTGAATATCCTGACCAGGGACCATAAAGGTGACTTTGAAAGTATTAAATTTAACCCAGAAATGTTCCAAACCACTCATTGTTTTAAAACCAATGTCAAAATCAATTTTTCCCGACACATGTACGAGGGCATAAATTTCATTAGCAAAAAATGTCATTGAGTCTTTTACTGTAAAAGTACTTTTGCTATGAAGACTCTCTCAGGAGGTTTTTTCATGCCTTCCATGTAATGCAAACATACAGTGTTATGCCATTTAGCCAGTAAAACAGAGCTATGAAAAAATCAAACATAGGCCCTAGTAGACCCCTGATGTGTAAGTTGTTTAGGAGTGCTCCATATCTGTGCAGAGGATGTGTGAGGCAAAACATCAGTTTTTGTTCCTAGTATGTAACCCGGTAGTTCAGTGCCATTTTTACTGGAGTTTTCCTCATCAAGACCTGTGGAATTTTTTTGCACAGTGTCCAAATGCAAAATAGGGTTCTGTGTCAATTGTAGTTCTGATGGTAAATCTGGCATCCTACAGTTATCATTAAGGTCTGTGTTCTCTTGCTGAGTAGATAGATTAAATTTTAAGGAAAAAAGAGGGTCAGTACCTTGTGTAGAAAAATCATTTGCTCTTGGCATTTGAATGGGTGAGGAATCAGACACCCAGCATCTCGAAGTGTTCTCCCAACCTGCTGGTTTGAGTGCCTCCTCAACAGACCAGCTCTCCTCCTCTGAAAGTACTGTCATTGGAGACTGAGTTCATCCTAGGCTGAGCCCCAAGGGATTCGTAGGTGCCTTTCCCGATGGAACCCGATCTATGGGTGAATCATCCAGCGTTTTCTCTTCCTGCGTTATGTCTGCAGTGGTCTGCATTGGTTCAGGTATTGTACTGGGCTCCTCCATTGTGTGCTGTACTTGCAGCCTTGCCAGCCCAGTGTCAGTCGGAACCTTTGATGCTGCTGCGTTACTGACAAGCAGCTGGGCGCTTTTGACATTTCTGTCCTCAGGTGTCTCCGTAGTTTGCTGCAACAAAAGAAGCTGCTCGTGTCACCTTCTGAACATATATTGCTGTTCCTCAAACAAGAGTCTGTCCTGAATAGTTTAAGGTGAGTCAGATATCACTGTTACAGTCTGTAATACATTCGTAGCTGTCTCTGTACCTGTTGTCAAATCCGTTGCTCCCGGTTAATGCTCACTGAGTCCTGAGTTTCCATCTGAGCACTAGGCAACATCGCTTTTTCCATACAACTAGAAATAGTGCCAGTACTGATATCCATCAATTCTGTAACAGTGGTTTTGGTCTCTAAGCTAGCTGAGACAGACAAGGAGACCCGCTCCAATGCCTCCATGTCTTCCATCTGTTCCTCCCATGCACCGACGGTCACCATCTTGGCAGCATGACAAAATGACAGAGGTTCCCCCTACAGAAAAGAAGGGGAATTTCCACAGTGTCCTGGGCAAATTCACTAAAATACCACCAACAGCTTGTTTTTGTTCTTTTTCAGTTAGTTTGCATCTATATTCCACCACTCCAGGATAAAAACTGGCACAACCCCTCCACTCAGCACCACAGCCAGACACTGTCTGAGTGATCTGGACTAAGCACACACCTACTCTATTGTACAGTAGGTGCGCTCATTCCGTGTCACTCAGATTTATTTTTTTTGTAATTAAAATGTTATTAGTTTTAACCAACAACAATATCCAATGGACAGATGATGAAGTGTTGCACTGAAAGCGCAGGGCCAAGACCCTTAGATCCAATGTTACATTCAACACACTTTCTGATGAAATATTAAGAAAGTACACAAAACAGACTACTACCCCCCATCCCCCAACTCCAAAGGTTACGGGCAATAAGTAGAATAGAAAATAAATAATTAATCAGTCCAATTCAAAGGATAATTAGGTTCTCAGCTTCCAAGTCATAAAAAAGGAATCTAGAGGATCCCAGAGAGATATATAGTATTTATGTTTACCCCGCATATAAGCAATATGTTTCTCCAGCTGCAGCGCTAGGGTACATTCCCAATGCCACTCTAATAGGGTTGGAGAGTTGTCATGTCACTCAGATTTAACCAGCAGAGCTAGTGAGAGGAGGAGCAGTGCTAGTCACCTTCTTGTCATAGAAGCATATTTCCAGGATTGCTGTACAGGCTGAGTGGGGTGCCGCTGTGGTATAGGGGGTGCTAGGTGGGAAGGATGGGGAGGGGGGGATTTATGGTGCTCATTTGTGGATGGGGGCCCCTAGACTACCAAAGAGATAGAGATTTCATTACATTAACGATTGGTCTGCCTAAATATGTCCCCTAGGCTGGTCTCACGGCACTGGTAATTGGTGTGCAGCTCTAACAGCTGACCCTGAAAATGGGGCTCTTGATGATCAATTGATTAAGATTTGGAACTATGGAATGATTGTTCTTGTACAGGAAAAATGCATCTGTAATCCTTTCCCTGATCCTTTCTCTTGCAAACTCTGCAGCAGCCATTAAACTCTGCAGGGTTCACTTCACTTGCAAGATCCAAGTATTGTCCCTACCCATGATGGTCTTTCCTTTCCAAAACAAAAAGAAAGAAATGGCTTTTTAGTAACAAAATTATAAACAATAACAATCACAAGAGTGAAGGATTTGAAAAAAGAACTTCAAACCTTTACCATACTAAGAATTAAATTACGGCTGTTGGTGAACTTGTATAGTTATCGCAACTCATATTCCTCTTTGGGAGGGCTATAGCCTGAGGTTCAATGTGGGGAAATAGCTCCTCCCACATCTCCTGCAAAGGCCAGCCTCCCATGATGATTCCCTGCTTAGCACATTGTGAAACCTGCCTTTTGCAACACCAGACTCCTGTGTGGCTTGTGAGCTGAGCCTCGTTCCTTTCCCGTTTGTCTCCTCTGCCATTTCCTCTTCCCCTGCACCTTCAATGCTCATTCATTATGTTTTCCTCATGTTTTTGTTTCCTGTCCCTGACACTTTTTGTCTTCTGTCTTCTGTCCCCCCCTTCCTACCTTGGCCCCGTTTTGCTTTTTCTTTACCTCCTGCCCTGCCCCCTTTATCCCGTGGCTTCCATCTTGCACTTACCCCACCCTGTGCCTTTCTGCCAAGTGATGGTGCTTGCCCATTAGTTCCTTGAGCCCTCACTGCATCCTGCCTGCTTGCGGGTTCCCCTTGCCATTTACTCCACCCACTGCCCCTTCCCCTCCCTGTGCTCTTGCTCTTCCCCCTGCCCCGCTCCCGAGGGCTCCGTCCTTTCCATTGTGCCATTAAGACCCCGCCTTCCTGTGCTTTCCATCTTGGCTGAGCTCCAACATGGTCCAACATCTCCTTCCCCTGTACTCCTGGACTGCTTCCCTGTTTTCTGTGATCTGCCTTTTGGCCTTCTGCCATTTCTGGCTGCCATTCATTCCTGGTGGTGCTGCGGCTGCTCCAGCGATCGTGGCTTCCCCCAGCACTCCTTTCCTTCCTTCCTGCTTCTGAGTTTGGCTCCTCTGACACGACGTGCACCTTGCTTGGCTCTGCCTGCTGTCTGCCCACTGTTTTACCTGCAGCTGCACGGCTTGTTTGGACTGTGCTGAGTGAGTACCATGCTTTCTATCACTGTGCTGACCTGAGGCCTCCCTGTACCGGTTTGGTTGGCCACACTTTTGCTGTGTTTCTGCTGTACTTTATGCTACCTTACCTGCTGTTGTGGCTCTTCCTGTCCTCCTACCTGCCCTTCGGATCTGATTCTATTTTGTGCCATGGGGCAGGCATTTTGTCCCTGTTGTTGCAATTGGGTCTGCCCTTCCCCCCTGTGTTCCCCAGTTCCTTCTACAGACCTCACCATCTCATTACCAAACCATTGCAAGAAAAACAAACAAAAAAATAAATTTACAACCTTCCCTAACATGCCCCCCCTTTCTCCTGTGGCTCCTTTTCTGCCCCTGATGTCTTTTCCTGGTCTCCCCTCCTCTGCTGCTCTGGTACCCCCTGCCCCTGTTCCTGCCCTTGTCCTGTGCCTTCCTGGTTTACCTTTTTGGGCCTTTCATTCCTCACAACAGCATTCCATCCCCTTTCATGCCCCTTCTCCTGTCCTGACTCATGCTATCTCTGCCTCTGGTCTGAAGCCTATACCCCCTGCCATTTCACTCCCAGCACCTCTTCCCTGCTACTTGCTGTTAGGTGTCTGAGGAACCTGCTTTGTGATGGGCATATAATATACCCTGCTCTCCTGCCTACTTGGCTTCTGCTACCCTCTCTTGGATTATTATCCTTATGGCCTCAGTCATTCATTGTATTCCACTGCTACCAGCATGCTCCTTCCTGGATTATTCTAAACCCCCTTTTACTGGCATTCCTGATGACTCCTTCTCACGTTCTCCTACTCTGACTATTTCCTTCCCATGTTTACTGTATCACACTTTACCTACATAAGTCTATGCAGCCAGCTGCCTTTTCCTTGCTCAGCCCATACCAGCAGTCTTTCCAGGCTCTGTCCCTAACTCGTACCTTCTGAGGCACTGAGCGAAGGTAGGCTTGCCCTGTCTACCAGGGATGGGATTCTGTTACACTCACTAATACCTACTACTTACAAACCTGACATTCTCTGTCCCTAACTCTGCCTGACGGCATTGAGTGAGGTTAGCTCACCCTGACTACCAAGGATGGGAGCCATGTCTGCAATCTACAATGTCATACTTCTGCATTCTCTATACCTGATACCGGTTGCTGCTTCCCTTTGGGAACGGGACCTCTTTACCCCATGTGCCTGCAACATCCAACCTATGCCTAGCTGCCCCAAGTCAAGGTCATCTCGCCTCAACTTCCAGGGCTGGGAGCCTGAGTCTACATTTGACTGTTTAACTTTCTGCATTCTCCACCTGATGCCCAGTTGCTGCTTCTCTTTGGGAACGGGACCACTATACTCCAATTGCATTCAACATCCTATCTCTGCCTGGTGGCATTGGCTGCTGGTTGTCTCACACTAACTACCAGGGATGGAAGCCTGTATCTGCAATCCACAGTTTCAAACTAATGCATTCTCTACCATACTATCTGGTTGCTGCTTCCCTATAGGAATGGGACCATTTTACCCATTTTGCCTTCAGTATCCTAAATTGCCTGGCGGCATCAAGTAAGGGTCTTCTTACCTCACATACCTGGGTTGGAAGCCTGTGTCTGCAAATGACTGCTTAATCCTCATGCATTCTCTATACCTAATACCTTGTTGCTGCTTCCCTTCAGGAATGGAACCATTTTACCCCATTTGCCTTCAACATCCTACCCTGCCTAGTGGCCTCAAGCAAAGGTCGTCTCACCTTGACCACCAGAAATGGGAGCCTGTGTCTTCACTCAACTGTTTCAACCTTCTGCATTCTCTACCTGATCTGCAGTTGCTGCTTCCCTTCAGGAACATGGTTATTTACCCCATTTACCTTCACCACCATGCTTTTGCCTGGCAGCATCAAGTGCCAGTCCTCTCGCCTTGACTACCAGGGATGGGAGCCTGAGTCTCCATTCAATGGTTTCAACATTATGCATTCTCTACCTGGTACCAGGTTTGCCACTTCCCTTCAGGTACGGGACCACTATATCCCATTTGCATTCAACGTCCTACCTCTGCCTAGCAGCATCGACTGCAGGTTGTCTCGCACTGATTACTGGGGATGGAACCCTGTATGTGCACTCCCCTGTTTCACCCTTATGCATTCTCTACGAGATTATCTGGTTTCCGTTTCCCTTTGGGAACAGGGCCTTTTTATCCCTTTTGCCTTTACCATCCTACCTCTGTTTGGCATCATCGAGTAATGGTAATCTTGTCTCCACAACCAGGGCTGGGAGCCTGTGTCTGCATTGTTTGCCTTCCACATTCTACCTTGCCAGTCTACATCCTGCACTTCCATGGACTCATAGTACTCATCCCCACCTTGACCTCCTACACTCTGGATTTGGACACCGCCAGCTTGTTCTGTCTCTGCCTCTAGTCTGTTCACCTGTCTCCTGAACTCATTTGTTGCTGGTCGTCCCTCCCCGACTACCTTGCAAGTTCACTTTCTCCTTCAGAAGTGGGATCCTCATGCTTCATCACCGCAGCATCTTTTGTTCCCTGCATTTGTTGTTTGCCTTCATCTCCAGACATGGGATTCTAGTTTCTCAAAGTTGTGGCTCTCAATACCTGGATTCTCTTATTTATCTTCCATGAATCCACCTCAAGGCCAGCAGCAGTTTTCTGACATTCTGATTCAGTTTGCTGTGACACGGACCCCAGTTCTGTTCCTGACTACACCTGTTGAAGTCTGCACACTTGGCCTCTACAGTCTTCTACTCAGACTCATTCTTCCAGTCTGCGGATGTCCACTCCGGACTGTCCCTTTCATCCTTGGACAGTTGCCTTCTCTTTGACGCCCTCAGGGCTCCTTCCTGTTTGCTGTGGCTTTTTGAGCAGCTAACGCCCATTTCCGGCCAGTATTCCTACCTGGTCAACTACGTCTCCTGTTTATTCATACTCCTATCCTGGCCATTCTAACAGCTCCAATCCACTACTAGATGGAGCACTTGTTCATTTCACCTGAGGAAAACTACTTCTAGCAAACATCCTTTGAATAACTTGTCTCATAGACTTACATCGCCGTAGCTGTGTCTATACTTCCCAATCATCTTCCCAGGATCAGTTCCAGAATCCCATTCAACTTGACTATAGGAAGATCTCATCACTCATCCAACTATACTGGATACTCCCTATATATCCTGTCAGTTCAAGCACTATGGCTTCCCTGTCTACCATGTCTCATAGGATATCTTTTACATGGAAAAGTGACCTAATTCCTTCCATCGTGCAATGACTCTGTAATCATCATTGCCATTATGGATAACAGGAGCTGCAAGATACCTCATAGCAGTATTGACATCATCCATTTTACCTTTCTGTAGCTTCTTCTATGAGCACTAACTCTGTTGATCATGTTTCTCAGCTTCTATGTCCTCAACAGCTATTGGATGTCCTAAGATCTTCAAAGACACCTTCCCAGAACTCCCATTGTTGGATCTCCAGTGTCTAGCTACCTTACTAAAGGCATTCTATCCAAACCACTGTCGTCTAGCTCCTGGATGTTACCACATGTAATATAATCATCTACACTCCTTCATCATATTACCATCAGTCAGGTCAGCTGCCCATCCAGCAGTCCTTCTAGCTCATCCCCTCATGATTCACCTCCCATACTCCCTCCAGTACAGATTTTCATCGAGAGCAGACTTTCATTGATTCTCAATCTGAACATCCGCAACCGATCTGGCTGTCTCACTATCCCAGTCTTGCCTCTCAACATATCTATATTCAACTACAGTGCTAGGCATCACTGGCATTCTACTGTACACTGCTCCCAACTCCCCATTGCCATATCAGTCTATAGACTCTTTCATATACCCATTTCCAGGCTTCCCACAGTATTTAGACATTGGACTGCCTGTAACGCAAAACAGTCATGGCCACCTCAGCACATGTCACAGTAATTGCGCCACAGAAATTCCCATATCTACATTTCTACCAATGGACCAGCAAGAGCCTATACACAAGTATCATCATGACATCAATACTCAAATCAACTCTCGAATTCCTTGTACTGAACTTTCAATGATTCCATTTACATTCAGTTACCATCTCTACTGCATATACCAATCATCCTTCATTGGTCTAAAATCATTCACGTCACTGCTCCTACCAGGTATGTAAAGACTCTGTCTGACTCCTTTTTCTGCTTCATGGATGTTTACATTGCAGCTTATCACTCACCACTTAACTCCTCACCTCCAGACTCTAACTTGAACATCAAACCTTCTACAAAGTTAGATTGTTTACCTTATGACTTCATAACCATCATATTCCTACTGTTCAAAGTCTGGTAACATATTTATCACATCATGTTCTCCCTGATCATTAGCCTCTGTAATCTCTCTGGACACCATCCATCACCACCTTGGAAACCTGGACTACATTCACCTCCTTTTGACTGGATCTACTCCACTCTCAGGATTTGGGTGCTCCTTCAGAATAGAACTACCTCTTCAGCCTCAGAAACATCCTTCCAGAATGCACCATCCATGGATTCAAAGATGGACTGTCATCTCTCCAAGCAATTCACCTTTCTCCCAAAATGAGCTTATGGTTGCTAGAACCTAGGTTCATCTCCTTTTAATTTGCCTGGAGGACGGGCGGGTCAGTAGCCATGGGTCCTCAGAGGTTTCCTCCACCTGGGGAGGGTCCTCTCCTGTGTGCTACTGGTCATACTCTCTGTGAGTTGGAGGAGGTAATCATACCTTTTTGAACATTCATTGGTAATTCTTTTTGGGCTTTCTATTCCCTACTCACTATCCAGCTTACCTACCAAGGGCAAGAATAGAGAAATGCCAAGGTAAACTACAGTTACATAAGCACTTCTAACCCCATACTTTATTCACCCAAACACTGAATGGGAGGGCTACAGCCCAAGGTTCAATGTGGGGGAATAGCTCCTCCCACATCTCCTACAAAGTAATGTATTAATGTAATAAAATATCTCTGGTTGCTACCTGATGTGGTACACATGTACCTATATTATGACTACTGTGATCTACCTATTGCCAAGCTTGTACCACCAGTGAATGCCTGTAACACTGGTTGCTTTTTTAATCTAAGCGTTATGTACTGTACTGTTTTGTTTGCTGTGATGCATTGCTGTCTTGACAAGATGCCTTTATAAATGAGTCTTTGACTCAAAGGTCTGTAAACCTATGGTCTAATAAATAAATAAAATAAATAAAGGCCAGCCTTCCACGATGATTATCTGCTAAGCATGTTGTGAAACACCCACCGTCCACCCCCTGCCTCCTCCTTCTCCAGCACTCTACTCACCCTTGGTGCTGAGATTTCTATTCCCTACTCACTACCCAGTGTAACCCCCGGACCCCTGCCTTTTTACAAAATGACAGGTGGCATGCTATTGAAGCTGACAGCAGTACCTGGTGGGGACTGGGTTCAGGGAGGACTAGGTTACTCGGCACAGGGGGCCTAGGTTTGGCTACTCTCTGCACAGGGGCACCCAAGTAAATCCGAACATAGGAAGCAATAACTGTAATGTCCAAAACCAGGAATGGGATTCTACAGTGTGGCTTTTATTCACATCCAAACTGAACAAAACAAAGCATAGACTGACCCACACGGGTCTACATTCCTGGTAATGCAAATTAGAGATAACAGAACACTTCTTCACATTTCCAGCCCTCAGGCTCTAAACCCACCAGGCACACAGCCTGGACTTGCACGCAGCTTTGGGCACACAGCCTGACTTGTACACTTCTTGGGTTTTCCCCACTGGCCCGGCTCCCCCGCCAGCCACTTGATCCGTGGTCCATTATGGGAATGAACCAGTTTTCCTGTTGTGGCTCCCCAAACCACCTTAGAGCCTTCGACTCCTAGAGGGAATTTTCTTTCCATTCCACATCTGGGTACTTCCCTCATCATTGGCCAAGTGCATGAAGCAAAGTAGAAATCCACAGAGCAAATCCATAGAGGTGGACCTGGTTACTAAAGATGGAGGGTTTCCCACCTCCAGCTCCTACAATCCATACCCGGCCATTTCCCTGGAAACTAAACAACTCTTTTATGAAAACTTGGCAATGTAGATTACTGGGTAGACGTATATCACATCTCCTCTACATGTCTTGACTTCCCCTATGTGCTGGACTTGAACATACTTTTACTTTTGGCTAAGCCTATTACTCTAGGCCTCCCACTACTTCAGTAGTCCAATCCCCACTTTAACACAGTTCAGGATGAAACATGGGCCCTTTAGTAAGAGCAGAACTCACCCTCTGGTTGCAGGTGCCCCACAGGCAAATCACGAAATCTTCTTGTACCCCACACTCATGGACAAAATAAGGCAGCTTCTTCCTCCAGCAGTAGCCAGGGGGTTGCCTCTGGAAATGCAGGCAAACCTTCCTGCCCCATCCCCTTAGGGATGGGGCACAGAGACCCGAATCAGTGGTCTCCACCACTTTAAAACAGCTCACTGTGTCTCTCTTTAGGCGGAAACACACATCTTTCCCTAGATGTAGCCCTATTGCAGGGCTGAGACTCCAAGAGCCTGAGCACAGAGCTGCTGTGCTCCTCTCACCACAATCTCCAAACTCCAACTGCCTCAGACTGACTGTTCAAACCTCTCAACATTCTACTCTAAATCCCTTCTGCAGATTCCATTGTGGCTCATGCAGCTGTGATAGTTCTATGGCAATGTCATCCCTCAGTCTCAGCTGAGACTGAGAACAGAGTCAGACAGTGTGAAATCCATTTAACTGGAGTTTCACAAGCTGCCTTCCCTGCCTACCACTAGGTCTTGCTGGGATTCTAGTAACCCTGGGTAACAAGGGGGTTACACCAGCTTACCTACCAAGGGCAAGAATAGAGAAAAGTCAAAGTAAACTACAGTTACACAAGCACTTCTAACCCCATACTCTATTCACCCAAACATTGAACCATATACTGGCCTTGCATATCTTATTCCATGTCTTATTAGATTACTGTCTTTACAGTCAAAACTCTTGTGATATATATTTGAGAAGGTATGTGGGGGAAAAAAAATCTTCCATGTACATTTTCAAAAAAGTTTGACATGCCTCAGTCAGAGGAGATGTAGAAGAAAATTGACTGGTGCCAGTGAGCAACCAAATAGTAATTTCATCAATATGATCTGATAGTAAACTAAGCCGCTGTGTCCCCAGCTTCACAAGATGAAATTTACCACCAAGTTGACTGGCAGTCTTCCACCTTGTTTGAAAGCTTCACCTGGGAATGCAAGGAAGGGTAGAGGGCTGCTAAAGGGGAGACTGATTTTTTTAAAATATTATTTTACATAGTTTGGCCAGGAAAGACACATTAAGCAGAGCCTTGTTTCCAGGTGCATCCTAGAAGCATAGAGAAGTTAAGTGACTCACTCATGATCACACAGTATGCAAGTGGTGGCTGTGGGATTCAAAGTCAGTGTTCCAGGTCTGCAGCGCAGTGCTCTCAATGATTATGTTATACCGCCTTCCTATGTTGAAATGTTTGTAACAAGATTATGGGCATAAGATTAACAAAAAAATAACTTGCAAATTACACAGTTTCTAATTAATGTGTAGTATCATCAAAGTTCTGTACAAGTGGCTGTGTTGCAGCTAAAAAATGAAACATCGATAATATACTCTAAAAGCCTTTTCAGATAGTATTGATACAGTACATATAGAATAGTATTGACACATAATCAATAGGACTTATTACCTAACTCCAATTAATTACCTGACTCCAACCTTTTATTTAAAAATAAATTAGTTTCTGGCCCAGGCAGTTCCAAAGTTAGACCGATTAAAAATGTCCTTAAAATGGGATATCTCTGAAACCATTAGAGTTAGAAGTGTATTTTTTATGAAAGATTTAAGTCAGCTCAATAGATAAATACATGTGTAGTATTGCTACATCTTATTTTTAACAACATATTACATCAACATGTATCAACATAAGAGACCTGTATTGTTATGATCTACTCATGTTTATTAGACTCCAAACTTTCATTTAAAACAAACAAACAAAATAATTTTCTATAACTAACAGTTCAAAAGTTATTGCTTTCAAAATATAATTTCAGGTATTTTAAATGAAAAACAATTTTAGTAAATGGTTTGAAGATATAAGAGGCTGTTCTAAAAATAAACAGATTATTTTCTAGCTGGTTATATTACATAATCAGCCAAATTTAAGAATGCTAGTACTTTCACAGTTCACACAGTGATGTTAGTGGGTGTGACCTCAGACCTGTGAATAACAATAGCTGAGCTGTGAATAATAATGTGTGAACTATAATTACAAATATCTGAACTGTTTCATTGAAATAAGTGAGAAATTGTGGTCATCTATGTAATAATAGGGTTATCCATAGAATAAATTACAAACAAAAAAGGCACTCCAGGGTAAGGGGTAATTTGAGAGCAAGCAGCTAAAAACAAACAACCCCACAGAAAGAGCTTCAGAAATTAAAGTCTTCAAGTAATGTTGCTTCTCAGGTTTGAATCCTGTCACTGCATGGGCCACTAGATGAAAAGGATGACAAAGGTATGAACATAACCATACCACGGAAAAAATATAAAAACAGCAAAATTTAATACAGAAAAAAGAATTAGTACTCATTTTTATTTTTGCACTTGTGCTTGCACAAGCATGAACATGCTGGTATGATAATGGATTTTGAGAGGCGTGTCACCGCTGGTCCAATGCAAGGCACTCTGCAAGGGCTCGACAGTGTCAGGCCAATTATCAGCTAGACTGATAATGACACTCTTCTGGGCTTGCTGGGTGGAAATTGTGTGAAATTCAAGGAAAAGAGTCACCCGAATCACAGTGCAGCTCATTCCTTTGATCTGTATAATGCTGCCCAGCAAGCAGAGCTAATTATTGTCAAGAACAGCCTACTACGGTCCTCCCCCCAGTGTAAAAACAAACCCCCCACCCTCTGCCAAGTATCCCTCCCATCTCCCATTGCTACCTCCTTCCTTCCTAACCTTATGACACCAAGGAGCCCAGTCACTGATACCAGCTAATATCCCCACCCCACCTATTTTCATTGTGCAAAACTGGGAAGCCCACCCCTAGTGCCGCCAAACTTAACACAGACACTGGGGTACCCACTCCCCAGTGTTGGTACCCAAAACAAAGAAAACTGTCCCTCATAGTCTCTTTTATTTTTTTTTAATTCCTGTATTCCCACCCTCTGTCAAGTATCCCTCCCACCTCTGCATTGCTTCTCATGCCCATAGAGGGTAAACTGACACTGGGGCACCCAATCTACGGTGTTGGCATCTGAAATGAAGAAAACTGTCCCTCATAGTCTTTTACTATTATACATCCTATAAAAAAGAAAATGGTCCATCAATGTCTTTTGCCACTGCTTCCCCTCCTGCCCTTACCTTCCCTTCACCTGACCCCCTCACTCAGAACCCATCACTCTACACATCCCACCTCTTACTTTCCTACCAGGAGGTCCAACACCATAATTCTGTCTGGACCAGAGACACAACTTCACTCTTCAGTGCTGGACAGGGACTGAGGAAATCAGGTATGTGGTTCAATGTACCAGTATTTCAATGCATTTTGAACTTCTACTTAGGGTGACCCGGCAGGGGGACCTGGAGGCTCTGGAAAGATGGTCTAGAAAGTGGAAGCTGAGGTTCAATGCAGGGAAATGCAAGGTACTCCACCTGGGCTCCAGAAACCCAGGCCAAGTGTACACCCTGGGGGGGGGAATACTACAAGTCTCAATGGCTGAGAGGGACCTGGGGGTGGTGGTGGATGTCAAGATGAACAACTCGGAGACTTGTAGGAGGGCAGCAGCCAAGGTCAACAGGATGCTGGTATGCATCACTAGGGGGATCACCTCCAGAAGGAGGGAAGTGATACTCCCTCTGTATAACTACTTGGTGAGGCCGCACCTGGAGTACTGCGTGCAGTTTTGGAGGCCACACTTAAGAGGGACATTAACCTCCTGGAGAGGGTCCAGAGGAGGGCAACCAAAATGATTTGGGGCTTGGGGGACAGGACCTATGAGGAGAGGCTCTCAAGAGCTAAATATGTACACATTGGAAGAGAGAAGGGACCGGGGGGACATGATAGAGGTCTTCAGGTACATGAAGAGGGTAAATAGGGGAGGAACAGTCAGGGTGCTTCGAAGGAAGGAGGAAGGGGCCACTAGAGGGCATGGGTGGAAGCTGGAGGGGGGAAGATTCAGGGGAGAAAGGAGGAGGTGCTACTTCACTGAGAGGGTGGTGGAGCCATGGAATGCACTACCTAGGGGGCTGGTGGAGGCAGAGACAGTGGAGGGGTTCAAGAGGGTGGGACAGGTACAGGGGAAGGGTTCAGGAAGCAAAATCCAATGCAGCAAGAATATCCGGAACTGGGAAGGGAGAAGCCAGAGAAGGTGAGGGGGACAGCAAGGTCAGCACCCAGGGTGGGGGCTGACCAAACGAGCAGACACGAAAGACCGTTAGGCCTATTCTGCTGGCATTTTAGTATGTTAGTATGTTATAACTGGGTCATTTTTAAAAATGTTTCCTCCAAATTTTCAACATGGCCTTTTTTAGACCCCACCTCATGAACAAGAGTGGTGAAATCCTTCAAATCCAGACTGAAAGGTGATTTTACTGTCACTCCATGAAATGGTAGTTTTCTCACCTGGTAAAGCTGATTGTGGGGGTATATACCTCTGAGGCACTCCACAGTCATTACATCAAGGGTTGTGTTCACCTGAGGTTGGTTGATGCACATGTGACTTCTAAAGAAGCCTGACCCTCTTCAGTTGGAACCTGCCCAGAGTGGATCCATTCGATGTCTTCCAAAGCTGTACCTAAAATGGAACTGGATACTTATTGACTTGTGATTACATTTTACACACTGTGGACCAAGACAGATCAAACAAAAATACTTTGTTTCCTATTGCTACACTGTAAGAAAAATCCCTGCCCATACAGCATGCTGGTTACTGACTTGTGTTATCTGAATGTCAGTGTCTACTGGGTGGGATGTGGAGTGCCTCAGAGATGTATACCCCCACAATCACTTTTACTAGGTGAATAAACTACCATTGTGGGGGATATTCTCTGAGGCACCCCACAGTCATTGCATCAAGGGTTTTAAAAAGCAGTACCCTGATCTGAGGATGGGGTACATATGTTGCATTCTGATGGACTAGACTTGGCCACTTGGAAAACTGAGCAGCCGAAGTTGGTTATTGTGTTGTGTGACATGTCAAATCTGTAATGTCTGGTAAATGTATGTATGACCATGTGGCAGCTGCACAGATTTCTTCGGTGGTGGCCACCGCTCCAGTGGACTGTGATTTAAAGTCTGTTGGAGGCACTGAGCTGCTTGCCTTATATGCTTCTAGAATAACTGTCTTGAGCCAAGATTCTATCATGGAGCATGATGCCAGCTGACCTTTCCTGTGTCCTTGGAAGATGATGAATAATCGGTCTGTCTTGCGTACAGTATATCATTTGTCCTGCTGACATAAGTGGTTATAACTCTTCATTCCCAGACTTTTGAGGGGTGGTTCATGCTCCACCTCCGATGCTGGCATCTGGGCTGGTAGATCGATAACCTGATTAGTATGAAATATGGATGTCACCTTTGGCACAAATGAGGGCATTGTTCCTAAGGTCACCCAGTCTTAGTGAAATGTTAGGTATGGAGCCCTACATGAGAGGGCTTGTACTTCACCCATGCATCTAACTGAACAAATTGCCACCGAGAAAATTATTTTGAGATTTAACCATTTGAATTCCACTGTGGCCAGTGGCTCAAAGGGAGTATTTGTCACGGCCCTGAGTCAGGTTGAGGTCCCAGGGTGCTGTCAACAAATTAACTTTTGGTCGAATATTGGAAGCCACTTTCAAGAAGTGGATGATGTCAGGTTGTGCCCCTGGTGTTGTCCCATTTATTTGACCCTGTGCAGCTCCTATTTATTGCTGCTACTTCTACCCTGAGGGATGAGGCAGATAGACCCTTTTCCAGACCCTCTTGAAGGAATAGTAGGATGTCAGCTATGGATGAATCTTGAGGACTTATATCTCTTCAGGTGCACCAGTCTGTGAAGATGGCCCAGTGTCTCTTACAAGTTGTAGTGGTGGAACCCCTCCTGGACATGGTCATGGTGCTGATTACCGAGGGGTGATAGCCTGCTTTCAGCAATTGTTTCCTGTCAGGAGCCAAGCTGTTAGTTTGATGTTGTGGGGTTTGAGGTGGCATACTGGCCCCTGATGGAGGATGTCATGTCTGAGGAGTAGTCTGCAAGGATTATTCTAGAGCCATGGCCACTATCTTGACAAACCAGGACCTTCTTGGACAGTAAGGGGTGATCAGGATCACTCTCACCCTGGCTTGTCAGATCTTTCTCAAGACCTGAGGGATGAGGGGTAGTGGCAGAAAGATGTGTGCCACGTCAAAGAATCAGTCCAATGATAGGGCATCCACCCCCATGGCCTGTCTGTCCTTGTATCAAAAGTAGAACTTGGGGCATTGAGTGTTTCTGCTGGTGGTAATCAGATTCATGCATACCAGGCCACATCACCTGTTAATGGATTTGAATATATGTGGTTGAAGTTTCCACTTTCCTGGGTGGATCTGTTGCTGGCTCAGCCAGGTTGCTGTTGTATTTAGTGTGCCTGCCAGATGTATCACTGAGATGCTGGAGAGGTGATTTTGAGCACATGATAGGAGTTTTATGGCTTCCTTTTTTGCTTCACCCTGCTTTTCATCCCCCTTGCTTGGAGATGTATGCCACCAGTGCCTGATTGCTTGACCTGATGTGTTTGCCTTTGATATGTTGGCTGAAGTATAGTAATGCTAGGAATACTGCCTTCTTCTCTAGGATGTTTATTGGGAGTTTTGCCTCTGCAAGGGACCATTTTCCCTGGACTGACTGGGGTCCTGTGACTGCCCCCCAACCTGACAAACTGGCATCTGTGTCTATTATCACGTCATGCTGGATGTCCAGTGGCATCCCTTAGGAGAGGTTGCTCTTGTTCGTCCACCATAACAGAAATTGTGCCAGCTGTGGTAGGATGGTGGCTGTCCTGGTGAAGTCAAAGTCATGTGTTGGTCTCTGATCACAAATGAAAGCTGCCATCTCATGTTCCAGCTGGCCCACTGGACTATGCCTGTGCATGAAGACATTATTCCCAGGACCTGGGAGCCTAGTTCCAGAGATGGGCGGTTGAGTCTCCGTAGTCTGCATACTTGAGCTATCAGATTGCTGATACTCTTTTCTGATGGATACACTAGCCCTGCTACAGTATTGATTAAGGTGCCTAGATATTCTATTGATTGACTGGGGATGAGGCTGCTCTTGGTAAGATTGATCATCCAACTGTGACTCTCTAGGCACTGTACCACTGCCTCCATATCTCAGATCAATTGCTGCAAAGATCTGGTTCTGATAAGCCAGTTGCCAAAGAATGGTATGACTTGAATGTCCTGCTCCCTCAGTTTGGCTGCTGGAACCACGGATACCTTTATGAAGATTCAGGGAGCTTAAGCCAGTCAGAAGGAGAGTAATTAGTACTGAAAGTGCTTCCCCATGATGTGAAACCTGAGGAATTTGTATTGTGAGGGTATTATGGGGATGTGGAGGCAGGCATCCTTCAGGTCTATTGATGTCAGGAAGTCCCTGAGGTGTATGACTTTCAGTGTGGATCTGACTGTGTCCATCCTGAATGGTTTGTATTGTATGGAGTGATTTAAGAATTTTAAGTCTAGCACTGCCTATATGCCTCCTGTTTTGTTAGGCACCATAAAAAAACTGAATATATTCCTTGGCCTCTCTCTGCTGGCGGGACCTCTGTTATTGCCTTGTTGTGAATTAGGTTCCCTAGTACCTGGCAGATTTGTGATGGTTTTACTTTGTGCTGTGACACTAGTGATATGATCAGTCTGTTTTGCCTGGGATTTCTGTCAGTTCTATAGCATACCCCTTTGTAGGGCTGTGGGCGGAGCCTACAGCCATTTTGGGATTCCTCAGTAGCTCTAAAATTGGCCGATCATGGAACCTTCCATTGGACTTTTAGAAGTATCCTTCTGAAAGGTCAACGGAGCTTGAAACCGTCCACCACAATCAGCTGCTATGGAATAACAGTCGCACTATTTCAGCTGTTACTTCCATATTCCTTGGCATGAACTGCGTATGCGCAACTCATATGCATGTGCAGTTCTGCTGGTGCCATCATGTTGTGAATGGCAGCATGCCATTCACTGTAACTGTGCACGCGCAAGTGCTGCACATGCACAGCTGCTTCGCCGCTATCAGCACCAGCAACACAGAAAACAATGTATCACCCTCCCTCAGCTGCTGTCCTTCCGGCTTCCTCCGTTCCCACTTATGTACTGACATCAGGGTCCCCAATCCCTGTGTTGGCATTATGTAGCCCCCCCCACTCAAGTGGCACACTGAGAGCCCACCCCAGTGTGCCCAAATGTCTGTTTTTCCCCTGCCCCCTGCCGACATTGGGGTACCTAATCCCCTTGTGGCATCTGTACCCACCACCCCCATGTGGCATACTGGGAGCCCACCCCAGTGTGCCCAAATATCTTTTTTATTTTCCTTTCCTGTAAATAAAGAAAACGGTCCCCCGACATATTTTATTTCTGTAAAAAGAAAACAGTCGCTTGTCATCACCCCAGTTCCTCCCCAATCCCCACCCTCCCACTGGAGCATCCACCTCACTCCCTTCAAGACCACTCCCATACTTACCTCCAGAGGTCGGCACTGTCATCTTCTCTGGACCGGGACACGTCTGCACTCTTCAAAGCTGAACCGCAAACTGAAGAATCAAAAGCAAGCATGCTATAATACCATTCAATGGGGTTTTCAACTTATGTTGATAAATCAGCCATTTTTTTGAATTTTGGCCCTACATTTTCAACATGGGGTTCTTTTACCCCACCTCATGAAAACATTCACTGTTATTTCATTACTCAGTCCCAAAAGGTGATTTCGTGGTCACTGTGCAGAATCACCTTTCAGGACTGATTCATGAAATGACAGTGGCACTGTTCATGAGGTGGGGTCTCAAACAGCCCATGTTGCAAATCTGGTGTAAAAATGTCATAAAATGACTGCGTTACAAGTGTGCATTGTGCAGTTTCTATGCACGCTCCTAACTTTGCCAATTTTTTATATTTTCACTACACATTTTCAACATTGCCATTTGTGCACACCTCCTTTTTAACAGTACAGCTGTCATTTATCACATCTTGCCCGAAATGTGTTTTCGCACCTGTGGCACAGAATGGCGCAGTCACTTTGTGTAATCACCTTTCTGGAGAAGTGAACAAAATGACACTGGCACTCTTCATGAGGAGGGGTCCCCAAAAGGCCATGTTGAAAATCTGGTGCAACACCTCCAACAATTGGCCAAGTTACACCCTGGCATTCAATAATTTCTATGCACACATGTAACTTTGTTCACATGGCAGTTCATCACAGCCCTATCGGCTCTGGACAGAGTTTGTTTTCTGTCCCTAGGACCCAATTGTCCTCTGTTGTCTTTTCCCATGTTTCGGCTAACTGAATTAAGCATGCACCTACTGGTACATTTTGGTAACTTTTGCAGAGAGTATAGTCATGGCTTTGAGTGTGTTTTGTGGGTGGAGCTGAATCTGTTGTAGTTGTTGGAAGGGGCATAGGAAGGTCAGAAATTGTTTCCCCTGTATCCATAGTGACTCATTCTCTTATCTTGAAAGGAGTTCGGGTGGAATTTCTGTTTTGCAGGTAAGTATCTGGACCTGTTGGGTTTGTTATTTCCCCAGTGCTTTGTCACCTTCTTTGCCCTTGAGGTATTTTCCTAGCCCCTCCACAAAGACTAGTGACCCCTTCAAAGGGAGTTTATGCAGCATGGATTTTGATTCATTCTCCAGATCCCAAAGTTTCATCCACAGAGATCGTCTGGCCCTGTTAACTAGAACTGTCACTCTGGTGTTAATTTTAAATGAATCTACTGCCATGTCTGCTAGATAGTTTGTGGCTAGGATGGCATTTTCTAGGAGTTATGACTGTAGATTTTAGGGTCATTGTTTTCATCCTATTTTGCAGCCAGGAAAACTGAGCTATGGTACAGTAACAGATTGCTATTGTTGCTGCCCTGGCTCCTAGATCAGCCAGTTCAAAAATTTTCTTTAGTATGTCTTCCACTTTTCTGTCCACTGGGTCCTTGAACCCTGAGCAGTGGTGGGTAAGTTACTTTTTCTATTACTTTCTATTACTTTTGAAAACTTGCTCCAGGAAGCTCTGTGCAGTCACTTGCAAGGGTGGAGAAGTACTAGAAAAAGTAATACACCTTACAGTTACAGTTATGTATTTTGTTTCATATAAAAACAATACAAAAGTAATAAATAACTATAACAGATTACATTTTTTGAGAGTAATAGGTTAGTTACTAGTTACTTTCAAATAAATGTAATCAGTTACAGTTACGTGTTACTTTTGTATAAAAAGACATAAGTAACTGTAACTGTAAGGTGTGTTACTTGTTCTAGTACTTCTCCATCCTTGCTAGTGACTGTGCCAGAGCTTCCCAGAGGAACATCGCCTGAAAGTAAGAAAAAATAACTTTACCCAACACTGACCCCTTGAGGCACCCTCTGTCACAAACCCACTCAGCAGATCAGCCCTCTACTCCCAAAATGCCAACCTCCGAGTGCAGTCTTGTGAACAGTTTACAGAAACAGGGTAACCCTCCTGTCTGTTTTGGGGGTTCAAATCAACCTTTGGTCTCAAGTCTTGGGGGGATTCAAACTGTGAACCTCATGCTAGCATACCCAATGTGCAGGCTCAGATATTTCTGTCTTGGGGGGCCAGATATCTTTGCCTACAGGCACCTAACCAGGTGTACAGAAATGAACCCTTAAAAACTGGAATAAAAGACCTCAGATTAAGAACGCTTACCTTTTTCCAGTTTGGTATCACCATTCCAGCTTATATACAGTGTCTGCTTTAACCGTATATATACTCACTTGTAAAAAGAAAGAAATCAAAGACAGACCAAGTAGGCTCTAAAAATAGAGTTTTGCTAAAATAGATAAGAAAAATATGTAAAACATAAAATACAGAACTATTATCACAAGAACCATACAATCTTTTAAAAGAACAAGGTTTTAACAGTGCAATTCCTACTACAGTACTTAGATTTGTCTCTCTCTCTAAATACCTGCTTAAAGTGCTCAACGATGTTTCTTTGTCAGAGTCTAGATAAAAGTCTCTGAAGGAAAACAGAATTCTGTTTAAAAGCTGGCTTTGCTCACCTCTTTTCGTGAGGTCACCTAGCTCCTCCTCTGGTTATGAAAAATCATACACCCAGGATATTTTATCATATTAGAAGGTAACTGAATTAAGGTTACATCAGCAGAAACTCCTTTCCCCATGTGACTTCCCCAATTAAGTCTTTCCTCTCATCATGTTCCTCTTTCATGCCAGAGCAGCATCCTCTCTCACACAGACATCAAAGCATCTTTTATGACTTCGCACTAAAACATCACAACCTGCTCTTCTTCCTCTAAGCGTTATAAAAGTTTATGATTTTCCTTCTTAGCAACTGCAGCTAAAATTAACTTAAAGTCTGTAATTAGCTTCTGGCCTTCCAGGTAACACCTTGTATCTAAAACCTGTGTGTGTGTGTGTGTCATACTCACATGCTGTTTCAGCATTTCTCATGACAGACAGTCCATAACACATTTTTATATTACAAAAAATGATACAGTGATCAGAACCAGCTGTCCAAGTGTCACAATTCCTCCCCACCTAGACTGAATCTGGGGGCTCTATCCTCTGCATGGGATGAGCTTCCCAAATCAGTTTACTTCTCATACACACTAGACAGCCCATCTGAGTTCTGATTTTTGGCTCCAGCCCTATGTAATATTGTCATATCATACCCTTGCAAAGCAAGACTCCATCTTAGCAATCTATCATTGCTCTTTCCCATCTGTGTCAGCCAAACCAGGGGATTGTGGTCAGTGTTCACCACAAAATGCTACCCAAACAAGCATGGCTCCAACTTCTTTAGGGCCCACACTATGGCAAGACACTCCTTTTCCACCATGGAGTATGCCAGCTCCCTGAGAAGTAACTTTTTACTCAGGTATGCTATTGGGTGATCTGTCCCATGGCTGGATGTGTGACTCAGTACTGACCCAATACCCATGTCTGAGGCATCAGTTTGAACTATAAAGGTTTTGCTATAGTCAGGACTTGTCAAAACAGGAGCACTGCACAGTGCCTCCTTTAATCTGGTAAAGGCTTTCTCACAGGCTGGGCCCCAGATAATTTTCATTGGCATCCTTTTCTTTGTCAGGTCAGACAGGGGAGCAGCCAGGGCACTGTAATTGGGTTGACATTTTCTATAGTACCCTGCTGTCCCAAGAAAACTCCTGACCAGCTTCTGTGTTTCTGGTCTGGGCCACACCTGGATTACCTCTATCTTTACTTGGTTAGGACGGAGCTGTCCCTGGCCTACCACATGCCCGAGGTATGCCACTTCTCCCATGGCCACCTGGCACTTCCCGGCTTTGACAGTGAGCCTGACCTTCTGTATCCTGCCCAGCACTTCCCTAAGGTGCGACAGGTGTTCCTCCCAGCTGGCACTAAAGATTGCAGTGTCATCCAGGTATGCCACAGCATACTCCTCAGCACCATTTAACATCTGGTTCACCAACCTTTGGAAAGTGGCCGGGGTGTTCTTCATTCCGAAAGGCATTACTCTAAACTCATATAAACCTATCGGAGTGATGAAAGCCAACCTCTCCCTTGCTCTGTCTGTTAACTCTGCCTGCCAATACCCCTTGGTCAGGTCAATCGTCATAAGGTATGTCGCCCCTCCCAACTTATCCAGGAGTTCATCCATCCGGGGCATCGGGAGGGTGTCAGACTTGGTGACTGCATTCAGTCCTCGATAGTCCACACAGAAATGAGTAGTCATCTGGCTTAGGCACAAGAACTATGGGTGAGGCCCAGGGGCTTTGGGATCTCTGAATAACCCCTAAATCCAGCATCTCCTCCTTTACTCTCCTAATGTCCTTTTGGACAGTCTCTGACACCCGATATGCTGTCCGCCACATGGGCGTCTGTGTTCCTGTCTCCACATCATGTGTCGCTAAGGGGGTTAATCCAGGCTTGGTGCTAAACAATGGGGCAAAGTCTGCTAAAACCTCCCTTACTTTCTGGATCTGGTCCAGGGCCAGCTGGGGAGACCATTTTACTCCTCCACAGAGGATTCCCACTTACTTTCCTCCAGCAAATCCAGAAGGGGGTCTCCTTCATCTGTCCCCTCCCTATGACTACACACTGCAAACACCATGTCAGCCCAATTTGCATATGGCTTCCTCATGTTGATATGATACATCCTTTCTGTCTGTCTTCGGTCAGGTAACTTCACAATGTAGTTCATGTCATTTACCTTCCTAACCACTTTGTACGGTCCTGCCCACTCAGCCTGCAGCTTGTCTTTCCTGACTGGAATAAGAGCCATGACTTCCTGACCCACCATGTACAAGTGAGCTCTGGCTCTGCGGTCATACCACACTTTTTGTTTTTGTTGGGCAGCTGCCAGGTTGCTCTGGGCTGTTCCCATAAGCTCCTTCAGCCTTTCCCTAAACCTAAGGACATAATCCACGATGGGAGTTCCCTGGGTGGCGTGCTTGCCTCCCCAGTCCTCCCGGATCAAGTCTGGGGGCCCAAGTACCCGGCATCCATATAAGAGTTCAAAGTGGGAAAATCCTGTTGCCTCTTAGGGCACCTCCCTGTATGCAAACAACAGGTGGGGAAGGTATTTTTCCAAGTCCCTCCCATGCTGTTCAGCAAATGCACAGAGCATTGACTTTAGGGTACCATTGAATCTTTCCACAAGGCCATTGGCTTGTGGGTGATTCGGTGTCGTGCATCTCTGCACCACCCCACACTTCTCCCATAAACATTTCATCATGTCCGACATGAAGGAACCCCCTCAATCAGTGATAACCTCCTGCGGAAACCCAACACGGGAGAAAATCCCAAGTAAGTCATCTACCACTTTATCTGTCCTCAGTGAGGATAGGGCGACTGCCTCTGGGTACCGGGTGGCATAATCCACCTCAGTCAGGATGAATCTCTTCCCTGAGGAGCTGGGGGTATTTAAAGGTCCCACAATATCCATTCCCACCCTCTGGAATGGCTCCTCCACTATGGGCAATGGAATCAGGGTGGCTTGTGTTTTCTTGCCCACCTTCCCTATTTCTTGGCACCGGTGACAAGACCTGCAATACTCCTGCACCTGCTGGGTGAAGTTAGGCCAGTAGAAATTCTGGGCCAACCGCTGCATCTTGCATGCAATTCCCAGATGACCAGACAAGGGAATATCATGTGCAATCTTGAGCAACTGCTCACAATACCCCTGGGGAATGACAAGTTGCCTGCCTAGCATCCCTCCCTCTTTCTGCACTGCCTGAGTATACATAAGTCCATTTTCCCAATAAACCTTATGTCTGCCGTCACCTCCCTGTGTGCCGTCCAAGTCTGCTCAAGCTCTCAGCTTCTCTGAACTAGGATCACTTCTCTGAACAGCTGCAAACCCCTCACATATTCCCAAGGCATGGGACAGGCCCCCTTCAGTCACTAAACTAGGGTCCCTAGCACTAGCATTAGGGCATTCAGGATCACTGTCAATCCCAACCCTCTGACAATGGGTCACCCCTCCCTCTCCGGAGTAACCCTCTATAGCTGTGTGGTTACTTGCTACTGGGGAAATTTCTACCCCCTTTTTGTTAGTCTCCCCATCTGGGGACATGGGCTGGGGAACCAGCTACTCAGTGGTTTCCACAATGGCTTCTGTGGGGATCAGGGAACTACAATTTTCACTTGCCGCTTAGCTATGGGTAACTGCACATACCATCCCTTGTTTGAGATTGTTGCCCAGGATCACATCCACTGCTAAGGTTTTGGCTACAGCCACCTGTTGCACAGTTCCCCCTGTTTCACCCCAGTCTAGGAGAACACTAGCAAGGGGCAATGTTTTCTCCCCACCTGCAAAGTCCTGTAGAGTGACGTATTTATTGGGTATAAGCTGACCAGGCTGTACCAGATCCCCCTTTACCAAGGTCAGGGATGCCCCTGTGTCCCTTAACCCTTGCGCCTGTACACCATTCACCATGACTGGGTGCATGTGTTCCCTCATGTTCACTGGCATGCTTCCAGGGACACACAAACAACCCACTTCCTTTCTAGCTCCCTGTTGTGTATTGTTCACCTTTTTGGGACACTGTCTGGCAATATGCCCAGTTTCTTTAAACAAGCAACATTCGTTTCTTCTCTCAGAGAAATCTTTTCTCTGAAACCTGGGGCTAACTTGTTTCAGTGGAGGCAGTGAGGGTTTTAGCTGCCCTGAAGGTGTGTTTTTCCCTTTCTGTGCTGCCACACCCACCCCATTCGCTATCAGAGCAGGTCTGCTCTTGGCATAGCAGTCCGAGAGTTCAGCAGCCTCTTGTATTATTTTGGAATCTCAATCCTCGAGCCAGGTTTTTAGCTCTGCTGGGCATGCCCAATAAAACTGTTCTAATAAAATCACATTCTCAATTTTATCACCAGAGTTTGCCTCAATTCCTTCCCACCAATGTTTTAAAAACTGACGTTGTTTCATGGCTAGCTCCTTGTAGCTCATATCAGGGCTTCTCCTGAGCTTATGGAATTTAGCTCTGTATGATTTAGCAGTTAATTCAAACTTTTTTAACAGTGCAGCTTTTAGTTTGCTGTAATCATTACTGTCCTCATTGTCCATTTGACCCAATGCATCCCGAACTTTCCCGGTAAGTAGCGGGGATAGCTGGAAGGCATCGATATCCTCCCCCTCTTTAAATTCGGCTATTGATTTGGAATTCAATTTGTAACCCAGTCCTGTAGTCCCAGTTAAACCCAAGCCACTTAGCTGCTCTTGTGCCACTGGTTGGACTCATAGCTTCTCCAGTTTGTGTTGCCTCTGGTGCTCCTGCTCCTCATGATCTGCATCTCGGCATTCTCGCTCCTCCTTCTCCTCTGCAGCTCACTGGTGCTCACACTCCTCACAGTCTGCATCTCTCTGTTCTTGCTCTGCCTCACTGTGTTCTCATTCTGCCTCATGGCATTCTCACTCTGCCTCCCTTTGTTCATGGTCCCTCTCTCTCTCTGGAACTCCAGCTCCATCCTGCGCAACTCAATTTGCAGCCTGAGTACTTCTGGATCCAGGATACTGGTGACCTTCCCCTGCTGCTGTGGCCCTTCACTGACAGTGGCTCTGTTGCCCTCCTCATCTGATCTGGACACTGCACTGGCTGCTAGCCCTGCCACACTTGGTCTGGTCCTTTTCAGTCACAGTCTGTGACTCACTGCTCTGGGTATCTGCTACCATCAGGGCATCTATGAGGTTCTGCTTGCTGGCCTTCACCTTGAACGGGACTCCTCTGTCCCCACACAACTGCCTTAAGTAGTCTACAGTGTGCCTGCTGTAGATGGAAGCCATCTTCCCTCACTACTGCTACTCTGACTTGCACTTTAGGAAAACAATAAAATGGGTAGGAACTTGACTGTACGCCAAGTGATATAGTTCTGTTTTCTTTTTAAAATAAAACTCTGCCTTTTTCTTTCTTTGCAAGTGAGCTGACTGTCTCACGCTGACCCACTGAACAATAAAAGCTTGCAATACCAAAATTATGCCACCGATGCCAACTAATCTGTCACAAACCCACTCAGCAGGTCAGCCCTCTACTCCCAAAGTGACAATCGCCAAGCGCAGTCTTGTGAACTGTTTACAGAAAGAGGGTAACCCTCCTGTATGTTTTGGGGGTTAAAATCAACCTTTGGTCTCAAGTCTTGGAGGGATTCAAACTGTGAACCTCTTGCTAGCATACCCAATGCACAGGCTCAGATATTTTTGTCTTCGGGGGGCCAGATATCTTTGCCTATGAGCACCTAACCCAGTGTATAGAAATGAGCCCTTAAAAACTGTAATAAAAGACCTCAGATTAAAAACGCTTACATTTTTCCAGTTTGGTATCACCATTCAAGCTTATGTACAGTGTCTGCTTTAACCGTATATACTCCACTTGTAAAAGGAAAGAAATCAAAGACAGACCAAGTAGGCTCTAAAAATAGAGTTTTACTAAAACAGATTAAAAGAAAATGTAAAACATAAAATACAGAACTATTATCACAAGAACCATACAATCTTTTAAAAGAACAAGGTTTTAACAGTGCAATTCCTACTACAGTACTTAGATTTGTCTCTCTCTCTAAATACCTGCTTAAAGTGCTCAAATATGTTTCTTTGTCAGAATCTAGATAAAAGTCTCAGAAGGAAAACAGAATTCTGTTTAAAAGCTGGCTTTGCCCAACTCTTTGTGTGAGGTCACCTAGCTCCTCCTCTGGTTATGAAAAATCATACACCCAGGATATTTTATCATATTAGCAGATAACTTAATTAAGTTTACATCAGCAGAAACTCCTTTCCCCATGTGACTTCCCCAATTAAGTCTTTCCTTTCATCATGTTCCTCTTTCATGCCAGAGCAGCATCCTCCCTCACACAGACATCAAAGTATCTTTTATGACTTCGCACTAAAATGTCACAAACAGCTCTACTTCCTCTAAGTGTTATAAAAGTTTATGATTTTCTCTCTTAGCAACTGCAGCTAAAATTAACTTAGTTAAAGTCTGTAATTAGCTTCTGGCCTTCCAGGTAACACCTTGTATCTAAAACCTGTGTGTGTGTGTGTGTGTGTGTGTGTGTGTGTGTGTGTGTGTGTGTGTGTGTGTGTGTCTCATACTCACATGCTGTTTCAGCATTTCTCATGACAGACAGTCCATAACACATTTTTATATTACAAAAAATGATACAGTGATCAGAACCAGCTGATCAAGTGTCACACCCTCCATTGGGAGTATGGTCTTTTGTTTAGGGATGCAATCTGTGGATCTACTGTGGGAGGAGTATAAAACTATAAAAATAATCAGTCACACAAATTTCAAACTTAAAACAGCTGAACTCTTTATTTTACACTTGTTTAAACAGTTCAGAATTAAAGTTTATTTTCCAGTTTTACAAAACAAATCTCTCATTGATGATTTCTCTTCTTTATGCAGCAAAAATTAACTGCCTCTCCCTGATCATCTCTGGACACTAACTGTAGGGCCCAAATTCAGCCTATACTGAATTGGTTTTCTCGCTCTCTCTCTCTCTCTGCTTTCTTTATCTTTTCTGGCCAAAAGAGATTTTAGCAGTACTGGTCCTTGGAAAACAGAAGTTGCTGAATAGTTTGATACCTTTTATTAGCCCAATGTGTGTTTTACATAGAAACATAGAAATTTTCGACAGATAAGGACCGCCTGGCCCATCTAGTTTGCCCGTAAGCCCTTATACTGGATTACTGCTTCTGTATGAAGATGGTATAATACACAAGCTTTTGGGCCCCACTGCCCCCTTCTTTAGGTACAATAGCAAACTCATTTAAAAAACCAAGTTATATACACTGTGATGCATTGTTTCAAAATAGTTTATAACAGGAGAGTCAGGAGACTTAAAAGGACTTAGAATGAAGTGTGAGGACTTAAAAAGAAGGGTGAGTGGACAATGAATAGGAACAGGTCTATAGCTGTGAGAGGATGTTTAGCAAGAAGTGTTAAGATATTTGTAAGAGGGGCTGAATTGGTGTCTTAAAGAGTTAATTTGATAGGTATCCTAACAGAAATACAGGATAGTAATGACATTAGATGCACAAAGTGCAGGTGGGGTCACAGTAAAAAAGAAAAACCGAGAAACATATTTGTATAAAGCAGCATACAGTATTAGATTTTCTGGTTCCAACTGAGACCATTACAGTTTGAGTCAAATTGTGTTATATATTTTAATACCTATGTCCTTCTCTCCTGTGTGTTTTTGAAGTTCACTCTTAGGCCCCGTCCACACTACACCAGTAAAACCCCTCTGTAACGTCACAGAGGGCTTAAACCGTTACCGTAATGATTTAGAAGTTGGCTGGTAACGTTACAGAAGGCATTTTCGGAACCGTTACAGAAACCTGTTGTGAGGTGGTTTCAACAATGGTTCCTGTAATGGTTGTAGTTCTGTAATGTTACCGATGTGTGTCTAACGCTCCACCATGTAGCCTCCAGTCCCCCACTATACCTGCATGCATTGCAGCACTGTTGTAATGCAAGCAGGGGGGTCGGAGGCTACCAGGGTGTACCAACGGCAGTGTGGGGCACGAGCATTAGGCTGCAATACTAGGAAGCCTCCATAGCAGGGTAACCCAACAGGCAGCATTATGCCCACCCCAGGGTTTACCCCCATGTCTCCATCTGACCTACCCCCCCATCCTCATATGCCTCCCTGACAGCTGCCTCCTGAACGTATCCATATACTGTCCGTGATGCCTCTCACTGTGACAAGAGTCGGGAGTACCCAGCCTGCCCATCAGAGCTGTGGCATCACTATGACCTGCAGAGCAGTGCCAGTAGGGCAAACATACATTAGTTGAGCTCCTGAGCGCATCATGACACACTGCTGTGGTGGCCGATAGACGTGTGGCACTGTGTACAGCAGAGCAGTGGGCTACACTGACGGCAGTAGTGGGAGGCTGCCATCAGCCAACTGACAGCATTACACGACCATCTGTTATACCCTGGTATCCTATAATTGTTGGACGTGTTGCCACATCACACACTCTCTCTTCCTCTCACTGCAGTAACTCCCTGAATCCACCATGCTGACCTCCCCCTCCCTTGAGCCTTCCCTCTGTCACTTCCTCACCATAGGTATGTCACATATCATTGCCATACTGTATGTTGCACAATATGACTTGTACAGATGCATACTACTCCATATGTATGTGGGAGGGTGTCTCTCATCGAAGCTGTCCTCACCAAGTGCACCTTGGGATGTGCTCTGTTAGTACGGGGTTGAGACCACACACCCTGTCACACACAATGTGGATGGGCCGTACCATTTTCACACCATCATCTAACCTGTTTACTGGCAGTGTGGAAGCACTGTAATGGTTTGAAACTGCTACAGACTGTAAGTGGTGTAGTGTGGACGGGACCTTAATATTAGGACAGATAGGTCTGAGATGGAATGGTCTGGCTGGGAAAGATGTTGTCCTACTTATGTGCTAATAATGTGGTTTAATACTGTGTGTTGGTGGTGGTTCATCCAGATTTGCAGTGGTTTCCTTGTTTCCCCAATTAGCATTCATCTGTGCACTTTTTGCACTGAATTAGGTAAATCACATTGCTTGCATGATGTGTAGGATTGATGTATCTTTATTGTGCTGTGCTGTGCTGTCCTGTTTGAATAGTGATCTACATGCATATGTGGGTGCAGGTCTTACATTTTGAATTGTTGGCATGATGTTGTTCCTCTCATTTCATGGCTAATTTGGTCTGCCAGGAGTTTGCTACAAATTATTGTTAGAACGGTTAGGGTGCTGCGTGTAGGCAATGTCAGGTAATTCGGGGAAAATGTCTCTAAGTCTTTCATCTTCACTTTGCAAGGGTTGTAGTTCTCTAATCATTTGCTGAAAGGGTGTTAGCATAGGACTATATGTAAAAACTAGGGATATGCAACCAGTTTGATTTTTTTGCATGTATTCTAGTAGATTTTCTCAAGATTATCCAGGGACTTCTGGGCCAGGATTCACAAAACTTTGCCCCAGTGCAAACCCGGGTTTTGCGCTAAGTTGGTATTCACAAAAGCCCGGTTTGTGCACATAAACTGGGTTTGCACAGGGGCAAAGTGTGATGGGGCTGCAATGCAAATGAGGGGAAGGGGACGGGAATATCAGTGCTGTCTGATTCACAAAGCATTTGCTCTGTGCAAGAACCTCTTGCATGGTCCTCTTGTATGGAGCAAATACCACCGACTGAGACCTTGCCTTATCCTGCGCAACCCTAGTGGTTGGTGGAGGTACTGTGGCACCCCCACTTATTGCCAGTCCAAGTAGTAATACATAAGTGTCCCTGGTGCCTAGTGTCCCCCCCGCCAATCGCCGGCCAGAGTACATTAAAAGAATGTTCCCTGGTGCTAGTGGCCTCACCTGCGGATCATCGATTGCTCACCCAAAATTCACAACAATATTTTCCCCGGTGCTAGTTGCCCCCCCACCGTGATCACCAATCACTGGCCCGAAGTTCACAATAACATATTCCATGGTGCTAGTGGTCCCCCATGCTGATCGCCATCCCAATCACATATATAGATGCAACCACCCTGGTGGCTAGTGGTCCCTCCTTCTGTTGATCACCAGCCCAGAATAAAAGATAGAGTTTCCCTCGAGTCCAGTGGTCCCTCCCCCCACCCAATCCCTCACCCCATATGACAGAACTGTACTCACTGGTGTACAGTAGTCCATCCCCCCACCCAATCCCTTGCTCCATATGACAGAACTGTATTCCCTGGTGGCTAGTGGTCCCTCCCCACCCAGATCCTCACCTGAACTATAAAATATTTTCTCTGTTGCCTAGTGGACCCTTCTCCCTAACCTCAATCTGCCGAATGCTCAATAAGCTCACTGTATTCCCTGGTTTCTGATGCCCCTTCACCTCCCCACCACAGCAAGTAGTGCCCACCGCCCCACTCTCCCCATCCCTTCCCTGAGCTCTGACTGGCACAGCCCTCCACTTTCCACCATGGCTAGCCACTGACTGAGCTGTCAATGAGCATGTGCAGTATACAGCATGCGCTCACTGATTGAAAGCTCACTTTGAGCTGTCAGTCAATGGGCGTGTACTGTATACAGTGCATATTCATTGAAAACTGAGTCAGCAGCCAGCCATGGCGTGGCGTAGAGGGCTGTGCCAGTCATGGCTCAGGGAAGGGATGGGGGGAGTGGGGTGGTGGGGCATAACCTGCCTGTGGGGTATCCCTGCAAACCAGGGAATACAGAGTGTGTTTATTGAGCATTACCAGGTTGGTGTTAGGGAGGAGGGTCCACTAAACAACAGGGAAAATGTTTAAGAATAATTTGAGTGAGGGATCAGGTGGGGGAGGGATCTACTAACCACCAGGGAATATAGTTCTGTCATAGGGGCGAGGGATTTGGGGGGAACCACTGGACACCAGGGAACTTTATCTTTCACTGCAGGCCATCAAACGGTGGGGGGGAGGGACCCCTAGGCACCAGGAAGGTTTATCTATATATGTGATCGGGATAGCGGGGGGGGGGGATGCGAACACTAGCACCAGGTAAAATGTTATTGTGAATTTTGGGCCAGCGATTGGCGATCACAGGAGGGACCACTAGCACCAGGGAACATTCTTTTAATATACTTGGGCAGTCAATTGGCAGGGGAGGTGGGGAGAACACTAGACACCAGGGACACAGAGCTCCCTCTGAGGCAGGATATGGGGAGGTGCACTAAACTCGCCACAGTCTACGTAAATGAGCAAGCAAATGGACACATAGCGCCTTGCATGCACAATGGGCTCATTTACATGGCTACTCTAATGAACTGAAAATAGCACACCTGCGCTAGGCATTGCTGAGCCATACTCCTGGCTGCATTTTTGGGTAGTGCTAGTGGGGTTAGTACTGCAGTATTGGGGTCAGCACTGACTCCAACTGGTTCATCCAATATTTGACACCTGGGCAATCGTAAAGTGCAAAGCAAACATTCATGCTGTGCTTTGTAATTTTTTTTTTTTAATCTAGCCCCTGGTTTCTTGCCACTAACCCTAGGGCCTCAATTCTGCCTATACCATTTTTTTCTTAAGGCTTTCTTTATCTTTTCTGACCACTAACTCTAGGGCTCCAATTCAACCTATACTGAACTGATTCTTTCAAAACTTTCATCAGTTGTCCCAACTTCTAAGCAGGCCTCCAAGCAGACTTCCCCAACTCTACCTGTCTCTGGATTACTGGGTTTACCTCTCGCTACACCTTTGGCCGCAGTGTCTTTCACAGCAACCCTCAGCTCTGTGTTTTGCAGGGTTTCTCTCTGTCTCCTTGCAGATTTAAGTCAAAACAAAAAAACTCCACACTGAGGTATTTTCTTATTATTTACCTCATCAACCTTCAAGTGCAGGTGCTGCTAATGATCTCCTGTTCTCAATTATCCAGTGAAGGACTGACTGGAAGTAAGCAGCTTCCCTGCACAGCATTCTTAAAGGACAACTACAAAAACTCCAGTCTTGCCAAATTTTGCTTTGGCTCCCATCAGAGCCCCTGACAAAACACCCTGTGGGCCTAAAAGTGATGGGGAGGGCAAAGGGCAAACCTATCCTGTCACAATTTTCTTTTTAGTAGTAGTAGTTTGTCTAGGTCACCACCTCATACTCCCAAAGAAGTGGAAAATGTGTCTCACACCCCAATTTTTAAAACCACATACAGTGAGCATTGTTTTTATCCTTTTTTTCTATGCTTCTAAGGTGGTCCCCTATCCTTATTTTAAAGAGTCAGCTTGTTTTGCCTATGTAACATACCTCCACACTCACAGACTGCTAAATATGCAACATTCGGTCTGACACAATTAATAAAGCTTTTGATAGCATTTGTGTCAGTAACATTAACTGTGGTGAAGGTCTTGGTTCTAATAAAGTTAGGGCAAAACTTACTGTTGCCACAAACATGGCAGCCTGCCAAATGTGGTGGCAGCTAAGTGAACAAGTGAATATCCACTTAGGTTGTAAACTGTGGACCAGCCTATTACCCAGATTTGGTACAGGTTTGTTGACCATGCTAGAAGTGTGTGCAGTGGCTTCACTTAGTAGCGGGTCAGAATGGAGAATATGCCAATTCTCCCTTACTGTTTTTTCACTTTTCCCACCTTGCGTGGAGAAGGTTGCCACAAAATTACTCCCTACCATGAGCTCTGCCCAAGCACTGCTATGGACTGAGTTGTTTGCCTCTTCTGTTACAGTGTTCAAACTGCTGTAGACAGATGTGTACAGGGACTTTTGGTAATGGTGCTGGATATACTTATTATTTATTAATATTTCAATAGCTTTACCAGGAAAGACATAATGATCTGGTAATAGCTTGTTTACAGATGCTACCTGGGAATACAAAATTTCAGATAGTAACTCTAAGTGAGACAATCCAGTCCCTCCAAGAAGGAGATTGTTTCTGCTCCCTCGTCAGTTTCCCCCTCCCCATTGATTAAAGTGTACAACTCTTCTCCCCATATCTCAAGAAAGATATCAACAAGATTTAGAAGGTGCAGAAGCAAGTGACCTCAGGAGCTGAAGGCTTGGTAAAAATGTGTGTGACAGGTTGTACTGGCCCTTTAAGGCCCATACCTCTTTGAACCACTGTATCTGTTGTGTCTCCTGCAAAGGACAGAAGAGAGTGAACTTGCCCTTTTTTTTATTTATTTATTTGAATCTAGGATTACAAGTACCTTTGAGCCAAGGCTCTTTTACGAAGGTTCCACGTCAGTTGAGGTACAATTCAAACAAGACATTGAATAATAGTATAACAGTGGGTTACAGGCAGTTACATACAGTTTTATACATTCAACACAGTGGCAAAAATGCCAGGAGGAGGTCTGGTAAAAGAGTTGACATGGTATGGAGGAGAAACACATTAGCGGGGTGCGGCCATAGGCACTTGTCAAATATCAATTAAAGTGCTACAAGGGGGTAGGGAAGAAGGGTGGGAGGAGGGGAGGATGAATGGGTGTATAGGAGAAGGAGTTGAGGGGGGAGAGGATTAAGTGCTAGGTGGAAAGAGCAAAGAGGAGAGGAGAGTGGAGAACAATTAGGAAGGACAGTCACATGAGCTAGGTGCAGACAGGATGTGATGGAGACTGGATTTGAATGAACCAAGCTTTGGCACTGAGGCGATGTCAATGTTGAGACCATTGAACCAGCTGGGAGCTCTGTGCGCAAATGTTCTTTGCCCTTGTGTGGTGCGAAAATGCAGGATATGCAGAAGCTGGGATTCAGAGCCCCTGGTGATGCGAGTAATCCGCACTGGGCAGAGGAGAGCTTGGACACCTGGGGGAGCAAGGCCTAGTGTTATTTTCTTTGTCATAAGGCAGGTTTGGTACTTGATCTGGTTTGAAAGTTGAAGCCACCCAGTCTGTGCGTAGAGGTCAGACGTGTGGGTGAGGCGATGGGTGCCGTTTACGAGATGGCAAGCTTTGTTTAGTGCAATGGATATGCGCCTAAGGGCAGTGGCAGCGGCAGAGCCGTAGATGTTCAGGCCATAGTCGATTATGGAGATTACTGAGCTCTGTACTGCAATCCTTAAGGCATCTGAAGTAAGGCATTGCCTGTGCCGGAAGAGTAGGCCAATGCGAGTGTTGGCAGCCTTGACAATGTTGTCAATGTGCGTAGCATATGATAGGTTACAATCAAAGGTAATACCTAGATATTTAAAGGATTGAACCTGTTCGAGGGTTGCACCAAGGCAGTTTTTGATCGTGATGGGATTGAGTCTGTGTTTGTTGTGAGGGCTGCAGAAGAGCATGGACTTGTTTTTTTATAGTTGAGAACCAATGTATGTGTACTAAACCAAGTTTCAATTGAGGTGATGGCAAGCTATAGATTCTTTTGAAGGTGGCCCGGATCCTTGTGAGTGGAGAGAATGATGGCATCGTCAGCATAGAGGAGGGTTTGTGCTGGACACAATTGTGGAAGATCATTCAGAAAGAGGCTAAAAAGAAGTGGCCCAAGAACGGAGCCTTGAGAAACTCCTGAGTGAACAGGACATGCATCTGAGAGAACATCAGCTATTTTCACTCTTTGGGAGCAGTTCTCCAAGTAGCTCTTGAACCAGGTTGTGGACTCAGGTGAGAGCCCAGCAGAATGTAGCTGTGTGATTAATAGATTATGATGTACAGTGTCAAAAGTCTTGGTCAGGTCAATGAAGACTGACCCAGTTAGGAGGCTGTTGTCCAACGAGCTGTGGATAGCACCGGTGAATTCAAGGAAAGCCGATGTAGTACTGTGACCTGTAAGGAAACCATGTTGTTGGGGGCAGAGGATGTTGTGTTTGTCCAGGTATTCCGTTAGCTGGTCAGATACCATACGTTCAATGGCCTTAGAGAGGGGGGGGAAGTATGGCGATAAGCCGGTAGTTCACATGCAGATCCTTGTCCCCACTTTTGTGGACCTGGGTTACTGTAGCTGATTTGCATCTGTCGGGGAACTGGCTGAGGGTGAGGGAGAGGTTGAAAATTTTTGTTAGTGGAAGTAGCACTTCATCAAGGGTGAGGGACACCAGCTTGAGGTCGAGTGAGTTCCCACTAGTTCTGGATTTGGCGATTGCATTAGAGATGTATTTACAGACCTCATGCACCCTGACTTCCTTAAAGTAGAATGGTGGGCGGTTGGAGGGAGGGGGTTGTGGGCTGGGGGTAGGAGTAGGAGGGCGGTCATCATTGAAGAAGTCCAAAGGGAGAACACTACTGAGGTCAGGGAACGCATTATTGAAAGTATTTGCAATTGATATGGGCATCTACAAACTGAGAAAGAGGCTCAGTTAATGAGTGAATTTTTGCCTCTGTTGGGCAGCTAGGTACGTTATTCAACCTTTCATTAAACATTGGTAGAATATAAATGGTGGCACGTACTGAATTAAATACAATAAGAAACTCCTTGGTTTCATCATTGATGACCTTCTTATCAAAAGCAGCCTTTGGAAACGTATCAATCTATTCCTTATATGTCTCTGGGATCAGATTTCTGTTTTTGATAGAATTTGCTAGTACTTAGTTGTCTGGCAATGTCATTGATGCAATTCTTAGTGTCCATTTCTACTGTACCACCAAACTGCCCTTGACTGCCAGCTTTATAATGAGTTCCATTTTGTCCTCCAGTTATTTCACTGCATTAGGTACTTCTGTGGTGAAAGTCCCAAATCCATTTTGATTCAGTTTCTGTAACAGTCTTCAAAGGCATTTTCACATGTGTGCTCAAATACTCACATAATATCTTTGTATAGAGGCACAAAAGTAAATGGTAGATGAATCCTTGAAGTAGTTGACTGCGTACTGTTAGCACCATTTTCAACTGGTAAACTCTGCTGAGTGGAACTTGTAACTGACCCTTGGCAATCTGTTCTTTTGCAAAGAAAGTTTTCAGATTAGGGTTGCATATGAATTGATGCAGATCAATAAATAAGTCAAAAGGTTTAACGTTAAAGGTACTAACAAAGAATTATTGTTTGCTAAGGATACTCCCAACTGACCTCCGAACCCACCCACCCAAACCACAAGACACAACAACACTCCCTGCTCGACTGGGCCCTTACCTTTCATCCCCACAGCGTCATCACCTCTGGCATCCTCCCCGATGCTCTTAGTGACCATAACCCAATATTTATAGTTAGGAAAGTCCACAGAACTAAATCACCACATAAAACCATACAACTATGCTCTTTCAAGTCTCTTGACCTTGAACCTCTCCTGAGTAACCTTGCCACTTCTGACTGGTCCCTTCTAACCTCCCTCCCCTCGGTTGATAAGGCCCTTGCCTACTTCAAAGAAATCTTTCTTGTAAACTGGAATGCCTTTGCCCCAGTCAAACAAACCAGAGACAGAGAGAACCACTAACCTTGGATAACCCCTGAACTTCTGGCCTGCCTCAGGGCTAGAGATCAAGCCTGGAAGCGTTGAAAGCTACACAGCATCCTAGTGACCTCGCGAACTACTGCATGCTCCGAAACGCTTGCACCAGGGCTACAAGGTTAGCCAAGTCTGAATATTTCAAATCTGCCTTCATCACCAGTATAAACTCCTCTTCAAAGTTCTGGAAGGTGGTCCACGCCCTATTTACCCCCTCATCTCACCGCCCCCCCGGTACTTAAAGTAAATAGCTCACTAGTGTCCGACCCACCAGCCATAGCTGCAAAATTTAACTTCTGCTATACCTCCTGCGCAACTGAGCTACTGAAATCCCTCCCCTCCTACCCATTCCCCTCCCCACCCTCTACCGGTATGCCCCCTCCACCACCCTCCCACCTCTCCTTCTCTTTCACTACTGTAACCCGAAATGATGCCCTAAGTGCCCTCCTCACCATCAACCCCTCTAAAGGTGCCTCCCTCGATGGCCTCGATCCAGAACTCCTCTCCCTCTCCGCTTCGGCCATTGCCTACCTCCTTTCAATACTCCTAAATCTCTCATTCTCTACTGCCTCGGTCCCCTCTTCATGGAAACATGCAGTGGTCCTCCCTCTACCCAAAGGGGGTGCCTCTTCATCCCCTGGCAACTATCGCCCCATTTCTCTCCTCACTACCCTTTCCAAACTTCAAGAGCACATTGTCCTCTCCCAACTCACCTCTTTTCTATCTGATACCTCCTTTTTCACCCCTTTCCAGTCTGGTTTCAGGAAAAAACATTCAACCACCACCTCTCTCCTATGGCTCACAAACTCCATCCTAACTGGGATGGACAATGGCCAAATTACCTCTGCCATTTTTGTTGACCTGGCCAAGGCCTTCAACACCGTCTCTCACTCCCTTCTCCTCAACTCACTCCCAGCAGCTGGCCTATGTCCCTCCACCACAAACTGGTTCAAGGCCTACCTTAATGGCAGAACCCAATCAGTTAAGATTGTGAACACCACTTTCCCTCTCCTCCCGATAGCACTGGCATCCCCCAGGGCTCTGTATTACGGCCCCATCTATTCTCCATCATCTTAAATGATCTTCCCTCTGTTTGCTTCCCTTCCTCCGCTATACATATGTATGCTGATGATACAGTCCTGTATGCACCTGGCTCTTGTCCTGCTGAGGTTACAAACAGCTTACAACAAGACTTCTAGACAACTTCTTTTCTTCCCCACAATTGATGGGGGGGGCGCAATAAAGAATCACACAAGTAGACAGTTCTTCACTGTTCCAATTTTCTTATTCTTTTATTAAATTTTATGGCCCAAATCTTCTACGTTTCACCAATAAATTATTGGCTTCCTCAGGAGGTGCCTTTACACAACCTTTAAAAACATAAATATATATATAAATATCCTGTCTACACCACAAATATTATTTTACAATTGTGGGGAAGAAAAGTTGTCAAGAGGAACACATCGGGAGAGGCAGCACAACTAAGGATTAAAGTGTATGAAAATACATTTCCCATGGACTACAAGGACTATATCCTGGAGCATTTTTAGCATTTACAGCAAGACTTCAACAAGGATCGGCTCTGGTTTGTAAATAATTAACTTTTCCTCGCCAAGAAGACTGTCTCCATGACATTTGGCACAAGGCAGAGACTCTCTAGGCTTCCCTCCCTACCTACCCACTTTCCACACCCTTGATGGGACTTTACTTGAGGACACGTCCTCTTTCAGGTACTTAGGTGTTTGGTTAGACCAACACCTAAACTTCTGTGGACATATTGACTCCATTCAGAAAAAAATGCACCCCAAGCTTGGTGCCCTGTTCAGGAACCATAGTTGCATCCCTCCTACTGCTAGGTGTGAACTTGTTCAGAAAATGATATTGCCCATTTTTGACTAACATAGAAACATAGAAACAGAATTTGACAGCAGATAAGGACTGCTTGGCCTGCTTATTTCCCTACCTAATGGATAAGATGCAGATCCTAGTTAACCAACAGCCTACTTCCTCCTACCCCCCACTAGAATTGCCTTATGTCTGTCCCATGCATTCTTGAATTCCCCCACTGTTTTTGACTCTATGACCTCCTCAGGAAGGCTGTTCCATGTATCTCACAACCCTCTCTGTGAAGAAATACTTCCTCACATTACCTCTGAGCCGTCCCCCCTCTATCTTCAAATTGTGCCCCCTTGTTTTTGCACATCTCTTTTTCTGAAAGATGCTACCCTCTTGGACTTTGTTGATTCCCTTGAGGTATTTGAAAGTTTCTATCATGTCCCCCTCTCCCTCCTTTCCTCGACGCTATATATCTTAAATTCCTTTAGTGTTTCTTCATATGTCTTCTGATGCACATCCTGCATCATTTTGGTTGCCCTCCTCTGGACAGCTTCCACCCTGTCTATGTATTTGCGGAGATGGGGTCTCCAGAACTGTACACAGTACTCCAGATGTGGTCTTACCAACTGCCTGTACAGGGGCTTGTATCTCTCATCTACTCTCTTCCCCCACCATCCCTCCTATCTCCCTAGATTTGCAGTCCTCTTGCAGGGTTCTTAGCATCCTGAAGGGGTCCTACTGCATCTAGGCTTGTCTCCTCTCCTTCCCCCCCCCACCTAACTGTCCCCCTAGCCTTTGCAGTCCCCTTGCAGGGTTCTCAGCATTCTGAAGGGGCCCTACTGTGCCTAGGCATGTCTTCTCTCCTTCCCCTCTCCCATTCTACCATTTCTCCCTAGCCTTCGCAGTCCCCTTGCAGGGTTCTCAGCATCCTGAAGGGGTCAAACTGAGCCTATGCATATCTCCCCTACTCTATCTAGCCACTATCTTGGCTTTCCATGACTACTAGCAGGGTCCAATGCATCCTGATGGACTATTAATTAGGCCCCATCCCCTCCAAATGTGCAAATTCTCTTCCCTTCAAGGGTTCAATTCTCACTCCCTCCCTCTCCTATCACTCTCTTAATCCCTACCTACTGACCTTCCCCAACCCCCTTGCAAGGTACCCCTGCATCCTGAAGGGTCCTCTCTTGGGTTAGGTCCTATTCCCCATCCTAGCATTAAGTCATACCTCCTCCTCCTCCTTCTCTCTCCTCGCTCTTTAAATCCCTACAACCTTATCCCCTTTTCTATCTAGCCCCACAGCCCCCTTGTAGTGTTCCCCATATCCTGAAGCGGTCTCTCTGGGACACTGCCTTATTCCCTTCTATCTGGTCCCCCCAGTCCCCTTGCAGGGTTCCTCGCATCCTGAAGGGGTCTCCAGGGACATGACTTCCCCCCCTCCCCCACCTCACCCCTCCCTCTCCTTTCCCCCTTTTCTTTCACGTAAGCACTTGTTTACTAATCAACCTGGCACTTATTATTGTCCACTCTTTCTACCTATTATGCACAACACTGTTGTAACACCATTTGTAACACCTGCCTTACAACTATATGTTAATGTTGATTTTGTGACTTGAATGTTTAATGTCTCATTCCTATTGTACCCCTCCCCCCCCCAGGTCGCATCGGGAGACAAGCAACTTGTCGCTCAGTGTGCCTTCCTGGTGAAACATTTTAATAAATAAATAAAATACTCAATTCAATTTCTGCCAATTGAGTACTAGAAATATTACTAATATTTACTAATGTTATTGTTCTACTGCCTTGCTTTCTTGGTTGACTTCTGCTGATTTCTTTTTCTGACACCTCCTGCCTCTTGGCCTCTTTTTTTTTTTCTTTCTTTTTCTCTTGTTTTGATTTTGGAAGTAAAACACTCTTTGCTGGTCTGAGGGACTGGTACTGCTGTTTTCTCCACTGATTCTAAAAAAATCATCTGATGGCTCAACCTCAGACCCATTATTTGAAGTGTAACATGCTGGCTATATACCTCTTTTCAGGATGAAGAGAGGTGTGTGTGTGGGGGGGGGTGGTGTTGAATGGCCGTGTTGTCTATTACCTGGACCTTTATTCCAAGTAAACACACAGTCATGCAAAGAGTCCTGTTTGCCCCTTTCAGACATTCTAGCTTGATTTTGTTTTTATTTCCTGATCCTGTTTCTGTATTGTCTCCTTTAATTTCTATTCCAGAGCTGGAAGCCTTCACAGTTCTTGTATATTGAAACCACTGTTTCTTTAGTCTGCACATCTGAACATCCAGCTGTAGTGCCAGATAATCTCAGATGATGCACTGAACTAATTGGACAGAGACAGCTGGAAGAGTAGTTTTCCAGTGATGAATGGCAGCTGCTTCTGGCCATAGCCAGGCAGCTTAGTTATTCTTAGTCCTAGAGCAGTGGTACACAACTTTTTTTAGGACAGGGTCAGACTTGGGTATGTGGTCTGAGCTGAGGGCCACTCACCGTGGGCCAGTATCAACGGCAATACAACATATGATAAACATTCATATAAACATATATGATAAAGAAAGACAAACTGTATTTATGTTTATTTTACTCAATTTATTATAATGTATTTGATTTGTAATTTTGTTAATTTGTTTTTTATTTTGTGATGAAATAAGTATAAAAAATTGTAAAGAAAGACTGAAAATAAAAAAATAAATAAATAAAGCTGCCATTCATCTCTTCTATCTTGGTTAGACGTTCAGATGGTCAGATGAGTAGTCCATGAAGTGCATTCTAAAATAAAGAAAAAATAAAGTTTATTTATTCTTCACTCTGCATTGAAGTTGAATTTCTCTCCTTAGCAAAAGTATAACTTACCAATTATTAATGTGAAGTGTTGCAATGGCCATGGGACTCCAGCTTCTGGATGTCAGGTTTTAGTTTTGAGGTGGCAAGCAACATAATAGCTTCCAGATTCTCATCTGTAATCCTGCTTCTTCACTTTGACTTATTTAAGGTCAGTAGTGAACATGCATGCTCACAAATAAATGTGCTTCCAAACATGCTTGAAAGTTTCAGTGCCTCATTTCTGATATTGGGAAACTTTTCTTCACTAAGGCAGCTACAGAAGTTTAAAAGTTTGCCTTGTGTGTATTTGCTTTTTAGTGCATCACTGCACTGCAGGTCAATAACTTCAAGTTGTAGATTGTACTGTGAACTGCCCCAACACTCGGTAACCCCCCAAAACCAGGAAACAGTCAGTTGTGTTCATCAACCTAACAAAGTGAGTGGAACAATAAATTTTTATTACAAACCTCAAAGATTGTAAATGTCCTGAAAAACCTGAGAACCCTCACACTGAGGACTGCCCCAACACTTGGTACCCCCTCCCCCAAACTAGGAAACAGTCAGTTGCGTTCATCAACCAAACAAAGTAAGTGGAACAATAAATTTTTATTACAAACCTCAAAGATTGTAAATGTCCTGAAAACACTGAGAACCCTCGCACTGACATGCATGTCAAAAAGACAGTGTGAAACACTCACCCGATATCATTAGATAACTGAGCAGCCTCCTGTTGTGCTAATTGGGGCCATCAATGAGAACCAGGAGCTCGGTATGTTTTTGAACCAACAACTGCTTGTAATAATTATTTTGGGGGATTTTATTTCTAAAAATGATCATTTTAGCAATAAATGTTACTTGTAAGTGCTAAATGAAAGTATGTTGAACTTATGAATTGGAACACATTGGCCATTTACCAAAAAGTGCATTCGGCATTTTCTCATCGATGAGTAGCAGCGTCTGTGACTGTATCTCTAATGGCAATGTGCAGCGTTCATCCGCGGGCCATAGAAAAGCACCTTAGAGGTGGTTGTGGCCCGCGGGCCGTATATTGTGCACCTCTGTCCTAGAGGCACACGATTCACTTTCTCATAGGCCTCTAGTGATATTCTGTTCCAGTAGTGTTGACAAGTTTCAAGAGAAACCCTGTCTAGTAGGATAAAAGCTGAATGAATATTGCTCCCCTTGTTCTGCCGTGTATCAAGTGGAGCTGCGGCTTCAACAGCCTCCGCACCATAATCACCCATCTTTTCACCAAATAACTCAAATTCCCCACAGAGCTGAACACCACTTCCAAAAATGAAGACTTCAAGTCTAAGGCCACCCAAAGATGAGAAAGACATAACTGGCAGGAAAGATGCTAAAAATGATCATGCTGCAACCGCGAGCAGGCATGAGAAGCCACAGCACTTCGGTGAGCAGGAAAAGGAAAACAACAACACTGGCAACAATTTTACACTCCCCCGAAATTGTATATGCCTACCCAGGAAAAAAATGTTGATACAAAACAAATGCTAGCACTACACACTGCCTGGCTATGAACACACTATTTATTTTGTAAGGTTAAACATACTGCTGTGCAGCTGAAAAGTCAGGTCCACATTAGCCTAACCATTTTTGTAAGTAGTGCATCAGCAGGAGAGGTGGGTGCAGGAAACAGTGCTTCAAATAAGGAATTGAAAAACCACCATAACAGCAATAGTACAACTTAAAGAGTGCTCCATCTTATGATGCGCTATACACAAAATTGGTTGGGCTAATTGCCAAAAGGTTGGATAATCCCCCAGGCCATCCAATAGTGCTGGGAATCGGCTTGTTAAATGAGCCTCTTTCTCAGTCTGTAGATGCCCATATCAAAGGGCACGTGCTACCATCTATATCCCACCAAAGGTTTATAAAAGGTTGGCTAATCCCCAAGATTGCCCAATAGCGGCAGGAACAGGCTCCTTAACTGAGTTTCGTTCTCAGTTTATAGAAGATCATAGCAAAAAGGTCAACAGATCTATTGGACATCCTCCTGGGACATGCAGCTTGGCCCAAATTGGCTCCTTGTCTCACATAATATTGAGGTACTTTATACTAACATCCCCTATGATGGAGGCTTAGAGTCACTTTGTATTTGGTATTTATGCAAAATTATGTTATTCTGTGTGATTGTATTCTGTAGGTATGTTGACTCTGTATGTCATCTCTGTGACGAGGTACCTTTGTAAACGAGCATCTGGCTCAAAGGTTGTAAATCCGATTATACAATAGATAAATAAAATAAATAAATTATTTGGATAGAGGTGGCACACTAAGTGAACCATATAAGGAATTCCTTATTGGTTGCTCAGAATATGCGTTGAAGACTAACTGTTTTCTCTTTCAGGACAATTTCTACACCCAGACAAAAGGTACAGCTATGGTAGCAACTTATGCCTTCAGTTATACAACTCTGTACCTGGGGAAATGGGAAAAAGAAACTGTCTATGATCAGGAAATCCTTATTTCAACAGGACTGATCAATGGCATTATTATATATAATATATATCACTATAAGGTTAAACATACTGCTGTGCAGCTGAAAAGTCAGGTCCACATTAGCCTAACCATTTTTGTTGGTAGTGCATCAGCAGGAGAGGTGGGTGCACTATATATATCACTCCCTCTCCTCCTTCAAATGTTCCTTGCCTCCCCCAGGGTTACCCTTTGCCCACTCACCAGCTACACCTATGCCTCCAGTTGCCCTCCTCCCTTCCCCCCCTCTTCGGCTCCAGGCCCCCTCCTTCACACACCCTACTCCCTCCCCTCATTACCACCGTTCCTTGGGCACCCCCTCTCCCACCCCTCTAGCCCACTCTTGTATCTCATCACACTAGCATTCCCAGTCTGTGCTACCCTACCTACCCCTTGTACCACCTTACCCCCATATACCCGTGTCCCTAGTCGGCATAAACTTTCCTTCTACCACCTGCTTCCAAGGGCAGCTCTCCTCCTTCTGCTCCTGTCTGGCAATATCCATCCCAACCCTGGGCCTGTCTTCAATGGTGCCCCTCTGAAATCCACTGGACTTCGTATTGCATCCATGAATGTATGTAGCCTCCTCAAAAAACTGGACTCCCTACAATGCTGGGTGACTGTTCATAAACCAGATGTGATAGCCTTGGTTGAAACTTGGCTGTCTGACTCCACCTCTAATGCCCAGGTCTCCTCCCGGTCTACTCCTCCACCGGTGGACCGGATTGGTAGGAGGGTGGTGGAGTGCCATCTATGTTAAAGATACCCTCACTGGATTAACCCTTCCTCCCCTATCCTTGACCATAAGGCCCAGGCCCTAACACTAAAATTATCACCTGACCCCTCCAGGGGGCCAATCTTCCTGACTACAGCCTACATACCCCCAAAAAACCAAACGCAGGTACTGGGCCCTCTAATTGACTATCTCACCTCCTTACCCAACTCGTCTGACCAAATCCTGGTGGGTGATCTGAAAATCAATTGGCTTAGTCCCACATCCTCTGCCTCCCGTGAGGCTTTTGCTGCTATTGATCTCACCCAACTAGTCTCCCAGCCTACTAGAATAAATCCTAGTAGGGGAACTAGCACTCTTCTGGATGTGGTCCTCACCAACAGGCCTTGCCCGTGTCCACAACATTCAAATCCTCCCAGACTGCCTTAGTGACCACTCCCCGGTTCTCTTCAATTGGGCTACCTCCCTACCTAAGCCCTCTGTTCTTACCACTCGTCGTCGGCGGCTTAGACCTGGTGGGTTGAAAGACCTAAAACTTTACCTAGGCTGCACTGATTGGTCCCCGATATTAAACTCCCCCGATATTGACAAGGCACTTGCCTTCTTTGTCCGCACCTTTAACTCTGCCTGTGACATCTTTGCACCCATAACCTCTCGTAAATCCAAAGTAAGACACACCCCTTGGGTCACCCCTGTCTACTCACTCTTCTTAAACAGCGGGATAACCTATGGCACATCGCTGTTGAAACTGGCCACCCTGCAGACAGACAGGCCTACGCAGCTGCCCGGAATAAGTGTACTTGGGCCATCCGCAAAGCTAAGGCCAATTATTACCAAGCCTCTCTTACCTCCTCATGGGGGAAACCCAGGTCCTTCTGGGACAACGTCAAGCAGCTAAATGGGGATGCACGCTCCCCTCCACCATCGCTTCTTGACATCCATGGGACTATCTCCTCTGACCCCGCCCTCATTGCCACTCACCTCAATAATTCCTTTACGGACCTTAGCTCTGTGCTCCCGGCAATTTCTTCAATCCACCTCCCCCCATGGCTGCACCACCCATCCCTCGCTCCCCATTCCACCTTCGCTGTGTCACCACCCAAGAAGTCAGGCCATACTTGCTTAAAGCCCTAAAGTGCAATACTATTGGTAATGACTCCCTTGATCCCTGTCTCCTACGTCAGGTCCTGGATCAGGTCATCTCGCCTATCACTTGCCTCTTTAATAAGTCCCTCTGCCTAGGGCAATTCCCCTCTGTCTGGAGGGTCACCACTGTTACTCCTATTCACAAGGGTGGTGACAGGATGCTCTCAGGTAACTACCGGCCTATTTCTATCCTCTCTCCCCTCTCTAAGGCCTTAGAGAAAATTGTAGCTACCCAAATTTCAGATTACCTCTCTAAGTATGATATCCTTTGCCCTGAACAGCATGGGTTCAGAGACGGTCATAGTACCAATACTGCACTCCTGGAGTTTGCTAACTTCCTTCACACCTCACTGGATGTGGGCTCCCTCACTGGTGCAGTATTTATCGACTTATCAAAAGCCTTTGATACTGTCTCGCATCCTCTCCTGTTAGCTACCCTTGCCTGTGTGGGCTTTGCCACTGGTCCAGTCTCCTGTTGTGCCAGCTACTTGACCGACCACTCCCAATGTGTGAAGGTGGGTGCCACTCTTTCCAGTTCCTGCCCAATCCACTCGGGAGTCCCCCAGGGCTCCATCCTCGGTCCCTTTACTCTTCTCTCTCTATCTCAACTCCCTGCCCAACGTGTGTGCAGGTAATGTCCTACTCTATGCTGATGACGCAGTACTCTTTGCCTCCGAAAGTAACCCTGTCTCACTCCAGAACTCCCTCCAGCTTGCCTACAACTCAGCAGAAACATGATTCTCTGAGCATCGTCTCGTCATCAACCTTAAGAAAACTAAAACCATGCTCTTTTCACACCCCCAAAATAAGTCTAGCAACTTTCCTCTCACAGTCCACTCCACCCCTAATCTCCCTATAGAACTTGTACACTCCTATAAATACCTTGGTATAATCTTTGACTCTGCCCTCTCTTTTCATGACCATATCTCTGCCCTGACCTCTGCCTCCAATGCTCAGTTGGGTATCCTCTACCGACACAAAAAATGCCTTCCCTCAGACACCCTTCGCCTGGCAGTCACCTCCTCGGTTCTTTCCCTAATTGACTATGGCCTTCCTGTCTATGGTGCAGCAGACCCTACTGCCTTCTGCAAGGTACGCCTAACGCTCAACAAAGCATGCCGACTTATTACCAGTGCCCATAGACTCACCCACACCTGTCTTCTGTACTCCATGGCCTCCCTACTCAACCTTGATGAACGCCTCATGTTCCAAACCTGCCAACTAACTTATAAAGCTCTCCATGGTCTTTCCCCTCCTGGCCTAGCTAACTCTATCCGCCGAACTAATCCCACAGTGTGCACACGCAGCTTCTGCAAAACTGCACTGGTCGTTCCAAGAGCCAGGACCTCCCAGGGCCAAAGGGCATTCCCCTATAGAGCCCCCGCTGGGTGCAACTCCCTCCCTGCTGGCATCACTGAGGCTCCCTCACTAGCGTGTTTTAAATACAGCCTCAGAAGTCACTTGCTCAACTCACACACCTGCTGCTGCCCTTGACCTCCCCTCCCCTACTGACAAAGCTCACTGAGCTGCTCTTCCTCCTTATCTCAACCCACTCTCCCCCTGCTGGACCTCCCTTCAATTCCATAGTTGCTGATCTGAGCTTGCATATCTGAATCTGCTGTTAACAGTGTTATGTCCCTCAATACTTGTAACCTGACTGTATCCTTTTTTTTTTTATTTGCTGAACTGTACTGCTGATCTGCTATTGTACCATGTATGTATGTATGTCATTGTCCTCCTTGTGACGAGGTACCTTTGTAAATGAGCCACCGGCTCAAAGGTTGTTAAACTGATGTTAAAATAAATAAAATAAAAAATAAATAAATATAGACAATATTTTTATGGTGTGGCATGGCACTCAAGGTGAGCTCAAGGAAGTGTCTGTCCAATATTTGATAGTTGTAATTCAAACCTGAAATTTACCATACACATTCATACTGAGAGAGTTTCTTTTCCTGAGTTTATGATGATTAAGAATACAGGTAGAACAGTCAAAACTGACGTTTGCCATAAAAGCATGGATTGTAACACTTTCCTCCACTCTTCTAGTTGCCATTCACACCACATCATAGACAATATTCCAAAATCTCAGTTCCTTAAATTCAGGAGGAATTGCAGTGAGGATTATGACTATGACCTCAGAATAAATGAGCCTGAGCAGAGATTCCTGGAGAGAGGGTACAGTTAGTTGGTGTGTGATAGAAGAGGCAGATAACTTAGCCCATAGGAGTGCTAGGTCCAAGATCCTGGTAGGGAGCAACAGGGGTGAAAGTACTCCATGCATGACTTTTGTGACTGCTTTCTCCAGACAAGCTTGGAAAACTGAAAAAAAAAACAATAAGGGAGAATTGGCATATTTTCCAGTCTGACCCTGTACTAAGGGAAGCCACCATACTCACTCCTAGAATAGTCTACAAACGTGCATTAACATTGCAAAATGCAAGACCTTTATCAGAATTAATGCTACTGACACATATAATATCAAAAGGGGGTCTGGCAGTATAGCCTAGAGGTTAGAGTAACAAGCTGTGAATCAGTCTGGTACATCCAGCAGACCTGGGTTTGATTCCGACAACCTCCACTTGCTTACTGTGTGATTCCGAGCAAGACACTTACCCTACCTAGTGCTCCCAGGTTGCCCCTGAAAACAGGCACTTGTGCCTAGTGAGCTTTGCAAGCAATAATACCCGGCAGGGTGGGCAGTATTGGGCAATACTGGACCGCCGTGGGGCATAATGAGACCCGGTGCTACAGGTGGAAGGACTTATAGCCCCTGGAAGGTCCAGTATTGCCCATACTGCAAACCGTGGAGGGTATTATTGCAATTAGAAAATGGGCTACCTGTCATACTTTTATGTGTGTTTTAAAAAAAAGAAAAAAAGAGAAAGAAGTTTAAGTCGTGTGCTTGTAAAGTAGTCCCTCACTTTGGAGGCATTCCGTCTCCTGTTGGTTACCCTTCCACAGAGTCATTCACTTGTATTTGTGGTCTCCTCCTACCACTATCCCTGGAACAAGTATTCTGCTGTCATTGTCATTGGACCATTGAAAATAAAAAAAAAAAGGGGTCTGTTTTGTGCCATGGTTTTAAATAGTCTTTTTTTCAGTATCGGAATGTCCTGGTGTTACGAGCATGACCTTATTTGACCTTGCACATGGAAACAGGAAGTGCATTCCAATCATTGCCACTTGCAGCGGGGATTTCTACTAGTGGCGACTATTGTTTTTTGTTTTACAGTTTCCCACTCCTCACTAACAACCCTGAGGACCGGGGCTTACTTCTTACTTGTTTCTTTTTTTTTAGTGGTTCCTGGTCCTCGCTGCCTGCTTGGAGGACTGGGAGTGTGTAGAGAGTACCGTTCGAATCATCGATGTAGCCTGTTCATGAAAGTCCAGAACTGGAGGAGCTACAAAACAACAGACCTGTACGTGGAAACTAAACCTTAGGTACTGTAGTTTGTTACATTTTTTTGAAGGGGCTGTGGCAATTTATGGATCAGAAGTTTGTTGGGCTTTTTTCCTTTGTTTAACAGGCAGGAGATCGGGGACATAATATAGTTGAGAAGGGTGTATCAGGGAACTGGCATGGTCAAACAATCATTGTGTTACCAAGTGTAAAAGAAAGGAAAAAAAATAAAGTTGGATTAATGTGTTTTCTTCTTACGATGTTCTGATTTTTTTATATTATTACATTGCTGGGTATATAATGTCTGAGTAAAGAGTGAATGTGGGAAGGGTGAGGCTCTCGCTAAGCGAGGGAAAAAAATGGTGCCAATTTCAAATTGAATTGCTAGGTTTTGGCCAATGAGCAAGCAGGGTGGGCACTAGGATATTTAAGTGGGTGAAGGGGCACTATAAGGTGGCACTTGTTATTCTGAGGGCTATCACCATAAGTTAAAGTACCCTGGCCAGCCAATTGGAGTTCACATATTTTAAAGCCCATTTTCTAAACCCAGTTACCAAAGACTAAAATAAAAATAAGTAAAAGCTTTATTAACTGTGTCACAGTTAATGTATTTTTAGCAGTCGGTGACTGTGGGGCCTTTTGTATAAGCAAAACTAACTTTCACTTTAAAGTCAGGCTAGGGGAACACCTCAGAAGCGTAGCAAAAAAGGATAAAAATAATGCTGTCTCAGAACACCATATGTGGTTTGAAAATGGGGGTAGGAGTTGTATTTTCCACTTTTGTGGGACTAAAAACAGTTTTTTTTTTCTGGGAATACATGGTGGCAACCTGGACAAGCTACTACTAGAAAAAGAATCCTTTGGGATAGTCACCCTGGAAGATTTGTCAATGCTAGGATTAAATGACAAATTCCGATATTGTGCCCTTCCTGAGAAAATAATTTAGTTTATTTGCCTGCTGCTATATTTGTACTGCTTACTGTTGTCATTTTTTTCTTCTTTTAGCTGCCCAGTGGAATGTTTAAACTTGCTGAATAATTAATATGTTTATAGCTCAGCAGTGTGTGTCGCACCAGCTTTTGTTTTGTATCTACATTTTTTTCCTGGCTAGGTACACATGGTTTTGGTGGAGAGGAAAATTGTTGTAAGTAAAGTTTGTAAGGTGCAGTGGAGGTGTACAGTATTTGCAAGGTGTGTATAAGCTGCTGTTGAACTGTACATAGTATGTGCACACAAGGGGCCAGATATTCAGACTGCGCCAGGCAATGTCGCAAGTGGAGGCGCAGCACAACCAAATGAGGCCATAATGTATGCAAGGCGCAAATGGGGCCATTTGCATGTCATTATAGCCCCATTTGCATGAGCTGAGCAGAGCAGCCCGGCAAAATGTGCCTGGTGACCTGCACAGCATACATAGATACATAGACAGTGTCGGCAGACAAGGCCTATGGCCACCCAGTCTGCCCATGTAAGTTTTAAGCATGCGGTGTGGACTGAGGGGGTACTGGGGCAACCCCTGCCATGTAGCTGCGATCACAGTAGAAATACACCCAACCCCTCTTGATGCTCTGATCACCGTACGAAAAATATTTTCCCTTACCTGGTAGTCTAGTGGTCCCCCCACCCCACCCGATGCACCCGATCGCCATAAAGGGCAGTATGCAGGCAGGTAGCAGCTGCCCACCGATGACAGGGGGGAGCTGGGTGGGTAGGGGGTCTTGTGAGGGTGGGGGAGTTGGGGGGTGCCACTGGACCATCAGAGATATATTTCAATATGGAGCACCAGCGATTGGTGCATCAGGTGGGGTGGAGGAACCATTAGACTACCACAGAAGGGAACACATTTTACTTTACAGCAATCGGTGCATTGGGTGGGGTGGGGGACCACTAGACTACCAGGAAAGGGAAAATATATTTTGTACGGCGATCAGAGCATCAGAAGGGGGGGGTGCACCTAGATCACCAGGGCTTGTGACATCTGTCATTTTTGGTGACCGGGCTACAGAAGGAAGGGGGGTTCCACTAAACTACCAGGGTTTGTTTTATTTTACTATTACCCATGATAGAGGTTACAGGAGAGAGGAGGGGTTCCACTACACTACCAAGGATTGTTTTATTTTACTATTACCCATGATCGGGGTTACAGGAGGGAGGGGGGGTTCCATTTGACTACCAGGGATTGTTTTATTTTACTATTACCTGCGATTGGGGTTATGGGAGGGAGTGGGGCACCACTAGACCATCAGGGACTGTTTGGGCGCTTGTGGACAGTGTTCTGGGTGGGTGAGTGGCCACCCTTGGCTGGTGCTTCCTGAGTTGCATCCTGTAATACAGTCACCCACCTGTGGGTGGCCAGCATTTGAGCCATTTTTTTTCTGGCTCAACTTTGTGCCCCAGTATGCGGCACATCTAGGTGTTGTGCCAGCATATGCACCACACATCCCGTGCTGAATATGGGGATTTGCCGCATATGCATGGGCTTGCCCCCTTCAGATGCACTGCATACATTACCAATGCACCCCAGCACATCGGGACTTGTGCTGCGCAAGTCCCCGTTTTGAATATCACCCTGGGGAACATTACTGGGGTTGCTCCGGTGCAACTCAGTTGCACCACGTGCAACCCCTTTGAATATCTGGCCCAAGGTGTACATCTCAGGTCAGTCAGGGTTGGTAATAGTTGGGGCAAGACAGGGTAAACATGTGTCCCAGCAAGAGGCTGTGTTTGGATAGAAGCTCGGCCAAGGCCAGCTTGGAAATGGGTTTGGAAGTCAGTCTGTGACCTCGTGGATGGAATTCAGTTTAGTTCTGAAAAAGGAGTGGAATCAAAAGACTCTGAAAGAGGGTCTGGAATCTTAACTTAGCTCCAAAAGACAAGTGAGGATTGAAAAATTTTGTGAGAGGAATGATTGCCTGTAAGAACATGAATAGCACTGCACTAACCAGACTTATTACATCTGAAAGGGGTGTGGGCCATATTCAAAGAGCTCCATAGTGTGACATTAAATACACCCCTGTGCCCATGTGAATGAGTAAGCCCTCTTGTGTACAGGGCACATTGATATATTGAGAGGAATCTGGAAGCAGTAAAAGGCTGCCATGGCAATGCTATTTAAATCAGCATTATTTGTTAGCATGAAAACTCATTATATTATATTTTTTTGAGCAAAAATGTACTTTTGACATCCTTAGATTCATCCTCGGTATAGTTTTGATTTTCTCAGACTTTCTTAAAACAGCTTTTATAGATAATTTTGCAATGAATGACTCGTCATTAAAGATGGACACCACTCGCAATTTTTAAAAATCATTTCTGTTCAGGGTTTCTGTTGAATGTGCATACTAGATTCTAACTGTGGATGTACTAGGATAGTGTTACCACATATTTATTTTTTTCATATAGCTTTTTACAACTTGGGTGACTCATCAGTCATGTCCTTACCTCCTTCCTGGCTGGCAGGAATCTCCCCTGGAAGTATGTGGAGCTGTCCCCCATGGCTTGTAGTTCCCCCCAACAATTGGGCTGGAGGAGGGAGGGCCATCTTCCCCCCAAGAGTATATATCCAGAGACTCCAAAGTGTCCAGGTGGTGATGCAGGTTGAGGGAAATGTGTAGGGCATCATGTAGTCTGCAGGTCTGTTTTTCCATTTTCTCCCTCCCCCTCACTATTGCAGTGTAAGCACATGTGTGTGGAGGCACGCACTACAGAAATGCACCCCTCTCAGAAAGTCTCTTGCACCTGAACTACCACCAGGCCTTCACCCAGTGGCAATCAAAGGCGAGACAGCTTGCCACCCTTCTCTGAAAGGGGAGAGCAGTCCCTGGGTTGCTTGATCTTCTCTGCTCTCAGCCAACCCCTAGTGACCCAAGTCCATTCCCAAACCGGGGTCACCAGTGTAGTGGCAGGTGAGATGCCAATGCCTCAGCCCTCTGCACCACTGGACTGTCCCTTTGCCAAGTCTTTCCAATGGCAAACAGCACAGCACCACACCAAGATATTTAATTGTTTCAAGGTGTGCATGGCATGGGAAAGGTAACTTTTAAAAACTTCAAAATCTCATATCTTAGTTCAGGGGGAAAAAAGAAAACCAAAAAAAATGGGTATATTGATGTTTTGCCAGGAAAAAAATTATTGTTGAAAAAAAACTACATGGTGACTAACAAATAATGTTTCAAAAACCCTTCTCTTGTCAACGTGCTCAGTGGTGCATGACCATTCCACCTCCCAGCTGCAATGGTTCCAACAACGCCCTCCTCCTCCCACCTCATTCCCCACTGAGTGATTTGTAAGGTCCCTGATGATCTAGTGGTACCCCTCCCACCCTAATCCCTGCTGTGTGTTGTGTAAATTCCCTGGTAGCTCAGTGGTACACCCTACTGCCACACTCCCAGTTGTGTGATATGTAAGTTCCCTGGTAGTCCAGTGGTACCCCCTCCTGTCCTGATCCCATATAGAGAATGATGTTCCCTCTCCTCTACCAACCCACTCAGTATCCATTAACCCCTACCTCCCCTTCTGACACCCAACCCACCTGAATACACACATTCTCATCAGGGGCAGAGCTGTAGATGGTAAAGAGCACAGAGCCTCCTCTCACCACTAGGCTGGCCTCAATCTGAATGACAGGGATTGAGCATGTGCATGCTATATAAAGTAATGATATACAGGGAATAGGAAGACTGAAAAAGGACCAAGAGGTGGTAGAGGATGAGAGGAAGGCAAATATCCTAAATAATACTTTATCTCAGTATTCATGAAAGGTATGGGGGCCTCTTTGGAATGTGGGGTAAAACATGGAAGGAGGCTAAATCAGAAGCTAGAGATGGGAGTTGGTTCGGAAGTCAGAGTGCTAAAAGGACTGAGAGGATTGAAGGTAAATAAGTCCCTGAGCTCAAATGGATTGCAACCAGGGGACTGCAGAATGTGGGTCAGGCACTAGCACCTAACGGCGGTACTGGACCTATCGGGTATTTCGGATGAGAGCATGGATCCAGGGGACATGGTTATTGCCTATAACAAGGCGGTGACCAGGGCCCTGGATCAAATAGCTCCTGTTCGTGTTCGCCCACTCACTCAGCGCCTAAAGACTCCCTGGTTTGATGAGTCTTTGAAGGAGCTAGGAGAGTGGGACGAGAACAGAGAGAGCATGGCGGAAATCCTGCCTGGATGCCGACAAACTTAGATTGATGGATCATTATGTTATCTATCAATCGGCAATATCTCGTGAAGTCAGAATTCCTGTCCAGGAGATTGCTGCTGCAAGAAATCGACCGGCTCAACTCTTTCGGACTGTTGACAGATTGTGCAATCCACTCTGTCTACAGTCGGAAGAGAGATTTCTAAATAAAGTGTGATGAGCTTGCTACGATTTTTTTCTGATAAGATTGCGGCATTAGGCGGATCTCAGCCATGTTCATTCTATAAGGGCTTGCAGTGATCGTGAGGAAGCAATCACCTGTGTCACCTGGTCTGACTTTGGTAGGCGAATTCATGGACATTATGAGGATTGTCAGACTGTACGTCCAACTAGTTGTAGTTTGGATCCGGCCCTCGCCACTTTTATTAGGTTCGTAGATATTATCTGCCCGACCATTGCTGAAATCGTCTGAAGTCCTTGAAGCAGGATCTTCCTGAACCCCTACAGGAGCGGTGCTGTTCACCACTCCTAAAAACCTTCACTGAATCCGACTGTCCAGCTAACTACAGACCTATCTCTAACCTCCCTATTTGGGTAAGGTTATTGAAAAGGTAGTTGCACTGCAACTGGACGACCATCTTACAAATCATAATGTCTATGATACTCTTCAATCAGGATTCAGGAAAGACATAGTACTGAGACTGCTCTTGTCCGGGTTCTAAATGATTTCCTGATAGCGAGGGATCAAAAGGCTTGTACTATTCTAGTCCTTCTTGATCTCTGCGATCTTCGACACTGTGGACCATGGTGTGCTTTTGTAATGCCTGCGGCTCCATTGTGGACTGTCTGGTATGGTCCTAAAATGGTTTCAATCTTTTCTCACAGGGCGGAGACATAGGGTTATCACTGGAATTTATTCCTCTGATGCCGTCTCCTTGCCTTGTGGGGTTCCGCAGGGTTCCATTTTGGCACCCATGCTGTTCGCTGTCTACATGCTGCCATTAGGAAACATTATTAGGCAATATGGTCTGGGTTTTCACTGCTATGCAGATGACACCCAGCTATATTTGTCCTTTAGCCCCGGGCAAGTAGATGCAGTCTCTAAACTTAACAACTGTCTATCTGAGATCAGTGATTGGATGAGTGCCAGCTGGCTAAGGTTAAACCGGATAAGACTGAGGTGTTGGTGGTGGACCCAGGTCATAGAAGGCGGGTTGTAGGGCTGGTCTTCCTTCGGGCATATGGATCGATGGAGCCCAGCTCTCAACCTCAGACCGGTGCGAACCTTGGTGTTATTATTGACGACAGTTTGACGCTGAAATTCCAGGTGTCATCTCGTCACAAACTTTCTTTTACCATCTGAGGAATATCACTGGTGAAACACCTTGTTCCTCCGGCTGACCTCCCGACATTAGTCCATGCCTTTGTTACTTCTCGCCTTGACTACTGCAATGCCCTGTACCTAGGGATGCCGGGGGTTGATATCCGTCACTTGCAGCTGGTGCAGAACGCTGCAGCCAGGCTTTTGACGGGGACATCAATAAGGAATCATATTACTCCTGTGCTGCGCGAACTTCACTGGCTGCCGGTTCAGTGGCGGATCACCTTTAAGGTCAATTTACTGACCTATAAAGCCCTACATGAACAGGGACCGCAATATCTGCAAGATCTACTTGTTCCCTACCGTCCCTCCCGCTCACTCAGATCCACCGACGAGGGATTGCTAGAGGTTCCCAGGGTTCGTTTAAAAACATCTGGGGCACGAACGTTTTCTTATGCTGCCCCTACCCTGTGGAATTCTCTACCTCGTCGGATACGAAGCTGCCTGACCATCAAAAGCTTTAAATCAGAGTTCAAAACATACTTATTTCAAAAGGCTTATGGGGAGTAGTTATTGCACTGATTTGAAATTGGAATTATATTTTATTGTTGTTTGTTACGTTATATGTATGTTTTATATGTATTTAATTATTGTACAGCGCTTTGATTTCGAAAAGCGCTTAAAAATAAACTTTTACTTACTTACTTACTTACTTACTTACTTACTAGCAGATCCCCTGGCAGACACGTTTAATTGCACCCTAGTAAAGGTGTAGTGCCAGCTGACTGAAGAGTGACTGATGTGGTGTCTCGTTGTAAGAGTATAGACAGACGTGACCCTAGGAATTAAAAACTAGTTGGTAGTCTGACCTTGATTATGGGGACTGCTAAAAGGCACCAGGGAGCAGATTGTAGAGCTCCTGGAGAAAAACAGACTATAGGATGGCAACATATCTCTCAACCTCCTGCCTCATAAATCAGTGACAAGGCTTAGAAAAATCAGGGACAAAGGAACAAAATCAGGGACATAGCTTCAAAATTGGTGATATCTACTATGGAACCTGGTAGAATAAGGGGCTTAGTGTAAAATGCATTTCCTAAGGAAGAACAAATCTGTAACTTTAATGTTTGATATTATTTTGTGCTTACAACCCCTACTGTTTGGTCAGGGAAACACAATTTTTAGGAGGGACAGAGTACCATTTTGAGGTAAAATCAGGGACATCCCTGAAAATCAGGGACAGTTGAGAGGTATGGATGGCAGACAGCATGGTTTTGTGAAGGGGAGGCCAGACAAATGTCATAGACTTTTCAACTCAGTGTTGTAGGCAGCAGAGAAGGGCCAGGCCATGAATATCCTGTATCTGGATTTCAGCAAAGCCTTTGATTCAGTGCCTCACAAAACATGGGTGAAAAAACAAGGAGACAGGAGTAGGCAGTGGATTAACCAGATGAATAGGCAACTGGCTAGGGAGTGGGACCCAACGAATGATTTCAATGGCACATTCTTGGGGGTCAAAGAAGTGACTAGTGGAATGCAAAGCGGTAGGTCCAGTGACCTGTATTCTTTAAGTTCTTTGTTTGCAATATTAAGGAAGGGAGCCACAGGAAGACATAATATTGAGGGAGGGAGCCAAGGGAAGACATGTCTTTTTGCAGGTCACATTCAGATTTGCAGGAGGGTGGACAGCGAAGAGGATATTACAGAAACAAAGAGGGACCTGGAAAGGGCACTAGCCAGCCACTAACCCAGATGGCTGCTTTGGGTTAAAACTCCATATATAAACTGCAATGATCCTTAACCATCCACCCTTGCTACAGTAGTTATGACTGGAAAGTAATTACTGAGACTGTGGTGAACTGAACTGTGGAGTCATTGCCTCCTGGCCAAGCTCTAGGATGTTGCAGATTGCTTATTGTTCTCAGTCTTGTCCAGTCCTCAAGAAAATGGCCATGGCCTTAGACTTCTAATGTGACTATCTAGACCAGATAAAGGGCATGTTTTCACAATGTTTAACAGAAAGGGTGATCACAAAACATTCTCCCATCAGACAACTATGGATGTTACAGACCTCAAACAATGGATGAACTATGTCAAAATGCATGTTTCAATGGCAGAAGATGCTTTAGACTCTGTAGGAGACAAAGTCAAGATGCAAGGGAGGATTATTAGGCTCATTTGGAACAGTGCTGAGGACCTCAGAAATAGGAACTGTAGAAATATCCTCCAATTTTTCAGCTTCCCAGAGGGGGCCTAAAACTGGCATCCAACAGCCTTCTCTGGTCTCTGGTTGCCCACATTTTCATAGACAAACAAGGCTGTCTATGGAAATCCATGGTCACCCTGTTCTGTCCCTGATCTTTGTTCATAATAACTCCATCTATGGTTTTTCCATGATGTTTGGACAAGACTGCCCATGGTTGATAAATAGGAATATGCTCAGATGCCTGGAAAAACTACACAATTAAGTGAGACTAATTGGGAAACAAAATATTTTCCATTTGGCAAATGAGATAAAAAAGATTCTGATAAAATAACATTTTCATTAACTTCAGGTGCTTTACAATAGTCCTCATAGTTTGGTTTTTAATTATGATATTAACATGATTTTTCTGTGTCCAATTTAATATTATATCATGGATGGTATCCTGGTTAAAAAAAGAATGTTATTTTTATCACATTAGTAGTTCAATCATTTAAACTACTTATGGTATAGATTCTTTAGTAAAACTGTTAAAAAATATTTCCTAATGCCAGTTTAGCCTCAGTATAAGGGAATACGAACATTCAAAATTTGCCAGCAGATTAAGGCCTAGAGGTCTATCAAGACTGCTTGAATGTGCAGCTAGCACCCCTTATTCTGCAGCTGCCCCTCCCTCCCACCTTTCCCCTCCATTGACCCTCCCTCTTGCCCTGTCCCAACCCATTCTGAAGCAGTCCACTGTTCTACTGGATACCACTTCTGCTGGTAATGCATTCCAACCAGCTACCACCCTCTCTGTTAAAAAGTGTCTCCTCATCTCCCTCCTGAACCATCCTCCCTACAGCCTCATATCATGGCCCCGGGTGTCCCTCCCCTCCCTTACTTTGAACAGCCCCTCCAAACCTGTCTTATTTATTCTTTTCATGTAATTAAAGGTTTCAGTCATGTCCCCCCGTCCCTCCTCTCCTCCAGCGAGTACATGTTTATCTCCCTCAGTCTCTTCTCGTATGGTAAGCCCCCCAGCCCCTTGATCATCTTTGTCACCCTGCGCTGCACCCCCTCCAGTAACTTAATGTCCCTCTTCAGATACGGGCACCAGTACTGCATGCAGTCATCTGTGCCGCTGCATGATGAGCTTGTCTCCGATTGCAGTGGCACATTTGTTTCAAGTTGGTGGCACTTTGCATAATACTTGTGTCCCCGCTAGCATGCTGGCTAATTGGAGAATGAGGGATGCACCTACTAAAGCATGCCCTGCATTCTCCAACACTGACACACCTCTGCATTTTCTCCTACTACCACAAAATGCTGCTTGCTCACATGCAAGACAACATAAAAATGCATTATTACAAGCAGGCAGTAGTCATCCTTGGCTCACTATTACAAATATACCAAAGGGTCAATTTATGAGGCTTAAATGTAATTGTAGCCTAAATGAGGACTTTATTAAATGTGCAGATGCTCTTTCATCTAGTATCTCAAATGTATAGACAATGATGAATCTACATGGGAGTCAAGGGCAGCAACTGAGACAAGAGACAGATGTTCCCTTTTACAGCATGGAAGGAAGGGGAGACAGGAAGAAAACAAAATACATTTGGGCACCACATTCACCCCCCAGGATCACAAAGTAAGCACAACAATTGAGAATCATTCTTATATTGTGCAGATAGAGCCTACTCTGACAGGAATTACTGACACCACTCAGGGCAGTTTACTGGAAGGGTCATAATTCACGGGACAGGGTTATCCATTGAGTATCTTTGACAGAGATACCCCACAGAGTCAGTTGCTTCCCTTGCACTCTAAGGCTGCTACAAATATGGTCTTGTAAGTTGTGTAGGGTAGTAAGAAAGATCTGGTACTTTATAAATCCCAGGAATGGAAAATGAATACAGATTAGGGATTTTATAATATGCACCACTGTTAGGGTTATCTACAATATTTGGTGACTTGCCAGTGTGGAACTTATTACATTGGCAAGGCAACTCACCTTTCCATGGTTTGTACAATAAAGCCCACCAAGGTATAACTCAATTCTGCAGAGTTCTGCAGCTGAGATGCTACAGGAAACAAAACAGTTTCAATGGCATTTAACCCCTTTTGTCATGCTGTAATCTGTGACACTGCATTACATCTGGGTGGGCTCCACTGTGTTGGAGAACATCTTTGATCAGTACAAGGTGGTGATTCATAAAATGCCCTGCTGGTGTATATTGATCAATGCAGGGATAAGGAACAGCACAGTTTCTAATTCGTTAGTGTTGAAAAAATTAACAAAACCAAAAAAAAAAAAAAACCAAGTACAGGTGGTTCTGGATATCTCATGAAAAGCAACAGAATTATTGGATCTTTGAATTGGCTGCCACATTGTGGCCAGGTCTTAATAGCAGATTAGAAATGACTCTCATTTTAAAGTAAATGTACTTTGACTTTATTTACTTAATCTACTTAATGATATTGAACTGTGTAATATTTTTTCTTCTACATTGTTTAGGTGTGACCGCTTTCCGAAATTCGAACATTAGCCAGAAAGGACATGATATATTATATCTGGCTGCTGATTTTCCTTTGTAAAAGCACTTTGTCACTTTTGCACTCATTGCACAATTTTGTGGTTACCTGCATTCTGTTAGTGATTTTGGGACAACAGTATTTTTAAAATATCTCAGACAATAGTGGCACCATAGGCTATACCCCATTTTTTATCAAAGGAATAATGCCTGACATGGTGGGTGTTATGCTGGGATAACATCCCACCTCAGGTGGTTGGGCCCGAGGCCACCAGCTGAGGGCATCCAACATCCAAGAAGGGATGTTATCCCAGCATAACACCCACCCTGTCAGGCATTATTCCTATTATACAATGGCTTGTTGTTATATACAGAATTAAAAAAAAAATATTTTAAAGAATGTTGTTGTTTGTGTGTAGAAATATTTTTGTTTCTTAAGAGAAGATGCAAATACAAAAACTTGGCAGGGATGTTATGCCAGGATAACATCCCTGCTGTGGTGGCCAACTGACCAATCAGAAGTCAGGATTCTTTCTTGCCATTGTATAATCTTGCATTTATTCAGATTTTTTGTTGAGGCCACAATAATATGCTGATGTGTGTCTTTTGCCCTTTTAATTGTACTGTCCATTTAATGGTTGATGTCAATTTAAGTAACTAGAATGTAAGTGTGATGTAAGAGGAAGAACCCATATTCTTGAAAAAGCATTGGGTTTTAGGTGTAAAACCACATTGGGCTTCCATGATGGGCACTGTATAACTTTCCCAGCTTTGTCACACTGTGACACTTTTCAGACCTTCAAATGAAATGGCACTTTCTACTACTGCTAGTAGTGCACAGACAATGACTGTGAACAACCCTTAAGGTATAATGTTTTATTTATTTTTTATTTTATTTTATTTAAACAGCAGTTTGGAAAACCTTTGAGCCATAGGCTCATTTACAAAGGTACCTTGTCACAGTAAGACAAACCAAAATACACAGTATAGCAGTACAACACATAAGTATAACAGTAAATTAAGACATAGATACAAACAAGCTGGTACAGGTAGGATGGATGCAAACAATACCAGAGTTATGTTGCCCTTAGCAGCTTAGTAATAAGCTTTCTCATAAGTATTGAGTACGGCTTGACTAGTGGCAGTTACAGCATCGGGTGTTAATAAGGTACGTTGGTAAAGTTTTGGAAGCACCATATGTTGGAGCTTGGAGATGGAGGGGGCAGTGTGTTGAACCAGAAGGGGGCCCTAAGCTGAAGGCTTTGGCGTGAGAGGTCCTAGCTCTAGGGATAACAAGAGAGGTTTTCCCAGAGGTCCGAGTATGAACTAGTGGGACAGAGCGGCGATGGTGGTGGTCAATCCTGGTGGGGAAAGCCCAAGGATGGTCTTTTTTGTAAGGGTACAGGTAAGATATTTGAGGCCTCGTCGAGATCAAGTACCAGCGCTTTAGCATACAGTAGACAGGTGTGTGTCATCCTAGGTGCTCTAGTAATTAACCTGCAGGCCTTATTCAGAGTAGTGCTAATTTTATGGAGGGCGGTCTGATCAGCAGCACCATACACCGGCAGTCCATAGTCCACTAGGGACAGGATAGGAGGTGACATGTGAGTCAAGAGCCTCGGGAGGCACTGTTTATACCGATGTAGATGCCCAATCGGATATTAGTGGCAGTGGCTAGGGCAGCGATGTGTCCATGGAAGGAGAGGGAGGGTCAAAATGGATCCCTAGGTATTTATAGGAGCAAACTTGTTCGAGTGGGAATGAGGACCCAGAGTGAATGAGGAGTTTGAAGTTGCAGGACTTGTTTTGGGGATGAGTGAAGAACATGGTTTTTGTTTTTAAGATTTATCACCAATCTATGTTCCTTGAACCAGCCTCGGCTTCAGTGAAGGACTTCTGCAGCTAGTCCTGAGGGCAGTAGGGTTACGATTTGAGGCAAAGATGACTGCATCATCAGCGCATAATAGAATGTTCCCCGAGCAAGAGCGTGAAGGGTGTTAAGGTAAAGGAGAATAGTAAGTGGCCCAGAATGGAGCCCTGGGGAATCCCAGAAAAGATGGGACAGATGTCTGAGTAGGTCCCATTAATTTTATACGCTGTGAGCGGTCAGACAGATAACTGGTGCACCAGGAGACAGGGCCCAGCAGCAAAACCAGAGAGACTAAAGGCATCAAGAAGGAGGGTGGGAGACAGTGTTAAAGCTTTGAGGTCAATGAAGACAGCACCAGCCAGAGAACCAGTGTCTAAGGAGGAGTGGAAAAGTTGGAGAACTCTAGGAGGGCTGTGTTGGTACTGTGGCCCGCCTGAAGCCATGCTGCTCAGGACAAAGGACATTGTAGGTGGAGAGGTAGTCAGAGATTTGAGAGGCCACCACTTTTCCAAGGCCTTGGAGAGAGGAGAGAGAATGGAGATCGGTTGATAGTTTCCAGCCACAGTCCTATCACCACCTTTAAAGATAGGGGGTGACAGTGGCGACTTTCCAGGCAGTTGGAACCTTCCCAGGCAAAGAGAGTGGTTGATGAGGCATGTGATCGGGGTAAGGACTGTGTCTAAGACCAGCCAGGATACACAGATCCAGGGTGTCACTGCCTGTACTATTACTCTTGAGGGCAGTGACAAGATGCGGCCTAAGTTCTTGGAAGAAAGCGGAGGAGAAAAATAAGGGTGAGAAAGATTTACTTGCAGGTGCTGGGGAGGAGGGTCAAAAAATTTGTAGGGAGGATAGGGCTAAGGTCAGTGAATGAGGTGTTGAGGTGGTTGGCTATGAGGGCTGGGTCTGAGGAGATCACACCATTAATGTTGATCTGGTAGGTGGGGGAGTGCACTCCCATTTAACTGTTTAATGTTATCCCAGAAGGTTCTGGGATTCCCCATGAGGCAGTGGTGAGGGACGATGGTGCTCAGACTTGGCCTTTCCTGATGGCCCGAGTGCACTTGTTTCGATGCAGCATATAACCGCCTGTCATTGGGCTGGCCAGTCTCAATGGCACGGTGCCATAGGTTGTCCCTATGTTTGAGCTGGTGGATCAAAGCTGTAACCTAGGGGCATTCTTCCTTTAGAATGGCGGTCAACACTGGGGCAAAGATATCACAGGCATTATCAAAAGTTTGGGTAAAGAAGGAGAGAGCTGCGATGTCAGGAGTTGCCTGTATAGAGACCAGTCAATTTGGGACAGAAGTTCCTTAAGTTTTATCAGTCCACCAGGTATTAGACGCCGCCGGCATGTGGACTGTGCTATGGGTTTGGGGACTGAGGTTGACCAGTGGAATAGAATGGGGGAGTGATCGCTGAGAGAGTCTGGGAGGACTTGTACATTGGGGATCTGATTAGGGCGGTTGGTGAGTACCACATCAAGCAGGGTACTGGAGCCTCTCTTGGGGTTAGTCCTGGTAGGGTGGGTAACTAGTTGTGTTACCAATGTACCAGTTAGTAATAAATACACAACACTTCCAAGCCAGGATGTCTGATCAGAATTACATAAAAAACAAGGAGGGCCATAGCAAGTACAGATTCTGTGGACACCTCTGGACTTTCTCTGATCTCATGAAATATTGCAGTGGTATCGACCAAACTTGTAGACACAGGGTGGGATATTCAAAGCGCAAGTGAGATGCGCCAGCGCAAGAGCGGACATGCACTAGAAAGCAATATTCAGTGGGTGACAATGTGCAGTGCATATCGCAATGCGCCAATGCACAATCCTAATGAATGCATGTGCAAGTGCAGGGGGTGTAGCCATGAATAAGCTGCACAGTGCGATATTCAACAGCAAGCCGATGGTGCAAGCGCAGACCAACAGGGACATGCGTGGAGCAAAGTTGAGCCTAAAAAAAGGATGGAGCAAGCAGGGGATGGAGGCTTGCACCCAGGACAGCAGGGGTGACAGACGGAGAGAGAGAACGAGAGAGACAGAGACAGAGAGAGGGCCAGTGGCCAGGCAGAACAGCAGCAGGGGTGCAGGACAGGCACAGAGGCAGGAGGTACAATGGGCTGTGGGACAGGGAGTGTGACCCTAACTGTGCCTATGAGCATGAGCTGCCCAGAGTGTGTGTGTGTGGGTCCCCAACACAGGAGTGCACCCAGTGCAGGGGGTCAGGCAGCAGCACACAGCCGGGGTAGCCCAGGGAGTCAACCGCAAGGGGGAGCAGGACAGGCCAGTCCATGGCCAGTGTAATATTCCAGATGAGGAGGTAATGAGGGGTGTGAGGAGGCAGGAGGCAGAGCGGCGTGGCCATGGAAGGGCAGTGGTATGCCCGGAACAGGTGGTACTGTGCCTGCACCACCTTCGAACAGTACAGTGACACCAAGATTGTGGGCCGGTACCACCTGAATCTGGCAATTCTGAGGCAGCTCTGAGCTGTGCAGTAATGAGATGCAGGCACCCACGAGACAGAGCCACACCCTGTCGGTGGAGACCAAAGTCAGGGCCGTGACGTGCCTGCTCACCACAGATACCTTCCAGAGACCAACAGGGGACACCACAGGCATAACCCAGTCAGCCGCGTCACGGCTTCTCACGAAATTTCTCAATGCACTGCTGCCATATGCTGTGGAATACATCCACTTCCACAGCACACAGGGGGAGCATACAGCAAACATGCAGGAATTCCACAGGGTTGCACATATGTCTGGCACGCTAGAGGCCATTGACTGCACCCATGTAGGCATCTGCACACCACCGGGACTGGAGGGGGTGGCCTACATCAACAGGAAGGGCTACCAAAGTGTCAACTGCCAGGCAGTGTGCGATGCCAAGGGGCGCATAATCAATGTCTGTGCCACACACCCTGGTGGAGCACATGATACCTTCATCTACCACCAACCTGCACTGTGCCACAGGTTCAAGAGTGGGGACACCCCCACTGGCCACCTAGTAGGTCAGTATGCAGCTGGAATGGGCAAGGTGTGGGGGGGATGCCATGCTGGGGGCATAGGAGGGTCTGTCCGTGTAGGTGGGGGGGGCAGCCACAAAGACCAAAATGCTAACCCATCTTGTCCCCACACAGGTGACAGCAGATACCCACTCAGGCCCTGGCTGCTCACCCCATACCGGTGCCCGTCGACCCCAGCGCAAGAGATTCAATGAGGCATATGCCAGCACATGGAACATCATCGAGCATGTGTTTGGACTGCTGAAGGCATGCTTCCATTGCCTGCACAGGTCAGACAGTGCCCTACAGTACAGCCCCTCGAAGGCCTGTGGCCTATTCCTGGCCTGCTGTGTGCTACACAACATGGCCACTGACCATGGGATAGCTGTCGAGGTTGAAGAGGGGAACAGCAGTGGGGACAACACTGAAGGCAGGCCATGCAGTGGTGAGCAGCCCCCCCCATGCGACGGGAACCCCGGCTGCACAGAATGGCCCAGCAGCACTGGGACACCATTGCAGATGAGCACTACGGTGCATGAAGGTAGGTGAACATGACCACACACATGTCCCAGGGACCAGGGCACAATATACAGGCATGCCTGGCTGGGCCCCACAACAGACATGGGTGGAGGGCAGCATTGATGGACATGGGACAGGACTCTGCGGGAGCACCCTTCACGGCACTGTGGACCCCACCCACATACCTCCACACACACAAGCACGGTCACACGAGCACCCACACACGCACACCGCGAAGCTGCCAATGGGCGTGTGTCAGATGCTGAACACCAGTGAACAGTGGCAGCCAGTGCTGTGAAGGAATCATTATGCACATGCCACAGTGGCCAGCGGCCGGATGGGTGTGCACAAAGCGGGTGTGTTGTGTGGTCCATGGTCGTCATGGCCCTGGTACGCACATGCACACACCACACCACTGTGCATACAGCGCTGCGGCAGGCAGCGGACAGGGAAAGTGGCGGATTATGACCGCCACGCAGTTGCACGGCCGCCACGGACACGCGGATGGCCCCGCCGAGACTGCCCAGCAGACGCAGACTGTGCAGCAGCCTCAGGGGGTGGCACAGACATTCCCCCAGGTGTGTCACTGTGGGAATGCGACCATCCCTCGCAGGCATCTGCAGGCTCCTGAACAGGCCTGCTCCAGGTGTGCCCAGAATACCCACAGTGGAATCCGGCGATGACAATGCTGGGATTGCACGACGCCGGGACCGAGGGGTGGAGAATGCACTCTGCGGTGACTGCTGCAGATGGCCCCGCACCAGGGTGGCCAGTGGTGCTAGGCCAGCCATGACCATAGCAATGAGCTGATCCAGGCCTGTGGTCATGTTCTCCGGCATGCGTGTGGCTTCGGCCAGGAGCTGCTCATAGTCCCGGTCACACCTCCCTGTGGACTGGTGCAACTCTGTGCAGAATGCACGCACCCCTGCCACGACCTGCATCTGTTGCTCCATGGATGCCCAGAGCAGCCGGGTGTGCTCGGTCAGAGGGTCGGCACCCTGGTGGGCTTGGGCATTGCACCGACCCGTGGGAGTTGCTCAGTCCCATGGCATGACCTCCCACGTAGGTGGGGGCTGCACAGTGGGGCCCCCTTGGGCCTGTACTGTCTGCGGTGCATTGGCAGTGGGCAATGCACCCGAACCCCCCTTGGCACCATCCTGCTGCTGTTGCTGCTCCTCTGACCACTGTGCGCATGACAGGCTGGGGCAGCTGCACTACCACTGCCACACAGTATGGACTGCACCACAATGATGTCATCCACCATCTCACTGGGCAGTGTGACTGGAAGGTTGACAACTGCCACTGGGGCACCACCTGCACTGCCATGTCCCGTGCATGGTATAGGTGCCTTCAGCATCACCACTGTCCAGGATAACAGTCATGTCGTCATTGGTCCTGGACCCCGCCCCGATCAGTGTCTCAGCATACTGGACACCATGGCTGGCATCCCACTGAAACACTGCCTGGGCCTCGTCCGTGCCCGTGCCACAGGCATCCGGTCAGACAGTGGGGATGGGATGGCAGTGGTCCAGACCCCGGACACCAGTGGAGGTGAATGGGCGCTTCTCCAGGTCCAGGACAGCACCCAAGGTGGGCACCACCACCCCTGCAACTGCACACAGGTGCTCAGGATCTGTAAGGGAGCACACATGTTAGTGCCGCCACCACACACCCCTGCTTCTTGGCACCCCTCTCCCATCCCCATGTGCCGCTGTACCTACCATGCAGCGATGGGCTGCCCCCCCATCTGGAATCCACCACCAGAAACACCCTCAATGGCACTGTGCCGCATGGTCGCCGCCACCAGCTCCCTCTGTGGTGTCAGCTGTGGCACTTCAGGCTGTCCACCACCCGTGGCGGCATGTGCAGCCCCAATGGCAGCCACCTTCTCCCTTATCCGCCTCTGGTCCATGCCCACCTTTTTCTTGCACTTCTGTGCTGACCTCTGATGGCTGCCTTGCTGGTTCACAGCCCTGGCCACTCCCTCCCATGCTTCCACCCTGGCCTGCGGGGTGCCTGTGGAGCCACTCAGAAGGGACTACTGGTCCAGATATGCGTCAAATAGGGCATCGCATTCTGCCCTCATGAAGTTGGGCCTGCGCCTCCATGCAGGCCCCTGCTCCTCAACCTTCTCGTGCTCCGACATGCTCATTCCTGTGGGTGTGAACATGTGGTTAGTGCTGGCTGCCACACATGAGCCCCCCCAATCCACTCTCCTGACATGCCCACTGCCTGGCGTATTACCTCTGAAGGATACAATACCGGTCTGGTGCCTGTGCAGTCCCATGGTGCCTTTATAGTGCATCACATGCAAATGAGGCAATGCGAAACTGTAATGAGATGCAAATGCCTCTGATGCACCACGGATATGCTGATCAGTTCATTTGAATATGCCTGCTGAATATTGCAGAATTCGCGCATGGTGCTTTGGGTTAACGCCACTCAAGCCATAGCACAACTGTATGACGTCGCTGAGTACAACCTTTCATGTGCACTGACATCATGTACGCAGGTGACGCTCCACGCACGGTGTGCCATATGAGGTACAGCGCTCTGCCGCTATTGGGCATGTGGTGCTCCTGTGCTGTATGCCCTATTGCGCCCGTGCACCATTGGCACATGGACCATGGGGCACACTAAACCCTATTGTGCACCATGCCTTCCGTGCCCTATCACACTGTCGCGCACGGTGCGCATACTGACCTTTGACCCTATGAGTGTCCCTTGACCCCCGGGTTCCTGTGGCATGTGCTGGTGCTACCCCAGCTGTATTGTGCAGCAACAAGGCATGCGTGATTGGGGATGGCAGCGCATTGCCAGGTGTGTCGCGCACCCATCGCACGTGCGGCTCATGTGCTACTGGCCGCTATTTTGGATAAGCAGTGCAGATTGCACCATGCCATGCAGGAGCTCAGCAAGGCACCCCACTGGAGCCAGGTTGAGTTAGTTAACCTGGTGGCACTGGTAGAGCCTCATGTTGCCACCCTTTATGGGCAGGTGCCCCTGGACCATCCTCGCACCGAGGTGTGGCAGGAGGTGGCAGAGGGGTTGAAGGAGGCCAATAGGGCCCAGCATAGTGGGGAGCAGTGCTGCCACAGGTATGGGGACCTGCAGCAGAGGGATTCAGACCAACTGAGGTCACTGCAGGCACACGTCCAGAGGGGCGCCGTTCCACAGCCAGGTGAGTGCACATTTACACATCTGTGCCTTGACAGAGTTCTGTGGGGTGCCAGTGGCATGCCACGCTGTGCTGCTGGGGGGGCTGTGGCTGGGCATGCCACCAACCGTGGCAGTGCACCATGGGTGTGCTGTGCCATGGCAACGCCACTGTGCAGGGACATGGGGTATACTGTGCTGGAGGTGGGTGGGGTGCATGGGTTGCTGCCCAGTGCTGTCTGCCTCTCTCTGTCTCCCTACTAGGCCCTGAGCATTGTCGCAGAGCCAGGATGGTGGGAGCCACTGCCGGACAGCAGCAGGCCAACGGAGGTGCATGGGTGAGGGGATGTTGGCCATGTGGGAGGTGCTGGCAGTCAGGCGCCGGTCATGCCGCAGCATGCAGGTAGGCACTCTGTCAGTGTTTGTTGTTGTGTGGGATTGGGGTGGACCACAGCCCCCTGTGCACATGGCCATTACAGCCGTGCATCACCGGCGTGGTCCATTGCACCATGCCGCGCCTTTCGCATGTGTGTGTGGCTGCTGTGGGCGGGCTATGAGTGCACCCGGGTTCCAGCCATGCCACTACCACCCCTCCACATAGCCCTGTTGCCTGGCAGCCATGGTTGTGGTGTGCTGCGCATGGCTGGAGTTGATGTACAATGCTGTGCGTGGCTGTGGACGGGATAGCGGCTCGTGTGGGCACGCACGCTGCAGATGGCTGTGTGCCTACTACAGGGGCACATGTCACCACTGTCTGCTGCACATGATGGATGGGCTACAGTTGAATGGGCATGTACTCATCCATGTCCCCTCCTTTGTCCTAGGCATCCATCGGGGGGATGACAACACCAGGCTCCTGGAGCAGATCCTGAGGGTCACCACGGCCACCCTTGCGGTGGCATGCATCATCAGGCAGACCTTGTGCAGGCCACGGAGGAGATGGAGGACCAGGTGCCAGTAGGGCATGCACAACACATGGGGCCCATTGGCCTGCATCACCCTCTTTTCCCCTGACCTCCCTCCCCTTCCTCTCTTGTACCCTACCTAGCCATGTCCCCTGTCCCCCTGCCTTCCTTCTCTGGCCTACCATCTTGATTGTGGCCTCCCTGTTCCCTGCTCCCTATCCATGTTCCTCTGTATATAGTTGCTGTTGTTTGTTCATTTTAATACACATCTATTTTGTTAGCCATCTGTGTCTGTGTCTGCTTTGCAGCTGGCATATGGAGCCATGCTGCAGTGGTGTGCATGGTGGCCGTGTGGTACATCTGGGGTCAACTGGGGTTTGTGTCTGGTGGTCTGCACCCAGTGGCTGGTGTGTGTGCCCAGGGGCGTACGTGTGCACCCTGCTAGGGATGTGTGGCCTGTGTGTTGTGTGCTGTCGGCATGTGTGTTGTCAGCTATGGTCCCGGTGGCATGTCCCGTGCCATCCTGTGGGTGTTGCCCGTGGCTGCTTGCCAGTGGTCATTGGTGCCACGCCACCTCCATGCACTGCTGTGATGCACATGGTCAGGACCTGCAGGCGTGCGCCTGCCTTGCCTCCCTCCTGTCATCCCCTGCACTCTGGTGGCAGTGTGTTCTGCTCTTGTGGCATGCTCCACACTGTGCCAGTTGCCCTGTGCCATGGCCCATGCACCTCTGTCCCTTGCACGGCCCATGTTGTGCTCTTGCGCTTCCTGACTTGTTCCCTTGCGCAGCCCAGGGTTGCACCATGGCGCCTGCTGACTTGCTCCCTGATGCAGCCCTTGTTGCATGATGGTGCATCCCTGCGATATTCAGCTGTCTTGTGATGTCATTTGCCGTTGTGCTAAGCCTTTGAATATCACATTGGGTGTGCACTGGCGCAGTGCACTTGTGCTGAGTGGCTGTTGCGCCTGCCTCTGGTGCATTTCTGAATATTCCACCCCAGAGTGGTGTGATTTTATTAGGAATTACAATATTGTATGCCTGCAATAAACTTAGCATGAGCCCAACATGGAGATAACTCAGAATGGATATACAGTATATGCTTCCATGTACCTGGGAAAAGGCAGACCAGTACTGGTAGACCTTCCAGAGGTCTTGCTACCTGGGTTCAAGATAACCCAGGACATGACAGGGTCTTGCATATTTGAAACTTCTTTCTTCCAGGCTTTCTATATTACACTGTCATCCCACAAACTCTGTCTAATGAATGCATATGTACCCCCAAAGACTTCAAGGTTCTACAACAGTTCAATTTGGGAGGAACAGTGGGGCCTTAATTAAAATTTACGACACTTATGGGAACATAGATACAGTATATTGCTTGTAGGAGATTTTAATGCTAGAATTGGGACCTCAATAGTTATGCAGATGGCTGTATAAAAAATTACCTGTACTAGGGGGCTGTTAACTTTCCCAGAAAATCATCAGATCAGAAAATGAATAGCTCAGAATACAAGTTAATTGAGATTATGACAAAACATAATCTTGCCCCTTTAAATGGGAGAATAAAGAGGGACAACTTGGGTGAAACTACATTTTGTGGTTATGTGGGCTTCTCTGTAATTGATTTAATCATATGGAGCGGTAACATGGGAATATGGGACAAATATAGAGTAATCACAAGAGGGGAAAGTGATCATTTCCCACTCTCACTGGAAGGGGGTGGAACACCAAGTAAAAATTCTGGGTATTCACCCCCTAGTCCTGATCTAGAACTAGAAATTAGAAAGTATTCAAAAATCTGGTAGAACTGCCCCTTACAAGAGAAAATCTATAATTACCTCACATCAGGTTCAACATTCATGTTCCTAGATAACGGGCATTGGAATGACCTTAACATCCTTGAGGTTGAATTATTAAACAGTTATAAAGACATTACAGAAATTATCTACACTTTCGGGAAAATAGAGCTCCACTTCAGACCAGGTTTACTGGTTTGACAATGATTGTAATCAGTAAAAAAAAACAAAAAACTACTTAACAAATTTATTAGGAAAACAAGAATGGAAATGAAAAAGGAAAATGTGGGCGCACCGGGATATGAACCTCGGACCGGTGCGCCCACATTTTCCTTTCTCATTTCCATACTTGATTTAAAAAACTATATACCTTGCAGGGGTTAAACTGCACTGAGAGAAGTGGTATTTCTAATTAGGAAAACAAGGAAATCCCCAAATAGAAACAACTTATGAGAGCTTAACAGAGCAAGAAAAATGTATAAACAATTTGTTAAAAATAAAAAGAAGGAATTTCCTCAAAACCAATGGAGTAGAATGTTAAAAATTATTCAGAACAACGCTTCTTGATCTTTTGGTTAATGATGACAAAGGGCACAAATAATTCCAAATTTAAAATAGATACTTATATTCTCCTTGAGACCTGGATAAATCATTATACAGAAGTATTTTACAATATTCACAGTCGGGATAATGCCCCCTTCCTAGAGGGCTTAGTTAACAGAAAAGTATAGCACAGTAGTTTAAGGCTCTGAGCTGCAAATCTGGAGACCTGGGTTTAAATCCCACAGCCCCCACTTGCATACTGTGTGACCCTGAGCAAGTCACTTAACTTCCCTGTGCTCCCAGGTCACACCTGTAAACAAGCTTTCAGCTTACTGTGCCACTGATGGTTAAACAATTAGATTAAAAACAAAAACATTCAGAATTTTTTCTTCTCCAGAGGAATGAGGTATATATGGCCATTGCTACCCTTAGGAGTGATAAATCCCCTGGACCAGACTGTATCCTTCCTGAGCTGTACTTACTAAATACTTCAGTGTGGACTACAGTTCTACACATACTTTTTAATCAGTGTATTTATTGTAACTATATACCTCCATCCTGGAAGGGTGCAATTGGTATTTACAAAAAAGGAGACAGGAAAGATCTGAAAATGTATAGACCCATCTCCCTTTTGGATATCCTGGGCAAAATATTTGCAAAAAATATTCTTACAAGACTTTTAATACAGACGAATAATTTAGGAGGTCTTTCAGAACTTCAAGCAGGTTTTAGGGCTGACTATAGTACACTGGATAACTGCTATACAATAATACATCTAATTGAGAAGTATGTAAGGCTGAGAAAACAAAACTTTTATGTTGCCTTTATAGACTTTAGCTCTGCTTTCGATATTATATCTTATAGTAGCTTGTGGGAAATAATGTAGAAATGGGGAGTAGATCCAAAGTTAATCTCCATTATCAGAGATTTATACTCCAAAACCAGGGGGCAGATTAATCTGGGAACTAGAGGGCTACTTTCCTCTCCCTTTCCAACCAACAGGGGGGGTGAGACAGTGTTGTGCTCTCACCCCCACACTGTTTTGTATACATTTGAATAACTTACTTCTTGGATTGGAGAATTTGGACTCAGATTCCCCCAAGACTGATCGTTTCTCCTTGTCCCAGAATAGCCTATGCAGACGATCTGGCCCTAATAGCCTTGTCCAAGTCTGGCCTTAAAAAAATTAGACTACTTGAATTAATTAATTAGTTTAAGCTCACTGTTAATGAAAATAAAAGCCAAGTTTTAGTCTTTGGAGGGGGAAGCACAACTGGCACTGTAAGACAGGCCACAAAAAACTGCATATGGTTTAATCATACACTTATGTGGGCCTCAACTTTTCAGAGAACTGCCTTTGAACACAGCAGAAGAAAGAAGTCCTTTTGACATTAAAACAGACTGTTGTAGCTGGCCCACTGGCACAAGGACAGGGCGATGCCGGCGACCTAGGTTCGGGAACGGATCTGGGTTGTCGAAGGGCCAGCCAGCGGAGAAGGAGTGAGCGTCCGACGACTACTCTCCTTCTCCAGAGGGGAGGGGAGTAGAGCATTTGGTGCAATACGGACACCTAGTGGAGGCTGGGTGTACTGATTATGCTGACGCCAAGTAGCTTGGGGGTGGGGTGGTGCTGGACCCATTGCACATCCCCACCCTCGCACACTGGGGAAAAATGCTGTTGCCAGCCACCCTAGATGAAGCCCACCTTGGCTTCAATTAGCTTCCAGGTCAGCCCTCCCACCTATCCCATCATCTGTGGCACTGTAAGGGTCTGGTGCAGCAATCCCATCCTGGGGGGTAAGCTAGGGGATATCGGAGGATCACAGCCAATCTTGGAGTGGAAGCTGGGGTCCTTGACCTGGCAGAGGTACCGGGTGGCTGGCAGTGGAAGAAAAAGTATAATAAAAATTAAAAATAAAAAAAAAACCCAGACTGTTGTGGGTCTGAAAAGATTCAATAGGTAATATGGCAGCTATAGTGTATGCCTTCCCCTTGAGGCTACAAGGGCAAAATACATCTCACAAGCACTTTTCGCAAGTGAGATTTAGTTCCCAAGAAAATTTTATTCCATTAACATTCCCCTGGACCAAATGTATAGGACTCCACTAGGTGTAGGTAAAACTACCCCCGCCTCTTTACTTAAGAGCCGCACTCAGGCACTGTTAATCTGAATACACTGGCAATTTTGTTCACAGATTAAGCTATTGGCTGACCATAACTCAGATGCTGGCACATAGGCTCCCCAAAAAATGCTTGAAGGAGAAGCAGAAGTGGGTTATGTTAGGCTGTCAACAATCTGACTGGCTAGCAGGAATTACAAGGGATCTTAAACAACGTGACTTGGAATTTCTCAGTAGGTACTGTATGTCAACAAAGTTGTTACTCTCAGTATGAAGTATAAGAATTACATTAAAAATAAGATTGTTCATTTTAGTATAAGCGAGGATTTAGCAAACATTAGCCAATCTAAATATTCACCATGGCTCATATATAATGATGTTAGGCACTGTTTTACAAACTGGGGGGGGGGGATTCACAAAGAAGATGTGCTTGGCGCATCCCAGTGGCACTGGCACAAATGAGATGCACTGAGCCCAAACTTTGGTATTCACAGAAGATGCGCTGTAAGATGCCCCTGGTGCATCACCTCTGTGAATACCAAAGTTGCACCCAACCCGAGATGCTCTGGTGCATCACCCAGATCAGGCCAGGAAACTGATGGGCCAGCACATCTCCAGATGTGCTGCACCCAAGGTTGGGATTCACAGCCTGAGACATGCAAATGGAGCCATTAGGCATGCAAGGTACAATGGGGCCATTTACATGCCATTATGGCCCCATTTGCATGACCCTTGCATGGATGCACCCAGCAGAATGCGCCGGGCTCCCTGCAAGGACTGTGAGCAGGAATCACAGAAGACAAACCCCTGGTAGCCTTGCACCCCCCATCCCTGCCCATATCCCTGTAAAGAAAACAATGTGGCCAGAAATCACTGGGAGTCTAGTGGAACCACCCCATTCCTGCCCGTATCCCCGTACATAAAACAATGCTGGCCGAAAATCCCTGGTAGTTTAATGGAATCACCCTCCCTGCCCGAATCCCCGTCCAACCAGTGTCAGTGGCTCAGTAGGTAGCACACTCGCCTCTGAGGCCGGGAGATCAGAAGGCTGTGGGTTCAGTACCCACATCTGACACTTGGGTTAATACCCCAGTACTGACACTGTAGTGCAGCATGAGAGGGGTGCTGCACTTCTGAGGTGCCGCCTTTCGGATGAGACATTAAACTGAGGTCCTGTCTGTCTGGATTGGTGGTAGTTCAGGTGGATGTTACAGATCCCATGGCACTTATCGAAAAGAGTAGGGAATTTCCCCGGTGTCCTGGCCAAATTTCCCTCATTCACTAAAAATACCTCCAACAGCTCAATTTGGTTCAAGGTCAGTTGGCATTCATCTGTATCCCCTCCCCCCGGGTCGTGCCTGAAAATAGGCAGGATTTGTCTAGTGCACTTACCCAGTCAACAAAAACCAAATAAAAATAAATAAATAAATAAACATAAACAATGCAGCCAAAAATCTCTTGTAGACTAGGAATCCCCCCACCACCACTACTCCATAGCTCCTTATACTGTACCTCCAGCTTTCAGGAAATTCAGTGATTCTCCACCACTTACCTCAGCCTTCATCTCAGAGTTGAGCCGAATACAGGTCATTCACCCACAGGCTGCCTGCCGGGAGCTGGAAAGCTGCCAGAATGACAACTACTGTACTCTTCGAAGCTCATTGTACACACACTGCAAGCCCATTGGTCGACCAATGGGCTTCCAGGAGTACAGTAGATGCCATTCACTGACAGCTCAGTCGACGGGCAGCCGTGGCAGTTTGTGGGTTGGTTGAGCTGCCTGCCAATGTTCGGCACATGCTGGGATGGGGGAGCAGGTTGGGGGTGTCTGAGTGGGTGGAGGGGTCCACTGGACCACCAGGGAGACTTTGGAACATCATATAGTGATGTGATCGGGTTGGGGCAGAGGGATTCCACTAAACTACCAGGGATTATTGCAATCTGTTGTTTTTTATTACCAGGGATATGAGCAGGGAGGATGGTAATACTAGACTACCAGGACTGTGAATGGGATATTTTATTTGACATCCGGGATTTAGGCAGGGGGACCACTCGACTGCCAGGGTAGGCAGGCTGCCATGCTACTGTCTGCAGTACTGCAGCCTGCCTGTGGGTGGACACCCACTTAGGTCTAATATTTGTAGACGTAACTTTTGAAGGCGCATCTTCAGATTTGCTCCAAAGATACACCCCCAGGTTGGATTCTGAATAGGGATGCACCACATATGCACGGGCACACCCCCTCCAGATGCACCAGATACCATTACAGGTGGTGTTTGGCATATCGGAGATGGGCCAGCGCACCCCAGCTGCTCTGGGTGCATTTCTTTGTGAATCCCCACCACTATCTTGATTTTTTTAACTGATCCACAAAAAAGGAGACTTTATACTTATAGAGGTTTGAACTGTTTCACAGTAATGTATTAAAAGCTAGGTATGCTAATTCAAACAACAAAGATAATAAGTGCTGTAACTGTGAGATGAAAAATTGTGAAGATCTGTACCATCTAATTTTTGAGTGCTCCTGGTACAATAGACTCAGAAGAATCTGGCTACTACCTTTGTGGAAAAATGTTCAAACAGCTAACAAGCATCAGCTTTTATCAAAACAGTTTAAATCTGAAGATGATTATGTTATTATAAACGTGGCAGGATACTTAAGTATGATAAACAGAATACGTCTAAAGCACTGCCAATAGGTATTTTCTTTCTTTGAAACTATTTTTCTTTTTTAATTTTTTAATCCATGAAGCTCCTGATTGGCTACTAACACTTTGACTCCCTACATTTTCTCCTATTTTTTCTTTTTATTACTGTGACACTATAATCGGATTTTTTAGACCTACTTCCGCTATTGACTAGTACCGTGCTTATAAGAGAGTAACTGAATTTTACTTTGACCACACCACCAGTCCCCAGACCTGTGAAAGTCATTTTTCATACTCCAGACTAACATCTTCTTCTAATTATTTATTCAGTATTTATTTATTTAGTGTCTAATCACTGTATACTCTTGCTATACTTTTATATCTATTACTGGTATTTAATCCTCTGCAAAAGTTTTATTCTTTTATTCTTTGATTCTCTGTAAATTTTTAAATATCTGTATCATAACGGTCTCAGTATGATTGATCAATTAATAAACTTGAAAGAATGGAGGCTATGGGATAGCTGGAAGAATTGTAAAGTGAATACTATTGCACCAGGAAATGTTTTTTATTATATTTTTAACTATGAAATGTTATATGTTTTTAAGTCAATTAATTCTTTGTAATGTATGATGGTTCTTTTTGTATTGTTACTATATGTAATGGCCAAATGGCCCATTAATGAAGATGGCTATGTAATAAACTAGTAGTGCTTTTTAGATGTGTGCTTCTAACAGGAGGGTACAGGATGCAAAGTTTTTTCCTGTTCAAGTTGACTCTTTAGTGACCCCACAGATGACCATGTATTTTTTAGCATGTAAAAACAGTAACACCAAACATCACAACTAGCTGTGACTGGGGTCATTGTAACAGTAGTATCCGGAGATATTTAATCATGATGGAACATGATGCTGTAACAGGAATGTCAGACAAACATTATAAGATCATGATGCTAGTGCAGGTAAGGTGATTTGCCTGCCAGCAGTACAAGTCAAATTAATGTGATCCATGGCCAAGCCAAGATGGACTGTAGTTCTGCCAAAAGGGAGGGGGTAAGGTCATGTCAATGGAATAGGCAGCCAGAGGGGTTAAACTACAGAAAAGGGGAGGTATTTGGTGCAGGGGTCACCTGTGTCAGATCAGATGCACACTGTAGAGTCACCAAAGGAAGTGCTGCAGACCTGGGTAGTACGGGGAATAGTAGGCCCCCAGCTGGAGTACCAAAGCACAGAGGGACAATTCCACTTGAAAGTAGGTCATATTAGAACCTTACCCAACAAAATTAACTAGTCTGAGAGCCCAATGCAATTGAAAGTTCTGGACAGAGAGGCATTTAAAGAGACTTGGTGGGGGAAGAAAATGACTGGGGCACTAAGAATAAGAGGAAATTCTGACTATTCCAACGAGATAGATCTAACAGGAAAAGGAGCAGGAGGCTTGCTTTTTCAAGGACAGGATCTGTGAAGAACGAGAAGGAAATCAGTGAGGTATGCCATTCTACTGAGTCCATCCAGTCAAGCACAGAGAAATAAAAGCAGGGTGCGGGACAAATAGTCACCTGGAAATGAACTAAAGAACTATAAGCAGCTCAGCACATCAACATGGATTTAGTGGTAACACAGTAAGTACTTTGCAAAAGTTAAATTCCACAAGTGGAATTGGAGTGGCATTACTTATTATGCCTTCATGAATTTTTGTGGAAATTTTGCCCAATTAGTAATCTGCAGTGTTTCTACTGTACACTTAAAACTACTAAACCAAATTTCTCCAGCTTTGTTAGATTCCATGTCACATAAACATTGGGTATTCATGCCACATTTCAGGTGTACTGTATACCTGCAATAGCAGCAAATCTACAGTACAAATCTCCAAATTTCTGGAAAATCTTTGCAAATTTCCAGCAAATCATTAAACTGAAATTATGAGCCTGTACTATTTACCATTTACTTAACCAAATCTATCCACGTTTAGCAGTTTTTAAGACCCTTACAATTAAGTTATTCATTCAAAGCTGTAGGTATCTATGTCCAAAGATGGCTGAGTTGTAAGCAGAAAAATAGTTTTAGAAAATTTTGAAAACAAATCGTCAGACTTTGAGCCCCTATATGTTCATCCAAATATCATAGAATTTAGCTTTCCATTAGGACTTCACACAACAAGAATTCATCCCAGTTTTCAGACATCTAGCTTGCAAAACAGCTGCAGTACCAGTCAAGAGTCAAGGAAAGGGTAAATGAAAAAGGTAGGAGGGAATCCAGGGGGAGCATCACGGAAAAACACAGTCAGGAATGGGAGGGGGAAGTAGGGTAGTGGAGGGGGGGGTGTGGAAGGAAGGAAGGAAGAAGGAAGGAGCCATGTGCACCAGTCCAAGGAGTTTTGGAGACAGCATTCTAGACCTGGCAGCCATCATGGTGAAGGCTGATCTGGATTTAGTGGCCACCACAGAGTCATGGTGTACTGAGCACCAGAACTGGGACATGGCAGTACCAGGCTACTCCATGTTATGTATTTGTTTGTTTGTTTAAAAAGTGGTTTCCAGGAGAGGCACACTGAGCTGAAGCTTGTTTCTAGGTGCAACCGTAGGGAATGGGAAAACACAATTAGAAAGATTACAGCAAGTCAAATGATGCAGTTACAGTGACAGTAACACAGAGTGCAAAAGTCGGGTACAGAACAAACAAGGAAACAAAATCATTGCATATAGCAGAGGACAAATAAATCAGCAGGGACAAATAAATTGGCATACAATCAGCTGTACAGCTGGACACCGTCAAAAAGTGTTTAGTACCTGAATGAACAGAGGTTGATCTGGTGTTGATAGGATGATTCAAACAGACAATAAACTACCCACAATATAGCCCAAAACCATGCAGTCAAGGGAAGGAAAGGTAAGGAGAGAATGTAAAATTGCAAGGGAAGGGTTAAAAAGGGATCCGGTAGAGGCTTGGCAGGAGCGGGGGAGAGGGGAGAAGTTTTAGCTGACGCCTAATGGAGGAAAGAAGATAAATTAATGAAGGAGGGTAGCCAGTTCCAGAGGGAGGGAAGGCAATAGGAGAATGCAGTTTTTCTAGCTGAGGAGTGTGGGTGGGGAAGGGCAAAGGTACAAGGGTCTGTTGAGCACAGAGAGGATGAGAAGAGGGGAATTGGGGGAGGAGTGAGGATAGGTATGAGGGGAGAGATCCAAACCAGTATTTAGAGATGATGGAAGCACAGTAGGACTGACAACATGAGGAGAGTGGGAGGATGGAAAGGGAGGGACTATAGGGAACAGTGGTGCATAGGAGAGGGTGAGTTGGTAGCAAAGTGGCACAAGGCATTGCAGAGGGTGTCCAGTCTGGCAAGGAAAGTGGAGGGCTGATGCCATAGACCACATCCACATAGTCAAACACTGAAAGAACCATTTTGGTAATTAGCTCTTGGAGGACCTTGAGAGTAAGGCAGTCCTTATTATGGTACAGGGCACTGAGTTTGGAGTGGAGTTTGGCATGGATAGCATCAATGTGGGCAGAGAAGTCAAGCTGCTATCTAACCATACACCCAGGTACTTGAAAACTGGGACTAGTTCAAGTGTTTAGGAAAGACAGGGCATGGATGAGGGGAGGAGGGGTTGCTTTATATGTAAGGAAGAGAACCAAGGTCATGAAGGAATGTACAGGGGCACCAGAAGGAAAGGAAGGGCTGGAGGTGCTGTGGGTCATCCTGGAGGCAGGCGCTGGGGCCACTCTCCATACTAGGGTAGTGTACAGATCTCCAGCACAGGGGAGGAGTTAGATAAGGCACTTAGGGGAGCCAGTATCAGAATGGCAAGTAAGGGGGAGGTGCTGCTAATTGGTGACTCCGATTTGCCAGATGTAGAGTGGAGCCTTCCAGTGGCAGCTTCCACAAGGTGTAGGGCCATACTGGACTCCCTACAAGGGGCTTTTCTCAGTCAGCTAGTTATAGAACCCAATAGAGATGTGGTGCTTACAAGCAGGGATAGAATTACAGGCATAACAGTGGGCAGTCCCCTGGCTACCAGTGAGCACCATACAGTGTCGTTTAACACTGATACAGTAACAGAAGCTGACCGCATGAGAATGAGTATCCTGGAATTTATGAGGGTGGATTTTAAAGAAATGGGGGACTGCCTCAGAAACTGCTGGGGGGAGGCTTTCCAGGAAAGGGTGGAGGTACCATGAGCAAACATAAGGGAGGGCATAACTAAAGCAACTAACCTCTTCATGAAGGAAGTGAGTAAAAGCAGAAGGAAAAAGAGACAGTATTGGATCTGTATGGAAGTGGCAAAGGTGGTGAAGGAAAAAAGGGTGGCATTCAGGAGGTATAAGGAATCACAGAGGTAACCGGATAGGGAGGTATGCCTAATAAAGCAGAGGAAAGCAGGCAAGGCATTGAGGGGAGCAAAGGCACAGATAGAGGAAAGGCAAGGGGGTGGTAAAACTTCATTCAGATACATAAGTGAGAAAAGGAAAGCCAAGGAAGGGATAGCGAGGATTAGAAGGGTATAGGGGCACTGCACAGAAGAGGACCAAGAAAAAGGAGACATCCTGAACGCGTGTTTCTGCTCAGTCTTCACAAAATAGGGAAGGTGGGGGGGGGGTCACCAGGGAATAGTACCAACAAAGGGGAGGGGAGATAACACAATCCATTTCCAGAAAAAAGAGTCCAGAAGAGATTTGCAGCTCTGAATATGTACAAAACTATGGGAGAGGATGGGATACATCCAAGAATTATAAAGGAACTCGGGGAGGTGTTAGCTGCTCCACTAACAGCCTTGTTCAACAGCTCACTAGAAACAGGCATGGTTCCAGGCAACTGAAGAAGAGTTAACATGGTCCCTCTACGTAAGAGTGGCAACAGGGATGAGGCAATTGTAGGCTGCTCAGTCTTACTTCAGTGGTGGGGAAATTAATGGAAACCCTGTTAAAGGAAATACTGTTAAGAGTATCTTCAATCCAGTACATTGCAAGTCCACAGGCAGCATGGATTCACAGGGGACAAAGGTCATAGCTGATGGATTTCTTTAACTGGCTGACAAAGGAAACAGAATAGGGGAAGGCAGTGGATGTGGCCTATCTGGACTTCAGCAAAATGGTGAATTAGGTAAGAAAGTAGTTAACAGATGGTGACTCGAGGTTGGTGGTGGTAAATAGCACTCACTTGAATGATGGTACAGTGGCCAGCAGGGGGCCACAGGTCTCAGTACTGGGACCAATCATCTTCAAGATCTTCATACAGCATACACTGCTGAAAAATTGGAAGGAAAGGTACAACATTTTGCAGATGATACCCAAATCTGCAATAGGGGGGACACTCAGGAGGGGGTGGAGAGAATGAGCAAGGATCTAGGGAAACTCAAGGAGTGGTGTGAAGCATGACAGTTGGGGTTCAATGACAAAAAGTGAAAAATCATGCACCTAGGGCATAGGAACCCAGGTACTGAGTATAAGATGGTGGGTATGTAGTGACAATCACTAAACAAGAAAAGGACCTTGGGGTTATAATATCTGACAAACTCAAGGTGGCAGAACAGTATGACAAAGCAGTGGGTAGGACTAGTGGGATGCTGGGGTGCACAGGGAGGGGTGTATCCAATAGGAGGAAGGTGGTGTTGCCACTGTATCTCTCACTCACGAGACTGCATCTGGTGTACTGTGTCCAGTTTTGGAGGCTGCACCTCAGAAATGGCATAGACATGGTAGAGGCAGTCTAGAGGAGGGCAACTAAAATGGTGCTGGAGTTGGACAAGAAGTCCTATGAGAAGAGATTTAGGGATCTCAACATGTACACCCTGGAAGAGAGGAGAGTAAGTGACATGTTAGAGACTTACAAGTACCTCACAGGGGTGAGCAGGGTGCAAGAGGCAAATCTCTTTCAAATGAAAAGGAGCACCAGCATCAGGCGGCATGCGATGAAGCTGCAGGGAAGAAGTTTAAGAGAACTGTGAGGAAATATTTCTTCACTGAAATGGTGGTAGATGCCTGGAACAGACTGCAAGTAGAAGTGGTGGATGAGAAAACAGTGGGGGCTTCAAGCTTGCATGGGATAGACATAGGAGTGTATTAGAAAACAGGCAGAGAGGAGGGAGGGTAGCCAGAGACCAGTTAGGGTCTGCAGAGACAGATTAGACAGGGAACATCTGTGCAGACTGAGTGGGCCAAGGGTTCTTTTTCTGATGCCAAATCATATGTTTCTGTTTCTAATATGACCAAATAAAGAATTCTGTGACTTTTCTGTGGAATTTCACAGAAGTTCTGTAATAGCAGAAGTAGCTAGTTTCTCCGAAGCCTAGTTATCAGAATCTTTTTTTCTTTCTTTTACCATCTTGACTACTTATTTAGATCTCCTGTTTAGTGTCTCTTTACTCTGTGTTTTTTCCAGGCATTTATGCATGTACATCAACCATGGACAATCTTGTCTATGTATAATGGACAAACCATGGATGGAGTTATCATAGGCAAAGATCAGGGACAAAGCAGGGATGACCGTGCTGTCTATGGACAACCTTATACAGTATGTCAATGAATATATGGGTAGAGATGCAGCAAAGTCTTACTACATGGGCAAAAGTGCTGTGAAGTCGGCAATTTTGACCCCCCATAGCACTTCATGTAATTTCCCTAAATAATCTTGAATTCATCATTTGTGGCTTCTCCTTGCTTTGGGGAGTTTTAAGTGCAAATTGCACTTAAAAACGCCAAAGCAGAGGCACAAATGATGAATCCTGGCCCTGATCTTTATTTTTCCCTGATGTCTAGTGGCCCCCACCCCACCCTGTCATGTACTCACCCCCCACCCTGCCTCCCAACCCAAGTCCGGCGCTTTGAAAACATTTTCCTGGTGTCTAGTGGCCTCCCCCACCCCCTGTCATGCAGTCACTGTCACACCCCCCACCCCGCCCAGGCCCCAGCCCCAAGTTCAATCCTTTAAAAATGTTCCCTTGTTGTCTAGTGGCCCCTACTCCTGCCATGTAATCACCCCCTTACCTTGCTCCCCCCAACCTGGTCCCTGTCCCAACTGGAGTGGGCCACCAGCATATCCCTCCACTCACCTCCACAGTTGGCAGCCCGCCTGACTTCGCTCAATAAATGAGCGTGTACTTGTACAAGCACGTGCTCATTCATTGAAAAGTCAAAATGCACACATCACATAAAACAAGCACCTGAGAACCACTTTATCCTTTTTGTAGCAACATGCGCTTCTGGTGGCATTTAGTGAACTCCTTGAGAAACATGTATCCAAAACTGCAAGTTAATATAACTGGAACTGTCAAAGCTATCATTGATTTTGTGTGATGTCTTTGAAACAACCACGGAACAAGGAAATGGCAGCCTCTTGTTTTAAAAGACACCCCACAGATACTTTGCATCCCTCTAAAAACTCTTTACTCTTCACATTTTGATCTGGGCATCTTGGGGACTTCATGGGACAACTAAGGAAATGTATTCAGAAATGCCAAAGTTATTAGTGATTGTGTGTGATGTCTGCCAAACAAAGGTAGGCCCTTATAGGAGAAAACTTGCCCTGGAATTTGGCAGTCATCACAAAAACACAACCCAAAAACCACTATACACTTTTTGCAGTAATGTGCTTCTGGTGGTGTTTGGTGAACTCCTTGAGGAACATGTACACAGTAAAATGGCAGCCTCTGGTTTAAAAGACAACACATACCATACATTCACACACTTAAAAATACTCTTACAGTTTAAATGTTTTTTTTTATCATACAATAATTTTATTAGTTTTCATAATTTATGTCACAATAATATGCACAATATACTACTTTTTTTTTTAAATTCAATATACTTCTTTAAGAGGACTCACAGGAGCTCAATAAGGTTGACCTTACAGTAGCGCAATGAGTGGACACAGTTACGTATAGCCATTGAGCCAAGGGTTACAGCGGCTTCTAAGACAAACTTCAATGATAAACCATTTTACTGTTTTACTATATTAACTACCCCCTCCCTTCCACCCCCCTACACAGGATCGTGTCCACGACATAATACAGGGTGATCCCCACTACCATATGGAGCCCTGACAGGTGTATACTTTGGTTAGGTAATAGGACCACTCATAGTCATGTAGGTATTCACAGGTGATGGCGTTCTTTACTCTTATAAGTAAGAAAATTCATGGGACTACTTACAAATGGAGTTGAGAGTGTAAAGCTTACCCCATTTTTTCCCAAAGCTGTCTGGAGTATGTCTAAGGAAAGTTATCATCTTTTCTGTTCAGAGATTAAACAGTAGCTCATTTAACCATTCAGAATAGGATATCACTATGGAGTTTTTCCAATGCTTAAGGACTCATTTTTTTATCAGAGTGGGAGACAAGGGAGATGATGAAAGTACAGTTATGTAGGTACTTACCGTAACAGCAGATCTTCGAGAGAGGTTCCTTCAGTAGGTCATCACGTATAGAACTGGCACCACCTGGCGTCAGACCTCACATCAGACTTTTCTAGCAATACCTGATGGGGGACTGCCCACCCGACGTCACGTGACCTGTCATTAGTGTGACTGTATATAGTGGGCGGTCCCCACACCCACCCTCCAGTTCTCCCGCTGGAGCCAGTAAGAGGCCTGATAGCAGGAGCGAACAGGATTTGGAGTCCCTGTAGAAACTGAAATGAGGGGAAGGAGGAAGGGAAAACTATGACCTTCTGAAGGAACCTCTCTCGAAGAGCTACTGTTACGATAAGTTCCTACGTAATTGTACTATCTTACTTCAAGATGGTTCCTTCAGTAGGTCATCACATATAGGACAGAGTCCCAAGCAGTCCCTCTAAGGAGAGACCGAGAGAACCTAGGGAGGAGGAAAAATCTAACTCCAGCAGAAAAAAACTGAAGTCCAAAATGGATCCAGTCATAGAACAGAAGGCCCTGCAGGACAGCAAGGCCAAAGCCAGTCCTCTGCCTAGAAGCAATGTCCAGACTGTAATGCTTGGTAAAGTATGGACAGAACTCCAAGTAGCAGCAGCTCATATGTCGGCTACAGAAACGTTCCGTAAAAAGGCCACGGAGGCAGCTCTGCCCCTAGTAGAATGACCTCTGGTAGAACCCAGCAGAGGTATATCGTACTTCTGGTAACAGAATCTAATACAGTTGCCTAACCACTTGGACAGGCCCTGCTTAGAAACAGGTTTGCCCTTTGACCTCGGGGCAAAGGAAACAAACAACTGGTCGCAAGGGCGGAACTCTTTGGTCTGCTGCATGTAACACTGGAGAAGCTGATGGACATCCATTGCATGAAGGAGTGCCTCACCTCTATTAGAGGGGGATGGGTAATACATCGGAAGCTCCACTGATTGATTCAGCGTGGCTTCTGACACCACCTTGGGAAGGAACCTCGGATGAGTTCTGAGGACCGCCCGATCCCTATGGAAGATCAGATAGGGCTTCTTGCAGACTAGAGCGTGAAGCTCCAAAATCCTTCGAGCAGATGTGATAGCCGTGAGAAACAGCACCTTCCAAGACAGGAAGCACAAATCACAGCTCGTAGTCGGCTTGAATGGAGGAAAGGTGAGCTTTCCAGTACAAAGTTCAAGTCCCAAGGCGGAGTTGGGCTGCGGATGGGGGGTTTCAGATGAAGAATCCCTTTCAGAAAGGTTTTTGAGACCTCCAACTGAACCACAGGTTTACCATCCACTAGCTCATGGTATACTGAGATAGCTGAGATATGGACCTTCAAAGAAGAGTAAGACAGACCAGAGTCTGATAAGTGAAGAAAGTATTCCATAACCTGTGGGGCCAAGCAAGAGAAGGGGTTCTAACCCTTAGCGGTCACCCAAATGGAGAACTGCTTCCACTTCATGGCATAAGTGGAATGGGTAGAGGGCTTTCTAGCCTCAATGAGGACTTGAGCAACCCTGGAGGAAACCCCAAAGAGAGAGATCGCTATGTCTGCAGGAGCCACGCATGGAGATGCAGGGTCCTGAGCCCCAGGTGAAACAGTCGACCTTGATCCTGAGTCATGAGGTTGTGAGTCACTGGAAGTGGAACCAGTGGCTCCCTGGAAAGCTGCTACAGCAGCGGGAACCAGATTTGTCTCGGCCAGAGAGGAGCAATGAGAATCACCCTTGCCTCCTCTGCTTGAAACTTGAGAAGAACCCTCTGCAGAATGGGAAACGGAGGGAATGCATACACAAATTTCCCTGTCCAAGATAGAGACAATGCATCATTCCAGAAAGCACCGTGTCCTGGAATGAGCGAGCAAAACCTGGGAAGCTTTGCGCTGGATTCAGAGGTGAAGAGGTCGATTTCCAGACTCCCCCAATGTTGGAAGATGGATTCCGCCACTTCCTGAAGCAGTTCCCACTCATGAGCTAGGGTTTGAGATCTACTGAGACTGTCCGCCAGGACGTTTAAAATGCCCGGAATGTGCATGGCCACAAGGACCAGATGGTGCTGGACTGCTCAGTTCCACACCTATGTTGCCACCTTGCACAGGGGGTACGACTGGGTTCCTCCTTGTTTGTTGATACACCAAACTGCCAACATGTTGTCTATTTAGATTAGTAGTGATCCCTTTGGAAGTAGGGCCTGAAAGGCCTGTAAGGCATACAGGACTGCCCTCAACTCCAGAGCATTTATGTGCAAATGAGTCTCCATGCTGGACCACAGTCCCTGGGCTTGGTGCTCCTGAAGATGAGCTCCCCACCCCATACTCGAGGCATCCGTGGTGAGGGTAGCTAGTGGTGCAGGGCTCCGAAAGGGAAGTCCCACAGAAAGATTGTGAGACTCTCTCCACCACTGCAATTCTTTATGAACTGCAGAGGAGACCAGAACCGGATGGTCCAGGTCACCCAGGAGCTGATCCCACTGCACTCACAATGACCACTGAGTGACCCTCATGTGAAGTTTTGCTACGGGAACAGTTGTGATGGCAGACACCATCAGGCCCAGAAGGCATAGGACCTCCCGAGCTGGGATGGTTCTGCGAGAAGCCACTTTGGAGGCCTGGCAGATAAGGGTCTCCACCTTGTCTGGCGGCAGGAAGGCTCTGCACTGGACCATATCCAGGACTGCCCCAATGAATTGAAGTCTCTAGGCAGGGATAATGGATGACTTGGGAACACAGCCTGTGATCCCTAGTCTGTTTAAAAGGTCCAGGGTAAAGGTAAGAGCCTCCAACAGAGAATCTCTGGACAAAGCTGAAATCAACCAATCGTCCAGGTAAAGGAAAACCACAATACCCCAGCAGCGTAAGAATGCCACGACCACTGCCAGGCACTTGGTAAAAACCTGTGGTGCCGAGGACAGACCAAAAGGGAATGCTAGGAACTGGAAGTGTTCCCCTTGGAAGCGAAAACACAGGAATCAGCGGTGGCTGGGGAAGATGGGGATGTGCAGGTAGGCATCCTGCATATCCAGGATGCAGAGCCAGTGGTGCTCCATGAGGAGAGGGAGAAGGCTGTGGAGTGTCAGCATTTGAAATTTTTTGTACTCGACAAACTGGTTTAGTTGACTTAGGTCGAGTATGGGTCTGAAGTCCCCTGTCTTTTTTGGAACCAGGAAAAAGTGGGAGTAGAATCCCTTTCCCCTTTGCCCGAAGGGTACCTGCTCAATTGCTTCTTTGAGCAAGAGTGAGTTTACCTCCTCACAAACTAGGAGGGCCTGGTCTCAAGAATAGGAGGACTTCCAGGGCAGAGTTTCCAGAGGGATTTCCAGAAATTCTATGGTGTGTCCGAATGACACTAGTTGTAGGGCCCATTCATCGGAGGTGATCACTCTCCACTCCAGCGTGTGGAGGGTGAACCTCCCCCCCAGCTGCTCCCCGTCATGAGACTGAGGAGGCAGTGGGGCCAGGGAGTCAAGAAGTAGCAGGACGTTCAGGGGAGGGCCTCCTGAACATCTCTGATTTTTGGAGGCAGGAGGGGTGGCTGTACCCGTGGCCTTAAGCTTCCCTTGGCGGCATGCCTGAGCATTCTTCCTCTGCCTCCAGGTCCTTTTCCAAAAGGGCTGCTGCCGTTTTTGAGAGCCCGATCAGTACATAGACTGCACAAACCAAAGGGCAAGGCCCTTGTCCTGTAGGCCTGTGATAATTTCTTTGGTGTCCCTACCAAAAAGTACCGAGCCCCTAAAAGGGGCATCCTGAATCACCGACTGGACTTTGTTGGTGAGTCCAGAAAGGCGAAGTCAGGAATGCTGTCTAAGGGCAACGGCCGTTGCCGAGGTGAGAGCCACCGAGTTGACAGAATCATAGGTGGTGCACAAGGCATGCCTACAAGAAACTTTGGAGAGGCAGAGATCCTTGGCAAGTTCCTCCTTCAAAGGTGAGGGGTCCATGGACTGGACTTGCGCTTCGAGCCTGGCCAAGGTAGCCCTCTGGTGGGACACCATGTGGGCCACGTAATTTAGGGACTGAAGGGCGCACGTGGCCGATGAGTATATCTTCTTTCTGAACTGGTCCATCTGCCTCAACTCTTTGTCAGGAGGAGAGGTGCTCATGTGCTTTGGTGTTGAGGAGGAATCATGAGCCACAGAAATGACCACAGAGTCAGCCTTGGGATGAACCTTCAAGAACGGGGCATCCTTCGATGCCCAGTAAAGCCTGTCCATACATTTGGGGACAGCCAGAAGGGTATGAGGCATCTGCCACATGGTAGTGGTGAGGTCTTGATGAGGTGCCATCCAGGGAGGAATGGGGACTGGAGACAGAGATTCTAAGTCGAGATGCTCCGCCAGTCTCTGTCTCATGAGGTCCTGTTCCTCTGACTCCCAGTCAAAGTAATCATTCATGGACCTCAACAAATCTGAAAAGGCAGGGTCCTCTGGTGGGGACTTCGGGGACTCCTTGCCTTTTGTGTCCTCGGGGTTGTCTGGAACCTCCTCAGAGGAATCATCTGTTCCCTCTGAACTACCGTCATCCACTTCCTCGACAGGATGACATCTGGTATCTTGGAGGGAAACGTCCTGCTGAGTGTTCCCCAAGATATGGACAGTGGTAATGGAAGAGCTGCTCGGGGAAGGAGACCTGGGAGACCACGGTTGTGGGAGAATAGTCTCCAGGTCCGAGATCAACTCCGACCGTGTCCCCTGCCACCAAGACTGGATTAAAGCCTTGAAATCTGGGGGGGGTGGAGTAGGCAGAGGCTGAGCGGGAGGAGGAGGAGGAGGAGCAGGAACTGGTGGAGGATAATAACCCTGGAATCCCTGAAAGTTCAAGTAGGCATTGGATCCAGGGTAGAACTGCCTAAAATTACTCCAGTCCGGAGCGGGGCCGTCTGGGTAGTAGCATCCAGGATACCCTTGCGGGTAATGTGGGACAGTTCGGGATCTGGTATAAATCCCCGTCATCAGATCTGGTGTCGGGAGTACCCACGTCAGACCCGCCGTTGTGTAAAAAGGCAAAGGGTCTGGTGTCGGGACAGCCCATATCAGGGGAACCGACGGGACCAGCACCACCCGATCCAGCACCGGAAGGGGGTCCAGAGTCAGAGGGGCCAGCGTTGGATCCAGATGAAGGGGGCCTGGCAGTGGGACCTGATCCAGCGTTGGGGCCAGAGGCAGAGACTGGACAATCGGTCCCAGCTGCGGAACTGCAGTCAGGACAACCAGTGTCGGAGGCACTGGGAGCCTGCCAGAAGGTGGAGGAGGGGTCTCTATAGTAAGACCAGATGGCCGAAGAGGAATCTCCTTCTCCTAGACATTGAGAGGGGACAGCAGAGCAGACCCCAAGGCATCGACTGAATCTAAGGGTTCTCCATTGTCATCGCCTGAGGTACCCGCCGGAGAATTGGAGGGTACAGTTGAGGAAGGAGGAGGAGGGAGAGGGGCTTTCTCCCTCTGGTCCTGCCGGACGCTGGGTGAGGTGCCGCCAGGGCCCCAACGGGGAATCAGACTGCAAGTGTCATCCGGGATGGCCGATTACCGGTGGAGTTGGTGGCGGGGAGAAGCCCTGGCTGGCTTATCGACTGGAGCTGGGTGAGTACCCACAGCCTGTGTAGTCATCTTACTCGGCGTGCAGTCCCCAGAGGAGCCGGGGCTAACTTATCGTCAGAGGCAGTGTGGTCGCCATCGGAGCCACGGGCCAACTGACCCACCTTAGATTTACTAGACTCACTGGCTCTTGCTGGGCGGGCGGCTGGGCCTTGCTCTATCTAGGGCCCATGCCATCATTCATGGAGCACTCCACCTCTAGATTTCTCTTTATGGTTTTTAGAAGAAGAAGTCTTTTCAGATGAAGAATGTCTAAGCCAATCCATTTTCTTCTTGAGAGAAGCCAGGCGGGCTTTTAACAGATGGGCCTCCAAAGCCTGCGATCTCCTCTTTTTTGTGGCTTGATTGAAGGTCTGACACTCATGGCAGGAGGAGACTGGATGGTCCAGGCCTAAACACAGGATGCACTTGAGGTGACCATCTTTGTGCAGGATCTGCATGCCACAGGACAAGCACTTCTTCCTTGGAGTAGACATCAATAATAAACATGAAATTAGAGGAAAAATTAGTGAGGAAAATTCCGACGCAAGACACTTTTTCCAAGATCGCTATATGGAAGTCTGCTATGCAACTGACACGAGGCAACAGTGGGAAAGAACTGGAGGGCGGGCGTGGGGACTGCCCACTATATAAAGTCATGCTGACGTCAGGTCATGTGACGTCGGGTGGGCGGTCCCCCATCAGGTATTGCTAGAAAAGTCTGCTGTGCGGCCTGATGCCAGGTGGCACCAGTCCTATATGTGATGACCTACTGAAGGAACCCTCTAGAAGTAAGATCCTTCTTTCCTTGACTGATACAAGTGAATAATCACCTAGAATGCAGATCTCTGGGAGAAAGAGATTTTCCAATCCCAGCAGGGGGTCTGCTTGGACTTAATTTGGGCCCATAAGGTTTTAATTAAAGGACAGTCCTAGAGGACATGAAATAGGGTGCCTTCGCCTAGGCCACATCTGCTGCAAAGTTTGGTCATGGTGCCTTCCCATATCAGCCAATTTGGCAGGTGTAAAATAGATATTATGTAATATGTAATACTGCATAATCCTAAATTTGTCAATTGCTGTATAGGTATAGATTGCCTGCCAAATTTTTTCCCAATGTTAAGGTTTTTCAGGAAATTGTTCAGACCAGTATATTGAGGTTCCCTGTATCTCTGGATGGAGAATGGGGTATAGACTGGATACTATCTGGGATACTGCATGGGGCTGCCAGGACATATTACGAAGTGATGTAAGGAGACCTAGTTGATTCACTGCCCATGGGCCAGACCCAAAAATAGAGATTAGCAGATGCCGCACTTGATATCCTTTGAACACCTGCCTAGCTGTCAGGCTCAGAATCAGGAGAAGTTCAACTGTAGATTTAAGCAGGCCATTATCAAGTAGGTCCAAAATTATAAGATCAGTGGAGGGGCAACCTTCCTTGGGGGTCAAGTATTGGTTCCCTAGTCTAAGGTTGGGGTTCCAGTACAGGGGTTGGGAAATGTCCTTGGTTTGGTCATATTTAATTGCCCTGCAAAGCTGGGAGTGGACCTTAATGGAGGTTTGAATTATTTTTTGTTTGAGAAAAGCCGAGCACGTTTTGGGAGAGATATATAATAAACTGAGCAGGAAGATCCCACTCTGGCTAATTTGCTGGCGTTCTATTTGCAGCCAGATTGGAGTGTAGGAGGGTCACCTTGCGAGACTGTAGAGGGCATACATTTCATATATTTGGCAACATGACTCGCAAGGTAGTAATGAAAGAAATTGGGGAGACGAAGGCCTCCTTGTTGTTTGGATGCCCTCAATCGAGCATATGACCATCTTGGGGTTTTTACACCAGAGAAATTGGGAAATTATACTGTGAAGGCTGCAAAACCAGGACTGGGGAAGGTAGAAGTTTAACACATTCAGAGGATGAAAAATCATTGAGAGGACATTCATTTTAATTATACCAATTCTCCCCTGTAATGAAAGATATAGTGAGGCCCATCTATCTAGATCATGACCTATTATTGTAAGGAGAGAATCTAAGTTAAGTTTTTTCATTTGGGACATACTTTGAGAGAGTGTAAGGCTTAAATATTTAATTGGGGAGACCAGTCTAGGCATAGGCCTACAATCTGAGATGGGTGTGCATGCAAATTTAGAGGCATAACCGTTGACGTTTTTCTATTCAATTTACAGTTAGAGAGTACACTGTAGGAACCAATTATATCCAGGACTGCAGGAAGCATGTTTCCCAAGTCCGCTATATGCAATAAAATATAATTCGTATAAGCAGATAGACGTAAATCAAACCCATTTATTTGGATGCCCTTTATATGGGGTGAGGTCTGGAGGTGGTAGAGCAAGGGTTCTAGATACAAATTAAAGAGCACTGGGGAGAACAGGCAGCCCTGATGAGTGCCCAATTGAAGAGGGAACAGCCTTGAATAGATCCCACTGCAATATATTTTAGCTGTGGGAGATGTATAAAGGACTTTGATCCAATCTACATAAGCCTTAGGGAATCCAAATTTGCTTAGAACTGCAAACAGAAATGGCCAAGATACTCTGTTGAATGCTTTCTCTTTATCCAGCGACACCAGAGCCATAGAGTTAGGTGTTTGTCTGGATGCAGAGAAGACATGGAACCATTTCCTTATACGGTCCGAAGAGGATCGGCCTGCCACGAAACCTGCTTGTTCAGCACTAAGTAGGGGGAGCCAAACATTTGTTAATCTGGTTGCCAAAATCTTCACAAAAAGCTTAGTGTCATAGTTCATTAAGGATATTCGGCAATAATTGGTGACCATATTCTTCGGTTTATTAGGCTTAGGGAGCACTATGATAAGTGCTTCCAGCAAGGTAGGGTCTGAGATGGCTGATTCATAAAAATAATTAAAAGTTTGAAGAAGCAGGGGAGAAATCTGTTCCTCAAATACTTTGTAGAATCGAGGGGGAAATCCATCAGGCCCTGGAGCCTCGTTATCAGGAAGAGAGTGCATGGCCTCGGAAAGCTCTTTTTGGGATATTTTGCAACTCAGAAATTGTTGCTGAGACTCATTTAAACTTGGCAATGGAACACCACCTAGGTAATCTCTGACGTCCATCTGGTGGGGAGCATTGTCAGGAGGACAGTATAGAGACCTGTAGTACTCTTCAAATTCCTGTACTATCTCCTTTGGGGAAGTAAGAAGGGAACCGTCCTTAAGCGAGTTAAGACTCAGTATCAGTCTAGATTCCGCCTGCTTTTTTAATCTTAGGGCCAATAAATAGCTGGCTTTTTTGACTTGCTCAGTGTATCAGGCCTGGGTTTTAAACAATGCGTACATGGCCTGTTCCCTTAAGTTGTCTGAGTATTGATTCTGAACTTGAGACAGCTGCAAGAGGATGTCCTCATTGGGGTTAGAAGACACCTGATCCTCCAGTGCCTGGATTGTGAAAAGAAGGGAGGTAGAGAGGGCTTTCCTTTTTTTCTTTCTAACTGAAGCCAGTCAAATACATTCTCCCCTCAGCACATATTTTAGAGCACTCCAGATTTTGTGTATGTTACAGAATTTTGATGGAGGGACATGAAATTCTCCATTGTATCCTTAAGTGACTGGACTATGAGGGGATCATTGAACATTTGAACGTTAAGTTTCCAGGTACTGGTTTTAGTTGTACTAAACTGGAGAGAACCCTCAAGCCAACTCGGAGAATGATCTGACAGGGTCCTGGGAACCATGCCACATTCTATGAGCCCTGATAACACTGGATTATTTCCCAAAAAGTAATCAATCCTAGATAGAGACTTGTGTACAGGAGAAAAGAAGGTACACCCTCTGGTGTCTGGATTTAGGAGGCGCCAAGGGTCATTCAGGGCATGACTGCACATAAATTCTCTGAGCACCAGTTGTGCCAGAGAGAGGGTTTTTTCCCCATGGATAAGAGATTTATCAAGCTCAGGGGAGTAACCAAATTCCAATCACCTGCTAACACCATTGGTAAGATTGGAAAGGAGCCATAGCTAGTGAAAGGTCAACAAAAAATGTAGGGGTATCAGAGTTAGGGCCATAAATAGGGGCTAGAATCACCTCAGTAAAATTAAGAATACCTTTCACAAAAATGAACCACCCTTGGGGATCCGCAGTGCACTGTTGCATTTGAAATGATGTGCCCCTGGAAAAAAGGATTGCTACCCTTCGCTGAGCCGTAGCATTCCCTGCATCAAAAACTTGACCAATTTGATGCCTTCTAAATAATATGCCTTCTGTCTCAAACAGGTGCGTCTCCTGAAGGAAAATTATACCCCCACGTAGCTCTTCCAAATGTTTCAGAATTTGGATTCTTTTAACCCTGTTCCTAGCATCTTTCACATTCCCGGAGATATATCTCATTGCTATTACAGGGTCACTATGTGCACAGGAGCAGGAAGTGGGTGGTAGAGACTATTATCTAGTACATAGTACTCAAAACCAGTGTGTAATAAGAATATGATTTGTCTGTAACCTGTGTAGTACCAGAAATTACAAAAATAGCCATCAAAGCCTAGCCGATATGAAGATCCATGTGCCCCACCCTCAACCCTCCCCACAGCACCCGAACCCCAAACACAGAACTTACCTTAAACATATAACCCAAGTAATAAACAACTAAGTACAACAAACAAGTTCCCCAGTCCATGTGACTGATCTCCAATATCCCTCGGCTGCAATCTTCATAAACCACCGAGCAATCCGCAACCGCAACAGCCTCCCCCCCCCACTTGGACTAAGTAAGTCACCATTTGGCAAGGATATTCTGTAGGAGATCATAGTATGTAAGGAAATCTAAAATTGACAAAGTGTTCATGTTACTGAGTCAAATAGTAGGAGGATGAACACATATCCTTCAAGCAGGTGTGGGAAGTTCTGATTAATACCACACCACAGTTCCGATAACAAGCAGCAAACATGCCAAAATAGCTTTTAAAGAAAGTAAACTGTAAAGCTGGGCCACAATGAAGTAATACAGAAGAGTCAGTAAGCAAAAAAACTTTTAAACTTCAGGAACAAATTGGTCAGTCAAAGGTGATAACCTCTTCCCATGACTTTAAGAACGTGAGTGAGCACACAACTGGTTTCAGGCTGGCCCGAATTATGATTTAAGGCCAAGTTTCGTCTCACATATTAAACCTTCCAAGCAACAAAAACCAAGGTATGCAGTCACTTGAATAAATCTGGGAACAGTTTCGTAAGTTCTGTACTTACTTCATTTAGGGATTCGAATGAGATCCATTGGCTTCCATGGTTCACTTGCAGGACAGCGGGATACCGCATCTGAAATTTGATGTCGGCTGCAATAAGCTTCACAACCAGGGGATGCATTTCCGTTCTCTTTTGTCCCTCTGAAAGGGGAAGGTCCTGTGCGATTCTTAATTTTTTATTCTCCCATTGTATTTCCCTGGTTTCTCTGACTTTGTCCAGGACAAACTGGCGATCAAGATAATTGAGAAGACGAAAGATCAGGCAGTGTGGAGGAGAGCCTTGTGGTGGGGTAGGCCTAAGAGACCGATGGGCTCGCTCTGCTATGTAGTTGGGGCCATGTGGGGATGGACCCACAATTTTCAGGCAGAGCTTTTGTGCAAACAATATAGGACTTGTACCTTCCTCCCCCTCGGGGAGGCCCAACACCACCAGATTGTTCCTTCTCGACCGTCCTTCCAGATTCTCGAGTTTGCCTTCAGCTTTCCTGAGATGCTGGCAAATAGTGGTGAGATCAGGCTCAAATCAGGCTCTCCAATCATCCAAAGAGGATATCCTCATTTCATTATCCTGGTCCTTAATGTAAGCTGTTGCAGGGATGATTTAAGTGTTTGCAGGTCTCCCACCACAGCATGAAGAGATTCCTTGATAGGCGCAAGGCCCTCAAAAAAGATAGCTTCAGTGAAAAGGGTCTGGGGTGTTGCTGGAGTTTCTTCCCCAGGATCTGCAGCCTTGTTGCACTTTGTAGGTTTACCTTTGTCCGGAGACTGCGGCGGCATATGCTTAGGCCTCTGTGCCTTCATCTCCGCATCCATGTAGACAGACTATTCCATGGAAAGATCTTTAGCAGGCATGAATTAGTTTCACACACCTCCAACTAAGAAATTAGATGCTATAGCAGCGCAAAAAGATGAGTTTTGTTCGGGAAGTATAATGGAGCTCTTCACCATGCATCCGACTCAGTAGCCATCACAACCGGAAGCCAGTTTGAATGTTTTTTTAATTAGCACATGCTTTATTATTCACATGTAGTGCAAATGTACTTTCAGGGTGGGGTGAATAGGGGAAGTGTACTGTATTAACCTTCTGCTTCTCCTCATACTATATGTACAGTACTGCCCCAGGGCCAGTCCAGTCTGGTTCACAGAATTCAGGACTCCCATCCATTATTGTCAGTCTGAAAGACAGAAGGTGAAGATGTATTTTAAGTACTGATGTGGTTTTAGTACTGAGCAGAGACAGTACCATTGCATAATTTGTTATTCTGGTCCATACTCACTTGGTACCCTACCACTTGCCACTCCTTGCTGTAGGGGTCTACATTGTGGTCCCCATCGCAGGTCTGTGCTGGTGGTAATGGTGTTCCATCTGCCAGCACTGGCCAGTGCAAATCCCCTCTGACTGGCCTCCCTCCTCTTGAGACCTTGGAGAAGACAGCTGTCAACCCCTCATCATCTTTCAATGATACAAGTTTGAACACTACTTTTTTATACTGTGTTGTGCACTGCCTATTTGTATAAATCTTGCAGCTAGCCAAGACAGAGGAGGAGGAGAAGAATCTGGGGGTGCTAAGTACAGGGTCAATGAACAACTCAGCACAATGTAGGAAGGCAGCTGCAAAGGCCAACAAAATGCTGGGTTGCATTGCAAGGGGTATATCCTTGAGGAGGGAGGAAGTGATTCTGCCACTGTATAGGTCATTAGTTAGACCGCACCTGGAGTACTGTGTGCAGTACTGGCATCCGTATCTGAGGAGAGACATTAAGTTGCTAGAGGGGGTGCAGTGCAGGCGACAAAGATGATCAAGGGGCTGGGGGACTTATCATCCGCAAGGAGGCTGAGGGAGTTGAACATGTACTCGCTGGAGGAGAAGAGGGACGGGGGGACATGATTGAAACCTTTAAGTACATGAAAGGAATAAACAAGACAGGTACAGAGGGGTTGTTCAAAGTAAGGGAGGGGAGGGACACCAGGGGCCATGATATGAGGCTGGAGGGAGGAAGGTTCAGGAGGGAGATGAGGAGACACTTATTTACAGAGAGAGTGGTACCTGGGTGGAATGCATTACCTGCAGTAGTGGCATCCAGTAGAACAGTGGACTGCTTCAAAAGAGGATGGGACAGGACAAGGGGGAGGGTCAATGCAGGGGAAAGGTGGAAGGGAGTGGCAGCTGCAGAATAAGGGCTGCTAACTGCACATTCAAGCAGACTTGATAGACCGCTAGTCCTTTATCTGCTGGCAAATTTCGTATGTTCATATGTTCATAAATACAGTACTGCACAGTACAGCACAGTATGTTGCAGTACATCAAAATGTGTATGTGCTCACTCTGTTGAAAGTCAACAATTACTCACACTGGGAAGGCACAGTGAACACCCACCCACATAGGCTGAGGCATGCCACTATAAAGTGGTTTAGAGGTATATGCAGTCCTTCTGCAGCCATTTTTAAAACACTTGTACTGTGCAGTGGGTTTATATTCGCATTCTTGGGATTTATCTTTCCTAGAAGGGGGGCAGTGGGTGTTCACTACAGTACTGTTAATATTAATATCTTCAATGTTCACCCTTTTAATGGGATATTGTGTGCATGTACAGTAATGAGTTACTGTTCAATTCACATCAGTTTTGTACATAAGTGTACAGATATTTAATCTAGGCAGAACTTGAACCCCCACTACCAGTGACAGTCCACACATTTCTTTGGACCTGACCTCAAACTTTCATCAAAGTAATTTTCTGCAAAAAAACATTATGTCACATTAAAGTATTGCATTCAACACTCAGAAATTTCTGGCTGCCCCTGCTGAAAATAGGACCTCAAACTTGACCTGCCCTTTAAGCATTGTTTCCTGCCCATTTGCTCCCTTCCCTTATTCACTTTTTTCACAGGTCTGTAGGCTGGGTATTAAAGTATGAATAAGGTGATGACTACTTAGCTCTATCTCTTTATGATGTTTTCATGGTGACCAGATGGCAATCTGTTTGTGGGTGGTTGGAAACTCTAAATTGTTCTACTGCAATTATCCCTGCAGGGATAGACATTTCTAGTTTTAGCTTAATAAAGTACATTAGTGCTTGTTTTATCACAGTTGGCCAGGAAGTGATATTTCACAACATCCAGGCACATAGGAGAGAAAAAAAAATGCCAGCAGTGGAATTCTCTGGGAAATCATGGCCTTGGATGTGCCTCCTTTTCTCCTATGAGCACTTAATAAAATGTGGTCACTCTCCTGTGGTTTATGATGGGGCTCTGTAAAGTACAGGAGTGCTTATTTTATTAAATACAGTTTGGCCAGGTAGTGTTTTACAACATTCTGGCTCTTAGGAGAGGAAATACTGCCATTGGCAGGATTCCCTGGGAAACCATGGCTTTGGATGTATCTCCCTTCTTCCTGGGAGCTGTTAATTAAATGTGGCCACACTTCTATGTTACATAATGGGGTTGTATATGACTGTTTTTTTTTATCAAATATAGTTTGACCAGGTTAGGTCATTACACAACATCCAGTCACTCAGAAAAAACATCAGTGGCGGAATTCTCTGGGAAACCATTGCCTTGGATGTGCCCCCTTTTCTCCAGGGAGCACTTAATAAAATGTAACCACAGTCCTGTGTTTTATGATGGGGCTTTATAAAGTACATGAGTGCATGTTTCATCAAACCTAGTTTGTCCAGGCAGTGCCATTTCACAACATCCAGGCACTCCAGAGAGACAAAAAACCCTCAGTGTTGGAATTATCTGTGAAAATATAGCCTTGGATGTGTCCTCTTCCTCCCAGGAGAACTTAATGAAATGTGACCACACTCTTGTGTTTTACGTTGGGGCTTTATTAAGTACATGAGTGCTTGTTTCATCTAATACAGAAATACAATTTGACCAGGCAGTGCCATTTCATGACATCTAGACAGGAGACAAAAACACCAGTGGCAGAATTCTCCAGGAAAAAAATGGTCTTAGATATGTCCCCCTTCCTCCTGAGAAAACTTAATGAAATATGGCCACCACCCAGTCTGAACATCTGTTGAGTACATGTGCAGTTTCCTGCTTATGCTTACTTGCAAAGAGTGTGATGTGTGCATTGAAATGTGTTTTCTATTTGGGCTTTGGAAGCACAGTACATGTTTGATGGTTTTACAACAATACTGTACACTTTTTCCAGGCAGTGTCATTTCAAAATATTCAGACACTCAGGAGAGAAAAGAACACCAGTAGCGAAAATCTCTGGGAAACCATGACCTTGAATGCATCTCTCTTCCTCCTAGACGCACTTAATGAAATGTGCCCTCATGCCACTGTTTTATAATGGGGTTCTATTTACAGTATATGTGTATGTATGTGTGCATGGAGGTGGGCATTTTTATTGAAATATTTGACAATTTAATATATGTTTACATACAGTACAAGACAGTATGCAGTACATTTGTAAATTTCACTGTGACAGAAAGCAAGAAAAGCATTATAAGACTGGACACCCTCTATAACTCCTTTTGCCACTTTATTCTGTCCTGCCCCCCTTGTACACATCACTGTGACCTGTATAAAGCACTACCACTCCTATCCATGGAGTCCAGACATTTATCCCATACTGCCACCTTCATAGCTAAATTCTGGACTGGTACCCTCCTTTCTTATCTTTCCTCCTCCATCTCTGCCTCCTCCCTATGCACCTACTCCCTCCACAACTCTGACCTAAGATCCTTCACTATCCTCCACCGAGCTACCACCACTGGCCAATCCACCTTCTCCTTCCACTGTCCTCAACTGTGGAATGCCCCCCTTCCATCCATAATGCCACTTCTCATTTCTCTCTCTCTCTTCTCCCTACAACATGTCTACACAACCCCTACCTGCTCCTGCCAAATCCTTGTGGTATCACTTCACACACTGCCTACTCATCTTCCCTCCTACTTCATACCCTCAGGCTTTGGCTTACCTGGGCCTCTGCTCTGACTTGTTTGTCACTGTATACAATCCTCATTTTTCTGACTCCCAAGGGCTGACCTTATCTAGGCCACTCCATTTGGCATGCTCTGTTACCCTAAACTATCTCTAGGCTTTCATATTGTGTGTTTTGTCTGAATATGTATACTTACATCAATGTTGTACTTATTCTGCCTGTATTTGTTATATTTAATTTTCTATTTTTGTTGTAAACACTCTAAAAGTTGGTGTCATATTTAAAAATGTTTGCCTGTTATGTATAGCTACTGTCATTGTATTCATGTGACATTGTACTTTCACTTCGCCCATTCCCATTCCCTCAGGATGCACATGGAAATGAGCTGTTCTGCTCAGTGTGTCCTCCTGGTGAAATGCTTGAACAAATAAATAAATACGAGTACTGTATTTGCAGATCCTTACATACCAATCCCAGCCATTACAGCACATACAGTAGAGTAAAAACACATCTGCAAATTAAATAAAAAGCATTTTCTCACAACAAATACTTTACACTGCAGCACCAATGTGATTCACATTCCAGTTGCATGCCCATGCTTGGCAACCGCAACTGGTAACATTTTCTGCAAGTGTGAAATGTATCATCTGCAATGTGTTCTTTTAAAAGTTTTCCAGAACTGCTTTATGGTATCAACCAGTTCCTGCTTTGTCCATGTTTTTTTTTCTTTCTCTGGATAAATATTTTCATGGAATGCCTCACCATTTTAGTCTGATTTATATTTGGAGACCTGGTGGTAAAAAAACAAACAGTAAAACACACTGTAATGGTCATTTTTATGTTTGCATGCATGCATGTACAAGAAACATAATGCCATCATCTGAGATTTTGTAGGTGTGGCACCCTGTCTTCCAATTCAGTCAGTGTGTTTGCAGGGGCAGCCACAGTTCACCAATGAATGCTGCAGCTGTCTATGACAGCAGTTGAAAATGCAGTGGCGTACAGTTGAAAGGGAGAGACCACTTCAGTAAGCAGCAATAAGATTAGTGTTGATTAGCATATTGCCGGCAATCCTGCTTGTATATGTCTCTGCTTTCTCTTCCTGGAAGATAAATTCAGTTTGAAGTGAACTTTTCCTAGGACTGTCTTTCTGGGAGGAGGCAAGTGACTAAAATGACATCCTTGGAATGTTTCCAAAAATAGATCTAATTGCCATCCTTGGAATGTTCAGTCAGAGTTCAGGGTAGGAGCGGCATTGACAAAAGCAGGAAAACAGAACCCCAAAGACACTGAAAAAGTAGACGCAGTTGTCATCTGTTGGCACACCTGATCAGTATTGTAATAATATTCCCCAACCCTTTGAGTGTCTCTGAATAGCGCTCCTCCTGGCCCGCCGCACACAGTATGGCTGACGGGGTGCCCAATCCCCTGTTGGCTCTGTGCCACCCCCCAGAGTTCTAGGTGCCACACTGGGAGCCCACCCCAGTGTGGCATAAGTGAGAATGGCATGGGGTGCCCAATCCCCCATCGGCTCAATTAACCCCTCTCCCAGAAGAAACAGACTTCCAGTTACCACACTGGGAGCCCACACCAGCATGGCACATGTCTGTATAGCCAACAGGGGTGCCCAATACCCTGTCAGCTCCACTGACCCCCAAATAAAGTCTGGCTGCTGGGGCCCACTAGCGTGGCACAAGTCCCGCGTCATCTTCCTAAAAGAAAACAAACACCTGAAAAGAAAAAACGATCCCTCGTTGATTGTCTTGCTACCCCAACCGCACCCACCATCTACATCCACCTCCACACCCCCACCTCACCTACACACTTACCTCCGGAGGCTGGCGCATTGATCTGCGGTGGACCGGGAAAATGTCTGCACTCTTCAAAGCCGACCGCAAACTGAAGAAATGCTGGTAAGCTGTATAATGGAATAAATAGGATTTTTTCAACTTTGATGCATATGTCAGGCATTTTTTGGAATTTTGGCACCAAAATTTCAACATGGGGTTTTTGGGACCCCTCCTCATGAATTCTGGTACTGTCAAGGCATTAATCAGCCTCTAAATGTGATTTTGTGGTCACTGCGTGGAACCACCTTTTGGGACCGATTTATGAAATGACAGTGTCACAGTTCATGAAGTAGGCCCCAAAAACCCTATGTTGAAAATTTGGTGAAAAAATTCCAAAAAATGACTGATTTACGAGTGTGCATTGTGCAGTTCCTACACACACTCGTAAGTTCACAAATTTTTAATATTTTCACTCCAGATTTTCAACATTGCAATTTTACCACACCTCCTTATGAGCAGTACAGCTGTCATTTTTCACATCTCGCCCAAAGTGTGTTTTCGCACATGTAATACACAATGGCGCATTCGGTGTGTGAAATAAATGTTTGAGACAGATTAAGAAAATCACAGTGACACTATTCATGAGCAGAGGTCTTAAAATGGCTATGTTAAAAATTTGGTGACAAAAGTCCATAAAATGAATGTGTGATGATCGAGCATTGCAGAGATGCTATGCACCCTCATAAGTTCATAAATTTGTAACATTTTCAGTCCAGATTTTCACCACTGGCATTTTTCCACACTTCCTTATGAACAGTACAGCTGTCATTTTTCACATCATGGCCGAAATGTGTTTTCGCTCTTGCAGCGCAGAAATGCATAGTGGCTGTGGAAAATTACTGTTTGGGACAGATGAAGAAAATCACAGTGACACTGTTCATGAGTGGAGGTCCCAAAATGCTTGTGTTGACAATCTGCTGTAAAAAATCCCCAAACTAATTACACTACAGGTGTGCATTGCACAGTTTCTACGCACGCTCGTTACTTCACCAGTTTTTTTAATATTTTCACTGTAGATTTTCAACATTGCCATTTTTTACACCTCCCCATGAACAGTACAGCTGTCATTTTTCACATCCTGTTCAAAATTTGTTATTGCACCTGTGGTACCAAATGGCGTAGTCACTGTGCAAAATCAACTTTCAGCTAACAAACTGATATTGCCACTGTTCATGAGGTGGGGGTCACAAAAAAACCATGTTGAGAATTTGGAGTGAAAATACCAATGAACACCTGAGGCGTTAGGGTTTCTGACCATAATGCCCCACCCTGTAGAAACTGACAGGCATCAGGGGTGTGACTTGGGATTGTCACCTGTAATGCTCATACCATTCCACCCCCACCCACACCCTGCAGCCAGTGAGAGGCATCGAGGTGTGCCTTGGACTCTTCGGCCCCAAAGTTCACCCTATTCTTCTATACAGCACCCATCTCACTGTATTTTCTGATGGGATAGGGTGAACATAAGGGCCAAAGACCCCAAGCCACACCGTGACTCTTGTCAGTGTCTGCAGGGTAGGGTGTGGTGAAATGGTGTGGCTGTTATGCCTGACCACCCAAAGGCACACCCCAATGCCTGTCAGTATCTGCAGGGTGGTGGTGGTGGGGTTGGCTTCAGTTCAATATTTCACTGCCATTCCTATTATGGAGCTCTGTAACTCCTACACTACCAATGCCAATGCTAGCAAGCAAACATTCAGCATTGACAAACGCTTGTTTATATGGCCACTGTGCAGTACTTTCTTTGGTGGTGTTCTGCCCCAGTTAACTCCTGCAGCAAAATAGCCACTTCTGAAGCAGCATGTTTAGGATCATTGTCCTGAAAGAAGCAATGTCCATCTGGATATTTCTGCCTTATGTATTTCTTCACTGCTCCCATAATTATACCTTCCCTGCATAATTTGCCATCCCTGGTTCCTGTGGGCATAATGAAAGCATAGGTAAAGTGGCACAGTACAATTGAAATGAGACAGTAACTGTCTTAAGCCTTTGGCTACTAAAACTGAGCATCACCAGAAATGTGCAGTGGTCCATTTCCCAGTTGATGTGGGTCCCCACACATGAAGCTTTAGAGTATGTTTTGGCTTCAGTTTCATTGATCCGTACCCTTCTTACAAAGTACCTTTGAAGCAAACTACTCCAAAGATACTGCCATGTCATTAGAAAATATGATGTCATGAAATGTCTCCTCATTCTCGATCCATGTCCTGGCTTGCTCAACTCACTTTACTTGATTCACGCCCCTGATCATGGGGCAAAAGCTTTTGAGGAAACAAAAGATAGGTTAAGTCATGAAAGTGTATGTACAGTAATAACAAATGTGAAGACTTTATCTTGACAATCACCCTTTTTTGTGCTTTTACCATGCTTGCCCATGTGTCAACCCCATCAGGCATTGCATCTTCTTTACACAGGAGACAGACACCACTACCCTATGTTCAGCAGCCAGATGTTCCACAAGTTTAAATCATGGTGGTCTCATCATCCTCAGTTAGTATACTGTCCACATGTAGCATGGTTTTCCTGAATGCAAAAAATGAGGGAAAATGATAATTAAGGTGCATAAAAAACAGTAATATTAAGCACATAAAATACAGTAGGTCTACATTAAAATACAATTATGTAACTTTTTTAATAATGCTGTATATAATGTGATAAGTAACAGTGGCCTATGGCATTTCAATTTATAGTACTTGGTGCAGATGATAGGCTGCAGGGAACATGGGTTTGGGGCCAGGTGTTTCAAGTGTGTCCTCAGCCCACTATCCATGATGGAGATCCTGGTGCTCTTCAGTAAACCTGAATCTTCTTTATACTTTCCCCTTCAGCCCTTATCCTTCTTAGGGCTGCACTGATCTCTGCTGGTATGTTCTTCACCATTGTCATTGGCAGATGTGATCACAGCAAAAGAGTGCACAGCTGTGGAAGTTCATTTATTGGGAAAAATTGAAGAGCACCACATCACTTCACCTGCGGTCCAATGTGATGCAGGAATGTGCCTATGACATGTGCATGCCACACACCACATCACCAGCTGCCATCTGTGCACACTGCTCAACCTAGAAAAGGACCAAAGAAATGCCACAATGTCCACTGTACTGTACACTTTCTGAAAAATTGCTAATGATATATTATCCAGCTAGTGCACCATGAACAAGATTGTTTTCTACAGGAGCAAATACAATGAAGTAAATATCTCAGCCACTAAGAAAAAGTCTTGTCCCGATGAATATGATACCACCAATGACCACATTGTTTGCTGCAACTTGGAAGGAGAATGTTGAATGACAAAATAAAAACAAAAGGAGGAACTCTATGGATAAGTAGAAGGAGAAGACGCCAAATCACCAGAAGACAAAGGCACCTAAGGTACAGCACAGTACAGTACATTTCTTTAGTTTTTGTATCCATTGTGTGTTTTACAGTGTATTGATGTATCTGTTTTTTGACAAACTGTATGACTATATTATTGTATGCCTTTCACTTTATTGTAATGTAATTTTTTGTTTTATTTTTAACAGCATAAACATCAAGATCAAATGGGCAACTTCAGAACAATAAGCAGCAGTGAAGAAAATACTACACATGAGGAAGGAAATATTACACATGAAGTGCATGAGGATGGAAGGGAACAACAGCCAGAGGAGGATCAATCAGAGTTTGATAGAGAAATGGGGCAGGAAAGTGAGGAAGAACAAGCAGAAAATCAGCACATCTAGACAGAGACAAGAATACAGTTGGATGACCAAATCCAACAAATTGAGGAGGACCAAGAGGAAATTCCAGGTGAGACTGAACAAACATGGGAGGAACCAATGCCAGTAATGAGGAATAAACTGTGTAACATGGCTGAGATGGTAACAGCCCCAATAGAAGATGGATCTCATGCACCAGCTGACACAGATGCATGGTGACACATGCAGTCTAGTGCTTTCACATCTGTGTAAGTCATTGTCACCTGTTTTATTCATACAGCTTCTGGAATCTGATCTGTACATTCCAAGCAGTGGAAGGAGTGATGACACAGCAGTAATACACTCTGACTGTTCCTGACATGTGCCATTTGTGCTTTCTACTGAGGACAATAATATTACTATAACATTTCCTCTCCATGAAATGCTGTTTGTTATGATAAGTGGGGCAAAAGAAGTAGAACTAGTGACAATGGCCAATGACTGACTGAACCATCAAGGCTGATCCAGTTTTTCAGATACTGGTGCCTCAGAATCAGTATTTCTTCTGGGGAAAATCATGTAAATTTGTATGGGAGCAAGGGTAAGAGGCCCATACCATGTGCTATAAGACATGAGATGTTACTGATTGTAAGGAGGCACTTGGAGGTTGGCAGCAGCCACACAAGATTAATAGTGGACAGAATAAATGAACAGCTGAGAAACCAAAGAAAGGCTAGAAATCTAACAAATACGTAAAATGATGAGTTATTTTTTTCTTTGATGTTATTTGAATGAAAAATGTTGTTTTGATCTTGTTTTTTTTGTGTATCTCACATCATTCTGTTGTTATACTGCATTATAACACCTAGCCAGTCTGCATCCAGAGGTGTGGTTTCAGGTTTGCTAATCTTGGCTGCAGTGGAGAGGGTATCAATGGATTCCAAGGTTTCAACTTCTGAAGAGCAAGTTCACACTAAGAAACTATGGGGGGAGGATGACATGCCTGGTAATGAGGCAGAGAGGCCAGACATGTTTGGTACCAATTTCCAGGGCTTCCGCTGGACTGAGTGGGCAGGAAGCCAGTGGGTCAGTGGCCTCCACTAGTTCCCTTTGGCAGTGCTATGCAAGGCTAAATCAATTAGGAACAAGACTGCAATTATTGCTGACTCAATTTCCTTGGTCAATCTGGCATGCATCAAGAAGACCTGGTTGGGGGATGATACAGGTCTAGTTTTGGAAGTATTGATCCTGACTGGGTTTTTTGTACTTCACTGCCTGATGAGGGAATGCAGAGGTGGGGGTGTGGCCACCTGTTTTAAATTTGACTTGAACTGACTTGAACTTCTCCATGCAGCAAGTGGGATCCACTTCATTTGAATGTGTGACTGTGCATGGGGGGTGTAGGTGCAGGTTGCAGGAACCTCCTTGTGTACCAGCCTCTGGGGCATGGAGGAGAATTCCTGCAGGAAGCTGCAGACTATGTCACCAACAGGGTGTTGGAGTCACCCATATGGTTGAGTCTGGGTGACTTTAACAACAGGATCAGTGATGAACTCTCACAGTTTGGTTATAACTTCCTCCAGATGATGATGTTGCTGAGACTTTCACAGGCTGTTGCCTCTGCAACACATAGCTATGGCCACACCTTGGACTTATATGTTCTCACTGGGGCTTGAGGTCACTGACCATAGGATTGATCCAGTCTCTTGGTCTTATCATTGCACAGCGGAGTTCTCATTTATAGCCCCCCATTGGTCCCTCCCCTATTGACATGGTCTGCTATTGCCTTTGAAGGGGTTGGCCCCAGAGGGACTACTGGTGGTAGTAGACTTTCCTGGTGTGAGTGCTGCTTGTGCAGCCAGTGTGAGTGAGGCAGTAGTAGCCTATAATAGTGTTGTCTCCCAGGCATTTGACAGCATTGCATCAATCTGTATATGAACCAGATCTTCTCACTTGAGACCCCTGTGGTTTGATGGGGATCTCAAAGAGATGAAGACCAGGGGTTGGAAGTTGAGCATTGCTGGAGGAGGACTTAGTGTGAGGAGGACAAACTGGCTTTGTGAATTCACTATGGTGAAATATCAAAGGGCAATCATAACAAGGCAGAGTTCCTGTCCAGGGAGATTGCTGCAGGGAGGAACAAACCAGCTCTGCTCTTTCAGACTGTAGACAGGCTACTCCATCCTGCTTGTCTGCAGTTGACAAGAGCAGATTCAGTCACCCAGTGTGAGGAGTTTACTCAGTTCTTCTCTGACAGGTTTCCTCCTTTAGAACTGTAATGTCTCCAGTGGGGCCAAAACAGCCCCTCAGTGGTGGGCCATGCTTTTTCAGAGGCACTCCTAATAACGGGGGTGAGTTTAGGTCAGTGGAGGTGGTGGAGGTCATTGAGGTAATTTCAAAGCAGCAGCCCACTTTTTGTGAACTGGACCCAGGCCTGACTAGTCTCATAGTAGGATGTGTTGAGTCTGTTGGTCCCGTGTTCGCCAAGATTGTCCAGTGTTCGCTTCTCAGAGGGAATTTTTCCTGGCACCTTGAAAGAGGTGCTGATGAATCTCCTCTTAAAGAAACCATCACTTGATACTGATGTTTTGGAAAACTATCGACCAATCTCCAACCTCCCATTCATGGGGAAGGTTGTTGAGAAAGTGGTGGCTCTGCAGCTTGAGGCACACCTTGCAGCCTTTGATATCTACAAGCCATTCCAGTCTGGATTCAGGTCTCGGCATAGCACCGGAATGGCATTAGTCAAGGTGCAAAATTATCTCCTCAGGAGAGAGGTAGAGGAGATCAGTCAGTTCTTGTTCTCCTCGATCGCTCCTCAGCATTTGACACTGTTGACCATGTATTGCTATTGGGTCACTTTGGGGAGCTTTGTGGACTCACCAATACTGTCATCAACTGGTTTGAGTCCTTTCTCATGGGCAGGACACAATGGGTAGTGATGGGGAATTTCTCCTCTACTGCCTGAAGCCCCTGCCCTGTGGAGTTCCTCAGGGTTTGATCCTGTCATCTGTGCTGTTCCCAGTGTACATGCTTTCCTTGGGTGAGATTATTAGATGTCACAGCTTGCGTTTCCACTGCTATGCAGACGATACCCAGCTGTATATATAATTTGCTCTCAGGACAAATGGTGCTGTGTAGGTGCTAAATAAATGTCTGGCTGACATCAAAGACTGGATGTCCTCTAATGGGCTGAGACTGAACCCCACAAGAGAGAGGTACTAGTGATCAAGCCTTGTTGCAGGCATGATGCACTCATTGCTGGGATGGGAACAAGGTTGTTACTGGGTCCAACTCCACTGGCAGCTTCTGCTAAGGTGAGAAATCTGGGTGTCAACCTTGACATCTGATTGACACTTGAAGCTCAGGTGTCATCCATCATCCAGAATGTTTTTTACCATTTAAGGAATGTTGCCAGGATTAAATCTTTAATTCCACCTAGTGAACTGTCCTCACTGGTGCATGCCTTTGTGACGTCATGGCTTGACTCTGTATTTTGAGATCAGTGGGGGGGATTCTTCAACTCTTGCAGCTGGTGCATAACACAGTGGCCAGGTTGCTGACAGGCCTTCCAAGGTCTTGTTATGTGACCCCAGTCCTGCATGACTTGCACTGGCTGCCAGTGAGGTGTAGAATCATCTTCAGGCTGGGCTTGCTCACCTATAAGGCCCTATACAGGTTGGGCCCTGGCTATCTGAGTGACCTCTTGACCTCTGTTTTCCCTGTGTGCTCATTCTGCTCCTCCACCTAGGGCCTCCTAGTCGTTCTGAAGACTGGTTGAAAACCTCAGGAGACCATGTAATTGAGGTGGCAGGCCTGGCCCTCTGGAACTCGCTCCAAAGATCTCTGAGGGAGGCCCCAATGGTGAAGGTTTTTAAGCAGGGTCTGAAGTCACATCTATTTAGAGAAGCCTTTGGAAGCCAGTTATAGTATGGGTACTACTGAAGTGCTGCTATTTTATTTTCATGATTTTATGGAGTTTTACTGAATTATGAATCATCTATTGAATTTATTCACTGTATCTTTACCTCTGTAAAGCACCCAGTGCCCCTGGGATTGGGTGCTCAAGAAATAAATGTTTACTTACTTACTTACTGTAGGTGTTAAGGCTTGTCAGTATGCACTGGGAGTTTTGAATAGCCACATGGAATTACAAAGTGAATAAAAAATTACTGCAGTACAGGACTTGAATCAACACCTTTCCATGCAGTATGTAGTCCTTTTGGGGTGGGGTGGTTGGTTGGGGGGACATCAATACAATAGTGTTCACAATAAATTTGAATGAAGAAAACCAAATTAACCAACTATAGAACATTTCAAATGGACATCTTACTACATATTCTGTTTAGTGTATGATGTGGTGATAGATGGCGCTATAGCTAAGCCAGCCTATCTAGTTTACTGTATTACCTCTGGGAGGAATTACCCAAAGGAATTTCCTGTTAATAAACTAGTTGCCATCTTACCTTCAACCTGTGTGCAGCATGATTATTAGTAGCACACACAACATACATTTCCCATATAAATTGTCTACAGTGTGGAATCTGTGTCCCTGTGTCACGGGGTATATATAGTCTCAAAGGGCTAGCCAGAGACATCAGAATGATGGGAAAAAATGAAGAAAACACAGTGACACTTTAAGGTTCATTTAACTACACTGTAACTGCATTGCAATTGCAATGCAGTTACATGCAAAAAATGTGTAACTACAGTGTAATTACCCCTGTTGCATGTAATTAATTATTACATCTCCTGCAGTTACATTGAAACTGACACTTAAACACACACTCACCCTCACCATGGCACAGGGCCCAGTACCCACTCTACCTAATGCTGATGGCCCTACCCAGGGAGGTACACATCTACTGAGACCCAGAGGGCCAGGGGTAGGACATAGAGCAGCCCATTCTGGTAAGTACTGCACAGTATATACTATAGTAATAATAATGCTTTATTATTTAATAATGTACTTCTGGTTGTGCATAGGTTGGTGATGTCGCTATTGTAGAAAACTGTAAAAAATCACTGCTGCATTGTGGCAGTGCAGGGTTTTACACATGCAAAATTATTAATGTGCTTATACAAAGTTATCATTCACTAAATGCTTTACTGTGTATTAATGTTGATCTACATTGTATCAGTACAATTAATGATTATATTTCTTATTCATTGCAAGGCCAAGCTGAGGAGGTAAGGATCTATAATGTGAAACAGAAGGAGGCCCACGTGTATCTGCATGGGTGGCAACATTAGACTAGTACAGTAGCAGCCCTACAGCACTTGTCTTGGTTGACCCAGACCTCTTTGAGGAGCAGGTGCCTGAGGCTCTTTGGGTGTGAACCACATTCGTGGAGAAAGTACAGTAATTGTCTTATTCATTAATGTATGGTTTATTGTAAATGCTGCTGGATTTGTACAACTGTACTGTACTTAACAGTGATGGTTGGTCAGGGTTAGTCAGGCTTGGGTTGCAAGTCCTGTGTCTTACAATACAGCATAAGATCTTTTGTTGTTTATGACTGTTGCAATTGGTTTCCTGTGTGTGATATTTCAGAAACATCATGGGCCTACTATGGCCACACTAGAGTATGTACAGCACTCTACGGTGCTGTATCTACAAACAGTACAACAGGAGGAGACCAAAACCATGGCCCTATAGCTGGTGGAGGGAAAGGAGGTAGATGCTTCATGGTGGGTCACCATTGACAGGGCTGTGAATGACCCAGAAAAAAATGACGCCACCGACAAGCATGGTAGGGATGTTGGAGGAGCTGGAACACATGGTCCACCACTGGAGATCATTGCGCCACTGCCACAAACCATCACAGCTGTGGAGCAGCACTCAAACAGGGCCTACTGTTCTCTCCCAAAAAAAGCAAAAAACTATAAGTGCTAAAGAAAAGTACAAAGCATAAAAGTAGAGTACTTAAAGTAAACACTAAATGTAAAGTATTTAAAGTAAAAACCAAAAAATTACTTGAAGAAAATATACAATACAGTAAATAAAAGAAAAATGTATGTTCTGTAATAAATAAAAGAAGTTTTGAAGTATTGAACTGTGCCACTCCTGTCTGTGTATTCATTATTCTGTATGGTGTGGTTTACTAAGTAAAGTGTTTTTCAAGGAATGGATCTGTGTGGTGTTTGGGGAGGTGCATATTTGTCTTCTCAGTGACTGCCTGTGTTTCACAAGCATCACACAGAAGACATACGAACTTTGGAATTTCTTGTGGTATTAACAAGAAATTCCAGATACATGTTCCCCAAGGTGTCCCCTGAAAGCTCCTAAATGCACAAAAACAACCATGAAAACCTTGTGGGGAAAAAACTAAGATAAATCCTCTTCAGTCTCTCAGGCAGTCCCCCTACTGGAATAACAGGCTCCCTACTGACTCTCAGTCCTATTGACCCTGCTTTTATGAAGGTGGGAGGGTAGGAATGTCATCTAGAGGAAAGGAGCAAAGATGATGGGCTTCAGTGTCCTAGTTCTTATAAAGCCTTTTTGCTCCTCCTCTCCAGGCTAAGCTTCCCATGCCACTGGGTGGCTGTATCCTCCTAACCAAAACCTTCCCCTTTACCCATGTCCCTGCCAACCCCCTCCTACCCACCTTCTGCCAGGCATCAGGTGTAGGGCCCACAGAGGATTACTCGCTGGCTTCAAGGGTCCTCTTCCAGGCTGTCTTGTCTGCATAGGTCCCATACCTCCGTTATCTAAACAGAAAAAAATACAAAGTACTTTGGATAAAATGGCCACATTCATGTGTTTATTTATAAACAACCAAACAATAAGTAGTAGTGTGATGTGCACAGTTCAGTAGTGTCAGCAAGGTTTTTCTGAGATGGTCCCAAACCATTACCTGGTCTTTCCACATATCCCACAGGTGACCCTCCAGGTGGACCAGACATTTTTAAAGGGGCACAGCCTTTGAAGGGACTACAGCCTCCAATGCATAAGGGGTGGCTCCTGAGCTATGCGACATGCTCCCATCCCTGGACAGAGGGTGCTACACATGTAAGCCAAAACCCATGGAAGCTATTCCCTGACTGGTCAGTAGGTCATCCCCTTATCAGGGCCTCACCACTTGCCAGCCTTGAGAGGAACTCATGTGTCAGCAGCACATTCCACCATTACCCCATTTCTAATCTACTTGCAAGACTACTATGCCACCACATGATGACTACAGTCCATCCCCAGGTCAAGAAATGTTAACAGTTCTCCAATGCACCCTGTATGCCTGCTAAACCCTATAATTTCCTAAGTTAGACAGGTACACCCCATCCCTAGCATACAGCCATGGCAAGTTGATCATGATTTCATTGTGCTGCAGCACCATGACACTTGCTGAGCCCATAACACTGTGCATAGACATATCCACTACCCTACATGTCACCATTTTTGCCTTTGCATAATGTGCAAGCATGTCAAAACTATTCCTGGACAGGTGTTCCATAAGAGTAAGGGGTCATCTTTCAGTGGGCAAAGCAAACCCATTGACTTTACCAGTCCCAAGTCACTACCCCCTAAAAGACAATCAACAGCCTAGGAGGGTTGTTCTGCTGGGCTTCTGGCATGATCTACAGAAGAAAGTCTTTCCACCTGCTTCCCTGGTACCCCATTCAATGCACCTGCTGCTGTCATGGGTCCAGGAAGAGATTCATGCCTCCTAGCATCTGCCTGGCCCTTCTGGCTGCCCAATGAGTAAAGGAGTGTCAACAAATCCATACCTGCTTTATCTGGGATCTGCCATCTATTGAAATGCACACAATAGTTACAGCAAATGTGGGCACACATGGAAGGGGCTACATACAGCCACACCGGGAGACTGCTTATGCACAAGATGGCGATAGTATGAGCTGTATACTCACAACTTCCCGAGCCAGCTCCTGGCATTCCTAGCGAATGTCTGCAACAAGCGTTTTTGTAAGTCTGCAATGAAAGCAGCTATGCATTCAGTCTTTGAGGGACCAAAGCGATGAGAATATAAATTAAAAAATAATGCTTTCAAATTTGGAATGGAGGTGAGCCTTTAAAATAAATGACGCTGGGAGCAGCTAGTTGTTTAATCCGATATTAATACTATTAAAACTGCTCGATTTCAAAGGGAACAAGCTATGGGAGAGTACAAAAGGCTTTGGTAATTAAACTGAACTCTCAAGTTAAATTGCACCAAAAAAAGACCTGACAGCTCAGAAAAATAAGAATGCTATTATCTACAAAGACACATCTAACAGGTCAAAGAAGACCTCAGAAATAATTACAAGGCGGCAACTTCAAAAAGTACAACAATTTACGAAAGATGATTCATCATCGGTGGAAAAAATATCTGGCCTAGCCACAAGATTTAAAATGGACAAGGCAATGGAAGAAGAGATTTCCTTGAACATAGAAACACAGCTTTCAACAGGGAAGGCTCTTGAATTGGACGCTGCGGCTAAGAAAGCCAAAATGAGGAGAAATGCCCCACCCCCAAAAACAGCAGACAGATTCTACTATGTCAAGAAAAAAAAGAAAGGAACCTTCACATTCTGAAGCTAAAGGTATCATTAAGTATCTTACTAAAGATGTTGGATTAAACTATAAAAATAACAGCCAGGAAAATAACATTGAATTTTTAAATGCAAGCACAGTACTAAATTCTATACCTGCAAAGGAGAGTGAAGCCAATATAAAGAAAGCATGAAATGTGATGGAACTGAGTGCAAAACAGGCCACAACAGGCCAAGGTGAAAATCTGACATCTAGTCTGGGGGAGGCTCGACCACTAATAGCAAACTATACAAGAACTCATAGGAGTAGCCAGAAAAATGGTGAAATCCATGACGAATTAAACTAAAACATTGTTACTCTGATGCAAGCAAGTACAGAAAATACTGGGAAGCAAGCTATGCCTGAGAAACTTGATGAACTTGCTACTGCTGAGCTTAATCAACCATCCCAAGGAGATGAAAGCAATTTGCTTGATGAAGGAATTAAATCAACTGAAGGAAGCCAAATCTCAGATATAACAGTAACAGAGAGAGAAGAAATGAACAAACAGCAGCATCAGGAGGAAAGTGCTGAGAGCAGAGACACAAAGACAGATTAATACAGAATGTCTCTCCAGAAATAATACCGGACAAAGAGGAAAAATGGCAAAAGGAAATGGGGAGAACACTAAAAGTATGGGAAAATAACAGGAAGCAAAACATGACAGCACTATACAACAAGGGAAAAATGGGAATGTGCAGCAGAAACAAACAGAAGCCAACAAAGGAAAGAATGAAGGAACACATGTTTCAGATAACACAATTAAAAGTGGGACATTATATCAACAGGGTGCAAAAAATTACTCAGAGGCTGGTTTCTCATCAGATGAGACAGAACAAAGCATAGACCATAGCATGCTAAATCAAGGTACAAATAACATACAAGGGTCAGGAGTCAATCATCAAAAGGGCTATACAGTACCATCAGCACAAAATGAAGGAAATAAAAACAAAAAAAAATAAGCACCAAGAGGATGAGAGCTCATTCTCTAAAAGTTCAATTAAATTCAATTCAATTTTATTTTTATACTGGAAAGTATGTGAGAAAAAATGCTCATTTTACAAACATCCAGTGGTACAGAAAATCGATGATACAGAGAAAAAGGTAAAACAATATTTGCAAAATGTTATGGTATTTACAGTAGGAACAATGTATATGACAGGATCATCTGGATTAGAAAAAAAAAATACAGAGCACACAACAAAAGATCCAATAAACAGATACAAATAAACTGTAAGGTAACTCAAGGGTTGGTGGACATTTGGGGGTTGCTTTACCGGGCAGGCACAAGTGGAGAATTGATGGAGGTGATCCTTGAGGGAGGAGGTGAATGAGCCAATTGAACTACAGGTCTGAAGTTCAGGGGACAGTTTACTGTAAAACCTAGGGCCCTTGTATGTAATGGAGTTCTGCACATGCTTGATGCGGTAAAAAGGGGTGTCAAAGATATGACAGGTGGCCCCTCTTGTACTGTGCTTGGGAACTGATAAGGGGGAAAAAGGAGTTAACACTGATCGGCAGCAGGTTATGGTGAACTTTGTGTAGGAAAGAGAGCATTTTAAGTTGGAACTTGCCTTCAAGGGTGAGCCAGTTGAGGGAGGCATAGAGGGTACAGTGATGGGTCATCCAGGGCAGGCCAGTCACAAAGCGTATGATATTATTGTATGTAGTCCTGAGTTTGGAGAAAGGGGGGATGTGTTAGGGGGCAAGTAGACAATACAGCCATAATCAAGGAGGGGCAGGAGAAGGGAGCTGGTAAGGCATAGTCTGGAGATGGGGATGAGGAACTTTCGGATTTCGTATAAGAGACCTAGCCTCATATGGATTTTTTTGATGAGGTTGGTAATAAGGATATTGTAGGTCAGGTGAGGGACTAAGTACAGTCCAAGGTATTTGAATTTGTAGACTTGTTCTATGATGTTACCAAGATTGTCAGAGAGGGATCAACCTATGACTTGGGCTTTCCTTGGGTCAGAGAAGATCATAAACTTGGTCTTCTTGGAGTTGAGAATCATGCCTTTGCAGGGAACCAAGTGTGTAGCTTGTTGAAGTCAGCCTGCAAGTTACTGAACATTATGTCCAGGTTAGTGTTGCTGCAGTAGAGGGCCACGTTGTCAGTGTAAAGGACTAGTTGGGTGGTTTGGCAGATGGAAGGGTGGTTATTGATGAAGAGCAAGAACAGGAGTAGGCCTAGGATGGAGCCCTGGGGTACCCCATATTTAACTGGACATTCAGCAGAAAAATTACTGTTAATAGTAGTTTTCTGCGATCTGACAGAGAGGTAGCTTGCAACCCATTTAATGATGTTTTCAGATAGGTGCAAGCCCTTGAGGGTGTCCAGGAGAAGGCCATGGTTGACCACGTTGAATACCTTGATCAGGTCCACGAAGACAGAGCCAGTGTACTGGCCCTTATCACTTGCCTTGAGGATATAACTGGTGAACCTGACCAGGGCAGTTTCGTTGCTATGTCCAGATCTGAAACCATGTTGGGCAACAGAGAGTAAGTTATGATGGCTGAGGAAGGTGGTGAGTTGGGAATGAAAAACTTTTTCAATGATTTTGGAGAGGGGAACAAGGAGGGAAATAGGTCGATAATTCCCTACTTCATTCCTTGACCCAGATTTGAACAAAGGTTTGATGGTGGCAGTTTGTCAGGTGATAGGGAAATAGCCAAAGCAGAGTGAGCAGTTTAGTATGTTGGTGATGGTGACCACTAATGAATTAATGGCCAATTTAAGGATTTTAAAGTTGATTCCATCCACCCCTTTGCTGGGTTTATGGTTGTTACTTCAGATTAACTTTATGGTGTCTGAGGATTTTAGGGCCCTAAAATAGAATCTGGGGCTGGACTTGGATGTAGTATTGGGGCAAGGGGGAAGAGAGTGGATGAGGGGGGAAGGGGAGAGGAGGGGGAGGGTTTATATTTACTGACATCACCAAAGAATGCGTTGAAAATGTTTGCTTCTTCTGAAGGGTCAGTGCTCTGCTGGTCACTATGGATCAGAGTGGTAGGTTCGGTATTCTTGTGTTTCCCGAGTAGTGAGTTGAGTGTAACCCAAAGTTGATGTTGGTTGGATGTTTCCCAGAGTTGTTTATTATGGAAAAGGTCAATTTTAGCTTTTCTGATGACTGATTTGCACATGTTTCTGAGTGTTTTGTAGAGGGACAGCTGAGCAGGGTCTCTGTGCTTGGTGTAACAGGCCCAGGCCTTGTCTCTGGTCCTCATCAATTTAATAACGTTGGACAATACTCATTCATTAACACGTCCCCTAACCCTGATTTTTTTGAGAGAGGTGTATTTGTCGCATACACTGTTGAGGATGGTAGAGAGTCTGTCAAGGATAGAGTTGAGGTTGCCTGGTGCAGTAGTGAATGACCAGTCTACTAGGTTGAAATTGTGTGTTATATTTTCAATGGAGTTATTTGTCCAGCGTCTAGAGAAGATGAACTTGGGGGTGGTTGCGGCGCTAGGCTGACCAAAGACAGTAGGTGGTGCAGTGATCATTGATGTAGTCTGGCAATACTCCTAAGTCAGTGATGCGGGAGGGGCTGGAGATGATGACCCAGTTGATTAGCAATTGAGTCCTCATCTTATAATTTGACCTTGTGGGTGTGGAGATAAGCTGGTGAAGGATGAGGTCAGTGATGCAGGATTTGGGGGTGTCAGCTTGGCTGGATAACCAATTTAAGTTGAAGTCCCTGAGAAGAACCCACTCCCTGTTAAGAGGGAGGGAATGTTTGAGGGCTAGCAAGGACTCCAGGTCAAAGGGAGGGGGTTACTGGGGGGAGACAGGCAGTAGTAAGGTGAGGGTTTTATTTTGTCCGAGAAATAGATTAATGGAAAGGTTCTCAAGCAGGATGAACTCAGAGTTGAGATTGTGTCTGGTGAAAGAGAACTTGTTGGAAACAAAGAACAAGCAGCCACCCCCTTTTTCTCCCTGTCTGTCTATCCTGACAGAGGTGAATCCGCTGAGTTCGATCTCCTCATCGATGATTTTGTGAGAGAGTCAGGTTTCTGAAAGCACAATAACATCAAAGTCATTTACAGCTACGCAAGCCTGGAAAGCATCTCTTTTAGCTGGGAGACTCTGTATGTTCAGGTGGACTATGCTAATGCTTTTTCCTTTATTAGTGTGGGATGGAATGGGAAACGTGCAGGAGTTACTTAGGCCAGGGTTTGGATGGATGGTTCCTGTGACAGTAGGAGGAGGTTAAGTGTCCTTGAAAATCCCGTGATGAGGGGTAGTGACATTGGTTTCTGGAGCCTTGAGCATTTAACTCGAGTGACAGATATACACTTGGTAGAGAGCCAGGGGTAGGAGAGGAGGAGGAAGAGTCTAGGGTCCTGCTGAAGTAGTAAGAGAAAGAACCAAGGGCAGGTGGAGGGTTTGAAAGGTAGTGGTGAATTGGAGAGGCCAGGTGGGGGGGTGGTCCACCGGGAATGAAGTGGATGAGAAGAGAGGGGTGTTTAGACCCGAAATGGGTGAGAGATGGGTGGATTGCAGAAGAAGCAGGAGTAGAGTGAAGAGCGCCATATTTGGTGTTTGTGGGCCAGGAGAAAAGGAGGCAAAGGGGGAGGGGTAAGGGACAATGGCTGGGAGCGAGGGATGAATAGAAGTGGAGGGCCGAGGTGGTGAGCAGAAGAAGGAGCTAGTATAGGGAAAGGAATATCACTATGACTTTGGGTGGAAGCTTGAGAGTGTCTAGATTACTAAATTTTCTATGTGCTATGAGGATTCCACCTAATTTAGTGAAATAACTGTCGTCTGCCTGGTTGCCATGCTGGGGAATAAAACTAGTTGACATTAAGGAGAGAGAAAGGGTTCTAGGGTGGCCTCTAGTAGATAGAGCTTATACCTTGCAAATAGAGTTGCAAAAAAAAAGCTAAACTGTTTAAAGGAAATGCAGAAACAGTCCATTAAATACAATTCTGACTGTCTGACCTGCGTTGAAGTTCAGAGGAAGGTAATCAGAATGAAGAAGTACCAGTATGGCTGCTACAATACTGAGCCAATTTGAAAAAATAAATGAAAAATTGAGAATCGTTGCAACTCTGGAAAATAAAATGGACAAAATATCCTCTACAATAACAGAAATTGTGGAAACCAACATACAGATGAAAAAAGACAAGGTACAGGTTCAACAAAGGATATCTGAGTTAGAAGATAATCCAACTCATGCAAAGACAGATCAAAACATTAGAAACTATTCAAAAAGAATTACAAGACAAAATAACTGACTTTAAATCCCGTGTAAGGTTAAAAAATATTCATATTATAGGAGTCCCAGAATCATGGGACAATGATGTTACACTTATATTGGGTACTTATACTGGGTATTGGAATGGAAGAAGGCAATTCTGCCCATTACACCGTTCCCCACATGGTGGGCTAATTTTATCCCTTTATAACCTACCATTTGGTTGATCTCCCTTTTAAACCCATTTAAGGTAATACGCAAAACTATATGCTCAGGTAAATTATTCCAACTTCTAGTGTTCTGTTCAAGAAGGAATAATGCATAGCATTAGTTTTTGCAGTCTTCATTTTTATTTGAATTCTTTGCGCTGTCAATCCTTCCAGCTTATCCACTAGTTCTATCCCCATTTCTTTAGCCAGCTCTGGATCCTTCATTATTTTAAACAATTTTAATAGGTCCCCTCTTTTCCTTCGATCTTACAGGCTATACAGGTTTAATTTCTTCAATCTAACTGCATAGCTATAATTTTTTTGTGGACCATATCATCTCAGTAAATGTTCTCTGAATTATTTCTGTCTTATTAATCTCTCCCCTTGCATATGGATTCCACAAAGGTGAGCCGTAACTGATATGTGGTCGAACAAATGCTTTATACAGTGGAAGAAGATACCGTTTAGATTTATTGATAAAGTTTCTTTTAATATTCTTTATCATAAAATTAGCCTTCCTAATTACCTGCATCCTTTGTTCTCTAAAATAAATGTTATCATCTATTACAGGTCCACAGTCTTTCTCTTTACGGGATGCTTCCACTTGCGTGCCATTTAACCAGTATACATGCCTAGGGTTCTTTTTCCCCAGATGCATTACTCTGCATTTTTCAATACTAAAAGGCATTTTATTTTCACTGGACGACATTTCTACTGTTTGCAGATCTTTCTCCAAACCCTGAATGCTTTCAGCTGATTTGACAGAGCCTCCTAACTTTATGTCATCTGCAAACTTGACCATAATATTTTCTATACCATGGTGGATATCCCCAATACACAGTGAGAAAAGAGCCTGATCCAGTACCAACCCCTGTGGCACTCCACTTGTCACGTCAGCACAGTTTGAATAGATGCCCCTAATTCTAACCTTCTGTTTCCTTTCCCTTAACCAATTCTAAACCCACACTACCTACACTAAAAATTATTTCAAAAAAGATTGCCACCACATACATGGACATTACACCAGAGGAAGTCACTCTTGATTTAGACCATATTCACAGATCACTATGAACAAAACTATCAGATACAGTGCCACCAAGGGCCATTATTGCAAAATTCATGTGCTATAAGGATAAGGAGAAGCTAATGCTTCAGGGGTGGGATATTCAGAGCAGTTGCGCCATGTGCAATAGGGATGCGCGGGCGCAAGAGCGGATATGCACCAAAGTGCGATATTCAGCAGGAGTGGATGTGCAGTACAAAACCCAATGTGCCACAGCGCAACAGAAATGAATGCATGTGCAAGTGCTGGGGGCATAACCAGGAATAATGTGCGCAGTGCAATATTTAACAGTAGCCGACGTGCTCAATAGTGGAGCAAGCGGAAGTTGCGCGAAAAGCAGAAATGAGCAAATATAAAAGGGAGCAAGTGAGGGGAGGATGATTGCGCTACAGAGGAGCCATAGCAGAGGAGTGTGAAGACAGAGAGGCAGGGAGGCAAGTCAAGAAGCAGAGGGCAGGTGTGGCCAGGAGGTGGATGGGGGGGCTAGTGGAGGTGTGTGCGAGTAAGTGACAGTGGGTGTGCGTGTGTGTGAGAGGGCCTGAGCATGACACAGAGGAAGGAGGGCAGTGGGTCAGAGGCAGGTCACACAGTGGTGAAGAGCCAGGGGTGTACCCGGTGCAGGGGCAGTACCAGCAGCACACAGCCAGGGGAGGACCAGGTAGACAGCCACCCGGGGGGGGGACACCAACCAGGGATATGGCCAGTGCCACCTTCCAGATAAAGGTGGTAATGAGGGGTGTGAGAAGGCAGGTAGCAGGGAGGCACGGCCATGGAAGGGTATGGTGGCGGTATGCCCAGAACAGGCTGTACCGTGCCCACATCAGCTTAAGGCTGTACAGTGACATCAAGATCATGGGCCAGTACCACCTGAACCGGGCTATTCTGAGGCGGCTCTGTGAGCTGTGTGGTGAGGAGATGCAGACACCCACACGACGGAGCCATGTGCTGTCTGTGGAGACTAAGATCACAGCTATCATGTGCCTGCTCACCATGGGCACCTTCCAGAGACCAACAGGGGACATGACAGGCATAACCCAGTCGACCGCATCACGCCTACTCACACAATTCCTCAGCGCACTGCTGCCACATACTGCAGATTACATCCATTTCCCCAGCACACAGGCGGAGCACACAGCAAATATGCAGGAGTTCCACAGGGTAGCACAGTTGCCTGGCGTGCTCGGGGCCATAGACTGCACCCATGTTGGCATCTGCATGCCACCTGGCTCAGAGGGGGTGGCATACATCAACCGCAAGGGTTACCCGAGTGTCAACTTCCAGGCAGTGTGCGATGCCAGGGAGCACATAATCAATGTCTGTGCCATGTACCCTTGGGGAGCACATGATGCCTTCATCTGGCATCAGTCCGCACTGTGCCATAGGTTCGAGAGTGGGGACCTCCCCACTGGCCATCTGGTAGGTGAGTATGCAGTGCACACTGGACGATGGGTGCAGATGGGGGGGGTGTGTGGGGTATGGGCAGGGGTGCCATAGGGAATGGCCAAGAAGGCCAGTGGCACAGTGTCACAGACCACATGCTAATGATATCTCTCTACACATAGGTGACAGTGGGTACCCGCTACGGCCCTGGCTGCTCACACCATACCAGTGCCCCTCGACCCCAGTGCAGCAACAGTACAATGAGGCACACGCCACAATATGGAATGTCATTGAGCGGGTGTTCAGGCTGCTGAAGGCACGGTTCTGTTGCCTGCACACATCAGGTGGTGCCCTACAGTACAGTTCCTCAAAGGCCTGCGGGCTATTCCTGGCCTGCTGTATCCTGCACAACATGACCACTGACTGTGGGATAGCTGTTGAGGTTGAGGAGGGGTACAGCGGTGGGGACGATGAGGATGCCAGTCCAACTGGTGTTGGGCAGCCACCTCCTGGGAGAAGGGATTCCCGACTGGCCTGGATGGCCCAGCAGCACTGGGACACCATTGCAGAGGAGCACTTTGGACCACACAGGTAGGTCAACAGGGCCACGTGCAAGCACCAGGGGCAAGGGCACAGACCACAGACAGGCAGGGGTGGACACCAGGGAAGGTCAGCAGCAGGGGCGTGGGAATGGGCGGGGGACTGCACACAAAGGTAGGGAACAGCAGGGCTGCACATGGAATGCACACACAGGCACACACACCCCTACCCATGCCCACAGAGCCACATGCACACCCACCCCTACAGGCACCCCACACACCCTCACAGAACCCAACACAACCACACCCAGTGGCTAGCACTGTGTGTGCCTCAGACGCTGAGCACCATTGCACAGTGGGGGACAGCACTACACTGGCATCATCATGCACATGCCACTGTGGCCAGCAGCTGGGAGGGTGTGCACAGGGACCGTGTGAGTGCAGGACAGGGCACCACACCCATGTGACGCACACAGAACACCACAGTGCACATTGGGCAGTGGCAGACAGTGGCTGTGAAGGGGGAAGGGTCAGTCATGCAGCACAGTAGCATGGCCACCACAGATGCATGGGCGGCCCCACCGAGACCTGCCAGCCATACCAGGCTGACCAGTGGCCTCATGGGGTGGCACCGAAGGGGCCCCAGGGGTGACACTGCATGAATTTGACTGTGCCCATGCAGGAGTCTGCAGGCCATCAAACATGCCCACACCAGGCCTGCTTGGTATGCCCACAGCCGAACCTGGCATTGACATGGCAGGGATCGCCCTATGCCTAGAACGGTGGGTGGACATTGCACTCTGTGGGGTGTGTGGCAGCTGGGCACACAGCCAGTCGGTCAGTGTAGCCATGACAGTCACCATCGCAGTGGTGTGCCTGTCAATGGCTGCGGTAACATCTGCCCGCTGTTGAGCCAACTATGCCGGGAGCAAGGCATGGTCCCTGCTTTGCCACTCCTCTGCCTGGTGCAGCTCCCCATGGAGTGCATCCACCGCCACCATGAGCCACACCTGCTGATCCACAGAGGCCTGGATAAGATGGCTGTGGTCGTCCAAGGGGTCGTCTGCATGGCCAGCATGTTGGCCCCCGTGATGTTCCTGGCCCTGCTGCACAGTGCCCCTTGACGGTGGGCGCCACACGGTGGTGCCTTCCTGGGGTATGTCCTCATGCGGTACACTGCTGCTGTCCTCTGCCCCCGTCCCCATGTCGACACTGTCCAGCTGCTGACACTGCCCCTCCAGCCGCCGATCACCAGGCACCGTCAGCGTGGCCGCAGTGGCGACAACAGCCCCACTACCATGGCCGCATGCCAGTGCTGCCCCACTGGATCCCACAGACACAGCCTGGACAAGAGCTGTTGGGCAGGCAACCATGCTGGTGCTGCCCAAACTGACATCTGGGAGGATGCCATCCGTGGGATCCCCCTGTGCCCCTCCAACATCACTGTCCGGGACGTGCATCACATCATCATCAGTACTGGAGTCAGCCATGATCTGTGTCTCAACACACAGCACACTGTGAGTGGTGTCATGCTGGAACACAGCCAGGGCCACATCTGCACCCGCACTACAGGCATCAGTCCGGACAGCTGTGCAGGGCTGTAGGTGGTCGGTCCTTTGGACACCTGTGGAGGCGGATGGGTGCTCCACCAGTTCCAGGACCACCCCCTCGGTGGACACACCCACCACCTCTGCCCCATGCAGATGCTTAGGAGCTGTAAAGGAACATACTACCATTAGTGGTTCCACCTGGCCCTGGGGCCTGCCCCCCCTTGCCTCCCACACACTGCCAGTACTGGTCCTACCATGTAGTGATGGACTGCCACCCATCTGGAAGCCTCCACCGGGAACATCCTCAATGGCACACTGCCGCATGCTGCCAGCCACCTGCTCCTCCAGTGGCGTCAGGCGGGGAATGTCCTGCTGGCCCCCACCAGTGGCAGCACGCGTTGCTCTGATGGCAGCCACCTTATCCTTAATCTGCCTCCTGTCCATGCCAATCTTCTTCTTCTTGCACTCCTGCACGGAATGCTGGTGGCTGCCCTGCAGGTTGACGGCACGTGCCACCTCGCCCCATGCAGCCACACGGGTCTGTGGTGTGCCCCTCTGTCCACTGAGCAGTGGCTCCCTGTCAAGGTAGGCCTTGAACAGGGCATCTGATTCCACCCTGGTGAAGTTGGGCCTCTGCTTCCACACCTTCCCCTGCTCCTCATCATCCTCACATTCAGTCATGCTTGTGCCTGGGGGGATGGACAGGTGTTACCATGGACTGTGAAGTCCCATACAGACCTCCCAGACCACTGTCCCCACATCTCCACAGTATGGCACCTACCTCCAAAGGCTGAAATACCGACCCATGGCCTGTGCATTTCCAGGTTGCTTTTATAGCGCATCGCATGCAAATGAGGGCATGCGCAACTGTAATGGGATGCAAATGCAGTGGATGCGCCGTGGATTGGCTCATGAGCTGATTAGCATAACCTGGCTGAATATCACACTGATGCACCTGGTGCAATGGTGTTGGGCATGCTCAGATTGTGGCGCACCACTGTGACGTGTTCAATCGGCACCACACCACGCATGTCCGTGGTACTGACACCTACGCTAGTGGTGCAGCAGACGCACTGTGCACGGAAGGCAGTACAGTGCACTGCCACTACTGTGCCTGTGGTGCTCATGTGCAGTATGTCTGAAGGGGCACATGTGCCATGGTGTGCCATGGGCGCCATGGTGCCTCTGCACGGTAGGCCACTGCATGGCGTCATGCACATGCACCCTACCATGCTCCATGCAGGGGCCTCCCAATAGCGCTGTGGTGCTCCATGCATGGACAGACCCTTGACCACTGTGGCTGCCTTTTGCCCTCCAGGCACCATGTGGCCGCATGGCTACCCCCTATGCACAGTCCGGTGGCAAACAGCCTTCGGTGCGACTGGCGCAGTACAACGCTGCCTCCGCACATGGGGCATGTGTACTACAGGGACCATTCTGAAGCCCAGCAGAGGCTGCATGATGCCCTGTTTGAATGCTCCAGAGAGCTGGCGAACCTGGTGGCTTTTGTGGAGCCCCATGCAGGTGCCCTGTTTGGGCAGGTTCCCCTCCTTAGGCCATGCACTGAGGTGTGACAGGAGGTAGCAGAAGGCCTTGAGGAGGCTACTGGGAGCTGTAGGACCATGGAGCAGTGTCACCACTGCTACGGGGACCACCAGCGGTGTGACCCCGACTGCCTGGGGCGACTGCAGGCACGTGCCCAGCGGGGAGCCATGCCATGGCCAGGTAGGTGCTCCTTCACCATCACTAGCCATATCCATCTGTCCTGGTGGCACAGTGTTCAGCAGGCCATGCCGCCAGGGGGGTCAGAACCTATGTTGTCAGTTGTGGGGGTGCATCGAGTACACCATGCGCCACCGTGGCACAGACAGGTTGTGTGGGCATGTGCATTGGAGGGGGGGTTATGGGTCAGATGTATACTGATGAGACTCTCTCCATGTTTCCCCACTAGGCCCAGAGGACTGCCATAGGGCCCAGATGGCCCAGGAGCATAGAGGGCAGGATGACGCCGGAGGTGTGGCCATGCAGTCAGGGCACAGTGGTGGTGCCGGTGGTCAGCAGCACCCTGCTGACTGGGACACAGGTGAGTACCATGATTCCCTTTACACCTGTGCATGGTGGGTTGCAGCGGTGGTGGTGAGGCATGGCCCCTCTGCACAAGGCCCCTACAGTCATGCACATCCCATGGTGCCCTCTGCACTGTCCTGTGGGTCTGCACATGTGGGTGGGTGTCACAGGTGGGCTGTGGGTGCACTTGGCACCTGGCTGTGGCACTGCCTTCCCACTGCATTGCCATTATGCCGGACGGACACGATGGTGCTGTGCGGTGCATGGGCAGTGGTGATGTGCAGCCGTCCACATGGCTGCGGGTGCCCAGGTAGGTGGATCATGTGGGCACACCCACTGTGGGTGGTCACATGCCATCCCAGGGGCACAGGCCACTGATGTACGCCATGCATGTTGGGTGGGCTGCATTGGTCACTCATACTGATTCTGCTCCCTTGTCCTAGGTGGACTGTGCTGGTCAGCCATGCAGCGGACCCTACAGGAGATCCTGCAGGTCACCCAGGCCATGCTGGAGCTGCTGGAGAGAATGGACAGGGGTGACCATTGGCGGCACAGAAGGCACCACAGGGAGGACAGAGAGGACTGGGGCCACAAGATGGTCCTGCAGCACATGCCCATAATCATTCCCTCCCCAGACTGTACCCCACAGCCCCATGTCCCCCACCTTTGCCTTTCCCATTTTCCCCTGACCTTTCCCCACACCCCCTTGTTGCAGCCTTGCACATCCCCTCCCCCATTGTGTGTGTGTGTGTGTGTGTGTGTATATTATATATATATATATATATATATATATATATATATATATATATATATATACAGTATATATATATATATATGTACATAGTTTATGTTAATGTTGTGTTTTTTCTTAATATATGCTTTTACAGCTAAGTCCGTGTTGGTCTCTGATTTGCAGTGGGCACATGGTGCCTTGCTGCAGTGGTGTGCATGGCTACTGTGGGGTGGTGCTGGCCTGTCTGTGGGTGTGTCTGGCGGGTCTCCTCCACTGGTGTGGGTGGGGGCCATGGGCTCTGTCTGGGGAATATGTGGTGTGCCCTGTGCACTGTTTGCCTGTGTGCAGTGGGCTGTGGTGCATCTGCTATGTCCCAGCCGCCCCTGTCGGTGTGTGTCATGTCTGTGCGGCTATGCCCCTTGCATGTCTGTGGTACTCACGGTCATGCTGACCCCATCACCACATGCATGGTTGCTGATGTGACTTCAGGGGCAGTCCATACCTGTCACCTTCCAGGCACGGTGCCCTGGCAGCTGGCATCCCAACCCCTGGTCCATTGCACATCTGCCCCTGTTGCCACTGTGGGCGGTGCTGTTGTAGGCCCCCTCCATGCAGTCTATGGTGACTGGGGTGGTGCCTGTGGTCTGGTGTTTGTCACATGGAGTCCTGCTGCATGCGGGCAGTGGCCTGGTTCATGGTGCGAATGCCACATGGCAGGCTCACTGGCACCATGGGCCTCACGATGGCAGCATCTGTTGCACTGCTATGTGTGGCTGTTTGATGGGGTACCCATGGGACCGTGTTGGGGGGCATTGCGTGTGCCCTGTGTTGCCTCCTGCGTGGCACATGCCTCCATGTGCCACAGAAGGGTGCTGTGATGTCTGGTGGGGCCAGTGCTGTATCGGGGTTTGTGCATGGGTGGCAGACCATGCACAGGTCCTGTGTTTGGAGTGCCTTCCTGCTGGTGCTGGCATCTGGGGTGGGCCTTGTCACATGCAGGATCCCTCAAGTACTGGTACCAGGGCAACCACCATGCTGTGCCTCTGTGGGGGCCATGCAGGAGGGCCTTGTGTGGGTTGTGGTGGCATCAGTGGATGGTGTCACCACATGTGGGGGGAGGTCATGGTGGGGACTTGGTGTATGTGCATGGTGCCATGGGGCAACAGAATTTATTGTCATGGTGGTGGTGGATTGCCTTCAATGCCATGTACTGTTTGGTCATGCTTCTAGGCTAGGCGTCTTGGGCTCACTGTACTAGAGGAGGTCGGCATTGGTGTGGTGCTATGGCATGGGTGGGTCCTGGCCATCCTTGTGTTCTGGTCTCTGTTGGCTGGGGGAACAGTGCAGGGGTGCCTTGCCCAATGGGTGGGGACTTCTGGCCCATGTCTGCTGTTGGCTCAGCACCAGAATTCATGGGCCGGTGGTCTGTCCTGCTCACATCTGGTTGCGCAGCTCATGGGGGCCTTGCCCTGGTGGAGGGCCAGGGGGGGTTGGTCTGTCTGTCCTGGTGCATGCTCCATGGTGCATGGCACATCCATGGCTGCTGCACAGCTGCTTCCTGTCTTTGTCCCTGCGCATCCTTTGGGGTGCTATTGCACATCAACCCTGCTCCATTGCACATCCCTCATTGAGCTATGGTGCATCTGGCATGATATTCAGCCACGTTGCACAGGTGCACCTTGACCTGCGCATGGTTTGAATATTGTGCCCGTTGCACCATGGCGCACTGGACTTGTGCCTGCTCCCTCTATTGCGCATCTTTTTGGCACAGTCTGAATATCCCACCTCAGGTGTATAAAAAGAAAAGGCTGAATTTAATGGAAGCAAGTATTCAAATATTCCATGATCTACCCCCAGAAATAATTGCTGAAAGGAAAAAGTACAATTTTATTAAAATTAAATTGTGGAGCTGACCCACCGGCACAGCAGTTGGATTTCCACTTACGACGCTGGCGAACCGGGTTCAGGAATGAGCCCAGGTCACTGGAGGGCCAGCCGGAGGAAGAAGGATCGAGCTTCCCTGGGACAGCTCTCCTTCTCTGCGGGGAGGGGAGGGAAATGCTCCAGCACCTGGTGGCTCCTAGAGGAGGCTAGGAGCATTGCAGGATGTTGAACCAACACGTAATCGAGGAGGGGAAGATGTCGGCGGCTGCCATGATGTCACTACATCACCCTGCACAGAAAAAGAGGAAAAATGACTGGGTGCCCACCGGATGATGGCCTTCAGGTCCTCTGCACCACCAAACTCTCCAGGGAGCCATTCCCCACAGCCTCAGCAGCATCCCGTGACCTATAGGTAGGTGCCAGGCAGCCCCCACTGGTGCATTCCCCCTCAGAGGGGGGACCCGCCCGGTGATGGGATACACCAGGATACCACGGGAGGGCTGTGATATGAGGTTAGTGGCGAGGTCAGGACTCAAGTGGGGTAGTAGGATGGTACAGCAGGAGTGCCTGAAGGAGTTGGGGGCACTCAAGCAGGAGTGAGGGAAAACAGATAACACACAAAAAAAAATTAATTGTGGACAAAAGGATATAAAACATATACGCTGTTTCTGCCAAAGCTTCAAGTATTCATTCAAAACAAATTTTTTATGTTTGCAACACCGCAAGAAGCTTAGGACATTTTAGGAAAAACATTACCAGACTTGTTTACTTAAGACCAAATGATCTAAGGAATTGAAATAAAGCTTGTTAAAAAGGGAGAGGAAAGTTATTAGGTTGACAGTTCTACTGAACTGGGGGTAGTTAACTGTTTATTGGGTAATGAACAAGGGAAAAAATGCATTTTGGAAGAGAATACCCAATGAATGGGAAAATGTACAAGGGGATCAGGAAAAATACTCAGTAAAAAAGGCGCCACTTACAAAGCACAAAACATATTAAAAGCGAACTGAAGGGAAATTGAAGAAGGAAAAAACAGGCTCAGACATCTTGGGATTTTTTATTTAAAATGAGTAGATAGAAGTATGATAATAAAATGTTGAAATGCACCACATTCAATGTTAGTATTATAACCTCTCCAACTAAAAGGAATAGACTTCTAACATACATAAATATAGTAAAAGATGATATTGCTGCACTTCAAGAAATGCACTTGGAAGAAACTGAAATAAAGAAACTACACAGGAACTGGATAGAGCAAAGATGTTATTCATCTGGATCTAAAAAGAAAGCAGGTGAAGCATTAATTATAAGAAAACATTTAGTTTATCCTAATAAAAAAATGGATAGACAAAGAAGGATGGGTAATGTTGATTAAAGCTAAAATAAGGGTTAAGGTTTCTACTATTGGATCTATTTATTACCTTTTGACAACTACACTGGTGTTTTGGTGACAGTAACCATGGAATTAATTGAAATTGAAGCAGAGAACACAATTTTAATGGGTGCTATGAATGCTTTAATGGATATGGGTTTAGATAAAACACTACCTAGCTTTCAGAATAATAAAAGAATATCCAAACTATTAAATTAATTAATTGAAGAACAACATTTAATAGACATCTGGTGCACTCACTATCCTACTGCTAAGGAATATATTCACTATGATCATAAATCAAAAGGTTTTTCTAGAATAGATTACGTCTTTTTATCAAAAAATGTACATGTAAATCTTTTTACCACACCCATTCGATCAATCTTGATGTCTGACTATGCCATAGTGGAGTTAGTCTTAAAAAATATATTTGAAAAGTTTAAGAGGAGAAGCTGGATGTTTAATAATGAACTTTCAAATATATCAGACTTCTTAGAAAAAATAAAGATAGTTATAGAAGAATATTGTTTTTTCAACTTTTCAGGTCAAGACTCAGTCTTAAGGTTATGGGATCCATTTAAAGTAATATTATTGAGGGGCAATAATGTCATATCAATTTTGGTATAATAAAAAGAAAAGGGAAAAAGAACCGAATTTAGAGAATAGATTAAAGGAATTGGATATCCTGGTTATTAAGGATAACACAACATATTATAACGAATGGATAGACTATAGATTAGAAAAACAAAATCAAATTAATAATGAAACTGAAAAAAACCTGCTTAGGGTAAAAGGCTTACGCTACCTACAAGGGGACAGATTGGGGAAACGAATAGCCAACTTACTTAAAGAGGGACTATGGTCACAAATTACTGGCATCAATAAATTCAGAATATGGATCAACATTGCACCAATCACCCTCATGCCAAAATTGAGATCCCTAAGTTACTTTGTTTAAAAGTTACATATTATTTTACAACCCTAAATTCTCTGCCTGTTCAAAAAAGCCAGTTTCAGTGAAGAGCTGCTGATGATGTCATCTCCTGAACTCACAGTCTAGCCCTCCCTGTCAGCAAGGTTACAGAATCTGCTTCTCCAAAGTTTAAAAACTATGTGCAAATTGTTTTCTTCAGTAAAACAGGCAGCACCATTCAATAAACATTGCTTTAAAACCCATGTGTGTTTCAATTTTTGTAACGACGTTGACAAATTCATATTTTTGTGTTTGGTGCTTTTTTGTTGTGGTCCTTTTCTCCTGGGTTGCTGGATGTTAAGTCACAGCACACTAATGTGAGATTTGTAGACTGGATATCTCTGATATGGTGAAAGGCTGTGATCATTCACACCTATCATTCAATTGAGGTGATTTCTCAGGATGACTCTTTAAATCAATTATTCCATCACCCTGTAAATGGGGGTGGAAGAGGTAGTGCTGTTTTGAAACTTTACTAAGAGTTTCTATGCAGTAGCCAGCTCAATGCTTAATCACTCACTCAATCAATATTTTATTCATCATCAAAGTATGAATGAATGGGATACTCAGTTGAGCAGAGCTCATTTTCTGTTTTCTCATTGACAGGCTGTAATTTGAGTTATATTCAGGTTTATCTGCGTTGTACTCCACATTACAATGATTGTTTTGCCAGGGCTAACACTTCCACCCCAGTAGGAATTAACACATAAAAGGCCCCAATTAAAACATATTGTAAAGCAGACACTGACAAGCAGCAATGCAGTTACCAACATTGCACCACTTGTAGCAATACAACTTCCAAACAAGCACTGAAGAGTAACACTTCACATAGTATCAGCAGCCTGGAGGCATTCTGACTCAGCATCCTGCAACTGGAGAAATTAACCACACCAAAAAGGCATTAAAATATAAATTTGTCAACCTTGTTACAAAACCTGAAACACATAGATTCTATAGCACTGTTTTTAGAATGGTGCTGCCCTGGAGAAACAGATACTATAAGCTTGCTATCAGGGAGGGCTAGACTGTGAGTTCAGGAGATGACATCATCAGCATCTGTTAACTGAAACTGTTTTTTTGAACAGGTAGTAAAATCAGGGTTACAAAATAGCCCATAACTTTAAAATGAAGTAACCCAGAAAAATTATGTTTGGTATGAGATTTATTGGGGGTATGCTTATTCTAATTCTGCAATGTAGCACTTTTGGCCCGAGTCCCTCTTTAAAAACAAATAGAAAGGAATGCTATAGCGGCCTTAAGGAATAACAGTCATAATTTAATATCAGAAAGGCAAGGAATGGAAGAAATTATATTGAATTACTTTATCAAATCAAATCAGACTTTATTTATAAAAAGGCACCTTTCCAATCATCAAGACACCTATACATAAAATTAAGCAAATACATCAAACAATTAAATACAATAGATAAAACCATCTATGTATTAAAACACATACAACCAACAGATTATAAACAGGATGACAGTCCATATAGATATAACATTAATCTTCCTCTAGAAATGCCAGGCCAAAGAGGTAGGTTTTCAATTCAGTTTTAAAACTTTGGATGGTCAAGCACTCACTTAGCCGATGAGGTAGAGAATTCCACAAGGTAGGGGCCACAAATACAAATGAACAGGCCCCAGATGTTTGAAGTCACACCCTGAGAATCTCTAGCAATCCCTCATTGGTGGATCAGAGTGGTCAGGAAGGGTAGTAGGTAGAGAGGAGATCTTGGAGGTAGCGGGGTCCCTAATCATGTAGGGCTTTATAGGTCAGCAAACAGACCTTGAAGGTCATGCACCACCACCCAATGCAGTCTGTGGAGCACAGGTGTAATATGAATTCTCTGAGGTATAACAGTCAAAAGCCTGCCAGCCACATTCTGCACCAGCTGCAGGTGATGGATATCAACCCCAGGTAACCCTAGGTACACGGCATTGCAGTAGTCAAGGTGAGTGGTTACAAAGGCATGGACTAGTGTCAGAAGATCCTCAGGAGTGACCAGGTGTTTCACCCAGGCGATATTCCTCAGATGGTAAAAAGAGGTCTTGACAATAGCTGACACCTGTGATTTTAGGATCAGACTGTCATCAAAAATAGCACCCAGGTTTCGCATCCGATCCGAGGCAGTATGCTGGACACCCCCAAGCCAAAGACCAGAGGGCTGTCCCACTGACAAACCCACCTCCCGACAATGTGGGTCCACCACAAACACTTCAGTTTTATCCAGGTTCAACCTCAGCCAACTAGCACTCATCCAGTCCTGGATCTCAGCTAGGCAGTAATTAAACACCGAGAGAACATCTCCCTGCTTGGGTACAAAGCTGAGTATCATCTGCATAGCAGTGAAAATTCAAACCGTACCACCTAATAATGTCTCCTAATGGCAGTATATACACCATGAACAACATAGGCACCTAAATGGAGCCCTGCGGTACCCTGCAGGATAGGAGGAGGGTCAGAGGAATACATTTCTGAGACCACTGTCTGCATCCTACCCTCGAGGAGAGATCAAAACCATCTGAGGACAGTACCCGACAATCCACAGATGAACCGCAAGCACTCCAATAGCACACCATGGTTCACAGTGTCAAATGCCACCGAGAGATCAAGGAGGACCAAGATGGAATGGGCCCTTTGATCTCCTGATAGTTGGAGATCATTTAGCACCTGAACGAGGGCCATCTTGGTGCTGTGCCTCTTCCTAAATCAGGATTGAAGAGAATCATAGACATTGTGGGTGGATAAATGATCATCCAGCTGCAACGCAACCACCTTCTCAATAACCTTGCCAACAAATGGCAGGTTAGAGACAGGTCTGTAGTTGGAGAGACCAGTTTGGGTCAAGGGAGGGTTTTTTCAGGAGCGGTCATACAACTGCCTCCTTCAAGGGACCTGGAAAGACCTCCCCCCTCCAATGACTTCCAGACTATTTCAGCCAGGACTGGGCTGATTCTCTCAATGTACCCCACAAGGTGGCGCATTGGGCCCAGGTCCAAACTACAGCCTGTTGGCCTCAAAGTCTGAATGATCCTCACAATACTCATAATGTCCAGTCGGCCAAAGTCAGACCAGACAGTCCGGGTTCTCACAACCTCCCGCCGACCTCCACAACATCCTATAGAGGAGGCTGGGTGGATGCCGGACCTGATGCTGACAACCTTATCCATGAAAAACAGAGCAAATCTGTCACATCTTTCTTGTGACAAGGCTCCACCAGATTGCAGACAGACTGGATTGCACAATCTGTCAACAGTCTGGAAGAGCTGAGCTGGTTGATTCTGCATGGTGGCAATCTCCCTGGACAGGAATTCTGCCTTCTTACGGGTGATTGTTGATTGATAGACAGTATAATGATCCATCAATCTAAGCCTGTCAACCTCCAGCCTGGACTTCCACCAAGCCCTCTTTAATCTTCTACCCACTGTCCTCAACTCCTTCAAGGTCCCATCAAACCATGGGGACCTTGGGCAAAGAGTGAGTGGCCGAACACAAACAGAACAATGGAATCCAAGGCATCCATCACTGCCTTATTATAGGCAAGTACAAGATCCCAAGGACCCATGCATTATAACTTGTACCTGCCAGATGGCGTAGTGGATAGTGACACAGCCTCTGGTGCTGAAGGTCCAGTGTTCGAATCCCAGCTTGTGATAGTGTGTTAAGAGGTGATTAGAGTGGAGTGCTTGAGGTTGCCACAAGATGGCAAAGACAAGTTTTGGATCTATATGGCTCCAAAGAGGTAGAGAAATTGGAAGAGAGAGAAGGAAATGAAGGTGACAGCAGTGACTCCTAATGGCAGGGAGTATAACATGCAGATGGGAAAGTGTGGTGTTAAAAGTAGAATGCCTGAATCATGTGATGTGTCACATGACCTTCCAAACCAAATAAAAGAAAGGAGGGTAGGGCAGTCACCATGGAGTGGTGATGGGCTGGCACAGGCACAGTCTGTACCTGTGCAGCAAAATGGATCACTCTGTAAGCTGGTGGAGGGCTCCATGGCTCTGTAGGCCAGTGCTCTGTTGAGCCTACAGAAAAAGGAGACAGCCGCATTAACATAGAGTGAGGGTTTGAAATCAGAAATGCCAGAGCTCCAGTGGGAAACAAAACAAAGGTTTTGGGTGGGGGGGGAGAGATCTGTGCATGTGTGGACAGAGGCTAATTGGAATGGCAGACCCTCTCCAACTGAAGAACAAAAGGGGTAAAGCAGAGAAGGCTATGGAGCTGAAATACAGTTCATCAAAACAGGTCAGAGACACTTCATAATCATGCATGAATATCTATGGTCACAAAACTGAAGTACCTTCACAATACTGCATGCTCCCCAGTAAACAACTTTGCACACAGAAACAATAGAAACTATCTCCAATGCTTAGGTGACAGAAAATAAAATGAAAGAAGTGTCCAGAGTCCCACATTCGGCAATTGGAGATCTGATTGTAGTATTCTTTTACAGTCTGTACCTGTGCAGCAAAATGGATGTCTCTGTAAGCTGGTGGAGGGCCCTGTGGGTTAAGGGAGTCAAGGAACTACAGGCTGGTACTCTGCTGAGCCTGTGCAGCAAAACAGATGGCTCTGTAAGCTGGTGGAGGGCTCCATGGGTTAAGGGAGCAGAGGAACTGCAGGCTGGTGGTTTGCTGAGCCTGTGCAGCAAAACAGACGGTTCTGTAAGATGGAGGAGGGTTCCGTGGGTTAAGGAAGCTGAGGAACTGCAGACCAGTGCTCTGCTGAGCCTGCGTAGCAAAATGGATAGCTTTGTAAGCTAGTGGAGGGCTTTGTGGGTTAAGGGAGCTGATGTCTAAAGTGCATTGTGTGTAAAAGCTCCAAAAATGTACTCGGCATCATGGCATCAAAAAGGACTGAGATTGCCAACCAAACCACTTCAGCAGGGTTCACAAGAGTATCATCAAAAGCTATGGGTTTCATAAACATAGAAACATAGACTTTGACAGCAGATAAGGACCGCTTGGCCCACCTAGTCTGCTCATTTCCCTACCTAGAGGATAAGCTGCAGATCCTATTTAACCAACAGCCTATTTCTTCCTACCCCCCACAAAAATTGCCTTATGTCTGTCCCATGCATTCTTGAATTCTCCCACAGTTTTAGACCCCACAACCTCCTCAGGAAGGCTGTTCCATCGTCCACCACCCTCTCTGTGAAAAATACTTCCTCACATTGCCCTAGGCGCCTCCTCTATCTTCAAATTGTGTCCCTTGTTCTTGCACATCTCTTTTTTCTGAAAGATGCTACCCTCTTGGACTTTGTTGATTCCACTGAGGTACTTAAACATTTCTATCATGTCCCCCCTTTCCTCAAGGGTATACATATTAAGCTCCTTTAGTCTCTTCTTGTAGCTTCTCTTGCAGACCCTGCACCATTTAGTTGCCCTCCTCTGAACTGCCTCCATCCTGTCTATGTCCTTGTGGAGATGGGGTCTCTGAACTGGGCCGAGTACTCCAGATGGGGTCTCACCAACTGTCTGTACAGTGGGATAACAACTTCCTGTTTTCTGCTGGTGATGCCTCTCCCTATACATCCAGTATCCCCCCAGCCCTCCCTACTGCCTTCTCACATTGCTTGCCAACCTTAAGATCATCTGATATGATTACCCCCAGGTCCCTTTCCATTTTTGTTGTTGTTACTACCTCCCCCCATTGTGTAATCTTCCCCTGAGTTTTTGTTTCCCAGGTGCATTATTTTGCACTTCTTTGCATTGAATCCAAGCTGCCATACTTATGACCATTCCTCCAACCTTGCCAAGTCCCTTCTCAGCCTTTCTACGCCTCCTTGTGTATCAACCCTGTTGCAGATCTTTCTGTCATCTGCAAAGAGGCATACTTTTCCTTCCAGTCCCTCTGCAATGTCACTTATAAAGATATTAAAAAGAACTGGACCCAGTACTGAACCCTGCGGTACCCCACTAGTAACCCCTCTTTCTTCTGAATGGACTCCATTTACAATTACCTTCTGTGTCCTGTTGACCAGCCAATGTTTTACCCAGGCTACCACCCTGGGATGCACTCCCAGGTTGGTCAATTTGACTATTAATCTTTTGTGTGGGACTGTGTCAAATGCCTTGCTAAAGTCTAGGTAGGCCATGTCCACAGCCCCTCCCTGGTCTACTACTTAGGTCACCCAGTCAAAGAAATCAATTAGATTCGTTTGACATGACCTTCCACTGTGAACCCATGCTGCCTTGGGTCCGTGCCCCACTGGCCTCTAGGTACTCAACAATTCTCTTTCAGAAGTGATTCCATCACTTTCCCTACAGAGGTCAAACTGACAGGTCTGTAGTTTCCTGCCTCTGTCTTGCTCCCACTTTTGTGAAGGGAATCACATCTGCCTTCCTCCAGTCCTCAGGTACCACACCATCCTCCCATGATATTGTTAAAAGGGTAGTCAGTGGTGTCACTAGTTCTCTCTTAATTCTTTTAGAATTCTGAGGTGAATTCCATCTGGCCCCATTGCTTTGTCCACCTTCAGTTTTAGGAGTTCTTTCAGAACCCTTTCTTCTGTGAAAGGACTGCGATTGACCCCCTATCCACTATCCAGAGTGCTTCTCTTAATTGGATTAGGCACCTCCCTCACCTCCTCTTTTGTGAATACTGAACATAAGTATTCATTCAGTATCTCTGTTTTTTTACTGTCCATCTCTGCCCACCCACCGTCCATTCTATTCAGCCTCACTATCCCTCCCTTTGTCTTTCTACACTCCCTGATATGCATATAAAAGGTTTTATCCCCCTTCTTAACTGAGTTGGTTATCTTTTCCTCAGTTTGGGCCTTTGCTATTCTGACTACCCTCCCTGCTTCCTTCTGCCTTAACTAGTACAATTCTCTGTCCTGCTCCTTCTGTGTTTCCTTATACTTCCCAAATGCTATCTTTTTCTCCCTAACCTTCACCGCCACCTCTTTTGAGAACCATAGTGGCTTTTTCTTTCATTTTGATTTGTTTATTTTCTTCACACAAAGGTTTGTTGCCTCTGAGATGGCAGTTTTGATATTTTGCCATTGTTGCTCCACCCCGTCTTCTAGCTTGTTTGCTAGTGCTTTTCTAAGGCGCTCTCCCATCTTGCCAAAGTCAGCCATCCTGAAGTCCAGAACCCTCACTTTTGTATGGCTTGACTCTGTAGCTGAGTTTATCGTGAACCACACCGTTTGGTGGTCACTTGTTCCCAAATGGCTACCCACTTCTAGATCTGAGATCCTCTCACTGTCCCCATTTGAGAGTATGAGGTTTAAGATTGCTCCCTCACGAGTATGTTCCAAAACTAGCTGTCTGAGGCATGCCACTTGAAGGGCATCGAGAATGGCCCTGCTTTTGAATGTGGCTGCAGCAAAGGTGCTCCAGTTAACATCTGGCATATTAAGGTCCCCCATCAGCAGTATCTCCCCTTTCTCTGCCATCCTAAGAATGCCTTCTATCATATCCTTGTCCATTCCCACCTCCTGACATGGGGGTCTGTATATAACCCCTGTGCAGATTGTGGTGCCTTTTCCAGTCTCTAAGGTGACTCACAGTGCCTCCTCTCCTCCCTGTTTAATCTTTTGTTCAGTTGCTTTTATCCCTTCCCTTACATAGAGAGCTACTCCGCCCCCTCTTCTTCCCTCCTTGTCTCTCCTGTAGGTTGTGTACCCTGGCATGTTAACATCCCACTCATGGTTCTCTGTGTACCATGTTCCTGTGACTGCTACAATATCCAGGCATCCCTCTTCCATCAAGGCCACCAGTTCAGGGAGTTTGTTGCCCAGACTACAGGCATTGGTACTCATTACCCTTCATTTCTTGATGGCCTTACCCCTTTTTGCCCCATCCCTGTCCTTATTGCATTTGTCACTTTCTCCATTTACCCCAGTGCTTCTCCCTATCGATGTCTCTATGTTGGTGTCTACCTCAATTAGTACCCTGATTTTTGGGGGGGCTAGGATTTCCCTGCTCCTTTCCAGTGCCTCCCCCCTTGGCTAGTTTAAATGCTTGCCAATGAAGTATTTAAACCTATCACCTAGGATTCTGGTTCCCCTCCTGGACAGATGCAGATCGTCACGCCAGTATAGGCCTGCATCCTTCCAGGTGGATCCCAGTCCCCAATGAAGCCAAATCCCTGAGCTCTGCACCAGTTTTTCAACCACTGATTGAATCACATGGTGTGGAGCACTCTAGCCTCACCCATGCCATAGACAGGCAGCACCTCAGAGAAGGTTACTGTGCATGCTATTTATCTAAGACCCCTTCCCATCTCCACAAACACTTCTTGCACTGCTCTGATCCCTTTCTTAGCCAGGTCATTTGTCCCTAGGTGGACAATGACATCCAGCTTCCTCCCCTGTGCAGTTGCTCCTGCGATCCTAAGGATTTGTTCCCTGTCCCTCCAAGCCATGGTGCTAGTCAGGCACCTTACCTCCCTCTTCCCTTCCTCCTCTAGTTCTACCTTTCTAACAATGGAGTCCCCCACCAGGAGTTGTTTCCTTCCCCTGTTGGGTCCCATGCCACCCTCTTGTGGGTCTCCCTTGTGGAGGTTCCCAGCATCCTCCTTGGTCTCCACTGTGGATGCCTCCATAGAAGACCACACTTTTCCAGAACAGCATAAAATTGTGGAGAGGTACAACTGGAGGGATGTGCCTCCTGTTCCACCACCCTCACCTCCGTGACCCCACTGGGTTCAACCACTCCTCTTTCTTGGCAACCTCTGAGGCAACGGCAGTGACCCTGGTGGTCCCTGGGTGAGAGAGGAGGTCCCACAAATCCTGGCCAACTCAGCCTAGAGATGAGCAACCTCCCCTCTCAGCCCAGAGAGGTGCCTACAGATGGGACAACACCGCATCCTCCAGAACATCTCCCGGAAGACTGCTGCTCCACAGCCACTGCACTGCACCACTCCCATCATGTCTTATTGCTGGCCCCCTAACTGCTGTTTGGAATACTTACTCTTTCCTGTGTTTGTTTATTTTTTTCTCTCCCTATTTACTTACTGCCTCTGTGCCCTTTTAGCTCCTGATCTTCCTGTTCTGAGACAACAAGCTCCTATGTTTCTCAGGTGTCAGTGTGGCTCAGTTGGTAGCACATCCACCTCTGGACCAGAAGGTCATGAGTTCTCATCCCACACTGGGATTGGACTTTCACCTAAAAATCACTGGCATCTGAGTACAGTATTGGGGGGGTACTGTACTGCTGGGGTGTGCCATCCTTTGGATGAGATGTTAAACTGAGGTCCCTTCTGCCCATCCTGGTGTTATCCTGGTGGGTGTCCAGGTGGAAGTAAAAGAACCCAGGGCACTCTTTGCAAAGAGTAGAGAACATTCCTGGTGTTCTGGCCAACATTCCCCTTCCCATAAACCAGTTCATGCAATTATCCAGGCTGTGTGTGGGTGATGATGTGCGATATGGCCGCCACCACACATTCAGTCACCTCACTACCAGTCTGGCATTGCTTGTAAAGCGCTTTGGGATACACTGGTTATGAAAAGCGCTATATAAATGCTGATTCTTCTTCAGTAGTCTCCTTACTTGCTCAGAGTCAGACCTCCAGCAGCTGGGGGGGACAGAGAGCAACTCTTGCCTTTCTAGGATGATTAGTCTTTGGTGGCTCTGTGATCACTCACTTCCTGCTCCCAAACAGGAAGTTCCCATTGTCTGTCAAATCCTGTGCCTATAAAAGTAGAACTGCCTTTGGGTGGGGGGGGTGTAGAGGAGGGAAGGAGGGCAATATAGTCCCAGTAGAGAAGTTTAATTATACCTGCAGCTCCTTCCTCCTGGTGCTCTGTCAGAAGCTATCTAGGGCAGTGTTTAAATCTGGTTTTAACCTGGCTCCTTCTAGCTAAGCCACTCTCCCTACTTTGCAAATCTTTCTACACTTAGTTAATTTCACAGATAACAATTCCCTTCAGTCACCTGTGACAAGCACCTAGATAACTACACAGATAACACAGATAACAATTCACTTCAACTAACTCTGACAAACACACTAACTTTTTTTTTTTACCCTAAATTGAAGGACCCAGTATAAGAGTTCTAGTTCTTAGTCCTTGTAGAGAAGTTTAGTTATACCAGCAGCTCCTTCCTCCTGGTGCCTGGTTTCAGATTAAAAGCAAGTTAAAAACATAACAAGATTGCAGCCCGGTGGCGATGAGGGCTGAGGTGCTGTACGCCTTACCTTGTGCTACGCCGGTGACCCGTGTTCGGGAATGATCACGGGCCACCAGGGATAGGCAGGGGAGGAGAGGGATCAAGTGTCCGAGGGACTGCTCTCCCTCTCCAGGGAGTGGGGACTCTGGTGGTCGAAGCACTTCTGGCCCCTAGCGGAGACTGGTGGCAGTGCAGTGATACTATGCAAAGGGGGCTGAGATGGGGCAGGCACTGGGAGGAGCATGTACAGATGCTTGCATGCTCCCTCCACTGGCGTCATTTTACACCTCTCACCATAGGAAGCAAATGTGGAAAATGGTCCCACCAGTCATGCAGAGTGAAGCAGCCACCCACTGCAGGCCCCGACCCTGAATGGCACTCCCTGAACTGGATCTGATTCGAGGTGAGTGAGCTTAGGGGAGCTCCTTGCCACCCCACCATGGGGAGTAACCTATAGGGGAAGAAGTGATGCTGCCTAATCAGAGGGTGTGGGGCTGGATGGGTGGCTGGTGATGAGGGCCGACCAGGGGACCTGGGGCAGAAACAGATAAGGGGGGAAAAAACATACCAAGATTCTACAAATCAAATCTGTGATTTTGCAGAATTTCAACTCAAAATGTTGATGCATTTGGTGATTTAACTGAGTCCAGGCACAGTGACAACATCCTGACAGAATTGTTGATGTCTGATTTTCATGACAAATCAAGCATCAGGCTTTCCACATCAAAACCAGCACTATGGCTCCATGAGCTGTAACTTAAAGGCAGCAATATAAGTGGGAAATTAAAGCACAGCCAAAGTTGAGTCCTGTGAAATACCAGATTTTAAAATACTCATTATTGACTCTCAGCCATTTAAAGACCACAAAGTGATGCTGCTATGTAAGCCACAATCCAAACCAGATAAGTGCCAAGTTTAAATACACAACTGTTTCTAAATGAAATTTCATCTTGAAAGAGGCCACACTGACCAAACCATCTCTTCCATCATATCATATTCCTTAATAAAAACACAATGCAAATCACATTATAAATCTTTATTAAAAGAATACTGTATCAGTATCTTTTTGTTAGTTCTATACATAAAATGTTCACATTAAGGCATTGTCAACATTAGACAGCCTGTAATAGCTACATTTTTTTATATCTAGTGGGCTTATTTTATACAGGAGACTTAAAACAATTTCATGTTACAAACGTTTACTGCACACACACACACACACACCCCACCCAGAAGATTATGATTAAATCTCTTTAGAGAAGACTAGCTGTAGCAAACAATAAACAGCAAAGAAAGGGATACATAATGCTTTGCAGCTGGATACATTTGGTGGGCAAGCCTTATATGCTTAAGGTTAGACCAAGCTAGGGTCAAGCCAAAAACCTGGCTTGGCTCTTAAAACCATAGCATGAGCTTCAGCCAGAACCTTGGCTAGATTTGTTTGAAAAGATCTTTATTTCCTTCTCAGTGTTCCTAGTCATGAAGCAGAATTTGTTGAATGACATGGGCATGAGAGAATAAAGGCCTTAAGTGAAATGTATACCTAATGAAAAAATACCTTCCTCGGATACTATATTCAACAGCTAAGCTGGTTTTGAAGTGGGGCAGCAAAACTAGTGGTAAAGCACTGCTGTGGAGCATAGCTGTCTATCTGCCACTTCCTAGTGTTAAAGATCATTCCTGAATCAATATCCCATTATTACAAAAAAAAACAAAAACCTGAGTACAGTACTTTATGCCCCCATGCATTGCATTCCACCTCCATTTTGAGCACAGTCATGAGCTTAGTTATTGCATACTGCACTGCAGATCATCCTAAAATATAATGTTCACCCTGATGACAGGAAAATCCATAGGGATTGTTGAACTGATGGACCTGAGGTGGGACAGAGATGCATTATACTGCTAACTGGACAATCAAGGAATATCAGCAGATTTGGTCTTTCAAGCCCCTGGTTACTCACTGTTTTGTGAATATGGAGGGTGCTGTTCTGGGGTGGATATTGGTTTCCTGCTGCCAAGCTATGTAGTGAAATTGGTGCTACAGAACATAAGCTGCCTGCCCACTCTAGAGTAGATATTCCATACATACACAGAGATATGCTGAACATACACACAGGTATGAAATGCACACGCAAGTGAGCATATCTGACTTGTGACAGAGCTGTGCAATTTTTTGTTTCCCTGGACTATACCATTAAACCCCATTTGGGATTATTTAATTCAATGCTTTAGAGCACAGCAAACTTTGACCATCTCTGCTACAGCTTCATTCATCTGAAAATTTATTTTACCTAGATATGTAACATACCTAGAACTGTAAACTCTGTTTCCATATGTGTCACGGAGATTGCAACATTAAGGGTACAGTAATAGTGCCGTTTATGCAATATGCTTTAGGTGCAAAAAATGGAAAAAGGTGATATACAGGGGGAAGAATAAAACTGAGGCTCACAGTCATGGATGCTATCACTTTGCACTGGCACACATCTTGTGGTCCCCTTGAATTATGTTTCACTCTCCTGGCACACACCCTTCTCCAGTGATTCTATTAGAATCTGTGCTTGCCAGTTTGTTTTGGATTCATTCAGTACCCTCAGATGCAAATTGTCTGGTCCTGGGTCTTGTTAATATTAATTGTGCCCAGATATTCTGACACCAACTGCATGGCTGTGATTATACCCAAGCTTATCAGCTTGACTACTACCCCAGTTTATGCCATGCAATTTTCAGTGCCATTCTCCCTCAAGGATATGTCTAGCATATCTTTAAACACCTGAAAAGGGTTAGTATCCACAACCTCACTGAGATGGGTGTTTCGCATAATGCATATAGTAGCATTATTTTAGCAATTTCCATTCAACTGACAGTACCCCATCTTTTTCTCTATAAGTGCAGACACAAACAAATTCATGTAATTCTCTGTTATGTCCTCATTCTTGGTCATCAGTAACCCCTGCATCTGGTCTTTACATTCAGGAGTTACCCTTTCTTGAAAAATCTTGTTACCTTTGACCGCTCTAGTAATACATTTTTTATAAAATCCCTTGTCCCACTTTATGCCTTTTTGAAATCTCTGTTCTCCATTACCTTCTTGAAATCTTTGTTCTTCTTTGTATATCTCCCCATTACATACCATGCTTTCTGTCATATTGCTGTTAATTTTCTTATTAGATGATTCACCCATGGAGGCCTTTTCCCACTTTTTCCACCAGAAGTGGGTAATATTGTTAAATTCCAAGTTTTTGGCATTTAGTTGAATGCCAATCCTATTGAATTTTGCAGCATCTTCCATTTCTGTGGAAGGAATTCTATGGAAATTTTTTATCATGCAAGGAGAAACATAAGTGTAATTAAAATTTCAGGCAGATAAACTGGCAAGTCTATGGAAATTCTACCAGCAGAGTGTAACAGTTTTCTCACCCTGATATTTTCATAATTGAATGTGTCTCTGCTAAGGAATTTCAAACAACCACCTAACTTATCCAACATGATTGTCTGGCACAAACTTGTACCTGACCAAAACAACAGAACACTAGGAGGCACTAAATCCTGCAATATTCTTAAATATAAAACGTGAGCACATTTCCACTTCAGACCTTATCAGCACACACACACACACAGAGCCACCTCAACCAAGCAATTAAAGATACCGGTGAGTTATACATGCGGATCCCAGAATGCTGTCTACTGCATCCAGTGCAACAAGTGTCCACATACAGGCTACGTGGGGGAAAATGGGCAATCCCTTAAACCTGAATGAACTCACACAGGCACAACACAACAGTAAAAAAGGCTGACAAACCAGTGGGACAACATTTCTCTCAATCTGATCACTCCATTTTTGACCTCTCTGTTTTGGTTCTCAAAGAATACATCAGAAATACACAAGAAAAGCAGGCTTATGAACTTAAAGGTATTTATTGTTTTGACTCTCAAAATAAGGGGCCGAATGCAGACCTTAGATTCATGCCCCATGGCAAAATTTAAACTGACAACTGCCTTTCTCTTCATTCAGGTGCATGTAAATTTCCTGTGCATATACTTATATACATTATCTCTTACATTTGGCTAATACATGAACATGATTTTCTTTATATGATTGATCATACTGTTTGTCTGCTATGTTATTATGGATATGGGTGTCTATAAGTGCCTTTCATTATTTCTCTTTCTCTGTCACACACACACGCGCGCACACACACATATATGCACACACACAAACACACATATATACACACTCAAACACATACACACTCAGCCTGTCTTTTAGGGAGGCTTTTAGTACATAGCATTTTTTTATTTTTATTTTTTTATTTATTTGGGGGATTCAGATCATACCTTTGAGCTCAGAGCTCTTTTACAAAGGTTCCACGTCAAACAGTGACAATGACAGCAATAACAAACAGTTTACGTACAATGCTCGAATAGTGGGTAGCTAGTATACAATAAGGTTACAATGTCATTCATAGTACCAATGGTGATAGTACAGCATCAAGAGCATTCAATTAGGGTAAAGGACAGTGTAAATATGTAGCGAAGGAGATAAAGAGGTGTGACACCCAGTATGAGAGTCCAAGGAGGAGTCAAGGGAAGGGGAGACTGGGAGGGGGGGAGAGTGGGCAGCCAAAATAAGTGACTTTGTCTAGGAGGTTGGGAGGTAGTGGTAGTAGGTTTGTTTTAAGGTTGGTCCAGTGGAAGAAAAGAAATGAGTGAGGAGAGGAAGACAGAGGGATAGGGCAAGAGAGAAGAGTTGGAGTTAAAGGAAAGGGAAGAAGAATGTGGAAGAGTGGGCATTATGGGTATTAGAGTCCTAGTGGCAGTCACAAACTGTCCTAGTAAGAAGGTGTTGCCTAAGGCTATTTTTGAATTGCGAGATGCATTGGAAGTTTAGAATGTGCACTGGGATTTCATTGAGCCATTGGGGGGCCCTATAGCTGAAAGCACGTTGTCCCTGCCCAGTTCGACGGAAAGGTGCTGATAGGGCCCCCCTCATCCTGCCTCTGGTGGTATAGCTGGTAGCACTTGGTGTTAGGATGCTAGAAATGCATGGGGCAGTTTTACCCATTAGTGCCTTTTTTCCAAGGAGACATGTTTGGAATATAATTCTGTTCTTTAGTGGCAGCCAATTGGTCTCCTTGTATAAGGAGCAGGTGTGGGTATTTCAATCTGCAGCCACTGTGAGCCTACATGCCTTGTTGAGGGCAATGTGAATCCTTTTACTGCAGTGTCTGTTGCTGTGCATAGACCACCAATCCATAGTCAGTGGTAGAAAGGATGGAGCTGGAGACTGAGAGACGGAGGGCCTCTGGAGTGAGATACTTTTTATGCCTATACAGTACAGCCAGCTTGGTGTTCACTGCCTTTACCACTGTGTCGATGTGTTGGGTGAAGGTGAGGTAGTCATCAATGGTGACCCCCAGGTACTTGAAGGTCTGAACTTGTTCTAGCAGCTCACTGACTTTATTGGAGATGGTGAGGGGAGGGAGCTTTTTTTTGTGCTGTGGGCTGGCTGTGAGCATCACCTTGTTTTTTTTGTAGTTTAATAGAAGTTTATGGCTACAGAACCAGTCTTCCAGCTTGTAGAAGGATGCCTGCAGCTCGGAGTGAAGGGCGACTATTGATGAACTGCTGGTGAGAAGCACAGTGTCATCTCGTAAAGTATCAGTTTAGTGTCACAGGCTTCAGGAAGATTATTTAGGAAGAGGCTGAATAGTAAGGGCCCCAGTATTGACCCTGTTGAGTCCCCTAAAGATACCCGTTGGAGCTAGATACTGTGTGCCCAATTTTTACATGTTGGCTTCTGTGTGTTAGGTAGTCCTTGAACCAGCAGACAGCATTGGTTGCAACCCCCAGGTTCTGTAGTTGAATCAGGAGGAGAGAGTGACTGACAGTGTTGAAGGCTTTGGTGAGGTCTATGAAGACTGACCCCACCAGCTTTCCTTCGTCTAGTGCCTTGTGTGAGTAGTCAGTGTAGTCCAGCAAAGCTGTGGAGGTACTATGATTCTGCCTGAAGCCATGTTGGTTGGGACATAACAGGTTGCATTTGTTGAGGTAATCTGTGAGTTGGTCGGCCACAGTCTTTGCATTTAACAATTTATAGGCCTCCTGCTGCCACATTTCATAGAGGTCTAGTCACAAAGGGGTGGATTGCCTATGTGCTACGTATCTGAGGTGGGTAAGCAACCATAAGTTAGAATGCCAGATATCAGCGGTCCAGTGGACCTCTGGCAGCATTCATGACAGGTGTGCAAGCTCCTTGTGCACATGCTCCTCTGGCTGATCATGCCACTGTGCACCAGGGTCAGGCTGGGGCGACCACTACACTACCAGGGATAATTGAGGGGGTGTTTTATCATGTTCGGGGATACAGGCTGGGAGGGGGGACTACTAGACTACCAGGGGTTAGTGCTTTTTAGGTTATTGCTCTCAGCCCTTGCAGGGCACCAGGTGCATTCTGCCATGTGCATCCCTGCACGGGCCATGCAAATGAGGCCATAATGATGTGCAAAAGGCCCCATTGTGCCTTGCATGCCTAATGGCCCCATTTGCATGTGTCGGGCTGTGAATACCAAACTTGGGTACAGGGCATCTGGAGCTGTGCCAGCCATGAATTTCCCAGCCTGACTGGGGTATGCACCACTGCATCATAGGCTGGGCGCATCACTGGTATTCACAGATGAGCAGTGCCAGGAGCATCATATGGTGCATCTTCTGTGAATACCAGTGTTTGAGCTTGGTGTATCTCATTTGCACCAGTGCAACTGAGGTGCACCAAGTGTATCTTCTTTGTGAATATTACCCATAGTGTATGACATATATATGTTTTATCAGGCCAGGAAAGAACAAGGAAAATGTTTATTTGCATGCCATACTCAGTTATGATTGCTGGCACTTACATATGACTTTGCTAATGTCGATCATGAGAATTTTGACCAAAATTGTGCAAAACAGTGTATCAAGCAAGTTTTTAGGAAGGGCCATGTGTGATGCTGCTTTCCACTGTCTCAGATGAGGGACATAGGAAAGGCTATGGCAATAGTTAAAACAGAAGCAGTTGGCATGGAACAGAACTCACACTCAAACCATGTGCAAGTTAGCAAAGGTGAAAACTAAGCGGTATTCTGCTGCAGAAAGCTAAAGCTAATTACAACCCACAGAATTATGCAGTGGTCTCAAAGTGCAAAAAGTCTTAAGGTACCTGTGTAGTCCAACAATCAGGTGGAAAAACTGCATGCCCTCTATCTGACCTAAAAGTATAGCAAGCTTAAAAAAATTAAATAATGCTGTTGTAAAGTGCGCGTCCATGTCCAAATCTGACATGAAAAAAATGATCACAGATATAGAGGCATATATACAAGAGCAGTAGTACCTGTATATTGGGGCTGAGTTAGTGTTTCTGCCAAAAATGTTTTTTGCCAGCTTATATCTAGGCAATCTTAGTCACTTGGGCCGTACAATTGATGCACAACTTCCAAGTCCTAGGGGCTAATTGTTTGACACGTTTGGTGTGAATTTTGGCAGTTCGTGAGTTATTAATTTGTAAAATTCTGTAAAAATCCTCAATTCAGTCATTTCTTTGCCATCAGATAACAAAAAAAACTAAACCAATTTAAATTATGAAACTTAATACCTCATAACTTAAAAACAAAAAAAGTATTCTTTGATGAGATCTAAAATGTTAAAATCTTGCACATGCATGGATCATTTGAATAAATAGATGAAGAAATGAAAATGTTTCCCCCAAGTTAAAGTTGGGCACAAACAAAAATTTTAAAGCTGAAAACTGAAAAAAAAACTTAACTGTAAAGGATAATAGTTGTATGGCAATAACACAACTAAGCTGACTTAGGGAAAAAAAACTGGTTATTCACCTGTAACCGTAGTTCTAGGAGTGGTATATGGTGTACAGCCACACTTCTGGCAGTATTCCTTTCCCTTTAAATCTTGCCAGAAGGTCTTCAAGCTGACTCCTCCCACACACCCTGGTGGTGACTCCCTCAGCACCACCCTGTGATGTCAGATCTTACCCACTGGAAGCAAGAATCCATGTGCCACATGTCAGGGAAGGTCGGGTGGATCAATGTGAATGTACATGTCTCCTGGATTTAAGGGGGGCAGACTTTGTGAAAATGGGGAGATACTTGAAAGAGGCATTAAGGGGAATGGAGCAGGAATCAGGGGTTGAGGAACAGTGGGCAGTATTTAAAACGGGGATTACAAGAGCAACAGAATCATGCATTAAGCTGGTTAGCAAGAGGAAAAGGAAGAGGAGGTCATTATGGTTTTCCAAAGAGGTAGCAAAGAAAGTGAAAGCCAAAAAGATTGCATTCAGGCAATACAAAAAGACACAGGCAGAAGGGGATAGGGAGAGGTACCAGGAGAAGCAAAGGGAGGCAGGGAGGTCAGTAAGGGAAGCCAAAGCTCATACAGAACAGCACATTACAAAATCAGTGGGTAGAGGGAACAAAACATTTTACAGGTACATAAGTGAAAAAAGAAAGGCAAAGGGAGGGATAGTGAGACTGAAGGGGGAGGATGGGGCCACGTGGAGGATGACAATAGTAAAACTCACATACTGAACAGGTATTTCTGCTCAGTCTTTACTGAGGAAGAGGAGGGTAATGGGTCTGAAGGGAGTACAAGGGGTGAGAATGGTGCAGAAATGGACACAACTCCCTTTACATGAGAAAGGGTCCTGAAGGAACTGAAAGTAATAAGAGTTGATAAAGCAATAGGGCCAGATGGGGTGCACACCAGGGTTCTTAAAGAACTCAGAGAGGTGGTGGCTGAACCTCTGGCTATCCTGTTTAGCCAATCACTGGAAACAGGGGAGGTACCCAAAGACTGGAGGACAGCAGATGTAGTCTCCTTATACAAAAGTGGGAACAAAGAGGAAGTGGGGAACTACAGACCAGTCAGCCTTAGCTCAGTAGTGGGGAAGATCATGGAAGAACTACTGAAGGAGAGGTTGGTGGAACATCTGGTTGTCAATGGACTACAGGACCCAAGGCAGCATGGTTTCACCAGGGGAAGTCATGTCAGACTAACCTCATTGAATGTTTTGACTAGGTGACTAGGGAGGTGGATCGGGGAGGGCAGTGGACATGGCCTATCTGGACTTCAGCAAGGCCTTTGACACTGTGCCACGTAGAAGACTATTACACCAACTAGGGAATTTGGGTGTGGGCAGGACAGTAATGTGGTGGGTAGGTAACTGGCTGGGCGGCAGGACACAGAGGGTGGTGGTAAATGGCTGTCACTCCACAGAGGGAAAAGTGACCAGTGGGGTACCACAGGGATCAGTGCTGGGACCGGTCCTATTCAACATCTTCATCAGTGACATTGTGCAGGATCTAGAAGGCAGAATTCATTGTTCGCTGATGACACAAAGCTCTGTAACAGAGTAGACACATCAGAGGATGTAGACAGAATGAGAAGGGACCTGCAGAAACTTGAAGAATGGTCAGGGGTTTGGCAGTTGAAATTCAATGCAAAGAAGTGCAAGATAATGCATATGGGGCACAAAAACCCTGGCACAATATATCAGTTGGGAGGTGAGGATATAGCATGCACCAAGCAGGAAAGGGATCTTGGGGTTATCATCTCTGATGACCTCAAGGTAGGGAAACAGTGTGACAAGGCAGCAGGTAAAGCAAATAGGATGCTGGGATGCATAGGCAGGGACATCACCAGCAGGAAAAGGGAGGTCATAATTCCACTATACAAGACACTAGTGTGGCCCCACCTGGAGTACAGTGTACAGTTCTGGAGACCTTACCTACGTAAGAACATAGACAGGGTAGAGAAGGTTCAGAGGAGGGCAACAAAGCTGGTACAGGGATTGCATCACAAGTCCTATGAGGACAGGTTGAAGGAATTGAATATGTACTCCCTGGAGGAGAGGCGGGAGAGAGGGGACATGATAGAGACATATAAGTATCTTACAGGGAGGAACAGGGTGCAAGAATACACTATTTTTAAGCAAAAAGATGTTCCTGGACTAGAGGGCATGGGATGAGGTTGGAGGAGGATGATTCAGGAAATGTGAGGAAGAATTTCTTCACAGAACAGGTGGTGGACAAGTGGAACACCCTGCCTGAGGAAGTGGTGGGGCTGAAACAATCACAGGATTTAAGAATGCATGGGATAGACATAAAGGAATTCTGGAGGTCAGGGGTAAGGGGCAACAGAGTTCTAGGAAAACATAAACTGAAGTTACAAACTCAAATGGGCAGACTAAGTGGGCCATAGGCCCTTATCTGCCAACACTGTCTATGTATCTATGCATCTATGTACACTATACCACTCCTAGAACTACTGTTACAGGTTAGTAACCTGTTGTTCTAGGGATGTGGATATGGTGTATAGATCCACACTTCTGGCAGATTCCTAGCAGTTCTTTGGCAGGAGGGGGCAAGGCACACACCCCCTATTTAGGAAAAAGAGATTGGAGAACCGAGGACCAAAAACCAGCATCCTGGCATGACTCAAGGTCGATGTGGTAATGGGAGATGAAGATGTGTGGTAATGGGAGATGAAGATGTGTGCTAACTTCCAGGTAGCGGTCCTGCAAATTTCCTGGATAGGGATATCCCTGGAAGCAGCCACCGAGGCAGCGGTATGATGGGTGGAATTAGCCCTTAGCACTGCGGGAGACTCCCTACCTGATATTCTATAGCAGAGGTCGATGCAGGAAACAATCCACCTGTCAATTGTCTGCTTAGCTGCCAGTCTGCTAGGTGCAGGTTCAGTGTAGGTGACAAAAAGCTGGTGAACCACTTCCTGAACTCCAGCCATGTGCTCCTTATAATAGGCAAGCACTTGCCACAGGTCAAAAGTGTACAGCCTGTACACAGACTCTGAGATATGATTGATGAAGAACACCGGGAGATTCATCACCTGGTTAAGGTGAAGCTCAGGCACAACCTTTGGGGGAAACTTCAGGTTGGGGTGAAGGACAAACTTGTCCTTGTGGAAGATCAAATAAGGAGACTCCTCTGAGAGCACCTGGAGCTCACTGATCCTTCTGGCAGACATGATGGCCACCAAGAAGGCAATCTTCCATGACAGGTGAGACATGTCACACCTGTGCTTAAGTTAAAATGGCTTGCCCATGAGCTTTGCCAACACCAGCAACAAGTCCCGAGGTGAGGATGGTTTGTGCACTGGAGGGGAAATGTGGTCAAGGCCTTTGAAAAAGCACCAGACCACCCTCTCCTGCTGTACCACTGATGGCATACCAGTCCGCATCCAATATGCAGAGATGGCTGCCAGGTGCACCTTATGGGTCATTGACTGAATGCCTAGCTGAGTGAGGGACCAAAGGTAGTCAAGAATGCTGGCCACTGGGCAAGATAAAGAGCCAAGCCCCTTTCCCAGGCACCAAATGAAGACCCTCTTCCATTTGAAGGCATAGCATTTTTGGGTCGACTCCTTTCGAGAAGCCTTAACCACGGTGAGGACATCTTCAGAGAGACCCAAAGTCTTGAACTCTAGCAGCTCAGGAGCCAGGCTTTCAGGGGCAGGGATTGAAGGTCCTGATGGGTACCTTCCCCTGATTCCTAGACAGTAGGTCTGGGCATAAAGGAAGACGCCATGGAGCCTGCAGCTGAGGCTGAGAAGATTGGGGTACCAGAACTGTCAGGGCCAGTCCAGAGTCACCAGGATCATCCATGCCTTGTCCCTCCTGGCCTCCAGCAGCACCTTGTGGATCATCGGAAATGGAGGGAAGGCATACATGAGCCCCAGGGTCCAGGGCCTTGAGAAGGCATCTCCTTGCAGCGTTCCCTGCTGAGGGAGGCTGGCACAATACAGCCTTATCTTTGCATTCTCCCTGGAGGTGAACAGATCCTCCAGAAGGGTGCTCCACCAGAAGAACAGACTGTGTACTACCCCCAGATGGAGAGACCACTCAAGAAACACCTCGCCCACAAGGCTGAGGGCATCTGCCAGCTGGTTGGATACATCAGCCACATGAATGGCTAGGAGACTGGCATCCAGGTGGGTATCCCATGACTTTGGGGACCGCGATTGGGAGCCTTACCAAAAGAACAACTCAATTGCGGTGCCTGTCATCGGGGCGACTGGGGAAGGTGGGCAACCGGATGGGGGGATGCGCAAAATAGCGACATCCTGTTGCTACATGCTGACGCACCGGGTGAGGGGCGAGCATGCTGAATGTGAGGTGGGAGGGGACAGAGGGGTTGCAGGGGGTGGCACCGTGGTAAGCTGCCGAGCTGCTGCCATAGTGTGATGAGTGGGTTCAGGGCTGCGGTGGGAATGGTGCTGGGTTCAGGTCCGGGTGCAGGTACTTTTTGTTGTGCCTGGCCTGAAATGTTTGCACCCCCCGACATACACCCTCCTGGTGTTGAGAATCCTTAAGTAGGGGGTGCAGGAGGAGAAACCCCCTGTGGGGGGGTGCAGTGGCACAGCCCCCCACATAAAACAAAAAATTCCAACTCCCGGCACCGTTTTGCTGTGCATTGGGGAGTACATTGCCATTATCACATAGATCCATACAGGCAGAGCACGCAAGTCCAAATGTGGACAGCTTCCCTGCACAGAGGAAGGGAGTGCATCCCGCCCGGTTTGTTGAGGTAATACATGGTCGTGGTGTTGTCCATCTGGACCTGAATGACCTGCCCCCTAATGTGTGGAGCAAAGGCTGTCAGTGTCAGCCAAACTGCATGAAGCTCCAGCAGGTTGATATGGCATCAATCTGTGGACTCTCTGCTCCCCCCAGGTGGGTACTCCAACCCATCAGGGAGGCATCAGTCATGATGGTGACCTTCGACACTGGGTGAACAAATAGGGTTCCTTCCTGTAAATGTTCAGGGACTAAATCACCACTGCAGGTCATCCCACATCAGCCGGGTCACAGCTCAAAGTGGCCCTGGCACGTAGACTGTTGACGGGTGAGCTCCCACTACAGAGAGTGCATTCTCCACTGGGCCCAGTGGACCACGCTGGTGCATATCACCATGACTCCTTGAAGGCGCATGAAATCCAGAGCAGGGTGCAACTGCCCAACCCTAAATGATTGGGCAAAGGAGGAGAGACCCTCCACCCGATCCGCCAGAAGCCAAGCCCTAGCTCTGCAAGAGTCAAGCTCCACCCTGATGAAATGTATCACCTGCAAAGGTACAAACTACAAATTGGTCTTGTTCACCAGGTGGCCAAGGGATAAGCAGGTCTGAAGGGCCAGGTCCCTGGACCTCTCCACCTCCTCTCTGGAGGGACCTGCTATCAGCCAGTCATCCAGTTAGGGATACACCCCCCCCCAACATCTCAGGTAGGCTGCTATCACTGCGATGTACTTGGTGAAAACTTTGGGAGCTAAGGACAGGCTGAAGGGCATGTCCTGCAATCATAGAGATTCCCCTCTGCACAGAACTGCAGGAACTGGTAGTGGGATGGATGGATGGGAACATGGAAGAATGTGTCCCAAAGATCCACAGAGGAGAATCACATGTTCTGCTTCAGGGATGGAATGATCTGAGGTACAGTGACCAGCCTGAAGATGCGCGACCGAAGGAATTAGTTCAGGTGATGCAGTTCTAAGATGGACACCAGCCCCCCCCATCTGCTTTGGGACCAGGAAGTACCTGGAGGCAAACCCTGGGCCTACAGAAGGGTCTGGAACTTGAGCCACTATGTCCTTCTGTAAAAGCTGGGCAATGTCCTCCCAAAGGGCTGACAGCATGTCTGCAGACACCATGTCCTCCCGTGGGGCATGGGCTCGGCAAGGCAGATAAACCTCAAACTCTAGAGGCAGACACTGACTGACCACCTCGAGAACTAACCTGTCTATGGTGACAGCGGACCAGGTGGAAATGAAGTGGTGGACCCAGGGGAGACAGGATGGTTATGGGGGAGGCGCTCCATCCCATCATTGGTCAGGCTTGGAGGAGGAGGAGGGAACAGCTGAGAAAGCAATGGGACCTTGACCACCTGTTTTATGGATCACTGAAGCAACTGACTTCAGTAGAGGATACGATGCCTCTGCCTGCTGCCAAGCTGGAGGCTGGGACGGCTTGGCCACAGGGGTAGAGAGGGGCCAAAAGGGATTCTTTCTCTGAAGCGTTGAGCCCTTGTGATCCCTCTGGGCAAAGGTGACAGAGTCCAGGGTGACACTGGACTTCTCAGTGTGAGTGACGTGTCCTTCCACCCCAGCCCAAACAGGTTGGTGCCCAAGAAGGGGACATCCATGAACTTGTGCTGGGTATTTGCCGTAAAGGTAGAAATCCACAGCCAAACCCTGCAGTACATGGCCACCGCAGCAGCCATGGACTGAGCACAGGAATCGCTGATGTCCATGGCCATCTGGAGTTGCTGTTTTGTGACTGCTTGGCCCTGGTCCTGGACTTGCTTGACCGTGGTCTGTAAGTCAGCCGGGAGCTGAGGAAGCACCTCATCGAGAGTGCGAAGAAGGGCATGAGTGAAAAGGGCCATCAAAAGGGCTGAACTCACTTGTTGAAGGCCAAGCAAAGAGGCCACATAGACATTTTTGGCCATGTGATTCAATTTCTTGGATTCTTTGTTGGGAGGCTTTTCCACATCCCTGACATTGGAGGTATGCCAAAAGACTGAGTCAGCCACCAGACCCTCGGCTAAGAGATGCACAGTGGAACCCGTAGGGACAGCATACTTTCAGGCTATATATATTTATTTATTTAGTTTTTGTTAACCGGGTAAGTGCACTAGCCATGAAATAACTATTTTCAGGCACGACCTGGGACAGTACAACAATAAAAGACAGGTACATAGCATGAATACAATGAAATTACAATAGTATAGGTCAAAACAGTCAATAGTAATGAATACATGCAGCCAGGACAATAACAATCAATTAAATTCACATAGAATGTTTAGGCATAAAAACCCATACAGTCAAGGAGGAGATACCATAGCCTAGCAGCAAAGAAATATTGTTCAAATTAGTCACAACAATGAAGGTTCAAATAGGCAGCGAAACAAGGCAAAGGCAAATTCCTGACTGGGCAGGATGCATTATTACGGCCTACGAGACAAGACTCAGGTGTACGGGGAAGGGGTAGATTAGCCCTCAAGGAGACAGTAAGGGTAAGAAGTGTTATGAGGTAGGGAGGTGAAAGTTTGGACAGGAAGCATCTGGAGGGTGAGTGGATTAAGGAGGATTAAAACAAGTGCAGAGAACAGCAAGAGATAGATATAGGCACAGCTCCTTTCTGAAGCTGTCATGGGATCCAGATATTTGAAGTGCTTGGGGGAGAGAGTTCCAAAGCTTAGGAGCAGAATGATTGAAGGCAACAGAGCCTTTTGATGTTTTACATCTAGATACATTTAGCAGGGATTTATCTACCGAGCACAGTCCATAGGAGGAGGTTTGAGGTACCAGCAATGTTGCGAGCGCTGAAGGGATCTGGTTTCTGAGTATAGAGTCAATCAGGGAGCCAAGAGAGTATTGATAACAAGCCGAGGAGGATAACCAGCCCAGGTTCCTGTACAGTTGGCAGTGGTGCTTAAGCTGTGGTGGTGAGGAGGCGAATCGACAGATATTGTTATAAGTGATATCCCACTTATGAAGGATGGTTTTGTGTGTGGCAGCAATGGTCGACATGCTGTAGGTGAGGGCAGGCAGTAATATGCCTCTGGCAATAGCAAGTTTACAGAGGGAGTTACCATGAAACTGGACTTGTAAGCAATCCCCACTTTAGCATTCCCTGCCTTGTAGGTGGATTGTATATGTAGGCTGAAGTCTAGGGATTGGTCCAGAAGAGTTCCCAGGTACTTAAGAGATGTAACACATTCTGTTTGTGCACCACTGCGGTCTTGCACCAATAGGGGAGTTTGACATGTCCTAAGTTTAGGGGCAGATCCAAGTAACATTGCTTGGGTTTTCTTAGCATGAAATACAAGCTTATGCACACCAATTTTGTACATTTGTGAAATCTGAGGAAAGGGATGCATTTATGCTGGTGACATTATCAAAACTTGAATAGAGTACAAGATCATCTGCATTGAGCATGGATGAGCATGAAAGAAAAACCTCATCTATGCTATTGATAAAAAGTGAGAAAAGAAGAGGTCCCAGAATAAAGCCCTGGGGGACCCCAATATTGATGGTAGCTCCATCAGATAAAGAGGAGTTGAATTTCACAATTTGAGTTCTATTTGATAGATAGCTTCCATACCCGGCGACAACTGGGGGTGAAAAGCTCAGATTGCAAAGAGTGGAGAGGAGCAAGGGGTGATCAACAAGATCAAAGGCCTTTGTAAGGTCTATAAAAACTGCCCCTGGTAGCTGGCCAGTGTTCATGTTGGTAAGCACATTGGTAGTGAATTTGAGAAGTGCTGTGAAGGTACTGTGACCTTTACAGAAACCATCTTGGGTGTCAGAGAGAAGGCTATACTTTGTGAGGTAGTCAATGGTTTGATTTGCAACAAGATTTTCCAGAATTTTACTTAGGATCGATAGTATGGCTATAGGCCTGTAGTTAGACATCTCCTTGGGGTCACCTTTTTTAAAGACAAGCATTACACGAGCAGTCTTCCAGAGGTCAGGAACTTGGCTATTAGAGAGAGAGAGACAATGTGAAAATTTTAGCCAGAGGGGAGGCTATGTATGGTGCTGCTAGTTTCAGGAGCAGAGGCTCAAGTGTATCTGATCCAGAGCTAGTGTAGTCAGAGACAGTCTGTAATAGTTTAGTTTCAAGACCTCAGTCCTTGAGATTGCCTTGAAGTAGAAAGGGGAATTTTTAGACATTTGTTGGGAAGGATAGCTGGGGTAGTGGACTGTACTGCTGTTGGAAGCAGAGAGGCTGCCTGAGGTGATAGGAAGGCAGAGGTATACTGAGACAGTTCCGAGAACATTTAATTGAAGGAATTAGCAATGGCGTTGGAGTCATTGTAATGTACTCCAATTAATAACATGTCACTAGGGGTAGTTGACTGGGAAGCACCAAGAAAGGTCTTGGGCCAATGGCATAGGGCAGGAGGCAGGGTGCTACCAAAGCTCTAGAGCAGGACCAAGAATGGCCTCAGCAACCCGGGAAGGCAACCCCAGGGGAGTCCTCTTAGTCGAGAATTTTGATAGAGGAATACTTGGCCAATTTTTGGGCAGGCTCCATCTGGATCCCAGTTCATTCCAAAATCAAACAGAGCAAGTTCCCGAAGGAAGTGGGATCATGCTCCGTAGACAAATCCTCTTCCAATTCGGCATCCGACAGACAGGAATGCAGGGAGGCATCCTTAGACTCCAAGGATTCACCAAAAAGCGGTTGACCACACAAATCACTGTTGACTCTGTATGGTCTGTCAGGAGTCATGGTGGCCGACAGCTGACAAGAAAGCCCAGGAGCGGTATGGGCATCCTTATGAGGGGGACCATCTTTTGGCTGCTTAGGAGCCAGCTCTTTCTGGATGGGCAGAGAGTCCAGAATATGTTGAGCTGGAACTGGCCAAGATAGAGTAGGCTGTGTCCTCGGTTGCAGGAGCCAAAGAAGAGCCGGGGAGGGGGCCAGAATTGGCTTAACCCTGGAAAGCATGAGCTGATGCTACATTAGCTCTTCGTAGCACTGGAACATCTTGTGTCAGAGCCTCTCCTAGTCCAAGGAGGAAGAAGAGTAAGAATAGCAGTGGTGCCACTTGCCCGAGTGCCTAGAGTGCTAACGTCAATGCTGGTGTGGGCTGCTAGACTCCAGACTATGGGATTGCGACCTCGACCATCGGGGAACCTGATGGAGAGAAAGTGAGGGAACCTTTGAAAGCTGAGGATCCTCTGAGGTAATGGGATCCCGAGGGTTAGTCAGCATGTTGGTCCGAACCACCCTGAGAGGCAACAGGTAGGACCAGAGTCCTAGAAAGGGTTTACCATGCCGCAGTGACAGCAGCTATGGAGACATCCCCAACAGCAACAGCCACATTGCTGAGTGTCTGCAATGCAGTGTCGGGGATGCCTCCTTTTTCCATCGGGGGGCTGCACCCCCCAACACTACCATGAGGGGGGGCTCTGCCCCAACCCCCCCAGTCTCTAGGATTCCAACTCCGAGTTGGAGTTGGACGGGGGGGCGAGAAACACCCTGAGAGACAATCCCCTGGCCATGGGATAGCATCACAGTCACAGGCGGATTTTGGCTGAATCCTGTCACTGTGGTGGTCTTCGCTGTCAGGGTTTTGATGCAGCAATAGTATACCCCTAGGGTTTGATGCATCCACCTTGTCCTGCAACAGCATGTTGACCAGCTCAAGAAAAATCTTGACAGGTTGGTTGATGGACATCTCGACCAACAGGCCCGACAGAGAGACTGTGGAGCTAGTGGCCTGGGCCAAAGGATCGACCATAGTCAAAACCACCAGGGAAGCATGGCAGACCAAGGCCCAAGAGCACTTGCAATCCCACAACCATCAATGAGACTTTTTCTTAATCTCCTTTTTTAAGATTTAGATGATGTCATGCCCTTAGAGGGGCCCGGGTTACCCCCCTGACAGCGACATTTCACCAGCGAGGTCCCCACAGTGACTACAGCACCAAGCCATGGTGGGAGACCTGCTGGAACCCAATACTGCCTGTCGGGGTCCTGCACCCCAATCAAGCTCCAACTGTAGTTGAGAATCCCTAAGTGTTAGAGGGTGCAGGGGACTGTGCAGTGATGGAGGGTTCAGGGCAAAGCTCCCCAAGAAAACAAAGAACAAAGTGCACACTCGCAGCCGACTGCACAATGCGGTCAACCTGCCGCTGTCACTGACGGGGTGTTCAACAAAATTTTTGTCAGACTCCTGTCGTGGATCTGAGGGGCCTTGTCCAAGGGTGGGAAGGGGCTGGCACAAATCCCTAAACACCCGCATGAAAGTGGCACCAAATGAAAGCAGCACAAAGGCTGAAGTTGAAGAAGCATGTTCTGCAACCTGAGCCGCTGCCTCTTCACAAGCCACTAGTTGTTCTGTGGACCCCGCAGCCATGGAGACCACACAATGGGCATCTTTTGATCGAATGGGAGGGTCCTGTTCATCTGGACACCCTAGAAGGAGTTGAGTGTGACAGTCCTCCAGAGTACTGGGATGCAAGGTGCAACATAGGCCACACGACTGGGATCATGATTGTGGCCTAGGCAGTGGATGCACAAGGTGTGCGGGGCCATCTAGGACATCTTCTGCCCACAATCGCATTTTTCAAAACTGGGTGCCGACTTTAAGTCATCCATGATTATAGTTTCAAACAGATTTGAAAGTCACTTGAAGACTTGCATCGAATTAGAAATTTTGAAAGCCAAGGGTCTACTCAGCGCTAGAGCGATAAGGAGGGAACCTTCTTCTTCTTCCAGCAGAAAGGAAGATCTGGCATCACGGGGTGGTACCGAGGAGTTACCACCTGGGTGGGTGGGAGGGAGGAGGAACCAGTTTGAAGACCTTCCAGCAAGATTTAGAGGGAAAGGAATACTGCCAGAAGTTTGGATCTGTATACCATATCCACAACCCTGGAAAAAATGAATTATACTTGGTATTTTAATTAGACTGAAAAAGCTATTGTGATTTACTTAAAAAAATCATTGAGACTAACGAACTTAGCACATGCACATAACATAGCATGTTTGCTTAGCAACACAAGACCTAATGGAATAAACTTTTGGGAAACTTTTTGTAAGTTCAACATGAAAAAAATCTCTAAAGCACATGAAAACTGTTGTAAAATAATTTAAAACCCTACACAAACAAAAAAGGGATAAAAATAATAAAACAGCACTTTTTTGTCCAATGCAAAAAAAAAAGTTTAAAGCAGCAAAACAGTCATGAAAAATATACTATGTTCTTTGTAAATCCTATGTTTAAAGCTGGGAAAAATGAAAAATATTCGAGAACACTATCAACTAGAAACCATCACGTGCATTTTGTACTACAGTCATAGTCATATAGGAATAACTTAACATGAAAGATATGTCTCATCTCTTGATTACCACAAGGCATTGCACAGAGAAAGTGGTGACTGATCTCATGCAGGGCCTCTTTCACAGGCCGACATTCTGTTCTCTCCACTGCCCAGTGAATGAAGGTGTGCCCAAAGATCCAAACCCACTTGGGACCATCAGGGGAACCCAGAAACCACAAGACAATGTTAAAGAAATTGTGGTCTTACATAACACAAAAACACTGGGACTGCCTCTCAACCAGGGCCTAGATTTGCCCATCCATAAGTCCCTTGGCCCTGGAATTTCTTGCTACCCTAATCCTGAAGGAATGGGTACGAGTTCAATGGTGTAACCCAGACAATTGCACCATCAGGCTTAAGACATGCCTAAACTGGTAAGTTGTTACCGAGGTGCCATCTGCATGCCAAAGGAAGACCAACCTCTCTGGCTGGTGGAGGATCATGTAGTCTACCACAGTGGCCTTTACATCCGATACTGACCCCCTCAGGAGCCTGCAAGTTGCACTAGCAATCTGTGCCTCCTTGGTCGATCTTACTGCTTTGAGGTTGAGGTGTACACTCTCTGTCACTGCTATGCATGTGTCCAGCAGTCCCATGGGGACCCCTCTCTCTGTTGACTTCACCAATGCTGAGATCCGAAAGGCCCCACAAAAAGCTAACAAAAATTATATCTTCTTTTTTTTTTGGAAATAGTAATTTTATTGATTTTCCAAGACACACCAATACAGACATTACAGTTCACAAACAAAAATCGAAACACTAATACATAACTGTAGACTAACTTTAACCTATAATAACGCCACCAGACATTTACAAACACAAGCTAAAGGAAAGAAAAGAAAACCAAAGCCTGGGGCTCAGGGCTAGAAATGGCTTCTTGAATATAGTTAAGACTACAACCATCCAAAATCTGGGTGTGGGGGGTAGGCAACATGTACTAGGTCTCTAGATTAGTTAACCGTTAACTGGATAGAGGATTAATTGGGTGAATGCAGGGGTCAGGGAATATACCGGTCTTTTGAGTCATTATGTCTAAAGAAAATACATATGGAGGACCCACTCAATTAGGTACACTGAGCCATTATTTCCAGTACAGTTTTATTTTCTTTCTCCGCTTGATAATGGAAGAAGGGCAATCATCTCCCTATAAATTTGTCCTTATGCAATCTTAGTTGAGCAGTCACCCTCTCCATCATTTGGATTTGAAGACAAATGGAGTACCAAAGACCCTGGGTTGGGGGAGTTTTTTCTAGCCAGTTTTTAGTAATACATTTTTGGGTGGCAGCTAACAAAATAGAGAATAATAGATAAGCAACTGTGTGTTATGGATTTTTTTAGCACACCGAGGTGTGTGATGACCCATAAACCTCAAGAGCGAAGCTCGAGAGATTTGAGGTCATCACACACTGAGGGTGTGTAAAAAAATCCATGAACACACAGTTGCTTATTTTTTGTTTTATACTTACTGGTGCAGGGTTTGTTAGTGTCTCAGTTTGTCCCCTACCTACAGACACACACACACACACACACACACACACACACACACACACACACACATAATGTCTCACAGCAGACACTGTCTCTCAAAGACACACACACACACACACGAACATGAAACCCTTTTTTTTGTATATTTTTGCTAATGAAATGATACTGCAGACTGCAAGGAAGCAGTCAGATTTGTGAGTGCGGTGAGTCAGGCACAAGCTTCGACTGAAGCACAACAACAGCCATCTGTGAGTGCGCTGGGTCAGCAGAAGCCTCGACCAAAGTGCAACCACTTCAGGATCAACCAGATAATTTTTTTTGTCAAATTGTTTACCCCATAGGCAGGATTAACCTGATAAAAATAACTTACTGCAGCGGGGTAGGATTACAGTACTTCACGGAGTAGGCTGTTGATTGCGAAGGGAAATTTTCACACCATGTTTTTCGATATGTTCGGCCCGCCCACAGAGGGAGTAAGGGCCAATAACATTGCACACTACAGATGAGTGGCAGTGCTACTGAGAGGACGTTTTAAGAAATGCCGTAATAACTCAATTTTGAGTTATTACGGCGTTTTGGAGACCCTGAAAACAAGTTGATAAAGGGGGTCACCAGTAATTATATAAGAAATAAGTACTTCTGGGCCTTAGTAGTAATTTGTGACGGGTTGGGGTGGAGACCCAACACCCAAAATTGGGGGTCTGTTGAAAATTGTACCTGGAATATTTTCCCCAACTCCAGAACTATCTGACTCCAAAATCTCTGTATTTGGGGACAACCCCAGAAGATATGAGCATGGGTATACCTCTCCCCACATCCTCTCCAGCATAAATCTGAAGTAGATGAACCAAAATGCTTAGTAATAACTGATGTGTGAAAAAATCTTGTATTAACTTTCCATTGGAACTCCTGCCATGAGGGGGAGGATGAAGTGGAGTGCACCCCAGTCCAAATCTGCTGCCAGTCTTCTGCTCCCAGCTGACACCCCAACTCCTTCGCCCATGTGGATTCTAGTCTACCCATGAGAATTGGTTCATTCAAGGTGAAGAAGGTAACAATTCAGGAAACCAGGCCTCTCTTATCCCCTCCAGAAAGTATAGGGAGGAGGAATTCCACCAAGGATTAGGGTCATGTGACCCTGCAAAAGTCAGACTCTTGCTCATAAGAAAATGCCATATTTGCAGAAATCTGGAATTATCTTCAGGTAGAAGCCCAAGCTCTCCAACTAACTGTGAGAAGCTTTTAAAGTGTTGGGAACTGTACAGCTAGCCTATATAATTAAGGCCTGCCTTTTCCCACCTGTGAAACCCCAAATCTGTTTGGATTGGGAGGAAGTCCACACAGGCTCTGATAGGGGTCTGTGGTGTCAATGTCAGAGGGAATCCCAAATGTCTGGTAACCCATTCCACACCTGCTTCAGCACCGCTGCCCATGAGTTAGCTACCCAGAATTTTGTGAGACCCACTTGATCCAAAAAGATTGTATTGGCCAGTTGGACTCCTGGTGTATTAGGTTTCTCAAACTCCGTCCAAAGAGGTCGATCCACTCCAGGCCACACTAAGCTCAGCACCTGAAGCTCAGCTGCCCAACAGTAGTTTGTAAAGTTGGGAAGTCCCAACCCCCCAGCCCGCTTGGCCCTCTGCAAGATTTGCCATTTAACCCTAGGTGGTTTGTGGTTCCATATAAATTTAGAGGTGGCTGACTTCAAACTTTTCCAAAACCCAGCAGGGGGCTTCAATGGTAGGGATGAGAACAAGAAAAGCAGCCGGGGCAGGACATTCATCCTCACTGTTTCTATACGTCCTGAGAGAGAGACAGTGGGAGCTCCGTCCATCTATTATAATCTCCTTGAATATTTTGGAGCAGTTTAAGATAGTTGGAATTATATAACTTAGCTAAATTTTCAGGTATCCATACTCCTAAGTAACGGAAACCCTCCCTGGCCCAGCAGAACGCACCTACTGGAGGGAGGCCTCCCTGCCCCAGCTTGGAGATAGGAAGCATCTCCTTCTTAGACTCATTTACCTGGAACCCTGCGATGGACCCAAATTTTTGTATAAGAGATAACACCTGTGGGACTGAGTTCACTGGGTCATCCAAGTACAGTAAAGTATTGTCGGCATAAAGGGATATCCACACCTCAGTTCCATCCATCCCAATTCCTTTATAGGAATCCGATTGTCTTATCTTGGCTGCAAAGGGTTCCATGCTTAGTGTAAACAGAAGAGGGGAGAGCAGACAGCCCTGTCTAGTCCCTCTTTCTATCCTGAACCTACCCGAGAACACCCCATTCGCGCTGACTCTAGCTCCCAGATTACTATACAGATTGGATATCCAATCCCGAAATTTGATCCCAAATCTGAATTTTGCTAATGTTTTATTTAAGAACATCCAGTCTAAACGATCGAATACCTTTTCGGCATCTAATGAAATTACAGCCCTAATCCCAGGGAACAGGTGGAGGAACTCGAGGACATTGCAATAAGTAAAAGCCAGATATTGTCCTGTATGTGCTGTCTGGGGACAAATCCGGTTTGGTCGGATGGCACCAAGTCTGGAACAACCCCTTTTAGTCTCTCTCCAATTAACTTTGCAAACATTTTTGCATCCACATTTATCAGGGGAAATTGGTCGATAACTGGCACACTCCACCGGATCCTTTCCAGATTTTGGTAAAACTGAGATAGTAGCCTCTCCCCACGACTCAGGGGTTGCACCTTGTACATGGGCCTCATTACAAACTGATAACAAATTGGAGATACCTCCTTCCCGAATACTTTGTAAAATTCAGCTATAAAACCATCGGATCCAGGCACCTTCCAGGAACTCAGGGAGGCAATTGCTGAATTTAGTTTCCCCTCAGTGAACGGGTGTTCAAGGCTGGTGACTTGCTCTGCCATAAGAGCCGGGAGCTCCACCTTCTCCAAAACTGAATCTATTCTCTGGCTATGATTTGAACCCCTCTCTTGTCTATAGAGTAGGGAGTAAAAGTCTGCTAATGCCCCTGCTATCGCAGAGGGTTTAACCAATAGTTCCCCTGCCCCTTTCGTTTTTCTGATTTTAGAAATATACCTAACCAGTTCCTGCTTTCTGAGGTGCATGGCTAATAGCTTACCTGCCCTGTCCCCTCCCTCATAGTATCTTTGATTTGTGAAGTGAAGGGAATCGAGAGTACAATGTACCATCAATTGATTATATACCTCCCTGGCTGCTTGCAGTTTTTGATATGTGGTAGGGTCTCGGGTTAATTTATGCTCCATTTCCAATGAAGCGATGGCAGCCAGGGCTTGAGATAACTTAGTTTTATGTGCCTTGTTCCGATAAGCAGCATGGCTAATAAATTTGCCCCGTAGCACCGCCTTGAGGCCATCTCAAATATATTTTACTGGAGTGTCTGTTACCTTGTTCTCTTCAAGGTACCACTTGATGTTCTCTTTCACTTTTACTACCAGGGTCATATCTGTTAAAATATCAGGGTCCGCCCACCAAGAACCCATTGGGGCTCTCAATTCCCAGACTGCCACCACTTGGACCAAGGCATGATCAGAGAAAGAGACTGAATGTATCCGAACTTCTTCAAACACATGAGCCTCTGATTTCCAGGAGTATGTCCTGTCTAGTCTAGAGCAGGCATTAGCCACTGGGGCATAAAAAATATAGGTCTTGGCTGATGGGTTCTGCCACCGCCACAGGTCCACCATACCCAATTCTGTAATAAGGGTTCGTAGGAGTCTGGAGCACACCACCACCTCCCCCCCCCCAATACCTCTTGCACTAGGTGAATTCCTATCTAAATTGCAATTTTCCATGCAGTTCCAGTCACCAGCCACTAGGAGGTGTCCAGGCTCCACGTTCTCTATAATTGAAAATAGGTCTCTAAAAAAAGTGCCAGAAGAGGGGTAGGGGTGTATACTGACAGAGCATGTGTGAGTTGACCCCACAGCTCCCCAGACAATAACATCTATTTGCCACTACCCTCCTTTAAAACTGAACGGGTCTGAAGTGGGAGCCCTCTCTTCAATAAGATAACTGTACCAACTTTAGGGGATGATGGGTGTGAATCTGAGAACACTGTGCCATGATCTCTGTAACTTAATATGCGCCAGTGCAGAGAGCTTAGTTTCTTATAAACATGCTATGTCACAATGTAAGTCTTTCGGTTCTTCCAAAAATTCTGGCCCTTCTGGTTACATTGTTGATACCCTTCACATTCACTGTACAAATATTAAGTGACCCCACTGAGAAAAAGGAAAAGTAAATTATCTGTCCCCCTCCCCATCACCCCCCTCCATTGTCCAGTCCCAGATCCCACATAAAACACTTCAATAAAACAATACAACATTAAAAAAAAATAAATTACCAGAGAACATTTATGTTAACTAGCATTCTCAACTGGAGATGCAGAGTAACCAGAACTGTAGTAGGAACCATCCAATGGACTTGAGTGGAGATGGTGGCAAAACCGCCCTAGGGTACAAAGCTGGAATTTTAGCTTTACCCATGTGACCTCATGCAGCTGCGGGTCAGTCACTGAGGACACGAAGCTCTCCAAAAGTATCAGAAGAGTACAGCACTCTTTGTGCAAAGGGTAACTCAGCCTGCCACTGCCAGCTGAGGTACACCTTCCCTTCCCTTCTAGTAATAGGACTTCCGAGAAGACAGGGCCCAAAGCCCCCACCTGCTAGCCACGGGGTCCAAAGATTTAAATGAAACCTGCCATCTAACGAAAAGAAGGGGGGTTTATATAATCTATCCCCGAATTAATGAAAACATTTTAATTAACCAATCCTGCCTAATGAACTATTCTTCACCTGCCAGATTTACTCTTAGGCATCCAAATAAGATGTAAGATACCTTGCAGGGAAGAAAAACTCATAGAACACTGATAAAGAGCAAATTCCAAGCAAAATAAGCTACGGCGTGCTTAATGGAAACTGATGTAAATCCCCATAGGACACGTAGCTCCTGTGTAGTGATAACCTTCTGAAACACTGAGAAAAATAACTTCAAACTTAGTTTAAGGGTGCTGAGTGGAAGCTGAATTAGATTCACAAAACCCATTAACTGCCCCTTACCCCCAACCTGACAACAGTCTTATTAAATAACAAAACAGGGGATTATATCTAGAAGTGTTCCTATACAAATGAATGTTTAATTTTTAACTATTAACTCTTTCTTTGCTCCCTCCTGGGCATTAAAATGGTGTGCTTTCAATTCTTAATTTTTCCACCCTTGCTTGTTATTTGACAAGAGAGTCAAATTTAATAACAATGTTAAACATACAGTATTCATAGAAACTCGCCATAGCTCACCGTGTATTTCTGAATAAACTGATAGTCTTCAGTCTGTAAGGCAACAGTCACACAGTCTGTGTGGGTGTTACAAGGTCTTGTGGTAAGGGGAGCCGTTAAGGAATGCACAGGAAAGATGTTCCATTCCCAAGGTCACCACCAGGAAACCAGTACTAAGTCCCAACAGTTCCTCCCCGAGACTGAAGACACCAAACTCAGGAAAACATGCCAAGCACACTCAGACTGCACCTAGAGGACCAACAAATTAAGATCCCAGAAACCTGGGGAGTCCCCAAAATGAAGCATCCAAAAGCTATCTCCAGCAAGCTCGCAGGTTCAAGTAGGGAGTTGTCAGGGGAGAACCCACCGAGCCACATCTGTGTGTAGAGGTAGGAGAGAATCATTTCTTCTTCCTTGGGGGTGCCATGCTCCTGGAGCTATACCCCATAGCAAGTTTTCAATCTTGGATTCTGCTTGTTCTACACTGGTATCCAGAATCAGAATACCCAGCCTCTCCAATACCGGGGGTTGCTTGCAGGAGATTATCATATATCTGCACACTCTCTCCGTCGTGTAACCACAGCCACAATGGATAATGGCGACAGGCCCGCAACCCCTTCTCCTGCAGAGATTTCACCACTTGGAGCACTTTTTTCCACTTGGCCATCATGCCTGTGGGGAAATCTTGGTCAAAAAAAACCTTTTGTCCGTTCAGATTTAAGTCTCTTTTCCCCCAGGCTAATCTCAAAATGTTCTCCTTGGTAGGAAATTTGAGAAATTTCACCACAATGGACCTAAGTGGAGCCCCTGGTTTAGGCTTTGGGGCCACCGCCCTGTGAGTCCTCTCAGTGGTGAACTTGAAATTTTCTGGTAAAGCATGCTCCTGTTGCAACCATGACTCCAGGTACCCTACCGTATAAGCCTGCTCGCTGCCCTCAGGAATTCCGAAGATTTGGATATTATTCCTTTTGGCTCTAGCTTCTGCATCTTCTGCCCTGTGCATTAGCTCTCATTCCCTCCAGTGTAGAAATGCTAGGGAATGACCAAATGCCATGTGCTCATTCTGTAAGGTTTCTAGATGGGTTTCCATAGCCGATGTACGGGATTCCAGTTTTTTAAAGTCAGTCTGTAGGCAGGAGATTTTGGAGTCAATCCAGTGAAGAATGCTTAGCATGCACTGGCCATCAGCTTTGGTAAATGTGGATGTAGATTCAGATTTTGAGTCCTCTTCTCCCGAGGCTGTTACTACTGAGGACCACGATGGAGAGGGACTAACAAGCCGATCCTCCGTGAGTAGTGCAGAACGTTTAAGTGTCACGTTGAAATCTTCCTTTTTGGTTTTCCCCATCCTGCCCAGTGCCGTCTAGAATGAGGGGGATCTCAAACTTATGAAATATCAGGTCGCTGGCTTTCAATTATTGTTTTACACAACCCAGGGCTCAGAAGCGATGGAGCTTAGCCACCATTAGATACGCTGCATCACCAGAAGTCCCAAAAATTATATTTTTAATAATATGGCCTCCAAGTAGAGACCAGCAGAACATTGGGAGGGTCTCCCACACTTTTTCATGTGTCGCCCATCTAGGGAGGTGCCTCTAGTTGACCTGCTTAGGATCTGTTTGCTCCAACCCTCAAGGATCTTCCAAACCTTGAATGTTTGAATGGTGTCATTGAAGCCCAACATCTGGGAAAACTATGACAATCCTGCTAGGTGCTGTTCCGCTACCCTAGTCATCAGGCCCCAACACTTAGCCTCCATAATATAGCTGCACAACTGATCTGTGAGAATAGGTCAACTATTAGGTCATCTCACCTCCCTCAGAAGATGTGATAATGTTCAACCTCATGGTGATGTGCCACTCTTGTCCAGGGGGCAATAGAGTTACCTATTCACTCTCTGGCCCCTGGGTCACCACCTTCCACAGGAAAGGCAGGACTGGACGTGGATCCCGGTCCACTGCTAGAGCCAATTCCCTGAACTTCTGCCACTGTAAATGAGATAAAGCATCAGAAATAGCATTCTAAATGCCAGGGACATGTATTGCTTTAAAATTAATATTAAAAAGCATGCACGTGAGAACATAGATCTTCACGATGTTTCCCAATTCCCAATCCCAGTTTCTTGTTGATGGTGTGGACCATTCCCATGTTGCTGGTCCAAAAAAACATCCTTTATCCCTCAACTGGTGACCTCACACTCTGAGTGCCATCACTATTGGGAAAAACTCCAGCAGGGTAGTTATCTTCATGAGTCCCACTTCTACCCAAGTTGGTGGCCACTCAGCAGCACACCACATACCCTTGAAGTGTGCCCCCCAAAGAAAGTCCCCCTGATGCATCTATAAACAGTTCCAGCTCCTGGCTATCAAATGTCACAGAACACATGGAGATGCTGTTAACGTGAGAGATGAAGGTTAGCCACACCTGCAGATCTTCCCTGAAGCCCTCTGTCACCCATATCCAGTGACGGAACATCTGTGCACTAGACCCCAGCTTTACCATCTGCTGTAAAAATGTCTCACCTGTGGGGATGATCAAGCAGGAAAAGTTTGAGTGGCCCAACTATTGCTGAAGCTCCTTTAGGGGGGATTTTCTTGATCACCACTGCATGACCTAGAAGAGTCCTAAGGACCTTGATCTTATCCTGGGGCAAGCAGCATTTCGTGTCTCTACATCTACCACAATGCCCAGGAATGACATGACTGAGTTTGGGGACTCTACTTTATGAGGGGCCAGTGGGACTCTGAAGCTGTGGCACAGGTGTAAGAAGATGTCCACTGAGCTATGGAGTGGGGCTGGGCCCACAAACAAGAGGTCATCCAGGTAGTGGATGATCCCCTATGCACTTGCTTCTTTGACAGTTGCCCAGTACAAGGTGCTAAAGTATTCAGATAGTGTGAAGGCCTACTGAACACCCCACAGGCATGCAATTATCCACGTAATATTTCCCCCTCAAACATCATCCCCAACAAGTCTCTGTCAGTTGGGTGAGCGAGCAGCAGTCAAAATGCCAAATCAATATCTCCCTTGACCATAACAGCCCCTGGACCCACTGCACACACTGTTTCAACCACCTTGTCAAATGATGCATATTGAGCCACAGTGTGGCGTGGGCCAGTGTGGCCATTCACTGCATCACCGTTAGGGTATGACAGATGGTTTATCATGCAGTACTCACCTGGAGTCTTCTTGGACACCAGGCAGAGTCAGGAAACCCCCAAATCAGGAAATGTTATATAGGAATAAGGCAAACAGATTGGTAATTATTGAGCCCACTCACCAAGGGTGTAATCAAAATGTAGTTTATTTTCATGTGTTTTCAGAATAATTCAAACGTTTTGGACATTAATCCTTCCTCAGTGAAACACACTGTACTTCTTTCTAAAACATGAATATACAGTATTTCAAAATCACATGCTTGTTTCAAGTTCTAAAATGTACTCTAAATTGTATTTGCACAGTATCTCACTGGCCCTTATTTTCAGCCCTTCAACAGCTTGTCCTCAAATCTAATTTTTAAAAGGTACATAAACACATTCATCATATATCTCAACTACTACCCACTGTTAATATGCATTTGTATGTGAAAATGTATTCATTATTTTGCTTTCATTTGATCAAGTTCGTTCTACACTCCGACCATTTTATTAAAGCGGTTATTTCCGAATAATTAAGAAACCAGTGTTATATACCATCTCTACTCATTATGTTGTTGCCAGACAAGTCAAAACTTAGGCAGTAAATCAAAGTACCTGTTTTCTGCCAAGTATTCGGATTTTCTTTCTATAAATCAGACATAAACAGGTGCGCATTTTAGGGCATACTTTTCTCAGTAGGCTAAATCAGTTGTGCCCAAGTTACACTTTGCATTTGTACATTTCTAAGAACAACTTACTATTAGAAGCTGCTGGACACGTCACAATCTCCCACACTCTCTCTTATCGTGGAGGTGTGGGCAGCATCCTATGTGGTTCTTATATACTAGTGAGCATGGAGAATTGGGCACTGGTGAGATACTTTACAAATGCAATTTAGAGTACATTTTAGAACTTGAAACAAGCATATGATTTTGAATGACTGTATATTCATTTTTTAGAAAGAAATACAGTGTGTTTCACTGAGGAAGGATTAATATCCGAAATGTCTGAATTAGGACATTGTTTTCTGAAAACACAAGAAAATAAACTATATTTTGGTTGATTATACCCTTAGTGAGTGGGATCAATAATTACCAATCTGTTTGTCATGTTGATTTTGCCATGATTGGTACTGGGCTACCCCATTGAACAAAAGTATTTCTTTATACTGAGGTTGGCTGGGCTGGCCCCACTCCAAGAGACAGGAATAAGGGCCACTAATCCATCCCATGCCCAGCTCTTTTGGAGCTTGTTACAGACCACCTGTGGCCTCTCCCTAGCAGACTGTAGGTTCTTGGCTTTGTACTTACACTGAGGCCCTGTGTATTGTATCCTAAAGCCCACCAAGAAGCATTCTTCTAGCAGGGTGGCTGCTTCATGGTCCAGGTATTGCTCCAGGTAGGGCCTAAGCTGGTCCACCCTTACTGGAGTGGGAAGGATTGCCTGCATCAGGCTTATTTTGCTTCTTCTGAAATAAATGGTGCTCTCCCTATGGGGGCCTGCTAGGTCTACACTGGCTAAAGGGATGTTGCTGGCTGAAGGCCAAGCAATCATGCCAAAACTTACATGAGCTTCTGTTGCAACTCCATTTGTTGAAATTGAAACATACCTGGTTTAGGGTCCCAGCTTGCTCAAACCTCTGTTACTGGAGTACGTTTTTTGGTAGTCTGCTGTCAGTATGTTGGACTGCACCCCTATACATAATCCTAAACAGCAAGAGCATGTCCAGGATGCCCAGTCCTTAGATGAGTCATATTGCATGCGGCGTGGGAACTCTTCACCATATTACAGCCAGACAGACCCCCTTTGTGATAAATTCTGTTCAGATAGTAATATAGTAAAACAGGTCAGTGCTGTTTTCAGGGGCAGTCTGACATTTAGTACTGGCAAAGACTATGAAGCCTGCTAGCCAGTCATCAAAAGTCTTTTCAACCCTGACCCTCTTTCTGTCAGGGTCTGCTTTTTTTGTATTTGCTTTCCTCTGGCTCTTTTGGTTGGTTTAACAAGAAAAATGTCCACATGTTTACGTCCACAGATTTGCTGGTAGTACTTGTCAGACAAGTGGAAGCCCATCGGCTGAGCAGAGGTACTGCTGCTGGTACTGCCCCACCACCTCCTGTCCCTGGCACTGCTTGGACCACACCTGTTCCCTGCTGCTGATCCTGGACTGTTGCCATAGGGGCCACCACTGCCTCTATAAGCTTATCCAGCTTTTCATCAGAAGAGGAGGACCCCATGGGTTCTGGTCACTTTTGGGGGGATGGTGACTGAACTGGATTTTCCTATGCCAGCTCCAGGACGAGGCTTGGGATACCTCTAATAGCAGTACATCCGGTACAGCCTCCTTTTGGCCAGAGGCTCCCTCTGCCTTAACATTGGGTTGCACCAGAGGAGGAGGAGCCACTGGGGGGGGGGGCTCCTCCAGAAACTCGCATCACCATTTGTCTGAATTCATCATCAGACAACACATTAATCATTGGAATTGTCTTACATTATTCCTGGGGTTTCTTGGCTACCTTGCTCAAGGGGTGGCTGCCTGCTCCATGGATGTCCACTTCTGGCTCCCTCATACCAGGTTCTGTTTCAGCAGAGTTGTTCTCTACAGTCAAGTTTCCAACCATGCGTAGCCTTTTTTGGTGTACATGGCCATCAGCTGGGCTTAGAGTACTGCGGTAGCAGTTGCTTTCCCAGATGCTGTGCTGGTCTTTTTGCTTGGCATTTCTCACACTGCAACAGCTGAAATGACAAAACTACTGCCCTGAACATTGTCAAGACCAACAATTTGGGTGCTTGGGGAGAGAACCTTGTCACAGCAGCCTGGCTTTTCACTGATACTCCCACCATTTGCCAACAATTCCTTCTGCATATCACCACTCTGTTTGTGTGTTTGTTTTGTTTTTTAATACTATTGCATCCTTAATGACTGCTCACACACCTGCCACTAAAATTTAAACTGGCCTGATGAGCAAAAACTGCAACCATTACCAGGAGCTGCTGCATGAGGCCCACGGGTACAATGACCCCAAGGGGATAAGGGAAGTGATCACTTATGTGGTGTGGGCTACCCCCTGGTCAGTGCACTTGTCCAGCTGGCATAGCAGCCTCACTGTAACACTCAACCTCCAGAATGACAGTTACAATATCATAAGTAGGAAATCTGATCAGTTTCTAGCTACTCTTCTCATACTGATATCAGAAGGTTTTGCTGTGCCCCTTTCTGCACTAATGAGCTTCTTGTAAAGAATGCACTTGTAGTGTAACATTCTATGTGCAAGTTGAAAACACCTCCTTAAAGATAATGTTTGAAAATCTTAAAATGAATTTCTTATACATGAAGTAATACTACGTCTAAAGAATTTAAGGTGCTTTTACTGTAAGCTGGAGAATTTTCTACCTGTTTTAGTACTATAGTGTGGCTTGTTGAGAATAAGTAAGAATGGCTTGGTTTGACTTGTTACAGGAAAAAAAGTATAGTTGCAGTATGCTTTCAGACCCCTAAAGCAAGATATCTAACTAGAACAAAATGTATTCTTCAGATTCCCAGCTTCATTAACACTGCTGTCTCAACTTTAAAAAGAAGCTGAATAAAATTGGAAAATAAGGGCTCTTTCTGTGTTCGTTATGCAACTGCAGCTAGACCATGCATTTATTCTAAGCAGTAACTGAAAAATTGTAACCAGCAATATTCCTCAGCCCATTATGGAATCATGCAACTACCAGAGAGGCAGAAGCACCAATAGGGATGCTGGCTCATGGCTCAGACCACATGGTGGCTAGTTGGCTGGCCCACTACTGCAGGTGGTGCCACAACCCCCTCCCTACTCACAAAAGCCTGCCATGGCAGTAAAAATCCACTGTACATGAGTATTGGACAATTATGCAGTAACTTGATACTTCAAACTAACCGTGGCTGCAAGTGACCGTGCAGAGGGGGGATGCACAATGACCACTTGGCACATGGGTTGGTGTGGTGACCCCTCTGTCCCAAACAGATCAACCAATGATCCTTGGAGTCTAAGCCTCTCTGTCAGCACTGGCACTCATCAATGTATTCTTATTTTCCCTTTTTACTGCTGGACTCAGTGCACCACTGATAGGCAACTCACTCCATGTGGCAGTTAGCATTTTCTGTAAACACTGCCTTCGCTCCTTTGGGACTGGGTTACCATGCAAATTGGTCACTACTGTCAGGGCTCAGACTGCATGCTGACCAGAATCACAGGTACGGTGAGACAGCATATAGACCATGGCTCAGAAATTATGTGGAGGGAGTTCTTACCCTGTGGCATGCAGCCAAAACAGATCACATTCTGGCTACCATGCTCAGAAACTACAGCACAAACACTCTTCCCAGCCAAACATTCCTGAAATGATTATTTAAACTACACAGCAGCTGTATCAGGCACAAAATGTCTCAGGGAAAGTAAGTAAGTGCAGAGGCTAAGGATATTTCTCAGCAATTGACTGAAACACAGCACCAAATTAGAAGGCACTTAGTAACACAGCCATAAGCCAGAAGTGCCAGTGGATCATTACCAAAAAATTGAAGCAAGCAGGTGGAAGTTCATTGGTATCTGTGTGTCTCCTGGGAGATCTGAGATCTGAAGCTGGGAGAGAACAGTGATGAGAAGCTGCAGGTCACATCTCATTTTAACCCCTCACTCTCTGCCCATACAGATGTCCACGCCAAGTGGGTGACCATAGCGGTTCCTACTCCAGGGGTGGTGCCAGAGCACTACCCAACTCCCCATGGGAGAAATCCTACCTGCCTGTCTAAAGCCAGGTTACAGGGGAGAGGACAAAAACAAGGTGATATTTGCCACAATGCTTGGAAGACTTCCTATTTCGAAGAAATTTCACCAAATCAAAAAGAGATTCAGGAAACTCTTCTGCTAAAGACATCAGGCAATATACCTGAGGTGCAAAGTTTTCCTGGAAAGACTGGGTTTTGCTCCAGGTTCTTTCATGCTTGTGACACATTAACTCAATTTTTAAGGGAGCTTGTCAAGAAAGATATTCCATACCAGTAGACAAAAAATGTACGTTAAAGCATTTGAGCAGTGAAAACATGCCTTAACTAGTCCTCTAGTAATGTCATATTTTGATGCTGACAAAGAAACTGATATAATAGTGGATGCAAATCTAGTGGAATACATGACAAGATCGGCACAGACTAGAGAGGCTGCAATAGAATTGCAGCAGCTGGACATTTGTCTGGAGCACCCCTCCCTGACCTGGGGGCTAGAGATTAGGGATCCTCCTCCTGGGGTGAAGAGCAGACCCTGGGCATACCACAGGGAGAGAAACCATAGGGGCTACTCACAGAGTGGTGACTATCCAAGGAGGGGGCAGAGGGAGAAGATTTAAAGGAGCTAAGGGTCAGGAGCTCCCCCATTTTCTCCTCCTTTCTTTAGATCAGACAGCAGTGGATCAAAACCACCCAGCCTCACACAAAGGTATAGGAATTTTAATTTCCAGGATAAGGGACTTGGATCATGCTGGCCAGCTTGAACAAAGCAGCAGGGCAAGGGGGTTAAGCAGGGTCAGTGTGTGGAGCTGCAGTAGTATGGCCTTTGTTTAGTGGTACGGGGAGGGAGAGAGAGAATGGACAGCAGACAAAGATGGCTGTCAGCAAGCCTTTGATCATCAAAGGGAGGCATCTCAGGCCCCTTACAGGATTAAGCCTTGGGGTCAGTTGGCTAACGAGGATTGAATGCTTTATGGCCCATGAATAATGTACTGGTATTGTTCCAATGACTGATGGATGGCCAAATGCTGAGTCGTTAGCACCTTCCACCCCCCGCCTTTTAGTCTGTCAGTATGGCCAGCGGCAGTCATGCATTTTGAGACTGCTGTGGGTCTCAGTGGCTGCATTACTAACAAAACAAAAATGGTGCTTTCCAAGTTGGCTGTCCGGTGGGACAGGCCCCCAGCTTATTAGTAGGGTGGGTCTCTGCTATCCAGTGGGGACAGAATTACTTCCAAGGTCTGTGGGAAAGTGTGGAATGTCCCTGTGGGATGATGGCAGGGACAAGAATGGATCCCATAGTTTTGTTACTGTTTCCTTCCCCAGAATATATGTTGCACCATATCCATTCAGGGGTATGGTGCAGCGAGTAGTCCAGGAAGGAGGGCAGCACATTTGATCTCAGTGGTAGTGGGAGAGTAAGCAGGCCAGTATCCTAACTCTCAAACATGAGCATTGCAGCCACTCACTCCCCCAACCCCACCCTGCCTTTCTTGGCAAATGTAGATAAAAGAGTGCAGTTTACCTTTGCCGGTGAGACAACATTTTTGTCGACGTTTGGCATAGTGACATCCCCGATGTTGACAAGTGAAATTTCACCTGTCAGACATCGATTTGTGTTCTAGCAGGGGGCTGTGCCCCCGGACCCCCTTTGCCCCCCCCTTCTAAAGATTGTTAACTCCAGTTGGAGTTAATGTGAAGGGGGGACCAAGTCAACGATAGCAAGATTGCCAGTGAGAGTCCCTACAGCAACATTTTGAAACGCCAAAAAATGGTGCTGGGGAATTTCATGACAGGGTTTTGCTCTTCCATCAGTATACCAGAGTACCGCACCCGCTCGGTGCATTTATGGGAACATGAAAAACAGTAACATACCTGCACTTCAGCAAGAGCGTGGTTCTGTAACCAGGGGGGTATGGTTGGACTGGTGATGGACCAAGTGGTCAGGGAATCCCAGACCAGAAGTCAGAGTTCAACTAGGGAAGTAAGCATGGAATGCAGATTGCCTTGGGGAACTGCTTGGTTGGTTCCCCAGCAATGGCCATCACAAACACATCTTCTCCTTTATTAAAATAAATAAATAATCATAATAAATGAAAGGAGATTGTCTGTTAGAATCAGCTACAGGACCATTGCAATCGTCACTGCTTCCCCCTGCTTCTAGGCACTATGTACCATCATGAGAAGAGGTATGGTTTCCTGGAATATATTAAATAAATAAATTAAATAAACAAACAAACAAAAACAAACAAAATAAGCAAATAGGAACATAAAGACACTACAGGCTGGTGGCAGTGTGTGCACAACCAGCTGTGAGTGTAGAGAGGTGGCTTACAGCAGCAAGGCTGTATTGAGCTAAGGTATGGGAGATCTTTGGCTGAAGTCCTACCTCAGCCACATCTGTCATGGGGTGACAGAGGGACTGGTCTTTGAAGCCTCTGAAACAGAGCAGGGGTTGTGGTTGCACCTTTCTGTACTGGGGAATATCGCTGCATCGTAGATGAGGAATGAATCATGAGGTAGGGCAGCATAATGAAGGGCCCCTTCAGGTGCTCTATGTAACAAGGACAGGGGTTGGCATGCTTGCTAGTTGGACAGTGAGGATTATAGCTGGAGAGATTAGCTTGCAGAGGCAAAAAAAAAATAATGTAATATATATATATATATATACAGTATATGTTGCAAAAACACTGTGTTAATGCTCTAGTCAGGGTTAAAGCAACAAAAGTAGGGAAATGTGGCATTAGGGTTTCCAACCCTAACACCCCACCCCCACCCTACACACTAACAGGCATCGGGGGTGCCTTGGGGTCATAAGCCCTAACACTTACCCCATTCCATAAGTAAATAAGCTGAGATGGGTGCAGTATAGGAGAATGGGGTGAGCACCAGGGCTAATGACCCCAAGACACACACCCCGACGCCTGTTGGTGTGTGCAGAGTGGCAGGTGGGGTGCTAGGGTTGGAAACCCTAATGCCATAATTCCCTGCTCTTGTCACTTTAACCCTAACTAGAGCATTAACACAGTTTTTTCCAATTTATTTCCTTACTTTTTGAGAAAGTATAATCATGTCCTTATTTGCCTATGGGAGCACAGGGCCCTCCAGGCCCTGTGTTTCCATTTGTAGGACAACAATCACCAAATTGTCAGCATAGCCATCGTATTACCACACCTCAGGTACCCAGTACAGAAAATTTTCAAATTCTCGCCAAAAAGTTATTCTGCGCAACTGCAACACCATTTTGTGCCACAGGTACAAAAACACATTTTGGGCAGGATTTAAAAAATGGCAGCTGGCAGCTATGACATGTATGAGGTGGGGTAATAAGAAGACTACGTTGAAAATCTGGGCTCAAAATATTTGACATTTCCAAAGTTACGAGCAGGCATAGCGAAATTGCAATGCAAGGTCATAACTTTGGCATTTTTTTTATATTTTGACCCTACATTTTCAACATAGTCTTCTTATGACCTCACCTCATAAACCTCATAGGTGAAAATGTTCAAATCCATGCCAAAATGCCATTCCACACCACATGTCTGAAAACACATTTTGGACATAGTGTGAAAAATGACAGCTGTACTGGTAATGAGGTGGTGGGAAAAAATGGCTATGTGGAAAATTTGGGGTCAAAATATTAACATGCATTTGTCAATGCCAAATGTTGTCTCACTGGCATTGGCATTGGTAGTGCAGGAGTTAGTGACACATAATAGGAGTGGCAGTGAAGTATTGAACTGACGCCAACACCACACCCACTCTGCAGAGACTGACAGGCGTTGGGGTGTGCCTTTGGGTCATCAGCTATAACACTCATGAAATTTTTCCTCACCCTACCCTGTAGACACTGGTAAGTGTCATGGTGTGCTTTGGGGTCCTTGGGCATTATACTTACCCCATTCCATAAGGAAATATGCTGAGGTGGGTGCAGTATAGGAGAATGGGGCGAACTTTGTGGATGAACATTCCAAGGCACACCTCGATGCCTGTCAAAGGCTGCAGGGTGGGGTTGGGGGTGGAATGGCGGGAGCATTACAGATGATGTTCCCAAGTCACACCCCTGATGCCTGTCAGTCTCTACAGGGTGGGGTGTAACAGTTGGAAACCCCAATACCGTAGGCGTAGGCGTGTTAGCATTTTCACTCCAAATTATCAACATGGGCTTTTTGTGACCCTACCTCATGTAAAGCAGCAGTATCAGTTTGTTAACTGAAAGGTGATTTTACACAGCGACTGTGCCATTTGGCACCACAGGTACATAAACACATTTTGGGCAGGATGTGAAAAATTACAACTGTATTTTTCATGAGGAGGTGTAAAAAAATGGCAACGCTGAAAATCTGGAGTGAACATATTAAAAATTGGTGAAGTCATGAGCATGCATAGAAACTGCGCAATGCAAGTCTGTAACCCAATTATTTTGGGGGTTTTTTTAAACCACATTTTCAACATAGGCATTTTGGGACCTCCCCTCATGAACAGTGGCACTGTGATTTTCTTAATCTGTCCCAAAAGTTGATCTCCCACAGTGACCATGCCATTGTACGCCACAGGTGCGAAAACACATTTTGGGCAGGATGTGAAAAATGACAGCTGTACTGTTCATAAGGAGGTGTAGAAAAATGCCAGTGTTGAAAATCTGGCATGAAAATATTGCAAATTTGCGAAGTTGCAAGGGTGCATGGAAACTGCGCAACACATGCTTGTAACACAGTCATTTTATGGACTTTCATCACCAAATTTTCAATATAGGCACTTTAGGACCTCTGTTCATGAACAGTGTCACTGTCATTTTCTCAAACTGTCCCAAAAACTGATTTCATACAGCTACTGCGCTATTCTGCACCGGATGTGCGAAAACACATTTCAGCCAGGGTATGTAAAATGACAGCTATACTGTTCACAAGGAGGTGTGGAAAAATGGCAATGTTGAAAATCTGGAGTGAAAATATTACAAATTCACGAAGTTATGAGCGTGCGTGGAAACTGCACAATGCACAGTCGTAAAACAGCCATTTTTTGGATTTTTGTCACCAAATTTGTAACATAGGCTTTTTGAGATCCTCCCTCATGAACAGTGGCACTGCCATTTCATTAATCAGTCCTGAAAATGACTCAGTGCAGTGTCCGTGAAATCACCTGTCGGGACTGAATAACTCCATGACAGTGACTGAATTCATGAGGCAGGCGTCCCAATAACCCCATGTTGAAAATGTGGTGCCAAAATTCCCAAAAATGGATGAGATATGCACCAAAGTTGAAAAATCCCTATTTATGCCATTATACAGCTGACCGTCATTTCTTCAGTTCATGGTCGGCTTTGAAGAGTGCAGACGTGTTCCATGTCCACCGAAGATTGTCGTGCCAGACTCTGGAGGTAAGTATGGGGTAAGGGGGGTGTGGGGTAAGCAGATGATGGGTGCGGGTTGAGGGAGGGAGCAGGACAGACCACGAGGGACCGTTTTCTCATTTACAGGTTTAAAAAAAAAAAAACATTATGGGACATTTTTTTTTAACAGGGACATTTGGCACGCTGGGGTGGGCTCCCAGCATACCACCTGAGTGTTTTGGGGGGTGCTATAGTCGACGGGGGATTGGGCACCCCTGTCGGCACATAACTGAAGGAGAGGACAAGAGCTGAGGGGGATTGGGCACCCCCCTTGGCACACAACAAAAGCGGTGGGTGTGGGGGGGGACATTATGCCAATGGAGAGTGGGCTCCCCTGTTGGCAAATTAAATGGGGAAGGGAGGACTGAAGCCGATGGGGATTGGGACCCCATCGGCAAAGAAAGACTGTTTGGGGAGTGGATGAAGCCGAGGGGGATTGGGCACCCCCTCAGCATACACTTTAAATGGGAGAGGGGGCATTATGCCGACGGGGAGTGAGCTTCCCCATCAGCAAATGAAGTGGGTCGGGGCATGCCGACAGGGGGATTGGGCACCCCTGAAGTCAACACTCTGTGCGGCAGCAGTCAATGCCACCATGTTTATTGAACTGCTTCACCAGGAAAGGCACGCCGCTGCATGACGAGCTTGGCTCTCACTGCAGCGGATCTTTTCTTAGTTCTGGTGGTCAGTTTATGTGTTGCTGGTGTCAGCGCCTGCTGCTGACTTATTTGGGAATGAGGGACGCACCTACTGATGCATGCCCTGCATTCTCCCACAGTGACTGCACCTCCAAATCTGCTACTACTGCAATATGCTGGCTGGCACACAAGCGCGAGCCAACATAAAAATGAGCTAGGCAGAGTTTCTGAAGAGCAACAAGTAATATTAACACAAACTGAAATACAACTGGAATATGACAAAGGCACTGCTAGGCATGGTATTAAAGTGCAAATGGCAGCAATTTGAAGGGTGAATGAAGTACTGTTAGCACTTTGTTCAGCAGGGAAGAATGGAGGAAATTAGGGGTCAGGGGGAATGAATTAGGGCAGGAACAGCGGGTATTGGGGAGGAAATTGTAGGGTGGCAAAATACAGCCCATGATCAGAGACAACTGCAGGAGTAAGTAATGAATTCTTGAAGGAGAGATTTGAATGAGTGGGAGTAATTTAACAATTAAATTCCAGCATCTTGTGTGACCATTGTATCATAAATAATTGTCTAAATCTTGTTCCTTGAGTTTAGCTCCTGCCACTCTATGTAGGTGATCAAAGAGGATCACACTAAAATTAACCACCACTAGAGATGTTGTGAAATTCAATTTCGCCAGTGAAATTGCCGTGAAATTTGCAATTTTGCCGTGTGAAATGTTTTGCAAAATTGCAGCAAAATGGCGAAATTTCACCACACTTTCACACCCTGCCCTTCTGTAGAATTTTCCTGACTTTGGTGTCTAGAGGTCACCCCCCAGCCGCTCACTGGTTCAACAAATTGCTCTCCCAACTCCCTGGTGTCTAGTGATCCCTCCTCCCCGAATGATCACCGGCTGTAATTGAATAAAGCTCCTCCCCTAATAAAACCCACACTCCCTGGTGTCTAGTGGACCCCCCACCCCCTCACTCTGACATCATGTTGTGCTAGCACCCACCCCGCACCCCCTCAGCGTCCCAATCGGGTCACTAGCCCAGCCCTCCACTCACCTCCATGGCCGGCAGCCCGACTGAGTGCTTGAATTAATGAGCGTGTGCTTGTACAAGCACGCGCTCATTCATTCAACTGCTCAATTGGGCTGCCAACCCTGGAGGATAGTGGAGGGCTGTTCCAGTGGCCCAACTGGAGCACTGGGGGGAGAGCAGGGTGGGTGCTAGTGCATCATAATGACAGGGTGGGGTTGTGGGGGTCCACTAGACACCAGGGAGTGTAGGTTTTATTTATTTATTTATTTTTTAAGAAAAGGAAATGCGGGGCCAGTGTAACTGGGGGAAAATTTATTCAGTTACAGCCAGTGATCAGCTGGGGGGGCAACTAGACACCAGGGAGTTGGGAGAATAACCTGTTGGGCCTGTGAGAGGCCGGGGAGACCTGCAGAGAAACTATAAATTTTGTCTGTGGGTGGTGAAATTTCATACACAGGTGTGAAATTTTGCCGGTTTGCGGGTGAAATTTCACTCGCTCCTTTGGTGAATTTTCACATTTTACCCTGTGAAATATGTCGTGTAATGTAGGAATGAAGCAAAATATTTCAATGGGTGAAATTTTCCAATTTCACACAGCTCTACCCAGCACCCCACGCGTTCACCATAGGAACACACAATCTGAACACGACCACCGCACATGGGATAACAAGAAGATATGTTCATGATTGCACTGTCCCAACAGACACAAGTCTTTAGAACCAGTAGTCTACAAACGCTACAGACTACAGCCTACTACATGCTGCACTGCTGTCATCAGATGTTTTGTGGACCTATACAGCTATTACATAAGCAGTTATTTTGAGCAATGGTGGCTATCTACTCAACATACTAGCCTTTTCCATATTTGGCTTTGAGTGGACATAATATTTGGAACCGGTAGCCTTCAATATGGGCCAATAAATCATCCTGCTGTTTTGGGTGGACCAAGAGGTACCCTGTACATTGTATAATGTGATTTTATTCTCATCCCTATTGGTATTTGGTGGCCAAACCAGTGCAAACTAGTTCACCAATAAGAGAACTTTGGTCAATTTTACCTGGTTTGACAGTCCATATTTGCAAGCTCAAACTTAGGCAGGTTGACAGAGTCCTAGTATTTCTCTTTTTTGGGGTATTGTGTTTATTGCTCCACTTGTATGTGTTATGCCCCATCCAGAAGTCCCCTCCAGCCTCATCACCTGGATGTCATGCGCTTACCTCAACCTCCCAAGACTGTCCAAAGCAGGGCCCTAGCTGCTGTGATGGAATCTGATTCTTTAGGAAGGTCACCAGATAGCTGGTACAAGGTGGTCAACCATACTGACTTATGCTTGCTTCATTTTTCCCCTGCTTTGTTTCCTACTGCAGAGATGCCCCCAGATATGCAGACCTGGGTAATGCAACTTAAGTCCGATGCTCACAAGCATGCAGAATACATCATCTGTCAGCATCTGCCCACCCACAGTATCACTTGTAATGCACTGCCAGCAGTGGTCACCCATGTGGCAGTAACACACCAGAGCAGGCTGCCCTCACTCCCCGAGGGAAGATAGTGTCCTCTGGGATGCTCGATACTCCACCCCAAACCATTCCCTGATGATTCAGACTCACTTCTGAATCTGGGTCTCAGGTGTAGCATGACTGCTGTATCTGATTAATATTTCCAGTAAAATATACATTCATGTAATAAGCAGAAGTAGTAGGCCTCAAAGTGTCTGTAGTTTAAAAAAAGCATCTTATGATTGCTGACATTCTGGAGATATTGCTGATGTAGCCAGCTGTTTTATTCCGATTCCTTTTTTATTCTTAAAAATTAAAATCAGACTGCCCGCCATGCTGGTGTTATCACACTAAAATGTGTTTGTTTATGGTCCTTGATCAACTTTCACTGCATCTTTCCTGGACTTCGGAACACCCCAACCCATTATGCAGTGAGGGGAGATGAGACTATTGCATCAAAATTAGTGGCACTGCTTTGGGCCATTCCTAATGTTCAGGAAGCGTGCAATAGGATTAGATCAACGATTTAAAACAAAACAAGGTTGACTGTAATTACGATATTAACACACATTCTATTTTACTAAGAAAGGAAGCAGATACAGCCAGCAATATTAATGAATTTCATAGAAGGTAAGCAATCATAAAATGTTGGTTTTCAACTAGAAATGTTACAAAAATGGTTGACACTGTCTCTTTAAGTGTGATATTTGTATTTGTGAAAAGTGCAGCATTTGTGTGTACTTCTCTCGAATAGTATTTGCATTATATAGCTCTACTGAGAATAAATTCACTTACCTAGAGACAGGACCACAATCCTAATCAGCAAATGGATTCCCATCTTCTGATCTCTCAAAGGGTGTATTTGAGCAGCTATTTCTTCCAAAGGCTGCCACGTGAGTAAAAATGCAGTCCCTGACCCCTTGTCTTGGCTGATGAGTACTTTAAGATATACAGCCAGCACTGACTGAACTGTAGAAGTGAAGGAAGTTCTTACATACAGCTGGAGCTGGATGAGAGATCTGCATATGTGTCTTGAGGACCAGGAACTGAAATTTTACGTGTGCGCGTGTGTGTGTGTGTGTGTGTATGATCTGCTGAAGCTTGCCCCCCGGTGCAGGGCCACCAAGTAGGCATGTTTAGGATGAAGACTGATGTCAAGGTTTCTGGCAGGCCAGCCACTGCTGGTGTTTTTCCCTGGCTTACCCCCCAAGGTGGGGCCATGGGGTTGGGCCATGCCTGATGGAAGACTGAACATGGTCGGTAGCTGAGGATCATGGCAGGTGCAGCGGGACCAGGAAGCGGGGCATCATCAGTGGTGCTGGCAGTTTTTGGTATGGTTGTCCCTTGGGAAGTATGGCATGCAATGACATAGGGAACCAAAATGCTACTGTCTGGCACACCTCCCCAAAAACACATCAGTCACTGCTTCCCCTGCCCCCCTCAATCCATTTCCTCCCAGCTGGCCCTCAGATTCCTGAGGTCCGTTCCCAAACCTGGGCATCAGGATTGCAGGTGAAGCCCTACTGCTGCATCGGCAGGGCAGCCCAAAGTGCCTCTAGTTTTAAAAAAAACATTTTATGATTGATCACATTCTGTAGACATTGCTGATATAGCTTGCTGTTGGATTCTGATTCCTTGCTTCTTCTTAAAAATGAAAATTAGACTGCCTGCCATACTGGTGTTACAACACAAAAATGTGTTTGTTTTACAGTCCTTGATAACTCTCATTGCATCCTTCCTGGACTTTGGAACATCCCAAACTCAGTCTAGCCACTTTTTATGCAGTGTGGGGGGAGACTATCCCATAACAATTGGCAGCACTATTTTGGGGCATTGCTAATGTTTATGCAGTATGCAATAGGATTAGATCAAGGATTTAAAACAAAACAATGTGACTATAATTGTGTCATTAACATGCATTTCAGTTCTACTAAGAAAGGAAGCAGAAGCAACTGGCAACATTAATGAATTTCATAGAAGGTAAGCAATCATAAAATGTGGATTTTCAGCTAGAAATAAAATGATACAAAAATGGTTGGCAGTGTCTCTTTAAGTGTGATATTTGGATTTGTGAAATGTGCAGCATTTGTATGCATTTCTCCTGAATAGTAGTGTAGAACACCTTATATTTGCTGACATTTTATTTTTGCTATATTCACTATTTGAGACATTAGCGCTAAAATAAAGCGCTAATTAACAAAGGCTGGAAAGTGAAATAAAGGAAATGCGAAATCAGTTTTGGGACCACGGATAGTGAAATATAAGCAGTGCACAAGTAAGGTGTTCTACAGTGTTTGCATTGTATAGCCCTACCGAGAATAAATTCACTCACCCAGAAACAGGACCAAAATCCTAATCAGCAAATGGAGCCCCATCTTCTGATCTCTCAAAGGTTGTGTTCAAGTAGCTGTTTCTTAAGAAGGCTGTCTCCTGAATAAAAGTGTAGCCCCCGACCCCGTATCTTGGCTTATGAGAACCTTAAGTTACAGAGCCAGCACTGATTGAACTGTAGAAGTGAAGGAAGTTCTTAAATAGCACTGGAGCTGGAAGAGAGAACTGCTTTTGTGTCACGAGGACCAGGAACTGAAATTATGTGTGTGTGCGTGTGTGTGTATGTGTATGTGTATATATGTGTGTGTGTGCATGCGTGCATGTGTGTGCGCATGTGGGGAGGAGTCTAGAATATGTACCAACCTGCTTGCTGATTCTCTTTAACTAATGACGCTCTGTTTGAAAGAGGTGTTCTGCTGACATTAAAAATAACCCCAGCCCCCAAAATAAAAAAATAAGTAAACAAATAAATAAATTAATAAATAACTGGCATCCCAGAACTCCACAGTACAACATTCTAAAAAAAACAAAAAACTTGATTTCAAGTCATGCCATTCTACATTGCTGCAGGTATTTGCTTAAACTAGCAGTTTTCTCACTTACAAGTTCTTCTACAGCTTGGGCTTATTCAGAGTTTGAAGACTAGGGATATGCAGAGTGCTGAAGCCTTGCTTTGTCAAAAACTACATGATGTTTGCACACTTTGCATAGTTTTCATGAAGTGAAGCTGGCATATTGCATGAGAAGAACTGAGAGAACTGCCCCTTTTTTGTGAAGTGGCACTTCATGTAGGTTAAAAGGAAGTGGTTATGGAGACAAGCCCATCAGCACAGCCATAACACTACCGCTCATGACAGTGACCCAGGTTCAAGATTGTAACCAGACGTTGGGGTTGACTGGGGGGAGGGAAGATTAAGCATCTTTGAGGGCACCATCCTTCCACAGGGAGAAAGGGTCCTGTCTGCTGCTACCACACTGCCCCCAGGATGCAATGAACAGTAGGGAGCAGCAGGACCTAGGGGTGGGAGAAATTGGTTCCATCCTCAGAACACACCCGTCCAAGTGCGCCCATCAATTAGACGCCAGGATTTAAATTTGTCAACAGCTTTTTATGTAGGGGGCTGTGCCCTCAAGCCCCCAAACTAAATATTCTAACTCTGGGTGGCAGACCTTTGGGAAGGGGCAATGAATTTGGCTGTTTGGAGCCCTGATGATGGATGCACTTGGATGGGTGCACATATGGCTGGCAGTGGAAGGAGCTGCACTGGCAGCAGATTATGGCATACCTGCATGCGTATCCTTGAAGCCTTTGTATTTCTGGATCCCGTGGGAGTGACAGAAACTAGGAAAAGGTTTGGGCCCTGTGCCCAGCAACAAAAGACTCCCTGTGCTACTGCTTCCCACTTGCCTCACCGGAGGCTACCCCCTTATGAAACCAAAAAGCTCTTAGATATATTCCTCCACCTGTTCTTGTCTGGTGGGGGGGGTAGAAGCCATGTCTCTGAGGAGGATGACACCTCAGGAGCAAAGGTAAGGACAGGATCAGTAATTGGCAATTGGGAACTGGAGGGAGTTTGGAGGCAGAGCCAATGGGGGCAGAAATACAAATAAAAAAAGTGGTTATTGCTGCAACCCAGCATTGTAGTACCTACCCCACCCTCCTCTGCTCAGCAAAAAAAAAAAATAAGTAACCCCCTTAACCTGTCCATGTGGCACCCCATCAGACCCTTCTCCCCTCAGCAAAAATAAAGTAACCCATTAAAGTGGCTTGCCTGAAACAGTAAATAAATTGAGCTGCACTTTAATACTTTATAAGGAAATGACCAGACACATTTGTTTCATTAAAGTCAATCCCAAAGTAAATTACTGTGACATAGAACACTGCCAAAGTGACTCAGTTTTAAAAAAAGCATTTGTCAATGCCGAATGTTGTCTCGCTGGTATTGGCATTGGTAGTGCAGGAGTTAGAGATGCATAATAGGAATGGCAGTGAAGTATTGAACTGATGCCAACCTCACCCCTACCCTGAAGAGACACATTTTCAACATAGGAATTTTGGGACCTCCCCTCATGAACAGTGGCACTGTGATTTTGTTAATCTATCCCAAAAGTTGATTTCCCACAGCGACCATGTCATTGTGCATCACAGGTGCAAAAACATATTTTGAGCAGGATGTGAAAAATGACAGCTGTACTGTTCATAAGGAGGTGTGGAAAAATGCCAGTGTTGAAAATCTGGCATGAAAATATTGCAAATTAGTGAAGTTACAAGGGTGCATGGAAACTGCACAATGCACGCTTGTAACAGTCATTTTATGGACTTCCGTCACCAAATTTTCTACATACACATTTTAGGATCTTTGCTCATGAACAGTGTCGCCATCATTTTCTCAAACTGTCCCGAAAACTGATTTCACACAGTGACCACGCTATTCAGCACTGGAGGTGCAAAACCACATTTCGGCCAGCATATGAAAAATGACAGCTGTACTGTTCATAAGAAGGTGTGGTAAAATTCTAATTTTGAAAATCTGGAGTGAAAATATTATAAATTCATGAAGTTACAAGCGTGTGAGGAAACTGCACAACGCTCACTTGTAAAACAGCCATTTTTGGGATTTTTTCACCAAATTTGCAACATAGGCTTTTTGAGAGCTCCCCTCATGAACAGTGACACTGTTGTTTCATTAATTAGTCCTGAATGGTGATTCTGTGCAGTGACTGCAAAATCCCCTTTCAGGACCTAATAACGCCATGACAGTGACTGAATTCATGAGGAGGGTTCCCAATAACCCCATGTTGAAAATGTGGTGCCAAAATTCACCAACATGGCCGAGATATGCACCAAAGCTAAAAAAAAACTATTTATGCCATTATACAGCTTACCAGCATTTCTTCAGTTCGCGGTCAGCTTTGAAGAGTGCAAACGTGTTCCCGGTCCACTGAAGATCGTCGCACCAGACTCTGGAGGTAAATATGGGGTATGGGGGGTGTGGGGAGGCAGGGTACGCAGAGGGTGGGTGCGGATTGGGGGTGGGGGCAGGAAAGACCACAAGGGACCGTTTTCTTTTTTTACAGGTTAAAAAAAAAAGACAATCAGTGTTGGTTTTCTTTTTTTGTAGGTGTTTGTTTGGTACACTGGGGTGGGCTCCCAGTGTACCACCTGCATAACGGGGAGGGGGACTGCAGCCAATGGGGATTGGGCCCCACGTCAGCACAGAAATGGGTGGGGGGCATGCATGATGCCGAGGGGGATTGGGCACCCCCTCAGCACACAGCACACATCGGGGGCTGGGGACATTATGCTGACAGGAAGTGGGCTCCCCCATCAGCAAACTAAACAAAGCAGGGGGGACTGAAGCCGACAGGGATTAGGCCCCACATCAGCAAGGAAAGACTGTTGGGGGGTGCATGATGCCAAGGGGGATTGGTCACCCCCTCGGCACACACGTAGAATGGGAGGGGGGCATCATGCCAACAGGGAGTGGGGTCCCCCATCAGCAAATGAAGTGGCTGCGGCAGTCAGTGCCACCATGTTTATGTTAGGGAAGTGCTTCACCGGTAAGGGCACATTGGGAGGTGCCGCTGCGTGACGAACTCTGCTCTCATTGCAGCGGACCTTTCCTTAGATGTGCTTGCAACATTACGTGTTGCTGGTGTGGTGCCTGCATGTTGCCTTACTGGGGAATGAGGGATGCACCTACTGATGCATGCCCTGCATTCGTCCACAGTGATCACACCTCCAAATCTGCTACTACTGCAATATGTTGGCTGACACGCAAGTGCGAGCCAACATAAAAATTACCAAAGTTATGGGTGGTCATAGAAAAATTTCAATGAACACTCATAACTCGTCCATTTTTAGGAATTTGTTCACCAAATTTTCAACATGGTCTTTTTGAGACCTCACCTCATGAACACCTGTGGTGAAATTTCATTATTCAGTCCTGAAAGGTGATTTCATGTAGCGGCTGCAAAATCACCTTCTGGGCCTGATTAACAAAATGACAGTGCCAGTGTTCCTGAGGTGGGGTCCCAAAAAATGCCATGTTGAAAATTTGGTGAAAAAATTCCTAAAAATGGCAAAGTTATGAACATGAGTTCAAAATGCCATTGAAATATATTATTCGGCACTTACCTTGATTCCTCAGTTCATGGTTTGGCTTTGAAGAGTGCAGACATGTCTCGGCCAACAGAAGATGACACCGTATGACCTCCGGTTGTAAGAACAGGGTAAGCGGGAGTGTGGGGTTGTTGGTGCTCAGTGCAAGGGTTGGGATGGGGGATTGAGACAGCAGGGATGATGAGGGACAACTTTCTTTTTTTCAGGTGTAAAAAAAAAGACGGAGGACTGTTTTCTTTTTTACAGGCTTATAGTACATAAATATTTCAGGACACTAGGGTGGGCTCCCAAGTGTCCCACACTGCTTGGGTGGTGGGTGGCTAGCAATATAAGAATAAGAGGGATGGTGACTGGAAAGTGAGAGATGCCACTAGACACCAGAGTGTGTAATTAAAATTAGGGATTGGTGATCAGAAGATGGTGGGTGCCACTAGACACCCAGGAATAACTTTTCTTTTATGCAGACAGCGATCGGCGGGTGGGGAGTGCCACTAGACACCAGAGACAATGGCGGCTCACTGCTAGCACTGCAACTGGCAACACGTCTTCAGCTGCAGAAGTCAAGAAATTCCTGGTGTACTATTACAGAGAATGCTGGGTAAGTGCTCCTTTCACTAAGCTGGGCACCCAGAATGTTGGATGCCAAGAAAAGGTGTTTGTTAGCATCATTTAAAAAAATAAACATCAGACTCTAGCTAAACAGGTCCCATTTAGCTAGGTTCTGATGTTTGTTTATTACAATCCCAGCATTTTTATTTATTTTCCACACTTATCAGTTTGTGCAAATAATCAACAGGATGGCGGTTGGCACAGCAGAAAAAACAATGTTTGGTACTGTGCCAAACAAGCAGCGTGAAAGCAAAACGCACATTTGCAACATCAAAATTTTGCTTTCACCACAAAATATTATCTCAAAATGCTTGCTGCATATGCACAAGTCAAAAAGCACTAACATTTAAAGCCTTATAAATATGGAACTATTTGATATTTTTTCACCAAACCTGTCAAAGGCACTACCTTGGGACATGACACATGTCCCCTGTAGAGCTGGGAGAACTTGGTGAAGTTCTGACCCTTATTAAATAAGAACCAGAACATGGTGAAGTTCTGATTTGTTCTGATTAGTTCTGATGTATTGGCAAATATTTGAAAAAATGCAAAAAAATGCATAAAAGTGGCCAAAGTCGGTCACATTTGACACAGAGGTACAAAGGAAATAATTTAATGGATTAGTTGTATAAGAATTAATGTAAAACTGCTAAATAAAAAAGCAATCACTTACTACTAGCCCCTTCATGGCTGGCCTGTAGTGGTGGCATATCCTGCACGGGCCCATGACATGGGTGTGCTGGGAGAGACAGAGAGAAAGACAGACAGATGCAAATACCTATATCATTAGTATTCCAACTTGTTAAAAAACTAAGATCCCTCTAACTAACATGATGTCTTTCTGATGACTCCCACCCACACCCCCAGGTCAAGGACAAATTTACTGTCGTGACTCATGACTGTACACACCACACCAACAGCACAGCAGTCCATCACCACTTCCTTCCAAGATTACCTGACTAACTCCTACAGTACAGTTACTATTAAGTGACCAAATTCAGCAACTGTTAAGTGTGCCTCAGAATTTTTATTGGAGAGGCAGACATACCTAGTGCATAGCCACAAGTAGCACAGTCCCACACTGGGGTTGATTAATGCTTATATGTAATATAATGCAATATACTATAAAACTAATGATAAGGAGGAATAATGGGGAATGGGTTATGATGACACTTGTGTGTAGTTGTACTTTACTTGTGTTGTAGTGTAAACAGCCTGCTATGTGTCACAGAGTCAGATTGTATTCCTTGGGCCACCCACAGCTAGCAGCACAGGTGCCTCAACTTGTATGTTGTTTGTCCACATAATATTTTTCCGAATACATGAAATCATGAATAAACATTAACAAGTGATCATGACTGGATGGCACAAGTCAAATAATTATTTTGCCAGCCTGATGCCTTTGCCCTGTACACACAGCCACACCTGAAGCCAGGAAAAAATGTATTTGGGTTTTCTGGGACTGTTACATCTTCCCATGCTCTCTCTCTCTCTCTCTCTCTGGATGGCACAAGTCAAAGATTTATTTTGCCGGCCTGCTGCCCTTGCCCTGTACACACAACCACACTGAAGCAGGAAAAAAAAATTATTTGGGATTATCTGTAACTCTGAAATTTCTCTTGGGACCCCAGTAGTCTCTCCCTCTCTCTTCTGGCTCAGGAATGGCACAAGTCAAAAATGTTGCCAGCCTGCTATTGCTCATGTAAGATAGTTGTATACAACATAAGCCAGACAGGCAAAATAATAATGTTAAACTGCTGTCTGTTGTCCCTGTCATGGCTGATAACGAGCAATAGATGGGTGCATGATCTGTGCTTCCAAGGCTAGTAGCCCCCAACCCAAGTGATATGTGACTGCATGTTGTATAGTTTCTACTGTGGTATGATAGCTCACCCCTTCCCCCTCAGCTAAGATGCTTGTACACTAGCACACTTATGCACAGCCTGTTGCTCAATGGTTTCATATAAATAAAAAATAGTGTGTTTTTCTCTATTTTTTGACAAATGAAGGTGGCTCTTAAAAGAGCCTTTGATGTACAGTTGTTGGTACAGACACTCTTTTCTTCAGATCACAGCATGAACAGCATCTCAGAGGTCTCCCAAAAAGAGACAACTGCCTGTGTCTGACAAGTGGACACCATCTTTTAGATACAGCCAATCTTTAAAATATTTAATTTCTGGATGCCTGGCTGTCCACATTCCCAGATCACATAGAAATGCAGAGATGTGTATGTTCATTTTTTTCCTGCTCTGTCGAGTAGATACATATGCTGATCTGCTCGCCAGACCATCCACTCAGTAATATCTGAATATATGATTTTACAGGCAGGTAACATCTCTCTTAGTGAAGCAAGGTCCAATTTAGCTTTGCTAACTAAATCAACCCACAGTTTGTCACCTATATCATTTCCTCCAAGATGAATCAGCAGTATGGCTGGCACAGTGTGGCTGCTCAAGAGGTGTTGCATAGTAGGTATGAGCTGCTCCCACCTCATGCCTCCCTTGCCAAACCAATAAACCATAGAGTTAGGTAGGTTTAAGTCACTGCCAAAGTGACTTCTGCTGGCATATTGACCACCACGATGAATTAAACTGCTGCCTACTATCCATGCTGTGGTTCTGTACCTCTCTGACATTATTGTATTTTCTAGTAAAATAAATATTTCAGAGATGTCATGAAAGACAGTGTGAGTGTACTGATGGCTAGTTGCATCTGAGCAACTGTTTCTCTTTTTCCCTCTAATTTTTTTTGTCTTCTGCCTCAACCATACAGCAACAGTGCAAACTGAATATTTATTGGCTGCTGTATAGAGCATACTACCAATAGAAAATATGCATTGTGTTTTTATTCTCTATTTTTTTTTTTTTTTTTGCTATTGGCTGTGGAGTAGACTAGACATTTTTTTTTGTTTTGGTGGGAATTATTGTGTCAGTGATTGGCTGGTTTGGAAAAAAACATGACTAGATAGATTCTGATTTGCTGAGAGACAGCTTCTTAGCCACATGTTTTCACTCTATCAGTCCCTTTTGGACTGACATGTGTGCTGGTGAGTATAATTAGAAGAACTGACTTACTATGTTAAAAATAAATCAACAGAGCATCTTTAGAGTTAAGCCTCTTGAGCTGTAATGACATTTAGAGTTGTGCTGTTAAGATTTATGTTACTACTAGGCTAAGATGTAATTAAAAAACATATTTTTCTAGCAACTCAAGATGGTGGACTTACTTGCTGTTGTCTGCTCCAGCTCAGTTTATGGAGTATGGTGGGATTTCCTGCTTCTTCTTTGTTTTTACTGCTGGTTGATTGGTGAAGCAAGCTGTCTTCTGTGATTTGTATTATCATTAAAAAGTCATATCTTAGTGCAGCAATATGATTTGTTGCTGGTGACTGTCAACTATGTGTTCATTGCTGTGATAGGTCAGATTGCTTATGTGGGTGCTTTTTCAATTGAGAAAATGTGGCTGCAGTTAGTGGTGCAAGTGTGGTAATTACTGTAATTAACAATATAATAGACATCAATACACTGAATTAGTGTGATTATGTGAGCATGTTACAGTACTGAGACTGTAGTTGTTAATTTTTTCACGATTTGCTGACTGCTAGCATTTCTAGAGCCAATTTTTAAGTACTTCCTGATTGCTATGCGTCATGGGAAAAAGGTGAAAGGGCAGAAAGCTTGATCACAGTGAAAATGTGTGTGACATTATTTTAAATGATTGCAAAAATATACCATTGATGTCAATGTAAAGCTCGAAACTGTCGTGCCAATCTTCATACTCTCACGCATGTTTCGCGGTTACATTTATGGTTGTCGCAGGAATTGGCAGGACAATAGGGCTGTGTTTCCTTTTGAAAGATACATTTATTTGAAAACATTTTTTTGTATAGTGTTGCAAGATTAAAAAGTAATTCATGATCATAGACTGATGACAGAAGCGGTTGAGACAGGATGATAGTGCTCTTAAATGTTGTCATGTGTAGTCATGAGTTGATGTGTAAGGGTTTAACAGTAAACATATATGTAATTTCTATTAATTTTTTAAGTGTCTTACAGTTAGCTTGGGTGCTGTTATGTAGCTTTAGGTGTATGGAGAAGAAAAGTATGAAAGTGGACGTGTATGATGTTTTGCCATGTCTTTATGTGTATGTTCTCCTACGACAAGTACAGATGGAACATAGCAGGATATTAACTTATTGCTGTGTGATAGATTTGTGACTGGTGTCTCTATTGCTATGCTGCATGTTACTTTGCCACAGGTGTTAGTCCTCTTTGGCAGTCCGGGGGGGTGATAGTGGTGTGCATGGGTTATGTATATGTAGAGTAGTGATGAATTATTGTGGAATATGATACTGAAAATTAATATTTCTTCAAATAGATTTACAGATGTTGGCAAAAATGGAGGCCGATATCACAGTTTCACTTTTACAATGAATCTGTAGAGTCGTTAGGAGGACAGAAAATGTCATTTTCTGCAATGATTCCGAAGTATTTTATACAGCCACGGTATTGCTATCCTAATAACAGTGACAATATCATAAAACTAAGAATCAGTGCTGCGAAACTATTTCTAGGTGTGACGATTGTATTGTGCTTTTTTGCGGAAATTTGTAGCAGAATATACACTGAAAGAGAAATGGATTTCTGAATGTGATTTTTATGCTGTGATGTAATACTGAAGCGCTGACAGGGAACAACTCTATAATATTTGTATTGATTTTTTGTTATGTTGATACCTAACATTGTTTTGTATCTTTCTTTTATAGGTGTGTGATATACTATCTTAACATTGACTAAAAAGTGTGAATCTTCCCTTTTGAAAATGCCGAATAAGTATAGAAAACAACATGCAGCTAGAAAAAATATGTATGATGCCCATGTAAGATCAATGAAGAGTAGTACTGGAGGGAAGCATATAATAAAAAATGTTAAACAGACTGCTAAGTGTTGTAGCAGAAAACAGCTGTGTGTGAATAGTAGTGATGGTCAGTGTACTATGTTGACTGATGCAACTGCACCATGCTCTACCACTACTTGTGGTACTGCAAAGGGCTATTCAAGTGGACAGAGGCATGCTCAGAATACATGTATTCAGAGTTGCAAACCGAAAGGAAAGTCTTCTAATTGTGCCTATCTCAGCAGGTTGTCTTTCTTCCGAAAGCTTGCTTCAAAAGCTTCAAAAGCTAGAGTTGAATGGATGATTTCAAATATTGTGAGACATCAAGGCAAAACACTCAAGAGCAAATTGCGGTTGATGAAATTATGACTTAGAGTTCGTAGATTTGTTAACATGGCACTTGCTGTTCTTTCATGTTTGTGGAAGAAAATGATGAACGAAATTGAATACTTTACTGTCAGTGCACAGTCTATATATGACAGACTAGTGCATGTTGTGTGTCTCAACAGAGAAAACTTTTGTGATGTGTTTAAAGGCACATGGTTACTCAAAGAGCACTCAGAGGCTTTCCTTTGGGAAGAATCTTATAAACTTGTCTCAAAGGACCTTGTCCTTTTGGTAGATGAGAGTGCAAAGGTTTGCAATGTGCTAGATGTGTCACGTTCAGGAGAGAAAACTCTGTCAGATGATGATCAATCAGAAATTGGTACTGTTAAGGGATCTTGTGCATCATGGACATGTGATGAGACCTGTAATCTGCATCAGTCATCATTTGATGCTATTGCAAATTTTGTAGACAAATCTGTGAGAAGTACAAAGAAACAGAGATGTGATTTATTACATAAAATTGATCTCTGTGAAGTTCACAAGCATAAGGGATTGCTTGGGCACTCGTTAGCTTGCACAGATAGTGGTGTTTGCAACAGTGTCTTTCATCACATGTGGATGACTGCTGTGCACAATCCTTCAATGCTTAGTTTTGTGTGTAAAATACATCAGGTCAGAAAAGCTGTTTCAGTGTACAAGCAGCTTAATAAATCATTGACAGCAGGACATACAGAGTCTGCAAAATTTGTGATTCAAGATGTTCAGCGTACTGGTAGACATCCTGACACAATCTGTGAGAATGCTTCAGTCACAACATCTTACAGTAGTACTGTGTCAGAATCTGACACCCTGAAAAGATCTGGTAAGGAACTAGCTAAGTTTGAGATCATAAAGAGAGACATGTTTGACTCCATTTGTGAGTCATGTAACAGATTATTTTACACATCACAGTGTGTCACAGTTGATCTTCAAAATATTCCATCTGTCAATGATATGTGGGCACGATTAGTGGCTTACTTACTGGTGAAGAGTGACTTTGATTTGGATCCAGTAGTGACTATGTGTCAGCAGTGTCTGTCAAAGGTTAAAAGTAATTCTCTGCCAGCTAGATCTGTGTTAAACAATATGGTGGCAGATGAAACACCAAGTGAGATTGCTTCATTGAATATGTTTGAACGGATATTGATACAGACCATGAAACCATTTCAGACAATTCTGCGACTCAATACCAAGACTCTCAAGGTGCCCCAGAAAGAACTTGTGAAGTCTCTGAAGGGAGCAGTTATGTATTTACCTCTTCCTCTGAAAGAGAATGTACAGACAGTCTCTAATGATAACAGTATGATGATACTGGTCAATGGTGTACCTACTAAGTCCAAAGTTATTTGGCAAGATGTTGTAAATGTTCAGACAGTGAAAAGTGCTCTGGAATATCTCAAGAGCAATAACCCTTTCTATGATGACCTTGAAATTGCTGAACTGTCAGATTTGCGTGGTCAGTTTGGACTGGTAGACACTGCCAAGCCAATGATTGAGAAGGTTGATGTTTTAACCGATAAGCATGTGTAGGAACAATACACAATTCACCCACTCCATGGCAGAGATCTGGTTGGTGATAACATTGATTTGTACCAGATGCAGCAGGTTGAAGGTAACCCTGTCAGCATATGGGAGGAACAACTTGAGGCTCGTTGTTTTCAAGACTTGTTTCCAAAATGAACAGGTGGTCGTCTGGATCAACATGAAGTTCATGTTCTTGGTGCTGAATACCGTGCATCAAGGATTTTGAACAAAGATGGCAAGTTTCATAGGAACATACAGTATTTGTTTCACTTGCTGTGGCAGAGTGAACTTAGTGTCCTGTCAGCATTTATTGCTCATACGCTTCGGTTGGCTGACCAGTTAGAGGGTATGACTGCAGCTCAATTTCTGCAACCATTGGCAAAAAAGGACGAAGCACTGCAGGTACATTTGACATCTTTTTTGTCAAATATGCATGGCACAAAAGAATACTGGTATCATAGACACTCAGAGGTGATGACCATGCTGCGTGAGTATGTTGCAGTGACTTGGTTTGTTACTTTGAGTTGTGCAGAGTACACTTGGGATGAGTTGCTTGATCTGCTGAGATGGTCAACTCTGATGTAGATGGCATATCATCTATGACACTTGGTGAGATGTGCTCATTTGACCTAGTTTCAGTGTCATGTCACTTTCAACATCACTTCCATGAGATCCTGACATTTATTTTGTCTAAGGTAATCCTCCCCTTGGCTTAGTTTAGCATTACTTTTGGAGGATTGAGTATCAAGGATGAGGTGCACCTTACATCCACATGTTATTGTGGATAAAAGATGCACCTCATATTGGTGATGAGGATTCATCTGAAGTGCTGAAATTCATCACACAGTATGTTACTTTGTCAGATACCTGACAAGTATGATAGTCCAACACTGTGGAAGCTGGTGCAAAAATTTTAGTGACATCTTTGTGGGAAATTCTGTTGCCAACCAGTGAAGAGCCAAAATCAGTGGTATACCAGGTGCCAGTTTGGTTTTCCAAGACATGTCTGCCAGCAAGGTTGCATGAATGACTTGTTTTCTGCTATGTGACATCATCTCAAGGCTAAGTCCACAAAGAGGGTCTATGAGTTGCTCCGGCAGGAAAATGAGGTTTTCATTAATGATTACAATCCTACTCTTCTGCTAATGTGACAAGCTAACATTGATGTTTAGTTTGTTGCTGACAACTCACTGTCTCTTGTGCGGTATGTGACATCATACATCACTAAACATGAGCAGACAAGCTTGGTTGAGCTCTGGGAAGACATTGCAGCATCCAATCAATCATTGAGTTCACAACTTTGGTCATTGGGATTGAAGACACTATCACACAGAGAGTGTGGAGTATATGAGGCCAGTGATCGCTTGATTGGGACACACTTGTATGGCAAGTCTGATGCTGTACAGTTTCTCAATGTTAACTACAAGGAGAAACAAAAGCGTGTCTTGAAATCTCACTATAAAATTGAAGAATTGGCCATGCACCGTCCTTGGTCAAAGAATATTCTAAAGAATAATCTTATTGACACATACTACCCAAAACGGTCAGATGCAATGGATGACATGTGGCTGTACCATGTGGCTGAGTGATATGACTACAAGACTGATGTATCACCAGATGAGACTTGAGGGATCTACAAAGTCAGAAGTTCAGACGACTGTCTTGTGAAAAGGAATAAGCCACTGCTTATTGACCACTGCAAACTGAGTCTGTCAATGACAGACAGCAAAGAACATTACTACTTTGCTTCGCTGTTTCTATTCAAGCCATGGAGGGATGAGCATGCACTAAGAGGAGACTGTGACACTTATGAAGAACAGTTCTACCTCACATATGAAACCTTCAAGAGTCAGCAGTCTGAGAAGTACATTAGCAGACTGGAGTTAGAGAAAGATCAGATGGAGCAAGCTAAGATGAAGCTTGAGGAAGATACTCCAGGGAATTCTCAGGAATATTTGGATCCTGAGGGAGAGGGAACTCTATGTGTTCCACTACCATTGAATGACCCTGTGATTCTCATGAGTGAGGTTGAAAGTGCAGTGCAGCACTCTTCTCATGTTGCATATGATCCAAGTGCACTGATCAATGAGCTCAACACGGAGCAATATGCAGCATATGATGCTATTCGTGAATCTGTTACACATAGTATCTGCCATGAGAAGAAGCAATGCACATGTCCAAATAATGAGCCTCTGTTACTGTGTGTCAGTGGTTCTGCTGGGACAGGAAAGAGTTTCATTATTGAAACTATTACAGCAGAGATAAGGAGGCAAACTGGAGAAGTGATGTCTGTAGCTGATACTGCTCCAACTGGATTGGCAGCATAAAACATTGGTGGTGTTACTTTGCACAGGCTGTTCATGCTACCTGTGGAACATGGTAAGACAGGAGAGTATAGGAAATTCTCCCATGATGTGGCATCTCAGCTGCGGCCAATGTCTGTGAAGATGAAGGTACTCATTATTGATGAGATTAGTATGGTATCGAATGTCATGCTGGCATGTATTCATCTTCAGCTTCAAGAGATACTTGGCACTGATGATCAGCAGCCATTTGGTGGTAAGAGTGTTGTTGTTTTTGGTGATCTCCTACAGCTTGCACCTGTGAATGGACAGCATGCGTTCAGAGCCTTGACTGTCAAGGAAGCAAAATAAATGATTGGGTGCATTGAAGGAATCAGTCTTTGGCAGCTGTTTACTTACATAGAGCTGTATATTAATATGCAGCAGAGTCATGATCTGGGCTACAAGCTACTTTTGGATCAAGCTCGAATTGGGTCATTGTCAGAGAAAAACATTGCACTGTTGAAAACATGTTGCATCAGTAGTGAGTGCAGTTCTCTGACAGTAGCATGTGATCTTTTCATCTCTGTTTACTCAGACTCTGTTGGAATTGTGTGTCTCATGCCTCGACTGAAGCAATGTGCTGAGTTCAACAGCATCATGTTGCAGAGGTAGGGCAAAGAGATCATTACTTTACGTGCTATTGATACTGTTGATTGTGTAGTTTTGAGCCAGAACTTGATAGCAAGGATAACAGAGCGTTGGTCTGAGTTGAAGTCAGATGTCTCATCATGCACAGTAGGGTTAGAAGCAGTTCTAACTGTGTGTATGAATGCACGTATCATGCTACGTCAAAACCTTGATGTGGAGCATGGCATGGTAAATGGTGCAATGGTACATTTTGTTGACTATGAATTCAGTGTTCAGAGACCACTGATTGAAGCACTTGTGCTGAAGCTTGACAAGATTGAAGAGCTTTTGCCTATTTCTAGGGCTACTGTCAAGTTTCAACTTGTGAAGAACATATACAAGACAAGGAAACGGTTTCCTGTCTGTGTTGCATATGCAGTGTCAATCCACAACTCTTGAGTGCTTAGTTTGGACTCAGCAATGGTTGACATAGGCAGAGGGATCTTGAAAGATGGAATGACCTTTGTTGCACTTTCACATGTTCCCACTTTACCTGGCTTGCACATTATCAGTATCGCACCACAGAAGGTTCATGCTGACAAACAATGTGTTGCTGAGTACAATAGATTACATACTCTTTACCAGCCACAGTTGCCTCTGATTCCAATGCCAAGACATATGTCATGCAGTGATGCTATAGTGAAAAGTTCTGGTGATAAGAAGAGGTACCAAGCAGATAGACCTACTGTAAACATTGCTAGGACAAAGACTGATTCTAAATCTCAACAACAGAGTGACTCTCCACCATGTAAGAAGGTACTTGGTATGTCTGTTGTTCCAGCTTTTGATAACACTACTGGAGTTAACTGTTATGCTAACTCTGCAATCCAAGAATTTCTGCATATGCCTCATTTTGTGAGGACTCTCCAGTCTTTTTGTGACACACCACTGTCGCAGTCACTAAAGAAGGCTGTTAATGATACTGAAAGACATGACAATGTGATACAGACTCTGACACCCGTCCGCCGTGTTTTGGGTGGATATCATGGACATCAATCATTCTCTGACAACATTCAACAAGATGTAACTGAGTTTATGATGGCTATCATAAACAGTCTGGACTCTGATGGTGTTGCAATGAGACATTTCTTTACTGTTACCTATGTCACAAAGTACAGTTGCTTGTCTTGTCGACATTCAAAAAAAAGTTAGTGAAGACATGTAGTGGACCTCATTCTAAGTTCCACAGGTAAACACCATTAAGTTTAGGCAATTGTTGATGAATGCACAGTGTGGTTGGACGTGTCGTCGGTGTGGAGGAGAGTGTGTTCAGTCAATCTGACTTAGAACCTCTTCTCAGTATCTCCTTCTAGTGTTGCAACAGTTTGATGCACATGGACTATGAGTAGACAAACCAATCACAGATTTTGTAGCTGGAAGAGTACAATTCATGGGAGCATGTTTTGATACTCAGGCTAATATATTCCATCATGGTGTATCTGTCCATCAGGCCATTATGTCACATGGCTGAGATACAGTAATGGATGGACTGGAGTGCAATGACTACATCAGCTCTTTTAAACAGAGATTGCCTCGAACTCTAAAAGATGCTTATGTCCTGGTCCTGAAGAATTACAATGAACTTCATGTGTCTGAAGAATAAATATGGTGGTATGTATTACTCAGATGTTATTCAGTGGTGCAGTTAATACACTGTTGCATGCAACATTCCATGTTGAGATTAATGTAGACTTCTGCATGTATATGAAACATAACAGTCAGTTTGTATATGGGTGCAGGTATTTCTGCTGATTACACTGAAAGTATTTTAGCTGTGATTTCAGCATCAAGAAACAGCCTAAGCGGTGCGAGCTGTATGCTTATTTCACATTTTTGCTATTACTTCTTTCATTGTGATTCACTATTATTACCTACATCCAGATGCTGGTGCAATATACTATTCTACTGCGTTCAGCGGTTCTTGGATTGTTTGTGCACCATGTGACATAGAATATGGCTTGCTATATATGAAGGAGCAGATGGTGACATTGTGCACTTCTCAGGCAGAGACAGATGTAGCTATACTCTAGACTTAAACAATGGTCTGGGTTCAGGCTGCACTACGTATGTGTTGGCAATCTTATTCAATCATATAAGACTTGAGATTGTGCAGTAAAACTGACTCTTTGCTTGTGAATCATTGCAGATATGTACTGTTGTACAATACTATATGTGTATTGTGTGTATGTGTTGGCAATATTCTATGTACTCAACATACATGTTGCTGCTTGACACGTGGTCAGTTTGGTTTATATGCTTTTTGCCACATATATACTACTACTTCGTGAACATCATTATGTATTTGATTCTAGTATGTACAGTTATTTTTTTTGTTAATAGTATTAATAAACTAAGATGTTAAATATGTAAATACTCATTATGAAAATGTTTGCATTTTTTTGTGGGACTTTGATACATTTCTGCACCTTTAAGAAGTTCTGTTTTTTTGTAAATGTGAAACTAATGTTATTCACTTGTATATGAAAAAGTTATTCTGTGATGTAAATTTGATCATTTGAAGGGATGCTGTTTTTTCTTTACAGAGTATGATCTTTGAATATGTTTATGGTTTGACAGTTTATTTTATTTTTGTTTTTTATACTTACCGTGAATAAGAAGTTGTTATGCCGTATGACTTTTTACAATTTAAAGACTCACATTGTGTAGCAAAGATTTACTATGCAAGCATGTTCCTGGTTATACTACGTTTTATGTGTTCAATGTTATGCTTTTCTAAATGTTCTTACAATTGTGTAAGTGTTAGTTAGCTAAGTACTGTGTTTGGTCAGGTTAACTTTTTAAGATAGTGACAATACTGTTGTTAATCACACACTGACCTACATATCACTCTAAGGTATGTTCCTGGTGCTTGTCTGATCTCCTTTATTAAGGGATCAGGTCATGATGGGAATTTTTCCTGATGCACATATTGTAAATGTTTTGTTAAATAATTCTTCACCACTACAGCAATGCTTTAAGTTGCTGTTTTCATGGCCATGCTTTTGCATTATTATTTGACTCATTAGGTTTTTGCCCACCCCAGGAACATTTACTTGCTCAGTTTCATACGACTTAGAAAAATTCATTTATTTGTTTTCTGTTTCCTGATATTAAACTTTCAGAGAAGTTGTATGACACTGAGTAAGTTGAGCAATGCTGCCTTGATTAAAATAACAATTGGCAGTTAATTCTTAATTAAATATTTAAAAAAAATGTATCTATTGTGTCTGTGATTCTTCTTGAGAGTGTGTATGGAGATGATATAATTTCACTGTGATATTATATAGAAATCAGTGCAGTGCTACTATTTTTACATGTGTATGTGTTTGTTAACAATACTTTAAGGACAGCAACTGAGGTGTTTATGCTAATTGAGTAAGAGGTTGGTATATCATGCTATCATATACAAATACTATCGTTTCTGTTCTCATTACTTACATAAATGGTTGGTAGCTGTCTGTTTTTTTAGTTTAATTACATTGTCAAAAAAAGGAGGGAAATTCTTTGCAAAAAACTTTGTTAATGCAACAGTTAGGGTTGTTAGTACAGCAACAAAAGTAGGGAAATTTGATGTTAGGGTTTTCAACCCTAACTCTGACTCCCCCCCTCCCCACAGCACCACTATAACATATAGACACACACAAACACACATAGACACACACACACACACACACAGACACACACAGAACACACATACAACTGGGGGGAGGCGGTACAAGGGAAGACAACTAATCACAATACATACCATAACACAATAGAAATACCATTCAACTTCTTAAACATGCCACAACAGCCATCCACCCTAACTATTACATTAAGGAACTTTTACCATGATCATTTAAAATATGACCGTGACACTACTATCTTTATAATAGGAATACGACCGCGAACATAAAAAATAGTGTCGCTGCCATATTTTATATCATCGTGAATATTGTTGCAGTTGTTTTCTGTTCTGTTGTAATTTCAGAGCAGTACATGTATATTTGTTTTGGAAATGCTTCAACCATGGTCATTACACTAATTAATTACTCATGAAGTGATATACCATGTTGATTGGCTTCTGTGTATCTCTTATAAGTGATCAATAAGCAACTAAGTCACCTTGCAGTGGTACATGTGCAATACAAAAAGTATGTAATCATTACAGTTCTGATTGCAATAATCACCTTAGAACCATTTATTTTCTATCGATTACGAATGACGTAGGTGGGTGTGGCCCTTGAGTGCAGCTTGGAAGATGGTTTCACAGTAGCCAGTCACTAATCTTTACAAAAGTGCCAGCTCTTTGGTTATAATGGGTGACATTTTCTTATCCAGCTCTTTTTACACTCTCTATCGACTATGCCCCCACCCGATTCTTCCATGTGATAGATGCAGTGCTGAGTATATCTGATCATATGTGTTATGCATTGCTTGTCTCAGGAACAGTTCAAGGCTCCTGCTGTTACCTGAATAGTCTCTTGCGAGATAAGCTGAAGTGGCACTGACAAAGTGTCTCACAGTCAATCTGTGTCAACAAGGGTGTGTACTGCATGTTGGTACATGGCTGCTCATTGTGGAAGAAGCAATGCTGAGCATATCTTTCACAGACTATGTGACTTAGAATAACTTGATGACTGACAAAGTTAAAAGAGTGCCATGTAATGAAAGAATATGAAACAGAACAGAGCAATCCTTTCAGAAACTACCATGCAATGGTAACGTATATGCTTTCTGAGTACATGACTCCTGAAAAGTTGCAGTACGTACACTGCCAGCTGAGTACTTATCCTGCAATGAACTATTATGCCTTGAGGGGTTGAGGCACCCAAACAGTGCAACTGCGACAGTGTAATGTCAGAGGGCTCAGAAGTTTAATGCAGTATGTTCAATTGCTAGTAGATTATATTGTTGTTAGCAGCATGCACAATATCATAGGGTAAACCATACAGTAAAGTTGTTACATTGTGACAAAATAGTAATGTATGCCTTGATCTTACTAATGTATTTATCATCAGATAACATGAGACGTATTTGTCTGTAGAAATAAGAGTCCGTTTATCTGAACTAATAATAATCTCTTTAACAGATACCACACAAGTAAATTATCATGACAGTATCCGCGATGATATAAAATATGACCACGACACTATTTTTTATGTTCACGGTTATATTCCTATTATAAAGATAGTAGTGTCGCGGTCATATTTTAAATGATTGTGGTAAAAGTTTCTTAATGTAACAGTTAGGGTGGATGGCTGTTGCGGTATCTTTAAGAAGTTGAATGGTATTTCTACTGCGTTATGGTATGTATTGTGATTAGTTGTCTTCCCTTGTACCACCCCCCAGTTGTATGTGTGTTCTGTGAATGTGTTTGTGTGTGTGTGTGTGTGTGTGTACGTGTGTTTGTGTCTCTGTGTGTCTATATGTTGTAGTGGTGCTGTGGGGAGGGGGGGAAGTTGGAGTTAGGGTTGAAAACCCTAACGTCGAATTTCCCTACTTTTGTCGCTGTACTAACAACCCTAACTGTTGCATTAACAAGGTTTTTTGCAAAGAATATATATATATATATATATATATATATATATTTTCATTGCAAAATCTCAGTTAATGCATCAGTTAGGGTTGATATTACAGCAGTAAAACTCAGGAAATTCAGTGTTAGGGTCCACAACCCTACCACCCTACCGCACCCCACCCTCCACATAACAACAGGCATTGGGGTGTGCCTTGGGATCATCAGGCCTAACTCTCACCACATTCCATGTGTAGTGAAGCTCAGATGGTACAGTGTGGTAGAATGGGGTGAGAGTTAGGCTTGACAACCCCAAGGAACACCCCGACACCTGTTGGTATGTGGAGGGTAGGGGGTGCAGTGGAGTGGTTGGGTTGGGAACCCTAACACTGAATTTCCTGACTTTTGTTGCTGTAATATCAACTGTAACTGATGCACTGAGTTTTTTTACAATTAATTTTCTTACTTTTTTGAGGCAGTATAATAGTTTCCTTATTTTACTGTGGGAGTGCAGGGTCCTTTGGACCCTGCGCTCCAATCCTTCCATTGATGCACATATGTATGTAGGTGTGGTGAACAACAGTGACCAAATTGTCAGCACAACCATCCTATTAGCCCACCTCATGTACCCCGGTACAGATAAATTGTGAAATGGAAGGCAAAACGTAATTATGAGCAACTACAATGCCATTCTGCATCACAGGTGCAAAAACACATTTTGGGCAGCATATGAAAAATGACTGCTGTACTGTTCATGAGGTGGTGTGGAAAAATAGCTATGTTGAAAATTTGGTGTTGAAATATTAAAAAGTAGCAAAGCTATGCATGTGTATAGAATAAATTCAGCAGGTGCATGTAACGCGGACACTTTTAGGATTTTTTCACCAAATTTTCAACATAGCCTTTTTGGGACCCCATCTCATGAACACTGGCACTGTCATGTCATTAAGTGGTCCTGAAAGGTGATTTTGCACAGTGAGTGCGCCACAGGTATGAAAACACGTTTCGAGCAGGATGTAAAAAATGATAATGGTATTATTCATGAGGCGGTGTGAAAAAATGACAATGTTGAAAATTTGGAGTGAAAATACTCAGAATTGCCAAAGTTACAAGGGTGTGTATAAAAATGTTAATGACCACATGTAACGCAAGCATTTTTCAATGATTTTGCACCAAATTTTTAACAAGGGCTTTTTTGGACCCCACCTCATGAATAATGGCATTGTTATTTCATACCTCAGTCCCGAAAGGTGATTCTGTGCAGTGACTGTGAAATCACCTTTTGGATGAAAAAACAAAATGACAGTGCCAGTGTTCATGAGGTAGGGTCCCACAATGCCCATGTTGAAAATTGACAAGAAAATATCAAAACATGGCTGAGATATCCACATTTAAATTCTTTGTATTGGAGTCAGATGAAGTAGTATCTTAGTTCATATGACAAGATAGGAACTAAACTCCTACTTCATATAACTTACAAAGTAGGATCCTAGTTCGTATCTTGTCATACGAACTAAGATCCTACTTCATATGGCACCAATAACATAGAAACATAGAAACATAGAATTTGATGGCAGATAAGGACTGCTTGGCCCACCCAGTCTGCCCATTTCCTGCCTACTGGATAAGCTGCAGATCCTAGTTAACCAGCAGCCTACTTCTTCCTACCCCCACCCCTAGAATTGCCTTTATGACTGTCCCATGCATGCTTGAATTCCACCACTGTTTTGACTCACGACCTCCTCCGAAGGCTGTTCCATGCATCCACAACCCTCTCTGTGAAAAATACTTCCTTAAATTACCTCTGAGCCGCCCCCTCTATCTTCAAATTGTCCCCCTTGTTCTTGCACACCTCTTTTTGAAAGATGCTACCCTCTTGGACTTTGTTGATTCCTTGAGGTACTTGAAAGTTTCTATCATGTCCCCCCTCTCTCCTCCCTTTCCTCGAGGCTATACATATTAAGCTCCTTAAGTCTCTCTTCATATGTCTTCTGGTGCAGACCCTGCACCATTTTAGTGCCCTCCTCTGGACAGCTTCCATCCTGTCTATGTCTTTCGAAGACTGGGTCTCCAGAACTGCAGTACTCCAGATGGGGTCTGACCAGCTGTCTGTACAGAGGATAATAACTTCCTGTTTTCTACTGGTGATGCCTCTTCCTATGCATCCCAGTATCCCCCAACCTCCTTGCTGCCCTCTCACATTGCTTGCCCACCTTTAGGTCACCTGATATGACTACCCCCAGGTCCCTTTCCATTTTGTGGTTGTTAGTATCTCACCCCTGTTGTGTACTTTTCCCTGGGTTTTTGTTTCCCAGGTGCATTACCTTGCACTTCTTAGCATTGAATCTAAGCTGCCATACATTTGACCATTCCTTTAACCTTGCCAAGTCCCTTTTCATCCTTTCCACCCACCTTGTGCATCAACTCTGTTGCAGATCTTTGTGTCATCTGCAAAGCATACTTTTCCTTCAGTCCCTCTGCAATGTCACTTATAAAGACATTGAAGAGGACTGGTCCTAATACTGAACCCTGCGGTACCCCACTAGTAACCCCCTTTCTTCAGAGTGGACTCCATTTACTATTACTCTCTGTGTCCTATTCTCCAGCCAATTCTTTACCCAGGCCGTCATCTTGGGACCCACTCCCAGACTGGCTAACTTGTATATTAATCTTTTGTGTGGGACTGTGTCAAATGCCTTGCTAAAGTCTAGGTAGGCCATGTCCACAGCCCCTCCCTGATCTACTACTTTGGTCACCCAGTCAAAGAAGTCTATCAGATTTGTCTGGCATGACCTTCCTGCTGTGAATCCATGCTGCCTTGGGTCCTGTGCCCCTCTGGCCTCTAGATACTAGACAATTCTTTCCTTCAGAAGTGATTCCATCATTTTCCCTACCACTGAGGTTAAACTAACAGGTCTGTAGTTTCCTGCTTCTGCCTTGCTCCCACTTTTGTGAAGGGGAATCACATCTGCCCTCCTCCAGTCCTCGGGTACCACCCCATCCTCCCATGATTTGTTAAACAGGGTAGTCAGTGGTGTCACTAATTCTACCCTTAGTTCTTTTAGAATTCTGGGATGAATCCCATTAGGCCCCATTGCTTTGTCCACCTTCAGTTTTAAGAGTTCTTTCAGAACCCTTACTTCTGTAAATGGGCTGGTATCAACTTCTGTATCCAGAGTGTTTCTACTGTTTGTTTTAGGTACCTCCCCCTCTTCCTTTGTAAATACTGAGCAAAAATATTTGTTTAGTATCTCTGCCTTTTCACAGTCACCCTCTGCCCACCCTCCCTCCTTTATTAAGCTTCACTATCCCTCCTTGGTCTTCCTTCGCTCCTGATGTACCTATAAAGGTTTTATCCCCTTCTTAACTGAGTTGGCTATCTTTTCCTTGGTTTGGCCTTTGCTGTTATGACTGCCTTCCCAGCTTCCTTTTGCTTTAACTGATACAGTTTTCTGTCCTGCTCCTTCTGTGATTCCTTGTACTTCCTGAAAGCTTTCTTTTTCTCTTGAACCTTCACTGCCACTTCCTTTGAGAACCATAGTGGTTTCTTACATCATTTAGTTTTATTGCTTCACACAAAGGCTTGTTACCTCTGTGATGGCAGTTTTATTATTCCCCATTGTTTTTCCACCCCTCCTTCCTGCCCATTTGCTAGTGCATTCCTTAGGCACTCACCCATTTGTAGAAGTCAGCCCTCTAAAGTCAGTACCTTTGCCTTTGTGTAACTTGACTCTATTGCTGTGTTTATTGTGAACCATACTGTTCGATAGTCGCTAGTTCCCAGATGGCTACCCACTTCTACATCTGTGATCCTCTCTTCATCTCCATTTGAGAGAACCAGGTCTAAGATTGCTCCCTCTCGAGTGGGCTCCAATACTAGTTGTCTAAGGCATGCCCACTGTAGGGCATCTAGAATAACCCCACTCTTTGAAGTGGCTGCTCCAACTGCACTCCAGCTAACATCTGGCATATTCAGATCGCCCATCAGCAATATCATCCCTTTTTCTGCCATACTAAGTATACATTCTATCATTTCCTTCTCCATTTCCTCCCCCTGAGAAGGGGGTCTGTATACAACCCCTGTGCGGATTGTGGTGCCATTGTCGGTCTCCAAATTTACCCACAGTGCTTCTTCTCCTCCCTGTATTAAATATAAATTTAAATGTTAAATAATACGCATTTTAATGGCATTTTATGTGCAGTAAAGTGCAAAATGCACCTAGGGGGTCTCAATAAGCAAGATACATGTGTTGGTTCCTCCCCAGAATATCATTTTGGGAGGCTTCCAAATTTGAATTTTTTAGGCAAAACTGAAAACAAGATGGCGGCCCTACGAAGTAGGAATTTTCCTATAATGAAGCAGGATTCATCCATTGTTTCATACAGCTACACTGTAGTGCTTACTGAGAATCCTCAGAAACAATTTTTTTCAAATCTTTAAATTGCAATAACTTAAAAGTTGCTTATTCTTTTTTCACTAGACTAGCAAACACATCTGTGGGGTAGTCCATTTCCACCCTGAAAATTTCAGACCAAAAAAAACAAACCATCTGGGCTGTAGGTAAGTTCAAAGAAAAATCCCAGCAAAGTCAATGAGTGAAAACATGTTTTTTTCACCTCTCAGTAACCCAGAGACTGCACATCTAACTGGAATGTAAATTACCTCCTCAGGAGATCTACCCCACAGGACAGTGCACACTAAATGTTTTGCAAATCCATTGAATTGTTGCAAAGTTATTAAAGTTCAAACATTTGAGTTTAACATTGAAGCGCCCCTATAATATATATATATATATATTATAGTGGTGCAGTTGTGCCACTATAGTTAGGGTTCAGCGGTCACTTACATACTGAAGTCAAAAGTTTAGGCATGAATGACTTTGGACCCATTCAATGGATTTGTCTGAAAGTTGTCTCACACATTGGAGCATGGTAGATCTCTTGATTTGCCAAATTGTGTTTCAGTTGGAGTGCCGGTCTTTGTGTACAAAATGCCTGAAAAATGCAAAATTATCCATTTTTGGAAGCACCTTTTGGCATTCTGAATGTGGTCCTGCATGGCCATTGTGTGGTATGGTGTGCTACTCTGCAGGATGGCTTGTTTGAAGGAGCTTTGGTGGCCGAACATGTCACTTTTTGTTTGGTGAAAAAATATTAAGGCATTCAAAGGTTATGGCACTTTTAAGTTCCCATCATAAGTCAATGGGAAAATTTATATATGTATATTTTGTGATCAAATAATGGGGTTCTGGCCATCTCGTCCTGCCTGGCGATCAAAGAATTTTCAGTCTTATGGTTCAAGAATCTTTGTCCCAGAGAAATTTCAAAAATTCTTTGATCATGAGGTCCTCCATTTTGTTTTTTTGTTTATGATCGTAAAACCAAAAATAGCTCAGCTCAGGGGTCACTTCTGAAGTAAAACTTCGATGAGTTTTACTCAGGGGGCTCCAATCTATCGAGCCATGTATTTTGTTCCATTCAAATCAGTCAAAAAATAGAGTTATAAATTTTTAAAATCTTAATTTGTGGCTCGCTAACAATCTTTGATCGTGAGCCTGCAAATTCTTTGATCGTGAGATTCTTTGATCATGATCTTGCATCACGACCTAAAAACACAAATATCTCAGCTCAGGGGTGGGCTAGGGACACAAATGAGGGTGGGTTTTGCTCAGGAGGCTCCGTTCTATCGAACCGTTGTTCGCTTCAAATCAGTGAAAAATTCGTGTTTCACCATTTTTTATTCTTTGATCATGAGCGTGCATTTTCTTTGATTGCAAGCCAGCAAATTCTTTGATCATGAGATTCTTTGATCATGATCGTGCATCATGAGCGAGGGATGAGATGGCCAGATTATAAAATCAATTTTCTCAGCCCAAGGGTGTCCTAGGAAGTCAAATGAGGGTGGGTTTTACTCAGGGGGCTTTATTCTGTTGAACCATATGGTCGTTTATGACAATTCCTTCAATTTGTTGATTTATATGATTTTTAAATTCTTTGTTCGTGAGCCTGCAAATTCTTTGATCATGAGATTCTTTTATCGCGATCGTGCATTGTGAGCAAGGGATGAGATGGCCCAATTTAAAAATCAATTTTCTCAGCCCAGGGGTGTCCTAGGAAGTCAAATGAGGGTGGGTTTTACTCAGGGGGCTTTGTTCTGTCGAACCATGGTGGTGGTTTACCTCAGTTCCTTCAGTGTTTTTATTTATAAGGTTTTTAATTCTTTGTTTGTGAACCTGCAAATTCTTTGATCGTGAGATTCTTTGATCGCAAGGGAGGGACAAGATGGCCAGATTTTTTATAATGGAATAGATAGGGAAATTTTAGTAATCTTTGATATTGAATATCTTGCAAATGGTTTGTTTTTTTTACTTGAAATTTGCAGGGAAGAAAGGCAACATCCTGCAGATGTGTCTTTTGGTGGTTTGGTCAAAAACTACTACAGGGCGTCAAAGTTATGGCACTACAAAGTTGACGCTTTTTCCCATAGGATAACATTACGTTGTCCGCAGCATTACAGGAATTCTTTGCCGCCCTGCTGCAAAATAACGGTTTGGTCTTTTGGGCTGAAATTTGAAGGGAAGAAAGCCAACATCCCACAGATGTGCCTTTTGGTGGTTAGGTGAAAAAATATTACAGGATAGCAAAGGTACAGCACTCTGAAGTTTACACTTTTTCCCATAGGATAACATTATGGCATCCGTTGCGTCTTTCAGGGCTCGTATCTCGGAAATGGTGCAAGATACAGACTTTTCGACACAAAAATACTTACCCCCCCCAAATGAGGACTAAATACAAAACTAGCCAGGAAAGTCATAATTAATACAAAATTTTAATTTTTTTCTACATCGTACGGTTCCTGAGATATAAGCAATTTAGTATTCCAAGTCCTAATTTTCTTCTCCGAGGTCAATTATCATGCATACATTCTTTATTTTCACTGTGTTTTTTCAATGCAGTTTTTGGGGAAAAGAAGGGTGTGCCCTTTCGTTACTGTGCCACTTAGCGTTTCCAGTTGTGCTTCCGTTACCATTCGCATTACCGTTCCCGTCTACGCCACCATGTGCATTACGGTTTGCGTTTTCATTTGCACTTGTGTTTCCATTTCTGTTTCACTTGGTGTTATTGTTGCTGTTACTGTTACCATTTGCATTTGCAATTGTGGTACCATGCCCATGCATGTTACGGTTTGCATTTCCGTATGCGCGTACGTTTCTGTTTCTTTTGGCTTTATTGTTGCTGTTACTGTTACCATTTTCATTTACAGTTGCGGTACTGTGAACATGTGCATTAGCAGTTGCGTTCCATACGCACTTCTGTTTGTGTCTCCGTTTACATCACTGTTCGCTTTGGAATCAGTATGCACTTGCATTTCTATTACTGTTTGCATTTCCATTTAAGTTTGCATCACCATATACGTAACCATTTGTGCTTGCATTTGCACTGCACTGGCTGTTTCTATAGTCAGACAAAATCACATGGTGGGAGCGCGGGCACTTGCGCAACTTTCTACTTTTCTATTCCTTCTTAAAAAGTAAGGAAATTTTATGCAAAAAACTTTGTTAATGCATCAGTTAGGGATATTCTACTGTGACAAAAGTGAGGAAATTCAACATTAGGGTTCCAACCCCTTGAACCCTACTCCCATCCTACCCCCACCAACAGGCATCTGGTTGTGTGTTGGGGTCATCGATCCTCTCACCCCATTCTCCTACACTGCACCACCTCAGCTTGCTTACACATGGAATGGGGTGAAAGTTAGGACCGATGACCCCAAAGCACACCCCGATGCCTGTTGGTGGGGGCAGGGTGAGGGTGGGGTACAAGGGGTGGGAACCCAAATGTTGAATTTCCTCACTTTTGTCACTGTAGAAGAACCCTAACTGATGCACTAACAAAGTTTTTTGCATACTGTATCTATCTATATATATATATATATATATATATATGGCAATAGCTCCGCTATAGTTAGGGTAGTGTTGCAGGTTTAATGTTAAACCTTAAATTTTGCATTTTAATAGCTGCAGCCGTTCAATGGATTTGCACAAAATTTGGCATGCATTGTCTCATGTGGTAGATCACTAGACATGGTGAGTTTCATTCCATTTACATATGCAGATTCTGAGATCCAGATTGTGCAAAAACCTTAAAAGTCACCACTTTATGCAGTTGTATCTGCATCTCCTTGCATCCAGATGGTGTGGACTTTTGGTGTGAATTTTTTATGGTAGAAACTGCTTGGGTCTCAGAACTGCTGCAAAGTTATTCAGTTTTTAAGTTCCCATTGTTTTTAATGGGAAGATCACTGTCCAGGATAGAGGGAGAAAGTTTGACAAAGGATTTGGCCTAACGAAAAAGGATTATTTTTCTTGAGAAACCAATCCTTTTTCACCAGAAAATTCCTTTTTTGTGAGCTGCCATCTTGTTTTTTTTCCACGAACTAAAAAGCGTGGAAAATACATAAAATTTTCATTTTAAAAATCAGATACCAGAACCTAGCTAAACAGGGGATTCTGATATTTGTTTTCTCAATAAGGGCTAAAAATACATTGTCTGGCCACCCAAAATCCTGGGTGCCCAACTTACAGGAGGAGTGCTTCCCTATGTTCTCTGAATGAGAACAGCAGATTTTCTTGAGTTCTGCAGTCACAGCTTAACTCCTGCTACTGGCTGCAGTGCGAATTGTGAGCCTCCTTGGCCTGGTGTCTAGTGGCATCCTCCACCAACTGATTGCCATCCCTGTTATGTACTTATAGATTCCCTGGTGTCTAATGGCACCCTCCGCCCTCCGATCACCATCCCCATGGTTTTCTAAATAATCCCTGGTGTCTAGTGGCATCCTCCACCCTCCGATTGCCATCCCCATGGTTTAATAAATAATCCTTGGTGTCTAGTGGCACTCCCACCTTCTGATCATCATCCCCATGGTTTTACAAAGAATCCCTGGTATCTAGTGGCACCCCCCCACTCTCCTATCACTCCCATGCCTGTAAAAAGAAAACAATGTTTCTTTTTTTTTAGAAAATGATCCCTCACCAATCAGCCCCCACCCCTACATGTCACTGAATACCCACCCCCACCCCCAGTACACCCCACACACCTCAATCACCTGAACAGGTCCCAGGTTTAAGATCCACTCTCTGATCAAAGACATGTCTTACCGCTGGAACCGGTGATTGCAATATAAGAAACTAAGGCAAATGCGGTTCAATGTAGTTAAATGGGACTTTCAACTTTTATTAAGAATGCTCCAATTTTTTGAGAGTTTGACACCAAAGTTTCAACATGGCCTTTTTGGAACTCTAACTCATGAACAATAGGAATGTCATTACGCAACTCCTGCCCGAAAGATGATTTCATGGTCACTTAGAAAATTCCCTTTCAGGTAGAATTTGTGTAATGACAGTCATATTGTTCATGAGGTGGGGTCATAAGAAGGCTATGTTGAAAATTTGGGGTCAAAAATGAAAAAAATGCCAAAGTTATGACCATTCATCGCAATTTTGCTATGCACACTCATAACTTTGGAAATTTTAAATATCTTGACCCAGATTTTCAATATACTGTAGCCTTCTTATTACCCCATCTCATGTATGTCAGAGCTGTCATTTTTAAAATCCTGCCCAAAATGTGTTTTCACACCTGTGAATTGGAATGGAGATGCAGTTGCACAGAATTATGTTTTGGCTGGGATTCGAATATTTTCTCTACCGGTACATGAGGTGGGGTAATAAGATGGCTATTCTGACAATTTGGTCACTGTTGTCCTAAAAATGGAAGTGCAGGGCCCAGAGGGCCTTGTGTTTCCACAGCTACATACATATACACATCTACAGAGCGATGGGAGTACAGTGTCTGAAGGACCCTGCACTCCCACAGTAAAATAAGAATACTATTATACTACCTCAAACAGTAAGGAAATAAGTTACAAAAAACTTCATTAATGCTCCAGTTAGGGTCAAAGCAACAAAAGTTGGGAAATGAGGTGTTAGGGTTTCCCTAACACCCCACCCTCCTAAACCAGGTAGGAGAGCAGGTGTGGTGTGTGCCTTGGGCTTCTCAAGCCTAACACTCACCCCATTATCATAAAGTCTACACATCTGACCTTATTTACAGATGGGATGGGATAGGCATTAGGCTTGAGAAGCCCGAGGTACACCCTACACCTGCTGTCTGGCTTGGTTTGGGAGGACTGAATGTTAGGGAAACCCTAATGCCTTATTTCCCAACTTTTGCCGCTTTGACCCTAACTGCAGCATTAACAAAGTTTTTCTGCAACTAAATATATCTATATATATATATATATAGAGAGAGAGAGAGAGAGAGAGAGAGAAGTAAGTAATAAGCAATGACAGGGTGAGCATTATAGAGATTTAAAGCACAGTCATGTGACATGTTTCAGCCAATCATGTTTGTTGATTTTCCAGTGCCATTTTAAATATATATGTATATATTATACTATGCTTAGGGTTGAGTAGGTACTTTAATGTTAAACCCCAATTTTTTCACTTTAATAACTTCACAACCATCCAACGTATTTGCACAAGTTTTATTCCGGTTGATGTACGGATTCTGAGGTCTAGATAGTGCAAAAAATGATTTTTGGGGTTTTATTTGCTGTGTTTTTGGTGACACCTGTAGCCCCCAGGTGGTTTGGAATTTTGGTCTGAAATTTTTAGGATAGAAAGGGGCTGGACCACAGATGTGCCTTTGGATGGTTTGGTGAAAACATATTAATCCATTCCAACATTATTAAATATAGGGTTCTGAGCACGCTCAGTAAGCACTTCAAAATAGCTGTATGAAATGAAAAAAGAATCCTTTTTGTATAGGGCCAATCCTTTTTTGTGAGGAAAAAATCATTTTTTTGTATGACCGCCATTTTCTTTTTACCATTTAAAATTACAAACATTTAAAGTATATAGAAAGAATGTCTTTTTTAAAAAAACAAATACCTGAAACTAGTTAAATGGGACCTATTATCTAGTATCTGGTGTTTGTTTGTTTTTTAACGTTGCCAGAAATATGTTTTCTGGGCACCCAAAATCAAGGGTGCCCAGCTTAGCGAGAGGAGCCCTTCACCATGTTCTCCATAGGAGAAGAGTGGGACTTTCTTGAGTGAATAAAATAGGAGCAAATAGGAGCTGGTCTGTCCCTCTTACATGGGACAGGAGCCTTATTCATTGCTAGACTGTTTAAGAAAAAAACTGGCTTACTGAGGCTACAATAAAAAGCAGCACGTGGGCATTTGTGTTTTTCTGAGGCAAATATATTAAGGCAACTATGCAAGATTACATGAAGTTCTAGTTAGAACACGAACAAACTGTGAGCAGAGAATGAAGGAGATTTTTCATTCTCCTAAAAACAACTGCAGAATTGTCTAAACAGCAACATATCTGCTAGCACTTAGGAGTAGTTTAGGTACATGTGATTCTAGAATTTCTGCATTGTCTGATGCTGTGGTGAAGCAACTTTCATTGCAAGAGATTCAGCATGAGGTGGAAACTAGCATTTCATGCCATGTAATAGGGTGCAGACAACATACCTGAGAAAAGACTGGGGAAGGAAGCCTAGTTCAAATAATCACCAGCTTGCTTCTTCCAGTATGTCTAAAATGTAAGATTAAAATGGAACTGCTCTTCTCAAGTAAAATTTAACCTTGTTTCAGCTAACCTTTTGAGTTGGCATGCAGGAGGATGCCAAGCACCACATGGTCAGCCATGTGAGGCATGACAGGCTTGGTAGGATACTGGATTGGGCAAACGTCATCTGGCCCATCTTGTTTATATTGCTTTTGGGCATCTGAAAACAAGACTGATCGAATGTATTATGAAGCTTATCTGATACAGCACTCTTTAAAAACATATGTCAAAATGTTTTAGTTCCTGGGGCATTGAATAACAGGGCTTAAACACTAAGCAGTCATTGGCTGCCTATTTGCTGTCAGCTGCATTGAAGGAGGGAGGGGTCATTAGGGATGGTGCTTGCCAGGGATATCGCCAACACAGTTTTGCATTACTCCTGATGATGTTACATTCTGAAAACTGGCTGGCAATACAAATGACAGGTTTCATAGCTGTTACAGCCATGCATTTGCCGCCTCCCTAGTGGAAGAGGATGCCTTGCTGTGCCCATAATTATGACTGTTCACAGGGGCACAGAGGGCTGGGAAGAAGATGGCCTCTAGCTCCTGTGACTGCTTCTCCTAGCTGATGACCTAAACAGCTTTAATCCTAACTTATATACTGCTTAACCCCAGGCCCCCCCAGTTCCCCTCACCCCCCAGCTCCTGAGGCGCCAATTCAAATCTCAGGTCTTCATACCACCTCATTAGTCTCACCTTTCCCTATTATAGCACTTATTTCCCCCCTCACCCCTGCCCCTTTTCTCTTCTATCACTCCTTCCCATTTATTTTTAGACCAAATGCCTCTGGCTGCATCTTCATCCTCCCCCTCTCTTCTCATCCCTGTTTCTCTGCCACCCCCCAGGCACCTGATCCTACCCATTCCTTGTGGGCACATGCGTCCTAGCTGTGTTCACCATTTTACTATAGCTGCCTCTGTTAACTGCCTACACTTCTCCTCCTCCTCTACACCTTACTCTTCCTGTAATTGGCCCCTTTCAATAGCACTGTTGTACATGAATTGTTTACTGTTATTTCACTGTTGCTTCCTTGTTGTTTGTTATTTCTGATGTGGAACCTTTGTAAAAGAGCCTTGGCTCAAATGTACTTGTAATCCTAGGCCCAGATATTCAAAAGGTTTGCGCCATGCGCAACAGGGTTGCGCGTGCGCAACTCCAAAAATGCACCATTCTGCGATATTCAGAAGAGGCCAGTTGCGCCACCGAAAACATGCTGAGCAACAGCGCAATGGAAATGAAGGCATGCGCAACTGAAGGGGGCGGGTCCATGCATAAAGTGCGCAATGCGATATCCGAACACTTGTGCAATGCGCAAGAGTGGCTCAGCTGGAAGTTGCGCAGTACCGGATTTGAGCCAAAATAAAAAGGCTCAAGGAAGCGGCGCAAGAACCCTAGCAGGCCGCAAACTGGGGGAGAGAGACAGAGAGAGAGAGAGAGAGAAAGAGAGACAGGAGCTGGAAGGGCAGAGAGGGACAGTGGGTCCAGGAGGACAGAGAGGCCAGTGGGGGGTGCCCGGTGCAGTGGAAGCAGCAGTGGGGGCAGCGGGGTAACACAGGAACAGCAGCCGGAGGCAGAAGCCAGGGAGATGGACAGTGTCAGCTTCCACTGGAAGCTGTAATGAGGGTGAGACACCATGCTGCAGGGGGCGTGGCGCGGGAGGGGCCCGTCGGCGGCATGCCCCGACAGGCGGTATCGTGCCTGCATCAGCTTCCGAGCTGTACACAGATGTCGAGATTGTGGCCGGTACCACCTGAACAGGGCAATACTGAGACGGCTCTGCGAGCTGTGCAGTGATGTGATGCAGGCACCCTCACCACGGAGTCATGCTCTGTCCGTGGAGACCAAGGTGACAGCCTGCATGTGGCTGCTCGCCACGGGCACCTTCCAGAGGCCGACAGGGGACACCACAGGCATTACACAGTCGGCCACGTCACGCATCCTCACCCAATTCCTCAGCATACTGCTGCCTCATGCTGCGGAGTACATCCATTTCCCCGGCACCGCGGCAGAGCATACAGCAAACATGCAGGAGTTCCACAGGGTAGCACATATGCCTGGCTTGCTAGGGGCCCTAGACTGCACCCATGTGGCCATTCGCACGCCACCTGGCCCCGACGGCCAGGCTTATCGGAACCGAAAGGGCTTTTCCAGTGTCAACTGCCAGGTGGTGTGTGATGCCACTGGGCACATTATCAATCTTTGTGCCACACACCCTGGCGGAGCACATGATGCCTTCATATGGCACCAGTCTGCACTGTGCCATCGATTCGAGTGGGAACATCCCCACGGGTCATCTAGTGGTGAGTACACATGTATGGAATGCAAACCCTGGGCAAGGTTGGGAATGACACAGGTGCCATGGTAGTGGCACACAGGATATGGCAATATGGACCTGACATGACACTGATCTCCACTATCTCCACAGGTGACTGCGGATACCCACTCTGTCCCTGGCTGCTCACACCGTACAGGCGCCCCGACCCCAAGCGCAGCTATGTTTCAATGAGGCACATGCCGCAACACGTAACATCATAGAGCGGGTGTTTGGGATGCTCAAGGCAAGCTTCCGATGCCTGGACACCTCGGCGGAGCCCTACAGTACAGCCCCCAAAAGGCCTGTGGGATATTCCTGGCCTGTTGCATCCTGCACAACATGGCCAAAGACCATGGGATAGCCGTACAGGTCCAAGAGGGGACAGCGATGGGGCGCCAGTGGCTGGTGATGTGGGTGATGAGCAGCCCCCCCTAGGACGGAGGGACCCCCGACTGACCCGGCAGGCCCAGCTGCACCGGGACACCATTGCAGAAGAGCACTACGCCCAACACAGGTAAGGCAAGGGACATGTGCAGGCAACACTGTCCTCCGCAAACCACAGGCACACAGGGGAACACACGTGCATGAAGGTCAGGGAGGTGAAGGTTCCAGGCATACCAACACACCAGCAGAGAGGGGTGAGCACACATTGGAGACACACACACACCAGGCAGCATACATGGGCAGCAGCACGCACTGCAGAAATGACATTGCCAACACACAGCACCACCTACCACCCCACCACCTGGACTGTCCACGTCGTGTGTGTCAGGACCTGGGCACCCTGCACCTTGGGTGTACAGTGCAATGCAGGCATCATCATGCACACGCACCTGTGGACAGCAGTTGGGAGAGTGTGCAGGTGGTCGATGTGTCAGCTGGTGAGCAGAGCACCCAGCAGTGCACTGCCCACCATGACACACATTGCACACGGGCAGCACCAGACAGGGCCTGCACTGGGAGACAGCTCAGTCAGGTAGCACTGTCCACGGCCCTACGGATGCGTGGGCAGCCCGCCGTGGCCCAGCAGCACTGGCAGGCTGAGCAGGGGCCACATCGGGTGGCGCTGGTGCACCACCAGGGGTCCCACTGCACGAACGCGACCTTGCCCGCACAGGGGTCTGCATCCTGCCAAACAAACCTGCACCAGGGGTGCTCGGGATGCCCACAGCAGAACCCGGCGTCGACAGGCCTGGTGTCGCACAACGCCAGGAATGGGGAGTGGAGAGTGCACTGTGTGGGGTGTGTGGTACAGGGGCACCTGACAGTGTGGTCAATCGCTTCGCGACAGAGACCACTGCCTGGGTCAGCCTGTCAATGGCGGCGGTCATCCGTCCGCGCAAGGACCAGCTCGGCTCGGTCCCGAGCACCTCCCTGCTATGCCACTCCACGGACACAGACGGTGCCTCCACGGACCTTGCAACCCGCCCCTGCAGCTGTCACAGCTCCTGCAGCAGGCGGGTGTGAGCATCCAATGGTACTGTGCCCCAATGGCATCGTGACCCCCAGGGTGTGGGCAGGTCCTGCTGCACAGCACCCCTTGAGGGTGGGCTGTTCGCCAGGACCAGGTATGGGCGGATCAAAGGCGGTGGACATGTGCCACTGCTTGACACTGCACCCCAGACCTGGTGTGCGACTGCTGCTGCCGCCTCCAACTGCTGAGCCCCCAGGTCCACCTGTTCCACCTCCATGCTGACAACAGTTCCAGACCCCTGCACAGCCACTGGTGCTGCCCCACCGGTGCTGACAGGCACAGCCTGGGACTGTGCCAGCATGCTGGTACACAGGTGTGAACCAGGAAGGCCCTGGGGCACGTGCTGGCCTGCCATGTGTCCGTCATGGGACACACACCTATCACTGCCCATTGCAGGCCTGCTATCATCAATGGTGCAGGTGCGTGCCACTGCCATAGGCACAGCATGCTGGCATACCTGCATGCCAGACTGCTGTGACACAGGCTGTGCACCCCTGCACCCGTATTACTGACACGGAGTTGTCGGCCCAGCCTGCATGCTGCTGCAGTGCCTGCAGGCTGGTGGCGGAGGTGGATGGTCCTCCTCCACGTCCAGCAGGTCTGCCTCACTGTCTGGACCACCACCACCACCGTCTCCTGCAGACGAACAGGATCTGTAACAGAAAGAAGTACATGTGAGTGCATGTGAACAACAGCCCCCCAACAACACCACCATGTCATACCGTCAGTGATGAGCTTCCACCTGTCTGGAATCCTCCGCCAGGTATGCCCGCAATAGCATTTCGGCTGCATGGCCGCGACCAGTGTCTCCTCTGTAGGAGTCAGCTGCAACACCACTGGTGGGACCCCACCAGTGCCAGCACGTGCCGCCCTGAAGGCTGCCACCTTCTCCTTAAGCCTCCTGCGGTCAGTCCCCATCTTCTTCCTGCATTCCTGCACGGAGCGCTGGTGGCTTCCGTGCAGGTTGACAACCAAGCTACCCCTCCCATGCAGCTGCGCTCCTAGGGGTGCCCTCCGTCCACTCAATAGTGGCTCATCCTCCAGGTAGGCCTGGAAGAGCCTCTGTCTCTGCGCTCGCGGTGAAGTTCGGCCTCCTCCTCGCCGCCGTCCACACCCTCAGCTTGGCTCTGGTCAGTCATGGTGATTCTGTATGGGTGGAAGTGGACACCTGTCACTGTGCAGTCGACAGCATTACCCCATGAGCATAGCTGCCGGCCCAGGGGAGGTGCGGAAGCCCCCGTTTCCTCTCCGCATGGCAGATACTGATAGAAAGGGTGCCCTTTGTCCTTTTCTAAGTGCCCTTTTCATGCTCAGCCCCCTCAGCCTTTATCATCCTCCACCCATGAGCATTGTCCTGAGCATCACACAGCATGTAACTCACCTCTCACCTGCAGTAACCAAATCTGGCCAGCACAACCCACTGTCACATTTTTATAGCGCAACACATGCAAATGAGGTGTGGCTCAACTTTAATACATGCTAATCGCGCCACTGCGCCTTTGAATAGCTGATCGGATGATTTGCATATGGCTGAATATCGCGTATTGCGCTGCGCTTGTCTGGAAAGGTCCAGCTGAGCCAATGGCGCAGGTTTGTGGCTCGTGCACACTGCATTGCGACGCTCAGAACAGCTTCAGCGCTTATCGCGCTGCAGACCTGCTGGAGCGAATAGGCGATTCAAACCATAGCCACCATTGTGCCAGTGGCGCTACAGCACTGGGCACTATATGGCGCTATGGCACTACTCTGCGATAGTCCACTGTGGCTGGTGCATATCTCTGCAGTCGCGCGGGATGCCTCTCGTCCGGTGGCACTGTGCGTAGCCTGCGTCATTGCCGTGACCTTGTGTATGGCCTCTGACCCTGGCGCTGTTCGCATGCCATGTGTACGTCCTATTGCTGTCGGTGACAGCGCCACGCCAGCCTGATATTGACGCTGCTCGAACAGCGCGATTGGAGCCTGTGGTGGTCTATTGTGCAACAACTCCACGTGGGGTTACGGTGCAGCGGGCGCCATATTGCCTGCTGTAAAGTTGGTGCCATGCGCAGGAGAAGGGCAGTGTCCTGGAGCCAGCTGGAGGTGGCCGACCTGGTGGCCCTGGTGGGGCCCACTGTGAGGGCACTGTATGGTGAGGCCCCCTCACCATGCCCAGTTACTGCGATGTGGCAGCAAGTGGCCACTGACCTGGTGGAGTCACTGGCCGGGCCGGTCAGCTGAGCAGTGCTGGCACCGGTACAGTGACCTCCACCGGAGGGCGGAACTGGCGCGACTGCGGTCGGCGTGCCAAGCGGGCGTAGTCCCTAGGCCAGGTAGTGTACCATCTATGCAGCTATATTCTCTGTAGGGGTGTGTGTGTGCTTGGGTGGCTGTGCATAGGTGCCGGCTCGGACACGGTTGGCTGTGTCAGTGTGTGCAGCTGTGCGATGGATGGTTATGGCTGTGTGGGCAGGCAGTCTCACTGGGGCAGGGGCACTCTGCTTTTGAGTCACACTGATGTTTGTCTCAACATATGTCTCCCACAGGGCGGATTTTGAGGGCGCGGGCGAGGTGAGGTGGGCGTGCCAGGCCCGGTGCCAGGGGTGTTGTGCCCCAACCACAGTGGCAGCAGCAGCGGCCAGACTGCTGGTGCAGTGTGAGTATCATTACTTCATGGATGCTATTGCATGCTGGAGGCAAGACCACCAGCCATGCACAACACAACCAAAGGGAGGTCATAATTCCACTATACAAGACACCAGTGAGGCCCCACACTGGAGTACAGTGTACAGTTCAGGAGACCATACCTACGTGTGGACATGGACTGGGTAGAGAGGGTTCAGAGGAGGGCAACGGATGGTGCATGGATTGCAGCACAAGTCCGATGAAGACAGGTTGAAGGAACTGAACATGTACTCCCTGGAGGAGGGAGGGAGAGGGGATATGATGGGGACATACAAGTATCTTAAGAGGGAACAGAGTGCATGACAACACTATTTTTCAGCGTAAAAGATGTTCCAGGACTAGAGCATGGGATGATGTTGGAGGGGGGACGATTCGGAGGAAACATGAGAATGAATTTCTTCACAGACCGGGTGGTGGACAAGTGGAACACCCTGCCAGAGGAAGTGGTGGGGGCTGACTTGGTCACGGGATTTAAGAATGCATGGGATAGCCATACAGGAATTCTGGAGGTCAGGGTAAGGTGCAACAGACTTATAGGAAAACAGAGTGAACTTACAAGGTCAAATGGGCAGACTGGGTGGCCCATAGGCCCTTATCTGCCGACACTGTCTATGTATTTATGTATGCAGGCATGACACAGGTGACATGCATCACTGTGCAGTATCACACACGTCTGTGTTATCGTCACTGGTGGTCCAGGCATGCACTGGGCACATAGCTGTGTAACTGGCATCACACACGTTGCCACATCACTTGCAGCCTTCTTTGTGCTGTGATGGACATGGGCGGTGTGTGTGTGCAGTGGTGCGCATAGCTGGTGCTGCCTGTTTGTGATGGCCATATGCATGTTCACTGTGGGTGGGTGCATGCCATCACAGGTGCAGAGACATTAGGCTATATGGCTTGCAGGTTGGGTGGTGTTCAGGGTTGTGGTCAGTCTCCAGCCATTGACTGTGTTCCCATTTTCCTAGGCCTCGAGGTACTCAGGAGGATTTGAGGGATATCGGCACCTCACCCAGATTTCAGTGGAGAACCAGGCGATACTGCAGGCCACACAGCGCCATGGTTCCAGGAGGCGGAGGCAGACAGGGGACACCAGCAGGGGAAGACGGCAGCCAGCTGAGCCATAGGCCACATTGCCTTCCACTTCTCCCATCCCTATCACCCTGCCTTCCTCTCCAGGTTTTTATTCCCTCCCCTTGAGCACCCTGCCTTTACCCGTCCCCCACTTGTACATAGTTTCACCTGTTTATATGTTAATCTTTTAAATATACATTTCTATTTTGATCGACTGCTGTGTTGGTCTCTGATTTGCAACTGGCTATGGGTGCTCCGTTGCAGGGGTGTACATGCCATCTGGGCTGGTATGGTCCTGGGTATATATGTGTGTGTGTGTGTGTGTGTGTGTGTGTGTGTGTGTGTGTGTGTGTCCATGGGAGGTATCACGGCATGGCATTGACTTTCTGTTGGTCTTGCGTCTGCTGCCACCCACTGCTGGGTGCACAGGGTGGGTCTGGCGGTATGCTTCTCTGCAGCATGGGGTTGGCGTGTGGCAGGGGGGATGCATGGTGTTTCCTGCAGTGCCAGTCACTGCACATGAGCGGTGTCTTGGGGTCACGGTGCAGGGTGTGCTGTGCGTACGGGGGGCTGATGTGCACTGTGGTTGTCAACCCCCTGTGTGTGGCACTCTCCGCCTGCCAGTGGTTGTGCTGGGGTGTCATGGCTCTGCTATGCTTTGTTGGCTTGTCCCCATGGGCACGTGGATCTTCCGTCCCACCCCCAGTGATGCTGTTCTTGGGGTGTGCAGGTGTGGTGTGGGTTCTGCAGTGTGTTCCTGTGCCCATGTGTGGCATGGCTGGCGGTGGGCCCCAGCCTGCCTCCCTGGATGTGCAGTTCCATTGCTCTGGGGGGGCTGTGCTTGCGCTATGGCAGCTCTGGACTGCTCAGCTGAGCTTCCCTGGTTAGCCATAGCGCGCCATGTTGGCTCAGCTTCTCCTTCCTGGTTGCGCGATGGCGCAGTATGTGCAATATTGAGACGTTGGTTGCTTGCGCAATTTGCTCTGCTCCATGTTTGAATATCGCACCTGTTGCGCATTTGCGCAACTGGTTTGCGCTTGCTCCTGCTGTTGCGCCAGTTTTGAGCGCAGTTTGAATATCCAGGCCCTAGAATAAAATAAAATAAAAAAAATAAATAAGAGGAAAACACAGCAGGATCGACAACCTGCTGACAGTGTAAGTTCACATTTAATGATCACAGGACACTATCCATCACGTGGCCAGCGTGTGGACAGGAGAAAAGTTTTACTTTAATGTTCAGAGCACTGGCTTAGTACCATGGCAGTCCAGGCAGCAAACTGAGGCTGACAACTGAACTAGGATCATAGTACAGAGTGTCCGCATTTTAGTATTGAATGTAGACATTTGCTGATAATGAGGGTTTTGACTGTCTTATAATTTATTGTACACCACATATCCTGAAGATAGCCTAGTTTACACACAACAAATCATGATTCCAGGCAGTCAACCACATGGGCCATGTGCAAGGTTTAGTTAATGCATTCTATAGTGGCGACTCTAGTTATACCCGAGCCTGGTTGTTGCAGTGGCAGCCTGGAAGAGTTGTGGCAGTTGCCAGGCCAGGGTCCAGGTTGCATGGTAGTACAGGTGGCATGTATGGAAAACCAACTGCCGCATGATCAGACGTGGTTACGAAGCAGGCCTTAACATGCTGGAGTCATTACTGGGGAAGGGTGCATTTAGTTTCAGTATTCACAGACAAACACGTAGGTTAGCTTCATTCAAGGATCCCCTCCAGTTAAAAAAAAAAAAAGCTGTGGTCTTAACATAAGTTATTGAGCTGAGCTGTTTTGTATAATAATCAGAGTAATATATCACAGAGCACACAGTAAGCATGCCATCACCACATTTATTATTGTTACGGGGATATGATTATACTATCTCAAAAAGTAAGAAAATTCTTAGCAAAAAACTGTGTTAATGCAACATTTAGGGTACAGACTAACGCAACAAAAGTAGGGAAATGTGTTGTAGGGTTTCCAACCGTTAAACCCCACCCCCACCCCTGAAGCAAATCAGGGGTGCAGTCTTCCTTGGGATTGTCAACCCTAAATCTCACCCCATTCTATACAGTCTTGAAACATACACAGCTGTGTCCATCACATCTGAGCTTTCTTGTTACCACAGTGGGTGAGCTTTAGCGTTGACAACCCCAAGTATGACAGCACCCCTGAATTGCATCAGGGGTGGAGTGGAGTTTTAAGGTTGGCAACCATAAAACCACATTTCTTTCTTTTGTCACTTTAGTCTGTACCCTAAATGTTGCATTAACGCAGTTTTGCGCAAAGATATATTTAAATAAGAGGAGAAAACCATGGAGATTTTTCAGCAGCAGGGAGAAAGTGGGGAATATTGATAGAAGCCGGGCAGCCACAGCAAGGCCTTCTCCCTCAGTGTGCCGAGGTTATTGCAACAGGTACTAACACGTCTTTCTTGATGGGGGTGCTAGCTTCTCTTTACAGATTAGAAGATGCTTAGCAGGAAGAGGACTCCCACAGCAAAGGCAGCAGAAGCACTGGAGAACTAGCTGCACAAGATGTACCAGAAGAAAGGGCAGGCATGTCTAGAAGCCTGCTTTTCAGGGTACCAAGGTTCCATCGACATTAACCACAGTGGTGGCCAGCAAGGAGAAGAGACTAGCCAGGGAAGCAACGATGCCCCCAGAGAAGGTACCACGGACACTTCGGTGAGGTAAGAGGGTTCCAAGGCTCATCAGTTCACTAAGGAGCAGATTTTGAGCATGGTTATTACAGCTTTAGGGGGATTCTCCCAGGGGTCCCATGGGTGGGGCCTGGGGAAGAGAGGGAAGGACCAGCCCCAGTGAGTTGGTCCAGTGTCACTACCTAGTGAGGATATAATTGTCATCACCCCAGCAGCGGAATCGGAGGTGTAGGCCTCAGCTACTGCAGTCCCAGTCACAGGACAGCAGGAGGCTCATAAGGGCTCTGTTGCAGATGAGATGCTTGATGAACTCATTGATCTATTGGCCATGATGGCAGCAGGAGCCAATGGTCAGCAACATAATGGGATAGTGCCAGGGGTCACAGGAGTCCCAGGCATGGGCACAACAATGGACCAGGGTGCAGCAGCACTGGGACCAGGGATTATATTGGCCTGGTGAATCCCGTGGGGGACCCACCTGAGTGACAGGGTCAGACAGCAAATTCATAACAGAGAATATGTAGATAGCTTCTTGCTCCTTATTAGGCTGGGAAAACAGGATGAGAAGAAGAACAACAAGTCAGAGAAGTCTGATAAGCAAAAAGCAAGAGTGCCCCATACTTCTGATAACTGGGTGGCAGGGTTCTCTGTCTATGTTAGTACCATATTGCAAACAGCGCTGGATCAAGGGCTGGATCTAGTCAACTATACCAACAGGATTTTGCAAATGCACAGGCACAAAGAGGGCATGGCATGGCTGAAATATGATGAGGAGTTCCTGCACTGGAGACAGGATGATGCTAACCTTGGGTGGGGAACACTGGACATGCTGCGGTTGATGTCATGCATGGAGGTGGGATGGTACACATGGGCAGTGTGCCCTCAGGGTATCTCATGTATCTCAGTCCCAGTGGTATGAGTCAGTGACTGCTCCCTCCCAAGTGTGCATCTCTTTTCACCAGGGGAACTGTTTTAGGATGAACTGCAGGTTTCAGCATGATTGTGTTGTCTGTGGGCAGCAACACCCACTCGTGTAGTGCACCTCCCCAAAACCTTCAAAGCTGGGATTTTGGGGATCCCCAAAAAAGTAGCAGAATATGCCCAGGACCAAGGCTGCCCATCCCAATAACAGTGGACAGGCTTACGCCTTGGTTGGACCAGTACCTGGACTGGGAGACCACCCAACTCTTGGAAGACAGGTTTTTCAGTCAGCTTCAGGATTCTATATTTAGGCCCTCAGAGGAGGTATGAGGCAGAGAACATGAAGTTGGCTAGAGATTTGTCTGCAGGTGGTCCAGAAAAAACTGGAGAAAGAGAGGCAACTGGGTCAGGTGAGTGGCCCTTACAAAGCCCCACCTTTTCCAACCTTAGGGTGTCACCAATTGGGCTCTTGCTTAAGAAGGCTCTTGGGGAGTTCTAGATGAGGGGGATTCTATGAATGATTATATTGAACCATGGTTCATGTCAGTTCAGTGTGAGTCATTTGACAAGGCCATCGACATGGTGTGGGAGGCAGGGCCTCAAGCCATGATGGCTAAAGCAGACATTGAGCCCACGTTCCACTTGCTATGGGTACATTAAGCAGACAGAGACCTGTTAGGAAGGAAGTTTGAAGGTCAGTATTATGTGGACAATTGTGCACCCATGGGTTGTACAGCGGCTTGTACGTTTTTTGAAGGGTTTAGCACCTGCTTGCATTGGGCCACTGCATGGGCATCGAGTAACTGGGGTATAGTCCACTACCTCAATGACTTTTTATTTGTGGAACCTCATGGTACCGAGTCTGTGGGAAGATCATGACCACATTCATGGAATTGTGTCAGGATTTTGGTGTACAATTGGCTCCAGGTAAGGTTGAATTACTCACTTCAGTAATCATCTTCTTGGACATTGAAACTGATGCCAACAGACAAGAATATGGACTGCCTGGGAACAAGTTTGACACTTTGTGGGCTCTGTTAGCTAATGTAGAAGGGACCCAAAAGAAGACCTTATGGGAGTTGCTGTAGCTGATGGGGCACATTCCATGCCGGGTAATTCCCACGGGGAGAACCTTTTTAAGACACTTGATGAAGCTGGCAAAAGGGCCTAAGAAATGATATCACAGAATCTGTGTCACAGAGAGGTTATGTGAGGAACTGCACTTCTGGCTAATGTTTGTGGCCTACTTCAATAGAGTGGCGATATGGTAGGAGGCTGGGGTCAGTCAGACTCTGGAGTTGTTCACAGATACAGCTGGAGGGCTCGAGTTTGGAGCATACTTCCAGGGCAAATGGTGTACTGTAACTTGGTCACCCAAATGGACACTGACCGGGCTACAAAAGCAGATCACACTGCTGGATTTCTTCCCAGTAGTGGTAACGTTGTGTGTTTGGGGCTCCAGGCTGAAGGGCAAGAAGGTCCTGTTCTGCACAGAAACCATGGGGGTGGTATATATATGATAAATGGCTAGCTAGGACCAAGGGGTCCTCTCAGTGACCTGATGAGAATTTTTATTTCAAAGTATATGCTGCTCGGTATTCAGTTTAAGGCTGTTCATGTTCTTGGCATTGAAGATGAAATTGCTGATACTTTATCTTGTTCACAGTGGCAGAGATTCAGGGAGCTGGCTCCAGCAGCAGAACAGTGGCTACAGACAGTCCTACCTTTCCTGTGGAAGGTGGTGACCTCAAGACTTGGAGATGCATAGGTAATTCCATTGCTCCGTGGACCAGGAAGGCCTATCACCAAGCAGTAGAGCACTACCTCGCGATTCTGGCTGAGGTAAGGTGACGTAATATTTGGCCAATTCCAACTGATCAGTTATGTAGTTACATCATGGCAGCCAAAAGGGAAGGGCTGACACCAGGGGTAGTTGAACAGCATATGTCAGGCCAATCCCAATCAATCAGCTATGTAGTTACATCATGGTAGCCAAAAGGGAATGGTTGACACCAGGGGTAGTTGGACAGCATATGTCAGGCCAATCACAATCAATCAGCTATGTAGTTACATCATGGCAGCCAAAAGGGAATGGTTGACACCAGGGGTAGTTGGGTGGCATTTGCAAGGCTTGTCTTGGCTCTTGTGTGTGATGAGCTTTATGGACACTATGTGGGCTTTTAAGGTCCTGGAGGGTTGGGGCAAGATCCAGAGCAATCAGCCAGATATGCAGCACCCCATTTCACCAGCAATTTTGGCAAATGTGTGAGCATGTGCTGAAATAAGTACAAGGTAAGGCTGTTTGAGATTATGTTTTTAGTGGCATTTTGGGTTTTGGAGTTGACTCAGGCTACTTAAAAAAGAAAGGGTACAGGCATGCTGGATGAGGACATTGCCATGACCCATGAAGGGTTTGTGGGTGGTTGAGGAGGAGTAAGACTGATCAAAGGGGCAGGAAGTGCTGGTGCCCAGTCAGAGCCCCAGTCAGTTCTTCCTGCGATGTCCTGGACCAGGTGAGAGTCTACTTTTTTGGCACAAGGATGGCACACCCATGACAGCCTATCAATTTAGGCACATCCTGGACTTGGCAGTCTGGTAAGTCAGGTTGAATGCACAAGAGTTCAAAACTCATTCTGCTCAGTTTGGGGCAGCAATGAATGCTCAGACCCAAGGTTTGATGGATGGGGTGGTAGAAGTTCCAGGCATTCTTGCGTTACATCCAACCACACTTGGATTAATTTCTTCCTTGTCTGCTCCACATTCCCTAGGGGGTTCCAAGAGCATATGAATCTGTGCTCATTCCTTCATCTATTAGGCAGAGGAGGGAGTGTGGCCTTCCAGCCTGGGGAGAACAGCCTAGCTATACCATGACAGAAGGAGCAGATTCATTAGTGGAGAATGACAGGCATGTGCTGGAGGGATCTGCTACTTAGGTTGGCCAGGGAGTCTGACATGCAGCAAAGCCCAGACACCCTTCCGATTCGCCTGTGAGGTGAAGATCTGTGTTCACAGAAGGTGACTGTCCTGCTACTGTCGATGAAGGATGACCTGAATTTCATAAGATGCTGGTGGCCTAAGACAGTTATCATCTGGTCACAATTGATACAGCAAAAGCACTGGCCATATGCAAGGGACTCTAAGGCATTAAATGCTGCATGTATCACATCAATAGAGAGACGCAATCATTTATGGAAGCCATGGGGGAGCTGTGATAAGACATAGGGCAATTAATACCTCCCATCAGGATTTCTTCCTCAGGATGGTGAACAGTTGCAGAAGAAGGGATGGAATTTGTTTCTTAATTCATTTCAGGAGGTCTTGGAGGCACAGTTGGAGTGAGCAGCTTGGGGGGTAGGACTACGTCTGTCCTGTGGCGGCTTTGGAGTATTGCAGACTGATGGTACAGGGGGAAATGAAGATAAGTCAAATTCTTCCAAAGGGCTCATCACCTCCAGTTGGCATGAGGCTCGGGGAACTGCATGACCCAGACCCAGTTCAGGGGGGAGGTCACAGTTCAACCTCATCAGGATTAACCTACAAAGGCAGTGGCATCAGATGTGGGTCAGTCACCTCCCACTTGGTCAAATGACCTCCCCACTCTTGGGGGTGGGCTCTGGCCCTGAAGGTACATCAGTTATTCAGGCATATCCAAGTATGACTGATGTGTGACATGTGGAGGGCATGAAGAGTCTGCATCATCTCCCAGCTGCCCATGCAACTCCAATGTGGTAATTTAATTAAAAATACTGTAAATACATTGCTATGGCCATTTCCTCCAAGACCTGTGTCAGTGCGTTATTTCAGGGAAGGGGTAATGGGAAGATACCAAGACAAAGACAATGTCAGCTCAGTGATATTTATAGTTGCCTTCAGGAGTGGAGCATTGTCACTGACCGAACAGCATTATTCTTACACTAAAAGAAAATCTTTAGTAGTCATATGGGCTTTTAAATATTTTCACATCTATGTCTTTGAAAAAACATTTACATAGACTACAAGTTGCTGGTCAGCGTTTTACTTCTAGACCATTAGCCCTTACTGAGAGAGGGTCATTGTAGTTACAACTCAGTGAAGTGTATGTGGTGCATAGAATGACATCCAATGACTGACAGATCAGTATCTCATATTAAAATCCAATATTCATCTTTCATATCCAATTAAATTCTCATACAGAACAAAAGTTACAAAAGAAATTGTATCTTATCTGGCTGTAAATGCTGCTCCCACGGCAATGAATCTGACAAAAAACTTGAGATCCTACACTGCAAGCTGTCGTGAGTGCAGTGCAAGTAACTGGCATGCAGCTGTCAAGAATTCAAGAGTAAACCCCACAAAGTATTTTAGATTTAAGAGAGTAAAGTCTGATCTGACAGCTGGAAATGAAGAAGAGTTCACCTTTATGGCCAATAGAGTGTTCTTCTGCCAGTTCAGCACATAGAAGCAGGGGACTTTAGTTATTTATGTGTTTATTTTGTTAGTATTTATTGATCAGGAAGGGAGGGAGGAGGGCAATGAATAAGGCAGAACCAGGGAATTCATTTGTCTGACTACTCTCCTGTTCTTTATCCATGTCTTGTTATATTGTATTATTCTCAAAACTAATAAAGTTTGTTAAATTTCAAAAGAAAAAGAAACGGAATTCAGCACAGGAAAGACATCACGCCTTGTAAAAACAAGGGCGCTGATCAGAGAGGAGGTGTGGTTTCCATGAATTGATTTGCTGATTAAACAGAAGGCCAATTGTGCATATAAAAGCATTTTAACTTCCCAATACTTCAGTCTACCCAGCTGTTGAATTGGGGAAAAGCAGGACCCCACTGAAAATGAGATATTGCAACTCAGATGATCTATCCTTGGTAAATAAATTGTAATAAAAAAAAGTGCTGCAGACAAAAAGGCCTATGGAAAACCTTTTGTTGCAATTGGTGCCTTTGACCTTGTGAAAAAAACATCAGAGCAGCCTTTAAGATTTAACCCCTGTACTTGTGTAAGCATGTTAAGGTGATAAAGAAAAGGAAAAAGATAACTGCATCTAAAGTGAGAAAGTTTTGTGACCAGGCCTTGATTTTTTTTAAGTGAATGTGGAAATTGGTGAGACATCCAATTCCAGATGAGGAGATAATGGGAAACATCTTATGTACAGTACTTTCAAGAGCTTGTGCTATGAATAAGGAACGGTGACTCGGTAGGATGAGGGCAAGAAGGGATTGATAGTTATCATTACAAAGAAAATACTTAGAAAGCCACTGGTCACTGAGATGTTGGAAATAATATCCGAATCAGGCGAATCACAGAGCTGCAAACTTACGGAATATCACAAGTCAGTTTTGAAGTTAAGGACTTCATTCTGATATAGCCATTAAGGATTGTTTAAATCCAATGACTGAACAGTTTAAATGTGAATGACTTTTACATTTTTTTAAAATTTTATTCATGTTCCCAACTGTTTTCCAGCACTGCTTCCCTTCATGATCACCCAAGGCCCATCTCACCCCAGAACTTCTACCTGTGGCTGCCTGCTTAATAGAGCCTTTGCCTCCCCCACCACCAGTGGAAATGGGAAATAAGGGGGGATTCACCTCTCTTTTGCATCAGGAGGCGCTGCAGATGGTGGGTGTTTTTTCCCCCACTCCCTTGGATGTCATCGCACAAGGGGCTCAGTGCAGAAGCACCCACACAGGCATGCCAGCCATAGGCCCAGCTGACATCCACCCTCCTGCCCTGAATTTCCTGCACTTCTACCTGTGGTCACCCAGGTGGTCATACTGCAGGGAAGGCAATGACCTTTCCTGTCTGGAGGAGGGGAGCAACTGCTGGGGTGATCAGCACTCTTCCCCTGTTAGCACTCCCACAGCTGAGTCTCATTTCTGAACCTGTGTTACCAGCATCCCAAGCAACAGCTCAATACCATTGCTGACAGGCTGCCTGTTGAGGACTTTCATTAAACTGATCTATGTTGAAACTCATACACGAGTTGCTGTGTTTATTGTTTTTCAGTTGCTGAAAGTTTTTTAAAAAATGCATAAAAGGATTATATGTTACTAGCAAAGAAATAAGTGTATATGTCTCTTTTGTAAATTATACTGTTAGTCTCTGATAAATATAGAAACATCAGTTCTAGACTAACAGACAAAAACACAAGGGATGGGATATTCAAAGCAGGTGCGCATGGCGCAACTGGGTTGTGCATGCGCAACTGTGAAATTGCGCCAAAGAGCAGTATTCAGTGGCAGCAACTGTGCAGCATAAGTAGCAGTGCGCCAATGAGCAATGGGAATGTATGTATGCACAAGAGCAGGGGGCAGACCCATGAATATATGGCACAGTGCGATATTCAACCCCCGACCAATGGCACAAGTGAGGAGCAACCGTCAGTTGCGTGGAGCAGAATTGAGCCTATAAAAACTGGAAGCAAGTAGGAGAAGGGCACTTGCGCCAGAGGGGAGCAGGACAGAGGGAGACAGACAGGCCGTTTGCCGATGAAGATGGAGACAGGGAGAGAGAAGGAGACAGACAGGGACAGAGAGGGACAGACAGTGTGAGCGAGAGTGTGATTGAGAGTGTGACTGACAGGGAGGTGACAGTGGGTGTAAGAGAGTGCAGGCGCAACACAGAGCCACTAGGCCCAAGTGGAGCGACACAGGCACCCACAAGGGTGGGAGACAGAGGCCGCAGGCAACAGCCAGCCGGGGGCAGGGTATACAGGAGGGGGGGCCCTGCTGAGCGGCACACACAGCCACACACAGCAGGGTGGGCCAGTGGAGTCGGATGCCCAGGGGGTGGCAGGACAACAGGGGCCATGACCAGTGTGATATTCCAGTTGGAGGCCATAATGAGGGGTGTGGGGAGGCAGGAGGCAGAGTGCCATGGCCATGGAAGGGCCCGTTGGTGATACGCCCAGAACAGGCAGTATCAATCCCGCATCAGCTATGAGATCTATGTTGACACAGAGATTGTAGGCCATTCTGAAGCAGTTCTGAGGCAGCTCTGTGAGCTGTGCAGTGAGGAGATGTAGGCACCCATTAGATGGAGCCACGTCCTAACAGTGGAGACAAAGATAACAGCTGTCATGTGCCTGCTCACCACGGGCACCTTCCAGAGACCAACAGGGGACACCACAGGCATAACCCAGGCAGCCGCGTCACAGCTCCTCACACAATTCCTCAATGCCCTGCTGCCACAGGCTGTGGAACACATCCACTTCCCCAGCACACAGGCAGAGCATACAGCACACATGCAGGAGTTCCACAGGGTAGCACATATGCCTGGCATGCTAGGGGCCATTGACTGCACCCATGTGGGCATCTGCATGCCACCTGGCCTGGAGGGGGTAGTCTACATCAACAGAAAGGGCTACCCCGTATCAACTGCCAGGTGATGCGCGATGCCAGGGGGCACATAACCAATGTCTGTGCCACACACCCTGGGGGAGCACACGACACCTTCATCTGGCACAGCTCAGCACTGTGCCACAGGTTCGAGAGTGGGGACATCCCAACCGGTCATCTAGTGGGTGAGCATGCCGAGACCACAGGCAGCAGGGCACACCAGGGCATGGGAGGAGGGCGGCCAGTGTAGGGGTGCCGCAGAGTGTGGCTGGGAAGGACAAGGGGCACAGCAACAGAGGACACCAGGCTAACCATACCTCTATCCACACAGGTGACAGTTGCTACCCACTCCGGCCCTGGCTGCTCACCCCCTACTGGTGCCCGTCGTCCCCAGTGGAGGAGCACTACAATGAGGCACATGCCAGCACATGGAACATCACTGAGCATGTTTCAGTCTACTGAAGGCATGTTTCCATTGCCTGCACAGGTCTAGCAGTGCCCTACAGTACAGCCCTTGAAGGCCTGTGGCCTACTCCTAGCCTGCTGCATGCTGCACAACATGGCCACTGACTGTGGGATAGCTGTCCAGGTCAAAGAAGGGAACAGCAGTGGGATGATGCAGCCAACAGTCCATGTGGTGGTGGGCAGCCCCCCCTGGGCAGAGGGACCCCTGGCTGATGAGGATGGCATGCCAGCACTAAGACACCATAGCTGAGCACTACGGTGCATGCAGGTAGGTGGACAAACACCCATGCACAGGACGGATACAGTGGCAAGGCACACAGGCATGTGTGGGTGTGTCCTGTGGCTTGCACAGACAGGTGGGGGGCAGGGGCAGCCATGGGGCAATGGCACACATCCACACGCAACAACACACAGCACAGCACACCACACACACACACACACTGGTGCCAGCAGGCACGCGCCTGGGCACAAGCACCTGGTGTGCATCAGATGCAGGGCACTGGTGCACATGTGCAACCAGTGCAGTGGTGGGATCATTACGCACACACCACATGGGCCAGCGGCCGGGCAGATATACACATGGCCAGTGTGTGGCCCAACCCACGGATGCCATGTCCATGGCATGCACACACACACACACACACACATACAAAAAAAAAACCATGTGCACACAGGGTGGTGGCAGCGGACAGGGTGGCGGGCACATCAGTTCCGTCGCACAATCACATGGCCGCCACAGACATGAGGATGGCTGCGCCATGGCTGCCCAGCAGACCCAGGCTGCATGATGGCCATGGGGGGGGTCTGCGACTGTCCCCCAGGGGTGGCACTACGGGAACATGATCAGATCCTCGCAGGGGTCTGTAGGCTCCCAAACAGGCCCTCACCGGGCATGTCTGGGATGCCCACAGTGGAGCCCTGTGTCAACACTGAGGGGGTCACCCGACGGCGGGTCCATGGGGTGGACAATGCACTCTGCGGGGTCTATGATGGCTAGCCATGCCCCCTGGCAGCCTGTGGGGCAAAGCTGACTATGACCACAGTGGCTAAGAGGTCCAGGGCCACGGTCGTGTCCTCCTGCAGGTGATGTATGGACTCCTGGACCTGTGCGTTGCCGCTGTCACGCTGCTCGACTGCCTGGTGCACCTCTTCATGGAGTGTACACACCCCAGCCACAAGCAGCACCTGTTGGTCCATGGAGCCCTGCAGCAATTGGGTCTGCTCGGACAAGGGGTCGGCGCTCGGGGGCGCATGGGCATGGCGCTGACCCACCAGAGGCATACGGCCATGCTGCACTGCCCCCAGTCAGGTGGGTGCTGCACAGTGGGGCCCCCATGGGGTTGCTCAATGACAGGTACACCAGCAGTGGACACTGCACCCAGCCTCCCAACATCCCCAGCCATCTGCTGCCCCTTCACCCACTGGCCAGTGCCTGTGCAGCTGTACCACCACCACTGACCCCCAGTGCCGCATCACCATCGCACACAGCGGTGCCAGGGGAGGTGGCGGGTGGCTGTCCCACCGCCAACAGGCCACTGGCCGCGCTGCCAGGGATGGTGGAAAGTATGGGTGTCTCCCCCACAACAAGTCCCCCGCTGTCCAAGACAATGGCCACATCATCATTGGTGTTGGACCACACCCTGATCTGTGTCTCTGCACACAGCACGCTGTGGCTGGCATCCCACTGGAACATAGCCAGAGCCTCATCCGCCACCATGCCCAGGTCATCCGGCTGGATGGCAGTAGTGTGCTGCAGCTGGTAGGGCCCCCAGATGCCAGTGGAGGTGGATGGCTGGTCCTCCAGGGCTGGGCATGCCCCTACGGCAGATGCAGGCACCCCTGCCACTGCATGCTGGTGTTCCACTGCTGAAAGGGAACACAGATGCATTAGTGCCACCGATACAATGGACCCCCAACCCCAACACCGCTGTACCTACCATGCAGTAATAGGCTTCCTCCAGTCTGGAAGCCACCACCCGCACACGCTCGACAGCGCTGCACCCCATGGTGGCCACCATCAGCTCCTCCTGTGGCATGAGCTGTGGCATGTCGGCCTGGCCCCCACCTGTGGCCGACCTGGTGGCCCGTATGGCTGCCACCTTCTCCTTGATCCAACGCTTGTCGGTGCCCACCTTCTTCTTGCACTCCTGTGCAGATTGCTGGTGGCTGCCCTGCTGGTTCACAGCCTCTGCCACCTCCTCCCAGGCTGCGGCCCTGGCCTGGGGTGTGCCAGTGGTGCACTCAGCAAAGGCTCCCAATCGAGGTACAGTTCGAACAGGACATCTGCCTCCACCTTCGTAAAAGTTGGGCCTGCACTTATGGGCAGGCCCACGCTCCTCACCCTCCTCACGTTCAGACATGCTGCTACCTGTGGGCAGGGACATGTGGTTAGTGGCTGCAGCAGCCCACACCAGCCATCCATCCTGCTGTGCTGTCCATCCACTTGGCAGGTGCAGCTTACCTTGGATGGCTGCAATACCAGTCCATGACCTGTGCTATCGTGCAGTGCCTTTATAGTGCATCGCATGCAAATGGGCTGTTGCGCAACAGTAATGAGATGCTAATTCCCCCAGTGTGCAGTGGATAGGCTGATGAGCTAATCTGCATATGCCGGCTGAATATTGCATTGTTGTGCCTTGCGCAATGGACTTGCACCGGCACAAGTCATGGTGCAATGCTCTGACGTGCTCAGTGCACCCGTCAACATGCATGCACCATGGCATGTACTATCTCCTATTGCACAGCATGCACTAGGAGCACTATTGGTGGCCAATGTGCCCTATGCACCAAGAGCCCTATGGCACTTGGGTGCTATAGGGCCTATGGCACTCAGGCACTATAGAGCCTATGGCACTCAGGTACTATAGGGCCTATGGTGCTTGGGCACTATAGGGCCTGTGGTGCTTGGGTGCTATAGAGCCTATGGCAGTTGGGCGTTATAGGGCCTATGGTGCTGAGGCACTATGGGGCCTATGGTGCTCAGGTGCTGTAGGGCTTATGGCACTTGGGCACTATAGGGCCTATGGGGTGTGGTGCCCTCAGGGCCCTATTGTTCAACATGCATCATGGCCCCAATAACACTCACGTGCACTTTGCGTATGCTGACCCCTGACCCCCGCCCTGCCCTATGCCCCCAAGAACCTCTGCCCCATGTACCAGTGTGGCCATGTCCCTGATGTGCATCTCCAGAGATGCACGATTACTGCAGGCAGCGCATCCCTGTGTGAGGTGCGCATCCCAAGCACATTGAGCTTGTGCGCTACAGGGTGCCATTTTGGACTGCTTCATTGCAGAGGAAGAATGCCGTGGTGTGCAGTGAACCATTACCAAAACTGGAGTCAGGTCAAGCTCGTGAACCTGGTGGCCCAGGTGGAGCCCCATGCTGCCAGCCTGTTTGGCCAGCAGCCCCTCGACAGGCCAAGGACTGTGGTGTGGCAAGAAGTTGCAGATGGGCTTGTCCAGGCAACTGATGTGCAGCGCACAAGGGAGCAGTGTCACCACCAGTATGGGGACCTGTTAAGGAGGGGCCCAGAGAGGCTCAGGTCACTGCAGATGCATGTCCAAAGGGGGGCCGTGCTATGGACAGGTAAGTGTGCTCCACCTGTGTCTGTGCACATCCAGTGTTCCATGGGGCAGGCAGGGCTGCATGCCATGCTGGGGGGCGCTGTCACTGTGTGCCCTGTGGCTTGGCATTGCCAGTCACTGGGCATGCTGCGCCACTGCCCTGTGGCCTTGCTGGGCTGTGGTACACTCTGTGCTTGGGGGGGTGAGGGCATTGGGCTTATGGTGTGGCTGTGTTCTGATGTGTGCCTGTTTGTGTTCCCGTCCTAGGCCCTGATGACCGGAGGAGAGCTAGGGCAGTGGGGTGCCTGGCAGGCCACGGCAGACTACTGTGGACCCTTCTGCAGGTGTGCTGTGGGACCAATGGGAGGAGCAGCAGGACCAGTGCACAGAGCGCATCGGCGGGTTGGTAGGCACTGTGCATTCAAACATTGTTGTGCAGGGTGGTAGGCAGGGGTGGGGGTACGGCCTCAGCCCCCTGTGCACTGAGCTGTGGCAGCTGTGTTCAGCCTGTGGTGTGCATGATTCCGTGGGGCGGCCATTGCATGTGTGTGGCAGCTGTTGGTGGGCTGTGGGTGCATCCAGCTGCCACCAGTGTCGCTGCAGTTCCACTGCTGCATCATGCCACCTGCCTGCCACTGTGCTGGTGGATGGCCCTTGGGCAGCGGTGTCCAGCACTTTGCACAGCCATGGCATGCCAGGTCAGTGGCAGTCATAAGCGCACCCACTGTGGGTGGCCAGGGTGTCACCCCAGGGGCGTGTGTCTCCACTGTCTACTGCACACAGTGGGAGGGCTAGGGTGTCCTGGACACGCACTGATCTCCTGTTCCTTCCTTTGTCATAGGTGTCCAATGGGGTGGTCACCTGCCACTCTACAGCCTCCTCCTGTGGCGCATCATATCCATCACTACCGCCACCCTGGAGATTGTGAGGTGGACGAGAAGGTGCCTGCTGTGGGGGCAGCGCAGAGGACAGCACCAGGTGGCGGTAGGATGTGGTCACCCATAGGGGACGAAGTTACCTTTCCTACCCCGAACACCCTTCCCCTGCCTTCCCCTGTCCCATTGTATAGCCCTGTCCTCTGTCCCCATCTCTCCCTCACCTACCCTATCCCTGCTTTGTATATAGTTCCCCTACCTTGTTCCCTGTTTTGTATTGTACATAGTTCTTCTATACAGTTTGCTTTGCTTATCCATCTGTGTCCATGTCTGCTTTGTGGCTGGTGAGTGGATCCAAGCTGCAGTGGTGTGGTGGGTGACTGTGTGGTGTGCCTGTGTTGTTCTGTGGGCCATGCATGGTGGTGTTTGCCCATCGGTCAGTGGCTGTGCCTTGGGGTGGCCATGGGCTGGTTGTTCGAGCTGTGTGGTGTGTGTGTTGGGTGCCATGTGCCAGGATCTGGGTGGCTGTGGACTGGGTGGGTGGGGACATGCCATCCAGTGAGGGGTGGCTGGTGGCAGCCCACCCTTGGTTGTTGGTGCTGCCTATTTCATATGTCCACTGCTCTGGTGCTAGTGGATGGGGGCTGGCTACATGCCTGCGCTCCATGGGTGGTGTTCTTTTGTGGGTCAGCTGTGCCTCCCGGCCTGGCTCCACTACCTCCCCAGCAGCCACCCCCCTTCCCCGGTGCCTTGCTCCTTGCTTTGCCTGTGGCTGGTCCTTTTGTGCCATGGCACATCTTTCTCAGCCCCTTGTGCATTCATGGTTGTGCCATTGTGCATGTTGGATTGCTCCCTGGTGCTCCTCTGACTGCACTCTGGTGCATCCTTGTGATATTCAGTCATATTGCGCTGGCACATGTCGCCATGCGCAACCCTTGAATATCGTACTCATTGAGCTATGGCACATCAGATTTGCACTGCACCGGCCTTGTGCTGGCATCTGGTGCATTTCTGAATATCCAACTCAAGGAGGGAAGGACTTCTGGCATTGTTAGGCTCAAGATTACTACCTGAACTTTGGTACTCTCACTCCACAGCTAAAACTATGCTCCTTAAATAACACAGTTTATCATCAGACTGCAACACAACATCTGATTGGGAGCTGATTAAAAGATTGGGAAGCCCAGTAGTAGGAGATGGGGCTCAGAATCAAAGGAGTGAGGCTGAGTTTTGCTACAAGGATCTGACAGCAAGTGCTCGCCGGGTTCCACTTTGACCACGTGCTCTCATCACCAGACAGGCTCAATTTGATCAGTACCTAAGGAGAAAATGGGCCAAAAGCTGGACATCCTAATTCCACATCTACGAGACTTTGGCAAGGAGGTCCAGTCTACAACTACAGCCCTCCACACAGACACCCAAAAACTGGAAACATTTTATGATGAGATGGAAGCCCAACTTATCACAGCAGACCAAAGGCAGGCTTGTCTGACTCAGCGGTACTTCAGCTGAACACAAAAAATGCATTTGCTGGAGGAGAATATGGAAGATGAAGAATCTAGAAATAGATGCAATAACCTCCATCTTCATAGGGTCCCAGAGGTGCAGAGGACTCCTCTCTATCTGAGTTTTTAAAGATCAAATGCACACATATTTCATAAAAAGCTTGAATTCACTTGAATTCATGTCCCTGTGTTATGAATAGTGTTTCCTGAAAATATCATGCTGTTTGGTTTTGTGGTTTTCTTTAAATCAGTATCCGTTAATGTGCTCTGCAGTAACTGAAAACAGGGAAGATACAGTGACGATGTTTCTGTCCCTGTCAGTGAGCAATGACATCATACCTGTCCAGCCTGCTGCTTCAGCAATTAAGTCCCTGATTGACTTAATAAGTTGTTGCAGTTCCTAGTTAGAGCAGTTTGTAGAGCTAATTGTTTTTCACTAAGAGTTTGTTACTAATCCATCGGGTCTGTGTTTACAGAGATATGCTTAAAATCTATCTTCCTGTTCTCATAAAAAGTTGATAATTTGGGGTTCAGTGCTGAATTGAAGTGGTAAGAATGAACGTCTGTAAGAAATTACCTTGTCTGTCACAGATTTTAGTTCTCTGTCATCAAAGCTCTGCATTCTGTTCTGGCTAGCTAACACAGGGTTGTTTAATGGATATAAAATAAATCTGCATTCTGTTAATTCATAGAAGCAGTGTGTCTTTGATGTAGCCTCAATAAATATGTTCATGTGAGAACAATTTTGTTTTTATGTCAGATTGACAAACGTGTCTGCCATACTCTGCTATTTCAGGAAAATGTACTGCATGAACTCATAACATTTCATTCTTTGAGGGTTTCTGTGTGTGCAGGGAATTCAAGTGTTTTTTATGAAATATGTGCATTTGATCTTTAAATGCTTTTTTAAGGAGGCACTGGATATCCCAGCTGACAGAGACAATGAAACTGAGTGCGCACACAGAGTACTCAGGCCACGTTAGACTATCCCACATGCCAGACTGTGGACTATAATAATCAAATTCCTGTGCTCTCCTGAAAAGGAGGAACTGCTATAGAAAGTCTGATAAAAAAGAGGCATAGTTTCATAGTCATCAGATCTACGTGGATAATAATTATCCCACCAGCCTCCAAACCAAGCGATTAGAGTACATCCCAGTCTTGAAAACCCTCCGAATCAATGGACTCAAATTCCACACTCCATTTCCTGCCTAGTTAGTGGTACTTTTCCCAGAGGGACAGAAGATGTATACCACAGCAGAGGAAGCAAAGTAAGACCTAGAGGTAAGAGAGATTGCTATTCTACCTCCTCAAGTAAAACCACCAAACTCGCTAGTGGCAAAATTGGCTAGAACCAAATGAAGAACTGCAATGTCCACTGTGGCAAAGAAACAGCAGTCTGCTGATACTATGAGGCAGAGTACGTAACACTTGCAATCCTAGTGAAACAATACGTCAGCTAAGTTGCCTCCAGAAACCTGATGAGATTGAGCTTCTCACCAGATTGGCAGCTACACAATGCATAAGGAAAGTGAGCCATCTGTTTGATTGCTTCTCAGCTCTCCTCTGGGCCATCATGCTAGTTGTTGACCTAGATGGGGTTGGCTCTTTCTTTCTTTCTTTCTCCTGGGAGAGTCCATGGGATCGGAGTAGGTGTGCTGAGCTAGGTCCATATTGGGGGGACTATATCTACAGTACTATAGCCTGAAATGCAGACTACACTAAAATGCAGTGTCCCAAATAAGATAGTGCAAGCTCAGGCATAGGAATACTCAGGCAGGACTCAAGCAGGAAAGCCCAGTGGGATAATGACTCTACTGGACCAGGAAATGGACCATGAGGCCACTATATGGAAATGGGGGGAGGGGGTGACAAGGACTGAGCTGGGAGTGGGGATGATTCTCATGGCCTGGCTCTGCGCTGTGTTTCTTACCCATTCTCTCTCAATGCCTAGCAAGAATACTGAAAAGAACAGCCTTGAGCCTTGAACAAGGAACTGCTGCTTGAGGGTGCCTTGTAAGGGGTTGTCACAGTGTGTGGGAATAAACTTCAGACAAGGCAAATTTACTGGTTTAAAACACATTGTGGTGTGATATTTATTTTTCTAAAGTTAGAAAAATAATAAATCAAAACAAAATAATTGCAAAGAAAATCACTACTTAACATCAGTAGTTTCTCACATAATACAGTTCTGGATCTTAGAGCTCCTAAGACCCTTCTCATCTGCATTCAACAGCTTGTCTCTGCAACAGTAGAACCTCTCTCCTCTCTTAGGGCTGAGCCCCACTGGACTGACTGAAGTGGACTCAGTGAAGATGTTTATATGTCTTTTGGTGGGTCACCTGACTGATCCCTTTCTATTTACATGTCTGGACATGTTGTTTCAAAACCAAGGGGGGTTTTCTTCTGGGGACTTACTGATTCAGTTAAAGGTACAGTGTATATCTCCACAGATATTGACTCTCTATATCTCTGATCCATAGTGACTAAGCACTTTCATAAAGCATACCAAATTCTTACATAGAATCTTATACAGTAACAGGTTTATAGTGTGAATTTATGAAAATACCTTAAGGATTTCTTATAACTGTACTAATCATGAAATTATCATTGTTTTACACAGCTTCTGAATCCTTTTTACTTAAAAAGGCTTTATTAACTGTATGTACAGTATTCTTATTTAAAATAGCATTTATGCTTTTTGTACACAAAATGCACTTACACACTTTATGCAACACCTCTCCAGGTGTTTGGCATCCTTCCAGGGACTGGATAGATGGAAATGGAAAAAGGATGAAAAGAGAGAACTAGTAGGAAGTTTAGTAGTGATAGTAAAGAGCTACACTAGGTGGCCAACCTAGTGTGGGGGAAAGAAGAAAAGCAAAGAGAAAAGCGTTAACTGTTGGGCAATAGAAATTTTGGTAGCTAGGAAATAAGGAGATAGAAAAGTGGTCCATCAGTCACAGCCAAGGGTGTATCCTAACTCTGTCACAGGGGTGTAGCCAGAAAAGTTTGTTTTAAAAAGTCATCGCTGCTTGGAAACCCAAAAGCCTCAGTTGAGGCCTCTCATTTACCTTCTGTCAATAGAAACTGCAGACCTGCCCAACTGTATCATAATGTATTTTATTGCAGATGTGGAGTGGATGCTTCAGTCCTATGCAGGGGTCCAGTGTACCTATGCCAGTGCCAGAGGCAGTCTCTGGAGGGGTCACCACATCTGAAAGTGGCAGGGTGAGGTCCAGGGGGCGTAGGCAGTTGGAAGGTGGAAGAAGAGGGTCGCTGGATTAGTTGTTTCTCTAGTTATGTTTGAACAACAGAGACTAATTGTTTTAAAGTCTCCCTCTTACACCTAGAGACTATAGCACACTACACTACCTTTAACCACAACCATTGAGTCCTGTTTTTGACATAATGACTTTCTTGTGAATATCCACTACATGCAGTAAATGACTGTGTTGTCTTTTGACAGTGAAGCAATTATGCTTAAGCTGCCTGTTGCAGCAGGTTTTGTGGATTATTTGATCTCCTTTTCATACTGTAAATGTTTGAGGGAAAGTAATGATTCCTTTTATAGTATTGGTTACCTATTTAGCACATTATCTGTACCTGCATATTAGAGGAGCCTTACTTGCTTAAAATATTGTCTTTGAAGTAGACCTGACTCCAGGCCTCTTTCCCTCAATATTTATCCAGATATTCATATAGTTGTGGAGAGGCCCTGATATTCCTCACTCTGCTCTAACAATTGGGTCCTTTTTGCTTGCGCCCCTATTCCCCACCTCTCCCTACATTATGCGCTTGATATCTTCTATCTGGTATGCCTACCCTTTCCCTAACATTTCCCACTACAAAATGCACAGTTTTTGGGCTTGGATCCAGCACAAGTTCATTATCCATGACTCCTTGTAGTTCTATGTTCAATGTATATTACCTGTAAATGTGCATTCTTACTATAATAGCAGCTATTTTTACTGTTTGTACTATTGTAACTTGTCTTTCTGTATTATTACTGTAGGACCACAGGTCCACCTTGTAAATGAGCTTGCTCAATGGTGCCCACCTGGATAAATAAAGATATTGATTGATTGATTGATTGATTGATTGATTGATTGATTGACTGATATTCTCTCCATTCCTGGTACCAGTTACCAAGAAGGCCCCTTGCATGCAAGGGTTACTCCTCTCCAGCTTGTCCTTCCAGTTACCAAGGAGGCCCCTTGCATGCAAGGGTTATTCTTCCCCAGCCTGTATATTCCATACAGCGCTCTGGATAAGGCTCGAATGAGCCTCTCCCTGGGAGGCCCAGTTCAGTTCATTGACATAGGTTCAGGGACACCCAGTTGGTCTTCCTGTCCCTATTGTTCATACTTCATGTGCTTATTTTTTCATGTTTCACTTTCCTGTTTTAAAAAACTGACTGCACAGTATCACACTGCCTAGGGGGGTGTTGGAGGGGATACACAGGAGGGAGTGACAGACTAGACATGTATATCAGTACTAGGTTCTTTATGAAAAAAAAACTTAAACATCCATTTAAAGAAGCAAAGGTCTTAGCACAAATTTGCAGAACCAAACCAGATTTAATCTATATGCAGGAAACACACCTTAAGGATTTTGAATAGAGGTGTGCAAAACAGGGGAGGTTTTGGTTTTGTCAAATAACTGTTGGTTTTGGTATTAGTTCTGGTTTTGTTTTTTTTTTTTTTTTGCAATTAAATAAGCTTTATTAAAAGGTATCTTAAGCAAAAAGAAGATAAAATGTCCAATAAAAGAACAAAAACATAAGAAAAATAATATAGCCTGTACCACAGCCATACACCACAATATGACAATGAGATACAACAAACTAATAAATTAAAAAGGGAAAAACTACATACCTATGCTAAACAAACATCAGGTCCACTACCCACACCAGCAGCCCACCCACCCAAGTCCCCTAACCAACTCGTGTACCCCACACACCTCAATAGATGCTTCTTGATGACCCAGAAATTATAACAAAATACTAATACTAATAATAAACAAACCAGCCGTAATCCAATCACATTCACAGCCAGATAGGAGAGAGTAAAAGTAATCAATGTTTCTGCATCAAATAAAGATATAATGGGGTCCAAGAAGTCTGAAATTTATGGAGTCACACGCTGTAGGGACTAGATGCATCTATTGAGCTCTTCAACTACCACAGTTCCAAATAAACTTTTGCCAGATCATCCAAATGTTGAACTTGTTGGTGTTCCTCCAGTCGTGTATACTGTCCAGAGTCAGATTTGGCATTTGTTGTCTTTTTGGGTGAAACATGGATGGCGGGCAGTTACTGACCCATCTCCCTACTTAATTCAGATCTAAAAATCCTAAGATACTGGCCAATTACCTGCTTCAGGTTTGGGAGGGCCTAATTTCCTCTATGCAGGTTGGTTTCATGGTGGGCCAGCACTCAGGTGACCATGTGAGGAAGCTATTCTATCTGATCTCTGCATCTAGGAAGAGCAAAATCCCTGTGGTTCTGGTCTCCCTAGACGCGGAGAAAGCTTTTGATAGGGTCTCCTGGTCTTTTCTTTTTGTGACCCTTCAAAAATTTGGATTTCCCCCTAATTTTTGTAATTGAGTGAAGGTACTATATTTCTGCCCTACAGCTAGAATCAGATGTAATGGTGTCATCTCTGCCCCGTGGTGCTTCAGCGTGGCACTAGACAGGGATGCCCACTCTTCCCTTTTTTATTCAGTTTGTATCTGGAACCTCTCCTGCATAGACTTTAATGGAATCCAGATGTCCGGGGCATTTCATGGGGGGGGGACTAGTTACAAACTGTCTGACTATGAGGATGATCTTCTCCTTCACCTGGAATCCCCCTTGACTTCAACTCCCGTGGCCTTGCAGGAAGTCCAGCTATTTTCTACCCTAGTGGGTTATGAGCTTAACCTAGACGTGACTCAGGTACTATCCTGAATGTTTTCGTCCCCAAGCAACAAATTCTTGATCTGGGTTTATGCTGAGAACCTAAGGCCATCACTTACTTATGAATTTGCATTACCCTCTCCCTCTCTGGGCTTTTAAAGCAGAACCTCATGTCCCTGTTACAGAGGATGAAAGAAGACCCGCGTAGATGAATGCCCTTCCCCCTTTCTCTCCGGGGAAGTGTTAACTTTATCAAAATGAATATTTTACCCCATATTCTTTATCCGATGGGTATGCTGGGTTTGTTTCTCCCTAAGATGTGGTTCTCCCATCTTCAGGGTCTCCTCACAAAGTTTCTATGGAAGAGGAGAGCAGCCCGTAGAGACTATTTGAAGTTGATCCTTACTAAGCATAGAGGCGGTTTAAAACTGCCTGACTTTTTTCTGTATTATCTTGTCTTACATTGCAGTAGATTATTCCAATGGGGCCGCACCCTTGTTGCCCCTACGGACTCGACCTACTCCCCTCTCTGGCTTGCGTTGGAGGCACAGCTGTGCAAACAATATGCCCTTCAACTTGGCAGTCTGTTGTACCTCAAACCCTCTTTTTTGCCCTCACAGCTACACAATACTCCTTTGATGTGGTATCTCAAAGCTTTAAAACAATTACATACCTCTTTAAAGGTTGATTGGAGCAGGGTTGTTTCTCAACCCATTCTAGGAAACCCAAATATTCGGATTGCTACTCTTTCCATCTCAACCAGCTTCTGCTAGCTACTCCATTTGGCCTCATTGAATGCTCTAATTGAGGAAGATAAAATGTGTTCAGTGGGAATTTTGCAACAGCATTTTTCCATCCTTGTATATCATTCTTTTAAACACCTACAGCTCTCCAGTGCGATTGCCATTTTTTTGGGTCCGCCCCCCTGGACTATCCAGCATTCCCCCATTCTCAGATTTTCCACTGATGGCCGAGCAACCTCACTCTATTTCCAAATTTTATTCCCATCTTCAATCCATAGATCCTGGTAGCCTAATGGGTGTATGTTATTACTGGCAGCAAGCGCTGAACCTACAGCTGGAGCCAAAAAGCTGGCAAACACACTGGTGACAATATTTATTAGACAAGATACTGTAGATATTGCCTAGTTCAATTTCGTATCCTTCACAATATATATTACACCCCTTTAAGGTTACACAGGGTGGGTAGGCGAGCTTCAACAGAGTGCTCCCATTGTGCTACGGGCGAAGGCTCTCTTAGGCACATCCTTTGGGACTATCCAAAAGTGGCCCTCTTCTGGTCTGCTATTCTTACCTCTCTAGATCCAGTTGTGGGGTTGGATCCTTTTTTTACTCCTCAGATCTGTCTTGTCGGGTGTTATCCAGAGGAGCTTTTTGGACCTTGTAAAGTGTATATGGCACTGATTTCAGTTACAGCTAAATTAGTATTTCTACATCACTGGCTGGATGATGTAGTGCCCTCGTACAGAGTGGCATCAAGAAATTTTACAAGCATTGGCCAACAAGAAACATATTACATAGAAACGTAGAAACAGACCTTGATGGCAGATAAGGACTGCTTGGCCCACCCAGTCTGCCCATTTCCCTGCCTATTGGATAAGCTGCAGATCCTAGTTAACCAACAGCCTACTTCTTCCTAACCCCCACCAGAATTGCATTATGTCTGTCCCATGCATTCTTGAATTCCCCCACTGTTTTTGACCCCATGACTGCCTCAGGAAGGCAGTTCCATGCATCCACCACCCTCTCCATGAAAAATATACTTCCTCATGTTGCCCCTGCGCCATCCCCCCTCTATCTTCAAATTGTACCCCCTTGTTCTTGCACATCTCTTTTTCTGAAAGATGCTACCCTCTTGGACTTTGTTGATTCCCTTGAGGTACTTGAAAGTTTCTATCATGCCCCCTCTCCTCCTTTCTTCAAGGGTATACATATTAAGCTTCTTTAGTTTCTCTTAAGTATGACTTCTGGTGCAGACTCTGCACCATTTTAGTTGCCCTCGTCTGGACTGCCTCCATCCTGTCTATGTCCTTGCGGAGATGGGGTCTCCAGAACTGCACTCAGTACTCCAGATGGGGTCTCACTAACTGTCTGTACAGAGGGATAACAACTTCCTGTTTTCTACTGGTGATGCCTCTCCCTTCTCATCCTTTCCACCCCCCCCCATGTATCAACTCTGTTGCAGTTCTTTGTGTCATCTGCAAAGAGATATACTTTTCCTTTCAGTCCCTCTGCAATGTCACTTATAAAGACATTAAAAATGATCGGTCCCAGTACCGAACCCTGCAGTACCCTGCTAGTAACCCCCCTTTCTTTGGAGTGGACTCCATTTACTATTACCCTCTGTGTCCTGATGTCCAGCCAGTTTTTTACCCAGGCTAACACCCTGGGACCCACTCCCAGGCTGGCTAACTTGTTTACTAATCTTTTGTGTGGGACTGTGTGAAATGCCTTGCTAAAGTCTAGGTAGGCCATGTCCACAGCCCCTCCACGATCTACTACTCTGATCACCCAGTCAAAGAAATCTATTACATTTGTCTGGCATGATCTTCCTGCTGTGAATCCATGCTGCCTTGGGTCCTGTGCCCCTCTGGCCTCTAGGTACTCAACAATTTTTTCTTTCAGAAGTGATTCCATCATTTTCCCTACCACTGAGGTCAAACTAACAGGTCTGTAGTTTCCTGCTTCTGCTTTGCTCCCACTTTTGTGAAGGGGAATTACATCCACTCTCCTCCAGTCTTCAGGTACCACAGCATCCTCCCAAGATTTGTTAAAAAAAGGTAGCCAGTGGTGTAACTAGTTCTCCCCTTAGTTCTTTTAGAACTCTGAGGTGAATCCCATCAGGTCCCATTGCTTTGTCCACCTTCAGTTTTAGGAGTTCTTTCAGAACCCTTTCTTTTTATGAATAGACTAATATCAACCCCCCTATCCAGAGTGCTTCTATTGATTGGATTAGGTACCTCCCCCTCCTCTTCTTTTGTGAATACTGAGCAGAGTATTAGTCCAACATCCCTGCTTTTTCACTGTCACCCTCTGCCCACCCACCTCCTTTTATTAAGCCTCACTCTCCCTTCCTTGGTCTTTCTTCACTCCCTAATGTACCTATAAAACATTTTATCCCCCTTCTTTACCGAGTTGGCTATCTTTTCCTTGGTTTGGGCCTTTGCTATTCTGACTGCCTTCCCCACTTCCTTCTGCTTTAACTGGTACAGTTCTCTGTCCTTCTTACATGTTTCCTTATACAACACTACCGACTTGACAAGTATAGATCTCATTGGAAGCCTCTCAAGGCTCTTTTATCCCAATCATTTATTTAGCTGAATGTTTTTTAGATTATCTTTCTGATTTCTTGATGGGGATTCTGATTCACACCCCTACTCTTATTTTAGTGTGCGACTAGTTTGTATTTGCTCAGCCTGTGGGAGGATATGGGTTTGGGGGGTATGAAGGAGTGGGTGGGGAGTTTGTATGTTTGGATAGTTGTTGTTGTGTATGAGTTTTGTTATCTTTTGGTTGTTTGTTGGTTTGGTGGTTTTTTTCTTCTCTCTTGGAAAATGTTAATAAAGCATACTAAATAAAAATAAACTCGGTAATTGATGCCACACATAGTTCGATGATGCAATTTCACACTCAGCATTTAAGGCATTAAAAAATTACTGAAGCCATTCTGCATGCAAAGGCACCCAGTCACCCTTTCAATGTCTCAAAATAAGTAATTTTGTAACTGTTGCAATCAATACCATATAAGAGTTTTTTAACAGTTGGGTTCATCTCATAATCACCTAGGACACAAACCTCCAATGTAAAATAATTATGATGCCCAAAAAAAGGAGAAAACAACTTTAGCACTAAAGTCCATAAAGTCTTTACTCTGGGGCAGGTCTACAACATATGATACAATATACCATCTTTGTGGCCACAGTGATCACATGTTGGGGATACCAGCTCTCCCATCTTAAACAGTTCATATGGTGATAAAAGGCCATGTTGAACTTGTGCATATTGAAAAAACAGTTCTGGTTTTCATTTTGGATTCATGGCCAATATGCATTCAACACAAAACATAAAACTTGCTCTGTACTTCATTTCAAAGTATGATAAAAAGGAAAACAGGTCAAATTCTGCAGAAAAAAAACAGTTAAATAGCATCACAGCTAGCAAGGCCTAGCTGATCGTAGCTTCACAGTTGTGATGTGCTGAACCTTCTGTTAGAAAACCAAACCACCCCGAACGCATGCAGCTCAGTTTTCATGAGCACCCCCACCCCCCCCCAAGCGAACCTTTCCGGCTTGGCACTCAGCTTTTTTTTTTTTTTAACCTCCCCCAGCCTCCCAGCATACATGCCTATCACATGACAGCTTAGGAGGCTGGGGAGAGGTAAAGAACACCTGAGTGGAGTGCTCATGGCATTGATACTCTGGCTTACTTGCACAATTACATTTTTTATTAGACTATACAAAACAAAAATGGTCCTGTGCTTGCGTAGGAAATGGCTGATGAAGCTGCAGACAGTGGCTACTATGTAACTGCCAAGGGCTACCCTCCTCCTTCCAAATTGGCTTCATATGTGATGCAAGCCTTTACTGGCTTTGCTTGCACAATTAAACTTTTTATTTATGAAGATTTTATGAAATACAGCATAACCATATTTACATAAGATTACACCAAGGAGCAAGAACATGCACTTCATGGGATAAACGTACAGGATCAAAGTAAGGTATTACATTATACAATATACTATTTTTCATTCACCACCCCTGAACTGCCAGTTAACAACAAAGGAGTATTATTTCAACTAGATAATAATGTAGGAGAGTACAATCTCACCTTCTGTGTACCTCAAAGTACATTTACCATTATTTCTGCCCCCTGCAGGATTCTAATAGGCAGAGGGCTGAAAAAAACCCTATAAAGAAATCAATAGGGCTATAATACAGATGTCCTGTTCTCAATTAAGTTTCCTTATACCCCCACCCATAAGGCCAAAACATATGGCCGGTGGGGAGACAGGACAGAAAAAGGAGAAAGCATATTATAGTTCACAAATTGAGTGGAGTCTCTCTTCACTCCCATTTTGAGTTGGTTTCCTTATGGGCAGGTTGTAACATGCACAAACTGTGCTAGAGAAGTAGGCTTGAGCTAATACCAACATGGCTAAAACAGTAACCAGATAATCACCAAATATAGTAATAATGTCTAAGGGCTTTAACCAGAGTCCCAGATAACCAGAGTCCCCAAAAAGGGAATATTTCCGGGAGCCTTAAGGTCACCAAAAACAGTTCAGACATTATCGTCTGATTCTAGCTCATCATCCCCCTCCTGCTCTTTGGAAGTATGCTCAACAGAAAGAAGCTTTGAGGCAAATGTAGCTGCTGCCTCAGGGTCCGAAAGAACGTGAGTCTTACCAGCATGACGAATCTGAAGTCGTGCTAGAAACAGCAACTGAGTTGCAATGCCATTCTTCAACAAGGATTTTTTGATAAGTTGCAAGGCTTTCTTCTGTGTCTGAGCTTGAGATGAGACATCCAGAAAAAGAGCTATTTTGCTGCCCTCCTGTATCAAGTCTCCACATTGTCTGGCAGCCTGTAACAGTGTGATGCGAGCCTCTGGTTTGGATCGTACTGGGTCATAATGTTGTATGCTTAATAGCATACGGCATTATAGCTCACCCCAGACCTGTGCGCTCTCTGAGTTGGTGGGTTCCGGGGGTGCAGCCTCCCGTAATGGGGGATTAGTGGGGTCAGAGCCCCCACAGAACAAAAGATAACGAGAAATCGCGCAACGCGATTAAGTCATACGGCATTTTGACCCCGTCCCGGGTTGAATAAGGCCACAATGACCGTTAGTGGGCAAGGACTGGAACGCACTCTAGACCACATGGGGATGGCACAGGCCTTGATTAGTGTAGTCCCAGAATCCTCCGGCAACAGTCTCAGGTCAGTAAATAGCAAGTGGGTAACTGCAGCCAGTATCTCAGAGCAACCGGCAAATCTTGGGGGGAATCCTACAATCCTCTACATTCACTTGCCTCTGCAAGTTTTCCAGGGCCTCTACTTTCACTTTAAGGAATTGAAAGTCCTGGACAAACATTGCATTGCAGTCTTGCTGGTGGTCCCTTTCAGCATTGAGCTCCGCAAGGTGAGCGTCGTTATTCTGGACTTTTATGTCGAGCTCTGTAAAGCAGGCCTCAACTGTGGCAAGCCGGCGATTACTGTCCTCCCCTGTGGCCTGTATCTTCTTCAGCATTGCCATTATCTGGGGATTTGGAGTGTCAGGCAGTCTTGCGTCCACAGAGGTAGATGGCCTGGTCTCCATTCCTCTCAAACCAGACGCAGCTGTAAAATAACTATCGAAGTTCGTTGATACATGTTTCTGATCTTTTTTAGGACCCATATTTGTGTTCCACAGGTTTTCACACACAAAAGGCAATGTAAAAAATGAGAATCTGACCCACTGAAACTATTAAGTTTATACATTTATATGTAGCTTTATCAGCAGTTCAGGAAAAAGCAGTCTCCATGTTGGTTGCTCCACAGCATCCCCTCCCCGCACAATTACATTTTGATTGGACTACTCAAAGAAAAATGGTCCTGTTCTTGCATGGGAAATGGCTTTTACTGGCTCTGATCGTGCAAATTTTTTATTGGACTACACAAAAGAAAAAGGAAAAATGTTCCTACGGTTCCACATCAAAATAGCGAAAGTCAAAATAGCGAATGCCAGAGCACATAACAGCTATTACTACCTGTGCTTTCAACAGTTGCTCTTAGCATGATGACTTGGTACAGATGCGGGGGGCTGTGCCCCCACACCCCCATCTTAAATATTCTAACACCACGCTGCTCATTGATTTTGGAGAGAATTACATATTCAGAACACTGCAACTATGAGTCGCTATTTTGTGTCATTCGCTATTTTGACATTCGCTATTTTGGATTCGCTATTATCACAGGATACCGTTCCTACTGTTGCATCAGAAATGGCTGGGGTAACGCTGCAGAGTACTGCCAAGGGCTGTCACAAACACACTCCACACCACACACACAGTCTCTTCTCTTACTTTCTGCATAGTTTTTTTTTTTTATTTAATTAATCCTCTTCTTCTCTTATTCAAAAATTGCCTTCTCTGCAGTTCTTTTGCAGAATGTCCCCTTACTGACTGCCCCATCCCCCACACTGTGTCTTTCACACACTATTACTGTCTCACTTTTCTGTTTTCTTTTTCTCTCTCTCTTTCATTTCTTTTACAGTCTTTTCTTTCTTTTTAACTCTTTTTCTCTTTAAATCTCTATAAATCAGAGCAAATTCAGCACTCAGCCCCATGCCCCACACTCACGAACACTGTCTGGCTCCTCATCCACTCAGTCCCTCAGATTTTTGTTTTGTTTTCTTTAAAAATAAAGCACTTTTTCCCTCTGTCCTAATTCCTCCACTCCTTGGCCCTCCTGTGGCATTTTGGTCAGCTGTTGCTGTTGCTGATGATGTTGAATGCTGTACTGCTGCCTGAGTTCCCATCTACAACCACTGGTGCTGTGTAATGGCACCAAGGTTAGAGCAATGTGGCAGCAGCACTTCTGGTTCAAGCATGTGCAAACCAGAGTATTCATGCCATGCACTTCTTGACTCCTTTCTGGCACCCCATTACCTCCCATCAGCCTCCCTAAGCTTGTCACATGATGGGCATGTAATCTGAGAGGCTGGGGAAGGGTAAGAAAAAAATAGAGGCAAGATCTGAGCTGAACCAGCAAGGTTCAGCTCAGGGCTCATGAAAACCTAGCTGCATGTGTCCGGGGCAACTCGGTTTTCCAATCCAAGTTTCAGCACATCTCTAATTCTGAACATAATAAGCTTACTAAATTTGGTTACTAAGTGGCTTACTTTTCTTCTGCCTTCTGCCCCTGGGTGTGAGGCACTGAGGAATAGCCATTTTGATCCAAAAAAACACCAGGTTTGAGGAACATTTTATGGTAGCAGATATGCAAGGTTGTCTTATAATGGTAAGGTGCTCCCTAAATGGTAATACTGTTATCCTGGTTAGTATTTATATAATTTCAGGGTCCAATAACCCAGTTATCAAATGCCTATTAGACTTGATTATGCTGCACACCCAATAAATGTGGCTGCTTGCTGGGATTTTAATAAGTTATTCTCCAATAGATGGGACACCACCAATCCAAGCCACCTCGGACACCTCAATCCAAACCTTCTATGGCGGTCTGCCACTCAAAAATGTTGCATTAAAATTGGAAGACCTAGGATATGCAGATATCTGGAGGACCCAGCACAGAGGACAGCATGAGTATACTTATTACTTCAGTGTGCAACGTGCACCATACATACTCACGTCCCAATCTCTGCTGAACACAAGTAAAGAAACTACAGTATATTGGGTAGCTGCTTTATTTGGATAGCTAATAATAACATAAAATTTGAAGGTGAATATTGCTTAAAATTGGTTGAAGTACTTTATAAAAGAAAGCTTTTTGCCTGCTTTTATTTTGAATTGTACAACGGCAATATTCTAACGAAATGCTGTCATAAAATCTTGGTCAATAATGTTTTAAGGACTTGCTGACTTGTCCATAAAGAATACTTGGCCTACATATTATTCATCTGTCCAAGATTCAAGATTTCAGAGACAGGATGTCCTCTTTCCCATCATGTCTCATACATGTCTTTCTAGTTCATGGTTCACCAATATCTGTGTGGCAGCCAGTTTGTTGATGCCAATATGGGCAAAGGCAATACACCGCCTGGCATTGGGGCACCAGGCACTGCAGCTACTGGGACATGTAGTGCCAAAGTGCTGTCCTGGGAAACAGTCCCCAGTGACCCCCTGCACCTCGAAAAATCAATATAACAACCTCCAAGGTGGGCATGCCCTGCAGAGGTGTCAAAACAGTGTGGGTGCAAAGGGTGGCATCAGTAAGGGCTGATCTAAAATCAAGATCGCCCCTGTCACTGCCACCCTTGTTGTGGCACCTACTTGTGGTGACAAAGTCAGTCACCATTCTAATGGTATATGCTAGTTCATTATTAGCTAGTAAATGAATGAATTCAAACAACCACCTTACAATAGCAAGCCAGGTTAAGTTTTTCAAAGCTATTAATAAATCATATAAACATTAATCCTCAAAGACATATCCTAGACATCAGTTCCCATTATTTCCACTATCGTGGAATTTCTCTAGGCCCTTCTGCCTTAATCCGCTTAAGATGTATGTATATTTTTAGTTGGGAGCCAATATGTATAGCACATGTACCTCAAGGTAATTCATCTACCTATGAAATGTTGTATATATTGTTTTTTAAATATCAACTTTTTATGTTTTTGAAATGACAAAATGCTTAGCAAAATAAATTATTGAAAAGTGAAAGATGATTAACTGAGGAAAATCTTCCATTTTGGCTTTATATAATCCCCATTCTCTATTAATTGGAGATGTAGTGATTACGGGCTGTGTTCACACTAAGGGGGGGCATAGGCAACCAGGCTTGAACCCCTTGCTGTCCAGTATACATTCTGGATTCTGCCAGAATTAGCTACAGATCTTCTTTCTTAGCTAATCATCATCTTGCTATCCCCTTTTCTTTCCTTTTATGAATTTAATATGTAATTTTGTACAATATACAAAATATCCTGCATTGACTGTGTCTGTATGTTCTTGCCACATATGTATTGCTTTTAACATTTAGAAATGATAACAACTGTCAAACAAACAAACTTTAATTGATCGAAATTGGATAGCTCACAGTAAAATAGGCCCTCTCCTGATTTCAGACCACTCCTCAGCACTAACTATTCTCAACTAGGTCATGAAAAGATGAGTCTTCTTAATCCAGTGCATCTCTTCTCAAAGCAGTGTACAGAATGTATTCTAAAATAGGACATTATTACCAATAATGATACCCCAGAGGTGTCAGCCCAATCTTATGGGACACAGATCTCTTTCTTCTGTCCTCTTACTGGCTTTTTTTTTTTCCAACCACGTAACATATCTGTCAACAAGTTCCATAACTGTAATAATACTAGGGAATTGGTCCTGGTGGAAGAAATTTGTATTTTTAGTCCAAGTTTAATGCCTATGTATGTCTGTTTTCTGTTTCTCTGGGATCACTCAAATCTTCCATTATGCTAAAAATATACCCCAACCTGATTTTCCTGTATAGATTTTGGATATACATTTGTAAATGGAAAGTGTTGAGTTTCTCATGTGGACAAAAAGTAAATCCGAGGTTCAATATTTTTTCTTCCGCAGTATTAAGTCTCCTTCAGGTGAGATTAAATAGTATGGATTTCCCCTCTTTTGGCTCCTCATTACCACCCTTTCTCCTATGGTATCTGTACCTTTTCTTGTCCCTTGTTCACTGCCTGATTCTTGTTCTCCATCTCCTTGTTCTGGTTCTGTTTGGTCTTTTGATGGTGCACCCCCTTTCTGTCCTCTTCTCCTGCCTTGACCCCTGTCCAATCTCATACACCTCCACTGGTATTATCCGCTTCCAAAAAAAGGCCTGCTGCCCTGTTGTCTATTGCTTCCTTCCAAACTGCTGTCTGAACTATAGAGGTTGCAGTCCGAGTCTGGATTATATCTGTACTGCTGTTTTTTATGGTAAATATCTATTCTATGTGTATACTTTACCTTCTTTGTAATCATTTAGATCCCTTTTGAATTTTGTAAATTTTTGATCTATTAGGCCATCCTCATTGTCCTCTAAGGCCTTTTGTTTTGTGTCCAAAAATTCTGAAAAGTCTTTTAAATCTGTTTTTTTATTATATTGTTCATAGTTTGTTTTGATCTCCCCACTGATATTAATTCTATGTTTGGAGCCTCAACCAAAAGGAGTAGAAAGTCAAGTGAGCATTTATTGCAAACCCTGTTCAATTTTTTCCTCTAGTTCCACTGTTGTGAATCCTAAATTGGGTTCTGTGGGGACTCTTAAACCCCTAGGTATCCTTTTTTGTTTATAATATTCCGTCAAGGTGACACTGTGCCATTCTAAATGGGCTTCATATTTACTTATTAGAATTTCAGTGATCAGCTCACCACTAAGTTTTTTCTTGCTGATCACCCCTTGTAAGATCCTTTCTACATCTGTTTAGTGTTCTAGGGTCAGATCTTTCATCTGTAACTCCCTTAAGGGCTTCAAAAACATCCATGATGCTGAAAATAACTATTTAGACTTTCCATCTAGAAACACCACTGTACTTTTATGCTTATGTATCTATTATTATAAATACTTGGAACAGGGAAGGTTGGAGACTAGAGCAGATGGAACAGTCTAAAATTCAGTACCAAAAGATTCAAATGTATATTTTTGCAACACTCACAATGGTAGTACAGTAGAAGCCACTTAAAGGGGATGCAGTTAAAGAGGGTGTCCACTTAATTGGGACAATCCCCAGGGCACCAATTTTTGCTAATGTCATTCAATGGAACCAGCTTCTGTTTAATTGAGATGACCCTGATGGTTAATTGGGATGATTATCTAGTCACAGGTGTAGGAAAAGGTGCTGAAAATGTAATTGCGCCTTGTTAAGTGCTCATTAAGTTCACTGCATGTAAGCTGTTTCACATTCCCACCTGTTTAGCATCTCTCTGGACTGTGTTTAGCATCTCTCTGGAGTGTGTTTGGTTTGCAGGATGGCATCTAGAAGCAACAACTATAGAGTCGCTCTCTCACTGAATGAGAACATAAAGGTTATCAAGGCATTGCAGCTACCCAACTCCTCTCTCTCAAAAGTTGCTAAATGAAGCTAAGTGATTTTAATTAAAGTTTAGTGTGTTGCTTTCACCAATTAAATAAAGATTAAATCAAGAACCAAACCAAACATACTTTTACAAAAAAGGAGCTGTAATCATAAAAAGTACTGGTATACAGTACTTCTTGATGTTTTGTTTGTTACTGTAATGTGTGTGTGTGTCTCATGAGCAAAGTTTTTTTCTGGTTGCAATGGAAAAAAAGGCTGCTTCTGATAAACAGGACGGCTGCTTAAAGGGGACAATAGGGCACCCATGGAGGTGTCCCCTTTAAGAGGCTTCTACTGTAATATGTGCTGATTAAATGTATTCATACACAAAAAATAGAATTGAATTCAGCCAAAATCCACACTTCTAGTCCATCCAATATCATCAGAAAGATTCCTTGATCATTGTGTACTTTCTCAATAGGTACTATTCTTCCAATAAGAAGCAGGGCCTCCTGTCTGGGTACACTGAGGACATGTCTACTAGTAATATCTTCAGAAAACCACACAGGAGCAGTGTGGCCCACCCAGTACCTGTAAAATCAATGAAATATCCAAGAGGGATCAAGCTCCAAAAACTCAGTCAAAATGGAACCACACAGGAAACAAAGAGACCAGCTCACTGGAATACGTTTTAAAATATTTTACTTAAGACTGAACTCAATCACCCAAAAATCCAATCCATACTTTGTAATTAACTCACTACTTCCTCAGAATCTTTTTTGGTAGTGTCAATATAGTTCCATAGTGTCTTTCCAAATTAAATCTCAAAAATAACTTTAAATAGGACACTGTTCCTTTAAATGACTAATTTTCTGCTACATTTCGTAGTTAACTCACTACTTCCTCAGGATCTGTAAGCAAAACATTTCTTAATCACATTGTAATACAAAAGTCACTCTGAATACATTTTGGGTATTACCTTATACCATATACTTAATCCTTCCAGATAAATTATTTAAATATATATGCCAACTTAGAGTTAGCATTGTGCTCCCTTATGAAAAGGATTCAAACATGGTCAAACTTTTCTAGACCTTTATACAATAAACTAATAAAACTTCGTAATGTTTAAAAAAAATATAAAATTAATTAAAACAAATTTATTTCCCACCTTTTTTGGTAGTGTCAATATAGTTCCACAGCGTCTTTTCAAATGAAATCTCGTCTATAACTGCAACATAATAGACACAGAAAATAGTGTTAAGTATTTTAATGTTTTTTTAACATGTTGCTGTTCAATTACTTATTCATATTGTCTCGCCTTTTAATAGGACACTATTTATTTAAATTTCTAGTTTTCTGTGAACACTAATTTCTGTTACTTAAGCACCCCTATTCACAAAAACACTTTATTTTTTTCTATATACTATTTCTTGCCTGATCTCCCCTGGCTGCCCCTTCTAACCAGTCCCCCTAGTCCCATCACCTCACTCCCCCTGGACTTACTTTCACCTGTGCCCTCTGCCTCAGGACTGCAGCAGTGCCCAGCCACCAGGTGTGGAGTCTGTGGTGGGGGGGGTGGTTGTCATCTGCAGCCTGGGGTATTTTTCCTCTTTTTTCTCCCTTCCTTCCCCACTGCTAAAGCGAACACATCAATATGCATGTGTGGAGGCACTTGCATGCAGCAGAAGTCCCACAGCACCCTCCCTTGTTGGTGCCCAATAGTCCCCACTACCTTGGGCTCCACCCTGGGGCAGTTTTCGTGGAAATGCCAGTCCTCTTTCCTGGGAGAGGACAGCAATCCCATGGACACTTGATCCTCCCTCCCCACTGACATCCGGTGGCCCACTTGCACCATGAACATGGGTCACCAGCATGGCAGGAGGTAAGGCATGGATGCCTCAGCCCTCCGCACCACTGGACCAGCCACAAAACACTTCATTTACTCCTATTTTAATTATTTGAGAATGCATTTATAACTGTTGAAACAGTATGTATTTGCATTAATTTCTCACCTCTTCCAGTTCTTTTCTCTATACTGTGTATCAAATCTCTACTTTCTATGTTGTCTTGCCATGCAAGAACCATGTTATGTAACTTCAGAATAGCAGGTTTTGGAGGCACGGTCCTGTTGTGGCCTGTGGCACCAATGCTTTTTGGGGCTGGGCTCCGTGGCATGAATTAGATTGCATGCTGTCTATGACAGCAGTGCAAAAGCATGTCCACCACTTTGAAAGGTTTTAGCCACTGCAATGAGAGCTCCACCTCATTGCAGGCGTCCTCCCAGTGAACATTTCAATGTGACATGGTGGTGACTGTGCCATCCACCTCGCACAGTCCCCAGAAAAGCCGACTTGGGAGTGCCCAATCCACTGTTGGCATCATCATGCCCCCCTCCCCAATTCATCTGCTGATGGGGGCCCAATCCCCATCAGCATCATCCCCCAACACTCTTTTTTACTTGCCAATGGGTGTCCAACCCCATTGGCTACAGTCCCCCCCGGAAAACACAGGTGACACCCTCCCAGTTCATTTGCCAATGGGGAGCCCAATCCCCCATTGGCATCATCACCCCCAAACACTCTTTTTATTTACTGACAGGGTGCCCAGTCCCCGCCGGCTCCAGTCCCCCAAAACAAAAACACACAGGTGACATGCTGGAGTCCACCCCAGTGTGTCAAATGTACCTGTAAAACAAAAACCTTCCTGCAATGTTTTTCCCTTGTAAAGTGAAACGATCCCTGCAGTCTGCAGCCCCTCCACCAACCCCGCCCACCACTGCGTGCCCCACCTCCCACCCCCTCACCCCATACTTACCTCCGAGCCTGGTGCGATGATCTTCTGTGGACCAGGAACATGTCTGCACTCTTCAAAGCTGACCGTGAACTGAAGAAATGCCGGTAAGCTGTATAATGGCATAAATAGGGTTTTTTCAACTTTGATGCATATCTCAGGCATTTTTGGGAATTTTGCCACCAAATTTCAACATGGGGTTATTGGGACCCTTCCTCATGAATTCAGTTACTGTCATGTCGTTATTCAGTCCTGAAAGGGAATTTTGTGGTCACTGCGCGAAATCACCCTTCGGGACCGATTAATGAAATGATAGTGCCAGTGTTCATGAGGTGGCCTCTCAAAAGCCTATGTTGTAAATTTGGTGAAAAATCACAAAATTACTTTTACGAGTGTGCATTACGTAGTTTCCATGCACGCTCATAACTTCGACGAATCTGTAATATTTTCACTCCAGATTTTCAACATTGGCATTTTCCCACACCTCCTTATGAACTTATGTACTAGCTGTCATTTTTCACATCCTGGCTGAAATGTGTTTTCGCACTTCCAGCGCAGAATAGCGTGGTCGCTGTGGGAAATCAGTACTCAGGACAGAATAAGAAAATCACAGTGATACTGTTCATGATCAGAGGTCCTAAAATGCCTATGTTGCAAATTTGGTGACGAAAGTCCAATAAATGACCGTGCTATGATCGTGCGTTGCACAGTGGTCACGCACCCTCATCATTTTTCACATCCTGGCCGAAATGTGTTTTCGCACTTCTGGCACAGAATAGCTTGGTCACTGTGGGAAATCAGTGTTTGGGACAGATTAGGAAAATCGCAGTGACTCTGTTCATGAGTAGAGGTCCTAAAATGCCTATGTTGAAAATTAGGTGACAAACGTCCATAAAATGACTGCTTTACAAGCGTGCGTTGTGCAGTCTCCATGCACGCTAACTTCAATAATTTTTAATATCTGTACTCCAGATTTTCACCATTGCCATTTTTTCACACCTCCTTATGAACAGTACAGCTTTCATTCCCCACATCCTACCTGAACTGTGTTTTCGCACATCAGGCGTGCAGTGGCACAGTTGCAGTAGAAAAACAATGTTCAGAACAGAGTAAGAAAATCACACTAACACTGTTCATGAGCAGAGGTCCTAAAATGCCTATGTTGAAAATTTGGTGAAAAAATTCCATAAAATGATTACTTTACAAGTGTGCATTGCGCAGTGTCCACGCACAGTCGTAAGTTCGAGAATTTGTAATATTTTTACTCCAGATTTTCAACATTGTCATTTTTGCACACCTTCTTATGAACAGTTCAGCTGTCATTTGTCACATCCTGCCTGAAATGTAGTTTTGCACATCTGGTGCACAATCACATGGTCGCTGTGGGAAATCAACGTTCGGGTAGATTAAGATGATCATAGTGCCACTGTTCATGAGCTGAGATCCCAAAATGGCTATGTTAAAAATTTGGTGAAATAATTCCACTAAATGACTGTGTTACAAGCGTGTGATGTGCAGTTTTCACACACGCTCGTAACTTTGAGAATGTTTAATATTTTCACTCCAGATTTCCCACATTCCAGTCTCTTCACACCTCCTTATCAATGGTGCAGCTGACATTTTCATGTGGTGCAGAATGGCATGGTCACTGTGGGAAATCAACGTTTGAGACAGGTTAACAAAATCACAGAGCCACTGTTCATGAACAGAGGTCCCGAATGCTTTCATGAGGTGGGGTCACAAAAAGCCATGTTTTAAAATTTGGAGTGAAAATACTAACCCTCGTCCAGGGCGTTAGGGTTTCTAACGTTACATCTCACCCTGTACAGACTAACAGGCATCAGTGGCGTGTCTTTGGATTGTCTGCTGTACTGCTCCACCATTGGTCCTCCACCCCCACCCTGCAGCCACTGACAGGCATCAAGGTGTGCCTTGGACTCTTCAGCCCCATAGTTCAAACCATTCTTCTAAGCAGCACCCATCTCAACGTACTTCCTTATGAAATGAGGTGAGCATAAGGCCAGATGACCCCCAAGGCACAACACGACACTTGTCAGACTCTGCAGGGTAGGGTGAAGTGAAATAGCATGAGCGTTATGGCCAGCGATCCAAACGCACAACCCAATGCCTGTCATTCTCTGCAGGGTGGGGTGGGGTTGATGTCAGTTCTGTACTTCACTGCTACTTCTATTATGTGTCTCTCTAATTCCTGCACTACCAATGCCAAAACCAGCAAGACAACATTCAGCATTGACAAATGCTTGTTAAGTTAACTTTTTATTTCATCTACATAAAAGAAAAGATGGTTTCAGCATAAACTGTGCTCTGTCTATTGTGTTAAATCCCTGTCTTGACTCTCAATATTGTAATACCTTTATTGAAGTGACTTACCAAGAAAAGCCTGCAACTTATGCTTGTTCTACACCTGTTAAAATAAAATGTTTTTTTCCTCTTAGAAGTACTGAGATACAAGCAGTACTACTTCAAAATGTGCCGACTTCATTTGAATCTGCTCACTTAAAACACTATCTCATATTAGTTGCCTAGTTTTATTTACACATTTATAGTTTATTTATCTCACTTAGCTTTTGTTGCCATTCATTATTTTGACCTCAAAAATGGTGTGCCACTCTCTCCTTGCTAACAGTTGTTGTCAAACCTTAGCATTCTCTTATTTAACTCAGCATAACAACTGTTAATCCTTTTTTGTTTACTGAATTGTTTTAAACCAACTGCACAGTTAGCCAAGTTATGTATTATTATTTTTTTTAACGTCATTATTTTCTCTCCTTGGTCAGAGCAGTCCCCTTTGACCCTCGGCCACCGGCACCCACACCCCTGGAGTCGGTCAGGTGTGTGAATCAATATGCCCCATCGCACTGTCTGGCCAATGGAAGCATCCCCACCCATAGGGACCTGCAGCATGGAGCTGGTGAAGACACCACCCAACTCCAGGGGCGCAGGGCTGGCCATCAGCCTCAAGAGACGCCCACCAATTTTCCACCGTTTCTACCCTTGAGGCAGACGTGCAATAGCATTGATGCACAGATGTGCAGACACCCACTGCGCTCCTCTCCCTGTGTATGCCCCACATCTGTGGAGCACCCAGCCTCCACTAGGTGTCACTACAGCATGGCGCATGTCCCTCACCTACCCGGAAAGAAGGAGAGCAGTTGCGGGATGCTCAATCCTTCCCTCCCCCTGCCGGCCCCCGGCGGCCTGAGTCCGTTCCCGAACCTGGGTCACCGGAACGGTGTGAGGTGTGGCTTTCCTGACAGTACCTCCCACTGTCAGAAGATAGCTAGATAGATAGATAGTAGATTTTGATGGCTGAATGGATTGAAACATGGGAATGAATCAAAGGGAATATGATTTGAGAAATGCAAATTGAAAATGCCAAAACCGTTATTCCACTACCACAATCCTAAACCCTCCCCCTGTAAATAAACCCTGGAGTTATTGTTTTACAGCAGAAAAGAAATTCAGAGCCTGATTTTAATGAGCCTGTGTATTGATGAGATGAAAAGGTAAATGTGTAATGGAATGTGGGGAGGTTCAAAACCTGGTAAGTCCATGTCTGGGGTAACTGTTGGGGGATGAGGGTTGCTACAACATCCCAAGGGGTTGTACTGCAGATAACCAGACCCACTTAAAATGTACTCTGGGTGGAGGCACTGCCATTTTGTTTATCTTTTGGGAAAGGGCGCTGAGGTCAGCAATGGGAACCTAGGCTCCTGGTCCTTGGTCTGGTCAGCAAGGCAGGGCAGTGACCCTCTCCCAGATGGCTCCGGAAGGGGTTACATGAGTAAAGTAGGATTATAGCATGACTTTGACCTTGTTTTAGTTCCAGAGACATGGTTGTCTTCAGAAATTCTAGATGCTACAATTGCCATAGAAGCGTTTACTCATTTAGGCATGATAGGATTGTGCATGTGTGTGTGTATGGGGGGGGGGAGTTATGGTTTGTGGTTTATTATTAGGGATCACTTGATTGCAGTGATACAGGATTATGAATAAAATGGTTCATGAGTTTTTTTGCAGTTAAATTGAGTTTTGAAGTTATTAAAAGTGTTATGGTTGGTACAGTTTATGCTCTCCTAGGATGTGGAGAAGACCGTTTACATGCTGTTTCTGCTTTTGTACGGCCAATGGGGGAAGGGATCAGAAATGAAATTGACAGATATTACTGTAAGGCTGAGCTGACAAGAAATTATTAATTTGGAAGTGATGCATTGAAAGATTGGGTTTTGTTCTCTTGTCCTGAAAGAATAAAGCAATCAGGAGCTTTGCCTAATGCTCTGATTGACAACTGCCCAGTCTACTGCATGTTGAATGCCTGATGACACTATCCCCTGTCTGTAACAATTAAAGCCAGAAATAAGACTAGATTTATACTGGAGAGTTTTAAATGAGACATTGTTGATTTTGTTTGGTCCTACAGTATGTGGAATGCATCCAAGACATGGATACAGCCTCGTAGTTTTCATCACTGAATATAATAGGACCTGTGATAAACATGTTTCCGTATGTAAATTGTGTCTGAAAGGCAATAGTTAGGATTGGATATACACTGAATTGTGTAATATGATGCAAATGAGAAAGAGGGCTTGGAAAAAATATAGACAAACAAGGGGTAGCAATCTTTTGATAAATTACAAAAGAGCTTCGTAACATGCAAAAATGCTGAGAAAGTGCAAGGCTGACTTCTTCATTGGGAAGCCTTTGCTAATCCGATGCATACTTGGAGAACTATCAATCGATTAAATGGCAGTACAGCGAAACTGGGCAAAAAATGTACCCTAGCTTTTTCACTATAAAATTACAGGCATCTTCTAGATTTATTTGGTGGTAAAATGTTCTTGTTCACCAAAATCTGAACATTTATTAATGCTTTAATTCAGTTTTCTTCTTGAGACAAAAAGATGCCCACTGCATTTGGCTTAGAAATAGCTTTAGAGACCTAGCTAGGGCTAGGATTGAGAAAAAACTCATGTGTGCAGCATTGAGGTACCTAGAAAATTAGATTTGACAGATATATTAATATTTGTATTAACTGTAGCTGAAATTAACATTTTTGAAAAACATGTTTTCATTGTACTGCTGCTTTAATAAATAAATAGGCAGCTACTTCAGCATGAATACTTGATTCCCAAAGTGGACTGTTAACTAATCCCATAGATATTGCTTCCAGATTTAATAAGTTCTTTGGAAATACAGTACTTCTAGGTCCATTTTGAATGCCATGGATACCAACTTGATTTTAAATATATCTCATGGCTTTTCAGCTTTGCCAGAGTCTGTTTCCCAAAGTTTTATATCAACATCTCCCACTCTTAAATTTTATTTTAAGCATTTATCTTAGAGTGATACCTTGAGGCATGTAAAAAACAGAGTTTACATTTAAACCTGGGACAGTCTGGCTATGTTCTTATTCCACTGTGTATTAGAGTTTAATATAGTCCATTACAACTTTAATTTACCATTTCTTGAAGTAATAGACAGGTAGAAAAGCTCAGAAGCAGGCAACCATTGTTTCTATTTTTAAATCAGGAGCTTGCTCAGCTAATGAAAATTGTCAACCTATATTGTCATTACCCCTTTCATCCAAGGCTCTTGAGAGGGTGGCATTTGATCACATAACTTTACATTTCATTACATGCCATCGCTGAGATTTTGGAGGGTTGAGGGCTCAGACCTGATAAGACCCCTCTCCTCTAATGCTTACTGCCCACCTACTTCCAACTGAACTACCTGGACTCATCACTGCCAATCTCCATAGACTTGCAGCCTGGCCAATCAGGGCCTCCAAATTCAATGGTCTCAGCCAATGGGACTTACCAAGAAAAGTACCAACTTTAAACCAGAGTTTCAGTGCCTGAGTGTGGTTTGTGCTCACCCTTTCATTGAATGCTGTCACTGAGATTCTGCAGAGGTTGATGGAATCAGACCTGACAAGGACCCTCCCCCTCCAGGCTTCCTGCCCCCATTCACCCCTAACTTGGCTTCCCAGGCCCACCACTGCTGACTTCAGAGACTCAGAGCCCAACCAATTGGGGCTGCAAATTTGATGGTTCCAGCCAATCAGGACTCACCATGAAAAGATGCCAACTTTAAACCATGATTTAAGTGCCTGAGTATGGTCTGCGCTCAACCTTTCATTGGATGTCACCACTGGGATTTTTAGAGGTCAAGAGGCTCAGACCTGGCAAGGACCCCTGTCCCGCCATCATTTACTGCCCATCCACTTCCAGCTGGGATTCCAGGGCTCACCACTGCGGACTCCCAAGACTCACAGCCTGGCCAGTCAGAGGCTTCAGACTCAATAGTCCAAGCCAATCAAGACTCACAAGAAAAGGCACAAACTTTGAACCACAATTTAAGTGCCTTTCTTTTTCCATATACATTTTCTCTTGCATGTGGGAAGCAGCTTATCAGCCCAGTCCCCATCTCCCTGAGCAAGCAGATCCCTACCCCAGTACTCACCTATGGTCTGGTTCTCCTTTGAATTCCACCTCATGGCAGGGCAGAAGGAGGAGGACCCACCTCACCCCAGTGAATAATCTGGGGCTAACCATCTTGTGAGCCCAGGTGGCAATCTTGAGGCTCAGGACAGGGGTATGGGCTTCATTAAACCCTCAATGTTCCATTTCCAACCAGCTTAATCTGGTTCAAAGTCAGCTGGCATTCATCTGTAACCCCCTGCCCCGGGTCGTGCCTGAAAATAGGCAGGATTTGTCTAGTGCACTTACCCGGTCAACAAAAACGAAATAAAATAAATAAATAAAATTTTCCATTTTCTTCTTGTCCCTCACTGTGGAGTATCAGACTTGTGCATAGGTGTGCACTCATCCAATGTTCCCCACAGTGCCCTCCCTACATTGCTGCCTGTGCTGCATTGCCACCAGGCCTCCACCTGGTGGCAGTCTAAGGCCAGGCAAAAATGCCTCCCTACCCCAGGAGAGGAGAGGAGTGAAGTCCCTTGGATACCCAGTCCACACCTGCACTGACTGACCCCTGACAACCCGACTTTGTTCCTGAACCTGGGTCACCAGTGTGGCAGAAGGTAAGGCATTAGCACCTTAGTCCTTCACACCACTAGATTTGACAGTGCTCACCTTTTCATTGTATGCCACCACTGGGATTCTTTTTTTTTCATTTTTTTTTTTTTTACTTTCTTTTTCCTCCCTGCACACTGGCTGGCTGTCACTCTGCTGAAGCCTCCCCCCCCCCAAAAGTCTTCACATACCATTTCTGGACTTATCACTGGTCTTGGCTTGAATCAATACAGCTTTCCCCCTGTAGTGCGGCCACTGGGGGGGTACCCTAGTTCCCTTTTTGGAAGCCTCACTAGATCAAGTCTGCCATGAGACCAGTAGGTAGTGCAGAGTCTGTGGAGGTCTGTCATCTTCATCCTGCCACCCCTCCCCCTCAGGATGCTACATAGAGTGGGCAGGATGACACTGCATGCAAGGCATGGTGACTTATTGTGCAGGGAGCATTCTCATACCCCTGAGCCACTCCAATCGCACCACCACCTATAGTCACTTAGGAGGCAGTGTTGTAGCAGAGCTTGCTGTCCACCCTCCCTAGAGGAGGAGAGTATTCTCTGGAATGCTTGATCCTCCTCCCCCTAGCTGGCCCTTGATCAACAAAGTCATTGCCATGGCACGAAGTAAGATTGTAGCACCTTAGCCATCCATGCCACCATGCTGGCCAGTGCTCACCCTTTCATTGGACACCACTGCCGGGATTCTGTGGGGTCAAGGGACTCAAATCTGCAAGGTCCCTTCCTCCAATGCTCACTGCAAGCTTCCAGCTGGGCTTCCCAGGTTCACCACCACAGACTTCCAAAGACTCACAGCCTGGCAAATCAGGGACTCCTTCCTCTTCTAAAGGGGTGGCCATCTAGTGATCCTCTGCACTGTGATCTGGAGCATGAAGAACTGCAACACTAAGGACATCATGCAGGCATCAGCATGGGGTGGCAGTCAGTGGGAGACTGCTTAGTTCCCATCTGTGTGGTCCTGATGTTCATGTTCCCCACTGGTTACTTACTTGACACACTGCTTTTCATTGTGTCTCCTGACCTGGATGGTTGACTCTGACCTAGGCCCACAGTACCCAATTGCATCTCCATATATGTGTGTGCTCTTTATACTGGCTCTCAGCTGGTGGAGAACTAGGTCACTGCCTTCACTGGCGACTCCCTCTCTGTTTGACCACCACTTCCTGGTTCACTGTTGTAATTTTATACTGTGTCCTATGCACCCAGAAACCTCCCTTCCCACTGACAATGAACCGACTAACTACCACTTCTCTGATGGGCTTCCTCCTACTAAGACTCATTATACTGTTGTGACTCTTGTGCCTATGTTTTGTCACTTGATCAAGCTGCAGTATTGCAATTTACAAGCGGTCCCATTGGGCATAATCTACATTCACTGCTCCAGGACTCCCTAACCCACACCTACTACATCTTGCTCTCATGGAGAAGAGATATAGTCACCTCCTTGGTGCATATATTTATTACTAAAGTTACCTGATGCTCTCTACCACCAAGGGGTATTTATAACCCTTTGACTCCACTTTAACTCCTATTATTGGGTGGTAATATTGAAAGCAACCCATTAACCTCCTCAATACTGTGCATACAAATCACCCCATTTGGGCTGACCGCCATGGGCTAAAGATAGTACACCTTAGTTTGTGCAGTCTCTTATCCATGATCACTGAGTTGGAAGCCTGCATTGCCCTCGACAACCCACATATCATAAGTATCACTCAGTTGTTTCTGAAACCCTCTATCCTGGACTCAAGCTGACACATCAGATTCTTCTGCTGAGGCAGGGCATATCCTTGGTGTACCTGTTTTTACTGGGAGGTAAACATTAACTTTGTAAGCGCTAGCTACTTGCGGGCGGAGTTGTGTGTATGGTTGCTAGGCATCACCACACTCCGCTCATAAAAGTGCTGAAAATTGTTCTGCTAGCTTGGGCACTGCTTATTTTTTAAACCTATTCATTGTGTGGGACTGTTGCCTGTCCTTTTAAGGGCAGACATAGCCCCTGGTTAATTACTTGGTTGCTGAGCTGTAGCGAGGGACCGGAAGTACGAACTCCATGGTACTTCTGACCTCCCGCAATAAATTCAGTGCAATTCCAGGCTCACCAGATCCTTCTGCTGAGGCAGGGCATATCCTTGGTGTACCAGTTTTACTTGAGGTAAAGCGTTAACTTTGTAAGTGCTAGCTACCTGTGGGCAGAGTGTGTGTATGGTTGCTAGGCAACACCCACTTCTCGCTCGTAAAACTGCTGAAAATTGCTCTGCTAGCTTGGGCACTGCTTATTTTTAAACCTATTCATTGTTGGGACTGTTGCCTGTCCTTTTAAGGGCAGACAAAGCCCCTGGTTAATTACTTGGTTGCTGAGCTGTAGCAAGGGACCGGAAGTACGAACTACACGGTGCTTCCAACCTCCCACTATATAACAGTTGACATGGTGAGCCTCAGCGAGCCCTGCATCAGTGATCCTGGCAAAGGTGAAATGGATAAGGCTCTGTTAGTGTCTGCCGTGTCAGCTGGGGAATTGGGGAATGGGAATGCGGGCAATGATGGACAGGTAGTACTTGTAACACTGCCATAGTAGATACCTTGGGCAATGAATGGTGGAAGTGTACTGTATGTGAATTGTTGGCCAAATGGGCCAAACAGAGAACTCCTGCTTCAAAAAGTGTAAGTTAGTAAACTCGTTTGAAAAGAAAATTGAGGAATTACAGGATAGGATAGTGGTCCAGTCGGGAATTAACGAAATAGCTAAGTTTGTGCAAACAACAAAAACTATCATTGCAAATACTGAGAGGGAACTAATTCAACAACAAATAAATAAAGGACCAAATGATAAAAGGAAAGCAAGTATTAATGAAAGTAGTATGCAGGAAGAAGATGAGTGGAGTATTGTACAAAGAGGCCCCAGGAAAAGAAGACGAGATAGAGAGTACCTGTTAGAGCTGACAAATAGAAACAATGCTCTAGATGATGAGGAAATCAGCCATACTCAGGAAGATGTTGGAGAAATTGATGAAAATACCCCAGAATTGTGCCAGGAAGCATGTATACTTAGTACTGGGAGAGAAAACTCATCAGGAGCAGTTATAAACCAGAAGAAAATAGGAGACCTGCAAATTTAACAAAAACTAGGTCAGAGAATAAAGCATTTTCTGGATGTCATATACCCTGAAAATAAGCAAAGAGATGTAGTAATTATAAATGATTCTATACTTAAATTTGCTGACAGGATGATTTGTAACAACAGGAAAGAGCATGTTACTTTATCTTGCTTACCAGGAGCAGGAATAGCAGATATAAAGCAAAGGTTAAATGGATTTTTTGAAAATACTGTTAATCCTGTGGCTATATTACACATTGGAACTAATTATATTGGAAAGAAGGAACTTGTAGGTATCCAAAGGGATTTTGAAGAAGTATGTAGAGGGTTGCAAAAGAAAAATATCCCGTTGATTATTTCTGAGGTACTTCCAGTCCCAAGAGCTAATAGACAAAAGCATATGGAGTTAATAAGATTCAATGGATGGTTAAAAGATGGACTCAAAGGGAAATTACAACTGATAGGTCATTGGCAAAGGCTTATAAATGTCCCTGATTTGTTTTCACAAGACGGACTACACTTGAATAAATATGGGCTTCGGTTATGGCAGATAGACTTAATAATAAAACATCAGATATTTTAAACTAAAGAATGGGGGTTGTGACTCTGTTTATAGTACAGTGGACAAGAGGAAAAACTAAAGGGAATCTGATCACTGGACTATGCTGCTATTAGATGCTCAGAGTTTGGAAAAAAAGGAAGGAATTGGAGATTATATTAAAGAAAGATGGAATTAAATTGTTGCAGTAACTGAAACTTGGTAGCAAAAGGATGATTGGGGAACTAATATTGATGGATTTCAAATGTTTAGATGTGATAGAGATAATAGAAGGAGGAGGTGGCATTATATGTTCACAATGATAGAGTGGCTTATGAAATGAAAACCACTAAGCATTTAGAATTTGAACAAATTATGGTGAAAATTATACCCCTAAGGGGCAACAAATCTTAGTGGGTGTATATTAGACCTCCATATTTAACTTCTGGAAAAACACTTGAATTAATCCAGAGTATCAGTGAGCTAAATGAGGCAAAAATATACTATTGCTCAGTGACTTCAATTTTAATGGTATAAATTGAAATACTTGGTCTCCCTCATTCCCTTGTGAAGCAGCATTTTTGGAAGCTTTAGATTCCTTGGCACTGGAAAATTACATACAGGAAGGAACAAGGGGAGCAAATATCCTAGACTTGGTTATGAGCAATATGAAAGAGCAAATACTGGATTGTAGATAAAGGGAGCCTTTAAGTGGGAGTGACCACAATATGGTTGAGGCTAAAATTGAAATTAGGGGTGTTCTTCATACTGGGCCTACTGTGATAAGAAACTACAATAAAGTAGATTATACTAGGATATGACTGTTATTAGAAAATTGGGACTGGAAGACATGTTTTAAAGGGTGCACAGTTACTCAAATGTGGAATGAGTTTTAATCATTTATTCATTATATAATTGAATCACAAATCCTATTAAAAAAAATATAATGCTAAAGGAAGATTCCTGCTTGGTTTAATAATAATATCCATAGATTAATTAAAAAGAAAATAGAGCTTATAACAAGTATAAGAAGGATGGAACCAGGAGTATCAATTAAAATACAAAAATAAATTAAGAGAAGTAAAGAGTGAAATAACTAGGGCCAAAATGAACTTTGAAAGTAATTTGGTATCTAAGGTATTAGATAATCAGAAAGCTATCTTTGGATATATAGCTTCCTAAAAGAAAATAATAGCAATGTGGGTCCCCTGCTAGTAAATAATACTAATGTAACAAATCAAGAGGAAATGGCAATAGAGTTTAATAAATGTTTCAATAGTATATACTCTAGAGGCAGGTACCTGACCCCATATCTATAAAAACATCAGATATACCTTTAGTAATAACAGTGGATACTGTGAAAGAAAAGTTGCTTAATCTGAAAACTAATACCTCCCCAGATGAATTACACCCAAGACTTCTTAAAGAGCTTGCTACTTCTATTTGTAATCCTCTCCAGGCTATTTACCAGTCCTCTATAGATGGTGGAGAGGTGCCTGAGGACTGGAGGATGGCAACTGTAATCCCTATTCACAAAAAGGGATCAAAAACTGATTGCTCTAATTATCGTCCTATTAGTTTAACAAGATATTACACAACATGGATTTACTAAGGGAGATCATGTGTGACTAACTTGCTATCTTTTTTTGAGATAGTAAGTACAGCCATAGATAGCAACCTATCAGTGGATGTTATATACATTGACTTTGAAAAGGCATTCGATTCCATGTGCTCTTTAGAAGTAGTGCGTCGATTGGAGACTCTAGGAGTAAGTTCCTATATTGTTAGATGGATCTTCTTATGGTTGACTAATAGGAAATAGTGTGTCTGTATAAAGGGAGATAAGTTGGATTGGATAGCAGTGCCCAGTAGGGTCCCCCAGGGCTCCGTTCTGGGTCCTCTTCTATTCAATGTTCTGGTTTCTTCTATTAAATGTGATAGTAATGCATGATTGTCAAATTTGCCAGTGACATTAAACTTGGGGTAGCAGTCACTAATATTCCAGAAGCTCAGAAACTTCAGAAAAATATTGATTCAATATATGTAAGAGATGTAGAGATAAAACTGAAATTTAACATCAATAAGTGCAAGGTCATACATTTAGGGAAGAAAAATCCTAAAAACAAGTATTTTATAAATGGAGTACAGTTAATCGAAACTGAAGTGGAAAGGGATTTAGGAGTATGGATAAATAAAGATTTGGAGTTTAATTATCAAGTAAATGAAACAGCTAAAAAAGCATATAGAATTTTGGCTCTAATTATGAAAAACATAAGGAGTAGAGATAGGGAGGTTATAGTGCCACTATTCAGGTCCCTGGTCAGACTCCATCTGGAGTTTGCTGGTAGTGTATGGAGCCCTAGGTTCAGAAAAGATGTACGTAGGCTGGAGGCGGTTCAGAGATGGGTTACAAGGAGTTTGTCAGGCTTGGAACGATTGTCTTACGAGGAAAGATTGAGGGAACTTGGTTTGTATTCCTTACAATACAGGAGATATCATGGGGATATGTGCCTGATTTGTAGGGCATGTAGAACTCCTGATTTGTGGGAATGTTTGGGATTAACATTAAGATCAAGTTTAACTATAAACTGGGGTCACTTGTATCAAATAAAGGTGAGAATTATAATAAGAATCTGAGAGGGACTTGGTTCTCACGTGTTGTGAACCAATGGCATAATTTGCCAAGCCATGTAGTTTCTAGTGAAACCATAAATGAGTTTAAAACTGCTATAGATAAACATAGAAGTAATTACCTATATGCTCTGAGGCTGTAAATGGTGCAGGACAATCATGGCCTTTGGCTAATGTTCCTGATATTTTCCTATGTTACTATGTTCCTATCAAGGGTTATAACTTGATCAAACAGAATAGACAGGGCAGTAAAAGTGGGATGGAGTCCTTTAATATTTTGTGAATCTCTAAGTCAACCTAATTTCAAGCATGGCCACTGATGAATCTATTAGTGAATGGCTCATCATGGAACTGACTCTAAGTTCAGCTAAGAAGTTATTGGCTGTGCTTATGACTCTCCCAGATGTGGTCTAAATGGTCTCTGACAACCAACTTAAAATATTGGGTGCTGTAGGAGATTTCAATAATAACTGATTGTATGGCTCTCAGTTTGAGTGTGCTGGAATTGCTAAAACAACTCAACCTCTCTCAAATTATTTCTTATCCCACTCACCTCAATCTAAAGTCCTCATGCCACTCCTTCCTGGATTAGATCCTTATGAAACGGGAGGACAGGATCCTTCAAGGAGCAATACTGTTGGATTCCATTAGTGACCACTCCCGATTTCTTCATTTGGTCCTATAGGTATCCTCACCCCCACCAAACATTCTGTCCTCCAGTGACTTTTCCAAATGGGATATGGCACAACTGTACTCCTATAATTAAGGCTGTGGACTGGTCAGTCCTCCACACTGTATCTGAAGTGAACTTGGCTTGGGTTCCTCACTGCTGCCATACCCTCCATCCAGGACAAACACCTCCCCATCATCACACAGAGAGTGCAGGGTGGGAACTCTTGGTGGCTAACCTAAGATCTTCTAGTAAAAATGAAACAGAGGGATACCCTGTGAATGGTGACACATCCTCCCCATTACCTGCTACCTGGAACATCTACTGAAGGCTCCATAATGTCTGTAAGCAGGAAATAAAATCCCTTAAGGCTTCCTAACTTAAAAATCAAGAGGTCCACAACTTGAGTGACCCCAAAATGTTCTGGGCATTGTTGAACTCCCTGATTAATCCAGGCAACAAACAAAGCCACAGCAATCTGCACCAAAGCTGGGATCCTAACTGACCCCCTGCAAGTCACAGAAGCCCTGAAGAATTAATTTACAAATCTGTCTTACCATCTGGGTAAGCTCCTCTCTAAGACCTCTGTTTTGACCCACAGCAGCAGGAGTTAAGGTGAGCATGGAATCCCTCCCTACCTTCCAATTCAAGGACACTTCTTCCAAAGAGGTCTGCCATCTCCTCATGGCCCTTCCCAACTATCGTAGTGCTGACGGCAATGGTCTCTGCCTAAGGTTTCTGAAGCTAATGGATAATATCATTGTTAAGACCCCAGCCACCTTCTATAACCTAGCATTGACCTCCTCAATTATCCCATCAACCTGGAAACAGACCAGAGCTGTCCCTTTACTTAAATCAGGTGATCCTAAACTACTCAGTAACTATCAGCCTGTTTCAACTTCACCATTTAAGTAAAATTCTTGAAAAAATTGTCTTCCAGCAAATTTCAGACCGCATATCTAAGTATAATCTGCTCTCCCCGCACCATCTTGGTTTTCGAAAGGGCCACAGTACCACTACCATCTTGGCCTGTATCACCAACCATGTCCTTAGGAGTATGGGTGAAGGCAAACTAACTGGTGCCATTTTTGTAGCTCCATCAAAGGCCTTTGATCTTGTGGACCATGGTATCCTGTTAGAAAAACTGCACTACTATGAGTTCTCAGCCACAACCACAGCCAGGTTTAGCAAACACCTCACTGGGAGATCCCAAGTGGTCTGTACTGGGGGGTCACCACCAAAACCCTTGGGGGTAATAGTGGGGTCCCACTAGGGACTGTACTTGGACCAATCCTGTTCTCCCCCTTTGTGAACCACCTCCCTAGGGAAAGCATGGGTTGCCACAAGCTGATGTATGTGGACAATCTGTTTCTCTACCATAGTGACAAGATTCTCTACCACAGTGACAAAAATCTGAATGTGCGGTGTTCCTTCCTCACTAGGGAGCTCAACACTGCCCAGAAGTAATTCACCTCAAACAGGCTTCTTCTCAATGCCAAAAAATCAAAGGCAGTGCTTTTCTGGTCCAAACCCAGGCTCACCAACTGGGCAGTAGGCATAAATACCTTCTAACCCTTGAAAATACAGACACCAGATGGAACCTACCTAGAACAGGTAATTGTTTAAATGCCAGAGGTTACTCTGGACTCCTCCGTAAGCTCTGCAGATCACTTTGGAGTAAAGTATAATCTGTTCTCCCCGCACCAGCTTGGTTTTAGAAAGGGCCACAGTACCACTACCACCTTGGCCTGTATCACCAATCATGTTCTTAGGAGTATGAGTGAAGGCAAGCTAACTGGTGTCATTTTTGTAGCTCGATCAAAGGCCTTTGATCTTGAGGACCATGGTATCCTGTTAGAAAAACTGCACTACTGTGAGTTCTCAGCCACAACCACAGCCAGGTTTAGCAACCAGCTCGCTGGGAGATCTGAAGTCGTCTGTACTGGGGGGGTCACCACCAAAATTCTTGGGGGTAATAGTTCTTTTTATCTAATGCTTGGTTGGTTGTCCCCCCAAGCCCACTGTGACTACCTTATGTGATAAGGCAACTCCCTCTATCAACCCTCCTCAGTCTTAAACCTGGCACACATAACTTCAGGTCCTGTTCACAATTTCTCCTTACCCTTCCCAGGCTGCCACCAATATGGATCAAAAAGTCTTCTCCCACTGGCCAGATGGCTCTGAGTGTTGAGGCACTGGACGTCACACCTTGTGCCACACTGGTTACCTGGGCCTGGGAGTGAGCTGGTTGTCAGGGGTGCGACGGGGGGGGGAGAAGATCAAGTATCCAATAGATTGGTCTCCTCTTCCATGTAGGGAGGGATGGCCATCCCACTTCTTGACTGCCTCCTAGTGGAGATCTGGTGGCAGTGCTAGGAGCTAGGGAGGCACAAAAATGTGGCCATGTGGCACGCATCTCCACGTGGTGCATGCGCATCTCCACAAGCACACGCTCAAGGCCACGAAGGGGAGGGACAGAAAATGGAAAAGAAGGTGTCTGCAGGCTCCACAATCCCTGCCTGCCAACCGGTGTCCCCTCTGTCACCTGACCACTGGAGACCCAGAAAGGATGTGTTGTCCTGGGAGTGGGAGGACAGTCCTCTCCTTCCATGCCCTGCCATGGGGAACTCCATAGGGTACTAGGGGTTTTGTGGTGCTGGGGGAGTGGTGGACAGACTTAGGTGGCAAGACAGGGGAAGACAGCTGCCTGCACGTGCCAAGAGGACAGGTAAACAGAATATGAAAAAAGCCTTCTCTTGCTGTCCCAAGGCGCTGGAATGGGTTGCCAACCCTCCTCTACTCAAGCAATACTTCCTCTTCAAAACACACTTTAAAAATGCCCTTTTAACCACCTCTGCATGCAAGTGCTCCATCTAACCTGGGGATGTGGAAACTTCTTAAGTTCAGCCTCTAAAATACTGCTCGACATTTCATAGCATTTTCTGTTAATTGATATCATGTTTTGCAACTAATGTTCTACATTGCCATCCATTGCCTGGAGTCACCCTCCTAATCTGTCATGATGTTAATGTTCTGTACTGCTAATTCTGTGACTGATGCTTTGCTTAGCTTGCACCTGCCAACTGTGAGCCCAAACTGTAATCATCTCCTATTGTATTTTGCTGTATGGCTGCATTGATCCAACCTGTGCTAATTGTCATATAGGTGCTTCTACTGTGCTCTATGTGCCAACTTGATGGCCTGAGTCATACCTGAAAATAGTACCTGGGACCAGTTTCCCACCCAGTTATCAAATAAATAAATAAAATACATAAATAAATAAATAACATTTGTATAACCCTTTAACCCTTTAACATCTACACAGCATAGCTTTAGGGACTTAAACTGCTTTATTATGCCTCTCTAATGAAAAGTTGGATGCAGAGATGGCGGCCATGCTGGGCCAGCCTTCACAATAGCTCCCGTTTGCAGAATTTTAACGTCATTTTTATGTTTTAAGTTTTAGTCATAGTTTTATTTTATTCTTTTCTTGATGTTTCTGTTTGTAATTGCAGCAAGAATCCATGTAACCTTCAGTAATGAACTTGTGTAGCGGCAGTCTGCTGCAAATTTTATTGCTCTGGCTATCTGCTAACATTTGAAAGGTGATTGTGGAGTAGAGCCATTTTGGTGCAATCAGCATTTTTAATGACGGTCTGTTGCTGGACTGTTGTCAGTTTTATTGCCTGGACTGTCCTCCTTAAATGTGGAAGGCGTTTGTGGTTTTGGTGTTTATGCTGAAACACTTTTTCGAGATTGGACTAATACTTGAAGATTCGACCCAGGACTGCTACTCAGAGACCAGAGTAGTGATTTCCAGTGGGCAGTGTTGGGTGGGGAGCTCCTGAATTCCACCAATCTTAGGGCTATACCCGACCCTGGGACCGAGTGGGAGATTGGCTGGATTTGGCTCCAGGAAGCTGGAGGCATTATCAATGGCCTCTCCTAAGAAGCCGAGATTGGTCCTGATGGCCTAGTTTTGAGGTGTCTGTAGCTGTAGGTCACGGATTAGAGTCAGGGCCTGTTTGTGGCGATGAGGGGGGGGTCATCCTTTTTTCAACCTCCTCCTGGTTTTTACATCTGGACCCTCATACTGATCTTTGGTTCGAGCTGGTATTATGTAAATTTAATTCTGGGCTCATGGATTTCTGCTCGGAAAGTGACTGAATGGCTGTATCCTGGCAGAGGAAGAGCCTTGAAGAATACTGGATTTACTTGAATTTTGACTGGCTTTCCTTAGCCTAAGTTGCAGCTCAGGTGACCCAACTTTCTTTTTTTGGTTTTCTGCTGTCTTATGTTCTTATGGACAGGATTCTGATTGGATGTAATATTTGGGCCTTTCTCCTGTGCTGAACTATGGCATTATTGCACTTTAAGGACGACGACATCAAGAATTAACTGCATCCTCCCTTCGATTTAAATTTGTTTTATGGTGGTTCCCTGGTGGTGAGAGGACCTGGGTGTCCACATATTTTCTTTGACTTAGTTTAGTTCTTTTTCTTTTCTGTGTTGTATGTTTTTGTGTTATTTTCTTTTGTGGATTGTGACTTTTAGTTTAGGCAGTGAGAATGCCTGAACTTACCTGCCTTCCTGGTCGTGAGAGGACTTGGGGGGGCAAATCTCATTACCCATAATATTATTTTGTATAGCTATAAGAGGGGATTGAAAAAATTTCAGAACTCTTCTATGGACTTGGACCCTTTTGGCCAGTGAGAGTGCCTGAATTCCCCCTATCTCCCGGGCCGTAAGAGGACGGGGGGGGGGGGTTGTTACTAATTGTATTTTGTGGGAGGACTGCGTGTTTTTCTAAAAATAAGTGCAGGGTGACTGATTCAGCATATCTAGAATAGAGTGTTATTTTTAAGTGGCATTTTATTTTGTGTTAGGGTGGGTTATTTGAACAATTTTGGGATTTATTCTTAGTTTATTCATTATTTTGTTATTGTGATCTATAGTTTAAGTTTTGGGGTAATTGTTTTGGTTGGGGTTGGATTGGAGGGGTGTTTATTAGATTTTTAGTTAGCCTTGCTTTTTCTTCATTTGTGTGAAGAATGTGTTGGATGCCAGCCCCCACAGTTGTGCACTATTTAACCTCTGCTCTCTGTGCCCTCTGCCCTTTCTCCACTCCTCCTCTCCAGTTTATAACTTACCAGTGCTGTAGAGCACTGGGTATTATGTGTAGGAGAAGGAGGGGGTGAGGGGTTGCGAACAGTGGAGGATGAACAAGGGGGGTCATCGTATTGGAGTGGTAGGATCCATGAGATGCCCTGGGCGAGAATGGAATCGGATCATGGTTCACCATGTCTGGTGCCCATCCCAAGGGCACTACTGATTGTGGTAGGCAGATGGTTGGGCTGCCGGAGATCGTACAACTTGGACAATGTTGTGCAATGTCAGGTCCATTAAGAATAAGACTGCAATTACTGCGGATCTTGTTGAAACAGTGGACCTGGCATGCATCACGAGACCTGGCTGGATGAAATTCTGGCCCCCATTTTGGAGGCTATAACTCCGGCTGGAGTGCTCATTGATACACCGCCTGAGATTGGATAGCGGGGGGGTTGTGGTCTGTTTCAAGACCGAACTTAACCTCATGAGAGTATTAATTGAGGAGGCTGAGTCATTCAAGTGTGCCATTGTAGCGGGTGTAGGTTATTGAATCGCCCTCATTTATCATCCACCCGGTGATGAGAAGCGATTCCTTCAGGAAGTGGGAGACTTTGTCATCGACATGGCATTTGAGTCACCCAGACTGATGGTTCTGGGTGACTTCAACACCTGGGTCGATGATGAACTCTCGCAGTTTGGTCAACACTTCCTCCAGTTGATGACATCTCTGGGCCTTACACAGGTGGTTTCCACTGCTACTCATAAACATGGACACTCCCTTGACTTAATCTTCCTCCTAAGGATCGAAGCATCTGACTTGGGGATGGAACCAGTTGGGTGGTCTGATCAATACACTGTGGGGTTTAGTTTTCACACACACACCCTCATAGGCCTACCCTGTGGAGATGGTTAGGTATCACTCTTTATGGGATGTAAGTTCTCATGGCCTAGCGCGTACTTGATCTCTTGTCCCTCTCATTGGAAGCAATGACCCAGAGTCCCTAGTGACTTACAACTCAGCCCTCTCAGCGGCTCTGGATTCCATTGCCCCAGTCCGTGTTCACCCTCTCTCCCTTCATCCCAGGTCCCCTTGGTTTGATGGGACTTTGAGGGAGATGCAGAGACCAGGACAAAGGTTAAAACATTGCTGGTACAAGTCCACCCTTGACGCCGACCACCTTAAATTGATGGACCATTATCAAATCTATCAATCTGCAATCACCCGTAAAAAGGCAGAATTCCTGTCTGGGGAGATTGTGGCACCTCAGAATAGACCAGCTCAGCTTTTCCGAACTGTGGACAGACTGTGCAACCCAGCCTGTCTACATGTTCAGAAAGCTTTTTCACAATTAGAGTGCGATGAGCTTGCTCAATTCTTTGCAAATAAGGTGGCTGACATCAGGGCAGTACTCCAGCCAGCACACTCTTTGGGTGTTGCTTTTGATCAGTGTGGGGTCACTGTACCTCGGCCTTCCTGGAGTACCTTCAGTCGACTGGAGTTCATGGATGTCATGCGGATTATCTAGGGTGTGCACCATACATGCTGTGGTTTGGACCCTGGACCAGCCTCCCTAATTTTGGGTTGTATTGATGTCATCGGTCCAGTCCTTGCATGGATAGTGCTCCTTGGAATCTGGAGAGTTTCCCAGATCCCTGAAAGAGGCGGTGGTGACTCCACTCTTGAAGAAAGCTACCTTGGACCCCGACTGCCTTGCAAACTACAGACCTATCTCAATCCTTCCCTTTTTAGGGAAGGTGATTGAAAAATATGCAGCTCAGCTGGAAAACCATTTGACATCTATGAACTGCTCCAGTCTGGTTTTCAGAAGAGGCATAGCACCGAGACAGTGCTGGTTCAGGTGGTCAATGATCTCCTGAAGGTGAGAGATCAGAAGAACCATACCATCTTAGTCCTTCTGGATCTCTCTTCAGTTTTGACACCGTGGACCATGGTATGTTGATAGGACACCTGAGGCATATCTGTGGACTGTCAGGAACAGTCATCCAGTGGTTTATATCTTTCCTCATGGGTAGAACACAGAGAGTGGTATCTGGGGTTTATTCTTCAGCCCCAACTCCTGTCATGTGGGTGCCTCAGGGTTCAGTGTTGTCACCCATGTTGTTCATGGGTGTACATGCTACCCTTGGAGACATTGTAAGAAGGTATGGGCTGAGCTTTCACTGCTATGCAGATGATACCTAGCTCTACCTTTCTTTGCATCTGACCAGGATGAAGCTCTCTCGGTCTTTAATAACTGTCTGAGAGAAATCCAGCAGTGGATGGATTCCAGCTGGCTGAAGTTGAACTCAGAAAAACTGAGGTATTGGTTGTGGTCAGCGGTTGGGGGTCAGGAGTTGGTACCCTCTGCAATTTTTCTTGGTGGCGTCTCACTCCGACCTCTGAGCAGGTCGCGTAGCCTGGGAGTAATTTTGATGATGGACTGACCCTGCAATCACAGGTGTCGGCTGTCATCAAAATGCCCTTTACCATCTTAGGAATATCGCCAGGATTAGGCATCTGGTTCCATCTGGCGACCTTCCTACTCTGGTCCATACCTTTGTCTCCTCGCACTTGGATTATTGCAACTTCCTCTACCTAGGGCTTTCTGGGGCAGAAATCTGTTGCTTGCAGCTGGTGCAGAACGTGGCAGCCTGGCTTTTGACAGGATCTGCTCGATCCTGTCATATTTCACTGGTGCTGCGTGAACTGCACTGGCTGCTAGTACAGTGGTGGATCACCTTTAAAGTCGGTTTACTGACTTTTAAAGCCCTACATGGACAGGGCCCAGACTATCTGAAAGAGCTCCTGGTTCTTTACTGCCCTGGCGATCACTCCGCTCAGCCGATGAGGGCTTGCTAGAGATCCCAAGGGTGAATCTGAAATCATCCAGTGCAAGAGCCTTTGCGCATGCAGCTCCCACCATTTGGAATTCTCCACCCCGTCGGTTGCGGGAGTGCGCAACTGTGGAGGGATTTAAGCAGGGCTTAAAAGCCTTTTTGTGGCACCAAGCCTTCTCAGCTACTTGACTGATCTGTTCTTCTGATGTATTATTTGATTTTAATTGAACTGTCGTTTGTATGATTTTGAATTGTTTTTATATTGTTAGGCGCCTTGGCATTAGTTAAGGCACTTTATAAATAAATTTATTATTATTATTATTAGTAATGCTTCTAGTTTGCATAGGATCAATGTATTGTTCAGTAATGTACTTACTTATGTTTTGTTTTAAGCACAGGGAGGCTTACTCATCACTGTTCTCTGTATCAGGAGTTGAATTAGCTTTCTATTGAACAATGATACAATTATTTTGGTATGTCTGTATTAGGAAAACTTTGAAGTGTACAGGTCCTAAAATTTTATTGGGACTGTTTGATATTTCAGGTTTGGAGTATAGTATTATACCTATGCTGCTGATAATTTACCTTTAGGTCCACCTCTATAGTATAGCAAATTATTTCCTGGTAGCTTCCTTCATTCAACATTGTTAAGATTTGGAACTCCACTCTGATTATTTTGTTAGATGCTAGAAATCATGTTCACTTCAAATTATGTTATGAGATACACTTGTTACAAAATTCATTGTGTACTTATTATACTTGACTGCGTACTTATTAATTTATTACATATTTATTCTATGTTTTCCATGTATTCCGGCTTTCCTTGAAAATGGATATTTCTTGCCCTTGGTTTATTACCTAGTTAACAAAATTTTAAGTGAAAATCAGAAAAGAAAAACAGGCATATATACAGAACCCTAGGTAGATATTCTGGCTCACAGACAGACGCACTCAGAATTGGAGTGATACAGGGTGTCTCAGACTGACACAATGAGCCTATACACATACTGTAAATGGACCCTCGGAACTCACACTGGCACAAAGATCCAAAGTAAAGCAATCCTCCTAGAGCTCCACAGGAGATCAGCTTTGTCACCACAAAGCTGCATGACACCCAGGATAAAATATACAGTCCCAAACAAAGCAAGCACCCAGTCAGGACTAAAAAAGTGCAGAAGTGCAATAAATGTGGCTCCACATCAGTTTAATGTGGGGTGACAGCAAAGAAACACATCTTACATTTCGTCTAGTGTTACCTAGGCTTCATCAGAGATAATTGGCTAGAAACTGCATAACTTTATATGAACATTAATACACATGCTAAAGTGCATAAATCATTGCTCATTGATGCAACATATACTGTAGGTGTAGGTTATTAAAATCAAACAGAGAGTCTATTATATAATCAGCATACTAGTTAATTTAGATTATGCATTTGCATACAAATAAACCACTGACCAATAGATGATCTAAAACCCTAATTTGACTGCTCTCTGCATCAGTCAGCAATGATGTAACCCACTGTTACACTTCAGGTCCATGTGTTTATTAGTAAAGGCACCTGAGGCACATACTTAAGATAAAACCACACAATTAAAGGAAATAGGCTCCAAAGCTAAGTTTTAACAAAGGGATGATTATATCAGTAAATCCCACAAAAATTTGTAAATGTGGAAAATCCCCTTAGTTACAAAGGAGCTCATTGCATCTGTGTGTATCTTTATAGCCAGAAAATCTTATTTAGCAACCAAAATAAACAGGGCCTGATATTCAGACTGCACGGGCGAGTGGCGCCAGAGCCTGGGCACAGCGCCAACTGGGCTGCGCCGAGACAGAACCAGGCAATATTCAACAGTGATGTGCCATGGCTCCAGCACCATTGAATATGGTACATTTAGTGCACTAGACTGCACATGGTGCAGTGGCACTGCACTACGCTAGGCCACAGGAGCACGGGATGCGCCAGTGCAAGTGCGGTTGCGCCAGGCAATATCACCCATGATATTCAGCTGGGGCATGCAGATGAGGCCATAATCTACGGAAGGCACAAATGGGGCCATCTGCATGTTATTATGGCTCTATTTGCATGCATTGTGCTGGGCGCTTCGGCAAAATGCACCTGGCGCCAATAGACCAATCCCTGGTGGTCTAGTGGTCCCCCTGCAGCCCGATCATGGGCATCTGTAGTTTAAAATCAGACCCTGGTGGTCTAGCAGTCCCTCTGCAGCCCAATCATGGGCATCTGTATTATAAAAGTCTGTAAATCTGTAAATTATTTCCCCACGCCCACCCACACTCACACCTCCCGGCCGCACTTCCACTTCCGGACGATCTCACCCCATGATGCCAAACCTTTTCTACTAAAATCCCTCACCTCTCATAACCCAAGTAATGACCCTCTTGACTCCAGGATGCTCCGCCTCATGCTGGATGTCATGCTAATCCCCCTCACGATTGCCATAAATAAATCCCTATGCCTAGGCCAATTCCCGGAAGCATGGAAACAGGCCGAAGTCACCCCCATCCTTAAGTCTGGGAACCAAACACTTCCAAATAACTACAGGCCCATCTCCATCCTCCCCCCCCTCCAAAGCCTTGGAAAAAATAGTATCCACACAGCTCATAGAATACCTATCTAAATACGACATCCTATGTCCTGAGCAGCATGGGTTTCATCCGGGCCACAGCACGTCCACTGCCCTTCTGGAATTCTCCCACCATATACACTCTGCGCTTGATAATGGTCAACTTGCAGGGGCAGTTTTCATCGACCTATCCAAGGCCTTTGACACCATGTGCCACCCCCTGCTGTTAAACTCCCTAAGCCAACTGGGATTCTCATCTGGCCCCCTGAATTGGTTCTCAAGCTACCTGCACAACAGATCCCAAAGAGTTAAGCTAAATAGGACCCTCTCCACCAACCTACCAGTACTCTCAGGGGTCCCACAAGGCTTCATCCTTGGACCCACCCTTTTCAGTCTATTCCTAAACACCCTCCCAAGCTCCTGTTCCAACAAAATACTGCTTTATGCAGATGATGCAGTGATCTTAGCATCACACTCAGACCCACTCCTACTCCAGTACATGCTGCAAAGCACCTTCCTCCAAGCTAAAAAATGGTTCAGTAACCATCGGCTAGTCCTGAACCTGAAAAAAACAAAGTCAATGCTGTTCGCACATCGGCAAAACAGCGCCAAGGATACTCCCCTTCTCATCACCACCAGCACGCTCCTTCCACTAGAACAGGTAACAACATATAAGTATCTGGGCATCACCTTTGACACAGGCTTTACATTCCACACCCACCTAAAAGCCCTGTCGTCAGCCATGAACTCCAGGACTGGGCTCCTCTACCGCCATAAAGACTGCCTCCCAGAATCTGCCTTAAAATTAGCCATCACCTCATCTGTGTTGTCCCTGGCCGACTACGGACTTCCAATATATGCAGCGGCTAACCTCTCCTCCCTGTCAAAAGTCCAGACCTCTATTAACAAAGCCTGTAGGCTCCTGACCTGCGCCCATAGCAGAACTCACACTTGCCTGCTACACTCTGCCGCTAACATACTCACTCTTGAGGAAAGACTGAAATACCACAGCTGCCTACTGGCCAAAAAGTCCCTGTCTGGGTTATGCCCACCAGGGGTGTCCGCATCCCTGCAACCGGCTGTCTGGCCTATGCTAACCCGTAACTCCACCAAAGCCACCTTTCTAGTACCCAGGGCAAGGACCTTTCTCTGCCAAAGATCCTTTCATCATAAAGCTCCGGCCTGGTTTAACTCCCTTCCTGAGGGAATCACAAAGATCCCCGGGATTGGCCATTTCAAAATAGCCCTCTGTCAACACATTATTGACAGCCGGTGCAGTAAATGTCTGTAGTGGAACATAACCCTGTCTCGAATAGCCCCTAAGTCCTCTGGGTTCCATAGATCACCAGGCAATGGTACAACTGAACAACTGTAACAACTGTGTTTATATAATGATGAGTGTAACTCAACGTATGTATGTATTTACATAATGATGCATGTAACTCAACGTATGTATGTATCTCACCTGTATGTAACCTCTGTCCTAAACCTCACTTAATTGTTGTCTCCCCGAGACGAGGTAACTTTGTAAACGAGTCTCTGACTCAAAGGTTGTAAAACTGATTATCTCAATAAATAAAATAAATTAAATAAATAAAAAACAGACCCTGGTGATCTAAGGTCCCCCACTGCCCGATCGCGGGCTTTTGTAGCTGCAGCAGGCACCTGGTGGTCTAGTGGTACCCACCCTCCCACAGAGGACCCCCAGCATGGCACCCCGTCATCGGTGGGCATCAACCACTATACCACCCAGCTGCCCACCAAATGACAGGTACAGTATGCTCTGCAGCACTATTGGTCACAGTGTGGACCAATGGGCTTACGAGATCATACTGTACTACTGAAACCATACTGTATTAAGCAGGGCCAGACATGTGAATGACATTGTTCATTCACATGTCTGATCTAATGATGATATGATCTGTAGCCCATTGGTCCACACTGTGGACCAATAGGCATACAGAGCATACTGTACCCTGTCATTTGAGGGCTGCCAGGCTGTATGCGCTAGAGTGCTGCCTGCTAATGACGGGGACAGGGGTGGGTGCCGGGTAGCTGGGGGTCCTCTGGCGGAGTGTGGGGAAGGGGATACCACTGGACCACCAGGTGCCTTGCTGCAGCTATGAAAGTCCATGATCGGGCTGTGGGGTGACAGCTAGACCACCAGGGTCTGCTTTTGCAATAAAGATGCCCACGATCAGGCTGCGGGGGGACCATTAGACTATCAGGGCTGCTTTTAACATACAGATGCCCACAATCAGGCAGTGGGGGAATCACTGGACCACCAGGGTTTGAATGCATATGACAGATGCTCTGCATTGGGCTTACGGGTGGGTGGGGGTCCACTGGACCACCAGGGGGTATCTGTGCTTGACAACAGTGTTCTGAGTGGGTGGGTGGGTAGCCACCCATGGCTGGTGGCTGCTGTGTTGTGCCTTGCAATACAGCAGCCCACCTGTGGGTGGCTGGGACTTGCTCCTACTTTTCCGGGGCTCAACTTTGAGCCCCCTTGTGCAGCGCAATGCAGGGTTGTGCCAGCATATGCGCCACGCATCCCGGGCTAAATATCGGGATGTGCCGCATATGCATGGGCATGCCCCCTGCATCTGCGCTGTACAAGATTACATTGTGCTGTGGTGCATCAGGATTTGTGCTGCACCGGGCAGCCTTTTCAATATCCCGCCGAGGCACAATGTGGGGTTGTGCCAGCGCAACTCAGTTGCACCAGGCGCAACCCCTTTGAATATCCTGGCCACAGTATACAAAGACAAAAGATTTGTTATAATATCCAGTACTGTTTCCTTAATTTTAAAGGACTGCTGCTAGGTCTATATTGTCATTAAGACCTAATCCTTCACAGGAGTTCAGGACAAAAATCCAAAAACTCTCCCTTTGTCCAATTATTTCTTTTATATTTCCTCTTCTAGGTCTTACACTCACTTTTCCAAGCCAATGAATTTGATATCATGTCTGATGTTGAGATATTTGAAGTTACTCACATGTTGGACAATTGTATAGGACATATCGGCCCAGATATTCAAAAGGGTTGCGCATGGCGCAACAGTGTTGCACCATGCACAACCCACCGGTGCGCCCGATCGATATTCAAAAGGAAAAGTCGCTGCACAAATCCCGATCGCGGGCGCATCAGTAATGTATGCAGGCACAGGTAGGGGCGTCCCATGCATAACCTGCACAGCCCAATATTCAGCCCGGGATGTGCAGAGTCATGCATGCACAACCCCTACCTGTGCCTGCACAAAGTTAAGCCAAAAAAAAAGAACAAGTGATGGCCACCCACAGGTGAGCTGCCGCATTGCAGGGTGCAACACGGCAGCTGCCACCTGTGGGTGGCCACCCGAGTTCCTGCCGCACCTGGCGGCGCCCCCATCCCCATCACGGGCATCCATGTAGTGAAATCCCCATCCTATATCCCTGGTGGTCCAGTGGACCACCTCTGCCTGATCGGGCATCGGTAATATAACCCCCGTCCATATCCTGGTGGTCAGTGGACCTCTATGTGCCCGATCATGGGCATCGATGTCTCTACCCCATGTCCAATATCCCTGGTGGTCCAATGGACCATGCTGCCCGATTGCGGGCATCTGTAACTCATAACATACTCCTACTACCCTGGTGGTCTAGTATACCCCCTCCCCACCCGCACACTGAGCCCCACCACCCCGCCTCCCCTCAGCAGCAGGCGGCAGCACCCACCCACCTGCCCCCCTCCACCCGCCCGACTGACAGCTCAGTAGGGCTGCATGCCCATTGGTTCACAGCATGAGCCAATGGGCAGTGCAACCCATACTGCTACTCTCGGGCCAGATATGAGATAGAATCATTCACATATCTGGACTGAGTAGTACGATATGGGCTGCATGCCCATTAGCTCATGCTGTGAACCAATGGCGTGCAGCCCACCGAGCTGTCAGTCGGGATGGGTGGAGGCAGGGGGTGCTGCCGCCGCCAGCCGACGGAGGGGAAGGGGCGGTGGGGGGGGTACATCAGACCACCAGGGTAATAGGAGTATGTTATGAGTTACAGATGCCTGCAATCGCAGCGATTGGTCCACTGGACCACCAGGATATTGGACTTGGGAGGATGAGAATACTGATGCCCATGATCGGCAGAGTGCGGTCCACTGGACCACCAGGGATATAGGACAGGGGGCTTATTCTTATAGACAAATGCCAGAGATCGAGCACATAGCAGTCCACTGGACCACCAGGGATATTGGACAGGGGAGGGTTTCTTTTAGATGAATGCCAGTGATTGGGCTGCAGGGGGTATCGGTCCCTGACAGCTGCTGCCTGGCAGGACGCCAGGCGCAAGTCATCGGGGATCGGCACACCTGCATACTAATGGCATGCAAATGGGGCCATAATGAGATGCAAATGGCCCCCTGTGTGCCTTGCATAAATTATGGCTCCATTTGCATGTCCCCTTTTGAATATCGCAGGTGCTGTGCATGGCGCAATGGCACTTGCGCTAGCGCATCTCCATGCTCCACTCTGGCCACTTGCGCTGGTGCAGTGCCACTCTGCCATGCACAGTGGGGGTGGCCAGGTGCGTATTCAAAGCTGTTGTGCCATAGCTGCTCCATTGAATATTGCCCAGGCCACACCCCTGCACAACAAAGTTGAGCTGCGCCCAGCCTTTGCGCCACAGCCTGGCGTGTTTGAATATCTGGGCCATCATGTTTTTCTAGTGCTCGCTGTTCTCTAATCCTAACTTTAAATTCCCTAACTGTTCTACCAATATAAAAAAATCCACAAAAGCATTCCAACATGTATATTACTGCTAGAGTATTACATAAAGTCAAATCTTTCATTTTAAATGTCTGATATGTCACTGGATTTTGAAAAGTATTAGTGGTACTTATGTAATGGCAGAATTTACAGTTGCCACATCTTTTGTACCACAAGGTAGAGGCAAGGACCAAATGGTGCTACTTCTCGATTCCACTGGCAGATATGAGCTAGTAACCTTGCCCCTATGGTGGGGGCACATTGGTAAATCATTTTGGGTATACAACTCAAATGTTTTCTAAACATTTCATCAGTCATTAGGATGCCCCAATTATTGGATAAGATATTCCTGAGTTCTGCACTCCTGGTGCAGGAAGTAATTACAAATTCTGTTTCCTGATACTGGGTATTTTTATAGGTACTCTATTTCTGTGAACTAGTGATGTGTCCCTAGACATTTGTTTCACTTCTAAAACTGCTTTGTTTATTACAGCCTTACCATATTCTCTTTGTTGCAACCTTAGTATATGTCCTTCAACATTTGAATCAAAATTTTCTTTTTTTGTGCAGTTCCTCAGTGCTTTAATTAACTGTCCCTTTGGGATGCTGTCTGGAACATGACTAGCATGAAAAACCACCGATAGCAACAACGTGTTCCTATCTGTGGGCTTAGTATAAAGGGTAGTGCCAACATTACACGGTTCCTCTTAAATATCTTTCAAATCCAGGAAATGAATTTCCTGGGTGTCATAATGAGCCTTGGATCTTAAGTTAGGATCAGCAGAGTTGATCCATGGGACAAATTCAGTGAAAGTTTGTATTGAGCCTCTCAATATAATTATCACATCATCAATAGCAGCCATCAAATCCAAACTATGAAAATATGGATTTGTGGCATCACTCCTGATCCAATCTTCTTCACTCTTGCCCACATAGATATTTGTATAGCTGGGGCCATAGTAGCCCCATGGCTGTCCCTTTAACTTCTTGGTAGTAACTACCCTGAAACAAGAAAATATTTGAGTTCAACACCAGTTCTGTAAGATACACCAAAAATTCTGTAGGCACATCCTATAACCCAGTTCGCTGAATCAAAAAATGTTCCACTACAGACAACCCACCTGCCAGTGGAACATTTGTGTATAATGCCTCAACATCCAGTGTGGCAAAAAGCCAATCATCAGCCATCTCCAGGATCAAAATATTCAATTTCCTGTGCATTATCAAAGACTAAAATGAAACCTTTCTCATAACAACAAACCATTCAGTTTTAGTGCTAGGTCCAATCTTTGGAAAAGAAAAGCAAGTATTTAGTCATTTTGACATTGTCTGAACATTTTGGAATAAGAAAAGCTCCTCCTCCCTCCCTCCTTCCACCACATGCCCTATGCTTGAGGAATCTGTCTCTTACAGCTGCTACTGACCCATTAGTTTATACTGCCCAGGCCAGGCTGTACCCCAACTATGGTCCCCAATCACATGACTGCACAAAACAGACTGACAAATTCTCTCTGCTGACAGGCTGCAAACGTATCAGTCAATGCAGAGCAACTCTCCAACTACAGCAGCAGATGTATAGGGAACAGAGGGACAGGATTTTGTCTGCTTTTATCCATCCCCTCACAATGTGACTCCCACACACCCCCACCATGAGTTAACACCTTTCCACCATGAGCCACTGCTTTCGATTACCATTCATTTGGTCCTGCAAGCTGCCCTCCTAAACCTCACCCTTCCAGCTTCACTGCATGCCCTTTGGTCCTGGTATTCGTTCTCATCTGGAAGAGACTCCCTTCCTGTACCTTGTTCACCCATGTGAGGTAGTTTTAGGACTCTGTCTTGTCCTTTCTTGCGCTCATCCCTTCCAGGGTGTACATGTTCAGATCCTTCAATCTCTCCTCATAGGGATTTTGGTGCAACCCCTGTACCATTTTTGTTGCCCTCCTCTTGACTGCCCCCACCCTGTCTATGTCCTTTCTATGGCCTCCAGAACAGGACACAATACTCAAGGTTGGGTCTCACCAGCAAGTAATACAGTTGCAATCCCACCTCCCTCCTCCTCCTCCTCCTCCTGCTGGAGATACCTCTCTCTATACATCTCAGCAGCCCACTAGCCCTGCCCACTGCTTTGTCACACTGCCATGCCACTTTGAGGACATCAGGTATGCTAGCTCCAAGGTCCCTTTCCTGCACAGTGACAGTCAGTACCTGACCTCACCTTGTTCTTAGCTCTAGGGTTCCTATGCCCTAGGTGCATGATTTTAGACTTTCTGGCATTAAAGGGACACTGTCAACACTCTTAGGTCTCAAAATGTCCCTAGTTTAAAAAAAAAAACACTTTTTATGATGACCAACATTCTGTAAAGATTGCTGATGTAGATGGTAGTTTGATTGTGACTCTTTTTTCTTTAAAAAAAAGTGAAAAACAGACTGCCCAGCATACTGGTGTTACCACACAAACACAGGTTTGTTAACATTCCTTGATCAGCTCCAACTGCATCTTTCCTGGACTTGGGAATACCCACAACACAGTCTAGACCCTCATGATGGGAGTTTAGGAGGTTACTGCCTCATGAGTGACTGCAGTTTTGGGTGTGTTTCTAATGCTCAGGAAGTATGCAGTAAGAACTGATTCAGGATTGTAAACAAAACAAGATTGTTTGTAAATATACATTAGCATGCATTTCACTTCTACTAAACAGGGAGACAGACAAAATAAACAGCAACATCATTGAATTTTAGAGAAGGAAGCAGTCATAAAATGTAGGTTAACAACTATAAATAATATGATGAAAACAGGTTGACAGTGTCCTTTAAATCCCAACAATTTGGTTATCAACACAAAATAGAGTTAACATAGATGACTTTTAACTGAGACTGAACAGTATTTAAGTTACTATTTCATATGAGCCATTCAGTAAGACAGGAACATCATTTAATTTCAACTCATTCATGGTTTGCCCGAGACAATATGTTGGCATTATTGCAACAAAGGGTGGCAGATAAATATTACTCATGGGTGAAGGTACAATTTGTGCTGAGTTTGATTTGTTGGGAGCACCCTGTGTGTGTGTTTTGACAAAACAGTGTTAAAATTGTTTTTTATGGAGTGTATGTTTTATTGTTTTACAGAATAACAACACAGTTGGGCTTGATGAGATGGTTGTGCCATGAAACGTCACCCATAGATAGATTGTGTATTTTGAATGAATAAATAGAAGAGAATTGGACTTTATTGTGTGGAGTTTATCCATTCATTCCTTAGCACTGTCTGATGTTGTTCTTTGGATGACCGAAACCTGAACAAGTATTTTTTTCTCTTTATTAGAAAAAAGAGGGGCAACCTGGAACCCCCCCCCCCCGATTGAAGCCCAGCTGCCATTCTCATAACCAATCCTTGAGTTTCCCAAGGTCCCTATACATTTCTCCTCCCCAAGTGTCCACTACTATTACAGATGTTGGTGTCATCAGCAAAAGGCACACCTTCCCTTCCAGTTCTTCTTCAATGTCATTTATATAGACATTAAAGAGGAATGGTCCCAGTACTGAGCCTTGCAGCACCTCGCTGGTCATTTTCCCGTCAATAAACTGAGTGCCATTAACCACCACTTTCTGTCTCCTATCCGTTAACCAGTTTCTAGCCCAATTCACCACTTTGGATACTATGCCTAGGCTGCTCAATTTCTTCATCAGCCTACTATGTGGCACAACGTCAAAGGCTTTCCTAAGTCCAGATAGGCCACATCCACTGCCCTCCCCTGATCTATTTTCTTGGTCACCCAGTCAAAGAAATCAATTAGATAGATCTAGCATGACCTCCCCACTGAGAATCCATGATGGCTGTGGTCTTGCAGCCCATCAGAGTAAAGATATTCTTCCAACCTTTCCTTTAATAGGGTTTCCATTAATTTCTCTACCACTGAGGTGAGACTCACTGGCCTATAGTTGTTAGCCTTCTCCTTGCTGCTTCTCTTATGTAGAGGGACTATATTTGCTCTCCTCCAGTCCTCTGGAACCACACCTGTTTATAGAGAGCTGCTGAATAAGGCCATCAATAGAACAGCTAGCACCTCTCTGACTTCCTTTAGTGCCCTTGCTCACTTTCAGAACTGCAAGTCCCTTCAGGACTCTTTCCTTTAAAAATGGACTTGTGTCTACCTCTCCTCCCTTTGTTCCAGTTGCTCCTTGGTTGTCTGTACCCCCATGAAGACTGAGTAGAAGTACTTGTTCAGGATGTCTGATTTTTCTTGGTCCTTTTCTGTGCAGTCACCCCCTGTCACCTTCCTTAGCCTCACTATCCTTCCCCTTACCTTCCTCTCCTCACTTATGTACCTGACAAATGTCTTATCCCCTTTAGCTACACCCTTGGCTATCATTTTCTCTGTCTACATCAATACTCACCCCTCACTGCCATTCCTTCTTCACTCTGTTTTTCTTTTACACCTCCCTGTCTTCCTCCTGAATGCCACCATTTTTCCTTCACCACCTTGGCACTTCCCCAGAGAACCATAAAATCTATTTTTCCTTCTGCTTGTACTCACTTCCTCTCAAGCAGAGTCTGGTTGTCTTAGTTATGCCCTCCCTTATTTTTCCTCACTGTACCTCTCCCCCTCCCTGGCATTCTTCCACCGAGGCAGTTTCTGAGGCAGTCTTCCATTTCTTTAAAAATCTACTCTCCTAATGTCCAGAACAATCATCCTCATGTTGTTTGCCTCTGTTCATGTGTTAATGTTAAACCACATTGTAAGGTGATCAGTGATACACAAAAACATAGAAACATAGACTTTGACAGCAGATAAGGACCGCTGGTCCATTCCCCCCAGTCTGGCCATTTCCCTACCTTTTGGATAAGCTGCAGATCCTAGTTAACCAACAGCCTACTTCCTCCTACCCCACTAGAATTGCCTTATGTCTGTCCCATGCATTCTTGAATTCCCCACTGTTTCTGACCCCACTACCTCCTCTGGAAGGCTATTCCATGCATCCACCATCCTCTCTGTGGAAAACACTTCCTCACATTGCCCCTGAGTTGTCCCCTCTATTTTCAAAGTGTGCCCCCTTGTTCTTGCACATCTTTTTGTCTTAAAGATGCTACCCTCTTGGACTTTGTTGATTCCTTTGAGGTACTTGAATGTTTCTATCATGTCTCCCTCTCCCTCCTTTCCTCTAGGATATACATATTAAGCTCCTTTAGTCTCTCTTCATATGGCTTCTGGTGCAGACCCTACACCAATTTAGTTGCCCTCCTCTGGACTGCTGCTATCCTGTCTATGTCCTTGCAGAGATGGGTCTCCAGAACTGCATGCAGTACTCTAGGTGGGGTCTCACCAACTGTCTGTACAGAGGGATAACAACGTCATGTTGTCTACTAGTGATGCCTCTCCCTATGTATCCCAGTATCCCCCCAGCCCTCCTTACTGCCTTTTCACATTGCTTTCCTACCTTTAGATCATCTGATATGACTACCCCCAGGTCCCATTCCATTTTTACAACTGTGGACATAACCCAGCAGGCATTTTGTATTCAGAAAAGGGCTGATGTCATGTTTGCTACCAAACAACATGATATAGTGTTAAAAATAGATTCCTCCCCTGAAGCCTCACTACTACACTGCCTGTATGTGTATAAGAAGCTGTAGAGCATTATTTTCCCTCTGGCTTGAGGAGTTACTTGAGCCCACAGAAAATTAACTCATTATCTTCTAGCAGTCATTCTGTGTCAGATTACTAATGGATAATACAGACATCCTAGAAAGCTATTGAAAGTAGAATGGGTTAAACACTTCTTGGAGCTTTCTGCATAACAAATAAGCTCTGCTGTTCCCCTAAGCCCCTATGAACAACCTCATTAAGCCATCTGACACCACCATCCTAAGAGCAGTCATTCTGCAGCTTTGCAGGACATTCCCAGTGTTGCCTGTTTTCCAGATAATACACCAACTTCATTTTCTCGGGCAAGCAGTTCTGGGCTACTGTTTATATTTTACTGAATGTTCTTAACCTGCAATTTGTGACTATAGGTGTTTACAACTGAATGATAGTAAACACATTTGCTTCACTTGCAAATGGGTAGGCATGCATGTGTCTAATTTTTGTTTGACTTGGGTTACACATAAAATCTGATCAGTTCATAACATGCTGTATTGTGAGAAAATGAACTGATAAATGGGGGCTTTGGTTTCTTTTACAAATAAATTTTTCCTGACCATGGATATACTAAAACAAAAATTTCTCAATAAAATGTCTAAAAATAAGGAGTTTAGCAGTAATTTAGTTGATGTGGTGTAAACAGCTGCTCCCTGGAAAATTACCTGGTTGGGGGGGGCTGCCACAAGCAGAATGGGACTTCATGGATGGGAGAGCTCATGGCAGCAGAAGAGGCATGATGGTATTAAAAGCTTAATGGTGTGGATATAGAGGCACCAATATTTAAGCATGACTTTGGTAGACGACTAAGTGTGACTTGGGGTTGGGGGAGTGAGTCTTCGTATTTTTACCATAATGGTTTTCTGAAACTTCAGCCTTCAATGGGTTAGACTCTGCATTCATCTGTACAGTATGTCACTAAGTCAATATCAGACACTGGGCTATCTATTATACCAGCCTCCTCCTCCTGCCACCTCCTCCTGAGCCTCAGCCTCTGTCTCCACAGCAGCCTCAGGCTGATATCCAGGCAGTGTTTCAGACCCTGATTCAAGAGGACAGGACTCAACTAGCTCAACTAGCCTTGGGCTTGACAGTCAGAAACCAGTGGCAGCCTCTACTCCTGCCTCCTTTCCAACCCCTAGCTAGGCTTCTCCTGTGGATTCCCACCTTACTGGAGAAGGCTCTCTAGACTACCAGATCAGGATAAAACCCAGGACACTCCTCTAAAAGGGTTCACACCCCAGAAGGCACTCTCACGGACTCTGACTCTGACTTGTCCTCTAGCTCTGGCATGCATACACCTATAGAGCCTCAGCCTAAGGAGTCCCAAAGTCCACCCCAGAGGACCCTTCCTTTGCAGAACTCCTCATAACTACACAAAATGCCTGTGGCTGGGCTATCCAGAACAGGATCCAAAGTGAAAAAGGTTTGTGTAGCATCTGAGACATGACTGACACAGCTCCTATGCCCATACTGCCTTGGACTGGGCCCCATGAGGACCTGACATCCACTATCTGGCAACAGCCTTCCTCCATTCTGGCTGTTTCAAAAGGAAGACAGGATGTACCACCCCAAATTGAGTCACACACCTACTGGCCATCCTAATGCAGACTTAGTTGTTATTATGGCTTCCCACAACTGGTCCTCTAAACCTAAACATTTGAGCATGGCTCCTCCTGATAAGGAGTCTAAGCAGCAGGACAATTTTGGTTGCAAGATCCATTCCTTCTCCATGTGCACCCTCCGGTCCCTTAATAATGTGGCTCATATGGTTTCCTATCAGAAATCTTCCCTGGCCTCACTTGAATCAAAGATGGAAGCTATCCAAGACCAGGAGCTTAAGACTGAGATTGTCAAGACAATGAGAATGGCTAAAATCTTCTGCTGTCATGCCCTCCGGGCCACTTATGCCACAGAAGACTCAGCAGCTCACACCACAGCCACTGCTGTCTGCGTTAGGTGATATTTGTGGCTCAGGATTGCTGGCCTGGCACACGACATCCAGATCTCCATCCTGGCTGTCCCTTTCAGGGGATCCATGTTATTCAGAGATGACACTAAGGAAGGATATTATCACTGAATTGCAGAACCAAGGTAAATCCATCCATGATGTCCGCTTCATGTACCAAGGGGGTTACAAAGGCAAACAGCCTCTTTTTCAGCAACAGAGATGCCAGACCAAAGAGGCCCCTGCCAAATGCCAGGCCAAATGCTGATATCCAGCATCAGGAACCCCTACTCCTCCTGCCAAGTCCCAGAAGCCCCCCAGAGGAGCTGCTGACTTCCTCCTCTCAGCCTCCTGACTTGTGGGGGACCCTCCCACCTCCTCCAGATCCTCTAGGGGAACCAGTGGGGTGGGAAGATTTGCCCTCAACCTTCTGGGGTCACAGGACATAACCACAGACTTTTGGGTCCTTCAATTAATAGCAAGAGGTCATACCATAGAGTTCCTAGACAGGTCTCTGGACAATCCCCCAGACCTCTGTCATTATCCTCCAAGGCACCTGTCTCTGATAGGGGACAAGATCCAGGCTCTTCTGCAAAATTCAGCCATACAGCCAGTGACTCTGGCACAGATAGGAACAGAGTACTACTTCCATTTCTTCCTAGCTCCCAAAAATATGGGCGACCTAAAACCCATCTTAAACCTCAGCATGCTCAACCTGTATGTCGAATACAAGAGGTTCTGCATGCTCACCATCCAGGAACTTCTACCCCACTCCACAAAAGCCATTGGCTTTGTGCACTGAACATGCAGGATGCTTACCTACACATCCCTGTCTTCCTGGTCCACCACCACTTTCTTCAGTTTGCCTCCCAGGGGGGACATTACCAGTCCAAGGCTTTCCCTTTTGGCCTATCCTCAGCACCTTGGGTGTTTACCAAGTGTCTAGCAGTGGTGACTGCAGCCCTATGCCACAGAGGGATCTAATTGTTCCTGTATCTGGATGATTGGCTTCTATCAGCACCATCACAGAGCAGTCTGAGGGAGTCACTCTCCTTCACCCCGGACCTCTTTTCCAGACTAGGAATAACAGTCAACTATCCCAAGTCCCACCTCTCCCCTCTCAGCACCTATAATTCATTTGGGATAGTGCTGGATATGGTCCAGGGCAGGGCATTCCTCCCATCAAACAGAGCAGAGACCCTGCAGGAACAGGTTAGATTAGTGCCCAACTTACACTGGCTCACAGCCTGGTCAATCCTCCATCTTCTCAGGCTGATGGCAGCTGTGATCCCTACAGTTCCTCTAGCCAGACTGCATATGAGGGTGACCTAATGGACTCTTTGTGTCCAATGGGATCAGCAGCTGGACAACCTGGACCACAGGATCCTAGTGTCTGGGTACACAAAGAAGGATCTTCTTTGGTGGCAGGAGTTGTCCAGTCTCTCCATGGGGTTCCCATTTCAACCCCTGCTTCTACCATGGTCCTTACAATGGATGCTTCATGTCAAGGCTGGAGAGCTCACCAGGAGACTATCAGACCCAGGGAACATGGTCTCAGCTGGAAGCATCTCTACACAACAATATGTTAAAAATGAGGGCAGTACTGTATGCCCTCCAGGCCTTCCAACCTCCTCTATGTCTGAGAACATGCCTGATTCAGAGTGACAATATGTCTGTGGTCTGGTACCAGAACAAACAGGGAGGCACTCGCTCTTACTCTCTATGCCGGTAGGCGATGTGAGTGTGGTACTGGGCACTCCAGCATGAACTCCACCTGACTGCTGTCCATGTGCCGAGCATCAGCAACATCCTGGCAGTCTCAGCCACACCACTCTCAGGGCTCATGGTGGGAGCTAAATCAAGAGGTGGTTGAAAGCTTATTTGACCTGTAGGGGTTGGCTGGGGATGAGCGTCTGTCTCCCCATCCAACGCAAAACTACCCAATCTTTGCTCGCTCGTTCCTGAGTGTGGTGTTTTCTGGTGAGTTGTGCTATCTCTTTGCTGGACAGGGAGGTTCCTGTATGTCTTTCCTCCCTTCCCAGTGCTTCAGAGGGTTCTCCTAAAGCTACAGGTGGAAGGGGCTCACATGATTCTATTAGCCCCTCTTTGGCCTCATCAGATTTGGTTCCCTCTGCTTTAACAGCTATCGATGGAGCCCCCAGTACCTGCAGCTACTCTGCCATGATCTTCTGATTCAGGAGCAGGGCAAACTGATACATCCAGGCCTCAAATCCCTCCCACCCCTGCATGCGTGGCACCTGTGGACATATGTGGAATAACTCCCATTGTTGTTATTTTTACAAAATTGTCAGCTGTGCAGATGCATTTGTAAAAATGAATTATAATAGTGAGACTTTTGAAATGATATTTAACTACCATACTCATGCTTGTTCACCCACTTACTCAGTCTCCTACTTGTTTCTGTCCTTGTACTAACTAATTCCTTTTACTTCATATCAAGGGGTTGTTGATTTTTATATTGTGTGTTCCTGGGGTGGAGCTGCAATAAAAGATACTCTATGCAATACCCTCAATAACATACCTACCCTAGTTTACCTTTGCCTAGTGCCCATTTTTAGGCCTTGTACAGCAAGATCTTCCTTTAAGAAAACAAGTTGTAATGAAATGTGTAAGATTTACATGGACGTTACTGTATTTGCACTTTTATATTATACTAAGTATGTGTGTGAACTGTATAGCAATCTCTAAAAAAATCAATTAAGCACATCATATGTCTTCAAAAACATGTCTCAACATTGTGTTTATCTTCCACCTTGTCACAACATACTTGTCTCAGCAGTGTTTGCAATTAAGGTACAGTACCTTCATGTATATGATGGTCTCGGTTCTGTTGAGTTGATTGCTATAACAGCATAGAATAAATGTGAAACATATAGGTAATTGTAATAATAGATGGTGGCATTATTTTATAACTGCCTTTCCTCAGTACCATACTTTGATTCAGTTAGTGTATGCAACAGCAATTCATGTTTATGTTTAGGCTCATGAAACACCCTTTATCTAGTTAATGTATTTACAGTTCTAGTGGCTCTACCAGAGCTTGTTGTTAGTAAGTACCTCCCCCATTGTGTACTTTTCCCTGGGTTTTGTTTCTCAGGTACACTACTTTGCACTTTGTTGCGCTTGAATCTCAGCTGCAGTACTTTTGACTCATTTTCTCCAACCTGCCGTTCCTTCTCATCCTTTCCACCCCACCTTGTATATAAACCCTGTTGCAGATCTTTGTGTCATCTGCAAGAGGCATACTTTACCTTCCAGCCCTCCACAATGTCACCTATAAAGACATTAAAGAGGACCAGTCCCAGTACTGAAAACTGCAGTACCCACTCAGTAATCCCCCTTTCTCAGAGTGGGACTCTAATTATTACCCTCGCCTCCAGTTGTCCAGCCAATTTTTACCAGGCTAGCACCCTGGAACCCACTCCCAGGCTGGCTAACTTGTTTATTAATCTTTGTGTGGGACTGTGTCAAATGCCTTGCTAAAGTCTGGTATACCACATCCACAGCCCCTCCTAGTCTACTACTTTGGTTACCCAGTCAAATAAATCTAGTAAAATTCATCTGACATGTCCTTTCCACTGTGAATCCATGCCTTGGATCCGTGCCCCCACTGACCTCTAGGTACTCAACAATTTCTTTCTTTCTTTCTTTTCTTTCTTTTCTTCTGAAGTGATTCCATAATTTTTCCCTACCATAGAAGTCAAACTAACAGGTCTGTAGTTTCTCTGCTTCTGCCTTGCTCCCACTTTTGTGGAGGGAAATAACATCCACCTTTCTTCAGTCCCTCTCAGGTACCACACCATCCTCCCAATGATTTGATAAAAGGGTAGTCAATGGTGTCACTAGAACCTCCTTAGTTCTTCTAGAATTCTGGGCTGAATCTGACCAGGCCCCATTGCTTTGTCAACCTTGAGTTTTAGGAGTTCTTTCAGGACTATTTCTTCTATGAATAGACTGGTATCGCCACCCCCCCATTCAGAGTCCTTCTATTGTTTGGTTTAGGCACCTCCCCTGCTCTTCTTTTGTGAATACTGAGCACATGTATTAATTCAGGATCTCTGCCTCTTCACTGTCACCTTCTGCCCACCTCCCCTCCCCTTTATTAAGCCTCACTATCCCTCCCTTGGTCTTTTTTTGCTCCCTAATGTACCTATAAAAGGTTTCATTCCTTCTTAACTTCAAGGTTGACCATCTTTTCCTCTGTTTGGGCCTTTGCTATTCCTGACTGCCTTCCTGATTCCTTCTGCTTTAACTGTTACAGTTCCCGTCATCCTTCTGGGATTCCTTATACTTCTTGAATGCTACCTTTTCTCCCTAACCTCCCACCACCTCTTTTGAGAACCATAGTATTTTTTTTCTTTTTTGTTTGTCTCGTTTGTTTCACACAAAGGCTTGTTGCCTCTGTGATAGCAGTTTTGATTTTTCCCATTGTTCTCTCCACCACTCCTTCCTGCCCATTTGCTACTGCATTCTTTATGCACTCTCCCATTTTACAAAGTCAGCCCTCCCAAAGTCCAGTACCCTCACTTTGTATGGCTTGACTCTGTGACCATCATTTATCATAGAACCACACTGTTTGGTGGTCACTTGTTCCCAGATATCCTACTCACTTCTAAATCTGAGATCCTCTCTTCATTCCCATTTGGAAGTAACACGCCTAGATTGCACCTCCTAGTGGGTTCCAACACTAGCTGTCTGAGGCATGCCCCTTTAGGCAAGAGAAGGACCCTGCTCTTGGATGTGGCTGCAGCAAATGTACTTCAAGTTAACATCTGACTACATTCAGGTCCCCAATCAATAATATCTTCCCTTTTTCTGCTATTCCGAAGGATGCCTTCTATCATTTCTTGTCCTTTCCTCCCTGAGAAGGGGTCCTGTAACAATACTCTGCAGATTGTAGTGCCATTTCCTGTCTCCAAGATAACCCAGAGTGCCTCCTCTCCCTTACTGTTTACCCTTTAGTTCCATTGCTTTAATCCCTTCCCTTACATAGAGATACTCTTCCTCATCCACTTTCACCCTCCCTGTCCCTCCTGTAGATTGTGTACCCGGCATATTGACATCCAGTTATGGTACGTAACATCTATCGCTATTTTGTGTCATTAGCTATTTTGACATTCGCTATTTTGGATTAGCTATTATCACAGGATACCGTTCCTACTGTTGCATCAGAAATGGCTGGGGTGACGCTGCAGAGTACTGCCAAGGGCTGTCACAAACACACTCCACACCACACACACAGTCTCTTCTCTTACTTTCTGCATAGTTTTTTTTTTTTATTTAATTAATCCTCTTCTTCTCTTATTCAAAAATTGCCTTCTCTGCAGTTCTTTTGCAGAATGTCCCCTTACTGACTGCCCCATCCCCCACACTGTGTCTTTCACACACTATTACTGTCTCACTTTTCTGTTTTCTTTTTCTCTCTCTCTTTCATTTCTTTTACAGTCTTTTCTTTCTTTTTAACTCTTTTTCTCTTTAAATCTCTATAAATCAGAGCAAATTCAGCACTCAGCCCCATGCCCCACACTCACGAACACTGTCTGGCTCCTCATCCACTCAGTCCCTCAGATTTTTTGTTTTGTTTTCTTTAAAAAATAAAGCACTTTTTTTTTCCCTCTGTCCTTAATTCCTCCACTCCTTGGCCCTCCCTGTGGCATTTTGGTCAGCTGTTGCTGTTGCTGATGATGTTGAATGCTGTACTGCTGCCTGAGTTCCCATCTACAACCACTGGTGCTGTGTAATGGCACCAAGGTTAGAGCAATGTGGCAGCAGCACTTCTGGTTCAAGCATGTGCAAACCAGAGTATTCATGCCATGCACTTCTTGACTCCTTTCTGGCACCCCATTACCTCCCATCAGCCTCCTAAGCTGTCACATGATGGGCATGTAATCTGAGAGGCTGGGGAGGTAAGAAAAAATAGAGGGCAAGATCTGAGCTGAACCAGCAAGGTTCAGCTCAGAGGCTCATAAAACCTAGCTGCATGTGTCAGGGCAACTCGGTTTTCCAATCCAAGTTTCAGCACATCTCTAATTCTGAACATAATAAGCTTACTAAATTTGGTTACTAAGTGGCTTACTTTTCTTCTGCCTTCTGCCCTGGGTGTGAGGCACTGAGGAATAGCCATTTTGATCCAAAAAAACACCAGGTTTGAGGAACATTTTATGGTAGCAGATATGCAAGGTTGTCTTATAATGGTAAGGTGCTCCCTAAATGGTAATACTGTTATCCTGGTTAGTATTTATATAATTTCAGGGTCCAATAACCCAGTTATCAAATGCCTATTAGACTTGATTATGCTGCACACCCAATAAATGTGGCTGCTTGCTGGGATTTTAATAAGTTATTCTCCAATAGATGGGACACCACCAATCCAAGCCACCTACGGACACCTCCAATCCAAACCTTCTATGGCGGTCTGCCACTCAAAAATGTTGCATTAAAAATTGGAAGACCTAGGATATGCAGATATCTGGAGGACCCAGCACAGAGGACAGCATGAGTATACTTATTACTTCAGTGTGCAACGTGCACCATACATACTCACGTCCCAATCTCTGCTGAACACAAGTAAAGAAACTACAGTATATTGGGTAGCTGCTTTATTTGGATAGCTAATAATAACATAAAATTTGAAGGTGAATATTGCTTAAAATTGGTTGAAGTACTTTATAAAAGAAAGTTTTGCCTGCTTTTATTTTGAATTGTACAACGCAATATTCTAACGAAATGCTGTCATAAAATCTTGGTCAATAATGTTTTAAGGACTTGCTGACTTGTCCATAAAGAATACTTGGCCTACATATTATTCATCTGTCCAAGATTCAAGATTTCAGACAGGATGTCCTCTTTCCCATCATGTCTCATACATGTCTTTCTAGTTCATGGTTCACCAATATCTGTGTGGCAGCCAGTTTGTTGATGCCAATATGGGCAAAGGCAATACACCGCCTGGCATTGGGGCACCAGGCACTGCAGCTACTGGGACATGTAGTGCCAAAGTGCTGTCCTGGGAAACAGTCCCCAGTGACCCCCTGCACCTCGAAAAAATCAATATAACAACCTCCAAGGTGGGCATGCCCTGCAGGGTGTCAAAACAGTGTGGGTGCAAAGGGTGGCATCAGTAAGGGCTGATCTAAAATCAAGATCGCCCCTGTCACTGCCACCCTTGTTGTGGCACCCTACTTGTGGTGACAAAAGTCAGTCACCATTCTAATGGTATATGCTAGTTCATTATTAGCTAGTAAATGAATGAATTCAAACAACCACCTTACAATAGCAAGCCAGGTTAAGTTTTTCAAAGCTATTAATAAATCATATAAGCTTGTTAATCCTCAAAGACATATCCTAGACATCAGTTCCCATTATTTCCACTATCGTGGAATTTCTCTAGGCCCCTTCTGCCTTAATCCGCTTAAGATGTATGTATATTTTTAGTTGGGAGCCAATATGTATAGCACATGTACCGCAAGGTAATTCATCTACCTATGAAATGTTGTATATATTGTTTTTTAAATATCAACTTTTTATGTTTTTGAAATGACAAAATGCTTAGCAAAATAAATTATTGAAAAGTGAAAGATGATTAACTGAGGAAAATCTTCCATTTTGGCTTTATATAATCCCCATTCTCTATTAATTGGAGATGTAGTGATTACGGGCTGTGTTCACACTAAGGGGGGGCATAGGCAACCAGGCTTGAACCCCTTGCTGTCCAGTATACATTCTGGATTCTGCCAGAATTAGCTACAGATCTTCTTTCTTAGCTAATCATCATCTTGCTATCCCCTTTTCTTTCCTTTTATGAATTTAATATGTAATTTTGTACAATATGCAAAATATCCTGCATTGACTGTGTCTGTATGTTCTTGCCACATATGTATTGCTTTTAACATTTAGAAATGATAACAACTGTCAAACAAACAAACTTTAATTGATCGAAATTGGATAGCTCACAGTAAAATAGGCCCTCTCCTGATTTCAGACCACTCCTCAGCACTAACTATTCTCAACTAGGTCATGAAAAGATGAGTCTTCTTAATCCAGTGCATCTCTTCTCAAAGCAGTGTACAGAATGTATTCTAAAATAGGACATTATTACCAATAATGATACCCCAGAGGTGTCAGCCCAATCTTATGGGACACAGATCTCTTTCTTCTGTCCTCTTACTTTGGCTTTTTTTTCCAACCACGTAACATATCTGTCAACAAGTTCCATAACTGTAATAATACTAGGGGGAATTGGTCCTGGTGGAAGAAATTTGTATTTTTAGTCCAAGTTTAATGCCTATGTATGTCTGTTTTCTGTTTCTCTGGGATCACTCAAATCTTCCATTATGCTAAAAATATACCCCAACCTGATTTTCCTGTATAGATTTTGGATATACATTTGTAAATGGAAAGTGTTGAGTTTCTCATGTGGACAAAAAGTAAATCCGAGGTTCAATATTTTTTCTTCCGCAGTATTAAGTCTCCTTCAGGTGAGATTAAATAGTATGGATTTCCCTCTTTTGGCTCCTCATTACCACCCTTTCTCCTATGGTATCTGTACCTTTTCTTGTCCCTTGTTCACTGCCTGATTCTTGTTCTCCATCTCCTTGTTCTGGTTCTGTTTGGTCTTTGATGGTGCACCCCTTTCTGTCCTCTTCTCCTGCCTTGACCCCTGTCCAATCTCATACACCTCCACTGGTATTATCCGCTTCCAAAAAAAGGCCTGCTGCCCTGTTGTCTATTGCTTCCTTCCAAACTGCTGTCTGAACTATAGAGGTTGCAGTCCGAGTCTGGATTATATCTGTACTGCTGTTTTTTATGGTAAATATCTATTCTATGTGTATACTTTACCTTCTTTGTAATCATTTAGATCCCTTTTGAATTTTGTAAATTTTTGATCTATTAGGCCATCCTCATTGTCCTCTAAGGCCTTTTGTTTTGTGTCCAAAAATTCTGAAAAGTCTTTTAAATCTGTTTTTTTATTATATTGTTCATAGTTTGTTTTGATCTCCCCACTGATATTAATTCTATGTTTGGAGCCTCAACCAAAAGGAGTAGAAAGTCAAGTGAGCATTTATTGCAAACCCTGTTCAATTTTTTCCTCTAGTTCCACTGTTGTGAATCCTAAATTGGGTTCTGTGGGGACTCTTAAACCCCTAGGTATCCTTTTTTGTTTATAATATTCCGTCAAGGTGACACTGTGCCATTCTAAATGGGCTTCATATTTACTTATTAGAATTTCAGTGATCAGCTCACCACTAAGTTTTTTCTTGCTGATCACCCCTTGTAAGATCCTTTCTACATCTGTTTAGTGTTCTAGGGTCAGATCTTTCATCTGTAACTCCCTTAAGGGCTTCAAAAACATCCATGATGCTGAAAATAACTATTTAGACTTTCCATCTAGAAACACCACTGTACTTTTATGCTTATGTATCTATTATTATAAATACTTGGAACAGGGAAGGTTGGAGACTAGAGCAGATGGAACAGTCTAAAATTCAGTACCAAAAGATTCAAATGTATATTTTGCAACACTCACAATGGTAGTACAGTAGAAGCCACTTAAAGGGGATGCAGTTAAAGAGGTGTCCACTAATTGGGACAATCCCCAGGGCACAATTTTTGCTAATGTCATTCAATGGAACCAGCTTCTGTTTAGTTGAGATGACCCTGATGGTTAATTGGGATGATTATCTAGTCACAGGTGTAGGAAAAGGTGCTGAAAATGTAATTGCGCCTTGTTAAGTGCTCATTAAGTTCACTGTATGTAAGCTGTTTCACATTCCCACCTGTTTAGCATCTCTCTGGACTGTGTTTAGCATCTCTCTGGAGTGTGTTTGGTTTGCAGGATGGCATCTAGAAGCAACAACTATAGAGTCGCTCTCTCACTGAATGAGAACATAAAGGTTATCAAGGCATTGCAGCTACCCAACTCCTCTCTCTCAAAGTTGCTAAATGAAGCTAAGTGATTTTAATTAAAGTTTAGTGTGTTGCTTTCACCAATTAAATAAAGATTAAATCAAGAACCAAACCAAACATACTTTTACAAAAAGGAGCTGTAATCATAAAATACTGGTATACAGTACTTCTTGATATTTTGTTTGTTACTGTAATATTGTGTGTGTCTCATGAGCAAAGTTTTCTGGTTGCAATGGAAAAAAAGGCTGCTTCTGATAAACAGGACGGCTGCTTAAAGGGGACAATAGGGCACCCATGGAGTGTCCCTTTAAGAGGCTTCTACTGTAATATGTGCTGATTAAATGTATTCATACACAAAAAATAGAATTGAATTCAGCCAAAATCCACACTTCTAGTCCATCCAATATCATCAGAAAGATTCCTTGATCATTGTGTACTTTCTCAATAGGTACTATTCTTCCAATAAGAAGCAGGGCCTCCTGTCTGGGTACACTGATGACATGTCTACTAGTAATATCTTCAGAAAACCACACAGGAGCAGTGGCCCACCCAGTACCTGTAAAATCAATGAAATATCCAAGAGGGATCAAGCTCCAAAACTCAGTCAAAATGGAACCACACAGGAAACAAAGAGACCAGCTCACTGGAATACGTTTTAAAATATTTTACTTAAGACTGAACTCAATCACCCAAAATCCAATCCATACTTTGTAATTAACTCACTACTTCCTCAGAATCTTTTTGGTAGTGTCAATATAGTTCCATAGTGTCTTTCCAAATTAAATCTCAAAAATAACTTTAAATAGGACACTGTTCCTTTAAATGACTAATTTTCTGCTACATTTCGTAGTTAACTCACTACTTCCTCAGGATCTGTAAGCAAAACATTTCTTAATCACATTGTAATACAAAAGTCACTCTGAATACATTTTGGGTATTACCTTATACCATATACTTAATCCTTCCAGATAAATTATTTAAATATATATGCAAACTTAGAGTTAGCATTGTGCTCCCTTATGAAAAGGATTCAAACATGGTCAAACTTTTCTAGACCTTTATACAATAAACTAATAAAACTTCGTAATGTTTAAAAAATATAAAATTAATTAAAACAAATTTATTTCCCACCTTTTTGGTAGTGTCAATATAGTTCCACAGCGTCTTTTCAAATGAAATCTAGTCTATAACTGCAACATAATAGACACAGAAAATAGTGTTAAGTATTTTAATGTTTTTAACATGTTGCTGTTCAATTACTTATTCATATTGTCTCACCTTTTAATAGGACACTATTTATTTAAATTTCTAGTTTTCTGTGAACACTAATTTCTGTTACTTAAGCACCCTATTCACAAAAACACTTTATTTTTCTATATACTATTTCTTGCCTGATCTCCCTGGCTGCCCTTCTAACCAGTCCCCTAGTCCCATCACCTCACTCCCCTGGACTTACTTTCACCTGTGCCCTCTGCCTCAGGACTGCAGCAGTGCCCAGCCACCAGGTGTGGAGTCTGTGGTGGGGGGGGTGGTTGTCATCTGCAGCCTGGGGTATTTTTCCTCTTTTTTCTCCCTTCCTTCCCCACTGCTAAAGCGAACACATCAATATGCATGTGTGGAGGCACTTGCATGCAGCAGAAGTCCCACAGCACCCTCCCCTTGTTGGTGCCCAATAGTCCCGCACTACCCTTGGGCTCCACCCTGGGGCAGTTTTTCGGTGGAAATGCCAGTCCTCTTTCCCTGGGAGAGGACAGCAATCCTATGGACACTTGATCCTCTCCCTCCCCCCACTGACATCCGGTGGCCCACTTGCACCATGAACATGGGTCACCAGCATGGCAGGAGGTAAGGCATGGATGCCTCAGCCCTCCGCACCACTGGACCAGCCACAAAAACACTTCATTTACTCCTATTTTAATTATTTGAGAATGCATTTATAACTGTTGAAACAGTATGTATTTGCATTAATTTCTCACCTCTTCCAGTTCTTTTCTCTATACTGTGTATCAAATCTCTACTTTCTATGTTGTCTTGCACCTGCGCAAGAACCATGTTGCGGTAACTTCAGAATAGCAGGTTTTGGAGGCACGGTCCTGTTGTGGCCTGTGGCACCAATGCTTTTTGGGGCTGGGCTCCGTGGCATGAATTAGATTGCATGCTGTCTATGACAGCAGTGCAAAAGCATGTCCACCACTTTGAAAGGTTTTAGCCACTGCAATGAGGGAGCTCCACCTCATTGCAGGGCGTGCCTTTCCCAGTGAACATTTCAATGTGACATGGTGGTGACTGTGCCATCCACCTCGCACAGTCCCCAGAAAAGCCGACTTAGGGGAGTGCCCAATCCCACTGTTGGCATCATCATGCCCCCCCTCCCCAATTCATCTGCTGATGGGGGAGCCCAATCCCCATCAGCATCATCCCCCCAACACTCTTTTTTACTTGCCAATGGGTGTCCAACCCCATTGGCTACATCCCGGAAAAAAACACAGGTGACACCCCTCCCAGTTCATTTGCCAATGGGGGAGCCCAATCCCCATTGGCATCATCACCCCCAAACACTCTTTTTTATTTACTGACAGGGTGCCCAGTCCCCGTCGGCTCCAGTCCCCCCCAAAACAAAAAACACACAGGTGACATGCTAGGAGTCCACCCCAGTGTGTCAAATGTACCTGTAAAAACAAAAACCTTCCTGCAATGTTTTTTTCCCTTGTAAAGTAGAAAACGATCCCTCGCAGTCTGCAGCCCCTCCACCAACCCACGCCACCCACTGCGTGCCCCACCTCCCACACCCCTCACCCCATACTTACCTCCGGAGCCTGGTGCATGATCTTCTGTGGACCAGGAACATGTCTGCACTCTTCAAAGCTGACCGTGAACTGAAGAAATGCCGGTAAGCTGTATAATGGCATAAATAGGGTTTTTCAACTTTGATGCATATCTCAGGCATTTTTGGAATTTTGCCACCAAATTTCAACATGGGGTTATTGGGACCCTTCCTCATGAATTCAGTTACTGTCATGTCGTTATTCAGTCCTGAAAGGGGATTTTGTGGTCACTGCGCGAAATCACCCTTCGGGACCGATTAATGAAATGATAGTGCCAGTGTTCATGAGGTGGCCTCTCAAAAAGCCTATGTTGTAAATTTGGTGAAAAAAATCACAAAAATTACTTTTACGAGTGTGCATTACGTAGTTTCCATGCACGCTCATAACTTCACGAATCTGTAATATTTTCACTCCAGATTTTCAACATTGGCATTTTTCCACACCTCCTTATGAACTTATGTACTAGCTGTCATTTTTCACATCCTGGCTGAAATGTGTTTTCGCACTTCCAGCGCAGAATAGCGTGGTCGCTGTGGGAAATCAGTACTCAGGACAGAATAAGAAAATCACAGTGATACTGTTCATGATCAGAGGTCCTAAAATGCCTATGTTACAAATTTGGTGGCGAAGTCAATAAATGACCGTGCTGCTATGATAAATCGTTGCACAGTGGTCACGCACCCTCATCATTTTTCACATCCTGGCCGAAATGTGTTTTCGCACTTCTGGCACAGAATAGCTTGGTCACTGTGGGAAATCAGTGTTTGGGACAGATTAGGAAAATCACAGTGACTCTGTTCATGAGTAGAGGTCCTAAAATGCCTATGTTGAAAATTAGGTGACAAACGTCCATAAAATGACTGCTTTACAAGCGTGCGTTGTGCAGTCTCCATGCACGCTCGTAACTTCAATAATTTTTAATATCTGTACTCCAGATTTTCACCATTGCCATTTTTTCACACCTCCTTATGAACAGTACAGCTTTCATTCCCCACATCCTACCTGAACTGTGTTTTGGCACATCAGGCGTGCAGTGGCACAGTTGCAGTAGAAAAACAATGTTCAGAACAGAGTAAGAAAATCACACTAACACTGTTCATGAGCAGAGGTCCTAAAATGCCTATGTTGAAAATTTGGTGAAAAATTCCATAAAATGATTACTTTACAAGTGTGCATTGCGCAGTGTCCACGCACAGTCGTAAGTTCGAGAATTTGTAATATTTTTACTCCAGATTTTCAACATTGTCATTTTTGCACACCTTCTTATGAACAGTTCAGCTGTCATTTGTCACATCCTGCCTGAAATGTAGTTTTGCACATCTGGTGCACAATCACATGGTCGCTGTGGGAAATCAACGTTCGGGTAGATTAAGATGATCATAGTGCCACTGTTCATGAGCTGAGATCCCAAAATGGCTATGTTAAAAATTTGGTGAAATAATTCCACTAAATGACTGTGTTACAAGCGTGTGATGTGCAGTTTTCACACACGCTCGTAACTTTGAGAATGTTTAATATTTTCACTCCAGATTTCCCACATTCCAGTCTCTTCACACCTCCTTATCAATGGTGCAGCTGACATTTTCATGTGGTGCAGAATGGCATGGTCACTGTGGGAAATCAACGTTTGAGACAGGTTAACAAAATCACAGAGCCACTGTTCATGAACAGAGGTCCCGAATGCTTTCATGAGGTGGGGTCACAAAAAGCCATGTTTTAAAATTTGGAGTGAAAATACTAACCCTCGTCCAGGGCGTTAGGGTTTCTAACCGTTACATCTCACCCTGTACAGACTAACAGGCATCAGTGGCGTGTCTTTGGATTGTCTGCTGTACTGCTCACACCATTGGTCCTCCACCCCCACCCTGCAGCCACTGACAGGCATCAAGGTGTGCCTTGGACTCTTCAGCCCCATAGTTCAAACCATTCTTCTAAGCAGCACCCATCTCAACGTACTTCCTTATGAAATGAGGTGAGCATAAGGCCAGATGACCCCCAAGGCACAACACGACACTTGTCAGACTCTGCAGGGTAGGGTGAAGTGAAATAGCATGAGCGTTATGGCCAGCGATCCAAACGCACAACCCAATGCCTGTCATTCTCTGCAGGGTGGGGTGGGGTTGATGTCGGTTCTGTACTTCACTGCTACTTCTATTATGTGTCTCTCTAATTCCTGCACTACCAATGCCAAAACCAGCAAGACAACATTCAGCATTGACAAATGCTTGTTAAATTAACTTTTTATTTCATCTACATAAAAGAAAAGATGGTTTCAGCATAAACTGTGCTCTGTCTATTGTGTTAAATCCCTGTCTTGACTCTCAATATTGTAATACCTTTATTGAAGTGACTTACCAAGAAAAGCCTGCAACTTATGCTTGTTCTACACCTGTTAAAATAAAATGTTTTTTTCCTCTTAGAAGTACTGAGATACAAGCAGTACTACTTCAAAATTGTGCCGACTTCATTTGAATCTGCTCACTTAAAACACTATCTCATATTAGTTGCCTAGTTTTATTTACACATTTATAGTTTATTTATCTCACTTAGCTTTTGTTGCCATTCATTATTTTGACCTCAAAATGGTGTGCCACTCTCTCCTTGCTAACAGTTGTTGTCAAACCTTAGCATTCTCTTATTTAACTCAGCATAACAACTGTTAATCCTTTTTGTTTACTGAATTGTTTTAAACCAACTGCACAGTTAGCCAAGTTATGTATTATTATTTTTTTTAACGTCATTATTTTCTCTCCTTGGTCAGAGCAGTCCCCTTTGACCCCCGGCCACCGGCACCCACACCCCTGGAGTCGGTCAGGTGTGTGAATCAATATGCCCCATCGCACTGTCTGGCCAATGGAAGCATCCCCACCCATAGGGACCTGCAGCATGGAGCTGGTGAAGACACCACCCAACTCCAGGGGCGCAGGGCTGGCCATCAGCCTCCAAGGTCGCCCCACCAATTTTCCACCGTTTCTACCCTTGAGGAGCCGGACGTGCAATAGCATTGATGCACAGATGTGCAGACACCCACTGCGCTCCTCTCCCTGTGTATGCCCCACATCTGTGGAGCACCCAGCCTCCACTAGGTGTCACTACAGCATGGCGCATGTCCCTCACCTACCCGGAAAGAAGGAGAGCAGTTGCGGGATGCTCAATCCTTCCCTCCCCTTGCCGGTCCCCGGCGGCCTGAATCCGTTCGAACCTGGGTCACGGAGCGGTGTGAGGTGGCTTTCCTGACAGTACCTCCCACTGTCAGAAGATAGCTAGATAGATAGATAGTAGATTTTGATGGCTGAATGGATTGAAACATGGGAATGAATCAAAGGAATATGATTTGAGAAATGCAAATTGAAAATGCCAAAACCGTTATTCCACTACCACAATCCTAAACCCTCCCCCTGTAAATAAACCCTGGAGTTATTGTTTTACAGCAGAAAAGAAATTCAGAGCCTGATTTTAATGAGCCTGTGTATTGATGAGATGAAAAGGTAAATGTGTAATGGAATGTGGGGAGGTTCAAAACCTGGTAAGTCCATGTCTGGGGTAACTGTTGGGGGATGAGGGTTGCTACAACATCCCAAGGGGTTGTACTGCAGATAACCAGACCCACTTAAAATGTACTCTGGGTGGAGGCACTGCCATTTTGTTTATCTTTTTGGGAAAGGGCCGCTGAGGTCAGCAATGGGAACCTAGGCTCCTGGTCCTTGGTCTGGTCAGCAAGGCAGGGGCAGTGACCCTCTCCCAGATGGCTCCGGAAAGGGGGTTACATGAGTAAAGTAGGATTATAGCATGACTTTGACCTTGTTTTAGTTCCAGAGACATGGTTGTCTTCAGAAATTCTAGATGCTACAATTGCCATAGAGAAACGTTTACTCATTTAGGCATGATAGGATTGTGCATGTGTGTGTGTATGGGGGGGGGGAGTTATGGTTTGTGGTTTATTATTAGGGATCACTTGATTGCAGTGATACAGGATTATGAATAAAATGGTTCATGAGTTTTTTGCAGTTAAATTGAGTTTTGAAGTTATTAAAAGTGTTATGGTTGGTACAGTTTATGCTCTCCTAGGATGTGGAAGACCGTTTACATGCTGTTTCTGCTTTTATCGAGCCAATGGGGAAGGGATCAGAAATGAAATTGACAGATATTACTGTAAGGCTGAGCTGACAAGAAATTATTAATTTGGAAGTGATGCATTGAAAGATTGGGTTTTGTTCTCTTGTCCTGAAAGAATAAAGCAATCAGGAGCTTTGCCTAATGCTCTGATTGACAACTGCCCAGTCTACTGCATGTTGAATGCCTGATGACACTATCCCTGTCTGTAACAATTAAAGCCAGAAATAAGACTAGATTTATACTGAGAGTTTTAAATGAGACATTGTTGATTTTGTTTGGTCCTACAGTATGTGGAATGCATCCAAGACATGGATACAGCCTCGTAGTTTTCATCACTGAATATAATAGGACCTGTGATAAACATGTTTCCGTATGTAAATTGTGTCTGAAAGGCAATAGTTAGGATTGGATATACACTGAATTGTGTAATATGATGCAAATGAGAAAGAGGGCTTGGAAAAAATATAGACAAACAAGGGGTAGCAATCTTTTGATAAATTACAAAGAGCTTCGTAACACATGCAAAAAATGCTGAGAAAGTGCAAGGCTGACTTCTTCATTGGGAAGCCTTTGCTAATCCGATGCATACTTGGAGAACTATCAATCGATTAAAGTCGCAGTGCAACGAAACTGGGCAAAAAAATGTACCCTAGCTTTTTTCACTATAAAAAATTACAGGCATCTTCTAGATTTATTTGGTGGTAAAATGTTCTTGTTCCACCAAAATCTGAACATTTTATTAATGCTTTAATTCAGTTTTCTTCTTGAGACAAAAAAGATGCCCACTGCATTTGGCTTAGAAATAGCTTTAGAGACCTAGCTAGGGCTAGGATTGAGAAAAAAAACTCATGTGTGCAGCATATGAGGTACCTAGAAAATTAGATTTGACAGATATATTAATATTTGTATTAACTGTAGCTGAAATTAACATTTTTTGAAAAACATGTTTTTCATTGTACTGCTGCTTTAATAAATAAATAGGCAGCTACTTCAGCATGAATACTTGATTCCCAAAGTGGACTGTTAACTAATCCCATAGATATTGCTTCCAGATTTAATAAGTTCTTTGGAAATACAGTACTTCTAGGTCCATTTTGAATGCCATGGATACCAACTTGATTTTAAATATATCTCATGGCTTTTCAGCTTTGCCAGAGTCTGTTTCCCAAAGTTTTATATCAACATCTCCCACTCTTAAATTTTATTTTAAGCATTTATCTTAGAGTGATACCTTGAGGCATGTAAAAAAACAGAGTTTACATTTAAACCTGGGACAGTCTGGCTATGTTCTTATTCCACTGTGTATTAGAGGATTTAATATAGTCCGTACAACTTTAATTTACCATTTCTTGAAGTAATAGACAGGTAGAAAAAGCTCAGAAGCAGGCAACCATTGTTTCTATTTTTAAATCAGGAGCTTGCTCAGCTAATGAAAATTGTCAACCTATATTGTCATTACCCCTTTCATCCAAGGCTCTTGAGAGGGTGGCATTTGATCACATAACTTTACATTTCATTACATGCCATCGCCGGGATTTTGGAGGGGTTGAGGGGCTCAGACCTGATAAAGACCCCCTCTCCTCTAATGCTTACTGCCCACCTACTTCCAACTGAACTACCTGGACTCATCACTGCCAATCTCCATAGACTTGCAGCCTGGCCAATCAGGGCCTCCAAATTCAATGGTCTCAGCCAATCGGGACTTACCAAGAAAAGGTACCAACTTTAAACCAGAGTTTCAGTGCCTGAGTGTGGTTTGTGCTCACCCTTTCATTGAATGCTGTCACTGGGATTCTGCAGAGGTTGATGGAATCAGACCTGACAAGGACCCGCTCCCCTCCAGGGCTTCCTGCCCCCCATTCACCCCTAGCTTGGCTTCCCAGGCTCACCACTGCTGACTTCCAGAGACTCAGAGCCCAACCAATTGGGGCTGCAAATTTGATGGTTCCAGCCAATCAGGACTCACCATGAAAAGATGCCAACTTTAAACCATGATTTAAGTGCCTGAGTATGGTCTGCGCTCAACCTTTCATTGGATGTCACCACTGGGATTTTTTAGAGGTCAAGAGGCTCAGACCTGGCAAGGACCCCTGTCCGCGCCATCATTTACTGCCCATCCACTTCCAGCTGGGATTCCAGGGCTCACCACTGCCGGACTCCCAAGACTCACAGCCTGGCCAGTCAGAGGCTTCAGACTCAATAGTCCAAGCCAATCAAGACTCACAAGAAAAGGCACAAACTTTGAACCACAATTTAAGTGCCTTTCTTTTTTCCATATACATTTTTCTCTTGCATGTGGGAAGCAGCTTATCAGCCCAGTCCCCATCTCCCTGAGCAAGCAGATCCCTACCCCAGTACTCACCTATGGTCTGGTTCTCCCTTTGAATTCCACCTCATGGCAGGGCAGAAGGAGGGAGGACCCACCTCACCCCCCAGTGAATAATCTGAGGCTAACCATCTTGTGAGCCCAGGTGGCAGTGCGGGCTCAGGACAGGGGGTATGGGCTTCATTAAGCCCTCCAATGTTCCATTTCCAACCAGCTTAATCTGGTTCAAAGTCAGCTGGCATTCATCTGTAACCCCCTGCCCCGGGTCGTGCCTGAAAATAGGCAGGATTTGTCTAGTGCACTTACCCGGTCAACAAAAACGAAATAAAATAAATAAATAAAATTTTCCATTTCTTCTTGTCCCTCACTGTGAGTATCAGACTTGTGCATAGGTGTGCACTCATCCAATGTTCCCACAGTGCCCTCCTACATTGCTGCCTGTGCTGCATTGCCACAGGCCTCCACCTGGTGGCAGTCTAAGGCCAGGCAAAATGCCTCCCTACCCCAGGAGGGAGAGGGTGAAGTCCCTTGGATACCCAGTCCACACCTGCACTGACTGACCCCTGACAACCCGACTTTGTTCCTGAACCTGGGTCACCAGTGTGGCAGAAGGTAAGGCATTAGCACCTTAGTCCTTCACACCACTAGATTTGACAGTGCTCACCTTTTCATTGTATGCCACCACTGGGATTCTTTTTTTCATTTTTTTTTTTTTACTTTCTTTTCCTCCCTGCACACTGGCTGGCTGTCACTCTGCGAAGCCTCCCCCAAAAGTCTTCACATACCATTTCTGGACTTATCACTGGTCTTGGCTTGAATCAATACAGCTTTCCCCCTGTAGTGCGGCCACTGGGGGGGTACCCTAGTTCCCTTTTTGGAAGCCTCACTAGATCAAGTCTGCCATGAGACCAGTAGGTAGTGCAGAGTCTGTGGAGGTCTGTCATCTTCATCCTGCCACCCCTCCCCCTCAGGATGCTACATAGAGTGGGCAGGATGACACTGCATGCAAGGCATGGTGACTTATTGTGCAGGGAGCATTCTCATACCCCTGAGCCACTCAATCGCACCACCACCTATAGTCACTTAGGAGGCAGTGTTGTAGCAGAGCTTGCTGTCCACCCTCCCTAGAGGAGGAGAGTATTCTCTGGAATGCTTGATCCTCCTCCCCCTAGCTGGCCCTTGATCAACAAAGTCATTGCCATGGCACGAAGTAAGATTGTAGCACCTTAGCCATCCATGCCACCATGCTGGCCAGTGCTCACCCTTTCATTGGACACCACTGCTGGGATTCTGTGGGGGTCAAGGGACTCAAATCTGGCAAGGTCCCCTTCCCCTCCAATGCTCACTGCAAGCTTCCAGCTGGGCTTCCCAGGTTCACCACCACAGACTTCCAAAGACTCACAGCCTGGCAAATCAGGGGACTCCTTCCTCTTCTAAAGGGGTGGCCATCTAGTGATCCTCTGCACTGTGATCTGGAGCATGAAGAACTGCAACACTAAGGACATCATACTGCAGGCATCAGCATGGGGTGGCAGTCAGTGGGAGACTGCTTAGTTCCCATCTGTGTGGTCCTGATGTTCATGTTCCCCACTGGTTACTTACTCTTGACACACTGCTTTTCATTGTGTCTCCTGACCTGGATGGTTGACTCTGACCTAGGCCCACAGTACCCAATTGCATCTCCATATATGTGTGTGCTCTTTATACTGGCTCTCAGCTGGTGGAGAACTAGGTCACTGCCTTCACTGGCGACTCCCTCTCTGTTTGACCACCACTTCCTGGTTCACTGTTGTAATTTTATACTGTGTCCTATGCACCCAGAAACCTCCCTTCCCACTGACAATGAACCGACTAACTACCACTTCTCTGATGGGCTTCCTCCTACTAAGACTCATTATACTGTTGTGACTCTTGTGCCTATGTTTTGTCACTTGATCAAGCTGCAGTATTGCAATTTACAAGCGGTCCCATTGGGCATAATCTACATTCACTGCTCCAGGACTCCCTAACCCACACCTACTACATCTTGCTCTCATGGAGAAGAGATATAGTCACCTCCTTGGTGCATATATTTATTACTAAAGTTACCTGATGCTCTCTACCACCAAGGGGTATTTATAACCCTTTGACTCCACTTTAACTCCTATTATTGGGTGGTAATATTGAAAGCAACCCATTAACCTCCTCAATACTGTGCATACAAATCACCCCATTTGGGCTGACCGCCATGGGCTAAAGATAGTACACCTTAGTTTGTGCAGTCTCTTATCCATGATCACTGAGTTGGAAGCCTGCATTGCCCTCGACAACCCACATATCATAAGTATCACTCAGTTGTTTCTGAAACCCTCTATCCTGGACTCAAGCTGACACATCAGATTCTTCTGCTGAGGCAGGGCATATCCTAGTGTACCTTTTTTACTGGGAGGTAAACATTAACTTTGTAAGCGCTAGCTACTTGCGAAGCGAGTTGTTGTATAGTTGCTAGGCATCACCACTCCGCTCATAAAAGTGCTGAAAATTGTTCTGCTAGCTTGGGCACTGCTTATTTTTTAAACCTATTCATTGTGTGGGACTGTTGCCTGTCCTTTTAAGGGCAGACATAGCCCCTGGTTAATTACTTGGTTGCTGAGCTGTAGCGAGGGACCGGAAGTACGAACTCTATGGTACTTCTGACCTCCCGCAATAAATTCAGTGCAATTCCAGGCTCACCAGATCCTTCTGCTGAGGCAGGGCATATCCTTGGTGTACCAGTTTTTACTTGGAGGTAAACGTTAACTTTGTAAGTGCTAGCTACCTGTGGGCAGAGTTGTGTGTATGGTTGCTAGGCAACACCGCACTTCGCTCGTAAAACTGCTGAAAATTGCTCTGCTAGCTTGGGCACTGCTTATTTTTTAAACCTATTCATTGTGCGGGACTGTTGCCTGTCCTTTTAAGGGCAGACAAAGCCCCTGGTTAATTACTTGGTTGCTGAGCTGTAGCAAGGGACCGGAAGTACGAACTACACGGTGCTTCCAACCTCCCACTATATAACAGTTGACATGGTGAGCCTCAGCGAGCCCTGCATCAGTGATCCTGGCAAAGGTGAAATGGATAAGGCTCTGTTAGTGTCTGCCGTGTCAGCTGGGGAATGGGGAATGGGAATGCGGGCAATGATGGACAGGTAGTACTTGTAACACTGCCATAGTAGATACCTTGGGCAATGAATGGTGGAAGTGTACTGTATGTGAATTGTTGGCCAAATGGGCCAAACAGAGAACTCCTGCTTCAAAAGTGTAAGTTAGTAAACTCGTTTGAAAAGAAAATTGAGGAATTACAGGATAGGATAGTGGTCCAGTCGGGAATTAACGAAATAGCTAAGTTTGTGCAAACAACAAAAACTATCATTGCAAATACTGAGAGGGAACTAATTCAACAACAAATAAATAAAGGACCAAATGATAAAAGGAAAGCAAGTATTAATGAAAGTAGTATGCAGGAAGAAGATGAGTGGAGTATTGTACAAAGAGGCCCCAGGAAAAGAAGACGAGATAGAGAGTACCTGTTAGAGCTGACAAATAGAAACAATGCTCTAGATGATGAGGAAATCAGCCATACTCAGGAAGATGTTGGAGAAATTGATGAAAATACCCCAGAATTGTGCCAGGAAGCATGTATACTTAGTACTGGGAGAGGAAACTCATCAGGAGCAGTTATAAACCAGAAGAAAAATAGGAGACCTGCAAATTTAACAAAAACTAGGTCAGAGAATAAAGCATTTTCTGGATCGTCATATACCCCTGAAAATAAGCAAAGAGATGTAGTAATTATAAATGATTCTATACTTAAATTTGCTGACAGGATGATTTGTAACAACAGGAAAGAGCATGTTACTTATCTTGCTTACCAGGAGCAGGAATAGCAGATATAAAGCAAAGGTTAAATGGATTTTAAATACTGTTAATCCTGTGGCTATATTACACATTGGAACTAATTATATTGGAAAGAAGGAACTTGTAGGTATCCAAAGGGATTTTGAAGAAGTATGTAGAGGGTTGCAAAAGAAAAATATCCCGTTGATTATTTCTGAGGTACTTCCAGTCCCAAGAGCTAATAGACAAAAGCATATGGAGTTAATAAGATTCAATGGATGGTTAAAAAGATGGACTCAAAGGGGGAAATTGCAACTGATAGGTCATTGGCAAAGGCTTATAAATGTCCCTGATTTGTTTTCACAAGACGGACTACACTTGAATAAATATGGGCTTCGGGTTATGGCAGATAGACTTAATAATAAAACATCAGATATTTTAAACTAAAGAATGGGGGGGGTTGTGACTCTGTTTATAGTACAGTGGACAAGAGGAAAAACTCAAGCGGGGAATCTGATCACTGGACTATGCTGCTATTAGATGCTCAGAGTTTGGGAAAAAAAAGGAAGGAATTGGAGATTATATTAAAGAAAGATGGAATTAAATTGTGTGCAGTAACTGAAACTTGGTAGCAAAAGGATGATTGGGGAACTAATATTGATGGATTTCAAATGTTTAGATGTGATAGAGATAATAGAAGGGGAGGAGGAGTGGCATTATATGTTCACAATGATAGAGTGGCTTATGAAATGAAAACCACTAAGCATTTAGAATTTGAACAAATTATGGTGAAAATTATACCCCCTAAGGGGCAACAAATCTTAGTGGGTGTATATTATAGACCTCCATATTTAACTTCTGGAAAAACACTTGAATTAATCCAGAGTATCAGTGAGCTAAATGAGGCAAAAAATATACTATTGCTCAGTGACTTCAATTTTAATGGTATAAATTGAAATACTTGGTCTCCCTCATTCCCTTGTGAAGCAGCATTTTTGGAAGCTTTAGATTCCTTGGCACTGGAAAATTACATACAGGAAGGAACAAGGGGAGCAAATATCCTAGACTTGGTTATGAGCAATATGAAAGAGCAAATACTGGATTGTAGATAAAGGGAGCCTTTAAGTGGGAGTGACCACAATATGGTTGAGGCTAAAATTGAAATTAGGGTGTTCTTCATACTGGGCCTACTGTGATAAGAAACTACAATAAAGTAGATTATACTACTAGGATATGACTGTTATTAGAAAATTGGGACTGGAAGACATGTTTTAAAGGGTGCACAGTTACTCAAATGTGGAATGAGTTTTAATCATTTATTCATTATATAATTGAATCACAAATCCTATTAAAAAGAAATATAATGCTAAAGGGAAGATTCCTGCTTGGTTTAATAATAATATCCATAGATTAATTAAAAGGAAAAATAGAGCTTATAACAAGTATAAGAAGGATGGAACCAGGGAGTATCAATTAAAATACAAAAATAAATTAAGAGAAGTAAAGAGTGAAATAACTAGGGCCAAAATGAACTTTGAAAGTAATTTGGTATCTAAGGTATTAGATAATCAGAAAGCTATCTTTGGATATATAGCTTCCCTAAAAGAAAATAATAGCAATGTGGGTCCCCTGCTAGTAAATAATACTAATGTAACAAATCAAGAGGAAATGGCAATAGAGTTTAATAAATGTTTCAATAGTATATACTCTAGAGGGCAGGTACCTGACCCCATATCTATAAAAACATCAGATATACCTTTAGTAATAACAGTGGATACTGTGAAAGAAAAGTTGCTTAATCTGAAAACTAATACCTCCCCAGATGAATTACACCCAAGACTTCTTAAAGAGCTTGCTACTTCTATTTGTAATCCTCTCCAGGCTATTTACCAGTCCTCTATAGATGGTGGAGAGGTGCCTGAGGACTGGAGGATGGCAACTGTAATCCCTATTCACAAAAAGGGATCAAAAACTGATTGCTCTAATTATCGTCCTATTAGTTTAACAAGATATTACACAACATGGATTTACTAAGGGGAGATCATGTGTGACTAACTTGCTATCTTTTTTTGAGATAGTAAGTACAGCCATAGATAGCAACCTATCAGTGGATGTTATATACATTGACTTTGAAAAGGCATTCGATTCCATGTGCTCTTTAGAAGTAGTGCGTCGATTGGAGACTCTAGGAGTAAGTTCCTATATTGTTAGATGGATCTTCTTATGGTTGACTAATAGGAAATAGTGTGTCTGTATAAAGGGAGATAAGTTGGATTGGATAGCAGTGCCCAGTAGGGTCCCCCAGGGCTCCGTTCTGGGTCCTCTTCTATTCAATGTTCTGGTTTCTTCTATTAAATGTGATAGTAATGCATGATTGTCAAATTTGCCAGTGACATTAAACTTGGGGTAGCAGTCACTAATATTCCAGAAGCTCAGAAACTTCAGAAAAATATTGATTCAATATATGTAAGAGATGTAGAGATAAAAACTGAAATTTAACATCAATAAGTGCAAGGTCATACATTTAGGAAGAAAAATCCAAAAACAAGTATTTTATAAATGGAGTACAGTTAATCGAAACTGAAGTGGAAAGGGATTTAGGAGTATGGATAAATAAAGATTTGAGTTTAATTATCAAGTAAATGAAACAGCTAAAAAGCATATAGAATTTTGGCTCTAATTATGAAAACATAAGGAGTAGAGATAGGGAGGTTATAGTGCCACTATTCAGGTCCCTGGTCAGACTCCATCTGGAGTTTGCTGGTAGTGTATGGAGCCCTAGGTTCAGAAAAGATGTCACGTAGGCTGGAGGCGGTTCAGAGATGGGTTACAAGGAGTTTGTCAGGCTTGGAACGATTGTCTTACGAGGAAAGATTGAGGGAACTTGGTTTGTATTCCTTACAATACAGGAGATATCATGGGGATATGTGCCTGATTTGTAGGGCATGTAGAACTCCTGATTTGTGGGAATGTTTGGGATTAACATTAAGATCAAGTTTAACTATAAACTGGGGTCACTTGTATCAAATAAAAGGTGAGAATTATAATAAGAATCTGAGAGGGACTTGGTTCTCACAACGTGTTGTGAACCAATGGCATAATTTGCCAAGCCATGTAGTTTCTAGTGAAACCATAAATGAGTTTAAAACTGCTATAGATAAACATAGAAGTAATTACCTATATGCTCTGAGGCTGTAAATGGTGCAGGACAATCATGGCCTTTGGCTAATGTTCCTGATATTTTCCTATGTTACTATGTTCCTATCAAGGGTTATAACTTGATCAAACAGAATAGACAGGGCAGTAAAAGTGGGATGGAGTCCTTTAATATTTTTGTGAATCTCTAAGTGCAACCCTAATTTCAAGCATGGCCACTGATGAATCTATTAGTGAATGGCTCATCATGGAACTGACTCTAAGTTCAGCTAAGAAGTTATTGGCTGTGCTTATGACTCTCCCAGATGTGGTCTAAATGGTCTCTGACAACCAACTTAAAATATTGGGTGCTGTAGGAGATTTCAATAATAACTGATTGTATGGCTCTCAGTTTGAGTGTGCTGAATTGCTAAAACAACTCAACCTCTCTCAAATTATTTCTTATCCCACTCACCTCAATCTAAAGTCCTCATGCCACTCCTTCCTGGATTAGATCCTTATGAAACGGGGAGGACAGGATCCTTCAAGGAGCAATACTGTTGGATTCCATTAGTGACCACTCCCCGATTTCTTCATTTGGTCCTATAGGTATCCTCACCCCCCCACCAAACATTCTGTCCTCCAGTGACTTTTCCAAATGGGATATGGCACAACTGTACTCCTATATTAAGGCTGTGGACTGGTCAGTCCTCCACACTGTATCTGAAGTGAACTTGGCTTGGGTTCCTCACTGCTGCCATACCCTCCATCCAGGACAAACACCTCCCCATCATCACACAGAGAGTGCAGGGTGGGAACTCTTGGTGGCTAACCTAAGATCTTCTAGTAAAAATGAAACAGAGGGATACCCTGTGAATGGTGACATCCTCCCATTACCTGCTACCTGGAACATCTACTGAAGGCTCCATAATGTCTGTAAGCAGGAAATAAAATCCTTAAGGCTTCCTAACTTAAAAATCAAGAGGTCCACAACTTGAGTGACCCTAAAATGTTCTGGGCATTGTTGAACTCCCTGATTAATCCAGGCAACAAACAAAGCCACAGCAATCTGCACCAAAGCTGGGATCCTAACTGACCCCCCTGCAAGTCACAGAAGCCCTGAAGAATTAATTTACAAATCTGTTCACCATCTGGGTAAGCTCCTCTCTAAGACCTCTGTTTTGACCCACAGCAGCAGGAGTTAAGGTGAGCATGGAATCCCTCCCTACCTTCCAATTCAAGGACACTTCTTCCAAAGAGGTCTGCCATCTCCTCATGGCCCTTCCAACTATCGTAGTGCTGACGGCAATGGTCTCTGCCTAAGGTTTCTGAAGCTAATGGATAATATCATTGATTAAGACCCCAGCCACCTTCTATAACCTAGCATTGACCTCCTCAATTATCCCATCAACCTGGAAACAGACCAGAGCTGTCCCTTTACTTAAATCAGGTGATCCTAAACTACTCAGTAACTATCAGCCTGTTTCAACTTCACCATTTAAGTAAAATTCTTGAAAAATTGTCTTCCAGCAAATTTCAGACCATATCTAAGTATAATCTGCTCTCCCGCACCATCTTGGTTTCGAAAGGGCCACAGTACCACTACCATCTTGGCCTGTATCACCAACCATGTCCTTAGGAGTATGGGTGAAGGCAAACTAACTGGTGCCATTTTTGTAGCTCCATCAAAGGCCTTTGATCTTGTGGACCATGGTATCCTGTTAGAAAAACTGCACTACTATGAGTTCTCAGCCACAACCACAGCCAGGTTTAGCAAACACCTCACTGGGAGATCCCAAGTGGTCTGTACTGGGGGGTCACCACCAAAACCCTTGGGGGTAATAGTGGGGTCCCACTAGGGACTGTACTTGGACCAATCCTGTTCTCCCCCTTTGTGAACCACCTCCCTAGGAAAGCATGGGTTGCCACAAGCTGATGTATGTGGACAATCTGTTTCTCTACCATAGTGACAAGATTCTCTACCACAGTGACAAAATCTGAATGTGGTGTTCCTTCCTCACTAGGGAGCTCAACACTGCTAGAAGTAATTCACCTCAAACAGGCTTCTTCTCAATGCCAAAAAATCAAAGGCAGTGCTTTTCTGGTCCAAACCCAGGCTCACCAACTGGGCAGTAGGCATAAATACCTTCTAACCCTTGAAAATACAGACACCAGATGGAACCTACCTAGAACAGGTAATTGTTTAAATGCCAGAGGTTACTCTGGACTCCTCCGTAAGCTCTGCAGATCACTTTGGAGTAAAGTATAATCTGTTCTCCCCGCACCAGCTTGGTTTTAGAAAGGGCCACAGTACCACTACCACCTTGGCCTGTATCACCAATCATGTTCTTAGGAGTATGAGTGAAGGCAAGCTAACTGGTGTCATTTTTGTAGCTCGATCAAAGGCCTTTGATCTTGAGGACCATGGTATCCTGTTAGAAAAACTGCACTACTGTGAGTTCTCAGCCACAACCACAGCCAGGTTTAGCAACCAGCTCGCTGGGAGATCTGAAGTGGTCTGTACTGGGGGGGTCACCACCAAAATTCTTGGGGGTAATAGTTCTTTTTATCTAATGCTTGGTTGGTTGTCCCCCCAAGCCCACTGTGACTACCTTATGTGATAAGGCAAACTCCCCTCTATCAACCCTCCTCAGTCTTAAACCTGGCACACATAACTTCAGGTCCTGTTCACAATTTCTCCTTTACCCTTCCCAGGCTGCCACCAATATGGATCAAAAAGTCTTCTCCCACTGGCCAGATGGCTCTGAGTGTTGAGGCACTGGACGTCACACCTTGTGCCACACTGGTTACCTGGGCCTGGGAGTGAGCTGGTTGTCAGGGGTGCGGCGGGGAGAAGATCAAGTATCCAATAGATTGGTCTCCTCTTCCATGTAGGGAGGGATGGCCATCCCACTTTTGACTGCCTCCTAGTGGAGATCTGGTGGCAGTGCTAGGAGCTAGGGAGGCACAAAAATGTGGCCATGTGGCACGCATCTCCACGTGGTGCATGCGCATCTCCACAAGCACACGCTCAAGGCCACGAAGGGGAGGGACAGAAAATGGAAAAAGAAGGTGTCTGCAGGCTCCACAATCCCTGCCTGCCAACCGGTGTCCCCCTCTGTCACCTGACCACTGGAGACCCAGAAAAGGATGTGTTGTCCTGGGAGTGGGGAGGACAGTCCTCTCCTTCCATGCCCTGCCATGGGGGGAACTCCATAGGGGTACTAGGGGTTTTGTGGTGCTGGGGGAGTGGTGGACAGACTTAGGTGGCAAGACAGGGGGAAGACAGCTGCCTGCACGTGCCAAGAGGACAGGTAAACAGAATATGAAAAAAGAAGCCTTCTCTCTTGCTGTCCCAAGGCGCTGGAATGGGTTGCCAACCCTCCTCTACTCAAGCAATACTTCCCTCTTCAAAACACACTTTAAAAAATGCCCTTTTAACCACCTCTGCATGCAAGTGCTCCATCTAACCTGGGGATGTGGAAACTTCTTAAGTTCAGCCTCTAAAATACTGCTCGACATTTCATAGCATTTTCTGTTAATTGATATCATGTTTTGCAACTAATGTTCTACATTGCCATCCATTGCCTGGAGTCACCCTCCTAATCTGTCATGATGTTAATGTTCTGTACTGCTAATTCTGTGACTGATGCTTTGCTTAGCTTGCACCTGCCAACTGTGGGCCCAAACTGTAATCATCTCCTATTGTATTTTGCTGTATGGCTGCATTGATCCAACCTGTGCTAATTGTCATATAGGGGTGCTTCTACTGTGCTCTATGTGCCAACTTGATGGCCTGAGTCATACCTGAAAATAGTACCTGGGACCAGTTTCCCCACCCAGTTATCAAATAAATAAATAAAATACATAAATAAATAAATAACATTTGTATAACCCTTTAACCCTTTAACATCTACACAGCATAGCTTTAGGGACTTAAACTGCTTTATTATGCCTCTCTAATGAAAAGTTGGATGCAGAGATGGCGGCCATGCTGGGCCAGCCTTCACAATAGCTCCCGTTTGCAGAATTTTAACGTCATTTTTTATGTTTTAAGTTTTAGTCATAGTTTTATTTTATTCTTTTCTTGATGTTTCTGTTTGTAATTGCAGCAAGAATCCATGTAACCTTCGTAATGAACTTGTGTAGCGGCAGTCTGCTGCAAATTTTATTGCTCTGGCTATCTGCTAACATTTGAAAGGTGATTGTGGAGTAGAGCCATTTTGGTGCAATCAGCATTTTTAATGACGGTCTGTTGCTGGACTGTTGTCAGTTTTATTGCCTGGACTGTCCTCCTTAAATGTGGAAGGCGTTTGTGGTTTGGTGTTTATGCTGAAACACTTTTTCGAGATTGGACTAATACTTGAAGATTCGACCCAGGACTGCTACTCAGAGACCGAGAGTAGTGATTTCCAGTGGGCAGTGTTGGGTGGGGGAGCTCCCTGAATTCCACCAATCTTAGGGCTATACCCGACCCTGGGACCGAGTGGGAGTTGGCTGGATTTGGCTCCAGGAAGCTGGAGGCATTATCAATGGCCTCTCCTAAGAAGCCCGAGATTGGTCCTGATGGCCTAGTTTTGAGGTGTCTGTAGCTGTAGGTCACGGATTAGAGTCAGGGCCTGTTTGTGGCGATGAGGGGGGGGTCATCCTTTTTTCAACCTCCTCCTGGTTTTTACATCTGGACCCTCATACTGATCTTTGGTTCGAGCTGGTATTATGTAAATTTAATTCTGGGCTCATGGATTTCTGCTCGGAAAGTGACTGAATGGCTGTATCCTGGCAGAGGAAGAGCCTTGAAGAATACTGGATTTACTTGAATTTTGACTGCTTTCTTAGCCTAAGTTGCAGCTCAGGTGACCCAACTTTCTTTTTTTGGTTTTCTGCTGTCTTATGTTCTTATGGACAGGATTCTGATTGGATGTAATATTTGGGCCTTTCTCCTGTGCTGAACTATGGCATTATTGCACTTTAAGGACGACGACATCAAGAATTAACTGCATCCTCCCTTCGATTTAAATTTGTTTTTATGGTGGTTCCCTGGTGGTGAGAGGACCTGGGTGTCCACATATTTTCTTTGACTTAGTTTAGTTCTTTTTCTTTTCTGTGTTGTATGTTTTTTGTGTTATTTTCTTTTGTGGATTGTGACTTTTAGTTTAGGCAGTGAGAATGCCTGAACTTACCTGCCTTCCTGGTCGTGAGAGGACTTGGGGGGGCAAATCTCATTACCCATAATATTATTTTGTATAGCTATAAGAGGGGATTGAAAAAATTTCAGAACTCTTCTATGGACTTGGACCCTTTTGGCCAGTGAGAGTGCCTGAATTCCCCCTATCTCCCGGGCCGTAAGAGGACGGGGGTTGTTACTAATTGTATTTTGTGGGAGGACTGCGTGTTTTTCTAAAAATAAGTGCAGGGGTGACTGATTCAGCATATCTAGAATAGAGTGTTATTTTTAAGTGGCATTTTATTTTGTGTTAGGGTGGGTTATTTGAACAATTTTGGGATTTATTCTTAGTTTATTCATTATTTTGTTATTGTGATCTATAGTTTAAGTTTTGGGGTAATTGTTTTGGTTGGGGTTGGATTGGAGGGGTGTTTATTAGATTTTTAGTTAGCCTTGCTTTTTCTTCATTTGTGTGAAGAATGTGTTGGATGCCAGCCCCCACAGTTGTGCACTATTTAACCTCTGCTCTCTGTGCCCTCTGCCTTTCTCCACTCCTCCTCTCAGTTTATAACTTACCAGTGCTGTAGAGCACTGGGTATTATATGTAGGAGAAGGAGGGGTGAGGGTGCGAACAGTGGAGGATGAACAAGGGGGGTCATCGTATTGGAGTGGTAGGATCCATGAGATGCCCTGGGGCGAAATGGAATTCGGATCATGGTTCACCATGTCTGGTGCCCATACCCAAGGGCACTACTGATTGTGGTAGGCAGATGGTTCGGGCTGCCCGGGAGATTCGTACAACTTGGACAATGTTGTGCAATGTCAGGTCCATTAAGAATAAGACTGCAATTACTGCGGATCTTGTTGAAACAGTGGACCTGGCATGCATCACCGAGACCTGGCTGGATGAAAATTCTGGCCCCATTTTGGAGGCTGTAACTCCGGCTGGGTACTCGGTGATACACCGCCTGAGATTGGATAGCGGGGGGGTTGTGGTCTGTTTCAAGACCGAACTTAACCTCATGAGTATTAATTGAGGAGGCTGAGTCATTCAAGTGTGCCATTGTAGCGGGTGTAGGTTATTGATACGCCTCATTTATCATCCACCCGGTGATGAGAAGCGATTCCTTCAGGAAGTGGAGACTTTGTCATCGACATGGCATTTGAGTCACCCAGACTGATGGTTCTGGGTGACTTCAACACTTGGGTCGATGATGAACTCTCGCAGTTTGGTCAACACTTCCTCCAGTTGATGACATCTCTGGGCCTTACACAGGTGGTTTCCACTGCTACTCATAAACATGGACACTCCCTTGACTTAATCTTCCTCCTAAGGATCGAAGCATCTGACTTGGGGATGGAACCAGTTGGGTGGTCTGATCAATACACTGTGGGGTTTAGTTTTCACACACACACCCTCATAGGCCTACCCCTGTGGAGATGGTTAGGTATCACTCTTTATGGGATGTAAGTTCTCATGGCCTAGCGGCGGTACTTGATCTCTTGTCCCTCTCATTGGCAAGCAATGACCCAGAGTCCCTAGTGACGGCTTACAACTCAGCCCTCTCAGCGGCTCTGGATTCCATTGCCCCAGTCCGTGTTCACCCTCTCTCCCTTCATCCCAGGTCCCCTTGGTTTGATGGGACTTTGAGGGAGATGCAGAGACCAGGACAAAGGTTAAAACATTGCTGGTACAAGTCCACCCTTGACGCCGACCACCTTAAATTGATGGACCATTATCAAATCTATCAATCTGCAATCACCGGTAAAAAGGCAGAATTCCTGTCTGGGGAGATTGTGGCACCTCAGAATAGACCAGCTCAGCTTTTCCGAACTGTGGACAGACTGTGCAACCCAGCCTGTCTACATGTTCAGAAAGCTTTTTCACAATTAGAGTGCGATGAGCTTGCTCAATTCTTTGCAAATAAGGTGGCTGACATCAGGGCAGTACTCCAGCCAGCACACTCTTTGGGTGTTGCTTTTGATCAGTGTGGGGTCACTGTACCTCGGCCTTCCTGGAGTACCTTCAGTCGACTGGAGTTCATGGATGTCATGCGGATTATCTAGGGTGTGCACCATACATGCTGTGGTTTGGACCCTGGACCAGCCTCCCTAATTTTGGGTTGTATTGATGTCATCGGTCCAGTCCTTGCATGGATAGTGCTCCTTGGAATCTGGAGAGTTTCCCAGATCCCTGAAAGGGCAGTGGTGACTCCACTCTTGAAGAAGCTACCTTGGACCCCGACTGCCTTGCAAACTACAGACCTATCTCAATCCTTCCTTTTTAGGGAAGGTGATTGAAAAGTAATGGCAGCTCAGCTGGAAAACCATTTGACATCTATGAACTGCTCCAGTCTGGTTTCTGAAGAGGCATAGCACCGAGACAGTGCTGGTTCAGGTGGTCAATGATCTCCTGAAGGTGAGAGATCAGAAGAACCATACCATCTTAGTCCTTCTGGATCTCTCTTCAGTTTTTGACACCGTGGACCATGGTATGTTGATAGGACACCTGAGGCATATCTGTGGACTGTCAGGAACAGTCATCCAGTGGTTTATATCTTTCCTCATGGGTAGAACACAGAGAGTGGTATCTGGGGTTTATTCTTCAGCCCCAACTCCTGTCATGTGGGGTGCCTCAGGGTTCAGTGTTGTCACCCATGTTGTTCGCGGTGTACATGCTACCCCTTGGAGACATTGTAAGAAGGTATGGGCTGAGCTTTCACTGCTATGCAGATGATACCTAGCTCTACCTTTCTTTTGCATCTGACCAGGATGAAGCTCTCTCGGTCTTTAATAACTGTCTGAGAGAAATCCAGCAGTGGATGGATTCCAGCTGGCTGAAGTTGAACTCAGAAAAACTGAGGTATTGGTTGTGGTCAGCGGTTAGGGGGGTCAGGAGTTGGTGCACCCTCTGCAATTTTTCTTGGTGGCGTCTCACTCCCGACCTCTGAACGGGTGCGTAGCCTGGGAGTAATTTTTGATGATGGACTGACCCTGCAATCACAGGTGTCGGCTGTCATCAAAATGCCCTTTTACCATCTTAGGAATATCGCCAGGATTAGGCATCTGGTTCCATCTGACGACCTTCCTACTCTGGTCCATACCTTTGTCTCCTCGCACTTGGATTATTGCAACTTCCTCTACCTAGGGCTTTCTGGGGCAGAAATCTGTTGCTTGCAGCTGGTGCAGAACGTGGCAGCCTGGCTTTTGACAGGATCTGCTCGATCCTGTCATATTTCACTGGTGCTGCGTGAACTGCACTGGCTGCTAGTACAGTGGTGGATCACCTTTAAAGTCGGTTTACTGACTTTTAAAGCCCTACATGGACAGGGCCCAGACTATCTGAAAGAGCTCCTGGTTCTTTACTGCCCTGGCCGATCACTCCGCTCAGCCGATGAGGGCTTGCTAGAGATCCCAAGGGTGAATCTGAAATCATCCAGTGCAAGAGCCTTTGCGCATGCAGCTCCCACCATTTGGAATTCTCCACCCCGTCGGTTGCGGGAGTGCGCAACTGTGGAGGGATTTAAGCAGGGCTTAAAAGCCTTTTTGTGGCACCAAGCCTTCTCAGCTACTTGACTGATCTGTTCTTCTGATGTATTATTTGATTTTAATTGAACTGTCGTTTGTATGATTTTGAATTGTTTTTATATTGTTAGGCGCCTTGGCATTAGTTAAGGCACTTTATAAATAAATTTATTATTATTATTATTAGTAATGCTTCTAGTTTGCATAGGATCAATGTATTGTTCAGTAATGTACTTACTTATGTTTTGTTTTAAGCACAGGGAGGCTTACTCATCACTGTTCTCTGTATCAGGAGTTGAATTGGCTTTCTATTGAACAATGATACAATTATTTTGGTATGTCTGTATTAGGAAAACTTTGAAGTGTACAGGTCCTAAAATTTTATTGGGACTGTTTGATATTTCAGGTTTGGAGTATAGTATTATACCTATGCTGCTGATAAAATTTACCTTTAGGTCCACCTCTATAGTATAGCAAATTATTTCCTGGTAGCTTCCTTCATTCAACATTGTTAAGATTTGGAACTCCACTCTGATTATTTTGTTAGATGCTAGAAATCATGTTCACTTCAAATTATGTTATGAGATACACTTGTTACAAAATTCATTGTGTACTTATTATACTTGACTGCGTACTTATTAATTTATTACATATTTATTCTATGTTTTCCATGTATTCCGGCTTTCCTTGAAAATGGATATTTCTTGCCCTTGGTTTATTACCTAGTTAACAAAATTTTAAGTGAAAATCAGAAAAGGAAAAAACAGGCATATATACACAGAACCCTAGGTAGATATTCTGGCTCACAGACAGACGCACTCAGAATTGGAGTGATACAGGGTGTCTCAGACTGACACAATGAGCCTATACACATACTGTAAATGGACCCTCGGAACTCACACTGGCACAAAGATCCAAAGTAAAGCAATCCTCCTAGAGCTCCACAGGGAGATCAGCTTTGTCACCACAAAGCTGCATGACACCGCAGGATAAAAATATACAGTCCCAAACAAAGCAAGCACCCAGTCAGGACTAAAAAAGTGCAGAAGTGCAATAAATGTGGCTCCACATCAGTTTAATGTGGGGTGACAGCAAAGAAACACATCTTACATTTCGTCTAGTGTTACCTAGGCTTCATCAGAGATAATTGGCTAGAAACTGCATAACTTTATATGAACATTAATACACATGCTAAAGTGCATAAATCATTGCTCATTGATGCAACATATACTGTAGGTGTAGGTTATTAAAATCAAACAGAGAGTCTATTATATAATCAGCATACTAGTTAATTTAGATTATGCATTTGCATACAAATAAACCACTGACCAATAGATGATCTAAAACCCTAATTTGACTGCTCTCTGCATCAGTCAGCAATGATGTAACCCACTGTTACACTTCAGGTCCATGTGTTTATTAGTAAAGGCACCTGAGGCACATACTTAAGATAAAACCACACAATTAAAGGAAATAGGCTCCAAAGCTAAGTTTTAACAAAGGGATGATTATATCAGTAAATCCCACAAAAATTTGTAAATGTGGAAAATCCCCTTAGTTACAAAGGAGCTCATTGCATCTGTGTGTATCTTTATAGCCAGAAAATCTTATTTAGCAACCAAAATAAACAGGGCCTGATATTCAGACTGCACCGGGCAGTGGCGCAAGCCTGGGCACAGCGCAACTGGGCTGCGCCGGAGCCAGAACCAGGCAATATTCAACAGTGATGTGCCATGGCTCAGCACCATTGAATATGGTACATTTGGTGCACAGACTGCACATGGTGCAGTGGCACTGCACCAGCGCAAGCCACAGAGAGGGAGCACGGGGATGCGCCAGTGCAAGTGCGGTTGCGCTAGGCACATCACCCATGATATTCAGCTGGGGGCATGCAGATGAGGCCATAATTCACGGAAGGCACAAATGGGGCCATCTGCATGTTATTATGGCTCTATTTGCATGCATTGTGCTGGGCGCCGCAAAATGCACCTGGCGCCATAGACCAATCCCTGGTGGTCTAGTGGTCCCTGCAGCCCGATCATGGGCATCTGTAGTTTAAAAATCAGACCCTGGTGGTCTAGCAGTCCCTCTGCAGCCCAATCATGGGCATCTGTATTATAAAAGTCTGTAAATCTGTAAATTATTTCCCCACGCCCACCCACACTCACACCTCCCGGCCGCACTTCCACTTCCGGACGATCTCACCCCATGATGCCAAACCTTTTCTACTAAAATCCCTCACCTCTCATAACCCAAGTAATGACCCTCTTGACTCCAGGATGCTCCGCCTCATGCTGGATGTCATGCTAATCCCCCTCACGATTGCCATAAATAAATCCCTATGCCTAGGCCAATTCCCGGAAGCATGGAAACAGGCCGAAGTCACCCCCATCCTTAAGTCTGGGAACCAAACACTTCCAAATAACTACAGGCCCATCTCCATCCTCCCCCCCCTCCAAAGCCTTGGAAAAAATAGTATCCACACAGCTCATAGAATACCTATCTAAATACGACATCCTATGTCCTGAGCAGCATGGGTTTCAGTCCGGGCCAGCACGTCCACTGCCCTTCTGGAATTCTCCCACCATATACACTCTGGCGCTTGATAATGGTCAACTTGCAGGGGCAGTTTTCATCGACCTATCCAAGGCCTTTGACACCATGTGCCACCCCCTGCTGTTAAACTCCCTAAGCCAACTGGGATTCTCATCTGGCCCCCTGAATTGGTTCTCAAGCTACCTGCACAACAGATCCCAAAGAGTTAAGCTAAATAGGACCCTCTCCACCAACCTACCAGTACTCTCAGGGGTCCCACAAGGCTTCATCCTTGGACCCACCCTTTTCAGTCTATTCCTAAACACCCTCCCAAGCTCCTGTTCCAACAAAATACTGCTTTATGCAGATGATGCAGTGATCTTAGCATCACACTCAGACCCCTCCTACTCCAGTACATGCTGCAAGCACCTTCCTCCAGCTAAAAATGGTTCAGTAACCATCGGCTAGTCCTGAACCTGAAAAAAACAAAGTCAATGCTGTTCGCACATCGGCAAAAGCCGCCAAGGATACTCCCTTCTCATCACCACCAGCACGCCCTTCCACTAGAACAGGTAACAACATATAAGTATCTGGGCATCACCTTTGACACAGGCTTTACATTCCACACCACCCTAAAAGCCCTGTCGTCAGCCATGAACTCCAGGACTGGGCTCCTCTACCGCCATAAAGACTGCCTCCCAGAATCTGCCTTAAAATTAGCCATCACCTCATCTGTGTTGTCCCTGGCCGACTACGGACTTCCAATATATGCAGCGGCTGACCTCTCCTCCCTGTCAAAAGTCCAGACCTCTATTAACAAAGCCTGTAGGCTCCTGACCTGCGCCCATAGCAGAACTCACACTTGCCTGCTACACTCTGCCGCTAACATACTCACTCTTGAGGAAAGACTGAAATACCACAGCTGCCTACTGGCCAAAAAGTCCCTGTCTGGGTTATGCCCACCAGGGTGTCCGCATCCCTGCAACCGGGCTGTCTGGCCTATGCTAACCGTAACTCCCCAAAGCCACCTTTCTAGTACCCAGGGCAAGGACCTTTCTGCCAAAGATCCTTTCATCATAAAGCTCCGGCCTGGTTTAACTCCCTTCCTGAGGGAATCACAAAGATCCCGGGATTGGCCATTTCAAAATAGCCCTCTGTCAACACATTATTGACAGCCGTGCAGTAAATGTCTGTAGTGGAACATAACCCTGTCTCGAATAGCCCCTAAGTCCTCTGGGTTCCATAGACGACCAGGCAATGGTACAACTGAACAACTGTAACAACTGTGTTTATATAATGATGAGTGTAACTCAACGTATGTATGTATTTACATAATGATGCATGTAACTCAACGTATGTATGTATCTCACCTGTATGTAACCTCTGTCCTAAACCTCACTTAATTGTTGTCTCCCCGAGCGAGGTAACTTGTAAACTGAGTCTCTGACTCAAGGTTGTAAAACTGATTATCTCAATAAATAAAATAAATTAAATAAATAAAAAAACAGACCCTGGTGGTCTAGTGGTCCCCCCACTGCCCGATCGCGGGCTTTTGTAGCTGCAGCAAGGCACCTGGTGGTCTAGTGGTACCCACCCTCCCACAGAGGACCCCCAGCCACATGGCACCCCCGTCATCGGTGGGCGGCATCAACCCGCCAGCATACCACCCAGCTGCCCACCAAATGACAGGTACAGTATGCTCTGTATGCCTATTGGTCCACAGTGTGGACCAATGGGCTTGAGATCATACTGTACTACAGAGAGCCATACTTAGTTTAACAGGGCCAGACATGTGAATGACATTGGTTCATTCACATGTCTGATCTAATGATGTATGATCTGTAGCCATTGGTCCACACTGTGGACCAATAGGCATACAGAGCATACTGTACCCGTCATTTGAGGGCTGCCAGGCTGTATGCGCTGGAGTGCTGCCCTCATAATGACGGGACAGGGTGGGTGCCGGTAGCTGGGGGTCCCTCTGAGCGGGGGGAAGGGATACCACTGACCACCAGGTGCCTTGCTGCAGCTATGAAAGTCCATGATCGGGCTGTGGGGTGACAGCTAGACCACCAGGGTCTGCTTTTTCAATAAAGATGCCCACGATCAGGCTGCGGGGGGACCATTAGACTATCAGGGCTGCTTTTAACATACAGATGCCCACAATCAGGCAGTGGGGGAATCACTGGACCACCAGGGTTTGAATGCATATGACAGATGCCTGCGATTGGGCTTACGGGGTGGGTGGGGGTCCACTGGACCACCAGGGGTATCTGTGCTTGACAACAGTGTTCTGAGTGGGTGGTGGGTAGCCACCCATGGCTGGTGGCTGCTGTGTTGTGCCTTGCAATACAGCAGCCCACCTGTGGGTGGCCGGGACTTGCTCTACTTTTCCGGGGCTCAACTTTGAGCTCCCCGTGCAGCGCAATGCAGGGTTGTGCCAGCATATGCGCCACGCATCCCGGCTAAATATCGGATGTGCCGCGATATGCATGGGCATGCCCCTGCATCTGCGCTTGTACAAGATTACATTGTGCTGTGGTGCATCAGGATTTGTGCTGCACCGGCAGCCTTTTCAATATCCCGCCGAGTAATGACGTGGGTTGTGCCAGCGAACTCAGTTGCACCAGGCTAACCCTTTGAATATCCTGCCACAGTATACAAAGACAAAAGATTTGTTATAATATCCAGTACTGTTTCCTTAATTTTAAAGGACTGCTGCTAGGTCTATATTGTCATTAAGACTAATCCTTCACAGGAGTTCAGGACAAAATCCAAAAACTCTCCCTTTGTCCAATTATTTCTTTTATATTTCCTCTTCTAGGTCTTACACTCACTTTTCCAAGCCAATGAATTTGATATCATGTCTGATGTTGAGATATTTGAAGTTACTCACATGTTGGACAATTGTATAGGACATATCGGCCCAGATATTCAAAGGGTTGCGTGGCGTAACAGTGTTACACCATGCACAACCCCAGTCGCCCGATCACGATATTCAAAGGGAAAAGTCGCTGCACAAATCCGATGCGCGAGCCGCATCAGTAATGTATGCAGGCACAGGTAGGGGAGTGCCCATGCATAACCTGCACAGCCCAATATTCAGCCTGGGATGCAGAGTCATGCATGCACAACCCCTACCTGTGCCTGCACAAAGTTAAGCCAAAAAAAAAGAACAAGTGATGGCCACCCACAGGTGAGCTGCGCGATTGCAGGTGCGCAACACGGCAGCTGCCACCTGTGGGTGGCCACCGAGTTCCTGCCGCACCTGGCGGCGCTCCCATGCCCCATCACGGGCATCCATGTAGTGAAATCCCCATCACCTATCCCTGGTGGTCCAGTGGACCACGCTCTGCCTGATCGGGCATCGGTAATATAACCCCCGTCCATATCCTGGTGGTCAGTGGACCTCTATGTGCCCGATCATGGGCATCGTAATATATCCTCCCCATGTCCAATATCCCTGGTGGTCCAATGGACGATCGCTGCCCGATTTAGGGCATCTGTAACTCATAACATACTCCTACTACCCTGGTGGTCTAGTGTACCCCCTCCCCACCCGCCACTGAGCCCCACCACCCGCCTCCCCATCAGCCGGCGGGCGGCAGCACCCCACCCACCTGCCACTCACCACCGCCGACTGACAGTCAGTAGATACGCCCATTGGTTCACAGATGAGCTATGAAGTAGCCCATATCAAGAGAACACAGTCCAGATATGTGAATGAATTCATTTACATATCTGGACTGAGTAGTACGATATGGCTGCATGCCCATTAGCTCATGCTGTGAACCAATGGGTGTGCAGTCCTACCGAGCTGTCAGTCAGCGGGCGTTAGGGCGGCAGGCAGGTGGGGTGCTGCCGCCTGCCAGCCGACGGAGGGGAAGGGGGCGGTGGGAAGGGGGGTACACTAGACCACCAGGGTAATAGGAGTATGTTATGAGTTACAGATGCCTGCAATCGGGCAGCGATTGGTCCACTGGACCACCAGGGATATTGGACTTGGGAGGGGTTATATTACTGATGCCCATGATCGGGCAGAGTGCGGTCCACTGGACCACCAGGGATATAGGACAGGGGGCTTATTCTTATAGACAAATGCCAGAGATCGAGCACATAGCAGTCCACTGGACCACCAGGGATATTGGACAGGGGAGGGTTTCTTTTAGATGAATGCCAGTGATTGGGCTGCAGGGGGTATCGGTCCCTGACAGCTGCTGCCTGGCAGGACGCCAGGCGCAAGTCATCGGGGATCGGCACACCTGCATGATAATGGCATGCAAATGGGGCCATAATGAGATGCAAATGGCCCCCTGTGTGCCTTGCATAAATTATGGCTCCATTTGCATGTCCCCTTTGAATATCGCGGGTGCTGTGCATGGCGAAGCAATGGCACTTGTGCTGGCGCATCTCCATGCTCACTCTGGCCACTTGCGCTGGTGCAGTGCCACTGCCATGCACAGTGGGGTGGCCAGGTGCGTATTCAAAGCTGTTGTGCCATAGCTGCTCCATTGAATATTGCCCAGGCCACACCCCTGCACAACAAAGTTGAGCTGCGCCCAGCCTTTGCGCCACAGCCTGGCTTAGTTTGAATATCTGGGCCATCATGTTTTTCTAGTGCTCGCTGTTCTCTAATCCTAACTTTAAATTCCCTAACTGTTCTACCAATATAAAAAAATCCACAAAAGCATTCCAACATGTATATTACTGCTAGAGTATTACATAAAGTCAAATCTTTCATTTTAAATGTCTGATATGTCACTGGATTTTGAAAAGTATTAGTGGTACTTATGTAATGGCAGAATTTACAGTTGCCACATCTTTTTGTACCACAAGGTAGAGGCAAGGACCAAATGGTGCTACTTCTCGATTCCACTGGCAGATATGAGCTAGTAACCTTGTCCCCTATGGTGGGGGCACATTGGTAAATCATTTTGGGTATACAACTCAAATGTTTTCTAAACATTTCATCAGTCATTAGGATGCCCCAATTATTGGATAAGATATTCCTGAGTTCTGCACTTGGTGCAGGAAGTAATTCATAATTCTGTTTCCTGATACTGGGTATTTTTATAGGTACTCTATTTCTGTGAACTAGTGATGTGTCCCTAGACATTTGTTTCACTTCTAAAACTGCTTTGTTTATTACAGCCTTACCATATTCTCTTTGTTGCAACCTTAGTATATGTCCTTCAACATTTGAATCAAAATTTTCTTTTTTTGTGCAGTTCCTCAGTGCTTTAATTAACTGTCCCTTTGGGATGCTGTCTGGAACATGACTAGCATGAAAACTACTCGATAGCAACAACGTGTTCCTATCTGTGGGCTTAGTATAAAGGGTAGTGCCAACATTACACGGTTCCTCTTAAATATCTTCAAATCCAGGAAATGAATTTCCTGGGTGTCATAATGAGCCTTGGATCTTAAGTTAGGATCAGCAGAGTTGATCCATGGGACAAATTCAGTGAAAGTTTGTATTGAGCCTCTCAATATAATTATCACATCATCAATAAAGCAGCGCCACAAATCCAAACTATGAAAATATGGATTTGTGGCATCACTCCTGATCCAATCTTCTTCACTCTTGCCCACATAGATATTTGCATAGCTGGGGGCCATAGTAGCCCCCATGGCTGTCCCTTTAACTTCTTGGTAGTAACTACCCTGAAACAAGAAAATATTTGAGTTCAACACCAGTTCTGTAAGATACACCAAAAATTCTGTAGGCACATCCTATAACCCAGTTCGCTGAATCAAAAAATGTTCCACTACAGACAACCCACCTGCCAGTGGAACATTTGTGTATAATGCCTCAACATCCAGTGTGGCAAAAGCCAATCATCAGCATCTCCAGGATCAAAATATTCAATTTCCTGTGCATTATCAAAGACTAAAATGAAACCTTTCTCATAACAACAAACCATTCAGTTTTAGTGCTAGGTCCAATCTTTGGAAAAGAAAAGCAAGTATTTAGTCATTTTGACATTGTCTGAACATTTTGAATAAGAAAAGCTCCTCCTCCTCCCTCCTTCCACCATACATGCCCTATGCTTGAGGAATCTGTCTCTTACAGCTGCTACTGACCCATTAGTTTATACTGCCCAGGCCAGGCTGTACCCCAACTATGGTCCCCAATCACATGACTGCACAAAACAGACTGACAAATTCTCTGCTGACAGGCTGCAAACGATCAGTCAATGCAGAGCAACTCTCCAACTACAGCAGCAGATGTATAGGGAACAGAGGGACAGGATTTTGTCTGCTTTTATCCATCCCCTCACAATGTGACTCCACACACCCCACCATGAGTTAACACCTTTCCACCATGAGCCACTGCTTTCGTTTACCATTCATTTGGTCCTGCAAGCTGCCCTCCTAAACCTCACCCTTCCAGCTTCACTGCATGCCCTTTGGTCCTGGTATCGTTCTCATCTGGAAGAGACTCCTTCCTGTACCTTGTTCACCCATGTGAGGTAGTTTAGGACTCTGTCTTGTCCTTTCTTGCGCTCATCCTTCCAGGGTGTACATGTTCAGATCCTTCAATCTCTCCTCATAGGGATTTTGGTGCAACCCTGTACCATTTTTGTTGCCCTCCTCTTGACTGCCCCACTCCACCTGTGTCCTTTCTATGGCCTCCAGAACAGGACACACACTCAAGGTTGGGTCTCACCAGCAAGTAATACAGTTGCAATCCCACCTCCCTCCTCCTCCTCCTCCTCCTGCTGGAGATACCTCTCTCTATACATCTCAGCAGCCCACTAGCCCTGCCCACTGCTTTGTCACACTGCCATGCCACTTTGAGGACATCAGGTATGCTAGCTCAAGGTCCCTTTCCTGCACAGTGACAGTCAGTACCTGACCTCACCTTGTTCTTAGCTCTAGGTTCCTATGCCCTAGGTGCATGATTTTAGACTTTCTGGCATTAAGGACACTGTCAACACTCTTAGGTCTCAAAATGTCCCTAGTTTAAAAAAAAACACTTTTATGATGACCAACATTCTGTAAAGATTGCTGATGTAGATGGTAGTTTGATTGTGACTCTTTTTCTTTAAAAAAGTGAAAAACAGACTGCCCAGCATACTGGTGTTACCACACAAACACAGGTTTGTTAACATTCCTGATCAGCTCCAACTGCATCTTTCCTGGACTTGGGAATACCCACAACACAGTCTAGACCCTCATGATGCAGTGGGAGTTTAGGAGGTTACTGCCTCATGAGTGACTGCAGTTTGGGTGTGTTTCTAATGCTCAGGAAGTATGCAGTAAGAACTGATTCAGGATTGTAAACAAAACAAGATTGTTTGTAAATATACATTAGCATGCATTTCACTTCTACTAAACAGGGAGACAGACAAAATAAACAGCAACATCATTGAATTTTAGAGAAGTAAGCAGTCATAAAATGTAGGTTAACAACTATAAATAATATGATGAAAACAGGTTGACAGTGTCCTTTAAATCCCAACAATTTGGTTATGCAACACAAAATAGAGTTAACATAGATGACTTTTAACTGAGACTGAACAGTATTTAAGTTACTATTTCATATGAGCCATTCAGTAAGACAGGAACATCATTTAATTTCAACTCATTCATGGTTTGCCCGAGACAATATGTTGGCATTATTGCAACAAAGGTGGCAGATAAATATTACTCATGGGTGAAGGTACAATTTGTGCTGAGTTTGATTTGTTGGGAGCACCCTGTGTGTGTGTTTTGACAAAACAGTGTTAAAATTGTTTTTTATGGAGTGTATGTTTTATTGTTTTACAGAATAACAACACAGTTGGGCTTGATGAGATGGTTGTGCCATGAAACGCTCACCCATAGATAGATGTGTATTTTGAATGAATAAATAGAAGAGAATTGGACTTATTGTGTGGAGTTTATCCATTCATTCCTTAGCACTGTCTGATGTTGTTCTTGGATGACCGAAACCTGAACAAGTATTTTTTCTCTTTATTAGAAAAGAGGCAACCTGAACTCCCGATTGAAGCCCAGCTGCCATTCTCATAACCAATCCTTGAGTTTCCCAAGGTCCCTATACATTTTCCTCCCCCAAGTGTCCACACTATTACAGATGTTGGTGTCATCAGCAAAAGGCACACTTTCCTTCCAGTTCTTCTTCAATGTCATTTATATAGACATTAAAGAGGAATGGTCCCAGTACTGAGCCTTGCAGCACCTCGTGGTCATTTTCCGTCAATAAACTGAGTGCCATTAACCACCACTTTCTGTCTCCTATCCGTTAACCAGTTTCTAGCCCAATTCACCACTTTGATACTATGCCTAGGCTGCTCAATTTCTTCATCAGCCTACTATGTGGCACAACGTCAAAGGCTTTCCTAAGTCCAGATAGGCCACATCCACTGCCCTCCCTGATCTATTTTCTTGGTCACCCAGTCAAAGAAATCAATTAGATAGATCTAGCATGACCTCCCACTGAGAATCCATGATGGCTGTGGTCTTGCAGCCCATCAGAGTAAAGATATTCTTCCAACCTTTCCTTTAATAGGGTTTCCATTAATTTTCTACCACTGAGGTGAGACTCACTGGCCTATAGTTGTTAGCCTTCTCCTTGCTGCTTCTCTTATGTAGAGGACTATATTTGCTCTCCTCCAGTCCTCTGGAACCACACCTGTTTATAGAGAGCTGCTGAATAAGGCCATCAATAGAACAGCTAGCACCTCTCTGACTTCCTTTAGTGCCCTTGCTCACTTTCAGAACTGCAAGTCCTTTCAGGACTCTTTCCTTTAAAAATGGACTTGTGTCTCACCTCCTCCCTTTGTTCCAGTTGCTCCTTGGTTGTCTGTACCCCATGAAGACTGAGAAGTACTTGTTCAGGATGTCTGATTTTTCTTGGTCCTTTTCTGTGCAGTCACCCCCTGTCACCTTCCTTAGCCTCACTATCCCTCCCCTTACCTTCCTCTCCTCACTTATGTACCTGACAAATGTCTTATCCCCTTTAGCTACACCCTTGGCTATCATTTTCTCTGTCTACATCAATACTCACCCCTCACTGCCATTCCTTCTTCACTCTGTTTTTTCTTGCTACACCTCCCTGTCTTCCTCCTGAATGCCACCATTTTTTCCTTCACCACCTTGGCCACTTCCCCAGAGAACCATAAAAATCTATTTTTCCTTCTGCTTGTACTCACTTCCTCTCAAGCAGAGTCTGGTTGTCTTAGTTATGCCCTCCCTTATTTTTCCTCACTGTACCTCTCCCCCTCCCTGGCATTCTTCCACCGAGGCAGTTTCTGAGGCAGTCTTCCATTTCTTTAAAAATCTACTCTCCTAATGTCCAGAACAATCATCCTCATGTTGTTTGCCTCTGTTCATGTGTTAATGTTAAACCACATTGTAAGGTGATCAGTGATACACAAAAACATAGAAACATAGACTTTGACAGCAGATAAGGACCGCTGGTCCATTCCCCCCAGTCTGGCCATTTCCCTACCTTTTGGATAAGCTGCAGATCCTAGTTAACCAACAGCCTACTTCCTCCTACCCCCACTAGAATTGCCTTATGTCTGTCCCATGCATTCTTGAATTCCCCCACTGTTTCTGACCCCACTACCTCCTCTGGAAGGCTATTCCATGCATCCACCATCCTCTCTGTGGAAAAACACTTCCTCACATTGCCCCTGAGTTGTCCCCCCTCTATTTTCAAAGTGTGCCCCCTTGTTCTTGCACATCTTTTTGTCTTAAAGATGCTACCCTCTTGGACTTTGTTGATTCCTTTGAGGTACTTGAATGTTTCTATCATGTCTCCCTCTCCCTCCTTTCCTCTAGGATATACATATTAAGCTCCTTTAGTCTCTCTTCATATGGCTTCTGTGCAGACCCCACACCAATTTAGTTGCCTCCTCTGGACTGCTGCTATCCTGTCTATGTCCTTGCAGAGATGGGTCTCCAGAACTGCATGCAGTACTCTAGGTGGGGTCTCACCAACTGTCTGTACAGAGGGATAACAACGTCATGTTGTCTACTAGTGATGCCTCTCCCTATGTATCCCAGTATCCCCCCAGCCCTCCTTACTGCCTTTTCACATTGCTTTCCTACCTTTAGATCATCTGATATGACTACCCCCAGGTCCCATTCCATTTTTACAACTGTGGACATAACCCAGCAGGCATTTTGTATTCAGAAAAGGGCTGATGTCATGTTTGCTACCAAACAACATGATATAGTGTTAAAAATAGATTCCTCCCTGAAGCCTCACTACTACACTGCCTGTATGTGTATAAGAGCTGTAGAGCATTATTTTCCCTCTGGCTTGAGGAGTTACTTGAGCCCACAGAAAATTAACTCATTATCTTCTAGCAGTCATTCTGTGTCAGATTACTAATGGATAATACAGACATCCTAGAAAGCTATTGAAAGTAGAATGGGTTAAACACTTCTTGGAGCTTTCTGCATAACAAATAAGCTCTGCTGTTCCTAAGCCCCTATGAACAACCTCATTAAGCCATCTGACACCACCATCCTAAGAGCAGTCATTCTGCAGCTTTGCAGGACATTCCCAGTGTTGCCTGTTTTCCAGATAATACACCAACTTCATTTTCTCGGGCAAGCAGTTCTGGGCTACTGTTTATATTTTACTGAATGTTCTTAACCTGCAATTTGTGACTATAGGTGTTTACAACTGAATGATAGTAAACACATTTGCTTCACTTGCAAATGGGTAGGCATGCATGTGTCTAATTTTTGTTTGACTTGGGTTACATAAAATCTGATCAGTTCATAACATGCTGTATTTGTGAGAAAATGAACTGATAATGGGGCTTTGGTTTCTTTTTACAAATAAATTTTTCTGACCATGGATATACTTAAACAAAAATTTCTCAATAAAATGTCTCAAAAATAAGGAGTTTAGCAGTAATTTAGTTGATGTGGTGTAAACAGCTGCTCCCTGGAAAATTACCTGGTTGGGGGGGGCTGCCACAAGCAGAATGGGACTTCATGGATGGGAGAGCTCATGGCAGCAGAAGAGGCATGATGGTATTAAAAGCTTAATGGTGTGGATATAGAGGCACCAATATTTAAGCATGACTTTGGTAGACGACTAAGTGTGACTTGGGGTTGGGGGAGTGAGTCTTCGTATTTTTACCATAATGGTTTTCTGAAACTTCAGCCTTCAATGGGTTAGACTCTGCATTCATCTGTACAGTATGTCACTAAGTCAATATCAGACACTGGGCTATCTATTATACCAGCCTCCTCCTCCTGCACCACCTCCTCCTGAGCCTCAGCCTCTGTCTCCACAGCAGCCTCAGGCTGATATCCAGGCAGTGTTTCAGACCCTGATTCAAGAGGACAGGACTCAACTAGCTCAACTAGCCTTGGAGCTTGACAGTCAGAAACCAGTGGCAGCCTCTACTCCTGCCTCCTTTCCAACCCCCTAGCTAGGCTTCTCCTGTGGATTCCCACCTTACTGGAGAAGGCTCTTCTAGACACCAGATCAGGGATAAAACCCAGGACACTCCTCTAAAAAGGGTTCACACCCCCAGAAGGCACTCTACGGACTCTGACTCTGACTTGTCCTCTAGCTCTGGCATGCATACACCTATAGAGCCTCAGCCTAAGGAGTCCCAAAAGTCCACCCCAGAGGACCCTTCCTTTGCAGAACTCCTCATAACTACACAAAATGCCTGTGGCTAGGCTATCCAGGAACAGGATCCAAAGTGGAAAAGGTTTGTGTAGCATCTAGACATGACTGACACAGCTCCTTGCCCATACTGCCTTGGACTGGGGCCCCATGAGGACCCTGACATCCACTATCTGGCAACAGCCTTCCTCCATTCTGGCTGTTTCAAAAGGAAGACAGGATGTACCACCCCCAAATTAGTCACACACCTATTGGCCATCCTAATGCAGACTTAGTTGTTATTATGGCTTCCCACACTGGTCCTCTAAACTCTAAACATTTGAGCATGGCTCCCTCCTGATATAGGAGTCTAAGCAGCAGGACAATTTTGGTTGCAAGATCCATTCCTTCTCCATGTGCACCTCCGGTCCCTTAATAATGTGGCTCATATGGTTTCCTATCAGAAATCTTCCCTGGCCTCACTTGAATCAAAGATGGAAGCTATCCAAGACCAGGAGCTTAAGACTGAGATTGTCAAGACAATGAATGGCTAAAATCTTCTGCTGTCAGTGCCCTCCGGGCCTCTATGCCACAGAAGACTCAGCAGCTCACACCACAGCCACTGCTGTCTCGTTAGGTGATATTTGTGGCTCAGGATTGCTGGCCTGGCACACGACATCCAGATCTCCATCCTGGCTGTCCCTTTCAGGGGATCCATGTTATTCAGAGATGACACTAAGGAAGGATATTATCACTGAATTGCAGAACCAAGGTAAATCCATCCATGATGTCCGCTTCATGTACCAAGGGGGTTACAAAGGCAAACAGCCTCTTTTTCAGCAACAGAGATGCCAGACCAAAGAGGCCCCTGCCAAATGCCAGGCCAAATGCTGATATCCAGCATCAGAACCCCTACCTCCTGCCAAGTCCGAAGCCCCCAGAGGAGCTGCTGACTTCCTCCTCTCAGCCTCCTGACTTGTGGGGACCCTCCCACCTCCTCCAGATCCTCTAGGGGAACCAGTGGGGTGGGAAGATTTGCTCCTCAACCTTCTGGGGTCACAGGACATAACCACAGACTTTGGGTCCTTCAATTAATAGCAAGAGGTCATACCATAGAGTTCCTAGACAGGTCTCTGGACAATCCCCAGACCTCTGTCATTATCCTCCAGGCACCTGTCTCTGATAGGGGACAAGATCCAGGCTCTTCTGCAAAATTCAGCCATACAGCCAGTGACTCTGGCACAGATAGGAACAGAGTACTACTTCCATTTCTTCCTAGCTCCCAAAAATATGGGCGACCTAAAACCCATCTTAAACCTCAGCATGCTCAACTGTATGTCGAATACAAGAGGTTCTGCATGCTCACCATCCAGGAACTTCCTACCCACTCCAAAGCCATTGGCTTTGTGCACTGAACATGCAGGATGCTTACCTACACATCCCTGTCTTCCTGGTCCACCACCATTTCTTTCAGTTTGTTCTCCCAGGGGACATTACCAGTCCAAGGCTTTCCTTTTGGCCTATCCTCAGCACCTTGGTGTTTACCAAGTGTCTAGCAGTGGTGACTGCAGCCCTATGCCACAGAGGGATCTAATTGTTCTGTATCTGGATGATTGGCTTCTATCAGCACCATCACAGAGCAGTCTGAGGAGTCACTCTCCTTCACCCGGACCTCTTTTCCAGACTAGAATAACAGTCAACTATCCCAAGTCCACCTCTCCTCTCAGCACCTATAATTCATTTGGGATAGTGCTGGATATGGTCCAGGGCAGGGCATTCCTCCCATCAAACAGAGCAGAGACCCTGCAGGAACAGGTTAGATTAGTGCCCAACTTACACTGGCTCACAGCCTGGTCAATCCTCCATCTTCTCAGGCTGATGGCAGCTGTGATCCCTACAGTTCCTCTAGCCAGACTGCATATGAGGGTGACCTAATGGACTCTTTGTGTCCAATGGGATCAGCAGCTGGACAACCTGGACCACAGGATCCTAGTGTCTGGGTACACAAAGAAGGATCTTCTTTGGTGGCAGGAGTTGTCCAGTCTCTCCATGGGGGTTCCCATTTCAACCCCCTGCTTCTACCATGGTCCTTACAATGGATGCTTCATGTCAAGGCTGGAGAGCTCACCTAAGGAGACTATCAGACCCAGGGAACATGGTCTCAGCTGGAAGCATCTCTACACAACAATATGTTAAAAATGAGGGCAGTACTGTATGCCCTCCAGGCCTTCCAACCTCCTCTATGTCTGAGAACATGCCTGATTCAGAGTGACAATATGTCTGTGGTCTGGTACCAGAACAAACAGGGAGGCACTCGCTCTTACTCTCTATGCCGGTAGGCGATGTAGTGTGGTACTGGGCACTCCAGCATGAACTCCACCTGACTGCTGTCCATGTGCCGAGCATCAGCAACATCCTGGCAGTCTCAGCCACACCACTCTCAGGGCTCATGAGTGGGAGCTAAATCAAGAGGTGGTTGAAAGCTTATTTGACCTGTGGGGTTGGCTGGGGATAGACGTCTGTCTCCCCATCCAACGCAAAACTACCCAATCTTTGCTCGCTCGTTCCTGAGTGTGGTGTTTTCTGGTGAGTTGTGCTATCTCTTTGCTGGACAGGGAGGTTCCTGTATGTCTTTCCTCCCTTCCCAGTGCTTCAGAGGGTTCTCCTAAAGCTACAGGTGGAAGGGGCTCACATGATTCTATTAGCCCCTCTTTGGCCTCATCAGATTTGGTTCCCTCTGCTTTAACAGCTATCGATGGAGCCCCCAGTACCTCTGCTTCTCTGCCATGATCTTCTGATTCAGGAGCAGGGCAAACTGATGCATCCAGGCCTCAAATCCTCCCACCTGCATGCGTGGCACCTGTGGACATATGTGGAATAACTCTCATTGTTGTTATTTTTTTACAAAAATTGTCAGCTGTGCAGATGCATTTGTAAAAAATGAATTATAATAGTGAGACTTTTTGAAATGATATTTAACTTACCATACTCATGCTTGTCTACCCACTTACTCAGTCTCCTACTTGTTTCTGTCCTTGTACTAAATAATTCCTTTTACTTCATATCAAGGGGTTGTTGATTTTTATATTGTGTGTTCCTGGGGTGGAGCTGCAATAAAAGATACTCTATGCAATACCCTCAATAACATACCTACCCTAGTTTACCTTTGCCTAGTGCCCATTTTTAGGCCTTGTACAGCAAGATCTTCCTTTAAGAAAACAAGTTGTAATGAAATGTGTAAGATTTACATGGACGCTACTGTATTTGCACTTTTATATTATACTAAGTATGTGTGTGAACTGTATAGCAATCTCTAAAAAAATCAATTAAGCACATCATATGTCTTCAAAAACATGTCTCAACATTGTGTTTATCTTCCACCTTGTCACAACATATACTTGTCTCAGCAGTGTTTGCAATTAAGGTACAGTACCTTCATGTATATGATGGCCCGGTTCTGTTGAGTTGATTGCTATAACAGTGCATAGAATAAAATGTGAATCATATAGGTAACTGTAATACAGATGGTGGCATTATTTTTATAACTGCCCTTTCTCAGTGTACCATACTTTGATTCAGTTAGTGTATGCAACAGCAATTCATGTTTATGTTTAGGCTCATGAAACACCCTTATCTAGTTAATGTATTTACAGTTCTAGTGGCTCTACCAGAGCTTGTTGTTGTTAGTACCTCCCCCCCATTGTGTACTTTTCCCCTGGGTTTTTGTTTCTCAGGTACACTACTTTGCACTTTGTTGCGTTGAATCTCAGCTGCAGTACTTTTGACCATTTCTCCAACCTTGCCGGTTCCCTTCTCATCCTTTCCACCCCACCTTGTATATCAACCCTGTTGCAGATCTTTGTGTCATCTGCAAAGAGGCATCTCTTACCTTCCAGCCCCTCACAATGTCACCTATAAAGACATTAAAGAGGACCAGTCCCAGTACTGAAAACTGCAGTACCCCACTCAATCCCCTTTCCTCAGAGTGACTCGTTAATTGATACCTCTGCCTCCAGTTGTCCAGCCAATTTTTACCCAGGCTAGCACCCTGGACCCACTCCCAGGCTGGCTAACTTGTTTATTAATCTTTTGTGTGGGACTGTGTCAATGCCTTGCTATGTCGGTATACCACATCCACAGCCCCTCCCTAGTCTACATTACTTTGGTTGCCCAGTCAAATAAATCTATTAAATTCATCTGACATGTCCTTTCCACTGTGAATCCATGCTGCCTTGGATCCTGTGCCCCACTGACCTCTAGGTACTCAACAATTTCTTTCTTTCTTTCTTTCTTCTTTCTTTCTGAGTGATTCCATAATTTTCCTACCACAGAAGTCAAACTAACAGGTCTGTAGTTTTCTGCTTCTGCCTTGCTCCCACTTTTGCTGGTACAAGTCCACCCTTGACGCCGACCACCTTAAATTGATGGACCATTATCAAATCTATCAATCTGCAATCACCGTAAAAGGCAGAATTCCTGTCTGGGAGATTGTACCTCAGAATAGACCAGCTCAGCTTTTCCGAACTGTGGACAGACTGTGCAACCCAGCCTGTCTACATGTTCGAAAGCTTTCCTATAGAGTGCGATGAGCTTGCTCAATTCTTTGCAAATAAGGTGGCTGACATCAGGGCAGTACTCCAGCCAGCACACTCTTTGGGTGTTGCTTTGATCAGTGTGGGTCACTGTACCTCGGCCTTCCTGGAGTACCTTCAGTCGACTGGAGTTCATGGATGTCATGTATGGATTATCTAGGGTGTGCACCATACATGCTGTGGTTTGGACCCTGGACCAGCCTCCCTAATTTTGGGTTGTATTGATGTCATCGGTCCAGTCCTTGCATGGATAGTGCTCCTTGGAATCTGGAGAGTTTCCCAGATCCCTGAAAGAGGCGGTGGTGACTCCACTCTTGAAGAAAGCTACCTTGGACCCCGACTGCCTTGCAAACTACAGACCTATCTCAATCCTTCCCTTTTTAGGGAAGGTGATTGAGAAAGTAATGGCAGCTCAGCTGGAAAACCATTTGACATCTATGAACTGCTCCAGTCTGGTTTTCGTAAGAGGCATAGCACCGAGACAGTGCTGGTTCAGGTGGTCAATGATCTCCTGAAGGTGAGAGATCAGAAGAACCATACCATCTTAGTCCTTCTGGATCTCTTCAGTTTTTGACACCGTGGACCATGGTATGTTGATAGGACACCTGAGGCATATCTGTGGACTGTCAGGAACAGTCATCCAGTGGTTTATATCTTTCCTCATGGGTAGAACACAGAGAGTGGTATCTGGGGTTTATTCTTCAGCCCCAACTCCTGTCATGTGGGGTGCCTCAGGGTTCAGTGTTGTCACCCATGTTGTTCATGTGTACATGCTACCCTTGGAGACATTGTAAGAAGGTATGGGCTGAGCTTTCACTGCTATGCAGATGATACCTAGCTCTACCTTTCTTTTGCATCTGACCAGGATGAAGCTCTCTCGGTCTTTAATAACTGTCTGAGAGAAATCCAGCAGTGGATGGATTCCAGCTGGCTGAAGTTGAACTCAGAAAAAACTGAGGTATTGGTTGTGGTCAGCGGTTAGGGGGGTCAGGAGTTGGTGCACCCTCTGCAATTTTTCTTGGTGGCGTCTCACTCCCGACCTCTGAACGGGTGCGTAGCCTGGGAGTAATTTTTGATGATGGACTGACCCTGCAATCACAGGTGTCGGCTGTCATCAAAATGCCCTTTACCATCTTAGGAATATCGCCAGGATTAGGCATCTGGTTCCATCTGACGCACCTTCCTACTCTGGTCCATACCTTTGTCTCCGCACTTGGATTATTGCAACTTCCTCTACCTAGGGCTTTCTGGGGCAGAAATCTGTTGCTTGCAGCTGGTGCAGAACGTGGCAGCTTGGCTTTTGACAGGATCTGCTCGATCCTGTCATATTTCACTGGTGCTGCGGAACTGCACTGGCTGCTAGTACAGTGGTGGATCACCTTTAAAGTCGGTTTACTGACTTTTAAAGCCTCATGGACAGGGCCCAGACTATCTGAAAGAGCTCCTGGTTCTTTACTGCCTGGCCGATCACTCCGCTCAGCCGATGAGGGCTTGCTAGAGATCCCAAGGGTGAATCTGAAATCATCCAGTGCAAGAGCCTTTGCGCATGCAGCTCCCACCATTTGGAATTCTCCACCCGGCCGGGTTGGGAGTGCGCAACTGTGGAGGGATTTAAGCAGGGCTTAAAAGCCTTTTTGTGGCACCAAGCCTTCTCAGCTACTTGACTGATCTGTTCTTCTGATGTATTATTTGATTTTAATTGAACTGTCGTTTGTATGATTTTGAATTGTTTTTATATTGTTAGGCGTTTGGCATTAGTTAAGGCACTTTATAAATAAATTTATTATTATTATTATTAGTAATGCTTCTAGTTTGCATAGGATCAATGTATTGTTCAGTAATGTACTTACTTATGTTTTGTTTTAAGCACAGGGAGGCTTACTCATCACTGTTCTCTGTATCAGGAGTTGAATTGGCTTTCTATTGAACAATGATACAATTATTTTTGGTATGTCTGTATTAGGAAAACTTTTGAAGTGTACAGGTCCTAAAATTTTATTGGGACTGTTTGATATTTCAGGTTTGGAGTATAGTATTATACCTATGCTGCTGATAATTTACCTTTAGGTCCACCTCTATAGTATAGCAAATTATTTCCTGGTAGCTTCCTTCATTCAACATTGTTAAGATTTGGAACTCCACTCTGATTATTTTGTTAGATGCTAGAAATCATGTTCACTTCAAATTATGTTATGAGATACACTTGTTACAAAATTCATTGTGTACTTATTATACTTGACTCATGCATTATTAATTTATTACATATTTATTCTATGTTTTCCATGTATTCCGGCTTTCCTTGAAAATGGATATTTCTTGCCCTTGGTTTATTACCTAGTTAACAAAATTTTAAGTGAAAATCAGAAAAGAAAAACAGGCATATATACACAGAACCCTAGGTAGATATTCTGGCTCACAGACAGACGCACTCAGAATTGGAGTGATACAGGTGTCTCAGACTGACACAATGAGCCTATACACATACTGTAAATGGACCCTCGGAACTCACACTGGCACAAAGATCCAAAGTAAAGCAATCCTCCTAGAGCTCCATAGGAGATCAGCTTTGTCACCACAAAGCTGCATGACACCGCAGGATAAAATATACAGTCCCAAACAAAGCAAGCACCCAGTCAGGACTAAAAAGTGCAGAAGTGCAATAATGTGGCTCCACATCAGTTTAATGTGGGGTGACAGCAAAGAAACACATCTTACATTTCGTCTAGTGTTACCTAGGCTTCATCAGAGATAATTGGCTAGAAACTGCATAACTTTATATGAACATTAATACACATGCTAAAGTGCATAAATCATTGCTCATTGATGCAACATATACTGTAGGTGTAGGTTATTAAAATCAAACAGAGAGTCTATTATATAATCAGCATACTAGTTAATTTAGATTATGCATTTGCATACAAATAAACCACTGACCAATAGATGATCTAAAACCCTAATTTGACTGCTTTCTGCATCAGTCAGCAATGATGTAACCCACTGTTACACTTCAGGTCCATGTGTTTATTAGTAAAGGCACCTGAGGCACATACTTAAGATAAAACCACACAATTAAAGGAAATAGGCTCCAAAGCTAAGTTTTAACAAAGGGATGATTATATCAGTAAATCCCACAAAAATTTGTAAATGTGGAAAATCCCTTAGTTACAAAGGAGCTCATTGCATCTGTGTATCTTTATAGCCAGAAAATCTTATTTAGCAACCAAAATAAACAGGGCCTGATATTCAGACTGCACCGGGCAGTGGCGCAGAGCCTGGGCACAGCGCAACTGGGCTGCGCCGAGACAGAACCGAGCAATATTCAACAGTGATGTGCCATGGCTCCAGCACCATTGAATATGGTACATTTAGTGCACAGACTGCACATGGTGCAGTGGCACTGCACTGGCATAGCACAGAGAGGGAGCACGGGGATGCGCCAGTGCAAGTGCGGTTGCGCCAGGCAATATCACCCATGATATTCAGCTGGGGCATGCAGATGAGGCCATAATCTACGGAAGGCACAAATGGGGCCATCTGCATGTTATTATGGCTCTATTTGCATGCATTGTGCTGGGCGCCGCAAAATGCACTGGCGCCATTAGACCAATCCCTGGTGGTCTAGTGGTCCCCTGCAGCCCGATCATGGGCATCTGTAGTTTAAAATCAGACCCTGGTGGTCTAGCAGTCCCTCTGCAGCCCAATCATGGGCATCTGTATTATAAAAGTCTGTAAATCTGTAAATTATTTCCCCACGCCCACCCACACTCACACCTCCCGCCGCACTTCCACTTCCGGACGATCTCACCCCATGATGCCAAACCTTTTCTACTAAATCCCCACCTCTCATAACCAAGTAATGACCCTCTTGACTCCAGGATGCTCCGCCTCATGCTGGATGTCATGCTAATCCCCTCACGATTGCCATAAATAAATCCCTATGCCTAGGCCAATTCCCGGAAGCATGGAACAGGCTCAAGTCACCCCTATCCTTAAGTCTGGGAACCAAACACTTCAAATAACTACAGGCCCATCTCCATCCTCCCCTCCAAAGCCTTGGAAAAATAGTATCCACACAGCTCATAGAATACCTATCTAAATCACGACATCCTATGTCCTGAGCAGCATGGGTTTCAGTCCGCCACAGCACGTCCACTGCCCTTCTGGAATTCTCCCACCATATACACTCTGGCGCTTGATAATGGTCAACTTGCAGGGGCAGTTTTCATCGACCTATCCAAGGCCTTTGACACCATGTGCCACCCTGCTGTTAAACTCCCTAAGCCAACTGGGATTCTCATCTGGCCCCTGAATTGGTTCTCAAGCTACCTGCACAACAGATCCCAAAGAGTTAAGCTCAATAGGACCCTCTCCACCAACCTACCAGTACCTCAGGGGTCCCACAAGGCTTCATCCTTGGACCCACCCTTTCAGTCTATTCCTAAACACCCTCCCAAGCTCCTGTTCCAACAAAATACTGCTTTATGCAGATGATGCAGTGATCTTAGCATCACACTCAGACCCACTCCTACTCCAGTACATGCTGCAAAGCACCTTCCTCCGCTAAAAATGGTTCAGTAACCATCGGCTAGTCCTGAACCTGAAAAAAAGGTCAATGCTGTTCGCACATCGGCAAAACACGCCAAGGATACTCCCTTCTCATCACCACCAGCACGCCCTTCCACTAGAACAGGTAACAACATATAAGTATCTGGGCATCACCTTTGACACAGGCTTTACATTCCACACCCACCTAAAAGCCCTGTCGTCAGCCATGAACTCCAGGACTGGGCTCCTCTACCGCCATAAAGACTGCCTCCCAGAATCTGCCTTAAAATTAGCCATCACCTCATCTGTGTTGTCCCTGGCCGACTACGGACTTCCAATATATGCAGCGGCTGACCCCTCCTCCCTGTCAAAAGTCCAGACCTCTATTAACAAAGCCTGTAGGCTCCTGACCTGCGCCCATAGCAGAACTCACACTTGCCTGCTACACTCTGCCGCTAACATACTCACTCTTGAGGAAAGACTGAAATACCACAGCTGCCTACTGGCCAAAAGTCCCTGTCTGTTATGCCCACCAGGGTGTCCTCGATCCCTGCAACCGGCTGTCTGGCCTATGCTAACCGCAGAACTCCACCAAAGCCACCTTTCTAGTACCCAGGGCAAGGACCTTTCTCTGCCAAAGATCCTTTCATCATAAAGCTCCGGCCTGGTTTAACTCCCTTCCTGAGGGAATCACAAAGATCCCCGGGATTGGCCATTTCAAAATAGCCCTCTGTCAACACATTATTGACAGCCGGTGCAGTAAATGTCTGTAGTGGAACATAACCCTGTCTCGAATAGCCCCTAAGTCCTCTGGGTTCCATAGACGACCAGGCAATGGTACAACTGAACAACTGTAACAACTGTGTTTATATAATGATGAGTGTAACTCAACGTATGTATGTATTTACATAATGATGCATGTAACTCAACGTATGTATGTATCTCACCTGTATGTAACCTCTGTCCTAAACCTCACTTAATTGTTGTCTCCCCGAGACGAGGTAACTTTGTAAACGAGTCTCTGACTCAAAGGTTGTAAAACTGATTATCTCAATAAATAAAATAAATTAAATAAATAAAAAACAGACCCTGGTGATTCTAGTGGTCCCCCCACTGCCCGATCGCGGGCTTTTGTAGCTGCAGCAAGGCACCTGGTGGTCTAGTGGTACCCACCCTCCCACAGAGGACCCCCAGCCACATGGCACCCCCGTCATCGGTGGGCGGCATCAACCCGCCAGCATACCACCCAGCTGCCCACCAAATGACAGGTACAGTATGCTCTGTATGCCTATTGGTCCACAGTGTGGACCAATGGGCTTGCAGATCATACTGTACTACACAGGGCCATACTGTATTAAACAGGGCCAGACATGTGAATGACATTGGTTCATTCACATGTCTGATCTAATGATGTATGATCTGTAGCCATTGGTCCACACTGTGGACCAATAGGCATACAGAGCATACTGTACCCGTCATTTGAGGGCTGCCAGGCTGTATGCGCTGGAGTGCTGCCGCCTGCTAATGACGGGACAGGGTGGGTGCCGGTAGCTGGGGGTCCCCTGAGCGTGGGGAAGGGATACCACTGACCACCAGGTGCCTTGCTGCAGCTCATGAAAGTCCATGATCGGGCTGTGGGTGACAGCTAGACCACCAGGGTCTGCTTTTTAGATAAAGATGCCCACATCAGGCTGCGGGGACCATTAGACTATCAGGGTTGCTTTTAACATACAGATGCCCACAATCAGGCAGTGGGGAATCACTGGACCACCAGGGTTTGAATGCATATGACAGATGCCTCGATTGGGCTTACAGGGTGGGTGGGGGTCCACTGGACCACCAGGGGTATCTGTGCTTGACAACAGTGTTCTGAGGGTGGTGGGTAGCCACCCATGGCTGGTGGCTGCTGTGTTGTGCCTTGCAATACAGCAGCCCACCTGTGGGTGGCCGGGACTTGCTCTACTTTTCCGGGCTCAACTTTGAGCTCCCCGTGCAGCGCAATGCAGGGTTGTGCCAGCATATGCGCCACGCATCCCGGCTAAATATCGGATGTGCCGCATATGCATGGGCATGCCCCTGCATCTGCGCTGTACAAGATTACATTGTGCTGTGGTGCATCAGGATTTGTGCTGCACCGGCAGCCTTTTCAATATCCCGCCGAGGGAGACAATGTGGGGTTGTAGAAGCAACTCAGTTGCACTCAGGCGTAACCCTTTGAATATCCTGGCCACAGTATACAAAGACAAAAGATTTGTTATAATATCCAGTACTGTTTCCTTAATTTTAAGGACTGCTGCTAGGTCTATATTGTCATTAAGACCTAAACCTTCACAGGAGTTCAGGACAAAATCCAAAACTCTCCCTTTGTCCAATTATTTCTTTTATATCTTCTTCTAGGTCTTACACTCACTTTCCAAGCCAATGAATTTGATATCATGTCTGATGTTGAGATATTTGAAGTTACTCACATGTTGGACAATTGTATAGGACATATCGGCCCCAGATATTCAAAGGGTTGCGATAGGCGCAACAGTGTTGCACCATGCACAACCCAGTGCGCCCGGATCACGATATTCAAAGGGAAAAGTCGCTGCACAACCCGATGCGCGGAGCGCATCAGTAATGTGAATGCAGGCACAGGTAGGGGAGTGCCCATGCACAACCTGCACAGCCCAATATTCAGCCTGGGATGTGCAGAGTCATGCATGCACAACCCCTACCTGTGCTGCACAAAGTTAAGCCAAAAATAAAGAACAAGTGATGGCCACCCACAGGTGAGCTGCCGCGATTGCAGGGTGCAACACGGTAGCTGCCACCTGTGGGTGGCCACCGGTTCCGCCGCACCTGGCGGCGCTTCATGCCCCATCACGGGCATCCATGTAGTGAAATCTCCATCATATATCCCTGGTGGTCCAGTGGACCACGCTCTGCCTGATCGCGATATCGGTAATATAACCCCCATAATGTCCAATATCCCCGCGGGTGGTCCAGTGACGCTTATGTGGACGCCAGTCATATATCAGTAATATACCCTTACGTTCTTCACGTCTCAGGTCCAGATCGACGCTGCCTCGACAGGGAGATCATCTCGAGTAACATATCTTGAGCTACCCTGGTGAGTTCAGTGCACCTCCCCACCCGCCAACTGAGCCCCATCACCCGCCCATCAGCCGGGGCGGGCGGCACCCCACCCACCTGTTACACACCTCGCCACTCGACAGTTCGGTAGGTAGACGCCTACTGGTTCACAGAGTGAGCTAATGAAGTAGCCCATATCAAGAGAACACAGTCCAGACATGTGAATGAATCCATTTTACATTATCTGGACTGAGGCACGACATGGCTGCATGCCCATTAGCTCATGCTGTGAACCAATGGGTGTGCAGTCCTACCGAGCTGTCAGTCAGCGGCATGTAGGGCGGCAGGCAGGTGGGGTGCTGCCTGCTCCAGCCGACGGAGGGAAGGGGCGGGGAGGGGGTCACTAGACCACCAGGGTAATAGGAGTATGTTATGAGTTACAGATGCCTGCAATCGGGCAGCGATTGGTCCACTGGACCACCAGGATATTGGACTTGGAGGGGAAGAGATACTGATGCCCATGATCGGCAGAGGCGGTCCACTGGACCACCAGGGATATAGGACAGGGGCTATTCTTATAGACAAATGCCAGAGATCGAGCACATAGCAGTCCACTGGACCACCAGGGATATTGGACAGGGAGGGTTTCTTTAGATGAATGCCAGTGATTGGGCTGCAGGGGGTATCGGTCCCTGACAGCTGCTGCCTGGCAGGACGCCAGGCGCAAGTCATCGGGGATCGGCACACCTGCATGCTGATGGCATGCAAATGGGGCCATAATGAGATGCAAATGGCCCCCTGTGCCTTGCATAAATTATGGCTCCATTTGCATGTCCCCTTTTGAATATCGCAGGTGCTGTGCATGGCGCAATGGCACTTGTGCTAGCGCATCTCCATGCTCCACTCTGGCCACTTGCGCTGGTGCAGTGCCACTGCGCCATGCACAGTGGGGGTGGCCAGGGTGCGATATTCAAAGCTGTTGTGCCATAGCGCTGCTCCATTGAATATTGCCCAGGCCACACCCCTGCACAACAAAGTTGAGCTGCGCCCAGCCTTGCGCCACAGCCTGGCGCAGTTTGAATATCTGGGCCATCATGTTTTTCTAGTGCTCGCTGTTCTCTAATCCTAACTTTAAATTCTCTAACTGTTCTACCAATATAAAAATCCACAAAAGCATTCCAACATGTATAATTATCTAGAGTATTACATAAAGTCAAATCTTTCATTTTAAATGTCTGATATGTCACTGGATTTTGAAAAGTATTAGTGGTACTATGTAATGGCAGAATTTACAGTTGCCACATCTTTTGTACCACAAGGTAGAGGCAAGGACCAAATGGTGCTACTTCTCGATTCCACTGGCAGATATGAGCTAGTAACCTTGTCCCCTATGGTGGGGGCACATTGGTAAATCATTTTGGGTATACAACTCAAATGTTTTCTAAACATTTCATCAGTCATTAGGATGCCCCAATTATTGGATAAGATATTCCTGAGTTCTGCACTCCTGGTGCAGGAAGTAATTACAAATTCTGTTTCCTGATACTGGGTATTTTTATAGGTACTCTATTTCTGTGAACTAGTGATGTGTCCCTAGACATTTGTTTCACTTCTAAAACTGCTTTGTTTATTACAGCCTTACCATATTCTCTTTGTTGCAACCTTAGTATATGTCCTCAACATTTGAATCAAAATTTTCTTTTTGTGCAGTTCCTCAGTGCTTTAATTAACTGTCCCTTTGGGATGCTGTCTGGAACATGACTAGCATGAAAACTACTGATAGCAACAACGTGTTCCTATCTGTGGGCTTAGTATAAAGGGTAGTGCCAACATTACACGGTTCCTCTTAAATATCTTTTCAAATCCAGGAAATGAATTTCCTGGGTGTCATAATGAGCCTTGATCTTAAGTTAGGATCAGCAGAGTTGATCCATGGGACAAATTCAGTGAAAGTTTGTATTGAGCCTCTCAATATAATTATCACATCATCAATAGCAGCCACAAATCCAAACTATGAAAATATGGATTTGTGGCATCACTCCTGATCCAATCTTTCTTCACTCTTGCCCACATAGATATTTGTATAGCTGGGGCCATAGTAGCCCCATGGCTGTCCTTTAACTTTTGGTAGTAACTACCCTGAAACAAGAAAATATTTGAGTTCAACACCAGTTCTGTAAGATACACCAAAAATTCTGTAGGCACATCCTATAACCCAGTTCGCTGAATCAAAAAATGTTCCACTACAGACAACCCACCTGCCAGTGGAACATTGTGTATAATGCCTCAACATCCAGTGTGGCAAAAGCCAATCATCAGCCATCTCCAGGATCAAAATATTCAATTTCCTTGCATTATCAAAGACTAAAATGAAACCTTTCTCATAACAACAAACCATTCAGTTTTAGTGCTAGGTCCAATCTTTGAAAAGAAAAGCAAGTATTTAGTCATTTTGACATTGTCTGAACATTTTGAATAAGAAAAGCTCCTCCTCCCTCCCTCCTTCCACCACATGCCCTATGCTTGAGGAATCTGTCTCTTACAGCTGCTACTGACCCATTAGTTTATACTGCCCAGGCCAGGCTGTACCCCAACTATGGTCCCCAATCACATGACTGCAAAACAGACTGACAAATTCTCTGCTGACAGGCTGCAAACGTATCAGTCAATGCAGACAACTCTCCAACTACAGCAGCAGATGTATAGGGAACAGAGGGACAGGATTTTGTCTGCTTTTATCCATCCCCTCAATGTGACTCCACACACCCCCACCATGAGTTAACACCTTTCCACCATGAGCCACTGCTTTCGATTACCATTCATTTGGTCTGCAAGCTGCCCTCCTAAACCTCACCCTTCCAGCTTCACTGCATGCCCTTTGGTCCTGGTATTCGTTCTCATCTGGAAGAGACTCCCTTCCTGTACCTTGTTCACCCATGTGAGGTAGTTTTAGGACTCTGTCTTGTCCTTTCTTGCGCTCATCCCTTCCAGGGTGTACATGTTCAGATCCTTCAATCTCTCCTCATAGGGATTTTGGTGCAACCCCTGTACCATTTTTGTTGCCCTCCTCTTGACTGCCCCCACCCTGTCTATGTCCTTTCTATGGCCTCCAGAACAGGACACAATACTCAAGGTTGGGTCTCACCAGCAAGTAATACAGTTGCAATCCCTCCTCCTCCTCCTCCTCCTGCTGGAGATACTCTCTCTATACATCTCAGCAGCCCACTAGCCCTGCCCACTGCTTTGTCACACTGCCATGCCACTTTGAGGACATCAGGTATGCTAGCTCAAGGTCCCTTTCCTGCACAGTGACAGTCAGTACCTGACCTCACCTTGTTCTTAGCTCTAGGGTTCCTATGCCCTAGGTGCATGATTTTAGACTTTCTGGCATTAAAGGGACACTGTCAACACTCTTAGGTCTCAAAATGTCCCTAGTTTAAAAAAAAAAACACTTTTTATGATGACCAACATTCTGTAAAGATTGCTGATGTAGATGGTAGTTTGATTGTGACTCTTTTTTCTTTAAAAAAAAGTGAAAAACAGACTGCCCAGCATACTGGTGTTACCACACAAACACAGGTTTGTTAACATTCCTTGATCAGCTCCAACTGCATCTTTCCTGGACTTGGGAATACCCACAACACAGTCTAGACCCTCATGATGCAGTGGGAGTTTAGGAGGTTACTGCCTCATGAGTGACTGCAGTTTTGGGTGTGTTTCTAATGCTCAGGAAGTATGCAGTAAGAACTGATTCAGGATTGTAAACAAAACAAGATTGTTTGTAAATATACATTAGCATGCATTTCACTTCTACTAAACAGGGAGACAGACAAAATAAACAGCAACATCATTGAATTTTAGAGAAGGTAAGCAGTCATAAAATGTAGGTTAACAACTATAAATAATATGATGAAAAACAGGTTGACAGTGTCCCTTTAAATCCCAACAATTTGGTTATGCAACACAAAATAGAGTTAACATAGATGACTTTTAACTGAGACTGAACAGTATTTAAGTTACTATTTCATATGAGCCATTCAGTAAGACAGGAACATCATTTAATTTCAACTCATTCATGGTTTGCCCGAGACAATATGTTGGCATTATTGCAACAAAGGGTGGCAGATAAATATTACTCATGGGTGAAGGTACAATTTGTGCTGAGTTTGATTTGTTGGGAGCACCCTGTGTGTGTGTTTTGACAAAACAGTGTTAAAATTGTTTTTTATGGAGTGTATGTTTTATTGTTTTACAGAATAACAACACAGTTGGGCTTGATGAGATGGTTTGAGCCAGGAAACGTCACCCATAGATAGATTGTGTATTTTGAATGAATAAATAGAAGAGAATTGGACTTTATTGTGGAGTTTATCCATTCATTCCTTAGCACTGTCTGATGTTGTTCTTTGGATGACCGAAACCTGAACAAGTATTTTTTTCTTTATTAGAAAAGAGGGGCAACCTGGAACCCCCGATTGAAGCCCAGCTGCCATTCTCATAACCAATCCTTGAGTTTCCCAAGGTCCCTATACATTTTCTCCTCCCCCCAAGTGTCCACACTATTACAGATGTTGGTGTCATCAGCAAAAGGCACACTTCCCTTCCAGTTCTTCTTCAATGTCATTTATATAGACATTAAAGAGGAATGGTCCCAGTACTGAGCCTTGCAGCACCTCGCTGGTCATTTTCCGCAATAAACTGAGTGCCATTAACCACCACTTTCTGTCTCCTATCCGTTAACCAGTTTCTAGCCCAATTCACCACTTTGGATACTATGCCTAGGCTGCTCAATTTCTTCATCAGCCTACTATGTGGCACAACGTCAAAGGCTTTCCTAAGTCCAGATAGGCCACATCCACTGCCCTCCCCTGATCTATTTTCTTGGTCACCCAGTCAAAGAAATCAATTAGATAGATCTAGCATGACCTCCCCCACTGAGAATCCATGATGGCTGTGGTCTTGCAGCCCATCAGAGTAAAGATATTCTTCCAACCTTTCCTTTAATAGGGTTTCCATTAATTTCTCTACCACTGAGGTGAGACTCACTGGCCTATAGTTGTTAGCCTTCTCCTTGCTGCTTCTCTTATGTAGAGGGACTATATTTGCTCTCCTCCAGTCCTCTGGAACCACACCTGTTTATAGAGAGCTGCTGAATAAGGCCATCAATAGAACAGCTAGCACCTCTCTGACTTCCTTTAGTGCCCTTGCTCACTTTCAGAACTGCAAGTCCTTCAGGACTCTTTCCTTTAAAAATGGACTTGTGTCTACCTCTCCTCCCTTTGTTCCAGTTGCTCCTTGGTTGTCTGTACCCCATGAAGACTGAGTAGAAGTACTTGTTCAGGATGTCTGATTTTTCTTGGTCCTTTTCTGTGCAGTCACCCCTGTCACCTTCCTTAGCCTCACTATCCTCCCTTACCTTCCTCTCCTCACTTATGTACCTGACAAATGTCTTATCCCTTTAGCTACACCCTTGGCTATCATTTCTCTGTCTACATCAATACTCACCCCTCACTGCCATTCCTTCTTCACTCTGTTTTTCTGTTACACCTCCCTGTCTTCCTCCTGAATGCCACCATTTTTTCCTTCACCACCTTGGCCACTTCCCAGAGAACCATAAAATCTATTTTTCCTTCTGCTTGTACTCACTTCCTCTCAAGCAGAGTCTGGTTGTCTTAGTTATGCCCTCCTTATTTTTCCTCACTGTACCTCTCCCTCCCTGGCATTCTTCCACCGAGGCAGTTTCTGAGGCAGTCTTCCATTTCTTTAAAATCTACTCTCCTAATGTCCAGAACAATCATCCTCATGTTGTTTGCCTCTGTTCATGTGTTAATGTTAAACCACATTGTAAGGTGATCAGTGATACACAAAACATAGAAACATAGACTTTGACAGCAGATAAGGACCGCTGGTCCATTCCCCCAATCTGGCCATTTCCTACCTTTTTGGATAAGCTGCAGATCCTAGTTAACCAACAGCCTACTTCCTCCTACCCCACTAGAATTGCCTTATGTCTGTCCCATGCATTCTTGAATTCCCCACTGTTTCTGGACCTCACTACCTCCTCTGGAAGGCTATTCCATGCATCCACCATCCTCTCTGTGGAAAACACTTCCTCACATTGCCCCTGAGTTGTCCCCTCTATTTTCAAAGTGTGCCCCTTGTTCTTGCACATCTTTTGTCTTAAAGATGCTACCCTCTTGGACTTGTTGATTCCTTTGAGGTACTTGAATGTTTTATCATGTCTCCCTCTCCCTCCTTTTCCTCTAGGATATACATATTGCTCCTTTAGTCTCTCTTTCATATGGCTTCTGTGCAGACCCTACACCAATTTAGTTGCCCTCCTCTGGACTGCTGCTATCCTGTCTATGTCCTTGCAGAGATGGGTCTCCAGAACTGCATGCAGTACTCTAGGTGGGGTCTCACCAACTGTCTGTACAGAGGGATAACAACGTCATGTTGTCTACTAGTGATGCTCTCCCTATGTATCCCAGTATCCCCCAGCCCTCCTTACTGCCTTTTCACATTGCTTTCCTACCTTTAGATCATCTGATATGACTACCCCAGGTCCCATTCCATTTTTACAACTGTGGACATAACCCAGCAGGCATTTTGTATTCAGAAAAGGGCTGATGTCATGTTTGCTACCAAACAACATGATATAGTGTTAAAAATAGATTCCTCCCCTGAAGCCTCACTACTACACTGCCTGTATGTGTATAAGAAGCTGTAGAGCATTATTTTCCCTCTGGCTTGAGGAGTTACTTGAGCCCACAGAAAATTAACTCATTATCTTCTAGCAGTCATTCTGTGTCAGATTACTAATGGATAATACAGACATCCTAGAAAGCTATTGAAAGTAGAATGGGTTAAACACTTCTTGGAGCTTTCTGCATAACAAATAAGCTCTGCTGTTCCTAAGCCCCTATGAACAACCTCATTAAGCCATCTGACACCACCATCCTAAGAGCAGTCATTCTGCAGCTTTGCAGGACATTCCCAGTGTTGCCTGTTTTCCAGATAATACACCAACTTCATTTTCTCGGCAAGCAGTTCTGGGCTACTGTTTATATTTTACTGAATGTTCTTAACCTGCAATTTGTGACTATAGGTGTTTACAACTGAATGATAGTAAACACATTTGCTTCACTTGCAAATGGGTAGGCATGCATGTCTAATTTTTGTTTGACTTGGGTTACTATAAAATCTGATCAGTTCATAACATGCTGTATTGTGAGAAATGAACTGATAAATGGGGCTTTGGTTTTTTACAAATAAATTTTTCCTGACCATGGATATACTAAAACAAAAATTTCTCAATAAAATGTCTAAAAATAAGGAGTTTAGCAGTAATTTAGTTGATGTGGTGTAAACAGCTGCTCCCTGGAAAATTACCTGGTTGGGGGCTGCCACAAGCAGAATGGGACTTCATGGATGGAGAGCTCATGGCAGCAGAAGAGGCATGATGGTATTAAAAGCTTAATGGTGTGGATAGAGGCACCAATATTTAAGCATGACTTTGGTAGAGCGACTAAGTGTGACTTGGGGTGGGGGTGAGTCTTCTTTTTTACCATAATGGTTTTCTGAAACTTCAGCCTTCAATGGGTTAGACTCTGCATTCATCTGTACAGTATGTCACTAAGTCAATATCAGACACTGGGCTATCTATTATACCAGCCTCCTCCTCCTGCACCACCTCCTCCTGAGCCTCAGCCTCTGTCTCCACAGCAGCCTCAGGCTGATATCCAGGCAGTGTTTCAGACCCTGATTCAAGAGGACAGGACTCAACTAGCTCAACTAGCCTTGGAGCTTGACAGTCAGAAACCAGTGGCAGCCTCTACTCCTGCCTCCTTTCCAACCCCCTAGCTAGGCTTCTCCTGTGGATTCCCACCTTACTGGAGAAGGCTCTTCTAGACACCAGATCAGGGATAAAACCCAGGACACTCCTCTAAAAAGGGTTCACACCCCCAGAAGGCACTCTACGGACTCTGACTCTGACTTGTCCTCTAGCTCTGGCATGCATACACCTATAGAGCCTCAGCCTAAGGAGTCCCAAAAGTCCACCCCAGAGGACCCTTCCTTTGCAGAACTCCTCATAACTACACAAAATGCCTGTGGCTAGGCTATCCAGGAACAGGATCCAAAGTGAAAAAGGTTTGTGTAGCATCTAGACATGACTGACACAGCTCCTATGCCCATACTGCCTTGGACTGGGCCCCATGAGGACCTGACATCCACTATCTGGCAACAGCCTTCCTCCATTCTGGCTGTTTCAAAAAAGGAAGACAGGATGTACCACCCCCAAATTGAGTCACACACCTTACTGGCCATCCTAATGCAGACTTAGTTGTTATTATGGCTTCCCACAACTGGTCCTCTAAACCTAAACATTTGAGCATGGCTCCTCCTGATAAGGAGTCTAAGCAGCAGGACAATTTTGGTTGCAAGATCCATTCCTTCTCCATGTGCACCCTCCGGTCCCTTAATAATGTGGCTCATATGGTTTCCTATCAGAAATCTTCCCTGGCCTCACTTGAATCAAAGATGGAAGCTATCCAAGACCAGGAGCTTAAGACTGAGATTGTCAAGACAATGAGAATGGCTAAAATCTTCTGCTGTCATGCCCTCCGGGCCACTATGCTACAGAAGACTCAGCAGCTCACACCACAGCCACTGCTGTCTCGTTAGGTGATATTTGTGGCTCAGGATTGCTGGCCTGGCACACGACATCCAGATCTCCATCCTGGCTGTCCCTTTCAGGGATCCATGTTATTCAGAGATGACACTAAGGAAGGATATTATCACTGAATTGCAGAACCAAGGTAAATCCATCCATGATGTCCGCTTCATGTACCAAGGGGTTACAAGGCAAACAGCCTCTTTTCAGCAACAGAGATGCCAGACCAAAGAGGCCCCTGCCAAATGCCAGGCCAAATGCTGATATCCAGCATCAGGAACCCTACTCCTCCTGCTAGTCCCAGAAGCCCCCAGAGGAGCTGCTGACTTCCTCCTCTCAGCCTCCTGACTTGTGGGGACCCTCCCACCTCCCAGATCCTCTAGGGAACCAGTGGTGGGAAGATTTGCCCTCAACCTTCTGGGGTCACAGGACATAACCACAGACTTTTGGGTCCTTCAATTAATAGCAAGAGGTCATACCATAGAGTTCCTAGACAGGTCTCTGGACAATCCCTCAGACCTCTGTCATTATCCTCCAAGGCACCTGTCTCTGATAGGGACAAGATCCAGGCTCTTCTGCAAAATTCAGCCATACAGCCAGTGACTCTGGCACAGATAGGAACAGAGTACTACTTCCATTTCTTCCTAGCTCCCAAAAATATGGAGCACCTAAACCCATCTTAAACCTCAGCATGCTCAACCTGTATGTCGAATACAAGAGGTTCTGCATGCTCACCATCCAGGAACTTCTACCCACTCCACAAAAGCCATTGGCTTTGTGCACTGAACATGCAGGATGCTTACCACATCCCTGTCTTCCTGGTCCACCACCACTTCTTCAGTTTGTCTCCCAGGGGGACATTACCAGTCCAAGGCTTCCCTTTGGCTATCCTCAGCACCTGGTGTTTACCAAGTGTCTAGCAGTGGTGACTGCAGCCCTATGCCAGAGGGATCTAATTGTTCCTGTATCTGGATGATTGGCTTCTATCAGCACCATCACAGAGCAGTCTGAGGGAGTCACTCTCCTTCACCCCGGACCTCTTTTCCAGACTAGGAATAACAGTCAACTATCCCAAGTCCCACCTCTCCCCTCTCAGCACCTATAATTCATTTGGGATAGTGCTGGATATGGTCCAGGGCAGGGCATTCCTCCCATCAAACAGAGCAGAGACCCTGCAGGAACAGGTTAGATTAGTGCCCAACTTACACTGGCTCACAGCCTGGTCAATCCTCCATCTTCTCAGGCTGATGGCAGCTGTGATCCCTACAGTTCCTCTAGCCAGACTGCATATGAGGGTGACCTAATGGACTCTTTGTGTCCAATGGGATCAGCAGCTGGACAACCTGGACCACAGGATCCTAGTGTCTGGGTACACAAAGAAGGATCTTCTTTGGTGGCAGGAGTTGTCCAGTCTCTCCATGGGGTTCCCATTTCAACCCCTGCTTCTACCATGGTCCTTACAATGGATGCTTCATGTCAAGGCTGGAGAGCTCACCAGGAGACTATCAGACCCAGGGAACATGGTCTCAGCTGGAAGCATCTCTACACAACAATATGTTAAAAATGAGGGCAGTACTGTATGCCCTCCAGGCCTTCCAACCCTCCTCTATGTCTGGAGAACATGCCTGATTCAGAGTGACAATAGTCTGTGGTCTGGTACCAGAACAAACAGGGAGGCACTCTGCTCTACTCTCTATGCCGGTAGGCGATATGGAGTGTGGTACTGGGCACTCCAGCATGAACTCCACCTGACTGCTGTCCATGTGCGAGCATCAGCAACATCCTGGCAGTCTCAGCCACACCACTCTCAGGGCTCATGGTGGGAGCTAAATCAAGAGGTGGTTGAAAGCTTATTTGACCTGTAGGGTTGGCTGGGGATAGAGCGTCTGTCTCCCCATCCAACGTAAAACTACCCAATCTTTGCTCGCTGCTCCTGAGTGTGGTGTTTTCTGGTGAGTTGTGCTATCTCTTTGCTGGACAGGGAGGTTCCTGTATGTCTTTCCTCCCTTCCCAGTGCTTCAGAGGGTTCTCCTAAAGCTACAGGTGGAAGGGGCTCACATGATTCTATTAGCCCCTCTTTGGCCTCATCAGATTTGGTTCCCTCTGCTTTAACAGCTATCGATGGAGCCCCCAGTACCTCTGCTTCTCTGCCATGATCTTCTGATTCAGGAGCAGGGCAAACTGATGCATCCAGGCCTCAAATCCCTCCACCTGCATGCGTGGCACCTGTGGACATATGTGGAATAACTCCCATTGTTGTTATTTTTTACAAAAATTGTCAGTTGTGCAGATGCATTTGTAAAAAATGAATTATAATAGTGAGACTTTTTGAAATGATATTTAACTTACCATACTCATGCTTGTTCACCCACTTACTCAGTCTCCTACTTGTTTCTGTCCTTGTACTAAATAATTCCTTTACTTCATATCAAGGGTTGTTGATTTTATATTGTGTGTTCCTGGGGTGGAGCTGCAATAAAGATACTCTATGCAATACCTCAATAACATACCCTAGTTTACCTTTGCCTAGTGCCCATTTTTGGGCCTTGTACAGCAAGATCTTCCTTTAAGAAAAAGTTGTAATGAAATGTGTAAGATTTACATGGACGCTATTGTATTTGCACTTTATATTATACTAAGTATGTGTGTAACTGTATAGCAATCTCTAAAAATCAATTAAGCACATCATATGTCTTCAAAAACATGTCTCAACATTGTGTTTATCTTCCACCTTGTCACAACACATACTTGTCTCAGCAGTGTTTGCTAATTAAGGTACAGTACCTTCATGTATATGATGGTGTCGGTTCTGTTGAGTTGATTGCTATAACAGTGCATAGAATAAAATGAAACATATAGGTAACTGTAATACAGATGGTGGCATTATTTTATAACTGCCTTTTCAGTGTACCATACTTTGATTCAGTTAGTGTATGCAACAGCAATTCATGTTTATGTTTAGGCTCATGAAACACCTTTATCTAGTTAATGTATTTACAGTTCTAGTGGCTCTACCAGAGCTTGTTGTTGTTAGTACCTCCCCCATTGTGTACTTTTCCCTGGGTTTTGTTTCTCAGGTACACTACTTTGCACTTTGTTGCGCTTGAACTCAGCTGCAGTACTTTTGACCATTTTCTCCAACCTGCCGTTCCTTCTCATCCTTTCCACCCCACCTTGTATATAAACCCTGTTGCAGATCTTTGTGTCATCTGCAAAGAGGCATACTTTACCTTCCAGCCCCTCCACAATGTCACCTATAAAGACATTAAAGAGGACCAGTCCCAGTACTGAAAACTGCAGTACCCCACTAGTAATCCCCCTTTCCTCAGAGTGGACTCCGTTAATTATTACCCTCTGCCTCCAGTTGTCCAGCCAATTTTTTACCCAGGCTAGCACCCTGGAACCCACTCCCAGGCTGGCTAACTTGTTTATTAATCTTTTGTGTGGGACTGTGTCAAATGCCTTGCTAAAGTCTAGGTATACCACATCCACAGCCCCTCCCTAGTCTACTACTTTGGTTACCCAGTCAAATAAATCTATTAAATTCATCTGACATGTCCTTTCCACTGTGAATCCATGCTGCCTTGGATCCTGTGCCCCACTGACCTCTAGGTACTCAACAATTTCTTTCTTTCTTTCTTTCTTTCTTTCTTTCTGAAGTGATTCCATAATTTTCCTACCACAGAAGTCAAACTAACAGGTCTGTAGTTTTCTGCTTCTGCCTTGCTCCCACTTTTGTGGAGGGAAATAACATCCACCTTTCTTCAGTCCTCAGGTACCACACCATCCTCCCATGATTTGATAAAAAGGGTAGTCAATGGTGTCACTAGTTCTCCCCTTAGTTCTTCTAGAATTCTGGGTTGAATCCCGTCAGGCCCCATTGCTTTGTCAACCTTGAGTTTTAGGAGTTCTTTCAGGACTATTTCTTCTATGAATAGACTGGTATCGCCACCCCCCCATTCAGAGTCCTTCTATTGTTTGGTTTAGGCACCTCCCCTGCTCTTCTTTTGTGAATACTGAGCACATGTATTAATTCAGGATCTCTGCCTCTTCACTGTCACCTTCTGCCCACCTCCCCTCCCCTTTATTAAGCCTCACTATCCCTCCCTTGGTCTTTTTTTGCTCCCTAATGTACCTATAAAAGGTTTCATTCCCCTTCTTAACTGAGTTGACCATCTTTTCCTCTGTTTGGGCCTTTGCTATTCTGACTGCCTTCCCTGATTCCTTCTGCTTTAACTGTTACAGTTCCCTGTCATCCTTCTGGGATTCCTTATACTTCTTGAATGCTACCTTTTTCTCCCTAACCTTCCCCACCACCTCTTTTGAGAACCATAGTATTTTTTTCTTTCTTTTGTTTTGTCTGTTTGTTTCACACAAAGGCTTGTTGCCTCTGTGATGGCAGTTTTGATTTTTCCCCATTGTTCCTCCACCACTCCTTCCTGCCCATTTGCTACTGCATTCTTTATGCACTCTCCCATTTTGCCAAAGTCAGCCCTCCTAAAGTCCAGTACCCTCACTTTTGTATGGCTTGACTCTATGACCATGTTTATCATGAACCACACTGTTTGGTGGTCACTTGTTCCCAGATATCTACTCACTTCTAAATCTGAGATCCTCTCTTCATTCCCATTTGAGAGTAACACGTCTAAGATTGCACCCTCCCTAGTGGGTTCCAACACTAGCTGTCTGAGGCATGCCCCCTTTAGGGCTTCGAGAAGGACCCTGCTCTTGGATGTGGCTGCAGCAAATGTACTTCAGTTAACATCTGACATATTCAGGTCCCCAATCAATAATATCTTCCCTTTTTCTGCTATTCGAAGGATGCCTTCTATCATTTCCTTGTCCCTTTCCTCCCCCTGAGAAGGGGTCCTGTAAATAATACCTGTGCAGATTGTAGTGCCATTTCCTGTCTCCAAGATAACCCAGAGTGCCTCCTCTCCTTACTGTTTACCCTTTAGTTCCATTGCTTTAATCCCTTCCCTTACATAGAGAGCTACTCTTCCTCATCCACTTTCACCCTCCCTGTCCCTCCTGTAGATTGTGTACCCTGGTATATTGACATCCCAGTTATGGTTCTCTGTGTACCATGTTTCTGTGATTACCAAAATATCTATCTGTCCCTCTTCCATCAAGGCCACTAGTTACCCAGACTTGTGCATTGGTACTCATCTCCATCCATTTTTTGATGGCCTTAACCCTATTAGCCCTATCCCTGCTCTTACTGCTTTTGCCTTTTTCTCCATTGATCTCTGTCCTGCTTTCTATGACTTCTCTATCTTGGTGTTTACTTCATTAACTACCCTGTTTTGTGGGGGGTGGCTGTGAATTCCCTGCTCCTTTCCAGTTCCTCCCCTTGGCTAGTTTAAAAGCTTTCCTATGAAGCATGTAAACCTATCACCTAAGACCCTAGTTCCCCTCCTGGAGAGATGCAGATGATCATGCCACTATTGGCCTGTATCCCTCCAGGTGGACCCCCAGTCCACAATGAAGCCAAAACACTGTGCTTTGCATCAGTTTTTCAACCATTTATTGAATCTCATGGTGCGGAGTACCTAGCCTCACTCATGCCATAGACAGACAGCACCTCCAAGAATGTTACCATGCATGCTACTTGTCTAAGGCCCCCCAACTCCACAAACTCCTCCTGCCCTGCTATGATCCTATTCCAAGCTAGGCCATTTGTCCCTAGGTGGACAGTGATGTAAGGTTCCTCTTCCATGCAGCTGCTTCCGTGATCCTGAGGATTCGCTTCCTGTCCCTCCAAGCCATGGTGCAGGGCAGGCAACTTACCTCCCTCTCCCCTCCCTCCCCCAGTTCTACCCCCTAACAATTGAGTCTCCCACCAGGAGCTGTTTCCTTCCCCTGTGGAGTCCCATGCCTCCCTCCTTTGGGTCTCCCTTGCGGAGGTTCTCAGCATCCTCCTTGGTCTCCACAGCAGGTGCCACCAGAGAGGAATCATGCTCCACTAGAATGGCTTATGAATTGTGCAGAAGTACAACTGGAGGAATGTACCTCTGTTCCACCACCGTCCTCCTCCCCGAGCCCACTGTGGTCCAACTGCTCCTCTTTCTTGGCAACATCTGGGGCAGTGGTGGCAGCCTTGGTGGCCTCTGGGTGGGGAAGGCAATTTCCTTACTCCTTGTCAGTTCGGCCTGGAGATGGGCAACCTCCTCCCTCAGAGCAGAGAGGTGCCTGCAAATAGGGCAGCATTGCAGTCTCCAGAATGTCTCTTAGAAGACTGCTGTCCCACAGCCAGTGCATTGCACCACTCCCCACATGTCTCTCCCCTTCCTGTTTAAATTTTTGTTTTCTTTTTATGTTTTTGTCTTTTTGTTAGTGTGTGGGTGCATTCATCTCCTATGCAGTGTACTGGACTACTTAGGATTTAGGTTGAGTACAACACCTATGATGTAAGCATCCCCAGACACAGCCTTATACAACCTGGTGGTCTGAACTCTGAAGACAGTTAACAACCTGGTTCTCAATATCAACAAAGCACACTCTATGAAACATAGAAACATAGAAGTTGACGGCAGATAAGGACCGCAAGGCCCATCCAGTCTGCCCATTTCTTTTTCTACCTTATAAATGTGCCATCGGCCTTTGCTCTGTCAGTGACCTATCTATTCATAGTCATTTGTATTGTTCCTTATGCCTATCCCATGCCTGTTTGAAGCCCTGCACTGTATTCATGGCCACCACTTCTGTGGTAAGCCATTCCATGCATCTACCACCCTTTCTGTGAAAAGAATTTCCTCACATTCCCCTTAATCGGCCTCCTCTAATCTCATGCTGTGTCCTCTTGTCCTGCTATTTTTCTTACATTTAAACATGTTAGACTCTTTCACCTTGTTTATGCCCTTAAGGTGTTTAAATGTCTCGATCATATCACCTCTCTCCTCCTTTGCTCAAGGGTATACATATTGAGCTCCGTTAATCTATCCTCATGTGTTCCTGATGCAGTCCCTGCACCATTTTGGTTGCCCTTCTCTGGACTGCCTCAATTTGGTTAATGTCCTTGTGAAGGTGTGGCCTCAATACTGCACGCAGTACTCCAGATGGGGCCTAACCAATGTCTTGTACAGAGGATTATTACCTCCTCTACGACTTGTGATACCCTCATTAATACACCCTAACACCCCCCAGCCTTACCTACTGCTTTAGAGGTCTGCTTGATGATTTTAGATCATCAGTGATGATGATGCCCAAGTCTCTTTCTTCCTTGTGACTGCTAGCAACTCCTCCCAGCCTATAAGTGGCTTCAGGGTTTCTCTTCCTATGTGCATGATTTTGCACTTCTTTGCATTAAATCCAGTTGCCACTCTTCTGACCATTCTGCTAGTTTATCCAGATCTCTTCTCATTCTGCCCACCCCATCTGGATCATCTACTCTGTTGCAGATCTTGGTGTCATCTGCAAACAGACAAGCCTTACCCTCTAGTCCATCTGCGAGGTCACTAATGAAGATGTTGAATAGGACTGGCCCCAGGACTGATCCCTAGGTACCCACTTGTGACTTGCATCTCTTCTGACTGTATACCATTTACCACCACTCTCTGTTTTCTGCCAGTCAACCAGTTTGGCCACCCAGTTGACCAACTTCTGACCCACCCGAGCCTACCTAGCTTATTTATCAATGTTGGAACAGTGTCAAAAGCTTTGCTGAAGTCAAGGTGAGGCGACATCAACTGCTCCTTGGTCCACCACACTGGTTACCCAGTCAAAGAAATCTATGAGATTAGTTTGACAGGACCTTCCTTTGTAAACCCATGCTGTCTTGGATCCTGTGCCCTATGGATTCCAGGTGTTGCACTATCCTTTCCTTAAGGAGTGCCTCCATAATCTTGCCCACTACTGAGGTAAGACTGACCAGTCTGTAGTTCCCCGCCTCCTCCCTGCTACCACTCTTGTGGAGTGGGATCACATGAGCCCTTCTCCAGTCTTCTGAGACCTCTCCTGTGCTCAGAGACTCACTAAACAATTCTGCTAATGGCTCTGCTAGTTCCTCCTTTAGCTCCTTAAGTACCCTGGGATGTATGCCATCAGGTCTCATTGCCTTATCCACCCTGAGCTTAGCAAGCTCTTGTAGGACCCTTTCTTTTGTGAAGGGAGTAGTGCTCACCTCCCTCCCCCTGTGTCCATGATGCTGAGCTGTGGGCCCTGCCCTACCTTCTCTTCAGTAAATACTGAGCAAAAGTATCTATTTAGGATAGATGCCTTTACAGGGTCCTCCTCCTCACATGCTCCCTTTTCTCCATTAAGCTTAGCAATACCCCCTCTGGACTTTCTCCTTTCACTAATGTATCTATAGAAAGTCTTGTCACCTTCTTTACTGTTCGTGCTAGTGTTTCCTCAGTTTGGGACTTTGCCTGCCTTACTGCCTTACCTGCTTCCCTTAGGGAAGTTTGGTATGCCTCCCTATCTTCATCCCGCTGTGTTCCTCATATTTTCAGAGGCCAGCCTTTTGGCTCTGACCTTTCTGCTACTGTATTTGAGAACCAAAGTGGTTTCCTTCTTCTTTGCACTTCCTTTTCTGTCTAACACAATGGGATGTTGCTTCAAGTATTGTATCCTTAATGCTTGCCCACTTTGCCTGTACCTCCTCACCTGTGTTTCTTTTGCCAGGGCTAGCTTAACTCTGTTGGCCATCTTATCAAAGTCAGCTCCTCTGAAGTCCCATATTTTGCCTTGGAATGGGATGATTTAGATGTAGTAGCCAAATTGAACCATACCATGTGATGGTCACTGGCCCCAGGTGACCTTCTACCTGGAGATCTGTGATCCCTTCTTTGTTAGTCAGTACTAGATCTAGGATAGCCCTGTCTCTTGTGGGTTGCTGTACCAGTTGTTTGAGGCCCTCCCTGCAGGAATCCACTATGAGTCTAGTTCTGCAGATGTTCCTGCTGGTATTGACCAATCTGTATCTGGCATGTTGAAGTCTCCATTATCAGAACCTCCTCTAGCTGTCATGTTTTGTATATCTTCTAACAGTAATGTGTCTATGTCCTCCCTCTGGTCTGGGGGCCTGTAGACAACCCCAGTTCTTATGGCTGTCCATTTCCTGTTTCCAGGGTGACCCACAGTTCTTCTGGCTCTTATGTATATTCTGAATTTCTGTAGCTTTGATATTTTCATTAACATACAGGGCCACTCCTCCCCCCCTTTTTGCACCTCGGTCTCTTCTGAACAATACATAGCCAGGTACTGAAGTCTCCCAAGTGTGGTTACTGGTAAACCACGTCTCACTAATTGCTACTATGTCCAGTTTAGCCTCTGACATTATTGCCTGCAGGTCTGGGATCTTATTTCCCAGGCTGTGAGCATTTGTGTACATGATTTTCCATTGGCCAGATTTTGGTGTGTTGTTTGTTGTATGCTCTTTGGCTCATCTGCCAAACTCAAAGCAAATCAGAGCCAGACCCTGTCACAGTGCCATCCTGACCCATGGCACCACAGGCAGTGTTGAGGCCAGAGATGGTGCCAACAATGGCTCCGACCATGCTCTCAGCACCGCAAACAGCACTGAGGTTGGAAACCCCCACGGCGCCGTCCCGACCCATGACACCTCGAGTGGTGCCAAGGCCAGAAATGGTGCCAACAATGGCTCTGACCACACTCTCGGTGCTGCAAATGGCACTGATGTCAGAAACTCCAATGGCGCCATGTCCTCGCTTAGAACCACAAGCAGCTCCAGAGCTGGACAAGGAGTCATGCTCAACCATGGCACTGCAGATGGTGCCAGGGTGAGAAACAGTCAAGGATGGCACCGTAGAGCCTCCCATGGCACCACAAATGGAGCCAATGGCAGCAACAGCATTGAGCAATGGACTGGCGCTGATGACAGTGCCATCAGGGCCCACGGCATCACGAATGGTGCCAAGGCCCAAAATGGTGCTGACAGATGGCATCAAGGATGGCGCTGACCCAGGCCTTCTGAGCCAAGGGTATGACACTGGGGGAGCCTTCACCCCTGATGGGGTGATTTCCAAGGTGGTGCCTCCAACCCGTCCCCCGGGGGGAACAGACTGGGCCTCCTTCACCACGGAAGAGGCTTCTGCCATGGTGAGGTTACAAGAAGCAGAAGCCCCCTCCTCCTCAATCCATATAGAACCAAGAGGGAACCCAGAGGAAAGGCTGAGAGAATGTGGCTTGGCCCAATGAGTGTGAACCCGTCCCCCTAGTCAGTGGAGCTCGTCCAACTTTCCACGCGCATTGTTCGATAACACAACGGTCTATGGAGAAACAGCCATCACACAAATCCATGTCATATAGAGGGCCAAGACACGTGAGGCAATGGTCATGTTGGTCGGTGATGGAGTACTTACAGCCACACGGGCACCAACGCATAGGGGGCCATCCTGTCTTCATTGTTTTCTTGCCCCCCGACCGAGACATGACGACTTTAATCTCAGGCGATGTCGAGTGGAGCGAAACTGAACTGGCAGGAAGAATTCAAGGATGGAGTCGTGGAGCTGAAGGCTTCAAGAATGACAACAGGCCTCTCACACAGCAGAGCTACCCATGAGGTGACCTCGATGGTGGGAGATGAAGAACTGGCGGGAGGGCAGAGCCGACAACACCTAACGGCCAACCCGCGAGCTTCACACAGTGCGTCGGCCTTGAGGGTGGCGCCAATGGTGCATCGACTCCGCCCATCCAAAAAAAAGTAAGAGCTCCCATGGGGTCATGACCTCTGGCCAGAACCCAAAGGTGATGAATGGTGAAGACTGACACAGATAAGATCCAGTTTCTACCACATGAAGTAATGTCTTGGTCAAATACACAACCCATTAACCTGCATTAGCATTTACAATGGAAAATCCTCAGCTGAGTGAATAATTCACAGTGCTTCAATCCCTCTGGGTTTAAACTCCCAATCCACAAAGCAGTATTGCAAACCTCTTCTTGATTCAAAATAAAAAAAAGCAATAACAAGTGTAAAATTTAAAGTAAGGTACACCTCTCTCAGATGTGAGCAAGACTGTGTTTCCCTGCTGATTCCAAGTTCAATATTGTGTCTCCTTCCCAGCTCCCAGTTGTTTAAAAAGCAGTTTCCAACTCCAAGAAGACTGGCCTGATCTAGGAAACTGCTCACTTTGATGTCTGCAATACCATCCCTATTTGTAGGCAACAGATCCAGAACGTTTCCATTCCTAGAGGGTTCATTGATAAGCTGCCTGAGATAACCCCTTGTAGGGAATCAAGGATGTCCCGGCTCATTCATGAAGCTGCAGTTGGAAGGTTCCAATCCACATCTGAAAAACTGAAATCAGCACCTCACCCTTACTTCCCATATGGATAATGGCATTCTCAAGTGACTTATCCAACTCCTCTCTCTGTGCTTGAGATCTATATACCACCACTATGTGAATAGCAGCCCCAGCGCCTATCTCCAGGAAGACCCACAGCACCTCCAGCCCTTCCTTTTCCTCTGGGTGACCCTGTACTGCCATAGCCCTGATTCTCTCCTTTACATATCGTACAACCCCTCCTCTCTTCCCTGTCTCTCCTGAACAGTGAGTAGCCCAGTATGGCCATGACCCATTCATGGCTGTCAGTGCATGTGACCCCATTATGGCCACCAAATCCAAGCTAACCTCTGCCATGATAGCCTCCAAGTCCAGAATTGTATTTCCCAGACTTCTTGCATTGTCACACATGGCTTTCCATACCTCTCTCCTTCCTTGCCTTCTTCCCTGCTTCCCCACTCCTGCCTGTACTAGTCCCTAATTGCTCCCCTGACCCACATGTTCCCTTGTTACCTTCTCTGTTACCTGTCTTCTTTACTCATTCCTTCATGCTTCCCTGATTTATACCCCCTTGTCCTCTGCCTTGTCCCACATTTTATGATGTCTGTAACACCATTCCAGGACATTCAGATAAATAGCATGAAATGGTGTAATTGACATCACGGACTACAGCAAAAATATAAAAAGAAAGAGCAGTAGCAGATGAGAAGAGTGGAGCTCTAAGTAGATCTGTGAGCACCCCCGAGCTAGATTATTTATTTAAGAAAAATTTATCACAGCATTCCAGAATACATAAATGGCATAGAAAGTAAGATGGGAGTGTAGTTAACTATGTAAAGATAATTTTCTATCACATTTAAAACAGCATTGGAAGTATTAAACACAAAGATCAATATGTGGTTCTGAACTTTGGGGTAATGCAAACATTGAAAGGATTGAGAAAAGGTTAAACGATGCCTAGAAATCATCACTTCAAGTCTCAAACATTACATGTAGTACCACTTCAGGAACAGAACTAGGATAGATTCCCTTATAAGAATTTGCCAAACATGGAGTTACAAAATACTGGCTTTCTAAACAGCATTCTTTTTCAAGTCTTTCTGTAAGTTACTTTTGAGGAGAAAGCTTACTTCATTAGCAAATATGTGCAAGTCCCCTGACAGTTAGGGCCTCAAAATAATTTAAATGCTCTTGGGCTTATCTACCCATATTACTTCCTTACTTTGGAGCCTCTACAGTTGAATTGCTATAAGTTCAAACAACTTGTATTCAATCAGGCCAAATAAATGCATATGGTTCAAGTCAGATCTCAAAAGTCAGCTCTTGGATAGCTCAAGGGAAAAAAAGGCATAAATTGGATCCTTATTTGATATTACTACTTTATCCATATGACAGAAAGATTTTTACTCTTTATCGTTTTGAGTTATATAATAGTCATTTTCTTACAACTCATTATTCTAAGGTAGATCCTGATTCTGCTCTTTGTTTTTGTTCTGCTCATACAAATGATGATTTATATCATGTTCATATGCCCTTACTTTGAAAAAGAAACATTTATCTTGCTAGATTTTCTACCTTAACTTTTTATGTAATTCCAGGTTCTTGGAAAGACTTATGAATACAAAAAAATGAACAGAGTACAAAGGGTATCATGTTCTTTTTCAAGGCAGTGGAAAGTAAGAGGAAATAATTACATCATTTCAGCTAGGACTTTATGGTACTTTGATGTAATCGAGGGACAGGCTGACTTTATGCTAATTTTTATCAGCGTGTATAAATTGAATTGCTTTTGATATTGATTTGAATCTAATTCATTACGTTTTTTACTGTTAACATTTTGTAATGGCATTTTAACATGTTGAACAACTTTAGGAAACAGCCTTCATGTACCATGCTGTCTATGATGCCAATGGAAGTAAAAAAGCTGTAACAACTCCTTCAGTGTGAGGCTGCTTTATTTGTAGCTACTGCAGCGCGGGTGAGTGTTCTCCACCATTGTTCAAGTGCATTATGGATTGTTTGAGAGAGGCACCACCATCCTTGTGATCACCACCATTTCTGTCACCAGTAACTTTAGGAAACATTTCTTCATCCAGTAGATATTCAGACTATGAAACACCCAATCCACATGGCATTCTACTGGGTACATGCTCATCTTCTTGCATATGGGTGGGACTGAGAAGGGGTGCAAATCCGCAAGAAACAAGAAAATTGGGCACTCAAATGTCTGTAATTCTTGCTTGCATGTCTTCTATTTCACTTGCCACCATTTGCTGTGTCCAACATTTTGCCTCTGAGAGAGAAAACAGTGGTGGACTTCAAGTATATATTGATAGGCACAAGGGAATCTTAGTTGGGATCGGGAGGGAGAAGGTGTCAGAGATCAAGTAGGGTCTGTGGAGACAGGCTAGGATAGGCAGGGAAAAATGGACAGACTAGATGGGCCAAGTGGTCCTTATCTGTTGTCATATTCTATGTGTCTATGTATCTGTGTTTGGCTTCCTCAGGGATGGTGGGCCTTTATAAAATACAAAAATATTATACTCATGTTTCACACACCACAATGTTTCTCAGATGATAACATCCTATGAACTATTGTATCAACATGCATTTTATTTACCAAAACCAGGATCAAGTTCCCCGTCCATAAATAAAATAAATTATACCCAACCATTGATCTAATAATGCGGCACAGCCTTCTACGAAAAGGGTGATAATACACAAGTATGCTGCCTCTTACCTCTTAAAATGATATGTTTTGAGCTAGGTGTCACATGCGGGGATAAGTATCAGCACTAGAAGCATAGCGGTGATATTGTACTCCATCATGGGGCAGCACTCATTAATAGTCTTCTTAATACATGAGATGTGATTTTTTTTTTTCAGTGATGATTGTAATATAGATAATTCTGACTCAGAAAATTAATCACATTCATTATTATATAAATTGAATTTACTGGTTATAAAACAAGATGGGCTCTTTTGAGCAACCACCACCTGAAGATTTAGATGTTAAAGATCCTGGGGAATAAGTCCGCCTTGGGCTGATTGGCCAGATGAGTTTGTATCAGCAGAACACACTTGTGTTCAATATAGAGATGATAAAGTGGTACATGAGAGAGGCGTGTTCTCATGTTCCTATTTTTTCTGGCTGTATGTTGAATAATTTTGGTCATCGTGAAAACATACTGTGGATTCCTTGTCAATCAACTATCAACAAGCAAGGGATTGCTACGCCATTCGTTTTTTGAATGTGGATGCGCTACTCCATAGGATGTCATCATTTGAGAAATACTGTGGTGTGCAAAATGTAAAAAACATTTTTGTATTTTATAAAGGACCACCATCCACTGAGGAAGCCTGCCTGGGCAAAATGTTGTTTACAGAAAATGGCGCCAAGTGGAATTAAGGAAATACAAGAACGAATGGCAGATATTTGTTTGACAGGCTGATTTACTTGTTTCTTGTCAATCTACAAGGAAGGAAAAGTATGCCTTTTTGCAGATGACACAAAGATCTGCAACAGGGTTGATACACAAGGAGGCGTGGAAAGGATGAAAAGGGACTTGGCAAGGTTGGAGGAATGGTCAGATGTATGGCAGCTAGGATTCAATGCAAAAAAGTGCAAAATAATGCACCTGGGAAACAAGAACCCAGGGGAAGAATACACAACTGGTGGGGAGGTAGTAACAACAACAAAACAGGAAAGGGACCTGGGGTAATCATATCAGATGACCTTAAGGTTAGCAAGCAATGTGAGAAGGCAGTAGGAGGGCCGGGGTATACTGGGATGTATAGGAGAGGCATCAGCTGCAGAAAACAGGAAGTTGTTATCCCTCTCTACAGACAGTTGGTGAGACCCCATCTGGAATACTGTGTCCAGTTCTGGAGACCCCATCTCTGCAAGGACATAGACAGGATAGAGGCAGTCAGAGGAGGCAACTAAAATGGTGCAGGGTCTGCAAGAGAAGCCGTATGAGGAGAGACTAAAGGAGCTTAATATGTATACCCTGGAGGAAAGAAGGAGAGGGGGGGACATGATAGAAACTTTCAAGTACCTCAAGGGAATCAACAAAGTCCAAGAGGGTAGCATCTTTCAGAAAGAGACTTGCAAGAACAAGGGGACACAATTTAAAGATAGAAGGAGAGGCGGTTCAGGGGCAATGTGGAGGAGTATTATTTCACAGAGAGGGTAGTGGATGCATGGAACAGCCTTCCTGAGGAAGTTGTGGGGTCTAAAACTGTGGGAGAATTCAAGAATGCATGGGACAGACATAAGGCAATTCTTGTGGGGGGCAGGAAGATATAGGCTGTTGGTTAACTAGGATCTGCGGCCTATCCTGTAGGTAGGGAAATGGGCAGACTAGATGGGCCTAGCAGTCCTTATCTGCCGTCAAAGTCTATGTTTCTATGTTTCTATCTAAGTGAGAGAAGGAAAACAAGGGGAGGGATACTGAGAAGAAGAAGGGCAGCAGGGGGAGACTGTGCAAAAAAGCAGACATCCTAAACAGTACTTCTGCCAAGTCTTCACAGTAGAGGAAGGAGGGTGTCAGATCACCAGGGAGCACCAGGAACAAGGATGGGATACACCCAATGGAACTCAAGGAGGTCCTATCTGCCCCATTGGCTGCCTTATTCAACAGCTCATTGAAAACAGGCATGATTCTGGATGACTGGAGGAGAGCAGATGTGGTCCATCTCGATAACAGCAGTAGCAGAGAGGAGGCTAGAAACCATAGGCTGCTCAGTCTCACGCCAGTGGTGAGGAATTTAGTGGAAACCCAGTTAAAGAAAAGGTTGATGGAATATTTTGAATCCAGTGGGCTACAAGACAAAAGTCAGCATGGATTCATGCACGTGGGGGGGGGGGTCATGCCAAATTCATCTAACTGACTTTTTCAACAGGGTGACCAAGGAAATAGATCAGGAAGGGCAGTGGACGTAGCCTATCTGGAATTTAGCAAAGCCTTCAACACCATGTCACACAGGAGGCAACTAAGAAACTGAGCAGCCTAGCAGTAGGATCCGAAGTGGTGAATTGGGTAAAGAACTGGTTAACGGATATACAATAATAAGTGGTGGTTGACAGCACTCAATGTAATGAAGAGAGAGTGACCAGTGGGGTGCTGCAGGGCTCAGTGCTGGGATTGGTTTTCTTCAATGTCTTCATGTGTGGCTTTGCAGGAGTACTGGAAGAGAAGGCATGTCTTTTTGCAGATGAAACCAAAATCCATAATAGGGTGAGCACTCAGGAGGGTGTGGAAAGAATGTGTAGGGACCTTGGGAAACTCAAGAAGTGATCATGAGCATGGCAACTGGAGTTCAGTGCCAAAAAGTGTAAGATCGTGCACCCAGGGCATAAGAACCCAGCTGCAGAATATAAGATGGGGTGGGAAGTATTGACAGTCACTAAACCGGAAAGGGGGCTTTGGGTTATCATATCAGATGACCTTAAAGTTGCAGGACAGTGTGACAAGGCAGTGGGTAGAGCCAGTGGGATGCTGGGATGCTTAGGGAGAGGTATCTCCAGCAGAAGGATGAAGGTGGTATTGCCACTATACCACTCTAACTGGAGTAGTACAGTATGTCCAGTTCTGGGTGGCCACACCTCAGAAAGTACATAGATGGTGGGAAGCAGTCCAGAAAAAGGCAACTAAAATGGTGCAGGAGTTGCATCAAAAGTCCTATTAAGGGAGACTGAGAGATCTTAAAGGAAAGCTAGCAAACCGTACTCTCCAGTTTAGCTTTATTGAAAAAATTGCCTTTTTCCTCGTGCCACCAAATAGTTTATTTTAATTCTGAAAAGTCTGCTACCCAGAAGTATGGTGGACGCTTGGGCAGCTCCATTGACTGTAAAGGTGCAGCACAGCATATGCGCTTCAGTGCATTATGCCTGTTAATGAAGCAGGGGTGAACATGATGGTCTTAAAGTCCCTTCTCACCTTACATTACTATGTTCCCATGTTGCCTACTTTTTTATTTTATGCCTTTTATTTCACCTTTATTTTACCAGCAGATCCCACTAAGGTGGGTACTTCATTTCCGGTGTCCAGATGGCAGGAAACATTAATTGTTACTATATCCCAGGTACTGTAGTTGCACCTTTTTTAACATAGCCCCTCCATGGACAAACACACACACTGGGCTTGAGAAAATTTGTACAAGAGACAAAATGGTCCACTTATTTTGGTTTTCAGTATATTTCATATTGGGTAACTTATTTCATAGCCCCATGAGTCACCTGATAGTAACACTCTAAAGCTGCTCTATCCTAAACATTGATATTCTTAAAAACAAACTTAGAAAGCAACTGTAGAAATGTTATGCCACAATCCTTCTGGATCTAGTTTGAACTCGAGGACATGAAGCAAACCTCTCTCTCTCTCTCAGCCTTGCATGTACTCAGTGTATTTGAAAGCACTATTGAAAGTCAGAAGACATGAGCACAGCACATTTCCAGTTCTGAATGCCAACAAAAATAATTGAATTATCTGCTATGACCGAAGCTCTAATTAAGGTAAAACCTTGCACCTGTTGTCTGGCCTTACTCTTGTTATTCAATTTACTAAATAAGTAATCCAGGCATGTTGTATATTCTTGTGATCAATGCGACAGAGCTCTTCCTGTACATTCTTATTAAATGGCTGCCAACTGCTTACACATACTGATAAACTTTCAAAAATTATGCAAAGCATAAGGACGGCTGCAAGAGGTTGGAATACAAGTACAGAAACTTTAAGGAGAAAAGGAAAATTATTTCATGGCCTAACTTTACATCATCCACGCAGAACATTTTTGCATTTCACTGGTACAGAACAAACACAAGAGAAATATTGCATCACATTTAACCACAAAACCAAATGTTGAAGTCATTTCCGTGACCGTTGGTCCTATAGATTTTCAGTTTTATTTATTTAAGTTTTTTATAACTATTGTAGGTGAGCATGCTAGGCCAAGAGCCTGTTTTCAGATGCAACTCAAATGGTTACAGGATACAAAAACCCAGAACAGACATAATATATAATTCATAAAGAAAAAGTCAATGTACAAAATATGTTTAGAAATAATCTTAAAACTAAACCATAAAAGAAAATAAAAACAATATACATATATGACTCAATAAAAGCACAAATGCAGTATGTCTAATCAAAACAACTACAGCATGCTTATGTTATCAAACATTCTTTCAACCTTTTCTTGAAGTGGTACTTTGTTCTAGACCTTCTAAATTCATTCAGAAGGGAATTCCAGGGGGTAGGTCTTACATATGAGAAAGCCTTCTGACCTTGATGAGTTTTAATGAGGGGTACCGTCATGAGTTCAGAATCACTAGATCTATAGTAAGGGACACAGATTTTACTGAAGCCAAATGAAACAATAGCTGCTTAAGGCACTGTGGGTGTTTGCTGTGCATTATAGTAAACTGATTTACCAAGATTCATATGTTCAGTATTGATCTTGGTACCTTATATCGGTGAAACTCTGTCTCTGTATGTTTCATAATATTTTGTGCTGTTATTTTAGAAGTGAAAGGGATCTATCTTAACCCCCCCCCCTTCCACTTACCGGTCTCTCAATCCACCCATGATTCACTCCCGCACTCAAGCACGTAATGATGTGTGTCCAGGGAGATCATGGAGACACACCCCATTAAAGTCTATGAGGGGCCATTTTAAGAACATTTATATATATATAATCATGGTCATTTGGAGATTAATAGAGGGCACTGATCGACTGACAGTTAGTAATGGTAGCAACACTGACTTGAAACTGTAATTTTAGATTGGGGGGATGGGATTTGAAAGTCAGTTTGAGCTTGAATCGCAATTATACCATGTGTGTGTGCTACATAAAATAACTGATGAGCAACTGTGGCAAACAAGGATGAGATTCCATTTCAGGGATTTAATGACATCATAGGGACCTCTCAAGCTTTGCTCTCAAGGTCTATGATGTCATCAAATCCTCTCGATGGAAAAACACAGACTTGTTTTGTACAGTTACCCATCCATTATTCTGTGTGTTGCAACTATTGTTCGTGGGGCAGTGGTGGAACCAGAAGATTTTATGTATTTTGGCTCTATGGACTGGGAAACTGCCAATAGTGGAAACCCATGGGTGCCTAAGGCCAAGCGATCCATCTGGTTATCCCAGAAATACTAATTCTACAGTGAGGACAAGGTAGAAACAATGCAACTCTTTACTTATTATAGCATCTAAATTGAGGTAACATTAGGGTAGGTGGCAAAGTGCAAAAGGTCAAAAAAACCAAAGTTAGGGTGATCAAGTCAATAACCAAAACTGTGCCTGTTCTGTCAAATCCTTTAGGTGGAGCTGATATACAGTACCAAACAAGGATTACCTAACTAGGAAATGCTTATTTCCTTGCTTATGAAGCATAGGATCAGTTAGGGTTATTGACTTGATCACCCTCCATTTAATTTCCTGACTTCTTGCTTTTTGTCCACCACTCTAACATTAGGGTATTTTTTTTGTTTTGTTACTAATTATAGAGTTCCACCCTCAGTATCTGTTTTGGTGCCAGACATCCATTACTGGAGCTAGTATTCTTCTTTTTTTTTTTGGTGAACTTTTCTTATGTGCTCCTGAGGTGGTGGGGAATGTACCTTTTCTCTGCGGCTGTACCCCATACCAGGTATCCCTCACCAGTTGCCCTGGTCTATGAAGGCCTGCAGCTTCCCCCTGTAGCAAGGCTCTCCCCAGGAGGAAGCGGGAGAGACCAAAATCCGACTGAGGCCCCAGCCAAGGCTACAGCCTGGGCATCTTTCCGGCAGTGGTCTGGGGGCATCACAGTGCTCAGCCCAGAGGAGATTTCTCCTTAATTGTCCCTCAGAGATCCAGACATGCAATGACATCAGTGCGGGAGGAGTGCACTCCTGCACCCAACCCACAGATGTCTGTCTTTGCCTTCCTACTGTAGCATGGCCCTGGTGTTCCATGCCAAGTCTCCACTGGGTGTCGCTAGCTGCTAGGGAGACCACAACTCTGCCCTCCCCCACTGAAGGAGGAAAGCTGTTCATGGGACACTCATCCTACCTCCCCCTGGTTACCTTCTGATGTCCAGCACTCCCTCTCAAACATGGGTAGTCAGTGCCACAAGCGGTAGCACTACTGCTGTGCTGGCAGGCTGGCTTGCCAGTATTATTCTTCATCTGCCCAGTAGTATCTCTCTTCCTCTACCACCACATGCCTTACACTGTTTGTTGTCCAGTGGCACCTCTCTCTCTCTCTCTCTCTCTCTCTCTCTCTTCATTCCATGGAAAGCATTCCCTGGTGACCACTAACACACCCTTCCCACTTCTTATCTTGCACCAAGGACTTCCTGATTTCCAGAGGTCCTCTCTCCATCACCCATCCCATGACAAGCACTAACTTGTTGCAGTGGATCCCAGTCCCATATCCCAACCTATGCCAGGAACTCTTAGGTGTTATGTAGCACTGCAAATTCTCTCTCAAGACCTGTACCAAACACTCCATGGTGCCTAATGGCACCCAGTGACCACGCTAATGTGAACTCAGAGGGGAAAAAGATGCGGGTTTTCAATATTGGGAGCGTTCTCGATGCATGCACGTGTCCGAGTGGACGTGCTTTCTGTTTCTTTACCCCCTTAAATGCACTTTAGACTGCTGTTAGACTACTGGAGACTTATAGCAGGCAGACAGGAGGTTGGTGCGTTCGGGAAAAAAAAAAACATTGTAACTAAAGAAAACATGGTAAGAATGTGATTGGTGGCCAAAAAAAGCTGTTTTTTTCTCCACCAATCACTTTAAGCTGTGGGCGTCTGCTAGGGTTCATCACACGGCAAGCAAGTCAGTGGCATGTAGAGGTGCGCCATTTTCTATCTCTTTTCAGGTCAACCATCGAGGAGTGCAGTCGACTCATACTCACGGTTCGGTCCAGAGGAGTTGAGTGGAAAACAACATGGTCAGCCCCAGAAGAACGAAGGTCTTGCCCGGTACCGCTCTCTGCCTCAAGTGTGCTGCAGAATACAGTAGAAGACCATCATCGTACCAGGCAGCCTCATTGTGTTAATAAGGTACATTAAAAAGCACACTCTTGCTTCAGTCCTGACTCTGAGCTTCTCTCACAATCTACTGAGTGGGGGTTGGGTTCATTGTTCAGAGAGGGTGGAGTCAGAGGAGGGGGTCTGATGTGGAGGGAAGCTCCGGAGCTACATTTTGTTTTATTTAAAAAAAAAACTTTTAGTGATGGAGAGTAGACACAGCTATACTAGACCCGGAGCCTGCCCATGTCACCAAAAAGCTTCTCTCACAGCCTACTAGGTTATTCACATTTCACAGATTGGATACATGAATGTAGACTTGAAGAAATATATGGAATAATGGAGTTTCAGTTTTTTAAAACCCTGATCCATATGAATCGCAGCCATCCATAATAGGATTCCGTTTTGGGTGCTGGAGGGGAGCGCTGGGCCCGGTCGGGTGGGAAGGGTAGTTATTTGTCTAAGAAAGGGCCGTGTTTCCAGATGTTCTGTTTGTATAAAAAAATGCAGAAATTTCAAATGATCAATTTGATTTCCTATTCTGCTCGTGATGATTTAATGTTTGGGGGGGCTGGTTGGGTTCCTTGTTTCAGGAGTGAAGTGGAGTCGGGGGGGGTCTGATGTGGGAGAGGGAGCTCCAGAGCTGCATTTTGTTTTACTTAAAAAAAACACTTTTAGTGATGGAGACCCGGAGCCTGCCTATGTCACCAACCCCTATGGTGACTGCTGCCATTCTGAGCTGCATCTGACTGACTTAAGTTCAAGTAAGAGTCATCTCCTTGCTGGGGGGGGTATTGTGTTAACTTGCAACGACTTTCCTTGTATATTAGTCTGTTGGGTAATGGGTCGGGTTCTCTGCATGGCATCACAGGGATGGCTTACAGCAGGTAAGGCTAATGTGCAGTGGCCTAGTGTGACTGTGAGGCTAAAGATGAAGCAAAGTTGGACGGCTGCTTGAGTTTGCATTCTAGGAATTTTCTTTGCACTGTAAAATGGATTGGCCTCAGATTAGATAGCATCCGTTTGATTGTACTGTAGTCAGTGCATGAAATCTCTTAAAAGACATTTTCCTGAAAGCAGTTCTTGTAAAAGGAAAAAGAAAGAATGTATGCTGAAAAGGAAAGCAAGCAGTGCTCCCTCCTCATATACTCCAGCTGCTGCCAGAGAGTTGCTTTTCCCCTTCTTGTTTTTAAGAAATTACTGCAGTCCAAAGCCCAGATGTGATCCCTTCCCTGTTATTAACTTTAACCTCCTTTCTTTTTTCCTCTCCTCACTCTAATTTTTTATATTATTATTATTATTAGTGTTGTTAAAGGCTTTGTTAAAGTGAGTATGTCACATTTGGGAAGGTTATGAAAAATATTTAATGAAATGCAGCAGCTTGGTTTAACTTTATACTGTAGAGTAGATTATGAAATGGGTAGAAAGAAAATGCTGGCTTCTTGTTAGCCAAGAGAGAGGTACTTTCAGCCAATCCCTGTCCCAGCAAAATAGCCTGTGCTGAAAATTTGAACAGAGGGGGGACGACTCAGGCAACCTGAAGAAGTATTTTTTCACGGACGGGGTGGTGGACGCATGGAACTGCCTTGCTGTGGAGGTCATGGGGTCAAAAACAGTGGGGGGAATTCAAGAATGCGTGGGACACAGAGTGACATATCATAAGGCAATTCTAGTGGGGGGTAGTAGGACTTGGAGGAAGTAGGCTGCTCAGGCTGGACTGGTTTTAACTAGGATCTACTGCTTATTATCCAATAGGGAAATGGTCGGCAGACTAGGTGGGCCAAGTGATCTTTATGTGCTATCAAAATGTCTCTGTTTCCTCCCCCCACCCAGCCCTACCCAGTGTGTGGATACAACCTCCCTTCCTTTGACACACTGTGGCAGTACCACACCAGTACCCCTCTATCCTAAACCTCCTCCCCCAGCCCCCACCCAGCTTTTCCCATTCCCAGTGTATATTATAACCTCCCTCCCTCCCTCCTTCCTCCCATCCCACACAGTGTACCAGGCCAGCAGCAACACCATAGTACCCTTCTCTCCTCAACTTCATCGCCCTTCCCAGCCCTACCCCGTGTGTCTATATTACAGCTTTCCTTACACCCACAGTGTACCAGCACCTCAACCTCCTTCCCCGACCCAGATCTCCCAGTGGGTGTATACTAGTACACAACCACAACCTACCTTCTACCCCCACACACTGTACCAACACCAACAACCAGTACCCTTCCCTCAACTTCGTCCCCCCACCTGACCCAGCCCTACCCAGTGTGTGTGTATATTAGCCTCCCTTCCCTTCCACTTGCACCCACTCAGTGTACTAGTCCAGTACCAACAATACTGTTCTCTCTTCAAGTTCCGTCCGAGTCCTCCCCCACCCAGGGCTTCCCATTAGTGTGTGTATTATTTACAACAGTATATTAATTGATGATTTGAAATTGTCATTAATATTCAGTAAAGTTCAACACTTCTTATTAATCTCTAGAAGTTGACCCTGCTGTGAGTGAGAAGTGAGACTGATAGTTAGGCTGGTGGTGGAGGGGCACAGTGTGATCTGTGATGGGGGGGACTTTCACTCTGGTGTGGCTGGGGGATTGTGGGGAGACTCAGACAGATACAGAATGATTACTGTATTATGTTACTTTAAAGCAAGAGAAGAGCAGCACAAAGACTACAAACAGAGTTTTTTTTTATGTCAGTCAGTGCTGACAGACTGCTAATGATGACATTTTTTTTCTTTAGTTTAGGTTGCGCTCCTAAGATTTTTCTGGAAGCAGCACTCTAAATCAGGGAGCCAAGTGAGAGAGGTAGGTGACCCGTCAGTCACTCATGATAGTGAGTGACAGCGGAGTGCTGCAAGGCGTGGCAAAGGACAGTAAGTGTACTCTCTAGTCTGTGTGTCTATATCTTACGGCAACTCCTATGGAACTCTCTTCCTCCTAGCCTGGCTGACTCATCCACCCTTATCCAATTCAAGTCTGGACTAAAACTATATCTTCTAAACCTCAGTCTCTGTGGCTGTAATCGTCAGCTCCCAAGCCCAGGTCTCTTCTCCTCTGCACTGCCTGACCCTCCCCTCTTTCCTTGAAGTATCTCCTAATGCTTTTATGTCAATTTTCTGTTGTTACCTTCTCCCCTACTAAATGAAGATGAAACTTGATGTCATAAGAGCCTGTCTGGAACTATGCTTAGTATGCTGTTACTTCTCTACTCCTGTGAACCATATTGTAACTATTGTAAATAACACTTGAGTTCACTGTGTATCCTCTACCCATGTATATTGTCGATAATATATTGTGTCGCTAAAGTCTATTTGTGCAACATACGCAGCTACTGTAAAAATTATTGTCTCGAAATGTCTTCTCTGTACTAACTCCGGGTCGCCCCTGAAAAAGGGACCTCTGGTCTCAGTGGGCTTACCCGGTTATCAAAATCTAAATAAATAAATAAACACAAGTATGTAGTACAGTTTATAGTACACACCATGAAGGCTAGCTAGCTACCAATAATACTACTTAATGGTAGAAACTTGTAGGTGAGAACTGAGGAGTACAGTCAGTGTTGTCTAGTAGTCTCCACTCCGTGATCAATGTATGGTTTGTCCTTTTTTCTAGCAGCCACATTACTGAGTATGGAAGTGAACTAGTGAAGGGAACATTATTAACATGATATTGATTGATATATTTTGTATTTATTTGTATTTTAAATTCTCCCTCCCATCCCATGATTCCCAATCCCATCCATCCATCCTGAGTCCTCCTGCTGCTTCCCTGCTGCAGCCCCTTTCCGACTTAATACCTGGCCCTGAGGCCCCCGCCCACCCCAGGCCAGGGCCCTGCCCCCATAACTCACTTATCTGCGAGTTGCTCACATCACCCAGCAGAACTTTGTGGCATTTAATTTCGCACAGTGAGTGGAGATATCATCATCGCATCACTGCCATTGAGCCTGCAAGGAGTTGGTGACTGAGGACAGTGAGGTCGACTTGGTGATGGTGCACTCCTGAATCTGATCGTGTCACTGTGGGGGGGTGTTTCTCACCTTAAGGCCTGGAGATGAAGCCCCTGGCTACATACACAGATCAATGGAGGCTCATGGAGCACATCTGATCTGCATGTGTGTAGGTGTGCAGCCCTGCCACATGAGTACTGTCAATTGTACCAGAGATGATCCGCATCCGGCTGCCGCCCTCACAGAAACCAGAGTCTAACCACCCTCCTCCTTTGCCTGACCATGCTACCATTGAGCCTCCACTCTATGGCAGCCTGGCAGCCAAGAGCCAAGTTACATGTTTTGGCTATTTTAATGGCTGCTGCCTTGCTGACATAGTTAACTAGTGCTGCTGCTGCTGCTGCTAGTACTGTTTGTTGAGAGAGTATGAATGAATGACATTTTTGATTGTACATGTCATTTTGTTTCAGGTCGTTGTTTCACACATTTTCAGTGGAAGCACCACCAGCCACTGTCAGTCTGGTCAAGATCCTCATCCTGGCCTTGAATTGAAGACAAAAAGGTATGAACTCCACACAACATTTTGTAATGAAATTTTTTATGGGGGGCGGGGGTGTTTTGTTTTTCTAGGACTGACCTTGTGGATGGATTTTTATAGGATTGTTAATTCATTCAGTGACACTGACACAGTCACAGTGTTAGCCAGCCAGCTCATTATGCCACTCTGGTAAGCGGGTAGTAGTAGATTAGGTATGTATGCTACTGCCGTGGCTATCTGACTATGCTACTGGACCCAGTTAGGTAAGTAGGTTACCTTACCCTAGTTTAGGTATAGTGGGTGGGAACTTAAGGGTTTGTTTAACTAGACTTGCTGCTGCTGCGGCTGTGCACTTGTTTTGTTGCCTTACTTGAGTAAGTTGTCATCATTATTGGAGATGAGATTAGAGATGAACATGGTGAGTGAGGGAGGACTCAGTAGACTCAAAGAATCAGTTTGTTATTCTTAGCGAATAAGAGAGCAGATCTCCATGAGGGACAATAGGGGCCACAAATAACTGATTACTTTGCTGTTGTAACATGAATGGTATGGGCCAAGTTTTAGATATAAATACGGTTCTAGGACTGTGTTTCTGTTTTCTTTTTTTTTTTTTTGTTAATGTAATTTTTCTTTACAGACACACAGACTAGAGCATCTGAGTGCTGACAAACCTTTGTGGTGGTGTGATCATCCCAGTGCACAATGCTCTTGGCTATCCTCCTCATATCAGTTGAAGAGTTATGCAGCAGTGCAGCAGACGAGCAGCTGATCAAGACAAGTGCAGCCACTGTCTACTGAAGACTTCTGAAGTCATCTGCTTCATGTAGTGCTAACCTGAGAATTGAACTGGTTTTAGGGAACCATGAGTAGGTGAAGGATGTACTGACTGCTGCCAGCAAGTCCCTCTCACCAAACAAATAGAAGACTGACTTAATCTGAAATTGAAATTGAATATGTACTACTAGCAGCGAGGTCCACCTCATAGAGACTTTACAGTTATTTGACAGGCAGACAGTGATGCAGATAATGCAGAAGAACTGATCAATCTCAAGACATTGCCACTTCTGATTGTTACATGTCATTGATTGTCACTTACACAAATGTCAGCCAGTCCGTCACTCAGTAGTAAGTTGTTACAGTCTTAATAACCAAGTCTACATTTTAGTGACCTATGTGTGTGTAACATACAGTTGTGCAGTCATATCTTGTGCTTAGCTCTTGTTCATTTATTAGTTGGATTGGTATTCAGACAAATGACACACACATTGCTGTTTTCATTCAGGTTGTTTGACCAAAGTTTTCTTCTACCTTGGTCACAGCTGTGTTTTTTTTAATTTTTTGCTCAGTTACTTGGATTATAGCCTATGTGCTGCCTATAAGCAAGGATGTCCGTATTCACAGGTACTGATGCACCCCCCAACCCATCACTCCTCCCAAATCTGACAGTACAGTTACACCAGACCAGGGACCCAGGGTGGTCACCAGGGGGGATATCATACATGCTGCCTATAAGCAATGATATCCACCTTATTCACAGGTATCAAACTGAATCTGATGCACCACCCATCAACCCACCACTCCAGAATTCATTAATAGGGCTGGATACCATGCATGCTGACTATAAGCAAGGATATCCATATCCACCCTCCACCTACCGTATCCACAGGTACTGATGCACCATCCATCAAAACCCATTGACCCTCCCAAACCCACACTCCAGATATCAGTAGTTACCACAGGGCTGGAATCGATCATATATGCTGTCTATAAGCAACAATATCCACCTGATTGTATCCACATGTACTAGTACTGAATCTGATGCACCACCCCATTGACTCAAGTCTCACCCACCACTCCAGAATTCATTAACTTGGCTGGATACCATATATGCTGACTATAAGCAATGATATCTATGTCCATGGTCCACCATATCCACAGGTACTGATGCAACACCATAACCCATTGACCCTCCCAAACCCACCCAACCACTCCAGAGATCAGTAGTTACCACGGGGCTGGAATCGATCATATATGCTGTCTATAAGCAATGATATCCAACTGATCCGACCATATCCACAGGTACTTACTGATGAACCACCCATGACCCACTCCTGACTTAAGTTGCCGACTGGATATCTGCAGGCTTGAATTGGATATCCTACAACCTATATGCTGCCTATAAGCAATGATGTCCACTTAATCCACATGGGATACACTACTACTGAGTGACCGACCCGACCTACTCCACCTAAAACAGTTCTACCAGGCTTACATTGGATATGCTACATACATTGCTGTCTCTAAGTAACGATATCCATATTCAAACAGGTGCTGCCTGCTGATGCATGCACAGTCTGCATGCACCACCACATGACTCACCACCACCACTCCTCCCAAAACTGATAGTGCCATAAAGCAGTTGTCCTCTGTGTTTTCGTGCTTTAGCATATGGTTCATAAACAGTAGAATAGTTTTCTCACTGACTCGAGTCGGGGTTTATTATCGTCATCACTATACTATAAAATAAATAAGGGGCGAAAACAATAAAAGAATGGGGCTTTCAAGCCCGAAATGGCCGAACTGGATGTCTACTTTCTTCGTGGTGCTCCGATGGCACCACTGACCACAACACTTAGCAGCAGCAGGAGTCTTCAGGCAGGGGAAGCAGAGCAGGCACACAGATAAGTCATCAGGGATGGCTTCAACAACCAGGTAAGTCCTTCCTTGTCCCTTTGACTTACTGTGTCCTCTCTCCTCTACAGCTGCCCATGATCAACTGAACAAAAAACAGTTAGACTTTCAAACTTGAACCCCCAGGGTTCTAGAATGGCTGAAGTGGAATGCTGTGCATGAGCAGCTCAGCACAACATTCCATCCATGCCATTGATCTGGCTGGATTCAGTCCACTGGACCACCAGGGATACTTTTAAATGTACACAGCCCGCGAGCGGGCTGGGGAGCAGGCCCACTGGTCCACCAGGGAATGATTCCATGTCATTACGCCCGTGATCGGGCGAGGGGGGAGGGTCCACTGGACCACCACGGATAAATTACATTTACAATGCCCACGATCGGGAGTGGGGGGCACCGCCCGGCCTGTGTCTCGGGAGGTCAGGTGGCCAGCCACAGCAGGCGGCTGCTGTGTTGTGCCCTGCAATACAGCAGCTCACCTGTGGGTGGCCGGTCCTTGCTCCAGTTTCCTTTGGGCGGATCTTTGTGCCCCACTGTGCAGCGTAAGGTGGGTGTGTGCATGCATATGCCCCACACATCCCAGGCTGAATATCGGGATGTGCAGAATATGCATGGGCACGCCCCCCGCATTTGCGCCGCAGACATTACTGGTGCACCCTGGCACATCGGGATTTGTGCAGCGCTACATCCCCTTTTGAATATCGCGCCGGGGCGCATCAGTGGGTTGCGCATGGCACAACACTGTTCTGCCATGGGCAACCCCTTTGAATATCCCACCCAGTATTTTTCCACTATACAAGATGGGGGGATTAACTCGGGAGGCCCTTTTATCTATTCCCTGCAATCTACACCTGCAGCAGGCACCCTAGGCACCTGTAAACCCCCTAATTTATTTATTTATTTTCTTTTTCTGTGATGCCCCAACTTTGGGGCATTACACAGAATCATGGCTTGATCAAAAAATAATGGACCAGGAGGTAGCTCTGGAAGGCTACAATTTGTGGAGGTAGGAAAGGTCTAAATGATGTGGGGGGTGATAATATATGCTTTGGAAAATTTGGAAATATCTAAAACAGACAGTAAAATAGATTGGGTGGAAGTTGAAGTACTAGCTTTAAAATGAAAAATCCCATATATTAAACCTTTGTTACTAGTGGGAGCCTACTGTCCCCCTAAGAAAGGTCAACATATATTTCATTGTTTAAAACTTCTTTGAAAACTTATCAGTCTAGTCACGAAATTTATTTATTGGGTGATCTCAATGTTGATTGGAAGAAAGTAGACATAAATCATGACATAATGGAATTGAGTAATTCATTGGCTTTAACACAATTAATTCAGGATGTTACCAGATTAAATACCGTAGGCCGGATATTCAGAAATGTGCCATTCCCCGGTGCAAGACCGGTGTAGTGCAAGTCAATTGCACCATGGCACACCCGGAGCCATATTCAGACGATGTGACACCTGAAAAGCAGCAGCGCAATGCAGCTGAATATGGCAAAGGTGCGCCATGGTGCAGCCATGGATGCGCTGGTGCAACCAGGGATGAGCGGAGCAGACCCGAGCACAATCCCTGTGAGCATGGCAGGAGCAACAGGCAGAAGGCACACAGAACCAAGGCAGCACAGGGCAAGGGGCACAGACCCCCACCCAGAGCACACCCTGGACACAGACGCAGTGACCTACAGGGACCAAAGGGCACCAGGGGACGTGCACATACAACCCCTCCCCAATGTGCAGTGTCTGCCACGTGCTGCACCGGGATACAGTCTGCATTATAACACACACAGGGCAGGGGCACATGCCCAGTGACCGCAGGGTCAATGGCCCATGTGGCTGCAGGAGGACAGCCAGCACAATGGCCATGTCCAGCGGAACAGGGGCAACAACTCAAACAGACAGCACCACAGACATGTCTGCCAGCAGAGCCAGCCAGGCACAAGCAGGACCACTTAGGGTGGCCAGCTGAAGGACCGTACACACAGAACAAACCACTGGACCTGTGATAACCCACAGCACAACCTGATCCTGCCTGCATGTGGCCAATGGATGCACCCACAAGGCAATGCTAGTGACCCCACACCAACACCGTGGTAGACCTAACCAGCCATCCACCACCCTGGCAGTGCAAGGACACACACAATGGGAGCAGCACAACCGGCAATCATGATTAACATCACCGGACCCTGGGCAACCTGTGCCCCCGCGACCATGGCTGGCCAGCCCATGTAACCATGCCCAACCACAATGGACCATGACGTGCCCAAGGCACAAATCCCAGAACCCGACTGAGGACTGATGGCCATGGACCATGCCTACCCAAGCAACACCTGCACATGAACTATGGATCCCAGCCATCTGCCCAGGTACCCCACTGTGCACCTTGCTAGCCCACACATGCCCCATGGACAGGAGTGATTCCCAGACAGCCACCCTGCAGGTGAACATGGCTGAGTCAGCAGTGGAGATCACGGGACGGTGTGCCCAACCAACCTGCAACAAACACCACACCCCATGCAGTACTGCGGCATGCAGAACATGTACACCATCCACCCACAGGTGCAGCATCCCACAGGTCCCTGGCACAATGACACCCAGGCCCTGTTCCCCACCCCACATGGCCATAGTCGATACACCCCTGCAGTATGCCACAGGCAGGCAACCCTCCCATACACAGGACAGTGCACCCATGGATGTCATGAGCCATACAACCCCAGAGGGGGCATGCCATCAAGGGGACCTGGCCCCCATGCATGCCACCCCCACCCTATGGCAAAACACAATGGTGCAGCAACCCACCGTGGCAAGACACCGACACACCCAACCTGCGTGCACCCAGGTACATCTGCCAAGACCATGGGACACAGTGGTACACCCAACACAGACCCCACATTCCCCATGTGGTCGGTGCCAGTGATCTGCCCTGCACCGGTGGTGACCCCATGAACAAGGCAACAACAGCTGCAACATGGCTCCCCACTCCACCTGCAGATCACACACAGACACAGGTATGTATCTCAACAACAGGTTTATCAAAAACAATGATGAACAATACAAACAGCAAAACATGGGCATGTGAGGGGGTGGGTGAGAGGGGGACAGGGACATGGGAGGGTTCTGTACAATGGGAGGTGTGACTGCAGGGTAACAGGAATGGACAGAGAGGGGACTATATACACTGGTCTCCATCAATGTCTATGCAGGGCTGGCTCTGGACCCCACAAGGTGCTCCTGATTCCCACTGCCACATGCAGTATCCTCCTCTAGAGGGCCACCACCAGTGCCAGACCCTGTGTTCTCCACATGGCCCCCCTCCTGGCTGCTGGATGATGTGCACCTAGGGGAAGGGACAATAGGGCAATCACTGTACTGCACAACTGACCACCGTACATGCACAGTATGCAGTGGACAATGAGGTAACACACCACAGGGGGAGCACAATGGACCCATGCCATGTGGGCCACTCCAGCTATCCAAAAGGCACACCATAATGGTGCACACAGGTAGACAGCATGCGGTGCTGTGGTCATGTGTGCATGGGCAAGAGCACACAGCATAGGGTGCAGCACTATCACTGCACACAGGGCGGTGGCTGTGCACACAACCACCACATGACTGGCCACATGCTGCCAATGGACGTGCCACAACGGAACACCAGATTGACCGTATGCCACACACAGCTGACCTGACACATGTCTGGGGTGCACACAGCCATACCCTGCACCTGCCACAAACCCTCACTGACAGTAACTAACAATGTGACTACACTTACCTGCTCCTTAATGACCCCTGTGCACTGCGCCCTGTGGCCTACCCTGGCCCCTCCGGTCTTCCATGGCCTCCCTGGGCCACCTGCAGTCCTCCGGCCCTGTGGGAGACATGTAGACAAGAGAACATGAGTACACATGCATGCATGGCCCCACGCCACCCCACAGACCGCTGTACACCAGCCAACACCCATCAGTTCCCCGGCTCACATGCTAGCATGCCCACAACACATGCTGTGGACATGCATGATGCCTGTTGTCATGGGGACAGGTACCTCCCAGCTGTGGACCATCCCGCGCAAACCCAACATACCATGGTTGGTCACATGGGCATGCACACCACCTACACACCCCTACCTGGCTGTGGCACAGCACCATGCTGAATACATGCCTGCATCTGTTGCAGGACATCCAGATTACATCTCCACAGGCTGCCATATCTGTGGTGACACTGCTCAGCAGACCTGGCCACACCTGTGCACCTCTCTAGGGCCCTTAACACACTGTGCCACACCTGATCCCATGCCTGCTGCAGTGGCTCCTGCCCATAAAGCTGGGCCACATATGGATGAACCACTGCCACCAGGTTAACCAGCTCTACATCTGTCCAGTTGCACACACGACGGTCTCTCCTGCTTACCATTTCCAAATGCAGCACAGTTCTGGACAGTTGCAGTGGAATGCAGGTGCACAGTGGGTTTCCAGGCATGTGCAACATGCCATGACCCGATGCTGCATGGTGTCTCGCCCCCAAGCTGGAGGTGACAGGTCATGATCCTGCACAGGGTCGCGCATGTCCTGTGGATGTACCATGCACCACAGCACGCCTATGCGCAATTGGGTCCAATGACAGATCACGTGGCCATGCGTGAGGCAACCACAGTGACATGTGCACAATAGTGCAGTATTGTGCATGACATGCCGGGTGCACAATAGGCATGAGCAATGGAGTGCGCGCATGCACACTGCTGGACTGCATACCGCGCATGTGTAGAACATGCGCCATGGGGCTGCTCTGGTGCAACTCAGTTGAGCACAGTGCAAAATTGCGATATTCAGACATGGTATGCAAATGACCTCATCAATCAATGCACGGCACAGTAGGGTGCATTAGCATATCATCACAGTTGCGCACCAAGCCCATTTGCATGCGATGCACCTTAGAAGCACCAAGGAACAGCACAGTCCCTGGACTGGTATTGCAACCTTTCTAGGTAACTAGATGCTGGCACAGGCACACACAGCCATGCAGCAGCACTGCAATGGAGGATTGCCGAGGGATATGTCTGCACTGATACAATGTGCTGTGACCATTCACAGCTGGTGACATGTTGGGACATGAGGACGGTGAGGAGCGTGGGCCTGCACGCAATTGCAGGCCAAACTTCACTAAGGGAGAGACAGATGCCCTGTTTGAGGCCTACCTTGACAGGGAGCCCCCGTTGAGCAGTGCCACGGGCACACTGCATGACAGGTCTGTTGGCTGGGATGAGGTGGTGGCCTTCATCAAACAGCACGGTAGACACCAGTGTTCTGCTCAGGAGTGCCACTAGAAGGTTGGTACTGACAAGCAGTATATAAAGGAGAAGGTGGTGGCCATAAGGATATCCTGCAGCACCACCAGTGGAGGGGCCATCTACTGCACCGACACTGACGGCCATGGAGGAGCTGGTTGTGGCCACCATACACCACACTGTGGTGGAGGGTGTGCCCAGAGGAGGATTCCAGACAGGTGGCAGTCCATCTTTGCATGGTATGTATGTTACTCACACGCACACTGTCCTGGCAGGTGTGTGCCAAGGCATGCCAGTGTGCATGCCGCTGGTACGCATGCCACAAGTGCGTGTGCCCACTGCTGTACATAGCACACCACTGGCCAATGAGACCAGCGGCATGCACGGGGGGGATGCATGGGGGGCTACAGCAACACTGACCATACCTTCCTCTCTTTCAGTACTATCATGAGTCTGTTCAGAGGATGGGTCAGCAACCACGTCCACAGCTGCAGTGGATGGACCATCGACATCCATCAGCATCTGTTACCCAAACAGGCTATGGCTGAGCACCACAGTGCCGGTGGACTCCTTGGCCTGGGGTCAGACGAGTTCCTGGATGAGTTCCTGCAGGATGCCAGCCTGGAAGTGCTGTGTGCAGAGACTCAGCTTGGAGTGGGGTCCGGCTCAGATGATGACATCACCCTGATCCTGGACAACATGGGGGGACATTGTGGAGGAGTCAGCCCTGCCTGCCTCACAGGCATCATCAGATACCAGCACTGTGCATGTGGCTGCACAGCCGCCACCCATCCCCGCAGGTGCAGCGGTGTGTTCTGCCACCACTGTTCCTGGCGTGGGTGGTGTTGCTGTCACAGCTGCAATGGTGCAGGCCACCATCCAGCAGACAGATGGGTGGCAGCGTCAGGATCTGGGTGTCACTGGGCAGCACGACAGGGGTCCCGCCACTGGTGCGCATGCTGCACCCTTACTCCCGTATAGCCCACTGTGCAGTGTCCACCAGAGTGGGAGGCTGGGCAGCATGGCAGGTCACCCACAGCCGATCGGCATCCCAGCCAGAGGGCTCAGGAGGCCGAGTATCTGGCCGAGCACACCTGGTTACTGCGTGCATCTGTTGAGCAACAGGTGCTGCTTGCCGCTGGGGTGTGGGCACTGTGATTAGAGGTGCACCAGCTGGCAGAGCAGCAGGACAGGGGCACTGCACAGATCCTGGATGGGCTGCGCTGCATGCAGGAGGCCATGACTGCAGCTATGGACCGCATCGCCGGTGCGATTGCGGATGGCTTTGCGTCACTAGCTGCCACTGGGCTCCGCCATGTGCAGAGGACCCCCGCAGTGCGCAGTCCACCACACGGTCCTGGCATCTGGCGACCCCATCCCAGTGGATGCCAGGCTTCGACGTCGGCATTCCAGGCACACCTGGGGCTAGCCTGTTTGGCTGCCTACATACCCTTGCGAGGACATGGTCACAGTCATGCACAACAACCCCTGGGGGGCGTCTGACACATCCCCTGTAGCCGTTGCACAGCCTTTGTCTGCTGATTGACCCCGGGCAGCCACCCACATGGCCATGGTGGCTGAGGGACTGCATGGTTGGCCTGAGGTGTGTGCTGCCCTGACCCACTGTCTTCTGCTGCTTCCCTGTGTGCATGTGCACATTGTTGGTGCAGCATGCATGTGGTGGTGTGCATGTGTGTTGTGCTCCATGCCTCCCGTGTGTGCTTGCAAGGCTACTGGGACATGTGGCATGGGTGTGATGATGGCAGTCCTGTGCTGATTGTGCCTGTGCACCAGTGTCATGCTTCTGATCCACGCCTTGTTCTACTGCGTGTGTGTGTGTGTATCTCTGCACATGCCTGTGCTCTGTGTGTGTGTGTGTGTGTGTGTGTGTGTGTGTGTGCAGCCATGTGCCAGTGCCTCCACCATCCCTGCTGTGCAGCCCATTCCATGTATGCCTCCCACCATGCACATCCCTGCCTGTGTGTGGTGTGTTGGTCTGTGTGCCCCATGCACACGTGTCACACACTTACCTCTGTTCATCAAAGTGTTCCTGGGTGATTGTGTCACAGTGACAACTTGACACATGCACCAGGTGGGGGTCCTTCCACCCAGGGGTGGCTGCCCACCTCCCTCAGGCACATTGACACCGTCTTCCCCTCTACGGTTGCCCTCATCAGCCTCGACAGCTATCCCATGGTCAATGGTCATGTTGTGCAGTATTCAGCAGGCCAGAAATAGGCCACAGTCTTTGGAAGAGCTGTATTGTAGGGCACCACCTGACCTGTCTAGGTAATGGAATCATGCCTTCAGCATGCCAAAGACACGCTCAGTGATATTGTGAGTGCTGGTGTGTGTCTCGTTGTACCTCTCCTCTGCTGGGGATGACGGTCATCAGCAGGGGGTGAGCAGCTAGGGCCTCAGTGGGTATGAGCAGTCACCTGTGTGGAGACTGACATGGTTAGGCCTGTGCTATGCTATTTCCACACCCTATGCCCTGTCCCCAACACCCACCCCACCACACCCATCCTGTCTGCTCCAACCCCTAAGGCTGACACGCCCATAATCCCTGGCCCATGCTGTACTCACCCACTAGGTGGCACATGGGGATGTCCCCACATTCAAACCTGTGGCACAGCACAGAGCTGTGACAGATGATTGTGTCATGTGCATTCCCAGGGTGTGTGGCACAGACATTGATGATGCGCCCTGTGGCATTGCACACCACCTGGCAGTTGATGATCAGGCACCTCTTCCTGTTGATGTACACATTACCCTCAGGGTCAGGTGGCATGCAGATGCCCACATGGGTACAGTCAATGGCGCCAATCACACCAGGCATGCATGCTACCCTGTTGAAGTCCTACATGTTTGCTGTACACTCTGCCTGTGTGCTGGTGAACCGTATGTACTCCGAAGCACATGGCAGCAGAGCATTGAGGAACTGGGTGGGGAGGCGGGATATGACCGACTAGGTGATACCCGTGGTGTCCCCTGTTGGTCGTTGGAAGGTTCCCGTGGCAAGCAAGCACAGGACGGTGGTCACCTTAGTCTCCACAGACATGGCATGACTATGTCTGGTGGGTGCCTGCATCTCCTCACTGCACAGCTCACAGAGCTGATTCAGAATTGCCTTGTTCAGGTGGTATCGGCCCATGATCCCTGTGTCAGTAAAGTTCTCAAATGTGATGCGGGCACAGTACCACCTGTGTCGGGCATACCACCGACGGGCCCTTCGTCGGCCACGTAGGTATTCCTCCTGCCTCCTCACACCCCTTATTACTGCCTCCATTACAAATGGGGCACTCTCCATTCCTCTGTCCATGTGGCTGTCCCCCTGGGTGGCTGGGTGCCTGTATGGCTGTCACCCTTTTTGTCTGTCTATGTCACTGTTTGTGTCCCTTTCTCACTCCTTCTCTCTCTCTCTCTCTCTCTGTCCCACTCTCTCTGTGTTTCTCACTCTGTCTCTCTCTCTCTCTCCCCCTCCCTTCCTCTCTCTTTCTCTTTCTCTCTCTCTCTCTGGGCATGGGGTTGCGCATCTGCTGTCTGTGTGTTTGAGCCAGGTTTTTATAGGAACAAGTCTGGCCAGTGCATCTTGGGTTTGCTCTGGACTTGTGCCATGGCTTCACAGTTGAATATCCCATTGCACTGCATATTCATGGGAACAACCTCTACACTTGCGCTGCATACATTATGGTTGTGCAATGGTACTTGTGCTGCATGGCCATTCTCTTTGGATATCACTCGGCTGCAAAAGTCCAGTGTTGCGCCAGTGCAACTCAGTTGCGCCATGTGCAACCACTCTGAATATCTGGGCCCAAATGTCCATCTTCATCTAAGGTCCTATATTTAATATTCACCTCCCATCCAGACAAAATTATTTTGAGTGGAGTGTTACCTGACTCCATGTCAGACCACTAAATGGTATACTGTACTCGTGAGTGGAATAGGCTCAAACTGTTGGTAAAAACCTTGAGATTCAGGTCCTTTAAGAACTTTGATTATATCCATTTTATGCTAGACATAAAAAAATCATAATTGGAAGAGGCTATAACTGGTGCCCACAGTGGAAGATGCTTGGAAGTTATTTCATGGTGACTTCATGGAGATATACAATAAGCATGCCCTCATGAAGTCAAAAAAACTAAAACACGTAATGCACTTTGTTATAACTCAGACCTTCACAAAATTAAGAAACAACGAGACAAGGCCTGTAAGTTAGCTAAAACAATGAATACACAGAATGAATGGGATAATTACAAGAAATTCAGGAATCAGTATACCAGGAATGTAAAAAATTCCAGACAGGCATACTATAATAGGGAATTACTGTATCTACCACTGTTACAGGTAATCATGGGGAATTTTGGAAACATATGAGAAATATTTAAAATAAAAAAAATTCTAATATTCCAGAAAAGTTTTCCATAAATCAACTTATAGTCCCTTTAGGCCCTACATTTGTGAATGAAATTAATATATATTTTATCTCTATGGGTACTCATTCCCAGTTTAATGTAAATGGGGTTCTGTCACCATTAGACAAAGTTAATGTACAGTATTTCCTAAAATAGATAGTATTCCTCCTGTCACACAAATGTCTTTGGGACAGACTCAGTCAACACACAGACTTTATTAGGACAGAGTGATTTAGATCAGGTGACAGATAATCTGGTTTTGCCACAATGGAGGGAGAAAGTCTCCTTTCATGAAACTGGGGCTAAAGAAGTGCAGGAAGCCTTATTAAAATTAGATATAAAAAGGGCTTGTGGCCCTGATGAAATACCCACAGTGGTATTAAAATATGCGGCACCAATAATTGCATACCCACTATCCAAAATGTTTAATATGTCCCTTACACAAATAGATTTTCCCATACAATGGAAAACAGCTAGAGTTGTCCCAATATATAAATTTGGGTTGAAAACTCTTATAGAGAATTATAGACCTATATCACTTCCCTATTACCAGTTATAGCTAAAAGTATTTGAGAGACCTCTGGCTACTCAACTACAGCACTTTTTAGAGGAAGAAAAGTTTATAAATAGATTCCAGTTGGGCTTTAGGCCTTTACATAGTACATAAACGGCATTGTTAAAGGTTACAGGAGACATCACTGAGGCTTTGGACAGGGGGATGTCCATGGGAGCCATCTTTATTAGTTTATCCAAAGCATTTGATACTTTGGCCCATGACATTCTCCTGTCCAACCTTGAAGATATTGAAATGTCTAGTTCAGCAGTCATGTGCTTTCAACAATATCTCATAGGGAGGAAACAAATGGTAACTATGGGTGATTGGGTATCAGATGTGGGGACTATGGTGTCTGGTGTCCCACAGAGCTCGATATTAGGTCCAGTTTTATATAACATCTATATGAATAAATTTCAAATTCTAGGTCATAGGGTTAGTTACCACTTATACATAGATGACACCATCATTTATATGGAGGGTACTTCTGCAGATAGCATCCAATACTCACTTCAGATAGCATTCGATGAACTGCAACATTTTCTTCTGAAATCCAAGTTGGTCCTGAATGTAAAGAAATCCCAGGATGTACTTGTTGCTAAGCAGAAAAACATGAGCCCCCCAAAAGTATCCATCCAGATCAAGATATTTAGTAACATTTATCTAGAACAGGTACATTATAAATATCTGGGAATACAATTGGATCGGGCATTAAAGTGGGATTTATATGTTGAGACTGTTGAAAAGAAAGTGGGGAAATGCCTAAGTTTTTTTATATAGAAATAAGCACTGTATGACAGAATTAACCAGGAAACATGTGGTATATACACTAGTTATGCCCATAATTGACTGTGGAGACATTGTGTACTCAGATGCCTCACAAAGGCGCCTTAACAGATTAGGTATTATAAGTTGGCTAGGTTTATACTAGATGCCCCAAAAAGAACTCATAGGATTGACCTCTATGAAAAATTGCAATGGATTGGCCTTACAGAGAGGTGTTCATTGCATACAGTGTTATTTATTATTAAAAGATTTAAAGGACTAGTCCCTTATTACGTCCTGGATAACCTTGTAGTTAGACCAATTAAACAAGACCTATGGTCTCCCCAAGGATTAGCATACATGTTCCCAGCTTATAGAACAATCTTGGGTCGACAACATCTCTTTTATAATGGACCTAGGCTATGGAACTCTTTACCATTAATTTCTCAGTCTGAAGGTAAAAAAAATCTGTACAAGTGAAATAAAGACCTGATTTGTAAATGAGGCTAGACAAAGAACCATAGCAGAACTAACATAAGTGATATCTGATTTGATGTGTTTAAGGTGGTAAATGATATATTTATTGATGCCTGTACTTTGTCCTATTGTTATGTCATCTGCGTTTTTTGTATAATTTGTATTTATTGTGGGTATGTCTATTTTTGTAACTTATGTAACTTTTGTACAAAGGACCTCACTGGAAATGAGCTTGTCTCAGTTTGAGCTATCCGATTCATCATGAATAAAAGTAAAATGAATGAATGAATAGTGTGTGTGTGTGTGTGTGTGTGAGTGTGTGTAGATATAATCTTTGCAAAAACTGTGTTAATGCACCAGTTAGGGTTCAACTTAATGCAACAAAAGTAGGGAAATGTGGCATTAGGCTTTCCAACCCCAACTTCCCACCCTTCAAAGCAGCAAAAGGACAACACCACACAAGCAACCACAGACAGCTATCATCAGGTAAAACAAACAAGATACAGTTGCTTCCAGATGACACAAATGCAGCAGCACTGATGTGCTACCTTTGTGGATTTGTATCTGTAGCATGCAAACCACAGGATATACACATTCACTTGTCACTGCAGATACAAATCAGTGATACTCAAATCACATTACTGCTTATGTATGCAGCAGCACAGGTTCCTGCAGCAGCAGATACAAATCCACTATATGCAAATTACAAGAGTTCTTTTGTCTGCAGAAGTGCACGCCCCATGAGGGCATGCTTCTGTAGCCTCAGGTACTCATGCACACTGTAAGACATACACACACCTGACAGGCCTGCATTTCTGAAGCCACAAGTGCAAGACATACACACTGATTTATGGCTGCAGAAGCCAGGTACCACAAAAATCTATGATACCAAAACTGCAACACTACTTCTGTCTGCAGAAACAAAGACCGCTGAAGGGCCTGTGCCTCTTCAGCCACAGGTGTAAGGCATTCACACCAGTTTCTGGCTTGGTATGCTATTAAAGCGGCGACTGCACTTGAGTGACTCACATATGAGCGATTCAAGTGCAGCGCACATTATGTTAGTGACACTGAAAGGACAGAGACGGGCGAAGAGAAGGCGAATGGAAGGACAGGGGATAGAAGAGGAGGGAAGGTATGTGGGAGGTAGTGTAGTGAAAGGCTGCTGAGCTGGCCCTGTGGTGTGGTGGTGAGGGTGGCTGGCTACAGTGGGGAGAGTACAGGGTTCAGGGCTGGGGAAGTGCATACTGTTTTGTGGGCAGGAGTATTTTTTTTACAAGTTTCACCCCCTCCCCGATATGCACTCCCCTGGAGTTGACAATATTTAGTAAGGGGGTACAGGGGGTGCAGCCCCCCCTGCATAAATAGAAATGCCTGTTTCCCAGTTGTGTTCACTTGGAGTGTACATCACTGTTTTTATTTTTGGTGATGTACACTCACCCTAACAGCAATCATGGTTTTGCAATCGCCGTTATCACATATAGCTCTCTGGCTTCAGAAGGGCAGGCTATGTGTAAAATGTGTGGTCAAAATATTGAAAATTATCAAAGTTATAAGTGAGTGTAGAAAATTTCAATGTACATCTGTGGCTTCACAATTCAAGAAAATCCCACTGTTTTCATACCAAGAATGCAAGTGAATGGCTGCTTTCACTAAGCTGTGCAATCAGGATTTTCAGGTGCCCAGAAGCAATATTTCCAGGCATATTTTAAAAGCACTAATAACAGAATCTAGCTAAACAAGTCCTGTTTACTTAGGTTCAGGTGTTTATTTTTTGAAAATATGTAATTGTTATGTATTTTTAATGTTTCTCGTTCCAAACAAAAAATACGGCAGCCATCACAATCTTTTTTTTTCTCATGACAAGTAAATCCTTTCTCACGACAAGTAAATCATGAAAAAGAAGCCCTCATGATTGGTGTATGTTTATTTTTTGTATTAGAAGGTTGTTAAAAAAAAAACAACATGTTAAATCCCTGTAACTCTGGAACTATAAAGGATAGAGTGGTCGGTAGTGAGTTTACCCTCTGGGCTTTGGCTTGAGGGTGTACAACTATCTTCCTCTGAACAGGTGCATAATCTGGGGGTGGTTCTTGACAATGGGCTGACACTGTGTGTGCAGGTGTCAGCAGTCATCAAGTCTTTCTTTTATCATCTTCGGAACATCACCAGAATTAAGTACCTTGTTCAGTCCATTGATTTGCCTACGTTGATCCACACCTTTGTGGCTTCGCACCTGGACGGCTGCAACTCCCTCTACCTGGGGCTTCCAGGGATTGATATCCATCGCTTGCAGCTGGCGCAGTACGCTGTGGCATGAATGTTGACTGGAACCTCCCATTCAAGTCATATTACTCCCGTGATGTGTGATCTGCACTGGCTGCCTATACAGTGGTGGATCACCTTCAAGGTCGGTCTTCTGATCTACAAAGCCCTGTACGGACTGGGTCCAAGCTACCTGCAAAAGCTCCTGACTCACTACAGCCCTGGCCGTCCTCTACACTCAACTAATGAGGGGTTGTTAGAGGTTCCCAGGGTGCGGTTGAAAACATCTGCGGCCCGGGCTTTTATGTTTGGTGCCCCATCCCTGTGGAACTCTCTGCCTCATCAGATTAGAGAGTGTGGGACCATTGAGAGTTTTAAAACAGGCCTAAAAACATATTTGTTTAAGCAGGCATTCAGTATCTAATATGGGATTTTTGGATAATTTTAACTGAAGTAGCTAAATTATACTGTAAATAATTTTTAAGCTGAGCTGTTTTGTTTTATGATGTTTTTAAGTATGTACAGCGCTTTGATTTTTAGAAGTGTGCTAACTAAATAAAGCATTATTATTATTATTATATTTTTTTGCTCATGAAACCTTTGAAAAACACTACCTTGACACAAGCCACTTCTACCCTGAAAGTTTTATGTAAGTATTCCATACCATCAAGACTGTGCATGAGAGCAACACAAAACCCATGTTAAGTATAGGAAACCCAAAAAAAGTTTTGGTTTTTTTGTGTGTGTTCTGTATCTGGACAACTGTCCAAGATACCATCACAAAACTTTTCAAGTCTTGAGAATCTGCCAGCCAGACTACGTGTACCAAATTTTGGGCTATTTTGTTGAATGCTGCCAAAGTTATTATGGTGCAAAAAGTGGGTTTTATCATTAAACACCCTACTCAACCCTAATTATAGTCATTGCAAAAAGACCATGTTAATGCATATGATAGGGTTACAAAGCCATAAAAGGAGGGAATTGTGGCTTATGGTTTTCAACCCTAATACTCACTCCCATCCCCCATTCCCCTACCCTCATGACCTAAGGTCAAGCTACAGGTCAAAGACCATGCCTCATAGGTGTTCTGCTTCAAGCAACAGGTTTGGGATCTTGCCCCATGGGTGCTACATGGTGTCATATTTGGTATGTGGCTGTGCACAAAGAAGCAGATATGTTGGGCAGGGCCCCAGACGTGTAGCATGTTTTGTAGGGTGAAGGAGCAGACCCATGGTTCATAGCTCCAAATCTGTGCACCCTAAGCAAAATAGCAGACTCATGGGGCACAACTGCAGATCTGTAGCTTGGTTCATTCAGGGCCCTGTGGCCCATATGTGAGGCTGCAGATTTATGGGTCTTGACCTTGGAACTGTAGCTTTGAGCCCTGTGAATTCAATGTGAAGCAGCAGATCCATGAGGCACTGCCATGCACATCTATCCTGCTTTATGCTGGGTAGAGAGGGCCCTACATGAGCATCACACCAATAAGGCACAACCCCACACCTGTAGTCTTAAGTAGCAGACCCCTGGGGAATGAACCCAGACCTGTAGGTTATTTCCATGGCTTATGACTCTGAACACATGTGACATGGCCTCAGACCTGTAGCTTGAAGCAGCAAAACTGTTGGCCATGCCTCTCGACCTTTTGCATGGCTTTGGGTCATGAGGGTAGAAAATGGGATAGGGGTTGGATTAGGTTTACCAACCCTAACACTTAATTTCCTGACTTTTATGGCTTTCTAACCTTAACATATGCATTAACATAGTTTTTTGCAAGAATTTCCTTACTTCTTGAGAAAGTGGCATGCCAGAAATATAAGTTACTTCATGGAAGCAGGCCCTGCACTAAGTATTAGGTGATTATTAACTTGATTTGCACATGGCAAAAAGTACTAGGTCACTCATAGCTTGCTTAGTACAGGGTCCTACATGAAGACAATGAGGTGCAAATTGCTACAAGCAACAGATAAATCATACCCTTTAAGCACAGTGCTGGATTTATAGCTTGCTTCTTGCAGTGCCCTGGGACTTGGGACCAAAGACAAGCACTTGGTGACTGCTGCACCATGCGCTCCAGCTCAGATAAATCTATTATCCATAACTATATCCTTTACAATTTGCGGGCTTTGGTGGGGGACAAGGGAGGTGGGGGTAGAGGGTGTGGTGGTTTGGTGTTGTTTATTAAACCCTGATTCTGGAATGATGCCAGGTTGAGGAGTGAGTGGAGGCTCATTATTTGGTGCTGGTGGGGGGACTTTTTAGGGCTGCAGTGGGCAGAGCCTTGCAGACCTCCTGCTGTCGGAAAAGGGAGACTTTTCCAAATGAACAACAGTGTGGAGTTGCCTCACAGTCATCTCTGTGTCCATGAAGCATGCCACTCTGTCCATTAGCAGTTGCTCTGCACTATTTGTCAGCGGTCAGGAACACAGCACATTCTGCCATGTCCAAGATGGCCACCAAACTTTATTGTGAATGTGTGACTACTAGCACATGTGCAGTACAGTGCAACAGCCATCTTGGTCACGGCGGACTGTGCTGTGTTCTTCCGTGATTGCCAATTTATTTTTTAATTATACATATCCCCACCCAACCCTCCTCTCAGCACCCACCACCCCACCCCACCCAGAAACATAAAGAGTGACACTGGGGTGCCAAATCTAGTCATGATCAGGACTCCTCTGTGTTTTTTTTAAATATTCCCCTTCCACTCGACCCTCTCTATCTGCACCCAACACCCCACACCCCCTCTAAGAAACATAAGAGTGACACTCTCAGTGTCGCGATCAGGAATCCTCATTTTTTTTAAACCTGTAATAGAAAAACATCCATCAATGTCTTTTGTGGCCATTCCTGTCTCCCCACCCTACCCTCCCACTCAGCACCCACCACCCCACATCCCCCAAACCCTTACTTACCCATCGGGGTCCAACGCTGTATTACTCTCTGGACTGTGAACATGTTTTCACTCTTCAAAGCTGGATCACAAACTAAAGAAACAGGTATACAGTTCAATGTATTTCAATGGTGTTTTGAACTTAGTGGCATAACTTGGCCATTTTTACATATTTTGGGCCCACATTTTTGCCATGTCTTTTTTGGGACCCCGCCTCATGAGCAATTGTACTGACATTAGGCAAATCTGTCCCAAAATAAGATTTTGTGGTCCCTGTGTAAAATCACCTTTTGGGAAGAAGCTGAAAATTTTCTCTGCCCTTGTTCATGAGGTGGGGTCATAAAAAGGCTATGTTGAAAACTGTGTGTAAACATATCAAAAAACAACAAAGTTATGAGCCTACACTGAATTTTGTAAATGCAGGCTCATACCTTTCGTAATTTTCATTGTTTTTACCCCAAATTTACAACATAGCCATATCTTTACAGCACCTCATGAATGTGACAGCTGTAATTTTTCAATTCCTGGCTAAAGTGGGGTTTTTTTTGACATCTCAAAAGGTGATTTCATGATCCCTGCACGAAATCACCTTTTGGACAGGAGTTGACAATTTTCTCTGCCCTTGTTACGTGAGGCAGGGTCATAAGAAGGCTAAGTTCTAAATTTGGGGTAAAAATACTTAAAAGAAAGTTGGGAGGCTATGTTGACTTTTCCAAATGCAGGCTCGTAAATTTGGTAATATTCATATTTTTGCCCCAAGTGTTCAACATAGCCATTTCTTTACAGCACCTCATGAATGTGATAGCTGTAATTTTTCAACTCCTGCCCAAAATGTGTTTTTTCATCCCAAAAGTTCCTTTCATGGTCTCTGCGTGAAATCACCTTTAGGCCAGGAGTTGAACATTTTCTCTGCCATGAGGCTGGGTCATAACATGGCTATGTTGAAAACTTGGTGTAAAAATCTTACAAAACAACAAATTTATGAGCCTATGTTACATTCTGAAAACACAGGCTCGTAACTAGTAATTTACAATATTTTTTACCCCAAATTCCTTGTCTGCAGCACTATCGACCCCAGCCAGAGTTTTTTTATTATGAGGAAGCAATGTTTTATAATATGAAAGACTGCAATAATGTACTCATGGGGGCATAGGGTAGAAGGGAGTTTGTGGGTCAAAGGGTGGGTAGGGTTGATGTTAGTTATTTGACAACATTGTGGGGATCAGGGATCAAGGATACCTTGTATAGGATGGGGGAAGCTTTTTTAAAAGATAAAATGTCAGATATCATATCGGATTGGATTTCAATATCCAAATCTGATATGGAATCCTAATATTTAGGGTTTAGGATTTTTGGTAGCTGTATCTGAAAATCCTAAATCTTAAATTTGGGCCATTTAGAAAAAACAGCTATCTGAGCACACCTTATCACCCCCTACCCACTGTTTTTTCCTGCCAAATGAGGCTTGCCACTAAATGGCAGGCCAATTTGTCCTGGGACCCAGCCAGGGATATGGAGCCCAGGGGAGGGGAAGAGGTAGGGTGGGGGGGAGGAGGGAGGGGAGGGACTATCGACCTCACTATAGGGTCAGATGACAGGTAGTAGGAGCTCGCTGGCTATTGGCCGGGGAGAGGGGTCCAGAACAAAGGCCAGTAAGGGGTATTTAAGGGCATGCATTCATAGTTCACCCTCTTTCCTTGCTGTAAAATTTCCACTCACCCTCCCTAAGGTAGAATAGAGTGTAGTAATGAGAACATAGACATGGAGATCTAAGGGCACAGGCATGAGGTGTCCTGGTGGGGGCCCAGCACAGGCCTAAAGGGGCTGCAGAGGGCAGCTGGGGGGCCAGAGGACTAGGTGGAGTCCCGCTGTTGCTTGAACATATAAGTGGATAGAGGTTGGAAGGATTGGGGCCCAAGGGAAAATGGGGGGCAGATAGAGGTGGGAGGAGGTAGATACCACATGCTGGGGACAAAGGAACCCAGGCATGGGAGTAAGGGGGTGGGGGAAGGACATAGAGCTAGATGGTGGATTGCAGTGTCCACACCTGGCGTGGGGGAGAATGGTCCGGGTAACATGGTACCTGATGGTGGTGAGTGAAAAGAGGGGGGCTGGATCATGGTGTCCGGGCCCTGAGAAGCATGACGAACAGGAAGAGAGCAGGACAAAGATACACAAGAAAGAAGATGGGACTGTTACGTCCAAAAGACCATGGGGACTGTTATGTCCTAATTGTAAATATGAATTGTTAGAAATATGATGATTTGGGGTGTAACAAAATTGTCTGTGCCTATGACAGAATAAACACTGCCAGTGAGCATCCAAAAGTGATAAAGCTGTGGTCTAATTTATTTCTGGTTGGGGATCCGGGGACAATAGTTTATTTTTAATACTGTATGCTTAGATTCAACTGTCTGTTAAAAATCCAAACCATAATTAAGTGATTGGCATACTCTAAGGGAGTGGGTGCATAGCTGGCTCTTTCTCCCTTTGGATTACATCCTTACAAATATACTGTAGCATGCATTGCCATGCTAATATGGGGAAACACCCCATCTGTAGAAGTTCCTGGCAAATGCATGCAAAACTTAGATTTTCAAAATATGTTCATGTGCAGTTTGATCACACCACCTGTATAGTCAGAAAACTGGCTACCTAGAATTTTAGAGATATCAGTTGAATTTACAAGAGTTAAGAAATTGGTTCATTTTGAATCCAGGGGACCCAAGCCTCCTGAAATGATTAAGTGATCTATGATAAATCTAAAACTATCACAGAGAACATTTTATGCCCAATTGTGTTTCAAAGTTTACTGAAGCAAACAAAGTACAGTATATGGGCAAAAACATCTTGAAAGTCTGTCTGCCTGCCCCAGCTCTGAATGCGGTTAGATGTGCATGTATATTTCAGATCATTTGCTTTCAAATATGAGTGAATGATTTTGTTATTGTTGTTTTGAATATCTAATGGGACTTATAAAGCTGTCATTACTTTTTCACAATAATGACAAAGCAACAGCTGGGCTGCACTGTCAGAATTCCAGCATGTAATGTAGAGACACTCTTTGGAAAGGTAAAGATGTTACCTTAGCTTAAACTGCCAGCCAACAAACTCTGACTTTATGAAAGACAATGGTTGATGCAGATTTAAAAAAAAAAAGAATTAATTAATGCTTTGTACCAAGAATATACCAGCAGTAGACATACAAGCTTGTGAAGCTGGGACACTGACATTTGTCTTTGACCGAGCCTCTAGATAGTTATGAATCCAGTGACCCCCCATTTCTAGGGGAAACATTAATCACTGCCCACAATTACAACAGCAATTATATCTAGCACAGCGCAGTACAGTACAGTACTTGACTGAGCTTAGAATACTTAACCCAAGCAAGCATTAATGTTTCCCTCTCTGCTGTTAGGAAAGGAAGCCTAAAACATAACACAAAAGGCCACTGAACACTGCAAAAAACAAAGACAAACTTTCCTGTAAAGGGCAACCTAAAACTGAGGCCACGTGAACAAGCCCCTCATACAAACTGATGACTTGTCAGGTCTGAGGTAGTAACTACAGTATCAATTTAAACAAAATAGTCTAAATAGTAAATATACAGCATAGCATGCAGGCAGTTGATGTACTGTAATCCTACCACTTTACAATGGTCCTAGTCCTGTTCTGCCTGGAGTATCACATGCAGTTCTGGCTGCAAAATCCCAAAAAAGACATTGAGGCAGTCGAGAAGGTGCAACACAGTGATATAAAAATGATCAGTGATTGAATACAAAAGTTATGAGAGAAAAGCTGGTGACTTTAAAAATGTTCTTATTCATGAAAAAGAGGCTAAGAGGGAACATGTTCAAAGATATCAACAAGATCCAGCAATGAGAGACGTTTGAGCTGATTTCCTTCAGTAGGGCATGGGGACAGGCCCTAAATTTCAGAGATGGTGAATTCAGAAATAATGTTAGGAAACATTTCTTCACATTCTGCACAGAAGATTTTCGTCTCCCAGGGAGTGATGAACCTAATAAACAGTGAAAACAGTAGGCATGGAGACAGTACAGGTCTTCAAGCTAAGCTTGCAGAAATTTCTCCTTACCAAGGTATTCACTGGGTGACTCAATGGACAAGGGTCAGCTAACAGGTGGAGTAATTTTTTACTTGACCCAGGCCTTTAACCTTTCAGATCACTCCCCTTTGTGCTCTAAGCTACTAGCCTTAGGTATTTCCTCTCCTGCAGCATCCTGGTTTAAAATTAATGTATACAATCAAAAGCAACTAATGACTTGACATTATAATATACTTGGCATGAGTTGTTCTGTACCATGTACAGTTGTCTCACTGCACTTGAAATGTTTACCCCTTGTTGTAACTACTCCAGTCTTTGATACTCCATTCTATTGTACAGTTGTCTCTCTGCGTAGCCTGTCTTGCTGTACTGTATTCATTGAAATATTTTATTATGCTTACTATGGTGTCATTTTGTATGGAATGCTTTGTACTATATACTGTGATTCCCATGCTCCCTGTCCCCCGGGTCACACCTGGGGACAAGCCTTGGCTCAGTGTGCCTTTCCCAGTCACCAAATGTTTAAATAAAATAAAAAAAAATATATATATATATACCCAGACTGAGTATATTCTATCACCTACGGTGGCACCTGACCAAAGAGACCCTCACTGCCGCTGTTCAAATCTCCTTCATCTCCCAGATAGACTATGGCCCTGTTGTCTATGGCGCCGCCACTTGCACGGCACTACGAAGGGTGTCCACCACCCTAAAAGAGGCCTGCCAACTCACCATTGGAGCAAAACACCTCACACACACCTGCGATTTTTACTGTCAAACAAACTGGCTGCAACTTGAAAACTGAATTATTTACCAAACCTGCATGGTGGCAAAGAAAATCCAGTTAGGGATCGCCACCCCCCCAGAGTCTGCACCCTTCTCCAAACAAAAACCAGCTCTAGAATCACCAGGGGATCAAAGCCTCAACTGTTTCATATCCCTTGCTGCCGCACAAACCAAGGCCAATGATCACTCGCATATAGGGCCCCCAACCGGTTTAATGGTCTAGCCTATGACACTATCACCACCACTAGTCTTGGTGCCTTCAAATCCAGGTTCCATAACACCCTTGTTGCCTCCAGCACCTGTGATTGCCTTGGCTGATTACTCGTCTCCTGAGCCTCCAGTGCTCACTGCTGCCGGGCCCAATGCACACCGCACTTGCCCTCCTAGGGCCACCTTCTGCCCCGCACTTGCCACTGACAATGCCTCCTGGCTGCCTCACACTCTTTCTGACCCCCACGCTTTCCCACCCACCAACTCTTCTCTCCACCCTGCTCCTCTCTCAGCCTGCTACTGCCATCTTCCTTCCTCCTCCTCCCCCCATCCTCTCTTCATCACTTGTCTTCTTTTTGCAACATGTGTAAACCTTGTAACCTATGATGTTGCACCATTGTTATGATGTGGAACCTCTGTAAAAGAGCCCTGGGCTCAAAGGTAATTGCTAATCCTAGAACAAATAAATAAAAAATAAAATAAAATAAAAATATATATATATTATAACTCTCATTGTTTGACTGACCTTCTCAAGGTCCAGGGATGGCTTTCCAATAATAAATTGGTCATAAACACTAGCAAGACCCAATCCATGCTGTTTGGCTCTAGCTGTATACTTTGAGTGAACTACAGTCAGTTAAACATCTTCAGCTTTGATGAGTTCCTACTGGATCCTGTCAGTCATTGTAAGTACTCAGGAATATCTTTAGACACCACATTTGACTTTTATCACCATATTATTTCTGTATGTAAAGTCATTAACTTCACATTCTTAACTTCTTACGCAATGACTTTTTAAATACATGTACTGTTTGCCTGTGACTGTGGAGGGTCGGGACAATTGCAATCAGCTGGGGCTGTAATAAAGTCAAAAGCCCGTGCTGCCCATGGGTGTGAGAGCTGTGGCGTGAGCGTTCGCCACTCAGTGAGGAAAAGTCAGTGAGTTTGGGTAAGGAGTTTTTATAGTGTTACAACAAAATCTGGTAATTATGCATTTATTTTATGTGACGGGGTGGGTACTGATGGGAATGTGGTTGGTTAATTTTCAGACTTCAGAAACTAATTGTAACAGTATTAGCAAAGGTGTGGTTTTTACGACCACAACGTTACACGTACAAGACCATCAATACATGATTGTTAAGAGACATAATGTTTTCACAAATTTAATGAAATTACTATCAAGACCCCTGAAAATTAACAATGGAACATTTGATTTGGTGAATTGTAGAGCTAGGGGTTTATTTTGCTTTGCTTTACTGATACAGCGTGGAGATGTGGAAAAAATCCCAGGGCCCAAACATCAAGAGGGGATAACAATTACCCATGAGAATGTTAGAAGTCTTATACATAAAATGGACCAATATAGGGTTTGGGTTACTGAATTGTCTCAGGACATCTTGGCCATTTATGAGATCTGGCTTCATTCTGGTATTTCTAATGAGGAGGTAGAACTTGCAGGTTATAGATTAATAAGGCAGGATAGGGGAAAAGGGAGGGGTACTGCTTTATGTAAAAATTACCTTAGGCCCATACCAGTCACTATTAGCTAAAGATGTGGAAGGGGTTGATTGTTTGGTTATAGAGTTGTTAAAATTAAAATTAATAGTTGGAGTTTTTTATGCTCCTCCTAAAACTAAAACAAGTACGTTCAATGTTTTGGCTGATATTTTATTGGAAATATTAAAGGATCATTGTTCATTGTTAACGGGAGATTTTAATGCAGACTCGGGGAAAAATAGAGGGAATAAACTTAAAGCAAGTCTGGAAGTATTAGGACTTCAACAATTAATTGATCAACCAACCTTAACAATAGAACTACTGAATCTATACTGGATCTGTTCTTTGTCTCACAAGAATTGAAGGTGGAAGGTTGTAAAATCCTTCATTAAATCTGGGGGACCATAATCCAATTCAGTGTGTTTTATTTTTACAAAAAACTTGGGGAAATGGAAAACATGATTGTTGGGTACATGACTTGAGGAGATTCAATGTATTATCCTTTAGGGATAGTCTTAGAAATTTTGATTGGTCAAGAGTATTTTTTTTTGTACACTTTATTTATTTGCCTACCCGCCTGGGGATCCTTCTGAGGTGTGCACTCAACCACCAGCCTCTACCCCAAGCCTGAACCCTCCGTGTTGGAAGAACTCCCCCGGACACCCAGACCAATCTAACCCCCTAGATCACCCTCCAGGGGCGGGCCCGTCCACCCGAGATGGCCTATCTGAAATAAGGGAGATCAGATCTGGAGTGAATTGGGTCAGTCCTGGAGCTCTCCAACCAACAGGCCGGCTGGTGGGATGTGGGCTATGTCACTGGCACCCCCTTCATCTCCTCAGGTGAGAAGGGATATTTCTCTTCTAGTCCCCTCGTGAGTGTGGCATGCAAAGACATCCGCGCACGATCCCCCTGCTGACGTCTGCCGCACTCCCACCCCTTCTTCTGACTGTCATGCCTGTATTACCCTTGGTCTCCACTGGAGGTCATTAGGACGCCGAGCAGCCCCGAATCCCTCCCCTGAGAGAGGAGAGCAGTCCTCCAGACGCTCAATCCTATCTCTTCCCTGCCAACCCCCCAACACTACCAAATGCAAAATTATGCACATGGGCAAAAAGAACAAACACAATAACTACACACTTGCTAATATATCTCTCACTGGCACCACTGAAAAAAAAGATCTTGGAGCCATAATATGCCCTGATTTTAAGTTCAGTACACATTGTAGATTTCAGATAAAAAAAGCAAATCAAAACTTAAATTATATTTTACGATATATTGCTAGTAGAGAAGCTAAAGTGTTAATCCCACTATACGTAGCTCTGGTCAGACCCCATTTAGAGTATGCTATACAGGTATAGTCTCCTCAAAATAGAGAGGATATTGATAAAATTGAATCTGTACAGAGAAGATTTACCAAATCTATTCAGGGGATGAATACATTATCATATCCATCTAGATTAATGTCTCTAAATCTATACTCATTACACTGTAGGAGGTTTAGAGGAGATATGTGCCTCTTATATAAGGCAATTGGTGATTCTGACTACTGTACTGAGTTGGGTATTTACCCAAGAATGGATGAATATGATATTAGAAGGCATAACAAACAATTAATACAATCCAAATGGAAACACAACATACGTAAATACTGGTATAGCCAGAGGGTGGTTACTCCCTGGAATGCCTTACCTAGGGCAGTAATAGATAGCGGGAGTATGAACCTATTTAAAAATAATTTGGACCTATATTGTGGTGATATGAAAATTAAGTTTTGATATTAGGTATAATGGGCAAGCTTTACGGATGCAAGTCTATTTGCTTGTATACATCTATGAAATCTATGAAATCCCCAATGGCCCCGGCTCATTCCCAAACCCGGGTCGCCTGCATGGCGCGAAGTGTGGCATCCAGCACCTCAACCCTCAGCACCACCGGGCCAGCCCAAGAGTATTTTTGATCCCTGATTTAAACCTGGCTATCTAGGAATTTACGGATTCCTTCTTGAATATTGTCCAGCTCCATGTCCCACAAATAAAAAAGAGCAATAATACCAAAGACTTGCCATGGCTTAGTGAGAAATTGAAAACCCAGTTACATATAAGGAATAGAATATGGAAAAAAGCTAAGAGAACAAGATTAGCAGAGGACTGGGATTTATTTAAGTGCTGGCAGAATAAATGTAAATGAGTGATAGCTTTAGCCAAAAAAAGATTCTATCAGAATTCTTTTGGTAAGATGCAAGACCCAAATAAATTTTGGAAGAATACCTCTGATTTAAAAAATCCGGTAGTCTAAAAATCCTATTCATTTAGTACAGGGAGAAAAGTTGATCGATAATCCCTTAGAGGTAGCTAACTTGTTAAATCATTATTTTAAGGATTTACCAGACTTGGAAATACCAAAACTGGAAGTAGCTAATCTTGCACAAACACAGTCTGTCACTTCTATAGCTAACAACAAGGGATTTAAACTAAAAAAAATTGAAGTAAAGGATGTAGTTAAAGAATTAAAAAGTTTGAAAGTGCTAAAGAGAGCAGGAATAGATGGTATCGATCCTAGGTTTTTGAAGTTAGGTTCTGACATAATAGCCCCAATAGTTACATATTTCTATAATTGGAGTACACAATCTTCCTCTGTACCTGCATTGTGTAAAATGGGAGAAATCATTCCCATACATAAAGGTGGAGACTTTACAGTTCCTTCTAACTATAGACCGATCACCTTGCTCCCTATTCTTTCAAAGATTCTGGAAAAGTTGGTAAATTACCAGCTTGGCCACTATCTTGAACAAGAGGGGATCTTAACGAAGTACCAATATGGGTTTAGAGAGAGTAGGTCCACAAACACCGCCCTGCTTGATTTTGGTGATTTGGTGGCAACATCACTAAATCAAGGTAAATGTACTGAGGGCGGTGTTCGTGTACCTAAGTAAGGCTTTCAATTTGGTACATCATGAGACTCTTTTGCACAGGTTATTGGATATTGGGGTACAACAAGAATCTCTGCAATGGTTTAGATCCTACTTATCTGATCGTAGGCAAAGAGTGATCTGTGGTGCTGCTGTCTCAGGGCTCCTGGATTTAGACAGAGATGTACCACAGGGCTCTATTTTGGGCCCTGTGTTTTTAACATCTATGTAAATAGCCTTGTAACTCACATAACTAGTACTGAGATCAGGCTTTATGCAGATCATATTGTACTAATTGCATCTACAAATAGTCCTGGAGACCTGAGACAGCGGCTCCAGACAGATTTTCTTAATATTGAGACTTGGATGAGAGACTCAGGTCTCATAATAAGTATTAAAAAGATGCAGAGCATGATCTTTTCAGTAGGATCACATGAAAAAAAGGGTTTTACAGACTTACAGATTACTTTTCTTGACGGGATTAAGGTTCTGATGGTACCTAGTTATAAATATCTGGGAGTCCTTGTCGATTCCCAGTTTTCTTTTTCTGAACACATTTTGTTGCAAACAAAAAAGGTTAATCAAAGATTGGGAGCCTTAAGAAGGTTGTCAGGATGTCTGACCAGGGAAATTAAAATTAGACTGGTAAAACAACTACTGCTGCCTGTGCTTGATTATGGATTTCCACTGTATATGCATTCTTACTAAAAGTCTTTGGATAAGATAGATCAGATGTATTATAGGATGGGGAACTACATATTACGGAATAGGTATCGGGTTCATCGATGTCTGGTCTATCAGGAACTTATCAGGAACTTGATTGGTTACATCCAACAACACGGAGGAAGTATATATGGTCAGTGGTATGCCATAGTCTAGTTTATCCCAAGAGTAAAAAATTATATCCATTAAATCATTTAATATGTTCGAATTTAAATTTAACATACACAGACAGGCTAAGGAAAACATCCAGGAAATTGCCTACGATCCGAATTATGAATCGGATGGGGGATATAATTCTTCAGAACAGTTTAGCAAAGACTTGGAACGAACTACCATTTCAATTAATTGAGATTCTTGATTTGCACATATTTAAACTTAAATTGCATGACTACTTGAAAGTTTGTTGTAACTGTTTTTAGTTTATATGCTGTTTTTTTGCTCTATATGTATTTATTATGCATTGTTTAAATTGTTTTGCTGTAATTACAAGTATGTGCCACAGGAATTTGTTGTAAATGGAGATTTATTTCTCCAACAAATCAGCCTGTATAAAAACAAACTTTTAAACAAACAAACAAAACAAAACAAACATTGGGCCTTGCTTACCGATTTCATTATGAGCAGTATCACACTTGACAGGGCTTAAAACACCCACACAAATGCATGAAAGCACAATATGCAGAAACAAACATTTTTTATGAAAATAAATGGCTGTTAGCACAACTCTGGCACACCGAACCTGACCACCCAGTGCTTCAACTCCTCATGAGTCTTCCTCACCTGTGCATTTGTGTGGGTGTTTTAAGCCCTGTTAAGTGTGACACTGCTTTTAGTTCTTCTAGAAAATTGTGAGCTGGCTGCCCTGCTGTGAACACCTACCTGTAAGTGCTGTGTCGCAGCTCCTCTTTGAACTTTGCTTTACGATTTCATTATACTCTTACACCTAAGGCTTGCTTGGCAACTGCACAAGGAGTCCTACTGCCTAGCCTAATCTATGGTTCATTATCCATTTTATATATTACTGGAGTAGAGCAGACATTATACTGACTGCTAGGGGCGTGAATGAGGCCCGACATCACAGGCAGAGGGCCTTATAGCCCCTGGAAGTTCCTGCATAGCCCAATACCACCCACCCTATTGGGTATTATTGCACTTAGAAAATGGACCACTGAATTATATGTCTGTTATAAAAACATATTTTTATGTTTACATGTTGAAACTATCAGCTGTTTGAAATATTTTGTAATAAAATATTTCCTCCGCTTACATTAACACACTGTGTTTTTTGTTTTTTTTTACCTAGGGACTTCTGTCCCAATGCAGCTTCTGTACTTCTTACTTTAGAGATTGTTTTCATGGTTACCACCTCCCAACTGCAATGTTGTACTTCTTTTTTGTTTCTTTATTCTTTCATTCATTTAACATTTTCTACTGTTTTGCCCTACCTATCTCTTTGCTTGATGATCGCGATCCCATTGCTGTTGGTGTTTCCTGTTTGACAGTATGGCAGGGAATGTCTTTGCAGTACTATCCCGGTCGCTTGTTGATCGCGATTCCCGTACCCCCCCCCCCAAAAAAAACACACTTGTGTTGCTGTCAGTGTCCACTTGACAGCATGGTAGGGAATATATTCGTTGCAGCGAGAAGAATGGGAACAGAAGCAGGAGCAGACATATTGTAGCTCACAATGGGATCTGGCATGACGGTCGGGAGATATGAACGCTCTGGCAGCAACAAGCCATAGGATGCGGTAAGAGGTACTTTCGAATGGGACTGCTGTTGTAGACTGGGTGCTGGTTTTTGAGCAGGCATAGGATAAGTGACCAAAGTGTGCCTTTTACACTACAAAAAGGCAAAAGCAGATTTTGGTATGGGGGCATAGTGTAGTCGGACTCCGGACTGCGCCAAGAGTCATGCTCCACGTTCTGTCTGTAAGAATAAGACATAAACAAATAAATAAGGGCTGTTTTGATTTGTTTTATATGTACAGTGTTGTGATTTTTTTTTTTTACTGGGTGGTGTGTGGTCTAATGATTCAGTGTGTGTGGCATCAGGGGAGGCAGTCACTCGCTCTAGCTAACGATAAAAAAAAAAAGGCGGCAGTTTAAAACTGCATGCCCAGTGCTTCAGCCAATAACGAATCAGGTTGGGCACAAAGATACTTGGGTGGGTATGAGGCAGGTCTGAGCTCAGAATTTTTATTTAGTGGGCATCTATTGTCTGATAGATGTCCACCTTGCCAGGGCTATCAGCCAATCAGAGCTCAGAGATTTCGTAGCCCATTTTCTAATGCTTCTTAAAGTATCCTGCCCAAGTGGGATGTCACCTATAATATCATGTGCCATTTTGTCCTTGTTGTCAGTCATCTCACTCACCACTGTCTTATATTCTGGTTTGTGTTAGCTATCCCCTACTGCTAAGCCTTCTTTTACACTTGAGGTGTGTTTACATGACCTGATCTGCACCATTGTGAGCAGCGCAGAACAGGTGCACTGGTGAAGATCTGGTAGTGTCAACACCTAGCAGAACATTGTAGAACAGTCTGTCGTGGCACAGAGCAAATGGTGTTTTGATGTGGAGCAGTACTGATACAGGCATTTTTTGCTAGTGTGTAAAGATGCTGCTCTACCTGCAACAGTGCAGCTCCATGACAGCACCTGCTGATGTCTGTTTTTTCCCCTTGAGGCAACTCCTTTCCCAACCCAGACAGAAATACTTTGATCACACCACAGGAAGTTTATCGGAATCCTATGCAGCTATGCATAAATGCCAGGAGGCAGAGTTTCAAGAGGAGCAGCATCAAGCAGTGCAGAAGGAAGTGCAGCAGCTTTGTAATATAAATGCACCTTTGGTTGCATTACTGACAAACTACTAAGATCATGAGTGCCTGTTTACTTGGAGGATCTGCTTCAGTTCCCCTTGTGTACCTACTTTCTTAGATCCAGAGAGAATCATTGTTATTTGCAGAGTGGCTAGAAGGGAATGTATGCTTTTTGCAGATGATGCTTAGATCTACAATAGGGTAGACACTCAAAGGAGGGGGGAGTCAATAAAATTAATAGAGATCTAAGAAAAGCTTGGGTGTGCTGACTGAACAATGAAACCTGTATGGCAAAATCCCCCACAGTGACAATTTCAACAGGTTTTGAAATTGTCACTGTAGGGGACCTGAGGTTGAAATTTCACCCTTTCTCCATGTGTCATCCCCCCTTCAAATCAGCTACTACTCAGAGTTGATAATCATTAGAAGTGGGGGCGTGGGGGCACAGCCCCCCACATGGGAGGGTTTGGGGGCACAGCCCCCTGAGAGAAACACTCCAATGTCGGACAGGCAAAATTTCACTTGTCAACATTGGGTATCTTGCTATGCCAAACTTTGACAATAGTGTTGTTGATTCGGCATAGGTAAACTGAAAGCTTGAGGAGTGGTCAAGAGTGTGACAACTAAGTTTCGGTGTGGAGAAGTGTGAAATCATGCACTTGGGGTGCAGAAACCCAGTGATGGAGTACAAAATGTGGGAGTGGCATGGTTGACCACCAAACTGGAAAGAGACCTGAAGGTAATCATATCTGATAACCTAAAGGTGGCCAAACCTTCCCTCTACCACTGACAATGGCCTCCGGCCTGCCTCCTGCTCATAGCTCTTAGTTCTAGTCTGCCTGGGATTGTTACACATCCTGTTTTTTTAACTGTCTTAAACAACTCTAGTTCCTGAATGTTAGCCTAACTGTTACTGTAACAAACTGAACTTTTACTCTGTAACAATTACTGTAATGTGTGTCTATATCTATTATATGTGACGTGGAACCTTTGTAAAGGAGTCTTTGACTCAAAGGTATTTTTTCCGAATTCTGAAATAAACAAATAAACAAAATAAACAAACAGTGTGACAAGTCAGTGGGAAGACCCAGTTGGACGCTAGGGTGCATAGGGAGGGGTATCACCAGTAGAAAGAGGGAGGTGGTGATGCCTCTGTTTACATCACTAGTGAGACCTCACCTAAAGTACTGTGTCCAGTTCTAGAGATCTCTTCTCCGGAAAGAAACAGACAGAGTAGAGGCGGTCTAGAGGAGGGCAACTAAAATGATGCAGGATCTGCATCAAAAGCCCTATGAGGAGAGACTGAAGGACCTCAATATATACACTCTGGAGGAAAGGGGGGGGGATATGACAGAGACCCAGATACCTCACAGGTATAAATAAGATTCAAGAGGGAAGCCTTTCTTAGAGAAAAAAGATGCTCAAGAACAAGGGGTCATGCTATGAAGCTGGATGGGGAGTAGACTTGGGGGAGATGTAAGGAAGTACTTCTTCACACAGAGTGTGATGGATGCCTGGAACAGCCTACCTGGGGAGGTGGTGGGTGTGAAAACTGTGACAGGATTCAAGAAGGTATGGGATAGGCATAAAGGAACCTTAGGAGTAAGGAAAGGAGGGTAAAGCCAGAGATCAAGGAGGATCTGCGGTGTTACAGTATGTAGGGAAAATGTGCAGACTAGGTGGGCCAAGCAGTCCTTATCTGCTGTCAAACTCTATGTTTATATCTGTTCCAAAGTGTTAATATGGGGCTACAGGCCATCTCCTCGTTTGCTCCCACTTACTGGAATTCTTTTCCTCTGGGATTGTGTAATGGCTTCTCTCAGTTGCTCCTCAGGAGTGAAAAAAAGAAGATCTACACGTTAAATGCCTGTAGTTGCATTTAATTTTTATAATTCATGCTTTGTGTAATGACTATCATTGCTGTTATATATAACTGCTGCATCTTTGATGCATTTTCCATCATTCTCTTTATTGTATATTTGTGCTGCACTGTCCCGGGTCATTTATATCTCGGGCACTTACCTGGTTAATACATTATACATACATACATGAATTAGATTGAGTAAGGGAGTGGTGATCACTTTAAATTAGTAAATGATTTCATAACATACAGTGGTCCCTTGTTAAAATGAACGTCTCTGCCACGGAATTTGTTTGTTATAGTGATAGTTCATTATAGATGAACTCTCATAGAAAATACACTGTCTTTAAGAATTGAGTGGTAGATTAAATCAGTGTTTGCAGCCATAGTATTACTGCACATGTTGTTAAAAAATACTTTTTTGTACAGCAGTTGTTGTATCTTGCATCCATTCATTGGCTTCAGTGAGCAGCTCAGTTAGTTTATAGCCTTTAGAAGCACTGACCTCTGAACATTCAGCTAGTGTTTGTTCTGGCAGGCCCCGCCCCCTCTCCCCCCCATGTCTGATTATGTTTATAAGCCAAGAAATAAGTGTGCATATATGTCAAAAGCCGAAAAAGAAATGTAGCGGCATCAGACAATCTCTGCTCACCTGCTACCTGAATGCATCCTCAGACCAGAAATGGTAGATTTCGGCAGCCCATACTCTACTGCTAGTTTAGTTATTTTCTCTCTACGTTACTTAATACATACCTGCTTCTACAGTAATGGGGGCCAGGAACATGATGGATCTAGAGTCCCTTTTGAACTTAAATTGCAAAGGCTCAATTTTCAAAGTGTGGCACAGGGCTTTCATCAAGCCCTACACCTTGACATTTAGGCTCTGGTTGAGCACAGAACCACTTTGCTGCAACAGCATCTGATTCTCGAATATCGGGTGCAGTTGCAACAGTTTTCACGTTTTATGGCAGCTTACACCAAATATGTGGCCCAAGCTCTGTAAAAACAGCCCCCAGGAGTGCCACAAGGTAGATCAGAAAAAGGTGGTCTAACCTGCGACACCTAACACATGGGTTGAAATTCCCAGTCACCGGCCCTGTGATTGTCACAAGCCTGTGCACCGTATCTTCAGCACACTTGGGGCTTGTAGTAATCGGGGGCTTTGAAAACTGAGCTCCAGGTGTTCAACAGACATGGTAAGGACCTGGGCATGGTTTTGTTGTTAATAGACTTTCTAATTGTGTTATTTTCCCCTTTAGTGTGAATGTAAATGTTAGTGTTAATGTTATTAAAATACTAGCTTACTGTATAAACTATTGCCACTTAATATGATGTGAATTAGGGCTTAATAAGCAGAAATATGCAGTATGCAGTATTAAACTTACAACATGGTTGTGACCAACAGTTAATTATACATTTAATGTATCTTACTTTATTGAACAATTAATCTATAATCAGCACCTAGATATATTTTAATTGATGTCCATTTGCTAATTAAAATATATTGATGCCCCAAAGATGTACCTTTACTATGTTTTGCTATAGTGGAGACTAAGGTTAGCATCCAGTGTTTTGCACTTTTACACAGATTATGTGAAATTCAGTAGCCAGTTAGCCCACGACTACTAAAAAAAATTAATGCAGGCAACTAATACAAATGCTTATTTTGCTGAATTTATCCATCTATTAATCTTTCATGCACATGTAGAACTATTTAAATTAATGCACATTTGTTCTTTAAATGGTAGGGGGGGACTGACTGTGTACCTTTCCTGTCATGTGGGAGACAAGGGTTTGCACCTGATGTTTTGTACTTCTACCCAGGTTATAAGAAATCCAATTGCCTGGTAGCCAATGACTACCAGAAAATGTCTAGAGGCAATTAAAACTTATTTATCTTATTTAAACATCAATTAATCATTAATAAAAAAAATGAAATATTTTTAGAGCCACTATTTTAATCTGCAGTGGTAGTCTGATTGCCTTTAGTACTAAGTGTGGCCTTGTGGTAGAGAAGGAGTTGGACTCAACTCGCTGGACCTAAACTTACATTGTAAAACGTCCTGTACTGCAACAGAAAGTGACTACTGAAAAAACACTCACTGCATCTTTATTTAATTTTATGTTACAATCAAGTAATCTTATCCATCAAGAAATGTTTAGATAAGCACACATTTGGCGTTTGAAATATAGTAACAACCACCTGGCTACTGGAATTCTTAAACATTTCACAAACACCTTAAAGGTTGAATGCTATTCCATGTCTCCCACCTGGCAGCAAATAGTGCTGAAGGTGAGCCATTAGGCCATCATTACATTTTATTCACAAAACTTTTTATCTTGGGGGGCAGGTTGGCCGGCTGTCAGCCCCATCCCTACCCCTCCCAAACAGCATCCACCTTCCCCAATCCACTGGGAGCCAAGTCCCCCACAGATTGCACCCCCCATGCCCAGGGCCAGGGGAGAGAGGGTTATCCTTCACCCGGTGCATACATCCAGATGTTCCTGGTGGTCGGGTGATGGCACAAGACAGGATAGGGTGGGCAGGGCTTCATGAAGCCCACCAGTCCCCGGTTTTCCTTTTCTGCTCCCTGATCCCTTACCACGGTGACACAGCAGGACATGCATGTAGAGGTGTGCATGCACTGCAGAGCCACGGCCCTCCCTTCAAACCACTCACTGACCTGCACTACCACCAGACCTCCATCCAGTGACAGCTAGAGCAAAAGATGTTAAGGCACAACTGATGGCACTCAAAACCGTGAACTAGAAAAAAGGTAACTTACAAATCAAAGGTGATGCCATCTGGGTTTATTTGCACAACAGGATCCATAGCACTACACCCCAGAGCTTTGTGTTACTAGCATGATGCTCAGTCAGGGGGCCAAGTTGGCTGGCCACCACTCCTCCAGAGAGGAGAGGAGAGGAGAGCAGTCTATGGGATGTTCAATCCTCTTCCACCACAACTGACTCCCTACAACCAGTGCTCCTTCCTGAACAATGGTCAGTGGTGTGGTAGGAAATAAGGCATTTAGTGCCTTAACCTTCCATGCCACTATGCCAGCCCATCATTACATTTTAAATGACTAATCTACAGCTATTGAAATATTTATGAATGTATTTGAAAGATCAGTAAATGGTTACTATAAATAGAGTGAATCAAGCATTTTTATTAGTTACCACTAGTGATTTTTTATGTAGTCATTTGCCACCCAGCCTCTGGATTTCTTATAACCTGGCTAAAAATCAAAAGTGTTGTGTACAGACACAGCTCTCTCATCATACACCGACAGTGCAATGAAACCTGGCCGGTAACCTTTACAGCGACAATTCGACAAGCTTCAAAATTGTCACTGTAAAGGACCCAATGGCAAAATTTTGCTGTTTCGACACCCTTCGACAAACTCCAACTCAGAATTAGTTATATTAAGAAGGGGGTTGCGGGGGGGGGGTGCAGCCCCCCGAAAGAAAACACACAATGTCTGACAAGCATAATTTTGCATGTCGACACTGGGGATTTCGCCATGCCGCACATCGACAACTTCGTTGTCAGTGCGGCATGGTAGATCCGCTCTCCCATATAGCAATAAAGAGTACTAAAGGTACACCATTAGAACATCACTACATTTTAAATGGCAAATTCATTACTATTTAAATATTTCTTTATGTTAATGAGAGATTCATTGATGGTTGAATAAAGTGAAACCAGCATTTGTTTTAGCTGCTATTAGGAGAGCTGTGCAAAGTTGGCAGACTTTACTTTAGCAAATTAATTCAAGAGTTTTCCAAAATTGCTAAGTGCAAAGGGCCAACTTTTTCAAAGTTTTGTAGCAGGGGAAGTGTAACTTTTTCAAGTAAAATCATGCAAATTCACTGGCGAAGTTGCAACATCGCTATGACTTCATCCAACTTAATCTGAAAAAGTGCCACTTAGCCAAGAAAACTCCTTGTGAAGTAGCAAAGTAGGAACTTTGCAAAGTGTTTCGTGAAGGTGAATTTCACAACTTTGCCAGAAGTTCACTGGTGAAGTAAACATTTGCAACATCTCCAGCTACTAGTAGATGTTCAGTAGTAATTGACCAGCAGTCTACTGGATTTCTTATAATCTGGGTAAAGGATCAAATAATTGAGTGCAAACCTTAGCCTCCCACTATGCAGTAATCGTAATGAAAGGTAACCATCAGGACATCCCTAAGAACATCTATTGAGATATTTCTGGATGCTTATTAAGGATCAGTAAGGTTTGGTAATAAGAATAACCTCCTTAATGTGTATTTTTTCAATGCATAATTAACTATTAGTTACCTACATGTTTAATGTTAATTACTAAGGGGTCACCCCAATAGCCCAGCAGCAGTGCATCACATTGCCATATGGGTGGCCTGGGTTTGGGAATGAACTTAATGTGCTGCATTGGGGGCAGGGCTGACCAAGACAGCTGCCACATAGCAATGCATCTCAGATGAGGAGAGCTGGTGGTGAGTTCTGCTGCCACAGCGGCCCATGTGGCTAGACCAGGGAGCTTGCTGTATCTGCAGTGAGAAGCTGTGCATGGCAAGGATGACACATGTATTGCTGATGATGCCTATGATGTCTGGGTTCTTGGTCCTGACGAGGTTACACCCCTATGAACTAGGTACTGTATAGCCTTACAGGACAACAGACGACTGGGAAATAAAGCATACATGGAAAAAATGTTTATCATCATGTATTAATCTACAATTAACATCTTACTAAGTGGCACAGCTTGTTTACTACATGTTAATAAAATACTGTTTCAGCAACTTATAGTGGTACCATAATGAATTGGGTGGAAGTGTTTTGCAGTCAGTGCAAGTGGGAAAAAAACCTGGTGCTCATTATGTGCTACATAATTGAATGCTTACTTCCAGTGGTAACCTTGCATACCTACATAATTTAAGAAAAGATACAATAGACTACATTGCTCCTCCATCCTCCTGGGGTTGTCCGAAATGAGAAATTACTTTGATTACAACATACTGAAGTAAAGAGTTGCAGAGCCCCAGGTCACACTCCAGATACGGAAGGTGTTGACAGTATTCTTGACTAAAAAAAAGAAAGAGTAAAAGAAAACAAAAAAAAGAAATAAATAATTCTGTCTTGGCTACAGAGAATGCTATTTTCAGAGGTACCATCCACAAGCCTGTCATAAGTGAACCTATACTGGAATGATTCTGTTGGAGAGTTTGTTGGAGAGTTCAAGAGTCACAAGTGCTGAGAATACTGGTTAATATTGCCCTCAGGGGCCCACAGATCCACCGAAACAAGTTTTCTAAGAAAAAACATGACTAGCACTGGGGAGGACTTCTGCAAATCCCACACACTACCTGCTAACTTTAGAAATTGGGGTCTATCAACTGCTAACAGTAGCTAAATTAATAGTAGCTTTTCTGAAACACTACAGAGTGCAGCAGCCTTTCTGATGGTCACTCCAGCAGGTAACTGGAGGATAACAGTCACCCTTTCCAAGTATCTGCACGGGGCCATCATGATGAAGCAGCTGCTCGGCACGGAGACAGCTGTTAGAGGGGGTGTTGTGCCTAAGTCAGCTGGAAAGTACACCACTAGGAAATGTCAAGGTCAATTAGTGTTACCTCCAAGCTTAATTCAACCCAGCAAATACTGCACAGTACAAAACATTATCACACTGCTTACTATAATTATGAACTTCATGAAATCCCAGATCAGAAATTATAAATAAAGCAGCACAAGATAGAACAGATGAAAGAATAAATAACTAGATTTTTTTCATATAGTGCCTTTCATATGCAATGTATCTTAAAGTGCTTTACAAAGCCATGAGTTTAGGTATGGTGTTGCAGGATCTCTGTACAACTGTTAGCAGACATCTGCTTGCTCTCTACACTAGTTATAGGTGTGCAAGACAGGATATTCTGAGCAACAGCCCACACACATAGTAGGATGGGAGCAAAGATGTGAAAAGGGTAGGTTTTGGTTTCACCACTCAAAGCCCATTTGGGCTTTAGATTTAAGTGGAAATATAGAGTTCCACTCCTGAATATACAAGACCAGTCCTTTTATTGTAAATTAATTCTACCTCATACAAACTGCTGACATTTTGTGGGGAAAGCCCCTGACTTTATCAATGCCAAAGCAGTGGTGAGTTGTTCACTGTAGTCTTCCACTAGATCTTTCTAGTCTTCCGCTACATTTTTGCGTTAACAAGAACTCGTATTCACATATATGTGTTTCATGTAAGGTATACTATACCAACCTGAGAGCTTCCAATATGATAATCTTTTCTGGGCTTTGCTGGGCTATACGGAAAAATCTAGAAGTTGACTAGGGCTTACGCAAAAACATACCCCTGACTGGGTCTTGATAAAGTGTGGGGTTGTTCCCATAAAATGTTTGCAGTTTGTACACTATAAAGTTGATTAACTTCACAATAAAAGGATTGCTCTTACATATTCAGGAGTGGAACTCTCTTGTTTTTCTCCCTTGGATGATTTGCACTAGAAGAAGTTCCTTCTATCAATATCTACTATTACTTCATCATGAATCTGGGCCTCCAAGAACCCCACCCTTCTCATGTGGTTTTAAATTTAAGGCTTGTTATAGTGTATGGCAACATTATGGGTGCCTATGAGCAGTCAGGAGAAAAAGTAAAAAATTGCAGAGCAGCCTGTTGCTGTTAACGTCCCTTTAGCATCACTAGCAAAAATGTTCTTAAATAGGAAAGGCAAAGCATATGAATTTGAAAGCAACTTTCATTAGTACCAAAGCACTCTTCATAGTTATAAAAATGGATTTGAAAGTCACAGTGGTTGTTTTCCATCAGTGAGGCATCTTAATATTGTGGTCTTCCATATACCATATACCATGTTAAAAGAATTATAAGGAACACAAAAATAATTTACCAGTTTCAAAATTATTTTTTTTTTGGGTGGGGGCAGTTATTTTAAGTTTTTAAAGTGAACTCAATATATCATGTACCTATACAAATGAATGCACAGAGTGCACACTGGAATATCCAATGTTCCTGGATTCTCTGACAGACTGCCAGCACAGAGCTAGTTAATGCCTCAGGAACCATGTGTTATCAATGTACTACTGATAGCACATTTGTAAAACAAGGGGCACTGCTGTACTGGTCTCTCCCCACCAAGCATCACTGGTGTGGTAGTAGTATAAACCTGGAACACAGAACAAAAGTATAGACCCTGGTATCCCCTCCCTAACCCAATCCTGCTAGTGTCCTTAAGTATTATTACTATAAATACAATGGATGTCTCTGATAGTCTAGTGGTACCCTTCCCCCAACCCTATCCTGATAGTGTCATTACCATTATAACTATAAATACTGTAGATGTCCTTCCTTGGTAGTCTAGTGGTACCCTCCTCCCGTTTCCATTCCCGATTGTCTCCTTAGCAGTATGCAACATATTTCTCTGGTAGTCTAGTCCCCCCATCCCAGTGGTCCACTGATCCCCTCTAGTCCTCAGCACCAGTCTGCACCGTCCATGATCAATACCTATATCTGTGGAGATCCAGTGGCTAGTCCCCCAGTGGCTGACAAAACCCCTCCATGCACCTCAGCAGCAACCTGTTGTCTATATCACAGCCATACTGCCATGTGCAAGTCCCTTTATCAATACAGTGACTTGTACATGATAGTACTGGTGTGACTCAGACAGTGGCTGACCATGGAGGTGTGTGGAGGGGTTTCACCAGCCACCAGAGGGGTTAACCACTGGATTACCATGGATATGGATATTGGCCATGGACTATGCAAACTGGAAATGAGGTCTGGGGTGGATCACTGAACCTCCAGGTAAGCCATGTAGGGGCCTTTAAACTGGAAGAGAGGGGCTAGACTACCAGGAGAATCTATTTTATAATACTTAAGGACACTATAAGGTAAGGGAGGGGGTACCACTTGACTACCAGCAATATCGTTTTACAGTAATAATGCTTAAGGGCACTATTAGGTTCTGGTTAGGGAGGGGGTTACCAGGCACTATACATTTTATTACTTTTCCTGGTATATACCAGTATGGCACCAGTGATGACTATATGGGGGGGACCACACTACATGCTGGAGGTATGGTCCTCCACACTATCCAGGTAGCCAAACTTACTGCCTCTCTAGATAATTACCTCTTTGTACCCTGCATGGGGAAAAGGTCATTTGCATGGGGATGTTTGAATACTGCAAGTTGGTGCCAAAGTGCTAACTGCTTTGGGATGCTTTCTGGCTTTTGTTCCTTCATGGACCCTGGGTTCTGTACAGGCACATATCTGTCTGTGGCCAGCAGGGTGCTGTGCTTTGTGCCAAGCACACCTTTTAGTGTCTTCATTTGCACTGCAATCTAGGGGGCTCTATTCAAACAAGGCTAGGCATGCACACTGTGCTCTGACCTTGTTTAAGTATACCACATTTTGGGACTTGTGATAATTTGTACTTTGGATAGGGATTTTGCATGGCACTAACCAAAACCTTTAAATATGGGAACCATCATTCATTATACATCTTAACAAACCATTTCGATTTAATCCACATTCATCTGCATAAACAAAAACACAATTTGTATTCAGATTTGGAGAGTCCTATCAAAAGAAAAATAAAAAAAAACAGAATTTTATAAGGATTAGCAGTGGATGCTGTTTAATCTGCAGGGTATCATAACAATAAAATAGATGCAGTATGGGATGGCCAGACTTTTGCATTCTATCAAGCGACCAACTGCAGTTACTTACATATTTACCAGGTGAGACTGGCAAGAAGAGGGAGTAGGCGATGTTCAGACCGGAAGCTATACCGCAGCAATGGGGAAGGGAACCATATTTGAACCACAGGCCCTTACAGATGAGAGGGCATGCTCTGCAGACTGAGAACCTAGCAGATGAGAAGGGTGATCATTGGGTAAGTGGCTCCTGCTGATGCGACATGATTTTGGGTAGGAGTGTTGCAAATGTAAACATTGTTGGTGAAGTGCCAAACTTTATGCTACGCAGAGGTGATGAGAAGCTGGTACTTCACCAGAAATTTAGTGTTCCGTGTACCATGACATGCCTATTTTAAACAAGTTCTCTCCCTGCCATAACTCTCTGTAGCACACAAAACCCCAGCCTCCTTCCCCCAGACCATTATCATGACTAAAGTATCCTCTTCCCCAACCATTATTACTATAAGTCTGCCCCTACTTTTATTCAGATGGTAGACTGCTCAAGTAGTGAGAGGAGGATCTATGCCACTCACTGTCCTCTGACTCCTTATAGCCTTTCTGTTGAATCAGGTGCCACTTTGCGTGGCATGGGGTAAAGGTTTCTTTTTGGTTACTAAGTGAGAGGGGGTTTGTATTTTTTGTGGGGCTGGTGAGGAGGGTGGGTGCTTACTGAGTGGATGGGCCAGGGATGAAGATGTTACTTCTTTGTGTGAAGTGGAGGGAGAAGGAAGGATTCATTGGTGTTGCTGACTAAGTAAGGGAAATGGGGGGCTTCTTTGCTTATGAAGATAGTCATGTCAGGATGTGGGAGGAGGGTAGGGTTTTTGGTGCTACACGGGGTGGTGGTAGTGAACTTTGTTTTTTGTATGCAAGCCCCCAGCCCAAGACTTTACAAAGTGATACTTTGGGCAACATTCCCAAGTAAAATGTCACTTCACTGAGATTTTGCAAAGCAAAATGCTACACAAAGTAATACTTTGCAGCTAAAGTGCCACTTTGTGTAGTCTTTACCTGGTGAAGTGTGTCACTATGTGAAGAGCTGTGCAAAGTATTGTCACGCTGCATAGAGTAATGCATAATGATGTTTCATAACTCTGCATGTTACCAGCTGGGGGGAGTGCAGCTAGCCGAGACAGAGGAGGAGAAGGATCTGGGGGTGCTCATTATGGGGTCAATGAACAACTCAGCACAATATAGGAAGGCAGCTGCAAAGGCCAACAAAATGCTGGGTTGCACTGCAAGGGGTATATCCTCGAGGAGGGAGGAGGAGGTGATTCTTCCACTGTATAGATCATTAGACCAGACCTGGAGTACTGCATGCAGTACTGGCGCCTGTATCTGAAGAGGGACATTCATCAACAATGAATATTAACTGTTATTATAGCGCAGCACTGGGCTGCAGTGATCTTAAAGAGTTGCAGACAGAGTCACAACACCATAAGCATAGCAATCCACAGCAGTGGTGTGCCAACAACACCACCTGTCACAAGGAAGCAATTATTCATTGCTAAACTCAAGGCTTTTATTATCCCCTTGTCTGCCTCACTCCACACTAAATACTGCATTGGGACCCACAATGGTTCAGCCAAATTATTAAAGCCAAACTGAATAGACGGGGCCTGACTTAAAGCCGAACTGAATTTGAAATGCCTCACTTTCTTACCCTTCTGTATGAGGTTTCTGACTGCATGTGTGTGATATGGAGAGATATACAGAAACCAATTTTACAAAATGTGGGCTGTCCCTTGTTATGTGAGAGGTACTGTATGGAATTTATAGTATACTAGCCCAAATAGTGAGATGTAAAATAAGTGAGAATAACTAACTTAGCTAACAGGGATCCTATTAGATTGTGAACACATTCACTATTCTGTATTTATACAATATGTTGACAAACAGAGAATACAATGCTTTCTTTACAGTCCAAGAGGATCCTTATCTGCAGGACCGATTTGTCAAAGCACCCTCACTACAGACTGTCAATGCTGGTGAAGCTATGACTTGATCACAAGTTTCCTTTCCTGTCTACAAAATGGATGTCTCCACATCCAAATAAAATATATTTTTCTGTGCTGTACTGAATCCAGTCTGCTATAGCAATCCAGTCATTGGATCCCTGTAGTAATGTTTAATATAACCATGTAGAGAATGGCCCACATTTCAGTTACAGTTCAGAAAGAAAAAAACAATATACGTCATGAAAGGGAGTTCAGATAATTATCAAGGAAAATGCTATGCCAGATGTGTATGTGGGGGGGGGGGTGCATGAATTGTGCAACTTAAACAGTAATGGTAGTTCTGAATCAGGTGACCAGGCTACACTTTTGGCAATAGCATACACTGTGGATTGAAGGGTTTTTTGTTTGTGCATTTTGGTTCTGTTGTAGCAAGTGACAGACATCATACTAACAGTGATAACAATTATGAGTTAGACAGTGAAGCGCAGCAGAGGTGGGTGTCACTGCACTGCAGTAACCAATATTTCAGAGTGATATTTTCATTGCTTTTGGATTTTTATTCTTGTTATGGGGTTTCAAAACACAGCTGTTCTTTCCCAGCATGGTGGTAGAATCCAAAAGCAACTTTTTTTGGTGCAGTTTTGGTATTTTCTGAAAAATGTTTAACGTTCTCAACCTAGGACCATTACTGAGTACCTGAAAAGTGAAACTGGTACAGCTGATGCAAAGATCATGGCAAATACCAAGAAGGAGAAAAGTCAGGGATGTGGTGGCTTTTATTGGTTGTCAACCACAGACATTTCATGTATCGATGAGAATCAGATTGTTGGGTTTTACACTGGAAAGAACAGGACCATGGCACCCATCTGAAATAAATTTCTTCTTCACCTACTAGTTGTGTACATTTCTGGAGTGTTTAGAATGGGGTGAGCTTTAGGGTTGACAACCCCAAAGAAGACTACACCCCTAAATTTGTTTTAGGTGTGAAGTGGGGTTTTGGTGTTGGAAACCCTAAAACCCCATTTCCCCACTTTTTTGTTTTAACCTGAACACTAAATGTTGCATTAATGCAGTTTTTTTGCAAAGAATTTCCTTACTTTTGAGATAGTGCAATTGTATCCTTATTTGTCTGTAGGAGCATAGGGCCCCATACATCAATACATTTTCAGATAATGTAATTGTACCCCTATTTGTCTGCAGGAGCACAGTGCCCTCCAGACCCTGTGCTCTCATCCCTCCATAGATGCGTATATGCATGTTGATGTGGAAGTTGCAAAAACAAATGAGCCCTGCACTTCCATTTGTAGGACAACAGCAATCACATTGTGAACATAGACTTCTTATTATCCTACCTCATGAACCCAGTACTGAAAATGTCCAAATCCCTGCTGAAATGTCATTCCATGCTACAGCATCGTCATTCCATGCCAGAGGCACAAAAAGACATTTTGGCCAAGATTTGAAAAATGATAGCTGTCACACTCATGCAGTGGTGTAAAGAAATGGCTATGTTGAAAATGTGGGGTGAAAATATTTAATAGTCTGAAAGTTACCAGAAAGCATAGCTAAATTTCAATGGATGCGCTTAACTTTACCATTTGAACATATTTTGACCCTAAATTTTCAACATACCCTCCTTATGACCCCACATCATGAACAAGGGCAGTGAAACTTTCTAAATCTCACCTGAAAGGTGACTTTGCCAAGGGACCACAAAATCACCTTTCTGGACAGATGTACCTAATTCCATCATGATTGTTCACGAGTTGGGGTCTCAAAAAGGCCATGTTGAACATTTGGTGTCAAAATACACAACAATGGCAAAGTTATGCACCAAAGTTCAAAACCCCATTGAAATACTGTACTGACCCCACCTCAGTTTACTTTCTCATATAGCAGTCACCGATTCCAGCAGCAAGATGTGTCTTTGATTGGAGAGTGGATCTTCACCCTGGGACCTGTTCAGGTGAGTGAGGGTCTGTGTGGGGGGGTGTGAGGATGAGGGGTGGTGTGTGCTCAGTGGGAGGTGGGGGTGGGGTGTGGGATCAGTGATGGACCATTTTCTTTTTTACAGGTAAAAAATTACATTAAGGGACCATCTTCTTTATTTCAGTCAGGCATGGTGCCACTAGACACCAGGGAAACAAAAAATGTTTAATCATAGGTATTTACAAGCTTATTCAGACTTTCATTTATTATGCTTGCCATTTTATTCCTGTTCCAGTCTATGCTTGTTGTGATAGAAGCGATCTAGTCTCTGTTTGAATAAGTCCATTGTTTCACTTTTGATTACCTCCATTGGAAGGCTGTTCCATATTGGTACCACTCTCTGGCTAAACCAATATCTTCTTTTAAAAAATTTCCATCTATCTATGGTTAGCTGGAGTGTATGTCCTCTAGGCTTGTGTACATTGTTCTTTTGCTTTAGGCCTAGGTCTTCCCATAATACCATATCCTGTAGGGCCCTATTTCATTCAAATAATAACTGTGGGGATGGCAATCCAAGGGTAAGGTGTGCCACTTGACACCAGGGATAAATTAAATATATATGGGGATTGTGATAGGAGGGTGTTGGTGCCACTAGACTCCAGAGATAAAAGTAATAATAAAGGGGGCAGTGATTGGAGGGTGGGATGTGGCACTAGACACCACAAATTTAATAATGATGGTGATGGTGATCGGAGAGGGCAGGGGGCACCACTAGACAGTAGAGATAAATTACATTTTTACAAGGAGGGTCATCAGAGGGTGAGGGTACCACTAGACTTCAGGGAAACATTTTAAAAATTAAGGGAATGGTGACTGGAGGGTCACTAGATACCAGGGAAAAATGAACAAAATTACAGTGATGGCTATCGGAGGGAGGGGGTGCCACTAGACACCAGGAATGAATTACATAATATTGGGAAAATTATGGGGATGCCATGCAAAATCCTTTTTTTCATTTGAAGGAACCCTTTTCCATATCAAACAAAATAAAGGAAACAAAAAAGTGTTCCTTCAAATGAAAAAAAGATTAGCAAAAAACCAAAAAAACTTTGACCAAAATGTTTTTCCATATGAATGGATCCCTTTTTGTTTGCACAAAAAGGTCATATGGAAAAAAACAGAATAAAAGCCTAAGTGCAAAATAATTTTCATATCAAGGGATCCTTTTCATTCAAATGAAAAGGGACAAAAAAAAACCAGCAAAAAAAAAAAAAAAGTACAAAATCTTTTTCCGTATCATGGGATCCTTTTTTGTTTCAAAGAAAAAGCCTATACAGAAAAAGCAGAAGCGAATGACGAAAAAAGATTTACAAACAAATAAAAATGAGATTTGGGGTTCAGTTTTCCAACAGTTGAGTGCAGAATCCACCTAATGGAGTACTGATGAGCAAGAAACATGTCTTGGTCTTTCTACAGGGCATCAGTTGTGTGGGGTTTTAATTTTTTTCGATAGAAAACAGAAAATAAGAGGATGACAAATGAAAAAGGATTTTTCCAAAATTTTGCTGTTTTCTTGTCATGGCCATGTGCCCAGTCAGTTTGGAATTTTGGTCTGAAATTTTCAGGGTACAAAGGATATGGCCCACAGATGTGTCTTTTGCATGTTTGGTGAAAAAATATTAATCCATTCCAAAGTTATTAAATTTTAAAATGTTGGTTTCTGAGCCTGACAGATGTGTGGAATGAAAAAGAATTTGGTCTACAAGAAATAAAATCCTTTTACATTAGAAGCCAATCCTTTTCCATTTGTGCACAAAAATAAACATCAGAACCTTGCTAAAAATGGGACCCGTTTAGCAACATTCTGGTATGTGTTTTTTTTTAAAGTTTGCCAGAAATATGTTTTCTGGGCACCCAAAATCCAGGGTGCCCAGCTTAGCAACAGAAGCCATTCACCAGTATTCTCTTTATGAGAACAGTGGCATTTTCTTGACTTCTGCACCTACAGCTGGAACTGGTAATATGAGCTGCAGTGAGAATAGTGACACGCCATTTCTCTGGTGTCTAATGGCACTCCCACCCCTCCAATCGCCATTCCAATATTTTTAAATGTCTCCCTGGTGTCTAGTGGCACCCCCACCCCTCCCATTGTCGTCCCTATATTCATTAATGTTTCCCTGGTGTCTAGTGGCTCTTCCAACCCTCTGATTGTCATCCCTGTATTTTTTCAATTTTTTTTGGTGTCTAGTGGCACCCCCACCCCTCTGATGGCCCTCCCTGTATCTTTTAAAGTGAAACTGTCTGACATCTTACTTGTTTTTTTCTTTTCTCAGAATCCTGGTTCATGCTATCAAGACTGGAAGAGTTATATTTGTTGAACATCAGAATAAAATTTGTTTTACGGTATCTTGCTGTCTGACTATTTTTTTTAAACAAAATATCAATCCATGCAGGTCACCAGAAACATTAAGCACTTGTCTCAGTACATGTGCACAACAGGCTGTCATGGCCAGTCAATAGGCAAGCAGTTTGTGTTGTGTACGTGCTAATGTGTAGTTGTGCTTCAGCAGCACGAGAGATGTGGACATGCTCACTTGTAGCCTTGAGCGCTCACTGACAGACTGTCAGTTTACTCTGTCAGTGTTGTGCTGCTCTTCACATTATGGCTACATCATCTGAGGTGAGATGTCTCACATGAATAGCCACTAGTGTTTCTATTGCTTTTCTGTCATAAGAAGCTAGCAAAGTAATGAAAATTCTATGTAATCTGAGCCATATTGGTTACTGTATGTGGGATGTCAGATAAGGCAATTCTAAGTGCCCATTTTTCCACCTGCAAATTATACTCACGAACCACCAGGGGTCAGATCTGAGCTGCCTGAGTTCCTCTGCCTCTCCTGCTCCTTTTTTGTTTTCTCACTGTACTCCCTCCCTATCCTCTCCCATTTTCTAGTTTATCTCCCTCATACTGCCTGCTTTCAGATCTGTCCCTAACTTTCCCCACATCTGGCTTGAACCTGTGACCCCTCGCACCATAATCAGACACTCTACCACAGTGCTACTCTGAGACTAACCTCTGCTTGCTCTCTTTCTTTCCCATTGTATCCCATGTTTTCCTTCCATCTCCATATTGCTCTTCCTCTTTCACTTTACTACACTCGCTCTCCCCTGATTTCTGCCCGGGTTCTAGTCCCTGAAGTCACCCATTTTTTTTGTTTCAGCACTCCCCCCCAAGTGATGGCTCCCTCCATTTACCTACTCCTTATTGGACTATTGCCCACCATCACTTCCTCCCTGGATCTAACTTCATCCCTTTGGTCCTCTATTTCCACTCCCTCACCCCTCACTGGTAATCAGTACAGGGGTACCTGTTCCTTCTGGTATCCCCACTTGAATCTTCCTCTCAGTGACACCTTTCACCACCCCTCCTACTGCCTCTCTTCTACTCTCCTTTTGGCCCTGCACATCGCTGCACTTCCCAACCCAGATTTTGGCTCCAAATGCATTACCTCTCCCACTGCCTCTGCTTGGGAATGCAGGCTACTAAAAATGGCCCTAACTCATCACATCCTCCTCTTCCTTCTATTATCTGGGAATGTTCACCCTAACCAGGGGCCATCCCCACTAACACCCTCTCTAGGTGTAAAAAAGAGGGACCTCCTGTTCACCTCACTAAATATCTGTAGCTTGCTAAAAAAGTTTAACTCCCTCCAGAGCTGGATTGCACAGCATAAGCCTCACATCCTGAACTTAACTGAAACCTGGCTCTCCTCTACCACTGGGGACTCCCAAGGAGCCCTAAATGGGTATTCTATTTTACGGTCAGATTGTCAGTGTGGTTGTGTGCTCAATATTCAGAATTCCCTCCAGGCCATGGTCATCCACACTCCTCCTCCTGCCTTTGAGGCCCAGGTACTGTCAGTAAAGCTTTTTTGGCAAATCCTGGTAAAACCCTCTGTCATGTTGGTATATATTCCCCCACACAGTCAGAAACCTGCCTTCTCTGCAGTCTTATATTGCCTCTCAGTTCCCCCCCAAGAGTGAGATCTTAGTCATGGCTGACTTTAACACAAATTGGCTATCTCCACCTGCTGCCCCTTCAAAGATGCCACCTTGGCCATGGATCTGACTCAAGTTATCCAATCCTCTACAAGGTTTAACCACAAGACTGGAACCGCAACATTGCTGAACCTAATTTTTTCAAACCGCCCTAAGAGAATCTCAAAGGTCCTAACGTTCCCTGACATCCTCAGTAACCACTCCCCTGTACTGTGCTGGTGGTCTTGCAAAACTCCCAACCCACCCCCAAAACTATTTTTTGTCGGCGACGAAGGCAAGGTGCATTAGCCTGGCTAAAAAAACACCTCTCAAACTGTGACTGGTCACCCGTAGACACTGCAGGGTATATGGATACTACCCGTGCCTATTTCATAACCACCTTCAGTTCTGCCTATGACCTCTTTGCACCTGTTGCTAAACAGGTTGTAAAAAAATGTGTTACTCTGTGGCTATCTCAGGCACTTCTAGACCTCATGAGCCATCAGGATAGTCTTTGGCACAAGGCCCTTGTATCAGGGCTGGCCCTTGACAAACACAGTACGGGGAAACAAGGAACAACTGTACCAGTGCCCTGCAACTAGCCAAGGCCTCTAATTATCAGAATTCCCTCACCTCTGCTGGGGGTTCTAAGCATAAATTCTGGGCACCATCAAAGAACTAAATGGTAAATCCTTGTCCCCTCCACCTTCCCAGCTTTCAGTAAATGGGACCATTACCTAAGACCCACTGCAAATTGGCAATACCTTAAACTCCTCTTTCTCAGACCTCTGCAGTGTGCTCCCTCCAAACTTTTTTGACCCCCCCAATGGTATCTCCTCCCTGCCTGCTTCCCCACCCCCTGCCAATTCCCAGCCTTTCAGGTTTTGTGTTATATCATTCAGAGAGGCCAAAACCTACATATCCAGTGTCTTGGGTAAAAGCCACCATGGTGGTGACTCCCTTGACTTAAAACTCCTTCACCTCTCTCAACGCTGTCCTAGTCCCCCATGCTAAAATCTTAAACAGCTCCCTTTGTTCAAGGGAATTCCCTTCCCTCTGGAAGTGGGCAGTCATCACCCCACTTCTTAAGAGTGGTGACTGTATCTCCTCTTCTAATTACCGGCCCATCTCCATTTTGGCCCTTCTCTCTAAAGTCCTTGAAAAAATTGTATCTGACCAACTCATGGAACACTTACCTAAATATGATCTCCTGTGTCCTGAGCAGCATTGGTTTCAAAAGGGCCACAGTACCACCACAGCCCTACTTGAATATACCTCCTATATCAACAAGGCCCTTGATCAGGGACACTTAGTTGGGTCGGTCTACATTGACCTAACTAAGGCTTTTGATACTGTTCATCATGCCCTTCTCCTTAATTCCCTTGCCTCTATGGGCCTGTCCACTGACACTATGACCTGATTTGAGAGCTATTTAACTAATAGGTCACAACAAGTCAAAACTGATTCTACTCTCTTCTCCTGTTTCCCAGTTTGGTCTGGTGTCCCGTAAGGCTCTATCCTGGGTCCTCTTCTTTTCAGTCTCTTTCTAAACTCCCTGCCCAGGGCTTGCTCTGGTCGGTTACTTCTTTATGCCGATGATGCTGTCATTTTCTGGAGCAACCCTCATTCTCTACCATTGCAGGATGCCCTCCAAAAGTCCTTTGCTGAAGCTGAAGCCTGGTTTATGGAACAACGACTTGTATTAAACTACAAAACAAATCAAAACTATGTTTTTCATGCTGGCCCAGTGGCATAGAGGGCTAAGGCACTGGTGCCTTACCTTGACCCATGCTGGCAACCTGGGTTCAGGAATGAGCCCCAGGTGTCAGAGTTTGACACAGGGGGAGGGCGGAGCTGGATGGAGCTGCTGACAGGCATTCTTTCCTCTCCAGGGAGGAAGTGCAGCATCCCTCAGCTGATGGGAGACTCCCAGTAGAGGCTGGAGGAAGCTTGGGCCAGAGGGGGCCTAGGCAGTAGGCCAGGGGTGGGAAGACTATTGCACATGTGCACGACTACAACCTCCATCGCATGTGCACTGACTTCTGGGGTCTCCAGGAGAAAACCAGAGAAAATGCCAGTTGTCAGAGTGAAGACTGACCCCTGCAGGGGATGATCCTGGGCCAGGCAGGTAGAGCCAGTGATTCCAGGGGCTGGGGCTGGGGGTTGGTCAGATGGGAGCCAACCGGCAGGGGAGAAAAATGCGCCTTGATAAAAAATTGTTTTTCGCTCACCGCCAAAACCCTTTCAATGGCTTTTTTCTATCTGTCCACACCTCCCAAGGCTCCCCTCTTGAGCAAGTCAACTCTTTTAAATACCTGGGCATCACCCTTGACTCCGCCCTTACCTATCATACTCATATCCATCTCTTCTGTTCCACCATCAACTCTAGAATAGGCCTCCTTTATCGACTCGAACACTGTCTGCCCCCTGAAGCGCTCTGCCTTGCTGTGTCATCCTCGGTTTTCTCCGTGCTGGACTACGGAATTATGTTTTATGACTCAGCAGACAATGCAGCTCTTGGTCGTGTTAGGACAGCGCTTAACAAAGCCTGTCATCTTATGACAGGTTGCGACAGAATGACCCACACTTGCGACCTTTACAGTCGCTCAAACTGGCTAAATTTTGAATGCCGGGTTAAATATCATACCTGCCTCCCTGCCAAAAAATCCAATGGAAACTCACCCCCCCTTGCCTGCATGGTATCATCCAGCCCTCCCTACCCCAGAGAGTTTCCTGGAGTTCTACTAATGCCTCTTTTTTGGTCCTATGCTGCAGGACATCCTTGGGCCAAAGAGCATTTTTCACAGAGTCCCCTACTGGCTAAATGGTTTACCTGCGGATCTCTCTGCTGGCTCTAAGATAGGCCCTTTCAAAACCTCACTTAAGTTTTTCTTGCTAACAACTTTACATGTGATTGCCCCCAGTAATTTGTGCTTATATGCACTTTCCTTACTGTACGCCCCTTTCTCTGTTAAGCTCCCTGGTGTATCTTCTGTATATGTGCTATTATCATTGGTTGAACAAGTTGCCTTACTCCTGTATTTTTTGCTTCACTGCATTTTTCAATGGTTGAACAGTCTGCCTTATTTCCGTATTTATTGCTTGTATGAAGCACTGGGCTGTCTCTGCCCTCAGCATGTAATATTTATTCTGTTTTGCTATCTCTTTCTCACTGCCTAATGTATCATATTGACTGAGTGTCAGTACTGTACCCTACTCAATATATCAAGTATTCTATCTTTATATCAGGTTAACTGAGGAGGAGCCTTTGCAAAAGAGTTTATGACTCAAAGGGTTGTAATTCCAGTTTCTTAATAAATAAATAATATAAACACCCAACCACAACTAGCACACATATACAGTACCCGCATGCTTACGCATTAACTGAAACATTTCATCCAATTTGATTTTTTGTTTTCATTTAGCATTTACACAAAGTGCAACAAATTAGTGTGAGGCAAAAAAAATAGCTGATTTTTTTCTTTTGGCTACTTAGTGCGTATTGGTCCCTATACTGCAGATGCAAAATCAGGTTCTCTATAGCACCGGGTTTCATCGTTTTTCTGACAGGTGTTTTTTAACACAAGGTGATAGTCTCCCCCTGTACAAAATTTACAGACCACAGTGTAGTGATGTAACTGCTGGGATAAACAGTAGCTTGATTTTGCCAAATCAAGGTGACATATTAGAAACAGAAAGGTCTTATTATATTGCATATATTTTTTTTTTATTAATTTTTTATTCATTGAGACATGACAACATACATCAGTTCATACAATTCAAGTACATCTACTAGAGACAGGCACTAACCAGGCCCATCAAAAGCACGGTATACAAAATATATAGACAAGTGGCAGTCTAGGCAGTACAACATGGTTAGAGACAGAGAAATAAAAAAGAAAATAAAAGACAATCAATTGCTTGGGAGGTACAAAGGAAAACAAGTACATACAACATAGAAAATCTCTAGGGATCATATTGGGCATCAGGGCACAAACTCTGGATAATGTGCTAAATGGTGAATAACCCACTTCTGCCAACAGAGTTCAAAGGCTTTTTTTTTTATCTAAAAGGCTAGCCAAGAGGCGTTCCAAGGAATAGATTTCCCAAACAATTCTCACCCAGGACATTTTAGTGGGGATGGTTGTGGTCAGCTACAGGTGGGTAATTGCTTTAAGAGCAGCAGCCACAAACAGAACTGTCTGCTTATGGGTGACCCGATCAACTTCCAACCCCTGAGGGAGGGTAAATGTCAACAGGAACACAGAGTGGTCCAAGGCTCCCAGTTCATATATCTCCTGTAGCTCTCCTATCACTTCTCTCCAAAAATCCTGCAGCAGGGGGAAAGACCACAACACATGGGGTCTGTCCCACATGACAAGTCCCACACCCTCTCCAACAGGTCCCTGCCGGGTCCCCACCATATTTGGAGGTCACCAGGGGGATCCTGAAGTAACAGGTTCTGAGTTCCAAATATATTCCCTCCAATATGTAGTGTCAGTAGCTCAGTAGGTAGCATACTCACCTCTGAGATCAGGCAATTAGAGGGCTGTGGGTTCAGTTCTCATGTCTGGCACTTAGGTTAATATCCCAATACTGACACAGTAGTACTGCACTTCTGAGGTGCTGTCTTTCAGATGAGACGTTAAACCGAGGTCCCATCTGCCTGGATTGGTGGTAGTTCAGGTGGATGTTAAAGATCCCATGGCACTTATTGAAAAGAGTAGGGGAATTTCTCTGGTGTCCTGGCCAAATTTTCCCTCATTCACTAAAAATACCACCAACAGCTTAATCTGGTTCAAGGTCAGTTGGCATTCATCTGTTTTCCCCTCCCCCGGGTCGTGCCTGAAAATAGGCAGGATTTGTCTGGTGCACTTTGTAACAGGGGGTCCTGTTGTGAAGTATAACCAATCACTTAAAGATGCAATAACCCCCCCCCATTATTTCTTTTCACTCTATTCTATCCTCTATTATATTTCAATATCTATCTTATACTTTCTTGTTAGGGTGGCCAACCTGGCAATCTTCTATCTATCCTTTACTGTCCCTTTTTTTTCTTTTTCTGTCAGTACTTAATTGCATCTTGTTAAAATAAAAACAATACATATATATTGAAAAGCTATGCTCAGCAAACCTTCAGTGGCTTCTGGGAGAAGCAGTCCAACAAGCTCAGTGTCCCAAAACAAATGTCAAGAAGGAGCTGCTTCATTTGTAAACAAAAGAGCCTCTAAACAGCAGAGGGCTGAGTTCTGAAACAAGTATCTGCTGCAACTTCAGCTAGTAAGTTAAGAAGCAGTGGCTGTAAAACTAAGGGAAACTGGAACAAAAAAAAGGTATTGTACTAAAATAAACTGTTACCTGAGTGCCCATGTTAGTTGCAGAGGTACTTCTATAGGGCAGGCAACTCATGAAATGGCAGCTTATATGGTCTCAAGGAGGAGTGATGTCAGAAGGGGGAGGAGCTAAGCTAATGCTCTGACATCATAGTCCTAAAATTAAGTCTATATTTTTGTTTTAGGACCTTGTGAGGAAATAAGTGTTTTTTTGGGTAAACCCTCGAAGTGCTAGAATGATACTAGTTGGTTTAATATATATATATATATATATAAGCTTGAAAATGCCATTGTTCATCTTAATTAAAGTATCACATGATTGATGAGGTCACCCTGTGGCATTATAAAAGGTTCCTCTAGGAGAAACAAAAGAGATAGGTGGTCAGTAAGGTTCTGGCCAAGGAGAGAGTAGGTTCTAAGAAGAAATTATGCAAGTTTCCACATTGTTTGAGAGCAGGGAAAGAACTCAGGAATTCTGTAATTTTTTTATTTTGCAAGAATTATCTCCTTATGTTTGAAGAGGTGTGACGGATTAACACCATTTATTTTTCCTTTCTGTATATATTAAATTTAGTATTTTTGTTTATTTTTTTTTCTTCTTTTTGAATAAAATGATAAATGCAGACATATGCATTTTTTATGCATCCTATCTGGTTGTATGATCTGTTTATTGGGACCCACACTACGACAACTGGTGTTAGAAGTGGGATTCCAACCTCTGGGGTGTCAGAAGGTACTCCAGAGGGGGTGTTGTGCTGAAAATACCCTAGCAGATGCAACAACCAGAACAAGTAGAGTTGGATGCATTACATCTGACCAGGTCTGTCAGAGTGAAGACTGGTGTCCAGTTGTTGCCAGGGATCGAACCTGCTACCAGACAAAGAAAGATGGAAGAAGGAGCCACAGCTGCGGCTGGTAATCCAAAGAAGGAGGAAAGCCAGATGACCCCAGCACCAGAGGATCCAAGTGAACTACTGAAATGGCTTTGTTTACGCCAACTTGAGATGGAGCACCAGAGAGAAGACCAGAGACAGAGGGATGAAGACCGGGGGATACAGGCTGAAGAGAGACGGAGACAAGACGAAAAATGGATGACAACCTTAAAAGCTATTCAGGACATGACCCGGGGCAGATGGAGAGATCTGTTCCTAGAGACATTAAATTAACTAAGTTGACAGAGGTGGATGATATTGAGGGCTATTTGACAACTTTCGAGAGGGTGGCCCAAACCTGCAACTGGCCCAGAGACCAATGGGTGATTTGTTTGGTCCCATACCTCTCAGGATGGGCACAACTAGTCTACAGCCAGCTAAGTGGAGCTGATAGCTCAAATTATGACAAGAGTTAAAGAAGAAATTCTTCGCAGATATAATATCAGCACAGAGACATACAGGCAACGATTTCGTCTCAGAAAATGGCAAGCTTGGATACCCCAAGAGAAACCTATACCAGCTGAAGGACTATTGTGAAAATGGCTACAACCCACCACCAAAACTGTAGACCAAATCATGAAACTGATAATAATTGAACAATTCATCCAGATATTACCTGTGGAAGTGCAATTATGGGTAAAAGAACATAAACCCGAGACAGCCGAAGACACCATTAAGTTGGCAGAAGATTACCTAGCAGAAAGAAGCACCCAAGCCAGAGGTAACCAGGGCAATCCAGGACCATCTAATGCGCTGGTAAGACCACCTTTTAATGCTTCTACTAACCAGAGACAGTTCCATTGAAGGGAGGGAGGTGGGAGAGTTCCATATGCAGAAATAATATGCCATGGTTGTCTTGGTAAAGGGCATATTGTAAGGAACTGCCCGTATAAAAGATCTGATTTAGCACATCTTACCCTAGCAAATTTTGGGTATGTGACTTCTGTGGGTATTGGGGAACAACAGACTTTGGGTTTGCTGGACTCAGGCAGTATACAAACTTTGATCAGGGCTGATCTAGCACTGAATATGCCCCAGAGTGATTCAAGTACTACTGTGCGGCGTGTACATGGAGACATACACAGATACCCTACAGCATGTCTTAATATAACTGTAAATACAGAAAGTCATGACATGTTAGTAGGCCTTGTTCCATGACTCCCAGTACCTGTCATTGTTGGGCAAGACTTTCCTCATTTTGACCTTTTAATGCAGCAGCAGAAGACTTCACAGGAACTGTTAATGTGGTTACTAGGTCCCAGGCCAAAACACAAGACTTACAGGAGGTCTTTCCTTTTGATAATGGTTATTTTGAGACTGTCAGTAAGGACAAAGTCCAAGAAGACTAGGCGAAGAGAAAAAAAGACTTGGAATGAAAATCATCAGGCTAAAGGTCAACTTAATATCCCAGAGACTCTAGTGCAAAATATTGTACGGGACCAAAAATGCGATGAATCTTTAACATCTTTATTTTTACAGGTGGACAAGGTTGGACATCCTGGACAATCTCTATTTATTATCAAAAACAATATCCTGTATAGAGTTGTAGAGCCTGGTACAAATGAGGAACTTGAACAGTTAGTGGTACCCAGTAAATATAGGGAACAAATAATGCACTTGGCACATGATATTCCCATGGCTGGTCATGAAGGTAGAGACCAGACAGTACAACGATTTCTATCTCGATTCAGTTGGCCAGGGGTCCACCAGGATGTTACGGCTCATTGTAGGTCCTGTCCCAGTGCCAATTGGTTGCCAAGGGAGGGAAGAAAGACACGGTGCCCCTACAACCTATACCATATGTAACTACTCCATTTGACAGGGTGGCAATGGATGTGGTGGGACACTTATTAAAAAGTTCTAAGGGGAATCAGTATATTTAGTCATTTGTGACTACACAACCAGGTACCAGAAGCAATACCAATGAGGACGGTTACTGCCTCGTATTGCAGAAGAACTGGCAAAGTCTTCAGCAGGATGAATACCCAAGGTTATCCTGACAGACCGTGGTAGTAATTTTTCCTCCATCATGCTGCAAGAACTATACAAATTGTTAGGGGTATCTGCTGTTAGAACATCCCCATACCATCCCCAAACTGATGGGTTAGTGGAAAGATTTAACAAGACAATGAAATGTATGCTTCAGAAGTATGTGCAGGAGGAAGGCCGGGACTGGGATAAGTTTTTCCTATTTGCTGATTGCCTATAGAGAGGTGCCTCAGGCTACTATAGGGTTATCCCCCTTTACCATGTTATATGGGCGTAACCTAGGGGTCCCTTAGATGTGGTAAAGGAGCATTGGGAACAGGGTCTAATGTAGCATGCAAAATATACTTGAATACATGACTGCATTGAGGAAAAGGCTAGTGAAATATGTGACTATAGCCCATCAAAATGTTGACCAGAAACAACTCATACAGAAAGAACATTATGATATGGGCTTAAAGCATAAAGCATTTGAACCTGGGGAAAAAGTGCTGCTATTGTTACCCTCCACTGAAAATAAATTGCTCATGCGTTGGCAAGGACCATATGTGATCTTACACCAGGTAGGCAAGGTAAACTATGCCATTGAGATGCCAGGGCATAGACTGGTAAAAATAATTTACCATGCCAACCTGCTGAGAAAATGGGTAGAAAAAACAGAAACCCCAGTGTTGTATATCCAGACCGATCCTGATAGAGCAGAGCTAGATATAGTATATGACAGGATTGATAAATCTGTTACTGACACTAAAGTGCATATCAATCCTGACTTAAACCCTGCACAGAGATTAGAGATTGATCATCTCTTGGAGTATTTCGCACGTACATTCACAAAGAATCCAGGGACAGCCAAAGGCGTAGTCCATGAGATCAGAGTTACCCAAACCAAACCAATTCATCAGAAGCCATATAGATTACCAGAAAAGATCAGGCCAGAAGTAGTGGCTGAGATAAAACAAATGGAACAAGCAGGAGTGATAGTTCCTTCACGCATTCCTTGGTCCTCTCCATTAGTGGTCGTGCATAAAAAGGAAGGGGGCATCAGGTTATGCTTAGATTTTAGGAAAATTAATGAAGTATCTGAGTTTGATGGGTATCCGATGCCACGCATCGATCTCCTAGATCAGATTGGGTCTGCAAGATACATAATCACCTTAGATTTAACAAAAGGGTATTGGCAGATTCCATTGGCCCCAAAAAACCAAGAATTAACTGCCTTCTTTACCCCTCTTGGTCTATATCAGTTCACTACGATGCCGTTCGGCCTACGTGGAGCCCCGGCTACCTTTCAACGGTACATGGATCATGTCTTCAGACCTCACAAGGGCTATAGTGCTGCTTATTTGGATGATGTGGTCATCTATAGCCCCGACTGGGAGATTCATCTATTACAGCTTAGTGCTGTGATACAAAGCATCCAGGATGCTGGAATGACCATTAACCCATCCAAATGTGCTATAGCTAAGACAGAAACACGCTATCTGGGGTTCATTATTGGACATGGGAGGATTAAGCCAGAAGTAGATAAAATTAAAGCTGTGGCTAACAGTCCCCTACCCATGACAAAGCGCCATCTCAGGTCTTTCCTTGGTCTGGCAAGTTATTATAGATGCTTCATCCCGGATTTTTCCACCATTGTTACTCCTCTCACAGATCTGACCAAAAACCATTTTCCAAATAAAGTAAAGTGGAGTCCCGCCTGTGATAAGGCATTTAACAAAATCAAGGCCATCCTATGCTCAGCTCCAGTGTTATGTAGCCCTGATTTCACTAAACCATTTGAATTACAGACGGATGCCTCTGACACAGGCATAGGGGCAGTACTGACCCAGCATAGCCAGGGAGAGGAACACCCCATCTTATACCTCAGCAGGAAATTACATGAAAGAGAGAAGATATTCTACAGTGGAGAAAGAATGTCTGGCCATCAAGTGGGCAGTAGAAGCCCTGAGATATTATCTTTGGGGAAATCAGTTTACAATTACAACAGATCATAATCCCTTATGCTGGCTAAATTTGATGAAAGATAAAAATGCCCGTATTTTAAGGTGGTATTTATCATTACAACCTTATAAGTTTACTGTACGACATAGAGCTGGTTCTCAGCATCAGAACGCTGATTTTTTTTTTATCACGCTTTGGTGCTGATCCGGCTAGTAACTCTGTTCCAGATACAGATAATGGAATTGTATGTGTATCACAAAATGCCAAGATGGCACAACCCCAGGGAAAAGTATGACTTGTAAACAATATTGTCTGATTTTGAGTAGTGTTTTGAATACTGTTTATTTTTAAGGGTCCCTGGGGGGAACTTCTGGAGTGGGTGGGCAGAAGTTCCAACCCTTCACAGGGTGAGGGGTTTCAGTCAACACAACAAACATTATGTTGCCTTCTTGTGGTGGGAGGAGTGTAACAGGGGGTCCTGTTGTGAAGTATAACCAATCACTTAAAGATGCAATAACCCCCACATCCATTATTTCTTTTCACTCTATCCTATCCTCTATTATATTTCAATATCTGTCCTATACTTTCTTGTCAGGGTGGCCAACCTGGCAATCTTCTATCTATCCTTTACTGTCCCTTTTTTTTCTTTTTCTGTCAGTACTTAATTGCATCTTGTTAAAATAAAAACAATACATATATATTGAAAAGCTATGCTCAGCAAACATTCAGTGGCTACTGGGAGAAGCAGTCCAACAAGCTCAGTGTCCCAAAACAAATGTCAAGAAGGAGCTGTTTCATTTGTAAACAAAAGAGCCTGAGGGCTGAGTTGTGAAACAAGTAACTGCTGCAACTTCAGCTAGTAAGTTAAGAAGCAGTGGCTGTGAAACTAAGGGAAACTGGAACAAAAAAAGGTATTGTACTAAAATAAACTGTTACCTGAGTGCCCATGTTAGTTGCAGAGGTACTTCTATAGGGCAGGCAACTCATGAAATGGCAGCTTATATGGTCTCAAGGAGGAGTGATGTCAGAAAGGGGAGGAGCTAAGCTAATGCTCTGACATCATAGTCCTATAATTAAGTCTATATTTCTGTTTTAGGACCTTGTGAGGAAATAAGTGTTTTTTTGGGTAAGCCCTCGAAGTGCTAGAATGATACTAGTTGGTTTAATACATATATATATATATATATATATATATATATATATATATATATATGCTTGAAAATGCCATTGTTCATCTTAATTAAGGTATCACATGATTGATGAGGTCACCCTGTGGCATTATAAAAGGTTCCTCTAGGAGAAACAAAAGAGATAGGTGGTCAGTAAGGTTCTGGCCAAGGAGAGAGTAGGTTCTAAGAAGAAATTGTGCAAGTTTCCACATTGTTTGAGAGAAGGGAAAGAACTCAGGAATTCTGTAATTTTTTTATTTTGCAAGAATTATCTCCTGATGTTTGAAGAGGTGTGACGGAGTAACACCATTTATTTTTCCTTTCTGTTTATATTAAATTTAGTATTTTTATTTATTTTATTTTTTTTCTTCTTTTTGAATAAAATGATAAATGCAGACATATGCATTTTTTATGCATCCTATCTGGTTGTATGATCTGTTTATTGGGACCCACACTACCACACACTTACCCGGTCAACAAAAACTAAAAAAATAAATAAATAAATGAATAAATAAATATGGGGCTTGGACCACTCTAGTGGCTGAACCAGCTGACCCCTCCCAAGCCGAGATCAGAATATCCAATTGTATCTCCTTGGTCCAAATTATCCTCAGGCTTTCCATAGAATCATTGAGTCTTTCATGGAATGCCTTATAGAAGGTATTAATTTCATGGGAAGACTGTTTCCCCCTGGTATACTGTATCATTAGCTGGACCATTGTAGGGATATTTTCAGCTAGGTCTGCCAGTGAATTGTAATATCTCTGTAGGTATGATCTTAACTGCATATACCCATGAAAGTCAGTGGCCGAGAGGTCATGTGATCATTGCAGAACTGTAAACGGGATCAGACCAGTGGGCCCCACCATTTGATGGACATATTTTAAGCCTTTAGCCCACCAGCCTGGGCTCTGCCACCCACCAGGTTAGGGGGAAAGGATTTATCCAAGGCTATTGCCCTCATAAATATATTGCATGTGTATTGTTACTCAGTCTGTACATAATACTGCATTCTTTATTTCTGCATTACCTATTCCTTCATGCACTGTAATCACATTTGAAACTCTGCTTTTCTGATAATGTCTGCTTTTTTATGGCCGTTTTGTCAGTAGACCACCCCCCCCACTACTGTCACACATATACCTGCTCGATTACCCACTAACTAAAATCATTCACTTAATCCAACATTTTTTTATTTACCATGCACAGGAAGTGCAACACCTGTTGTATTGTGAAAACAATAGCTAATTTTACTCTTTTGATTACCTTGTGCATATTTGTCCTTACACTGCTGATGAAAAATCAGGTTCTCTGTTGCACTGGATGCATTGTTTTTCTGACACCTGGTTTATCAGACAGTATGAGGGAGTGTACAACTAATGTAGAAATGCATAATGTGAAGCCTCTCAGTACAATATAGCTTTCCTCAATAAAGCATTCACGAAGTGTAATTAAGTAATCTGCTGTACAGAATTATTTTATGGTAACAGCCAGAAAGGAAAAATAAAATGAATAATTAAATTGTACACTAATGCAACATTGAAGCCATTCATGATCCAGTGATATCAATGTGAATATGGGATGGTGAGAATTATTGTAGCTGATTTACTCAATTGAAACCTTCTTGCCCCCACAACTCACAAAATATATAGGCCACAGTGGTGCTGTAGCTGAAATTGAATAAAACAGAAGCTTGATTTTGCTGACTCAAGGTGTTATATTACAAACAGGTCCTGGTATACTTGCAGCTGTCGATCTGCACTGTCAGTCCTGTTATGCTTTATTTCCATATTACTTATGCTTCAATGCACAGTTATGAAACTGCTCTACGTGATACACCTTATGAAAATCACAATGGAGTAACAGATGGGGTTCATTTGGTGAGGATAGCACTCGCTGCAACACTGGGCTATGTATATTCCTCAACATGTGAACTAACAGTGAAAAATAAGCACTAAATTTCAGTTACAGCTGAATTTCAGTATAGACCACAGTCGGGTGCTGTAACTGAAATTCAGTGATTATTTTTTTATTGTTAGTTCATATGTTTGGGCCGTACTGTGCATACACAACTTACATAGTGCACTATGTTCCCCATGCAAATCTCCCACCATGGGCATAAGTGCCATCTTTGGAATTTTGGTAAGGGCCTTCAGACCCTATACAAACCCTGCAGTCCAGCATTTTATGCATACCAGTACAATTATACTGCACCACATGTCCCATTTTTTTCATGCTCAGCAGCAAAATGTTTAAAACCTAATATTTTGGGAACCAATACATATTTTTTCACAAACTCTTTGTCAGGCACCTCCTTGGACCAAGATGTTTCTACCCTGAACATTTTGGAACATACTTGCAAGCCAATTTTGGTGTGGATGTGAGCAACAAAAGTGAAAACTACTGTTCTGAGATCCAGGGAGTGTGTTTTTATACTCCCTGGATCTTTGAATACATACAAGTGGCCATCACAAATCTTGCCAGATCCGAAGAACATGACCTGACCATGTATGCAAAATTTCATGCAGTTTTGTCTAACAATACCAAAGTTATTGGCATGCAGAAATCCAAGTTTAACATTAAAGAGCCGCCTACTCAACCCATGGTCAGACCAATGCTAAGAAGCCACATTTTCAAAACCTTAGAACTTGAAAACCAATTGATATATATTTTTTTTATTTATTTTTATTAGTTTAGGTGCATAACATACACAGTACACTACCCATGTAGGTAGGCATACAGAAAGATCATAGTCGCTACATTGTAATGCTTACATAATTGTAACAGTAAGATTTGATAAGCCCCCATCACTTGATACATCACTTGGGGTGATTACTTAAAGTTAATGCAAAGTTAATACAAACAGTTCCAAATAGTAGTATTCTAACAGGCCATTACTGCCATGAGCAGGGATCCCCATCTCAATGTTATGTTAAATTTAAGCCCCTATGTATCGGGTAAAACATCCCCAAACCACCTTAGTGATTTCCACATATCTATACTACAGTATTACTCCCACAAAGGGATTCAGCCCAATAAACCTTGTTTAACATTAATTCATTAACAGTATTTGATAGCAGATATTATATATAGCCCAATTAACAGTGATAGAACAAGAACATGAACTACATCAGTACGCGCCTGCCACATATAATTAGCATGCATATTTGCACAGAGTGCCTGACTATTTATTGATGGCGCCAAAAGCAGACCTCTGACTGAGGAAGAAGGGGGCGCTGCTTGCAAAACAAATATGCCATTGAATGACACCATTTTAACCATACCCTTCTTTGCCCATCAAACCCTTAGCCCAGTCCCAGAATTGTTAAAATAACCTAAAAACATGCCCAACAGCATGTCCCAAAGCTAGGGTTGAGGGTTAACCAAATTCAGAAGCCTTTTTGGAAAATGAAGTCTGAATAAGGCCCCTGTATCCTGTGGGTTGTTACTCACTGCCTCTAGTGTCACTTTCAGAGTCTTCTCCTTCCCTTGCACAAAACTCCTTATCGAATCTGTCCACTTATTTACTTGCCTCTCCAGGGTCTGCAAACTGATATGCCTTCTCCCCATACATAATGCGCAGGCTTGCTGGCTTCAAAAGTACATGCTGAGCTCTCAGTTGTCACAGGTGGGTCTGGACTACATCAAAAGTCTTCCAGCATTGTCAGGTCACGTACCTTAAATCTGGAAATATATGGATTTTGAAACCTTCCCAACCCAGAGTTCCCGTTTTTTTGGCATGACTAATAATAGTGTCTCTATCATGGATAGACCCCATCATCACTAGAAGGGTATGAGGTGGAGGTATGTTGGTTACTGTACAGCCTCTCCCACTACGTGGGCTGATCCGGTATGCATTTATTATAGATAGTGAATCTTGTATTTGTAGACTATCCTTATAGAAGGTGGTTAAAAAGGGCAAAGGATCTTCCCCCACCACACCTTCAGGGATCTCCGGAATCTGCACATGAGTGGCACGAGATGCATTTTCTAGGGCTTCCAATCATCAATGAAGCACCACATTCTCCGTCATCAGCCCCATTGTTACTATTAACGCCACTGCAGTGGACTTGGAGGCAGAATTGTTTTTTCCCTCCAGCATACCCACTTTAGTGTCCAGTACTTTAAAGTGCAACATGACATCTTCCATTTTTTGATTGAGACTCTGGATTGTTTTTAAGAGCATTGTATTGGAGGGTTGGGATAGCAAGTCCTCTCCTACCCCCATGCTTGATTCCTTACTGGTGCCCGGCTTCATATCTTTTGGTCAGACACCATATCCTCCAGCTCCCATTCTATTGCTTCTGCCCACAACTTTCGTTCCAGAAATGGCAGCAATTCCGAACCAAGGTTGTTCAGTTAGTTAAAAGTTCTACTTTCAAATGAAATATTTATTAACATGAAATCTTATGTTTCCTTTAATTTTTTTTATACTTTGTTTCTCTCCTGTTGCCACGGTCCTCTCTGGAGGGAGCCCCAAGCCCCATCCCCCGATGTCCACCAGCCGGCGCCAACCCTCACCCCCAGGGCTTACCCCCCCCCTGCAGGGTTCCCAACCCCCATCTGGAGACCTGATCCAATGAAGCCAGCACCGTGGTTAGCCAGGGTCAGGTCCTGCAAAGTGCCCTCCATCATCCTCTGTGGCAATGCTCTTTTCTCCTCCATTTTTCTCCAGGAGAGGAGGTGTGAAATGACTTCTGATGGAGGAAGCACGCACACATCCACACATGCTCTTCTGGATGTCCTGCCCCATCTCCACCCATATTTTCTACAGCATCGGTGTGCTGCCCCGGCCTCTGATAGGGGCCAGTCAAGCACTGAACACTGGTAACCCCCCCTCCCTGGAGAAGGAGAGTAGTCCTATGGATGCTCAATACTTCTCCTCTCCTGATGACCCCCAGCGGCCTCTGCTCATTCCCAAACCCAGGTCGCCAGTGTGGCATGAGGTGTGGCATCCAGCACCTCAGCGCCACCAGGCCAGCTTGTTTCCCTTTATAAAATGAACAAATTAGGCTTCTTCTTGTGGAGCTCTGCTAAGTAGCTGCTGAAAGTTCAGCTGCTGGCCACACCACCCCCAATTAATATTTTTTAACAAAGTCTTTCAAAGGTACTTCCTTGGGCCAAGCTGCATCGAAGGCATTTCCTTCAGCCAACTCACATCTACCCTGTCCTCTCAGAATAAAAAGTCAAACTATTTTGCTCTAGACATGAGCAACAACAACAAATTAAAACAAGCATTTATCAATGCTGAATGTTGTCTTGCTGGCATTGGCATTGGTAGTGCAGAAGTTAGAGACGCATAATTGGAATGGCAGTGAAGTATTGAAGTGATGCCAGCCCCATCCCCACCCTGCAGAGACCAACAGGCATTGGGGTGTGCCTTTGGGTTGTCAACCATAACGCTCATGACATTTTACTTCACCCTGTCCTGTAGACACTGACAAGTGTCGTGGTGTGCTTTGGGGTCTTTGGGCGTTATACTTACCCCATTCCATAAGGAACTACACTGAGGTGGGTGCAGTATAGGTGAATGGGGTGAACTTTGTGGCCGAACACTGCAAGGCATACCACGATGCCTGTCACTGGCTGCAGGGTGGGGGTGGGGTGGAATGGAGTGAGCATTACAGCCGATGATCCCAAGTCACACCCCTGACACCTGTCAATCTCTACAGGGTGGGGTATTACAGTTGGAAACCCTAACACTGTAGGCATGTGTTGGTATTTTTACTCCAAATTTTCAACATGTGCTTTTTGTGAGCCCACCTCATGAAGTGTGGCACTATCAGTTTGCTAGCTGAAAGGTGGTTTTGCACAGTGGCTATGCCATTTGGTGACACAGGGATGAAAACACATTTTGGGCAGTATGTGGAAAATGACAACTGTATTGTTCATGAGGAGATGTAAACAAATGGCAACGTTGAAAATCTGGAGTGAAAATATGAAAAATTGGTGAAGTCATGACCATGCACGGAAACTGTTCAACACATGTCTGTAACCAAATTATTTTGGGGATTTTTTTAACTACATTTTTAACATAGGCATTTTGGGACCTCCCCTCATGAACAGTGGCACTGTGATTTTGTTAATTTGTCCCAAACATTGATTTCCCACAGTGACCACACCATTGTGTGCCACAGGTGCAAACACACATTTAGGGCAGGATGTGAAAAATGGCAGCTGTACTATTCATAAGGAGGTGTGACAAAATGGCAGTGTTGAAAATCTGGCATGAAAATATTGCAAATTTGCAACGTTACAAGGGTGCGTGGAAACTGCACAATGCACACCTGTAACGCAGTCATTTTATGGAATTTCATCACCAAATTTTCAACATTGGCATTTTAGGATCTCTGCTCATGAACAGTGTCACCGTCATTTCCTCAAACTGTCCTGAAAAGTGATTTCACACAGCGACTGCGCTATTCTGCGCTGGACATGCAAAACCACATTTTGGCCAGGATAAGTAAAATGACTGCTGTACTGTTCATAAGGAGGTGTGGAAAAATGGCTATTTTGAAAATCTGGAGTGAAAATATTCCAAATTCACAAAGTTATGAGCGTGTGTGGAAACTGCACAATGCACGCTCGTAAAACAGCAATTTTTTTTATTTTTCCCACCAAATTTGTAACATAGGCTTTTTTTTGAAATTATAGATCTTTTTTTATTTTATATAAAGGTAATGTACCTGAAAGAACAGTACAGGGATTACACATTATTACCAATGACATAAACTGTATAGCAGCTGCAGAGTGACAATATACAGCATTTTACAGAAATTCCTGAATCTGGAAAAGCAATGAGAAATACCCCCTACCCTCTCACCCAAATCCCCAGGCCCCATCCCCCCACCCCCAGGATGTGCCTTCTATAAAGAAAAAGAAAGAAAAAAGAAAATAAAGGAGATGAAAAGGAAGAAAGGGAGCTGATTCTGATACATATAAAATACATAAAGGTATATTGGCTGCCAAGGTAGCTAGAGGTATACCCAACAGAACATTAATTCAAATAAAGAGCATACAATGTGCCCCATTTCCGCTCAAATGAAACCAGACAATTCTGAGAACTTGCTATTAACTTTTCAGTCCGAAAACAGAAAGAAAGTTCACTGATCCATTCTGCATACGAGATAACAATCCATCCAATGCCTAAGGACCAGTCTTTTAACCACCATCGAGATTAAGGCCATGTAGAATCTGCACTCCATCACTTGTATATTGGAAAGCTTCCCTAGGATATAAACTTCTATAGTGAATAAGTTTTCCAGGCCCAAAAGAGGGTCAAAGTTAGATTGGATGGACTGCCATAAGGGAGCCACCTTCTCACAATACCAGAAAATGCGTACCAGGTTCCCCTCCCCTGTGCCACACCTTGTGCATAGGGTTGGAGATAGTCTGTTTAATTTAACCAGTTTAACTAGGGTATAATACATGTTGTTCAATATATGGTATTGAGTGAGTCTATGTCTGTCTTGATAACATAGGCTTTTTGAGAGCCACCCTCATGAACAGTGGCATTGTCGTTTCGTTAATCAGTCCCAAAAGGTGATTTCACACAGTGACCATGAGATTACCTTTTGGGACTGAATAATTCCATGACAGTGCCTGAATTCATGAGGAGGGGTCCCAATAACCCCATGTTGAAAATTTGGTGCCAAAATTCCCCAAAATGCCTGAGATATGCACCAAAGTTGAGAACTCTATTTATGCCATTATACAGCTTGTTTTCAGTTCCGGGTCGGCTTTGAAGAGTGCAGACGTGTTCCCAGTCCACCGAAGATTGTCGTGCAGTGCTCCGGAGGTAAGTATGGGGTGATGGGGGGTGTGGGGTGGTGTAGAGTGTGTTTGCGGGTAGGGAGAGGGGAGGGAGACCATGAGGGACCATTTTCTGTTTACAGGTAAAAAAAAAAAAAGCATCGTAGAACTTTTTTTTTTAACAGGTACTGTGGCATGCTGGGATGGCCCCAGCATGCCACCTGAGTTTTTTTTGTGGGGGCTGTAGCCAATGGGGATTGGGCATCCCCATCAGCAAATACCAGTGGGGTGGGAGAGCCAAGGGGGATTGGGCACCCCCCCCTTGGCACACAACAAATGGGGGAAGGACATTATACCAATGGGAGGTGGGCTCCCTCATCGGCAGATTGAACTGGGAAAGGGGGGGACTGAAGCCAACAGGTATTGGGCCCCCCGTCAGCAAAGAAAGACTTTTTAGGGAGCGTGCATGATGCTGAGGGGGATTGGGCACCCCTCAGCACACAGCGGAAATGGGAGGGGGGACATTATACTGATGGGGAGTGGGCTCCCCCATCAGCATTGTGACAGGCGGTGGCAGTCACTGCTGTCATGTTGCTTGCACATCGGTAGGAGTGTTGAGGTCCCGCTGCATGAGAGCTTCGCTCTCATTGCAGCGGACCTTTTCTTAGATGTGGTGGCCACATTAGGGATGCATGATGTCAGCGCCTGCTGCTGGCTTATTGGGGAATGAGGGATGCACCTACTGATGTGTGCCCTGCATTCGCCCAACAGTGACCGCGCCTCCAAATCTGCTACTTCCGCAAGATGTTGTCTGTCGCGAAAGCGTAATCCAACATAAAAATAACGGTCAAAAGAGTGTGTTTTCTTATTTTTACACACCCTGGGACTCACAAGCTGGACATGAAACTTGTCAGATCATAAGAACTTAGCAACTGACCATGCATGCAACATTTTAGGCAATTGTGTCAAATGGCACCACAGTTATTAAGGCTCAAACTCAAAACAATAAATGTTTTTCTCTTGAAAGTAAATCACATTTTCTCAGGAAGGTAAAATGGCTCATGAAGGTAATATTCTTCTTTCGTATCAGAGGGTTAGCTCAATAACTCTACTGCATGCTCAGAAGCCAAGTTTAAAAACCTTATAACTTGACAACTGATTGATGCTTTTTCATGAAACATTTGACAGACACAACCTAGGGCCAAGTCCCGTCTATTCTGAAAGTATCAGAACAATATTCCAAACCTGTTTTGCTTCAGAGGAGCACAAAAAGTGGGCAAAAAGTATATATTAAAGGCTTTTTAAAATTCCAGATCTCAGAATCTGAATGTCAGTCCATCATGAAACTTTACTTGTATTAAGAACTTCCCACCCAGTCGTGCATGCAAAACTTCATGCAATTTTGTCATATATGGATAGATATAGATACAGGTACAGTATATATTGCAAAAATTACTTTAATGCAGATTAGGGTTGCTACCACACAAAACTCAAACCCCACAAGCTTTATAAACCCAATGCCCACAAAGTCTGAAAATGTGCTGTTAGGGTTGTCAAGCCTAACTCCTACCCACTTCCCCTTCCCCCTTCCCCAATCTCAGTACCCAAGACCAAGCTACAGGTATAGGGGAATGCACAAGCATTCTGGTATGTCATACAGGAAATAACATGCTAAACTTTGAAACCAGCAGTCCTAATCCCCATCCCCTGCCCTCTTGACCCAAGGTCAAGTTACCTATCTGGCTTCATGCTACAAGACTGCACTGCTTCAAGCGTGTCTCTCTAGGTCCAAAGCAAAGTTGCACAGTAACCACAAAGTTGTATGTTTGGTGGTCATGTCCTATGGACCCTGTGTATAGTATAACATCCATTTAACAGCAGTGTTTTGTTTCACATATTGCCTAGTAAGTTGTGTACCATACTCTCCACTTGTACTTACTCATACAGCTTAACAAAACCAAGTATAAAATAGTATACATGTCGCAGACGTGTAACTTGCCTTGAGTACATCCAAGTATGTGTCCTAATAAAACAAGTTTACAAGTGTGCAATGTGTATAGTACTTTGATCTGAGGCTGCCAAAGTATTGTGTGCAAAGTCAGCCACATATTATACATGCTTAGAAAGTGGGTCAGGACAATAGTGGATCTTGATTGGTTGATAGCACCCAGCACCTGGGCAGGTACCAGGCAACAGAGACCAGTAAATAACTAGTCCCTGTGCCCGCCTTTCTTTTCACCGCAATCAATGCACATAAAAAATGTTCAGCATTGAGCTAGCAGCCATTTTTTTTTACTCCCTTAGCAAGTGAGCTAGCAAGTGATGACCCCACAATCCGTTCATTTCCTAACTTCCCTTTTAGCTACATAACCTCCCGCCTCACTTTGCCATCCACCCACCTACCCCCTACTATACCAAAGTCAATAAAAAAATAAAATAAACAGTAGCACTGTTTGGTCCAACCACAACAAAGTAATACAGTCACACTCATACCTTCCACCGTTAACGACACCTGTACAGTCTATCACAATGTGTTCTCATCTTCTCAATCTATACCTTTTTTGTCTCCCAGTCTGTCTTGGACTTAAAGAACAGCACAGCTACCGGTACAGCCAATGCTACTTGTCTGTGCTGACATTAATATAGCCAGCAGTGCTCGCACTACATTTCTGATGGTACTCCAATCAATCAGCTCAGTTCAGTCATTAATTATCATGCACAATTAAAAAAACACATTTTGTTCCACAACACACTGGTCACACAAATAGACTAGGGGCAGGATTCATGAAGGGGGGAGAAGGAGCCGCAACTGTGGGAAAACCTTACTTGCGAAGCCGCAGGTTGCCCACAGCTGCGGGTATTCACGTAAGTGGAGCCGGAGTACGACCGGCTCTATGGAATACAGCAGTTTGCAGATGCTGTTGACATGGACAGCACTGCAGCTGCAGGAGATTGCTACGGGCAGCGGAACCAGCCGTAGCACCCTCTGCAACTGCCGTGGCTATGAATCGGTACCGGCGCAACTGTGGATGATTCCAGTCCGCAACGGCAGTTGCGGAGGGAAACTTTAACATTTTCCCTTCTTGAATCCTGCCCTAGGAATCTGTGTGGCACAGCTCCTAGAGGATTGGTGTGGGGCAGCTACCACTGTAATAAAAATTATGGTACGGATAGGGGGGAAACAAGAACAACATAAAGTGACTAGCTCAGAGAAAACATCAGCACCCTCAATTAGCAGTAGAGGGCTGTTTTACAATTTGGGACTGTGTAGTACAGTATGGTCTGCATGCCCATTGGCCCACGGAGAGGACCAATGGATGTACAGCCGTATGTACACTTGTCAGTCGGTGAGCAGTCAGGCAGCTTGCAGGTGGGGAGCTGCCACCCTCTGCTGACCGGGGGGAGCAGGGTGGCGGGTCTGAGTGGGTGGGTGATACCGCTGGACCAAAAGGGATTTATTTTTCATTTAGGGAGCCTGCGATTGGGCTAGGATTCGGTCCACTGGACCACCAGGGAATATTATTTTATTTTAATGAAGCCTGTGATCGGGCTGGGGAGCAGGTCCACTGGACCACCAGAGAATATTATTTTATTTTAATGAAGCCTGTGATCGGGCTGGAGAGCAGGTCCACTGGACCACCAGAGAATATTATTTTATTTTAATGAAGCCCGTGATCAGGCTGGGGAGCAGTTCACTGGACCACCAGGGAATATTATTTTATTTTAATGAAGCCCACAATCGGGCTGGGGAGGGGGGTACTGCTGGACCACCAGGGATTTATTTTTCGATTAGGGAGCCCGCGATCGGGCTAGGATTCGGTCCACTGGACCACAAGGGAATATTGTTTTATTTTAATGAAGCCTGTGATCAGGCATGGAGCATGTCCACTGGACTACCAGGGAATATTATTTTATTTTAATGAAGCCCGCAATCGGGGTTGGGAGGAGGGTACTGCTGGACCACCAGGGATTTATTTTTGGTTTAGGGAGCCCACGATCGGGCTAGGATTCAGTCCACTGGACCACCAGGGAATATTATTTTATTTTAATGAAGTCCATGATCGGGCTGGAGAGCAGGTCCAGTGGACCACCAGGGAATATTATTTTATTTTAATGAAGCCCATGATCGAGCTGGGAAGCAGGTCCACTGGACCACCAGGGAATATTATTTTATTTTAATGAAGCCCGTGATCGGGCTGGGGAGGGGGTTACTACTGGACCACCAGGGATTTATTTTTCATTTAGGGAGCCCACGATTGGGCTAGGATTTGGTCCACTGGACCACCAGGGAATATTATTTTATTTTAATGAAGCCCGCGATCAGGCTGGGGAGCAGGTCCACTGGGCCACCAAGGAATCATTTATTTAAATGAAGCCCACAATCAGGCTGGGGAGCAGGTCCACTGGACCACCAGGGAATCATTTATTTAAATGAAGCCTGCGATTGGGCTGGGGAACAGGTCCACTGAACTACCAGGGAATATACTTTATTTTAATGAAGCCTGCAATCAGGCTGGGGAACACGTCCACTGAACTACCAGGGAATATTATTTTAATGAAGCCCACAATAAGGCTGGGGAGCAGGTCCACTGGACCACCAGGGAATATTATTTTATTTTAATGAAGCCTGCGATCGGGCTGGGGAGAAGGTCCACTGGAGCACCAGGGAATAATTTATTTAAATGAAGGCTGTGATCGGGCTGGGGAACAGGTCCACTGGACCACCAGGGAATCATTTATTTAAATGAAGCCCATGATCGGGCTGGGGAACAGGTCCACTGGACCACCAGGGAATAATTTATTTAAATGAAGCCCGCAATTGGGCTGGGGAGCAGGTCCACTGGACCACCAGGGAATATTTTTTAATGCTGGCCAGGAGGGGGGGTGCTTTTTTATTTTTAAATACCCCCCCAGCCACCCGAATACGAATACCGAATATCAAATATTTCAGAACCGAATACTGAATAATCGGCCGAGTATTCGAAAAAAGTTATTTGCACAGCCCTAATAAATACATCATATACAATGCAATATTAAAAACAAGAATTCTGATATTTGTCTTTCAAACTACAGTTTTGTTAGCAAATGTTTAAAATGGCTTTCACTGTGTGCTGATTTAACAGTGCAAGGCAGTTCATTTGAAATATTGGGACCAAACCAGGAAAAAGATTTTTTGCACATTCTTAACTTTGTAGAGTTAATAGAGAGGATCTTAGATACATTACTCCTGGTGCTGTAGGAATTAGATAACAGGTTAAAAGAGGAAAATAGAATATCTGGCCCTGCGTGTTTAAATATTCGGTAAGCGAATACTGCTGCATTATACTCAATCCTGAGTGAGGGGGGAAATTCCCAATTGATGATATCATTTGCAATGATGTGTTCTGTAAGGTGTCTTAAGGGTGTTCCGTAGTGTTTCAGCAGCCCCGTGTCAAAGTCATAACTTTTTTGCCCCAGTACCCGATGGTCATCTAAACATTTAAAATCCACAATAAAATACATGGGTTGCCATGCTTGTTTTTAAGTTGCATTGGTGAGACTTAATCCCGCTTTATGGAAAATATCTAGAAGGGGTAAGATTGTTTTATGTGATTATAACAGCGATATTTTAGATGTCAACATGAGTGTGAAAGAAAAAGTGAAGTAAGGACACATCAGTTGTCATGATGCTTGCTTCTTGTTTTCCACAAATGCAAAAATAAAGAGTAAATTACCAAGACTATGACACCCTCTTGAACTGATATTCCCCAAAAAGTGGGAAATATTTGGATGTTTTTATACATAAACTATTTCAAACCCATTTAATTTTCATAAAATGTTTTTGATAGATGTAGAATATGACTGCGGATATAGAAAAAGAAAGAAATATAGGGGCTGCCATGCTTCTGTTGGTTATATCTGCTTTCAAAGTTGCAGTTTCAGAGGTGGTTGGCTCTGGACAAAAATAATTGAAACATCTCAATAAAACAAAAAACTTGCAAGAAAGCTATTCAAACAATTCAAAAGTACATGCAGAATGGCAAGGACTTTAACATAAAACAAAAGTGTAACCAAAGACATACAGACATGTAGGTAAAACGCCTTGAATGATACCAACTGCTGCAACCGTAGGAGTTAATTTCCTAGCTGCCATCCTGCATATAGTCTTATCTGGACATGACATAAAAGGACAAATCATAATTCTAATAATGCTTCCATATATTTAAGAATGTACTTGTGTCAGAAAACAACCTTGAAAACTTTTTCTAGTGCATCAGAAAAATGAGAATCTGAAACACCAGGGCACATTTTAAGGGCAAAAAACAGATTTTGTTTAATATTGATTGATATTTTTCTGCAAAAATATTGTTTTGACTCACAAATAAAATATCACCATAATCCAAAGTTAGGATTAGAACCTGTTTTGCAATAAGCATTCAAGCTTCATCAGTCAGTGAATTAATATTGCGATGCAAGTAACCCAATTTTTGATTAATCTTATTCCCTACTTTTTCAATAAGCGGTATTGTGCCAAAACTAGGGTCAAAAAGCATCCCAGATATTTAAAATTAGAAACTATGGAGAGTGTATTCCCATTTTCCCCAATAATTTGTAAATGTTCTTTAATCCTAGCCAGTTTTTGGATAAGAACCAAATATCATTACATTGGCTTTGCTTTCATTCAGTTTTAGCTCATTTCCAACCATGAAGCCTGAATGTCGTAATTAGCCTGTAAAGATACCCGCAGCTCCACTATAGACAGGGAAAATCCCCAAAAACTGTATTGTCAGTAAAGAGCAGAATATCACCATGTAGTAAAATTCCTGGTAAATTAACAAAAATTGAAAATAGCAAGGGGTCCAGGGGACCGGTATACCACGAAACAATGACATTTGAACAATAAAGACCATTACAGTGACAACTTAGACTGATTTTGATGTTGTCGTTGTAATGGTCTCCATTTCCGAACATCACCATTTTGCCATGTTTCCCCATTTCAAATAAACTCCGACTCTGGAGTTTATTATATAGAAATGAGGGGTTAGTAAGGCCTCGTTGAGGGTAAGGTGGCAAAGCCCCTGTAAAAAACACTCACTGTCTGATAGGCAGAATTTTGCCTGTCGACATTGTGGATTTTGCCAAGCTGCATTTTGACAACTTCATTGTCGATGTGGCTTGGTGTAACCCAGGATTTTGACCCTTTGAATATGGAGTTTCCTATAACTTTAAACTATAAGTAAGTTCTGCCTGTCAGCACCCAAGTGTCTGGTACAAACAACATAGCTTTATTTTTTTAACATTTAAACAGCACCTTTCTTGACATTTTTACATTTAAAAACCATTGAACAGGGAGCTCCCCTACTTAATCTGGAGCTCCTCCATGCTATTTTCACTTTTTATATGTCAGTCCCAAAAGGAAGGGAAGGGATCATAATTTGCTCCCCAGGGGTTGGCCACAGGATCCCTTTCTACTTCTTGTCTCTCCAATCTGCCCCCATGCTGCGGTGTTTTGTGAAGTAATTATAAGTTAATGTAATTGTCACTTGAATGGAGCATCTTTTTCAAGTGTGAATTTGTGATTTTAAATTGGATTTTGGTACCTATTGGATCCAGAGTTCAACTAGCAACAGCCTTGTTACACACACTCTACCTATAATTAATCACCAAAACATTGGGCTCTTGAGGACAGATCAGAGAATCAGGAAGTGGAAGAGTTGTATAGCTCCAGCCCCACAGGCAGCTTAAAATCCCTTCACTTCCTTTAGGCAGGAAAAAAAAGTGAAAATAGCGTGGAAGAGCCCCGATGAGGTAGGGGAGCTCCTTGTTTAATGTTTTTTAGATTGGGAAAGGTGCTCTTTAATATCAGTTTACTGGTTGGGAACCACATTTCCAGCTGCCTGAAATCATCCCCAAGATCAGCTTTAATCTGTTTAATATCAGAAAAGCTTCTATAAAGCACCACAACTTCTCTATATAATTGCAACTTAGCCCCCCCCCACACACACACATGCACAGTTTCCACAAACGGAGAAAATCAAGTGGCCCAATATAGAACCCTGGAGAACACTGTTAGTTATGACTCCTTGTTTTAATGAGCTGCCCCTCCACTTAACTATTTGTTTAAATTCAGACAAGTAGTGCTTAAACCAGTGGCAGGAGAGATTGTCAAGGACCAGCATGCATAACTTAGTCAGCAGGAGATTGTGGTTTACCAAATCAAATGCCTTGGTTAGGTTGATTAAAATAGCATCAGTTGCTTGCCCACCATCCATGACACTGAAACATAGAAGCTGATGGTAGATACAAGCTGCATGGTCCATCCAGTCCACCCTTTTCTGTTGCATTGCTTACACTGTAGACCCCTCCGGGTCTATGGCACTCTCTCTGCCACCCCTTACCTATTCCTTATGACTCACTTGTACTTATCCCAGACATTTTTGAATCCCACCACTGTTTTCATACTCACAGCCTCCACTGAAAGACCAGTCGAGGCATTCAGCCATCCTTTCCATGAGGAAGTATTTCCTCACATCTCTCCTTAACCTACTCCCTCCAGCTTCATATAATGGCCCCTTGTTCTGGAGCACCATTTCCTTTGAAAAATACTTCCCACTTGTACCTTATTCACCCCTGCGAGGTATTTAAAGGTCTCAATCATATTCTCCCTCTCTCCTGTCCACCAGGGTTTACATGTTTAATTCCTTTAGCCTCTCCTCATAGGACATCTGATGTAGACCCTGTACCATCTTTGTAGCCCACCTTTGGATGGCCTCCATCCTGTCTATGTCCTTCCTGAGATGTAGCCTCCAAAACTGGACACAGTACTCCAGGTGGGGTCTTACTAAAGACCTATATAGTGGCAGCACCACTTCCCTCTTCCTGCTGGTATTACCTCTGCCTGTGTATCTCAGCATCCCACTAGCTCTCTCAATCACTTTGTTGCATTGTGTGGCCATCTTCAGATCATTTAATATGATCACCCCCAAGTCTCTTTCCTGCTTGGTCACTGTTAATATCCCCCCTCATTTTGTAGTGCACTCCCAGGTTTCTATGAACCAAGTGCATTATTTTGCACTTTTTTGCACTAACCCTTAGCTGCCAAATGTATGATCACTCCTCCAGTCCTTTCAAGTCTCTTTCCATCCTTTTCAGCCCCCCAGGAGTTTCCACCCCTTTTGCAGATCTTCGTGTCAACCACAAAGAGGCAGACCTTCCCTACCAGTTTCTCTGCTATGTCACTAATGAAGACATTAAGGAGGACTGAACCCAGTACTCACTCCAACAGTGCCCCGCTGGTCACTCTCTCCTTCTCAGGGCAAACTCCATTCACCACCACCTCTGCCTCCTGTCCCCTAACCAGTTTCTTATCCAGGTTGCCGCCTTAGTGCCCACCCCTATACTACTCAATTTGTTTACCAGCCTCCTATATGGAATGACATCAAAGGAACTAGAAGGGGTACAGGATCAGATCTACAGTACAGTAGCTTCTTGTTTTACATTGTTTTTCATGGATTCTACTTGGTAGAATGTTTATTTTCTTTCTTACTACTAAGGGGCTAGCAGGGTATTGTTTGGGGCTGTTGGAATTTTGAAACCTGTTTGGTAGCTAAAGTGGGCTCATTTGTTTGGTTTACGGTGTGGCAGGCTGCATTTGTAGAGGCCTATTTCTTCTCTTTTAAACATAATTGGTGTAATTTAACTGGTCTGTTTCTTTGAATTGGAGACCTATATCTTATAATTCCAAACCTATTTTGATGTATTGTTGGTGAAGCTGTTTGAATTGGTGTCCTGTTTCTTTGGGTAGCAAACCTAAGTTGGGGCTTTGAGTAGAATTGATTCATTGTTGCTGGCTTCACTAGCTGCAAAGTTTTGAGTGGGGAAGGGTGCTAATTGTCTGACTAGAGGCCTCAGCTACCTGATTGTTTCTGGAAGACTTGGGCTGGTCACCCACCCAAACCCCTCACCCCACCCACCCCTGGTCAATTATTCCCTTTGTACTAGGGGTTCTGACATCACTTCCTCAAACAGGCAAAGGATTTGCACCTGTCATAACAGAAGCAGACATCCAGGAAAGGAACTGCAGCAAGTGAAGAGGTGACTGCTCTCTCAGTGGAAGGAAGTAAATGCAAATCTAGGCGCTTTCATTATTACTACTTCACATAGTTATTGCATTGGGTAAAGGAGGAGTAGGAGTTGAAGAAGGTTGTGCAATGGCTACTTAAAGTATTTTTGAGTGTGGATAGGAATATAAAAAGCAGTTGCTCAACATATCTAAACATGTGCAACAAAGGAGGTAAGGGAAATAAAGAATGTTTTGCACTGACAGAGGGGGGAGAGTGGGGACTTGGGGGAGTGTTTGGTATCCTGCATCTGGAAGGGTGGGGGGTCGCTGGTGGGCAACGACAGTAATGGGTAGGTTGGTAGGCTGCAACAACTGCGGTGCACCAATCTTTCTAAACATTGCCTGGAGAGTGGGAGGATGTTTAGTGTGCAACCACGTAGAAAAACTTAGAAAGGAGATTGAGGGTCTGCAGGAGGAACTAAGACAGGCAAGGCAGATTGGGGGTGGGTTTAGCCCAATACTGGAGGGAGGAAGAAGGGGAGATGAGGGAGGGCAATTTAAGCCAACAGTGGTGAGGAGAGGCTCAGAAGAAGGGAAGCAGAGACAAAGGGGCCAAGGCCAGGAAGAACAATTGCCGGGGAAACCAGGTCAGGAGACAAAAGTCAAATGGAAAGAGGCAATAGGGACTTGTGAGGGGAGGTGAAGAAGTGACAAAAGTCATGGAGTGGAAAGGAGAGAACAGGTTACTATGCAGAGAGAGGGAGCAGACATTTGTGAAGGATCTTCAGAAAATAGTTTTGCACTGCTAGAGAGGAAGAAGGTGGAGGAGGGAAGTGATGAAATTAGAGTAATTGATAAATGCCTGGACCAAACTGGAGCGGGGGGAAGTTCTGCTGGGAGAACTGCAACAGGGGTAAAAGGGCATAATAGTGTGCAGGAGGAAGAAGAGGAGCTGGAAATGAGGGAGGGAGATGAAAGGAAGCAAGCAGGGAGTAAGAGGGGTGGAATCTTAGTGCTGGGGGACTCAATACTAAGAGGAGTTAGGGTGGGAGTAGCAAGAAGCGGAGGCATAATCGCCGTTTGGGTGGAAGCCATGCCAGGAATGACAGCGGAAAGGGTGGGACAGTCTGTTCTGAAATATGCTAGAAGGGGTTAGGACAAGCCTCATTTAATTATACATCTTGGGACAAACGACCTGGCTGACAAGACAGTGGATATAGTCAGAGGAGGTTTGAGGAACTAGCACAATTATGTGAGGGGCAGGAAGATCAGTAACTTTTCGAGATACTTCCGTGTCAAAGGCAAGCACAACAAGAAAGCTGAGAATAGAGGAATTTAACAGATGGCTAAGAACCTGGTGTTGTGCTAAAGGGTATGGGCTGTTGGGGGTGGGGAGGGACCTGGGAGGACAGTAGTCTCTATGCCAAGGACAGACTACACTTGGTGAGGAAGGAAAGAAAGTGTTGAAGCAGAGGATGGAAGAATATATAGAGGAAGTTGGGAGTTTAAACTAGGAGTGGGGGTGGCAGTTGGGGAAGAGATATGCGAGACCACAGGTTGGAAATCATATGAGCTACCCCCATAACAGTGACAAAGGACAAATGGCAAGTACTATTGGTGATGCTAGAAAAGGAGGGCAGGATGGGAAGAGGGGAAAGGGTGGAAGGTGGTTACCCTTAATGCTAGGAGCCTTGGGAGGAAAACTGCAGAGTTGCAGGTTCTCATGGCAGAGGAGAGGTGGACATTGCAGCCGTCAGGAAACATGGGCCACCCAATATAATGACTGGGACCTGTCTGTACCAGGGTACAGGTTATTTCGTAGGGACAGGGTGACTGGGAAAGGAGGGGGGGTGGCACTATATGTGAAGGAAGGACTGAAGTGTGTAAGGGAGGAAGGGGAGGAGGGTAGTACAGAGTCACTTTGGGTGCAAATCCAGGATTCCAAGAATAGGAGTCTTAGAATGGGAGTGGTGTACAGACCACCATCTCAGATGGAGGAGTTAGACAGAGAACTAGCGGGACAGATCAGGAGGACCTGCGAGAAGGGTAGTGTGGTGATTGTGGGGGACTTCAACATGCCAGGAGTGGACTGGAGCACCCCAACAACCAGGAACAGAAGGGAGCAGGTACTGCTGGATGCCTTCCAGGACAGCTTCCTGCTGCAAATGGTCAGTGAACCAACCAGGTTAGGAATACCCTTGACCTTGTGCTGGCAAATGGGGACTTTGTGAGAGAACTTACAGTGGAGGAACCGCTGTCAGGGAGTGACCACCACTCAGTATGGCTCACATTGGATATGGGCAAGGAAGGAGTGGAATCTGGCACAAGAGTGCTGGACTTCAGGAGGGCTGACTTTGGGAGGATGGGGGAAGTGGTAAAAGGGTACCTGGCCAGAATTCAATCTAGTATGGATACTAACCAGAGATGGGAGCTCATAAAAGTTGGGGATAGTGGAGGCAACAAAACCTGCTGCAAAGCCCAGAGCAAGAAGGCTAGGGCTAAGAAACCGAGATGGTTGAGCAAGGAGGTCATGGAAAAGGTAAGGAGGAAAAGAGCTGCCTTTAGGAAATACAAGAAAACAGGGAGGGGAGGACAGAGAGGGTACTTGACAGAATCGAAGGAGGTGACAAGGGCAGTAAGGGGAGCAGCATCACAGACTCAGGCTGGCACAAGGCATTAGAAGGGGGAGAAGGACTTCTTTAAGTACATCAGGGAAAAAGGAGCTGTAAGGACCACATAGTAAGGATTAGGAAGGAGGGGGTTGGGTGGAAGCAGAATGCGATAAGGCGGAGCACTAAGCAGTACTTCTGCTCAGTATTTACTAAAGAGAAGGGGGTGACACCCAAGATGGGAGAAATGGCAGGCGCAGGGGAAGTGGTGACAGATGGGAAATCATGGAGGGCAGAGTTCGAGAGGGTTTGAAGGCACTGAGGGTGGACAAGGCGCCAGGCCCAGATGGCATCCACCCCAGGGTACTGAAGGAGCTAGCAGAGGTCCTTGCAGGACCTTTGGCAGACCTATTTAATGCCTCACTACATTCAGGGTGTGTACCTCAGGACTGGAGGATGGCTCATGTGGTGCCCCTCCACAAGAGTGGCCCCAAGGATGAACCGGAAAACTACAGACCAGTGAGCCTCACATCCATCGTGGGTAAGCTAATGGAGACTATCCTGAAGGAGAGGCTGGTGGCCCTCCTAGAGGCCAAAGGACTACAGGACAGCAGACAGCATGGCTTCATCGTGGCTGATCCTGCCAAACCAACCTGGTCGAGTTCTATGACTGGGTAACTAGGCAACTGGACAGGGGACATGCAGTGGATGTCCTGTATCTGGACTTCAGTAAGGCATTAGACTCAAGTGCCACATGGAAGGCTGGGAAGGAAGTTAGTAGGCACAGGGCAGGTGCAATGCTGGTGAGATGGGTAGAAACTGGCTACAGGAAGGCAACAGAGGGTGGTGGTGGGTGGGGAGCTCTCACACCCAAGGGCAGTGACGGCGGTGTCCCAGGGCTCGTGTTGGGACCAGTGTTGTTTGGGATATTCATTGCAGACATATCATGGGACATCAAGAGCAAGATCAGTCTGTTTGCTGATGATACCAAGGTTGGCACAGTGGTGGATGACCTAGGGGGATGGCAGGGGTTGCAGGATGATCTGGCAAAGCTTGAAACCTGGTCAGACACCTGGCAACTGGGCTTTAATGCCAAAAAGTGCAAGGTGATGCATTTTGGGATGAAGAACCCAAGGAGGACTTACCAGCTAGGGGGAGTGCAGCTAGCCCAGACAGAGGAGGAGAAGGATCTGGGTGTGCTCATCACAGGGTCAATGAACAACTCGGCACAGTGTTGGAAGGCAGCTGCAAAGGCCAACAAAATGCTGGGTTGTATTGCAAGGGGTATATCCTCAAGGAGGGAGGAGGTGATTCTGCCACTGTATAGGTCATTAGTTAGACCATACCTGGAGTACTGCGTGCAGTTCTGGCGTCCGTATCTGAAGAGGGACATTAAGTTACTGGAGGGAGTGCAGCGCAGGGCGACAAAGATGATCAAGGGTCTGGGGGACTTATCATATGAGAGGAGGTTGAAGGAGTTGAACATGTACTCACTGGAGGAGAGGAGAGACAGGGGGGACATGATTGAAACCTTTAAATACATGAAAGGAATAAACAAGACAGGTACAGAGGGGCTGTTCAAAGTAAGGGATGGGAGGGCCACCAGGGGCCATGATATGAGACTGGAGCGAGGAAGGTTCAGGAGGGAGATGAGGAGACACTTTTTTACAGAGAGGGTGGTGGCTGGGTGGAATGCGTTACCTGCAGAAGTGGTATGCAGTGGAACAGTGGACTGCTTCAAATGAGGATGGGACAGGACAAGGAGGAGGGTTAATGAAGGGGAAGGGTGGAAGGGAGGGGCAGCTGCAGAATAAGGGGTGCTAGCTGCACATTCGAGCAGACTTGATAGACCTCTAGGCCTTTATCTGCTGGCAAATTTCGTATGTTCGTATGTTAGTAAAGGCCTTGCTGAAGTCCAAGTAGGCTATGTCTATTGCCCCTCCCTCAACCCAACACCCTGGTTACCCAATCAAAAAAATCTATCACATTCGGTTGGCATGACCTCCCCTCAGTAAAGCCATGCTGCCTTGGGTCCTACAGTCCATTGTATTCCAGGTGTTCCACGGCTCTTTCCTTTAATAGTATTTCCATCAGTTTCCCTACTACAGATGTCAAGTTCACAGGCCTGTAATTTCCCGCCTCCTCCTTGCTACAATATTTGTGAAATGGGACTATGTCCCCCCTTCTCCAGTCCTCAGGGACCACAGCACTCTCCAGTGAACTGTTAAACAAATTTCTCAGGGATGCAGCTAGCACCTTCCTGAGTTCCTTTCTGTCTTGGATGCACCCTGTTTGGCTCCATGGCTTTGTCCACCCTCAGATTAGTGAGTGCTTTCCTGACCCTCTCCTCAGAAAAGGGACTGGTGTGCATTCCCCCTCCCCCCCCCATGTCTTGCTTATTTGTGGTTCCTCCCCTTACCCCTCAACTGTGAATACTGAGAAGAAATATTTGTTTAGGACATGTGCCTTTTCTTGGTCCTCCTCAGTATAGACCCCAGCCTCCTTTATTAACCATGCAATACCTCCCTTGATCTTCCTTTTCTTGCTGATATACCTGAAAAATGTCTTGTCCCCTTTTGATACTGTCCGGACTGGTCTTTTCTCAATTTGGGTTTTTGTTCTCCTTACTGCCTTTCTCCATTTCCCCAGATACACTTCTCTGTCCTCCTTTCTCTGGGTTTCATTATACCTTCTGAATGTCATTGTTTTTGGCCTTACCTTTTCTGTCACTTCCCTTGAGAACTGTAATGGTCTCCTCTTCCTTCTGCTTTTGCTTATTTGGAATTGCCTAACATACAACTTTGCAGGCTTTACTATGTTCTCTTTTATTCTGGCCCATTTTCCATCCACCCACCCCTTTGACATCTCTCCCTGCGAGGTTTTCTCAGATGCATTCCCCCATCTTTGTAAAGTCAGCCCTTCTGAAAACCAGGACCCTTGCCACTGTGTGGCTGGATTCTGCTGTTCTAATATCTGTGGTCAGCTGTACTGAGGCTGTGTCTGTGCCACGATTTTTTTCTGAAACTATGCTGGACATCTGCAATGGTATGGTGCTACTCTACATATTCTTAGAGTTGGTTGTTGACCATCCTTTCTTAAATTTCTGCTAGGGGACCGAGAAGTGAAATTGGGTATTAATTTTCAGTGGTTTCCTTGAAACCACCTTTGTGCACTGCCACAACCTGGACAACTTTCCTTATTTCTGGGATAGACCTCTGGAGTAGGGACTTATTGTACAGATTTCTGAGGGGACAGGCAATATCCAGGGCAGCCAGTTGTAGAAATCTTGGCTCTATATTGTCATTGCCAGCGAGCATTCAATCTTGATTTGCCTCAGTTGGTCAAGAAACTCCGTCTGAGTGACTAGCTGAAAGTGGAAATTTGGAGGTGAGTCAGGGGGCATGGGGTCATGTCACCCCATACAAAAACTGTGTGGCAATAAATGCTGCAAGCAAAAGAGCGCTGTCCGAAATAGGGTCCGGAAATACAGTGATCCTTTGGCAACAGTGCAGCCCAGCAACAAAAATAGAAGTTATTTCTTTACGTGTGGAACTCTGCCCCCACCCCCCAATGTGGGGGCTTCACTCCCCACACCCACCATTGGTGCCCTAGCCACTCCACCTTGGGAGCAGCTCTGTAGGCCACCTCAGCACACGGCAACTTCAGCCACCATCAGGAAACATGCAGAGCAACAGAGGGAGCGATGATACCTTACCGCTATTATACTTTTGTCGCTCTAAATCCCTTCATGCTTTACACAGCACATTTCTTGCAATGCTCTTTTTCTTGCGCTCTTTTGACCTGGTACCAAGTCAGGGGGAGAAATATGGTCAGGGGATGGGGGGAACAAAAGACTCTTCACTTAAGAGAGTCTTGAAATTGTCCATATCTGTGAAACAAATGTATTAAAAGTGTTAGCTGAGGATGCCAGTCCACAAAACAGCTGCCCATAACTTACAACATCATGCTCCAGACTGACCTTTCAGAGGACAGTTAACCTATGCTGGGAAGTGCTTTAGGTCTGACAAATTTCTGTCTTGAAGACTTTTCATGTACCTTATCTTGCAGTTTTGAGATTAGTTCTGCAAGCATTCATCATCTTCCTGTAATTATGCCAGTCAGGTATTTGGCCAGTGGCCTTGTGGTGGTCCCAGGCTTTGTACCTCAGTTTCATAGATTTTCAAAGCTCACTGATCAGCCATTTTGAGCAGAGACTCTTTAAACCTTTCTGAATCAAGGGTGTGTATCTACTAACCACACAAAATAACTGATAGAAATGTTGAGGGCAAGGTCAACCTTCAGTGGATACACTGTTGTTCCCCAGTGAACTGTAGCAAGGCCATCAAGGAAGGTAGGCTCATCAGATCTGGAGTAATCATGAACCAGGGTAATCCTGGAGGGAGTTTCAAGGAATTGTTTTTCCATATGTGAAAACCGGTATGGATATCAGAGATGTTGCATCTGGTAAAGGGTCTGGAGAGATTTTAAGCCACAGCCACAGGGAAGACTGAGATATGCTATGTGCTGCCCCACTGGTGCTCTGCACACTGTGCAGTGATAGTAAGAACATAGTTAATGTGAGGGGTGCAGAAGCAGGGTGGCCATTAGCCAGGAGTGCCTGAGTGAAAGTCCCTACAGCTGTGATGCCTCCTGCACACTGACTGAACTGATGACGCACTGTCATGGTGGTATTTGAGAAACTGGTGAACCAAAGTGCATAGCAAGGTGGAACATCTGTTAAATACAGAAGGTACAGTAGGAAAGGCTCTGCCCTGAAGTATAACCTCACCCACTGGTGAAATGCACAAAATAAGTGTAGTCATGGGGCTCCTGTAAGAGGCTTGTAAAGAGTAGCATCTTTCTTTAAGAGACCCTAATGTTCTGATTTGGGGTCAGAACTAGGGTTGCCCAGAATCCAATAAACGGAAATCCTAGTCATTAGATTTTAAGATTTTTTTATTTCAGAATGCAGAATTTCAGCATTCAAGGGTAAGATTCTGAATAAAAAATACAAAACTTCTGAGTATTTAAAATCTCTTCTGACCAAAAACAAAGTACACAAGCGCCCCCAAAATGGGCAAATGGGCAGGGGAAAAAGCCTTCCTCTCCCACACCCCTGTCCCCCATACCTGTAATGAGTCCTGGGCTCTAGGTCAGTGTAAGAGTCCTTCTTGTCTGTCCTCTGTTGCTAGTAGTTATAGCCTACTGAGAGTGATGAGGTGACTCTGGCTTCTGTTCTAGGTTGAACTTCAGTGGTGACTGCAAAACTGTCTCCATGCACTCCCAGTGGCTTGATGATGATGAGTGCAATTCAATTAACAAAAAATTACCCCACCTCCTCCCCAGCAAACCAATGTCTGACCCATTCTCCAAACCAAGGAGGACCCCCAACCCATTATCCAGTCACCCAGTGTGACATCCCTCCTGGGCCCAGATCTGTAGTTAGCTTGCATCTGGGTCATGATGGTTGAGCAGCTGATCAGGGGCTGAGCATAAAATATAAAAATCCATTCCAATTCCAAAGTGCACCAACACAGCATGGAGTTGACACAGTCCCCAGTGCCTTCTGCCCCATTAAACTCTTTGAGTCCTCCACCCATCTTAGAAACTTTTGGTTGTTCCCTGGATGGTCGACATAAAGAAAACCTGGGAGAACACTCTACAAGATGCCTTATAATAAGCATCTAGAGAAGAGCCTTTTCCCAGGGCTTTCTTAAGGTCAGCCACCACAGTGAAGAACTGGAGGTTTCTGGAATGGGTTGGGAGGACTCAGAGAGTTTAATGGGAAGAAGCATTGGGAACCACATCCGCTCCATGCCATGACAGTGTGCTTTGGAACTTGGAATGGATTTGAATATTTTACATTCAGATCTGCTATTCACTCATCAACTCATTCTGACCTCGACTTGTGGCAAACTATGGATCTTGGCCTTTGGGGGAGTGTAGGACTGGGGGACCAGGGAACCAACATTTATTTATTTATTTATTCATTTATTTATTTCGATTGAGATTAATACCTTTGAGTCAAAGACTTATTTTCAAAGGTTCCAAGTCAGGGACAAAACAGAGCAATACAAATACAATACAACAAGTACAAATGAAGATAATAGTGAAAAAAAGAAAAACATGGTAGGCATCATGAACATCATTAAAGTGGCACATGAGGTACAAGACTTGCTAGTTTCAGGTACATCTTAAAAGTAGAGTAAATTACATTACAGCAAGTTGTTGCAGGGTAGGGATACACTGGGAATAGTGAGACATGTCAATAATAGGTCCGTGTTAAGCTTTGGGGATGATGGGCGAAAAGGTAAGCAGCCAGAATGGCGTTGTCAGAGTAGCTAGAGGTGGTGTGGGACAGGAGTAAAGGGGAAAGGTGGTGTAGGAGGGTTGTAAGTTGAAGGGGGGGGAGTGGGTAGGGGAAGAAGTGAGGAGGTGGGGGATAAGGCAGGAGGAGTATGTTGAATTATTTTTTTTTGCACAGTTACAGGTGGTTACATTCTTAAGGTGGGACCGTAGCCCCCTTTTGATCAGATTCAGCTTTGTGTTTCATGTCAGCATTTCAGGCAGCTCATTAAACCATTTGGGGCCCTTAAAAGTAGTGGATTTTTGGGCTAGTGATGTGCACTTGAAAGGGACTTGTAGTCCTCCTTTTGTTGCATTTCTTGTTTGTTTAGTGTGCACAGCCTTCTTGAACAGACTGTTTATGGATTCCGGCATGAGGCCTAGTTGCACTTTTTTTATGATCAGGCATGTTTGGTTTTGGGCTCTTAGGTACAGTGGGAGCCAGCCCGTCTCAGAGTAGAGTGCACAGATGTGAGTCCATTGATCTGCCCCAAGTGCCAGATGACACGCCCTATTCACGAGTTTTTGTATCCTGTTTAGGTCAGTGTCTGATCCTGCGATATATATTGGTAAGCCATAATCAACAGATGATAATACTGTGCTGTCTGTTGCTAATTTGAGAGCCACATGTGTCATTGGGTGCTTGTTTCTGTAGAGCATGCCCAGTTTCATGTTGGTGGTTTTGACAACTTGATCAACGTGGTGGGACAAATTGAGAGTGTTATCAAGGTAAACACCTAGATATTTAAACGAGGAGACTTGTTCAAGTGTGACGCCCTTTTGGTTCAGAATTCAAAGGGGGCCAAAATTCCTTTTGTTCTGTGGGACCGAGAATAGCATGCTTTTGGTTTTTTTATGGTTTAGCAGCAGTTTATGTTGACAGAACCAGGTTTCAAGTTTGTGGAAACTATCAAGTAGGCCTTCCTCGATGGTCAAGTGGTCCCTACCTGGGACCGATATAACGGCATCATCTGCATATAAAACAATGCTAGCTGGGCAGGCTTCAGGGAAACAGTTAATGAACAGGCTGAAAAGGAGCAGTCCAAGTACAGACCCTTGCAGTACTCCAAGGGCCACTACCTTAGGGTCAGAGAGTGAGTCGCCAATTCTAACGCATTGAGTTATTTGCGTCAGATAGTTACGAAACCAGGTGACTGTATCAGGGGCCAGTCCCATGGAGAGCAGTGTGTTTAGTAGTAGCTGGTGATTAACTGAGTCAAATTCTTTTGTAAGGTCAATGAAGACTGACTCCACCGCCATCCCTAGGTCAAAGGCATTGTACAGCTGAGTGGTGTAGTCCACCAGTGCAGTGATGGTAGAGTGTTTTTTGTGGAAACCATGCTCATTGCTGCAGAGTAGTTGGTGACTGTCCAGGAAGTCAGTAAGTTGTTCAGAGACTATTCTCTCTAGAGCTTTGGAGAAGGGTGGGAGGATGGATATTGGTCTATAATTAGAGGTGAGTGTTTTATCCCCGGATTTGAAAACTGGTGTAACCAGGGTGGATTTCCAGGCTTCTGGGAACACACCCAATTTTAGGGAGGCATTAAAAACCTTGGAGACTGGGTCTGCTAGTACATCTAGCGTTATGGCAACCAACTTCATATCTATCAGATTACTCCCCGTTCTGGTCCTTCCAAGGACCCTCTTTACTTGCTTGATGGTTTCAGAGATTGAGACTTGCCTAAAATAGAAGAGTGGCAGCCCTTCCCTCTCCAAAGAGGGTATGGTGTTTCCGTGAGGTTGGTTATCCATTGGGTTTAGGAACTCACTGGAAAGCACCCCTGATAGATCAGTGAAAGTGGTATTGAACTCATTGGCAAGCAGCAGTGGTTCCTGGAGAGACCCATAGCCAGTGGTTAATAGGTCCGGTGATGCCCTGGAGGTCCTTCCAGTAAGGGATTTTAGTGTGTTCCAGAACCCTTTAGAGGACCCCCAGTTTTTGTTGAGGAGGTCCTTGAAATAGCTAGCTTTCACCGAGCGAATGAGCCTGGTACAGGAGTTCCTTGCAGCTGTGTATGCAGATACATCATGCGGCTTTCCTGAGTCCTTAGCTTTGTGCCACAGGTTGTCTGTATTATGCATGGGATCTAGGAGTGAGGTATTAAGCCAAGGGGTGTGGGTTGCTTTGACTTTTTTGTTTTTTAAGGGGGCAAAAATATTGCACGCCCGAGTAAACGAATTTCGGAAGAACTCAAAGGCGATGTTGTCATCAGTTGCATGGTCAAGTGGTGACCAGTCGATCAGGGATAAGTGGAGTTTGAAATCATTTAGTAGTCCAGGACTTAGCCCCGATTGGTAGTGACCTTCGGTGGGCACTTTGTGAACTTGTTTGCCCAGGTGCACATGACTGGTGAGTGGTCGCTGAGGCTATCAGGCAGAAACAGGTTGGAGCAGAGTAGCCAGTCAGTAAGTGTACTGGTGCATGTTTTGTAGTTATGCCTGGTGGGAAGGGTAACCATCTGCATAAGATATAAGCCAGCTATTAGGTCTCTGGCTTCGTTTTCCTTGTTAGAGTGCCAGTTAATGTTGAAATCCCCCATAAAGCTGACCCGGTGGCACTGAGGGTTGAGGTGCTGGATGCCACACCTCACACCACGCCGGCGACCTGGGTTCGGGAATGGACTCGGGCCACCAGGGGCTGGCAGGGGAGAGGGAGGATTGAGCATCCGAAGACTGCTCTCCTCTCTCTGAGGTGGGTAGTGTAGCTTGCATCGCTCTGTAGCGGCGACTGGCGGAGGCCAGCGCACTACAAGTGGCATGCAATTGCAAGGGGGGAGAGCGCGGTGGGTGTCAGCACTACGTGCTCAGATGCCACTGCACATCCTGCTCTCCACTGGGGAGAAAAATGTGTGGAAAATGCAGAGGGTGATCTTCGCCGCTGATGGCCGTGCCTTGTGCCCCCGGAGAGACCCGAGAGGGGCGCATACCCAGTGGTGCGAGAGCGATAATGGCCAGACCACTGGGGGAGTGGGTTCGTGTGGCATGCACGTTTGACCGGGTCTGGTGGGTGCAGGGCCGGTGGTCAAAGATTGTGTAGGGCCGCTCTGCTGAGGAGAATGAACAGTAGTACGAAAAAAAAAAAAAAAAAGAAATCCCCCACAATTACCTGCTCCCACTCTTTTCCCAAATGCTGCAGATTCTCCTCAAAGAGCTTGAGCCCTCTAGCCTGATTCACTGGGGGTATGTTGACTGTTGTTAGCAGCAGTACTTTGCTTTGTTGCCCAATGGTAAGTTTGAGGTGGAGGATTTGTGCCTCACTAGTGTTTAGGCTGCAGTCCATCATCTGCACTTTAATATCGTTTCGGACATAGACTAGGCAGCCGCCACCCCGTTTGATGAGCCTGTCTTGGCGGAAAGAGCTGAAACCTTCCAGTGTTAACTCATTGTCTCCTAGCAGATGCCTGTAGTTGTCAGTAAAATACACTGGTGTGTCCTCAGGATGCCTACAGAAGTCAGTTACTGACTTCCTGTGTGCCCATGCAATATCTGGAGACGTCACATATATTTTAATATATAATATAACAGAATATAATACATTTCACAAAAACAAAGCAGAGCACTCAAACCCATAATGAACAAGGGCACCAGTCTCAAAATATGATAAAAAATATTTTATTTACAGAGGCAACAGCCTGACGCGTTTTGGATTACTATCCTTTTTCAAAGGCTGACAAGTTTTAAAACAATGACACTTAAATACATTAAATCATCATGACATCACACATCACATGTTCATATTTGTGGGACCCTCACCATGACCCAGGATCGATGGCATAATAAAGGTAAGAGGAACAGCACAGGGTGGGGGAGGGGAAGGGCTTTTTTATCCAGCCCAGTATAGGCCTTTGTGTACTTAGGTTTCACCAAGCTGCATCGACAATGAAGTTGTTGAAATGCAGCTTGGCGAAATCCCGAACGTCAACAGGCAAAATTTCACCTGTCAGACATTGAGTGTTTTTTTGCATAGGGCTGCACCCCCCTAACCCCCCCCACGTGGGGTGCTCTGCCCCCTACACCCCCAGAATCTAAAGATAACAAACTCTGGTCAGAGTTTGTTCAAAGAGGGGGGACACACTTGCAAAATGGTAAAATTTCACCAGCGGACCATTACAGTGACAATTTTGAATCCTATCGAAATTGTCACTGTACTAAGTTTTACTGTCAAAACTTTGCTGTTTCGATGAGATACCATGTACTTGTACTGCGTGGGGAGAGATTTCCAGTTTTAGGAATGCGGGGTGGGATGCAGATTCCAAACTTCCTTATCTGGCATCAGAATGGAATCAGAGTTGGAATCAAAAGTTTTGATATCATAATGAATGCAGAACAGAATAGAATCAGCAAATTCCCGAGCAACCTTTGTCAGAATGGAACCTGACTTGCAGTGCTGACAAGAAGAGAGATTTTAGGAGCCATGTTTACATATGTGCTCCAGCTTTATGTCGTTGGTTCATTTTTGTTTTCTGGGTTGGTGCACTAGGCAGCTACATTGTCAGTGCACATACCATGCTGTTGTGGGGCTGTGGGAGACCACGGGAAGTGGCACATAATCCCTCCCACCCAGGGAGGCCTCCGGTTGTGGTGCACTGATTGTTAGACCAGTCCTGGCTGGTCTAACGGTGCTTGAATGTGTGCCCTCTGGGAGGGTTTACAGCATCTCAATGTTGGGGATATTTTTTTTTTTTTTTTAATTTTATTTAGTAAACTCTAGGATTACAAGTACCTTTGAGCAGGGACTGCTCATTTACAAAGGTTCCACGTCAAAGGATGTAGGGGAACGACAATGCAAAGGAAGCATTTGATACATATATTACATTTCAAAGTTGAATTAAGCATGGCATGTACAGTGGTTTGCAGATAGAGACAGCAGTAGCCAGGATGAGTAAGTTTTGATGGTGAACTGCATATGGAGTGGAGAGAGGTAGGAAGAAATGAGCAGGCAATGCCAATGTCAGATAGAAGTGGCGGGTGGCATGAGATTGGTCATGGTGGCTAAGGCCTAGCGTCAGCTGAGAGGGGAGGGGTGGGTAAAGGGAGGACTGTGGGGGGTGACAAAAGAGGCACAGGAGGCAGGAACCCAGAGCACCACTGTCACCGATACAATGTGAAGACCATTCTTTAGGAGAGGCAGTCACACTGCGTGGTTGAGGCAATGGACCATTGTAGTTCCCTTTTAAAGGGACCAAGAGTCATAGTTTTAAGTGCTTCTTTGTTAAGAGTATTGTAGTACTGAGGTGCCCTGTGTGAGAATGATCTCTTCCCCATGGTGGTCCGTCTCCTGGCAACCTGGAACGTCTGTTGCAGAACTCTCTGTGTAGATTGGGTGCTGCTGTGGGCAGTGAGGAGTTTTGCAACTCGATGTGGCATGTGCCCAAGGAGAATTTTTTTTTGTGAGTAGACAGGTCTGGTACTGTATTCGGCTCTGGAGAGGTAGCCATCCAGCCTGGGCATATAGGTCACAGGTGTGAGTTAGGCGGGGGGCACCTGTAAGGAGCCTACAGGCTTTGTTGAGAATCACAGATATCCTCCGGAGAGCCATAGGGGAGGCAGGGCTGTAGATGGCAAGACCAGCTTGCATCTGTCACAATCCCCCCTAGTACCCTGGTGCATCCAGCAGCTTGATGCAGACCTAGCACATGGACGGTCTGGCACACAGGGTCCCAGTTTGGTGCAGGGGGGGTCTTTGTGAATCATGATCTCTGCAACATTTTATACAAGGTGCCCCTTACAGCACTGCTGTGTGATGCAGGCACCTTGAGTCCAGTATGGAGTTTTGAGAATCGGGCACATGGTGTGTAAATATTCAAAATGTTTGTGAAGGACTTCTGTGCGAACATTTTGTAAAAATTGTTGTGCAGCACATAGATTTTGAAAACCATCATATAGATGTTCAAAATATTTGTGCAGTACATATATTTTTAGAACATTTGTGAAGGATTGCTGTATGCACATTTTAGATTTTAAGTAAAGATATCTAATTGCTAATTAATTTAAAAGACACAGTGGCCCTCATATTTAGTCACAAAAACATGTGCCACACCAGACAAATACTGCATTAAAAATAGCACTTGACTACTAGGCAAGATATTCAGATAGAGATTATGTCCTGCCTATCCTGCATTGCCTGTCTTAGTATCGGGCTGTAACAGCAAGCAAGCAAATTTTATTTGATATAGCACCTCATCCCAAGAGCTTGAAGCACTGTACATACAATTTCATTTAACCAACAAAAACATTGTAAACATTTATAAGAATAAATCACAAGCACAGTTGAATCTGTACATAACATAGAAACATCATCATCAACTTTATTTCTTTAAAAGCGCAAATCAAATTATCGAAGTGCATGCACAAAAGTAAGACACAGCAGGATGACACATATCACAAGTTAAAATATTTAAAACTGTAAAATTCATTAAATATATTATCATGATTCCGGAAAAGTGAGTCTGAATAAATAAGTCTTCAATGCCGACTTAAAGTTCTCCACAGTCGGGCACTCCCTCACCGACTGAGGTAGAGAATTCCATAGGGTTGGGGCAGCAAACAAAAAAGCCCTAGCCCCAGATGACTTCAAACAGACCCTGGGAATCTCCAGCAATCCCTCCTCGGCTGATCAAAGTGCGCGAAGGGCATAGTAAGAACACAGGCGTTCTTGTAGATAGAGCAGACCCTGTCCGTGTAAGGCATTATAGGTCAACAAACTGACCTTGAAGGTGACTCGCCACCAAACTAGCAGCCAGTGCAGGCCACGGAGTACAGGTGTGATATGGCAAGATCGAGATAAGCCAGTCAACAACCTGTCCATCACATTCTGCACAAGCTGCAGGCAATGAATGTCAATCCCCGGAAGCCCTAGGTAAATGGAGTTACAGTAATCAAGGCAAGAGGTCACACAGGCATGGACCAAAGATGTAAGGTCATTGAATGGGACCAGGTGTTTCACCTGGGCAATGTTCCTTAGATGGTAAACGGAAGCTTTAATGACGGCCAACACCTGTAATTTAAATGTCAGCCCTTCATCAAAAATTAACACCCAGATTAAGCACCCAGTCCAAGATCAACAGTTAGCTGCCACCAAGCCAGAGCCTGGATGGCTGCCCCTCCAGTTGACCCTCAACCTGATGACCCGGGTCCATGACCAACATAGAATCTGTCAGTAGAAAAGGACCAGTTGGCTGACCCAGTCTGCCCAGATGGCCCCTGCCTAGTCTGTTTTCGCAAACCCTAACTGGTCTCTGGCAATCCTACTTCCTCCCTGCCCATTTCCTAATACTCCCCTATGTCCCCTATACCCTTCCCATGCATTGTTGAAGCCCCCTACTGTTTTCACCTCCATCACTTCCTCTGGCAGTGTTTTTCAGGTGTCCATCTCTCTTTAGGTGAAGAAGTACTTCCTCACATTCCACCTCAACTCCCCTCACTCCAGCTTCATCGCATACCCCCTGCTTCTGGTGAGCATCCTCATTTGAAAGAGACTCCCCTCCTGCTGTCTTTTTATCCTTGTGAGGTACTTGTAGATCTCTATCATGTCCCATATCCCTCTCCTGTCTTCCAGGGTGTACATGTTGAGATTCCTCAGTCTCTCCTGTTAAGGCTTTTGGTGCTACCACAGCACCATTTTAGTTGTCCTTCTCTGGACTACTCCCACCCTGTCTATGTCCTTTCTGAGGTACAGCTTCCAGAACTGGACTCAAGTTCCAGGTGCAGTTTCACCAGTGAGCAATTTAAAGGCAACACACCTCCATCCTCCTGCTGGAGATACCTCTCCCCATGCATCCCAGCATCCGAATAGCCATATTCACTGCTTTATCACACTGTCCTGCCACTTTGAGATCTTCAGACATAATAACCCCAAGGTACCTTTCCTGATTAGTGACTGATAGTATCCCCATATCCTATGGTCAGTTCTTGAATGCCCTAAGTGCATGATTTTGCACTTTTTGGCATTCATCCCCAACTGCCATGCTCTTGACCATTCCTCAAGTTTCCCAAGATCACTATGCATTATTTTCCCCCTTTCTGAGTGTCAACTCTATTACAGATTTTGGCATCATCTGCAAAATGGCATCCCTTCCCTTCCAGTTCATCTGCCATGCCACTTATGAAGACACTACAGAGAACTGGTGCCAGTACTGAGCCATGCAACAGTTCACTGGTCATTGTCCCATCATTAGAGTGAGTGCTGTTAGCCACCACCCTCTGTCACATATCTGTTAACAGGTACCTTACCCAGCTCATCGCTTTGGATCACACCCCTAAGCTGCTCAGCTTCTTAATCAGTCTCCTGTGTGGCACAGTGTTGAAGGGCTTGTTAAAGCCCAGACAGGACACATCCACTGCACTCCCCTGATCTATTTCCCTGGTCACACAGTCAAAGAACTCAATCAGATTCATCTGGCATGACCTCCCCCTTGAATCCATGCTGCTGATGGTCTTACAACCCATTGGATTAAAGGTACTCTACCAACATTTCCTTTAACAGTGTTTCCATTAATTTTCCCACCACTGAGGTGAGGCTCACTCTCCTATAGTTACTAGCCTCTTCCCTGCTACTGCCCTTATGCAGAGGGACCACGTCTCCTCTCCTGCAGTCCTCTGGAACCATGCTTGACTCCAGTGAGCTGTTGAATGATTTCATCAGTAAGGCAGCCAGCACCTCCTGAGTTCTTTGAGTATCCTTGGAGGTATCCCATCCGGTCTCATAACTTTGTCCAGTTTTTGAGCTGAAAGTCCCTTCAGGACTCTTTCCACTGAAAATGTACTTGAGTCTGCTTCCACTCCTTCTTTGTTCCTGCTGATCACTGGTGGTGACCCCCCCCCTTCCTCTGCTGTGAAGACTGAGCAGAAATACCTGTTCAGGATATCTGCATTTTCTTGGTCCTCTTCTGTGCAGTCTCTCTACTACACTCCTATTCGTCACTTCCCTTGCCTTTCTCTTCTCAGTGTAACTGAAGAAAGTCATATTCCCATTTGATACCCCTTTGGTTATCCTTTCCTGTGTCTGTGCATTTGGTCCCCTCACTTTCTTACCTGATTCCCTCTGTTTTACTTGGTACACCTCCATGTCTTTCTCCCTCTGTGTTTCCTTAAACCTCCTAAATGTCACCCATTTTTCCTTTATCACTGTTGCCACTTCTTTACAGTACCACAAGGGTCTCTTTTTAGGGCTGCAGGTAGGTGAAGCCTGCAGCCCTCTTATGTCAGCTCTAAAAATGAGGTACCAGATTCAGACCATGGAACACTTACTTTGGAGTTTTTGAATGATCCTTCTACATCTTTGCAGCCCTTCAATTTAACCCTTGCAGTGCTGCAGACTGAACATCTGTCCAGCACTTAATCAAATAGATTAATTCTAGTTCTTTCTGCAGCCTAGGGATTAAGAAACAAATGCTCTGGACAATCACTTCTCCTCCCCAACCATGTAGTGCTTCAGTGAGTACAAGAAATACAATTTCTTCTGAATCCACCTTAGTAAACAGCATTTTTAGAGCTAATGCAAGAGGGCTGCATACAACTCTCTTGCTGCCTGTAGCTGGAAAAATGGAGTACCATGGCACACATTTTGGGAGTTTTCAGTGTATTCTTCTCCAGTTTGCCAGTTAAATAAAATACTGTCTTGTCTCTGTTGAGTAGACCAATTCCAACACGATTTTCTCAGCTTTTTTTATTGCCATGTGACTTGCTATCTTTGGAGACCAATAATTTACTGACATGACTTTTAACAGATAACAACATCAAACTGCAGAGTAGTTTCAGATTAGTGTGTGGGTGTGTGTGTGTGTGTGTGTGTGTAGCAATGATTTACAGTATTTCCTCTGAAGAGCTGATTTATGTTAACCCTTTCTGGACCTAATTAGTGGCATTGGAACTCTCATAGTTTTATACTTATAGAAAGGGTAAATAAATGCTAGGCAGCTGATGTTTTAGGGATTTTCAGAGGTTGCAAGGGGCATCCTAGGGAATTACAAAGAATGATAGCGGTGTCAACTGCAGTGTTCCCATACTGAACAAAGCATTTCCCTGTAGGGCACCCTCCTTTTCCCTGTATTTTTCATGTAAAACTGGGACAAAACTCCTATACATTTTCCTGTATGCTCAAATCAATACATGTACGCAACTGACTTCATTATGCCTTTCAGTAAAATCACTATGACAGATGTTAAGGCTGTTTTTATTTATTTTAAATGGTAAAACGCACCTGCAACATATCACAGAGGCTCTGGAAAAGTGTTGGAATCTCTCAAGCTTTGCTTTCAATGTTCACATGTCTCCAGAACCTCTTGATGGTATTATAGCATTGTTACAATGTACTGACACAGTCGAATAGCCTGGCTAAGATGCAGTATGTCATATTCAGTGGGGTCATACTTTTATCCATTTTGGCAATGTACTGACACAGGACAGCTTTGATGAGATGCAGGACCTCATTTTCAGAGGGGTCCTAATTTCACCCACTTCTACAATGTACTGATACAGGTTAGCCTGGCCAAGATGCAGTATCTCATTTTCAGTGGGGTCTTACTTTTACCAGTGCTGACTTAAACTATACACATGTGAGTATGGTGCACATGTAGTCATGTCAGTGCTGCCATGTTATGGCTGACTACAGGGCAAGTGTGAGTATCACACATGCGCAGTTCTTTAATCTCAGCAGTATCAGTTACATCTGACTCTGGTGCAGCGAGACCACCGCATATTCTTTTCAACACTCTTGCCACTCCTAAAAGCTCTCCACAGCTGTATCAGCTCAGTGCTGGCAAAAGCTAAGGGATGGGCAACACTGGGGACCACTCTACTGTCTTCATGTCCACAGTCTCTATTGGCAGGTCATTTTAGAAAGCCATCACCTTCTGGGACAAAATAAGCTTCCTAATATTACCCCTAAACCTGCCATCTGTGACTTTCAGAGCATACCCCTGTGTCCTGCTGGAGAAAATATCCATATGTTTAATCCTGTCAATACCCCTGAGAATGGGAAGACTGAGATCATGTGCCATCTCAGCCTGCTGTTCACAGCTGTCACTTTTTTATGCTCACTATGTAAGTGCACTATGCACTTTAGTTAAATAAATAACTCTGAATAATATAGATACATAGATACATAGATACATAGATACATAGATACATAGACAGTGTCGGCAGATAAGGGCCTATGGCCCACCTAGTCTGCCCATTTGAGCTTGTAAGTTCAGTTTGTTTTCCTAGAAGTCTATTTCCCCTTACCCCTGACCTCTAGAATTCCTTTATGTCTATCCCATGCATTCTTAAATCCCGTGATTGTTTCAGCCCCACCACTTCCTCTGGCAGGATGTTCCACTTGTCCACCACCCGTTCTGTGAAGAAATTCTTTCTCATGTTTCCTCTGAATTGTCCTCCTCCAACTTCATCCCATGCCCCTAGTCCTGAAACATCTTTTTCACTTAAAATAGTGTTTTCCTGCACCCTGTTCCTCCCTGTAAGATACTTGTATGTCTCTATCATATCCCCTCTCCTCCTCTCCTCCAGGAGTACATGTTCAGTTCCTTCAACCTGTCTTCATAGGACTTGTGATGCAATCCATGCACCATCTTTGTTGCCCTCCTCTGAACCTTCTCTACCCTGTCTATGTCCTTACGTAGGTATGGTCTCCAGAACTGTACACTGTACTCCAGGTGGGGCCTCACTAGTGTCTTGTATAGTGGAATTATGACCTCCTTTTCCTGCTGGTGATGCCCTGCCTATACATACCAGCATCCTATTTGCTTTACCTGATGCCTTGTCACACTGTTTCCCTCATTTTGAGGTCATCAGAGATGACAACCCCAAGATCCCTTTCCTGCTTGGTGCATGCTATATCCTCACCCCCAACTGATATATTGTGCCTGGGTTTTGTGCCCCATATGCATTATCTTGCACTTCTTTGCATTGAATTTCAACTGCCAAACCCTTGACCATTCTTCAAGTTTCTGCAGGTCCCTTCTCATTCTGTCTACACCCTCTGGTGTGTCTACTCTGTTACAGAGCTTTGTGTCATCAGCGAACAGTGAAATTCTGCCTTCTAGATCCTGTGCAATGTCACTGATGAAGATGTTGAATAGGACCGGTCCCAGCACTGATCCCTGTGGTACCCCACTGGTCACTCTTCCCTCTGTGGAGCGACAGCCATTTACCACCACCCTCTGTGTCCTTCCACCCAGCCAGTTACCTACCCACCACACTACTGTCCTGCCCACACCCATATTCCCCAGTTTGTGTAATAGTCTTCTATGTTTGCAATCCTGGTGCTTTCTGCATATGTGGGTGATCCTCATCCTTTTGCTTGTTTGTTTTTTCATTGCTGAGCACCATATTACTTGTCCTGCCATTCTGAATCCATTTTGCTTTGTTCCACAGGGAGAAGATGGTAACAACTACTAGTAAACATAAATGTGGATATTATCGGTTAGATCCTTCCAGGTATTCCTGTTTTGAAAATGCAGCTTCCCCTTAACAGTGGTATCTAAACAGAAAACCCACCAGCAAATTTCTTTTTATTTTTAGTACTGAACTTATTCTCTTTACTGCTGCAGTAAATGTAAACACTGGAGGAAATATGAAGAAACTGATAGAGGGAAGCTTACAAAGGATGTCAGTAGGCATTGTATGCGACTGCATAAATTTGCAGAACTAGAAAATGCTACATAAATTCACTGCCAGTAAACAAGTGGCAGACGGGGGTGGGATTTGTCAACACAAAAAGGGAGCTTGATTTGCACTCAGAGAGGAGTGAGAAGGTCAGTTTTCCTATGTGGGACAATGACTCACAGGGTGTAAAAAGTTGGGGTTATTGAAAATATGATGGCTCATAATGGTCTACAAAGCCCATTTCCTTAAAGCAGCAGTTTTGTCATCAAAGAAGAAAAAAGGTGAATCGGAATTGACAATCATCTAAAATTTTTCAAAATCCCCCACTCAAAAATGAATACAGACACAATTGAACTTGCTGCACTATGAGAACGCACCAAAGAATTCAGCATCTATGCCAAGCTGGTGTTTCTCTGCTTGACACATGTTGCATTCTTTCAGCAGGATCTTTATAGAATATAGTACCACAATACATTTTCTTTACCTTATCTTCACTTCCATCTGAATGCACCCTAACTCCCTTTCTGCCCTGATGTCATGATATTTTAGGGCTTGATTAAGTAAAGCTGTATCCAAATTTCCTCCCTGTGGACCAAGTTAAACTTTTTCAATGCCAAAAAAAAAAAAAGACTAGCAATGCATTCCCTGGCTTTGAATACATTTAATATGGGGTGGTATTATATTTTGCATAGTCTTGTGTTCTATGATTCTAGTATGTTCATCTATTAAGTTATGAGGCTATGTTGAATTTTGCAAATGCGGGCTCATAACTTTGGTAATATTCAGTATTTTTACCACAACATTTCAACATAGCCATTTTGGTACAGCGACTCATTAATGTGACAGCTTTCATTTTTCAACTTATGCCCAAAATGTGTGTTTGCAGCCCATAAGTTAATTTTGCAGTCCCTGCATGACATTACTTTTAAGAGAGGAGTTGAACATCCTGTCTGCCTTCTTTATGAGGCAGGTTCATCCCAAGGTTGTGTTGAAACTTGGGTGTAAAAATATATAAAAAAAAAAAATTCAATATATTTACCCAGATTCCTCTCCTGCAGCCCTATCGGCTCTGGCCAGAGTTTGTTTCCTTTTGCTTTTACTCACTTCCTTCATGCAGAGGCTGGTTGCCTTTTTTTTTTTTTATCATGTCACTATTTTTCCACTTTGCTGCAGCAACTTTACTGGTGGGGGCATCCAGCCACTGGCCCTGCCCACCGGTAGAGCACCAGGTTCACTCACATAATGGGGGATCTGGCACGGCCATTGCCAGTCCACCGCAGGGCCTCCCTGTACACTGTTCAGCCAGACCGGCCCCGGACCCCCCCAGTGCGATTCCACAAGAGTCCTCCCAGCAAGGCAGGGCGAGGCTATCAAGCTGCACGGTTGTGCCCAGCCATTTTCCTCCAGTAAGGTCCACCTGATGGAGCACAGGTGTGCAATGATGTCCATGCACTTACGTGCAGACTTCCGCTGTGCCCTCCCTCTGCTAGCACCTGCATCTGCAGTACCCCCAGACATCCCCAGGGGCCACAACAGCATGGTGTGCTTCCCTGGCCCACCCCAGGGCTAGGAGACCTGTCATTGGAATCTCAATCCTAGTCCTCCCCTGCTGACCCCCAATGACCCAGGGCTCATTTGTGAACCCAGGTCACCAGTATGGCATGAGGTGTGGCGTCCAGCACCTCAACCCTCAGTGCCACTGGGCCAGCCAGGGGATGGTTGCCTTAATTATGCCCTCTTTTATTTTTCCCCACTGTACCTCTACCCTTCCTGCTATTTCCCTCCTATTAAGCAGTTTCTGAGGCAGTCTCCCATTTTCCTAAAATGTGCACTCCTAAAGTCCAAGATCCTTATACTTGTGTGGTTTGCCTTTGCGCTCATCTTAATGCTAAACCACACCATATAGTGACCTATGGTACCTAGGGGACTGCCAACTGTGATGTCTGCAATGCTATCCCTGTTTGTAAGCACTTGGGTTCATTCACTAGCTGTCTGAGAAAGGTCCCTGAACATAAACCCTGAAATGCCTGGAAAACAGATAGCCTCCAGTGCAGATCTGACAATGTTGATTTGTTAATTATTCCATGTGGAGAGACCTTTCACTCAAAGATTTCAAATGAGCATGGGAAACCACAAGCGGTTCTCCCCTAACAATCAGAGTGGCTGAACTGGATTGTATGGGAGCAGGAAGCCTTTTATGTAGTTGAACCCCAATTATTACAAGCCCCTTGCATAATGCATATGTGCATTATTACTACAGCCCCCTGCTAGCAACAAGCTCCCAGCAGCAAAGGGAGAAAGTGCATACCAAACAAAAAATTGGTGATCGGGAAAGATGCAGTGAGCTGAAGTGCATTTCCAGGCATGGCCCAGGGGAGGGGAACCAAAGGAAATACATAATACAAGCAGAGGAGATTACATAGCAGTAGTCATCAAACATATCATATTAGCAGTTGAAATTAAAAAGCAGAAGTCCATAGACATATCAAACATGATAGCATAGAACAGTTATGCCTACAGTAGTGGGGCAACAACTCAGCATAACAAATAAATTCAGCATGGCTGCTGCTGGATGAAGACAGCAAGTTAGAGTCAAGAGGTGCCAGCTAAATGGGGATAGGCACAAGCAGGAGAGACGTGATCATACAGAAGCATCTTAAAGTACATGCGAACATACGATCATGCCAGCAGAAGCAGGCCTTATGGTCTATTGAGTCTGCTCAATTGTGCAGCTAGCCCCTCAACATGCAGCTAGCCCCTCAACCATGCAGCTGCCCCACCCTCCCCACCCCTCATCCTCATAACCTCCCCCACTCTGTCCCAGCCCTCTTAAACCCGCCCACTGTACTACAGGATACCACCTCCTTGGGCAGAATATTCCACTTGTGCACCACCCGTTCCATGAAAAAATGTCTCCTGACCTCCCTCCTGAATCTTCCCCCCTCCAATCTTAGTTGATGCCCTCTCATATCCCTCCCCTTCCAATCCAGAAAATCCCTTCTGTATTAACCTTGTTTATCCTCTTCAGGTATTTAAAGGTTTCAATCATATCCCTCCATCCCTCCTCTCCTGCAGGGAGTACATGTTCAGCTCACCCAATCTAACCTCATAGGACTTTCCCTCCATTCCCTAGATCATCTTTGTTGCCCTACATTGCACTCCCTCCAACAATTTGATATCCTTCTTCAGGAATGGGTGCGAGTATTGTATGCAATACTCCAGGTATGGCTTGACAAGAGACCTGTATAGAGGCAGGATCACCTCCCTATTTCTGGAGGAGATTCCCCTCGCTATACACCCTATCATCCTGTTGGCTTTCGCTGCCACCTTCCTGCACTGGGCTGAGTTGTTCATGCTGCCCATTATAAGCACCCCCAGATCCTTTTCCTCCTTGGTGCTTTCCAGCAGCACCCCTCCTAGCTGATAGCTCCTCCCCGGTTCCTAAATCTGAGGTGTAGTGCCTTGCACTTCTTGGCATTGAACCCCAGTTGCCATGTTTCTGACCACTCCTGTAGTTTGATCAGGTCCTCCTGCAGCCCCTTCCACTCTTCAATGTCATCTACCACAGCTCCCATCTTTGTATTGTCCATGAACAGACTGATCCTACTTCAGATCCTATGTGAGATATCTGCTATGAATATCCCAAATAGCACTGGTTCCAGTACCGATCCCTGTGGCACCCCGCTTGTCACTTCACTTGGTGATGAGAATTCCCTCCATACCACCACCCTCTGTTGCCTTCCATTCAGCCAGTTGACAATCCAGTTGATCATCTTTGATCCCACCCCTATGTATTCCAGCTCCCCCCCCCCAGCCTCCCATGCAACACGGAATCAGAGGCCTTGCTGAAGTCCAAATACAGGACATCCACTGCATGGATCCTGTCCAGCTCCCTGGTCACCCAGCCGTAATACTCAATTAGATTTGTCTGGCAGGATCTGCCTGAGACAAACCCATGTTGTTGACCATCCAGGAGACCATTGCCCTCCAAAAAGGTCACTAGCCTCTCTTTTAGGATTGTCTCCATGAGCTTCCCCACAATTGATGTGAGGCTCACTGATCTGTAGTTACCTGGTTCATTCCTAGGGCCACTTTTGTGATTCGGCACCACATGGGATATTCTCCAGTCCTGTGGTACATATCCTGTGTCCAGTGAGCTTTTGAACAGGTCAGTCAGTGGTCCTGCCAGGATCTCTGCCAGCTCTCTGAGTACCCTAGGGTGAATATCATCAGGTCACGGTGCCTTGTCCACCATTAGTGTCCTTAGTCCTTCCAGAACCCTGTCTTCTGTAACCCTACGTCAGTCACCCCCCAACTACCCACCCCACCCCACCTCTCCCTTGAGGTATCTGCTCCCCTTTCTCCTTCATGAACACAGAGCAGAAGTATTAATTTAATGCCTCTGCCTGATCCACCTCCTTCTCCATCCACCTGCCATCCTTCTTAATCCTCACAGTCTGGTCCTTGTTCTTCCTTCTTTCTCTAATGTATCTGAAGAAGTCCTTTTCCCCTTCCTCAATACCCTGTGCCAGTCTCAGCTATCTTGAAGCCTTGGCCACTCTGACTAGCCTGGTAACCTCTCTGGGCTTCTTCGTATACTCATCCTTGTCGATCCCCCCTCCCAATTTCTTGAGTTTCCAAAATGCCCTTCTTTTGTCGCTCACCCCTTCCATAACCTCTCGAGTCAATCAACTGAGTTTCTTTGTCCTTCCCTTCTTACTCCATGTCCTTGTACAAGTCCCAGTGGCCTCCATCAGACCTTTTTTAATAATATCCCATTTTTGACTAGCATCCATGTCTGGTTGAATTCCTGCCAGATACCTACCCCAAATTTCCCCCATCCTTTTAAAGTCCGCCCCTTTAAAGTCACTCACCCTGGTTCCCGTACCACCCATTTCCCTACCCATACTGAGCGTGAACCACACAGAGTGGTGGTCACTCCCAGCCAGAGGGTCCTCCACCCCCAGATCTCTTACAGCCTCCCCATTTGAAAGTACCAGCTCCAGAGTCCTCTCCAGCCTAGTTGGCTCATTTACCAACTGCACCAAGAAGCTGTTCTGAAATGCTTCTAGTATGACCTTCTTCTTTGCACTCATGGTGGTTGGAGTGCTCTAGTCCACCCCAGGTAGGTTGAAGTCCCCTACCTCCACTGTGTTCCCCTTCCTACAGACCCTTCTGATTTGCTCAGCCAGCTCTCTATCCAGGTCCTCCCTTTGCGCTGGTGGTCTGTATACTACCCCCAACTTCAGCGTCCTACCTTTTGAGTCCTGGAACTGCATCCATAGGGCCTCTGTCCTGCTTTCCTCCCCCCTTATACACCTTATCCCTTCCGGTACATAGATTGCCACCCCCCTTTCTCTTTAGCCCTATCCTTCCTGAATATTCTATACCCTGGGATCATCATATTTAAGTCCTGATACTGGGTGGCCCACGTCTCTGTGATGGTCGCAATGTCCACCCCCCCACACTGCCAAAAGAGCCTGCAACTCACGTGACTTATTACCTAGGCTCCTCAGATTCAGCGTGACCACCCTCCACCCCTTTCCTCCCTTACCATTCCCTGATTCCCCCCTCCTCCCCCCATGCCCCTACCCTGACTTTCTCCCTGTTAACTTGGGGGGTAAGCTTGTCTGGCTCCCCTCTCTGGGATCCCTGCCTACCAGCAGTCCACTCACTACCCACCCTCACCTAGTCTAAACCCACCTTTGTTGCTATGTACCTCTCTTTCCTCTGCTTTAATACTCCCTTCCCCTTCCCACTCAAGTGTAGCCTGTCCCCTGTGTATAGATAGTTATTGCCCCAGGTACTGCCCCAACCACCCACTAACCTGTACCCCTTGAATCGACACCATTCCCCCAGCCACGTGTTGAACTCTCTAATCCTCCCTTTCCTCACCATACTCGCGCAGGGCACTGGGAGCACCTCTGAGAAGGCCACTGATTCCCCAGCTCCTCACACAACCTTCCCTGTTCCTCAAACCTCTCCCTCACATTTTCCACTGACTCCCCAGCCTGGTCATTCATACCCATGTGCACCATGACATGCAGTTTCTTCCTAATCCTTCTTGTGCACTTCAGAACTAACTGGCCCACCCTGCCCGCCATTAACCCAGGTATGGACTCTACCCATGTACGACTATGTCTTTCCCCCTTACTGCCCCATCATATCCCTTTTGGTATGGAATCACCCAGCACTAGTATTTCCCCCTCATCATTCCTTGTCCCCGCCCCACCCTATTACCAAGGTACCTATCTCTAGATTCTACCATATTTATAACTCTGCCTTCTCCCTATGGCCCCAGCACCCTGACCTGTCTCCTCTCCTCCACCATTCCTTCATTTTCCTTCACGGTCCTTCAAACCTCACTGGACCCCCCTGTTCTTCTTGTCTTCCCTACCAGTATTGTTCCTCTCCCCTTCCCCCGCTCCCTTCGACCTTCTCTCCAGCTGTGCCCCTCCCCACTTTACCCGGCTCCCTCTTCTGACTGACTATTGTCCCTTGTGCATTCCGCTCCCGTTCCCCCTCCTGTCCCTCCTGGAGATTCTTCCCCCTCCACTAATATCACCAGCACCGCAACTCTATTACCTGCCCCCTCTGCCTTGTTGTGTGATGGCTCCTCCCTCCTGACTTTGGCCTTCCCTACAGTGCTAGGTCTCTTGTTTGGCTTGCTCCAGCACCCCCTCCTCATCCCTTCCCTCGAACCGATGTTTCTCCCATGTGGTGCACTCATGTTACCTCCTACATGAGGCCCTCCTGCCCCAGCATCCCCCCCTCCTCCCATCCTCTCCAACTCTCTTCCAAGCCACAGCACCTCCTCCTTGAGCCTTCTCAGCCTATGACAGATTGGACACCCTCCAAGCTTCCACAAAATGTTCATCCAAACCGCCTCCCCACATGCATTACAGCCCACTATTCTGCTCATGTTTAAGCAGTATTAACTAACAGAAAAGGACAAAAAAAATGAATACAGTAATCTCTATAGTTTTATCAACTAGTACTTTTTATGAGTTTTCAGCTAGTCCTGTCCCTAAAAAACAAAGATAAACATACATAGATACATAGACAGTGTCGGCAGATAAGGGCATATGGCCCACCCAGTCTGCCCATTTGAGCTTGTAAGTTCAGTTTATGTTTTCCTAGAAATCTGTTGCCCCTTACCCCTGACCTCCAGAATTCCTTTATGTCTATCCCATGCATTCTTAAATCCCATGATTGTTTCAGCCCCCACCACTTCCTCTGGCAGTGTGTTCCACTTTTCCACCACTCGTTCTGTGAAGAAATTCTTCCTCACATTTCCTCTGAATCGTCCTCCCTCCAACTTCATCCCATGTCCTCTAGTCCTGGAACATCTTTTTCACTTAAAAATAGTGTATTCCTGCACCCTGTTCCTCCCTGTAAGATACTTGTATGTCTCTTTCATGTCCCTCTCCCTCCTCCTCCTCCAGGGAGTACATGTTTAGTTCCTTCAACCTGTCCTCATAGGACTTGTGATGCAATCCATGCACCATCTTTGTTGCCCTCCTCTGAACTTTCTCTACCCTGTCTATGTCCTTACATAGGTAAGGTCTCCAGAACTGTACACTGTACTCCAGGTGGGGCCTCACTAGTGTCTTGTATAGTGGAATTATGACCTCCCTTTCCTGCCGGTGATGCCCCTGCCTATGCATCCCAGCATCCTATTTGCTTACCTGATGCCTTGTCGCTCTGTTTCCCTATCTTGAGGTCATCAGAGATGATAACCCCAAGATCCCTTTCCTGCTTGGTGCATGCTATATCCTCACCCACCAACTGATATATTGTGCCAGGGCTTTTGTGCCCCATATGCATTATCTTGCACTTCTTTGCATTGAATTTCAACTGCCAAATCCTTGACCATTCTTCAAGTTTCTGCAGGTCCCTTCTCATTCTGTCTACACCCTCTGGTGTGTCTACTCTGTTACAGAGCTTTGTGTCATCAGCGAACAGTGAAATTCTGCCTTCTAGGTCCTGTGCAATGTCACTGATGAAGATGTTGAATAGGACCGGTCCCAGCACTGATCCTTGTGGTACCCCACTGGTCACTCTTCCCTCTGTGGAATGACAGCCATTTACCACCACCCTCTGTGTCCTGCCGCCCAGCCAGTTACCTACCCACCACACTACTGTCCTGCCCACACCCATATTCCCCAGTTTGTGTAATAGTCTTCTATGTGGCACAGTGTCAAAGGCCTTGCTGAAGTCCAGATAGGCCATGTCCACTGCCCTCCCCTGATCCACCTCCCTAGTCACCCAGTCAAAAAATTCAATGAGGTTGGTCTGACATGACCTCCCCCTGGTGAAACCATGCTGCCTTGGGTCCTGTAGTCCATTGACAACCAGATGTTCCACCAATCTCTCCTTCAGTAGTGCTTCCATGATCTTCCCCACTACCAAGGTGAGGCTGACTGGTCTGTAGTTCCCCGCTTCCTCTTTGTTCCCACTTTTGTATAAGGGGACTACATCTGCTGTCCTCCAGTCTTTGGGTACCTCCCCTGTTTCCAGTGATCGGCTAAACAGGATAGCCAGAGGTTCAGCCACCACCTCTCTTAGTTCTTTAAGGACCCTGGGGTGCACCCCATCTGGCTCCATTGCTTTATCAACTCATTACTTCCAGTTCCTTCAGGATCCTTTCTCATGTAAAGGGACTTGTGTCCATTTCTGCACCATTCTCACCCCTTGTACTCCCTTCAGACCCATTACCCTGTAAAGACTGAGCAGAAATACCTGTTCAATATGTCAGCTTTACTGTTGTCCTCCTCCTCCACGCGGCCCCCATCCTCCCCCTTCAGTTTCACTATCCCTCCCTTTGCCTTTCTTTTTTCACGTACTATTTATTTTATCTTTAAGCAGTCAAGTCCCGACCTAAAATACCTTATCCACTATACATGCAGAGATGCATAAACAGTATCAACTAAAAATAAAACAATACAGTATCCTTTACCACAGTACCCTACCAAAGTACAACTTGGGATGCTTATCTCTTGCTCACCACTCCCTATAGACAATAATGCCAGCCAGTCAAACCTTCTCAACTATGCTTGCCAAGATGCATACAATATTATTATCTAGATAGCAGATAAGCAACACAGTAATAACTAAAAGTACAGTGTCATATACCAAAATACTGCTGAAGATGCTACATTCTTGTCCTCACCCCTAGTAGACAATAATGCCAAACAGACTCACCATCTGCACCCAGCCCGAGTCCAAGAAGTCTGAGTAGTGATCAGCTCCTTCCTGACCCTCTCCTGTATAATGTGCCACCCCTCCAGAGGGCGGTGCCTTCTGCTGCTCACCAGCCCTTGGTTCTGTGCTGCTCCCCAAAGCTGGCTCCTCCCACCTGACCATTTAATAGAAGAGGAACCATTTAAGAAGAGGAATGCAGCAGTGAATCCATTTTTTGGGTAATATTGATTTGTGGTGAAGATATGTCACTGATGTCTTAGTCATGTGGTGGGAGATGCAACAAGAACCGTTAAAGTTTGTTAAATATTTGGAGGCCAGTAACCCCAACTTTAGTATTTTTGATATTTTACAGCCAGATGGAGATTAATATTTATGGATGTGACCAGCAGTTAGGATGGTTCAGAAAGGATCAGCACTGATATTTATATGAAACGAACTGACTGCAATACTTTGCTGATACCCTCTAATTGTCACCCTGACACATGTCCAAGGGCATCCCCAAAGGCAAATTCATCCACATTAGGCAGAATTGCAGTTCGGATAATGTTTATAACCAGAAGAACGTGTATGCCCCCTCAGAGTGAGTAGATACACTGACTCAGCAATAACAAATGCCAGAGGAGTCAGAGGAGCTGCAGATGCTATGGATAGGAATTCCCTTTTACAGTATGGAAATAGTAAAGAAGAGGAGAGTGGAAGGAATAAATACGTTCACACCCTAGACATATAGGGGACAAACAATGGGTCTATTCACCAATGGTTTTGACAGCCTACGCACTGCATATCTGAGGCACGTAGGCAATCCTACACCTGAAAGCCACACAGTGGAGTCCATGAGACCCACAGTGGCATTCATCACAGGCGCACAAACCCCTTGCACACAGGATCACAGAGCCAACCACATAGCACCATGCTAGGGGTGGTCTGGGGACATGCAAGGGGGCATGCCCACACTGCATGCATTCATGATGGCACTTGTGCACCATGCCAGTGTGAGAAATGCTGTGTGAGGCACCTCCCCAAAAGGTTAACAGCATTGCATGGCAACAATTGGATCCCCCTGCTCACAGCTGCAGCAGCCGACTGTGCTGTCTGGGAGGGCTGGAGCTGGACCTTCCTGCATGCTAAATTGATCTGCCCCATGGTGCCTAGTGGCACCCCCACCCTGGCAGATAGTGCCCACTACCCCACTTTCCCCATCCCGCCGTCATGGAGAGCAGAAGGTTGTGTCTGTGTCCAGCTCGGAGATGGGATAGGGAGGGGGATTGGGACACTACCTGCCAGGGTGGAGGATCAACTAGACACCAGAGACAGATCAATTTAGTTAATAGGAAGGTCAGGATGGGGTGGGTCCACCATACTACCAGGGACAGATCTATATATTATATGGGTGGATAAGGGTTAGGGAGTGGGGGGATCGCTGGACCAGCAGGCAGTTAGTACCACATATGCCAGGAACTGGGGAAAGGACAATGGACTGCTAGCCACCAGGGATCGTTAATCATAATAAAACCAGCAGATCAGGGATGGGGGGACTGCTAGCCACCAGGGACATTTTGTTATCATGGGGCCAGTGGTCAGCAGGGGAATGGGAACACTAACCACCAGGGAAATGTTTGCTTTATCAATTGGCTAATGATCAGTGGGGAGCGGGACAACTAATTACCAGGGAACTGATTATTTTTTTTACCAACAGGCCAACAATGGTGGGGAGGGACCACTAGCCACCAGGGAATTATGTTACTGTACATTGGGACAGCAATTGGTGGGGGGAGCAACTAGCACCAGGGAAAAATTACTGTGGTACTTTGGGATGGCGTTCAGCAAGGGGGACCACTAGCACCAGGGAAACATTACTGTGGCACTTTGGGACGGTGATCAGTGGAGGAGACCACTAGCACCAGGGATAGCTCTCAGGGAATGGGCAATCAGGGGGTGGCACTGTGCAGTCCAGCCATGCTTCACATGCAAATTAGCCCATAATGGGCATGTAAATGGCCCCTTAGCACCTTGCATGCCCAATAGACTCATTTGCACAGGTCCATCTGAACGTGGGAAATTTAGCATGGGCACAAGACATTGTGCCACCCTATTTTAGGGCCATGTCTGTCTCATGCTAGGTGGCTTTATACCGAGTCTCAGTGGCCCTATATACAGTGGAATAGTGCCGATGCGCTATTCCACTTACTATAGTAGTTTTAGACACCTGGCCAACTGCAGAGGCAGGGCAAATTTTTGCCCTCTGCTTTGACCAGATTTGAATATTGGGCCCTGGTTTCTGTTTTTATTGATAGTTTGGAAGGACAATGGAATGTGACTGCTTTGTTTATAACTACTAGCTACTGTTCTCTTCCCTTTAGGACATACAGTATGTCTAAAGTAAGTATTATCAGTATTACTTCATTCAGCATGAAAGTATCCCTTATTGATATTTATCAGTTTATGTGTGTAAAGTGAGCTATTCTTAGATAATTTCTACATTTTGTATATTTGTTCGCTTTTTTCACTTAATTTCTCACAAAAGGGGAGTAATAGTGAATACTCCATGATTTTTAAATCACCCCATATGGGTGTTGGCATCATAGCACCATGGGTTTTAGGGGGACCACCTTTAATCTGTATGTGTAATTGCTTTAGCTGGACCCATAATAATATATTCAGGAGGGGTGTTTGCCTTTTGGGATTCATATTAATTGTTGCCCTTTTAATTATGTTACCCTATTAAGGATCAGCATATAAATGCACTGTGGGATTTGTGTGGCCCCTCACCCTTGAAAAACCATTATGGATTCTGAACAAAACGAGTTGGTTTTTGTGGGAGGTGGTTTATATCTTTTCCAGCACTGTATTATACTGTGGACACCAATGTTACACTTTAATAAATGTCACACTTTTTTATAACAGTGCCTGTGCTATGCTTTTTAAACTGTGAGTTGCTGTGAGCAGATAATCTTTGTCCCTTTGTTACATTAGGGCATACTTTTTTCCCCAGAGGGTGTGAACCTATGGTACACACTAACAGCTGAGACAGCTGATATGAAGACAGTGCAGGCCTTCAAGGTCACACTGGACACATTCTCATTCTTCATTCTGCAGCCTTTCACTCTTGCTATTTTGCTGTAAACCAACTCATTCTAATGCTATACAGTTAAATAATATGTCATTGTGTGTAATATATACTGTTTCTGAAAAACTATCAACATCATCTGCAAAAAGGTACGGAGCACAGTAAGTCGAATGCTCACATACTGAAGCCACATACTGGTTTAATACTGGTTCTATAAAAGATAGCTCATAATTGACCTAATAATTCAGAAGAAAAAAATGCTTAAAACACTACTGTAAAAAAAAATCTGTCAGAATCAAAAATTATAGTTTTTCATAAGGTAAGGCAGAGATGTTTAAAGAATCATATTCAGTCAGACAGATAGAAAGCAGAGTGGAGACAAAGGCAAGCATAGCACAACAAGTTATAGTACAGGACGGACCTGTGGGGAAACCAAGTGACAGGAGAGCGGGGGTGGTAGGAAGGGATCAAAGAAAATATCAGGAAGAAGGATGGAGACAGGAGTTAGGGAGAGGACGAAAACAAGTGGCATGGAGAGTTTTGTGTGCTGACGCCAGGAGACTAGGGAATAAAACCAGTGCCCTGCAGGTAGAGATGATGCATAGTTTTTAATTTGCAGGTGAAGTTTAGGCAAATTCACCAAATTCACTCCCCATGGATCATGTCATTAAGTTTTTATATTTAATAGGAAATTTGCCATTGGTAATTTTGCCTTCCAACTCCACCTGTACCTTCTGCTTGGAGTCCACAAAGGTGAAGTTGGATCAACATGACTTCCACCAACTACTCCTTTTGGATATTTTAGATATAACTCAGTCACATTGTGTCAAATTTGTCTGAAAGTAGATATGGTTGTAGTTCAAGAGACTTTTGGTGCATTTTGGATAATTATTGGACTTAAATGGTGGATTTGGCACCATGGTCATTTTTGGAGGTGATTTTGGGGTGTTGTGCACACCCCAGGAATTTGTCTAGGGGTGTTATGTGTTACTATTGTCAACCAGTGTGATCTGAAAAAATACTATGCTAATAGTAAGTAGCAAAACCAAAAATAAAGGATTTTTTTAACACTACACAGGGATTAATAAACTAATACAACACACAATAGGTGTAACAGAGCTAAACAAATTATTAACTATCAGCAACAGCAAGGATTACTAAACTAACACAACATACACAATAGGTGTAACAGAGGTAAACAAATTATTATACAATGGGCATGAAAATACAGTGTTCTGATTGACTGGCTGGCACTTTCCAACTGTGATAAATCCTAGTATCACCTCACGGGAAAAGGTGCCAGCCAGCCACATCTTAAACCCCACTATGAAATCTATCCAAGCCCACACAGTGGTCTGCAAAACCCCCCACGGTGAATCCCTACTAAACGACCATCTCCTACAACTGAAAGGCGCAGCACACACACACAAAAACAGAGTACGCTCTGAAAAACAGCCCCCAAAAATTGCTGAAACACTCCACAAACCCACATAAGCCCAAACACTGTAATGTTTGAATTATTTTCGTAACCACTTCCACGCGGCTCACCTGAAAGATTTTTCCTTCTGATTCCACTCTGTTACCGCCCCATTTCTACCAGGTTCCCCTCAAACATCGTGCTCTCTACTCTGCTTGGAGAAAGGAGAGGAACAGCAGAAAACAAACAAAAAGCATGCTATATTGTTTAGTTGGCTCAAAGTTAAAGCTGTGCAGCAAAAGCAGCCATATAAATTGTGGCACCGATGTACGGTGCTGTGCATGTCTATAACGACTACAAAACCAGAACACTACTGTGTATCCAAAACTGAAGCAAGTAGCAAACACAGAACATTGTCCCGGCTCATAGTAGAAAAACAAAGCCAGGGCAAAGTCAAATACCAACACAGGCACACTTTTAAACCTTTCCTGGCCCTCTCCAAAAAACGCTGCAACCGGGAATGATAAAACAATACTGCGCATGCACAGCAGCAGTGCGGTCCCAGCAACCAGGGAGTATTTTTTGGACGCAGAGCAACAAAAACACTAAACACAAGTTAAAATGGGGGGAAAAAGCTTTTATTTAATATTTTTCAATCTCCCCAAAAAAGGAGGACATTGTATAATAGCAATATCCCACTCCAGGTTGTGGGTGATGCCAGGATTTACCCCATGCCTGATATGTTTTGTTCACTCAGCCTGTGGCCTCATGACCAAACAACACACCAGACGTGGGTAAATCCTGGCATCACCCACACCCTGTGACGGTATATTGCTTAATTAACTATTAGCAACAGCAGACAACACCTACCCCTAGAGAATCAAGGATCAGCAGTGTGATCTGAAAAACTGCTACTAAAAACAACCCAAATTTTTTTTTAACAGAACAGAGATTAAAACAACAGTGGTAATGGGTAATTTAATATTAAACTTAACAAAAAGTGACAGAACACCATCTCTTTAAGAAAAATATAACTAAAAAATAACTAAAACTTCTACAGAAAGACACTAACAAAATACTTCACTTAAACACACCAAATTAAACCACAGAAATAACAAGGATTTGTCAATGCCGAATGTAGATTGCGTTGGTCCATTGAGCTCGCTCACTGGCCCTCTGTCACTCGCTCGTTCTGTTTCTCCCAGTGCTGCAGGCTGCTGTTTTGTACTGGGCTCCTGCCTGCATTGGCACCCTTTTCTGTCCACAAAGAAATCTGCAGCTGGCCCAACAGAGCTCCGTTGAGGTGGGTCTCTCCCCCATCTCTGACTTGCTCATTCTGTTTCTCCTGGCGCTGCAGGCTGAACTTTTGTACTGGGCTCCTGCCCCTGTTGGTGGCTTTTTCTGCCCACAAAGAAATCTGCAGCAGTCCCAACAGAGCTCCTTTGAGCTCACTCACTCACTCCCCCCTCCCTCACTCACTCATATTGTGTCTCCCGCTGGTCCAGGCTGTCCTTTTGTACTGGGCTCCTGCCTGCAATGGCTGCTTATTCTGCCCACAAAGAAATCTGCAGCAGTCCCGACACAGCTCCGTTGAGCTCGCTCACTCCGCCTGTCTCACTCTCTCATTCTGTTTCTTCTGGCGCTGCAGGCTGCCATTTTGTAGTTGGCTCCTGCCTCTGTTGGCACCTTTTTCTGCCCACAAAGAAATCTGCAGCAGTCCCGACAGAGCTTTGTTGAGCTCACTCACTTCCCCTCTCTCACTTGTTCATTCTGTTTCTCCCGCCGCTGCAGACTGCCCTTTTGTACTGGGTCCCTGCATGCATTGCTGCCTTTTTCTGCCCACAAAGAAATCCGCAGCAGTCCCAACAGAGGTGAGTTCACTCACCCCTCCTCCCTCACTCACTCATTCTGTGTCTCCCGCTGCTGCAGGTTGCCCTTTTGTACTGGGTTCCTGCCTGCGTTGGCGTCTTTTTCTGCCTACAAAGAGATCTGCAGCAGTCCTGACACAGCTCCATTAAGGTTGCTCACTCCCCCTCTGTCACTCGCTCATTCCGTTTCTGCGGACACTGAAGGCTGGCCTTTTATACTGGGCTTCTGCCTGCATTGCCACCTTTTCCTGCCCACAAAGAAATCTGCAGCAGTCATGATAGACCTCCGTTGAGCTCACTCATCCCCCCTCCTCCCTCACTTGAGCATTCTGCTTCTGCTGGCACTGCTGGCTGGCCTTTTGTACTGGGCTCCTGCCTGCATTGCCACCTTTTGCTGCCCACAAAGAAATCTGCAACAGTCATGATAGAGCTCCGTTGAGGTCGCTCACTCCCTCTGTCTCACTCACTCGTTCTGTTTCTCCTGGTGCTGCAGGCTACCCTTTTGCAGTGGGCTCCTGCCTGTGTTGGCACCTTTTTCTGCCACAAAGAAATCTGCAGCAGTCCCAACAGAGCTCCGTTGAGCTCGCTCATTCCCCGCTCTCACTCACTTATCCCGTTTCTGTCGCCGCTCCAGGCTGCCCTTTTGTACTGGGCTCCTGCCTGCGTTGCCGCCTTCTTTTGCCCACAAAAAAATCTGCAGCAGTCACGATAGAGCTCCATTGAGCTCACTCACTCCCCCCCCCACTCGTTCATTCTGTTTCTGCTGGCGCTGCAGGTTGGCCTTTTGTACTGGGCTCCCGCCTGCATTGCCACCTTTTCCTGCCCATAAACAAATCCGCAGCAGTCACGATAGAGCTCCGTTGAGCTCGCTCACTCCCCCTCTCTCACTCACTCATTGTATTTCTTCCAGCACTGCAGGCTGCCCTTTTGTACTGGGCTCCTGCCTGCATTGGCACTTTTTTCTGCCCACAAAGAAATCCACAGCTGTTGCAACAGAGCTCCGTTGAGGTCGCTCACTCCACCTGTCTTACATGCTCATTCTGTTTCTCCTGGTGGTGCAGGCTGCCCTTTTGTACTGGTTTCCTGCCTCTGCTGGGACCTTTTTCTGCCCACAAAGAAATTTGCAGCACTCCCAACAGAGCTCTGTTGACCTCACTCACTCAGCCTCTCTCACTCACTCGTTCCGTTTCTGCCAGCGCTGCAGGCTGCCCTTTTGTATGGGTCTCCTGCATGCGTTGCCACCCTTTTTTGCCCACAAAGAAATCCACAGCAGTCATGGTAGAGCTCCGTTGAGCTCATTCATTCCCCCTCTCTCAGTCGCTCATTCTGTTTCTTCCACCACTGCAGGCTGCCCTTTTGTACTGGGCCCCTGCATGCATTGCTGTCTTTTTCTGCCCACAAAAAAATCGGCAGCAGTCCCAACAGAGCTCCATTGAGCTCACTTACTCCCCCTCTCTCACTCACTCACTCATTCTGTGTCTCCCGGTGCTGTAGGCTGCCCTTTTGTACTGGGCTCCTACCTGCTGGTGCCTTTTCCTGCCCACAAAGAAATCTGCAGCAGTCCCGACAGAGCTCAGTTGAGCTCGGTCACCCCCCACTTGCTCGATCCTAATCTGTCTCAAACACTGATTTCCGACAGCGACTGCAGTATTCTGTGCCGGAAGCGTGAAAACACATTTCGGCCAGGATGTGAAAAATGACAGCTGTATTGTTCATGAGCAGAGGTGTGGAAAAATGCCAGTGTTGAAAATATGGCGTGAAAATATTACTAATTTGCAAAGTTACAAGGGTGCATGGAAACTTTACAATGCACGCTCGTAACACAGTCATTTTATTGAGTTTCATCACAAAATTTTCAACATAGACATTTTAGCACCTCTGCTCATGAACAGTGTCAGTGTGATTTTCTTAATGTGTCCCGAGCACTGATTTCCCACAGCAACCGCGCAATTGTGCTCCAGAAGAGCGAAAACACATTTCAGCCAGGATGTGAAAAATGACAGCTGCACTGTTCATAAGGAGGTGTGGAAAAATGGCAATGTTGGAAATCTGGAGTGAAAATATGCAAAGTTGCAAAGGTACGAGCGTGTGTGAAAACTGCGTAACACACGATTGTAGCACACTCATTTTATGGACTTTCGACACCAAATTTTCAACATAGCCATTTTAGGACCTCTGCTAATGAACAGTGTCACTGTCATTTTCATAATTTGTCCCAAACACAGATTTCCCACAGCGACCGCGAAATTCTGCACCAGAAGTGCGAAAACACATTTCGGTCAGGATGTGAAAAATGACAGCTGTACTGTTCATAAGGAGGTGTGGAAAAATGCCAATGTTGAAAATTTGGTATGAAAATACTACTAATTTGCAAAGTTACAGGGGTGCGTGGAAACTGCACAACGCACACTCGCAACACAGTCATTTTATGGAGTTTCATCACAAAATTTTCAACATAGGCATTTTAGCACCTCTGCTCATGAACAGTGTCAGTGTGATTTTCTTAATGTGTCCCGAGCACTGATTTCCCACAGCAACTGTGCAATTGTGCGCCGGAAGAGTGAAAACACATTTTGGCCAGGATGTGAAAAATGACAGCTGCACTGTACACAAGGAGGTGTGGAAAAATGACAATGTTGGAAATCTGGAGTGAAAATATGTAAAGTTGTGAAGGTACGAGCGTGAGTGGAAACTGCACGACACACGCCGTAGCACACTCATTTTATGGACTTTCGACACCAATTTTTCAACATAGGCATTTTAGGACTTCTGCTAATGAACAGTGTCACTGTCATTTTCATAATGTATCCCGAACATGGATTTCCCACAGCGACTGCGCTATTCTGCACTAGAAGTGTGAAAACACATTTCAACCAGGATCTGAAAAATGACAGCTGTACTGTTCATAAGGAGGTGCAGAACAATGGCAATGTTGAAAATCTGGAGTGAAAATATTATACATTTGCGAACTTACGAGCATGCATGCAAACTGTGCAATGCACGCTCATAACACAGTAATTTTATGGAGTATTGGCACCAAATTTTCAACATAGGCATTTTAGGACCTCTGCTCATGAACAGTGTCACTGTGATTTTCGTAATCTGTCCCAAACACTGATTTCCCACAACAACCGAGCTATTCTGCGCTGAAAGTGCGAAAACACATTTCTGCCAACATGTGAAAAATGACAGCTGTACTGTTCACAGGCAGGTGTAGAAAAATGAAAATGTTGAAAATCTGGTGTGAAAATATTGCAAATCCACAAAATTACGAGCATGCGTAGTAACCAAAGAACACACATCTGTAAAACAGTCATTCATTGATTTTTTCACCAAATTTGCAACACAGGCTTTTTGAGAGCCCACCTCATGAACACTGGCACTGTTGTTTTGTTAATGGGTCCCAAAAGGTGATTCCGCGCAGTGACCGCAAAATCACCTTTCGGGGCCGATTAATGTCATGACAGTGGCAGAATTCATGAGGAGGGATCCCAAAAAAACCCATTTTGAAAATGTGGTGCCAAAATTCACAAAAATGACTGAGATATGCATCAAAGTTGAAAAACCCCTATTTATTCCATTATACAGCTTACCGGCATTTCCTCAGTTCATGGTTGGCTTTGAAGAGTGCAGGCGTGTTCCCGTCCACCCAAGATCGTCGTGCCAGACTCCAGAGGTAAGTATGGGGTGAGGGGTGTGGGAGGCAGGGTGCGCAGTGGGTGGGCGCTGGCTATGGGGGGCAGGGGACTGGCGAGGGACCGCTTCCTTTTTTCACAGGGGAAAAAATAAAACATCAAGGGAATCGCTTTTTTTTTTTTTTATAGATGTGGGCACTGGGGTGGGCTCCCAGTGTGCCAACGGACTCTCTTTTTTGGGGGGGCAGCTGTAGCTGACAGGGGATTGGGCACCCCCATCAGCACACAACAAAAGGGGGACCACATCATGCCAATGGTGATTGGGCACCCCGTTGGCACACAATAAAAGCAGGGGGGTGACATTATGCTGACAGGGATTGGGCACGCCATTGGCACATACTGGTATGGGGGGGTCTCATGAGCCGAGGGGGATTGGGCACCCCCTCAGCACACAAGAACTTGTGGGTGGGGGAACATGCAGATGGGGATTGGGCACCCCTGTCAGCGAAAAAAACAGAGGAGAGGACATGATACTGAGGGGGATTGGGCACCTCCTCGGCAAACAGGCAGGGAATGCAGGAGCCCTGCAATGAGGTCACTCCCTCGTTGCAGCGGATGGCCTTTGCAATGACAACTGACCCTGACTGCAGCAGCTAAAATCCCACAGGGTTGTGGCACGCTGGCTGAACTAGTGTCAGCAGCAGCATGCTACGCCATTGGGGAAAGCGGGCCAAGCCTTTAAAGGCTGTGAGGGCATTGGCCACAACAGTGCCATGCCTCCAGAACCTGCTTCTGGCAACCTGCCACAATATGTCTCTTGCGCATGCACGCAATCAACATAAAAATTAGATTCTACTCACTTCAAATAAAAACTCAAATTACTATCACTTTCTTTCTCTCAAATGTAGTTAAGCCACTGCAAGGCAATTTTGAAAATCCAGTTGTACAAGTGAAAGGAAAAGTGTGACTCCCACTGGGACTCGAACCCAGGACCTTGGCAATCACTTCAGATAAAAAATGATGAACAAGAAAGAGTGAGAAAAACCACAATATAACACAAATCTCCAGCTTAGACACAAAAGCACCACATCTTTCTGGGCTGCCTTGCTTTACAGTACACCTACCCTCTCCACACTGTTGGTTCACAGACTGACAAAACAGAAACCACTACTTTAAAGTAAATAATAAGCAAAAGAATAAACAAATAAATGCAAATCTAGCAGCACAAGGCTCTCTAGAACACTTTGTGAGCTATTTGGATTCAAAAACCTCAGTTTTGAGATACATTTTAAAAGTTTTTTTCTCAGACATGCACACACACACTTCACTCCTGCTCTGTCTTCAGATGACTGCACTGAAGACAGCCTCCTCATGACACGCAGCTTGTTTCAGCAGCATGTGACCTCCAATCCCATAGTACAAGGCTTGAACAATTTTACAGTTAGGTACTTGTCCACGAACAAGTGGCTTGTCCAAAAGTAGTTGTCCTGGTGCTTGAGTTGGTAGTCCAGGTATAAACTGGCATATTTTTAATGGAAAGTATAAAACTACAGAAAACCTAAATGGATTTATTGTAGTATCAGTTATTTAGTGTTGAAATAGACAATAAGAATGATGTGATTTTTTTTTGTCAGCATGGACAGGATAAGGATTGTGACAGAATTAGCATCAACAGCGAGCAGGAGCAGGTGTAGATGCAGCAGCCAGCAGCGCCAGCATCAGGAAAAGTTACAGGAAGCCTGAGCTTGCTCCAGTCAGAGCTTCTCATTCAGTGTCATCATCAATACTAGTGACAACCTCAGGGACATTTCCCTGTGAATCAGCAGAACTAGTAGTGGAACTAGTATGACCATGACCACGAACATGGCATGTGCCAGGACCAGATAGTAGCCAGTGGTTTTGCTTTTGCTTATTTCTTTGCATTTTTACTTGCGAAATATTCTGCACAATAAAACTCTAGTTTATGACGTGTATGTTGTACAATTATTTGGTTAATTAACCTATTGTGCTTAAGTGCTTACAACACTTCAAGAGGGCTGGACAAACGGTGTGTGTGGTGGGGGAGTAATACTAGTAGTAGGACTCTGAACACTTTCCACCAATGTAGCAAGGATGGGTTAGGTTTCATTTGTTTCTGTATCTTAGAAAATGTTTTCTCACTTTTTAATAGTTTATTTCAAGTCCTCAGTTGTTCCCTCAGTTCCTCTAATCTGCCTCAGTCCTCAGAACAGGTTCGGTCTCACAGCCACAGACACACACAGACTCACACATACACAGACACACACACACACACACACACACCCCTCCACTCCAACGATGCAGCAGCTATGTTTATTTTTTGCTTTTCCCTAAAAATGAACATTTTTTTGGGGACTTTAAATTGTCTGAATTAGTCCTCATTTGCTCTGAAATTAAATCTACCCTGTCCTCTTAGAGCAGGCTCGGTCTCACAGCCACACAGTAGTCACCCCTGGCTTTCACCACTTAGCAATTGCAAGGTTAATTTATTAAACCAAATAACGGATTTTTCTTGTATAAATCCCTTTAACCCAGGTTATCAGTTGATCCTGAGGTCCTCTGCCCTCAGGGCAGGCTTGGTCTCAAAAACCCACCCACTTCCACCACTTTACTCACAAGTAGGATTTCTTATTAACTCTTAAGCTGCCGACAGAATTAGAATGTACAGGGTTAATATTAATTAAAAAAAAATTCTTAGTTTGTTTTTCTTTGTTTCTGCTGTTTTTAGTTGTTGTTAGCAGTATTCGCTGGCTGCCACACAAACACTTTCCCAACCTTCTTCAGATAGAAAGTGAGAAAGTGCTCTTATTTTACTTTAATAACTATTTTCTTATGTTTATAATGAACATTCAGAGTTACTGAGTCTAGTCCCCTCCCCAGTCATCCAGTAAGTCCACACAATGATCTGTCTAGACCCTCTGTCAAAACACAAACAGCCCCCTGATTTGCCCAATTTAACTGCTTTTTTAAAATATAAACTTTGTAATTGTTGTTTTTTTTCTTGAAGACTATCCCCCAGCCAGGCAAGAGCCTTTCCATTCTTCTCTCTGCCCTCACCACGAGGATCTCTTACATCTCCCCCTTCCCTAGTCTTCAGCTTATAAACTGAATCCCGATCGATTTGTTCAGTGCCTTTTTTTCTTAAGTAGATAGTAGTAGCAATAGTTTTATAGTAATAGTAGGCTATAGGATAGGTAGATAAGGTATATAATAATGTGGCCCCGAGTGCTACTGCGAGCCACCAAAATTCATCCACAGAGCTGTTCAGGAGCAGACAGAAATGCTTCTCTCCTCTGGAAGTGCCGGTAGCGAAACTGCACTTCTCCCAACATGCACCGAGTTACTGACACCCCCAGCTCCGCCCCAAGAGATGCTTCACCCAATAGCCAAAACTGACAGGATGATTTCCAGTTTCTATATGCTGGCTAGCCAGTCAGTCTGGCTAAGTGCTACCAATCGCAATCGCCACTTGCTGCTGCTGCGTGCATGTTCCAGACTGGAGTCAGAGAAGTGCCTGACTCAACTGCCTGCCTAGTGCCCGTAACAGTTTAACAAGGGTGTGCAGAGGACAGACTGCCACCACATGACTGCAACTGTGGCCATCAGGTGGTCGATGGGAGAAAACAGAGGCTGTGCCGTGCCATCTAGCGGTTGGGACGGGCATGAAAAAAAAGCACACAGGTAATTGAATTTTTGGTAGTCCATGGGACAAGCAGTAAGCACAGAATGCTGACATAATGCTTGTCCCCAATTATAAGGTGCTTGTCCGAGACGTCAGGCTATGTAATTTGTCAAGCCCTGCCATAGTACACTGCAAACTTAAAAAGGTTAATGCACTTGAAGGAAAAATTTAACACAGGCAACCAAGTTAATGCTTCACAAGGATTTATTCCAGCAACTTAGAGGATGTTGATAACAGCCCCAGTGCTTCAACCGACAGGTCTTCCTCAGAGGGTGTGTCACATCACAGGGGTTCCCCTTATATACATGTCATATATCACATGACTAAATGCAAAAAATAGTCATCAGTTGCTCATTGATACAAAGAGATAAACAATACAGTTAATAACAAAGAAAAAATATATAAAAAAATTAATGTATCTACAACATGTATTTTAAACCTGCTAATGGAATCATTAGTGATGTTTTTAGAGATATTTTTAGGGCGATTGCCTAAATTTCACCATTCCAGACAAAAACTGCATGGAAAGATATCTAAAAGAACAGATTTTCAAGTTCTGTAATTCTAATTTACAAGCTTTCTACTTTTAGTCAACTATTTGTGCCAAACCATGCATAATTATCCTGGTATGTTTTACAAGAGTAATAAAATAATTATCAAGTCATAATTTTATAGACATCTTTCATTAATAAGTACTAGAAGGGAAAGTTTTTATATTTCTTGGAAGGCTCTGTCTGTATTTCAATGGGGGAGGAATAACTCCTCCCCCATCCTCTTTTTAAACTCTACGCTTCTACTCTTTCTGTTTAGAGTGAGTCGGACTCACTGCTTATGTTGCTGCATGGTCTTGTGGCTGTTCTTTCATTTTTCCTCCCCATTCTGTTGTCTCCAGTGCCCTTCTCTTTCCTCACTTCCTGTTGCTGTTCTTCCCTCTTCCCCTTCCCCCTTCCCTCCCACTATGTTCCTGTCCCTTCTGTTGCTCGTTTTCCCCCCTGGCTCCCACTCCCCCATTTGTTCCTCTGTGTCTCCTTCCTTTTGGGATTTTTCTGTCAAGCAGCCACTCACCCCACACCGCTGCTGTGGTCTGCTGGTTTCCTCCTTTGAGCAGCCACTTGCTCCATGCCGCTGCTGCTGTCTGTTGGATTCCTCTCTCTCAAGCAACCACTCGCACCATACCGCCGCTGCAGCCTGCTGGATTCCTCCCTCCACTCGGCACCTCCCTGGATGCTCTGGAGCTGCCCCAGTCAGTTTTTCTCAGCTCCATCACTGCTGCCAGGATAATCCATCATTCCTGTGTCTGTATCCTTTGTCTCACCGGCACTTTAGTTGTGACGTCACCTCTGTGCCCTGCTGTCTTCTTCGTTGTTTGCCTAACCTGATGTGAGCTCTAAGGATTCCTACTTCCTCATATGGCTGTAGCTACAGCATTATCCAGACAGTCTACTATCCACTCTCACCTGTGTACAGTCTTGGCTGAGTGGACTCAATGTATGTTTATATTGTAACTTGATTTGCCTACCATTGAATTAATGATGCCTGCTGCAATGATATCCCAGCACTCATTATACCACCAGACTCGCTGAAGAGGGGTCCACCATCTTCTACTATACCTACGAGGGGGTGTTGCTCAGTGCTCTGAATGTCTTTTCATGACAACCCCATATGAGAGTCCGCTATCCCTAGCTGCCATGCCCCTCAACGGGGCAGTTCTCCTATTTCAAACGTATTCATTCTTCACCACGGCAATCCACGAGGGGTTTCCCCTTCCTTAACCTGTCCGCCTGGACCCTGCACTGCAGTTTGATCATCTGAATTGCACCTACAATAGACCTACACTCCAGCCAGTGCATGCAGGTCTAGCCTGTGGCTTGTCATCCTGCGATTCCTCTCCTGCATTTCAGACTCCTTCTCATTATAGTTCCAGCTCAAGTGTGTACTGTGGACAGCTCTTAGTAGCCATCTCTCATTCCTCAGATGTCCTAAGCAAGTCTACCTTCCTTTGAGGCCCTTATTTCTCCCTATGTTTCAAAACTCATGATAGAGGGGTCCTGCCAGTCCAGCTAGCCTACATGGAGGCCTAGCTCAACTTCCTCACTTCTACTCAGCCTCTGGCAGACCTACTTGGGGGTCCTGCCAGTCCAGAAAGCCTATATGGAGGCATAGCTTGACTCACTCTCTCTACTCCTTCCTCAGGCAGACCTACGTGGAGGTCCTGACAGTTCAGCTTGCCTATGTGGAAGCCTAGCTCAACTCACTCAGTTCTACTCCGGCTAGTCCATGTGGGGGTCTAGCTTGTCACTCGATAGCCTTACTGCTGTCCTCTGCTAGACCTCCAGGGGGTCTTCTGGTGTACCTTCTGGGGACCTTCATATCGCCTAGATGAGAGCAACCTTGAATCATGTAATCCTGCTGCCATGCCGGTCATTGCAATTTACCATTCTACACCTTCCTCACTACACCTCGCGAGGGTTTCAGCCTCAGCCTGGCTATATCTGTGGCCTCTCAGCAATCCATCAACTCATCCAGTCATCCAGCACAGAATCCATTTCAGCTTTGCCTCTGTGGGACCTAAGAAAGCTTTCATTTCATCTACACTTACTACAGCGATGGCAGATCCGCGAGGGGGAGGGCCCATCATCTCACACATCCATGCCCACATGAGGGCATCTCCTCATCGCTCTTAAATTCCATATTACAGGTGAACTCACTTGGGGTCTTGTAATCCATATATTGGACCATGCGCCACAACTGCAGTGGTGGACTGTGGGGAGTCCCACCATCTGTTACTCGGAAAGCGCAATACTATGACGATGGCAGACCATGTGAGGTCCTGCCATCTCAAATATATGCCCACGAGGGGCCCTTCTTCTTAGTTCAAACGTACTCAAGTCACTACAGGCAGACTCACATGGGGGTTTCATCCCCCCTTTCTTTGGAGCATATCATATTATGACAATGGCGAACCCACATGGGGGTCTTGCCATCCCGAATCCATCAAGCCTCAGGGCATTCTTCTTTCTCAAACAGCTTTCCACCTTCACAAAGCAGACCCATGTGGGGGTCTCGTCTTCCTTAAGCTGACCACCTGATACCTGCTTAATGGCTCGAACATCCGCACACTGCTTACTCTGGACCTACAGAGGATCCATGCTCCAGCTGCCCATCTGGGCCTACCCTACTTCATCATTCATGTACTTCTTCTACTGCAATCCATCTCCATTCTGGACCAGTTCCAACCACATATCTACGCCGTACATCTCTTTGGGAATATTCCTCAATCCTTGGTCATTTTCGTATGATTTGCCTTCTGATAAGTACTCGATTGTAACCTAATGTTTCTTGGATTTCCAGCTCTAGGCAAGCCTCCCACTCATATAGACTCCTACCAGATTTATGTGATAACGGGGAAAGCCTAAATGTGATCGGCGTTATCGCAAAGCCAGAGTGCTGAAAATCAATTTTGGCACTCTGACTCCCCGGTGAACAGCAAAACGGCACCGAGGATTTATTTTAAACATCTTATGTGGGGAGCTGCCCCCCCCGTGGGGGACTTCACCCCCGCACCCCCCTACTTAAGGATTCTCAGTTCCAGGGGGGTGTATGTCAGGGGGGGTGCAAAAATAATTTGGGCCAGGCGCAACAAAAACACACCAGTGCCTGGACCCGAACACAGCACCCTGCCCACTGAAGCTGCCAATCCACCCACCATGCCACAGGGCCAGCTTGGCAACCCACAGTGGCACCACCCCTCACAATCCCACCTGCCCCATGCTGTGCGTGCTCACTCCTCCCCCACTCATGTACGTATAGCGACATCCCATCACTATATTTGCCGACTCCCCAATCTGGGCGCCCTACCCCATCGGTAGCCCCAATGACATGCGCCGGGATTGAGTTGCCGTTATTGCAGGCACTCAATCGCCGACGTCCATGTCACAGGCAACCCTCCTACCTCATCACCATTCCCTGCTGGGCAACAGTTCTGACCATTTCATCCCCTATGATTCTACATTTTCAAGTATTTGCACTTTGGCATTCATCTTCAACCTCACTGACTGTACATGTAAGCTTCACAGCCATTTCGCTCACAGCTACCTTGGTCCAGGATTAACCATTGTCCCTTGTCCAGACATCACTCCCAGCTGGATCTTCATCTGTCGGAATTCATCTTCAGCATTGACTTCCTGCTCATCATTGACTTTGACATCAGGACTGAGAATTCTCCAGGGACGTCTAGCATTCACCAACCTTTATACATTTACTGTGCATACACAACTGTCTTACCGTCTCACCAGACTGTACTTAGCTCTGCTCCCCATCAAGGAAACATTTGCTGATCCTACCTCCTCTTCCCTCCTGACAGCTCCAGAGGACATCCATCTCCTGTTGGATCTCCACCACGATGGCCTCCCACTCTAACCTATGGTCTCAGCGTTATCCTGGAATATATTTTCTAATTGCTGCTTCACCCTGCCAAGGTGGCCTACCACTTGCTCAGTGCATTCCGTTTCCCCTTGGCTGACCTATGTGGGGTCTCACCTTCACACCGTGACCTATGCACTGGTGGACCACGTGGGGTCCCACCATGTCTCTGGCTTCACCCACACAGGGCCTGACTCCTTGCTCATTTGCATTTCATCTCCTCTCGGCTGACCCACATGGGGGTCTTGCCATCTGTACTGGAACCTAAGCTATGGCGAACTGTGTGGGGTCCGCCATGTCCCCTGCTTTGCCCAAGGCCCTGGCTACATGCTCAATGCACTCCTACTTCACCCCTCAAACAGGGCCTAGCTGCTTGCTCTACATATTCCTGCTTCACCCTGCAAGGGGGCCTTGAGGTTTCTATCCAATTTGCCCCACAAGGGGGCCTGGCTGCCTGTACACCACATTCCTGCTTTGCCCCACAAGGGGGCCTGGCACCTTCTCTACTGGAACAATGTATGTTGGACCATGTGGGATCCTCCATTTTTTCCTACTCTGCCCTGCAAAGAAGGGTCTAGCTGCTTACTCACCATAATCCATTATATCTTCTAGAACAGACTTCTTCCCTTATCGCACTCCAGGATTGTCCATCGACCAGTTCTACATTCTCGACCCTCCAAGATGTGATTCCATGAACAGCCGCTAGCTGAGCTGCCTGACAATGCACAACTCCTCACCTTCTACACCTATAGATATTACGGACTTGGATTCATTAACCTCTTCAGCTAATGTCTCTCCATGGTCGACTCTTCATTCACCACTGTCTCATCTTCCAGGATTACCTGCTTGCAATCAAACTCAGGATATGCCTCTTCGACCAACACTCTGGATCTAGTTATAAGATAGCTTATTAATACTTGCCTACCTTAGGATTACTGTCCTTTTAGTATGCCCAGAGGATGGGTAGGTCAATAGCCATGGGTCCTCGGAGGGTCCCCCAATGGGATTTTTCCTCTCCTGCGTGATACTGGCTGCACTCTCCAGAATTGGAGGAGGTAATCATATTGGTAATTACATTCTTTTTGGGCCTTCAATCCTACACTTACCTAGCATCCCGCCAAAGGAGGGATATAGAGAAAGGCCAAAAGATCAAGTTCTAACATCAACTGTCTCTCATCCAGCTCAAACGTTCTAAGCACCAATCATATCTCATCCAGTTCCTATGTACCACATGCACTGACTCATGTACCGATCCAGCTCTAACGTTTCTAAGCACCAACCATATCTTACTCAGCTCTTATGTATCACAAGCACTGAGCTATGTACCACACATTGAATTGGAAGGCTCTGCCTGTATTTCAGTGAGGGGGGGAATAGCTCCTCCACTGTCTTCCTTTTAAACTGTTAGCTTCCATCCCTCTGTTTAGAGTGAATCAGACTCACCCTCCATCCTCCCCGCCTCCTCCTCCTCCTTCTATGGCACTCTTATCTCACCTTGCGCTGGGCCTTCAATCTTACACCTGTTTCTAAGCACCAGTCATATCTTACCCAACTCTTACGTATCACAAGCTCCGAGCTATATACCACACATTGAATTTACATAAATAAAAGTGTCCTGCATAGTGAAATAAAAGCTAGGAGCACTCGTTTTCTCTTTTTCTTTTTTCATTTGATTGTGATAAATTCAAAAACACAAAACTAGAAGTTTTTTTTCTTCTGAAAAGTATGAAACACATAGTTCCAACTGAATCAAGAAATGTGGGGTCTTATAAAAAAGAATTTGTTGAAAAAGAAAGAATGGACAGAGCAAGATAAGAATAGAGGGGGGAAGGAAAAGGGAGGGGAAAAAGTGGTGGAAAAGAAGGGGAAAGAAAAAAAGGAGGAGAAAAGGAGCTTCTTTATAGTTTAAGGCCAAGAAACAATATAGGAAGACAAAAAGTATTTTATAGAGACAAAAAGTATGGAAACTAAAAACTATTTTATGTAAACAAAGAATGTTTCAGTAGATCCATAAGGAAGAGTCCATTACAGCACAATTATCACAGGTATTCAGAGTTTGGAGGACTACTCACAGCAAGTGGAGAGTATTGTCTTGATTTTAGTGTCCCCAAAGTATATACATTGGAGCAATTTTTTGGCTTTTTGATAAATTCCTTCCCCATAATGGAGTATTTTAGGGGAAATAAAAAAGAGAAAAGAGGGAGAAAGAAAAATGAGCCATACTACAATGAAATATATAAAGTTTGTTATGACATATGTAATCATTTAAAAATTATTTTTTTATTCCAAAATTCTTTTTCATTTTTAGGTATCTTTCAAATATGGCCCGAGATCAAGCTCTTCATTCATACCACAAGGGGTCAAAACCCCTAGGGTTGAAATCCAGGTTGAGGAGATCACCTCCTCTTGGGAGGTGAGGCACTTGTTCCAAAGCCATGAATTTCAAACCAATGGGGTTTGAGTGGTGTGCTACTGCAAAGTGTGCACTTACTGCATTTTCAAAGTTCTTATTTATAATCACTCTAATGCGTTCTTTTGTCCTGATCTTAAGCATTCTAGTGGTCATCCCGACATACTGCAAACCACAGATGCAACACACAATGTAAACTATAAATGTACTTCTGCATGTAATAAATTGTCTAATTTTGACATTTTGACATTTTTGTTATGTTCTAAGGGATGAAAGTACATATTTCCCACCATTGCATGTTTACACACATTGCAATTACCACATCTATAAAAACCTTCTGGCCAGGAAGGAAGCCAACCACGTGGTTCTTCTAGTTTTGTTCACTGAAAATGACTATTGGTGAGTATGTCACTCAAGTTTCTCCCCTTTCTAAACATAACACATGTTTTTCACCTATCACAGAGCCCAGGGCTTGATCACTTAAAAATACTGGCCAGTATTTATGTATCTTACTGCCGATTTCTCCTGCTTTAGGGCTGATATCAATGCAAAATGTACAGGTGTGATCTGTCCCTTTTTTTCCTTTTGGTGTCAATAGGTCTTCCCATGTTCTAATTCTAGCTTTCTTTAGTGCATCAGTCAGTAGTTCAGTCTCATACCCTCTGGCCTTTAATCTTTTGGTTAGCTCCTCTGCCTGATTTTCAAGCATTTCCTCACTAGAACAATTCCTCCATATTCTGATGCACTGTGCATACGGAATGGAACTCACCAATTTCCATGGATGGTGACTTTGATTGTGAAGAATGCTATTTGCTGCATTGTGTTTTCTGAATCTTTTACTGATCATCAAATTATTCTCATTGGTGTAGAGGGTCACATGAAGAAAATTAATTTCAGTATCTGAAATTGTAGGTGTAAATTTTAAGTTGTAGTCATTTTCATTCAAAAATTCCATGAATTTTGTAAACTCATGGTCAGTTCCATTCCATATGCACAGCACATCATCAATAAACCTGTGTCAGCATACTATTTTCTTGAAGTGTTTATTTTTACTGCATCATAGATAAAATGATTTTCCCACTCTCCCATGAAAATATTAGCATATGAGGGTGCAAAAGCTGCCCCCATTGCCATGTCACAATGTTGCAAAAAGTATTCTTCATCGAATGTAAAAAAGTGTTTGGTGAGAGCAAACTCTAACCCCTTTAGAATGAAAGGGACTGGGATTTGACCCTGTTCACTAATCACTTTATTAACTGCAGAAATCCCCTTATCATGTGGTATACTTGTATAGAGACTGACCACATCAATTGTTGTCCATTTATGTCCCTGACACCATGTCTGGCCCCTCAATTTGGCCAATAAATCCATGCTGTCATGGATATAGGATTTAAATTTTGAAAACACATGGTTGTAAGTAATGGACAAGATAAAGACACAGGTTTTGAGTGAGTGAACACACCCTCAAGATTATTGGCCTTCCTTTGGGGTCATTTATATCCTTCTGTACTTTAGGAAGGATATAAAAGGTTGCAATGATGGAAAATTCAGGTTTTAGGAAAGCTGCCTCCTCATGTGTAATAAATTACCTTTCCGACCCCTGGTCCACTAACTCAAACAGTTTACTCTGAAATATTTTCATTGGATTACTTTTAAGTTTTTCACAATCTGTCTCCCTATTCAATAGTTCTCTTACTTTTCCAATGTAAAAATCCTCTGACATTAGAACTATATCACCCCCTTTATCAGAGGGCTTGATGACCATGGCCCAGATATTCAAAAGTGCACCCAGTATGTGCACAATGGAGTGTGCAGCGCAATGCAGATGCGCCATAGGAAATGGACACCATATTCAAAAGATGCACCACCAACATGTGCTGGCACAAAGCACACTGAATATAGCAAAGATATGCCACCGCACAACCAGACATGCACTGGAGCAACCAAGATTGGCAGGAGCATGCAAGTATGCAGCAGCCAGCAGGCTGAGCAAGTACAACAGGTAAAAGGGACCACAGACATGGCAGCACAAGAGCAGAGTGCCAAGTCAGCAGTGGCAGACCCAAACCACAAGGGCACAGTGGCCAGGATGCACAGCAGAAGAAGATGGCCATAGGGCAACAGAGTATACCAGTTGGCCAATACCAACACAGGTTGCAAAGCACACTAACCCACCCATCTTGAAGGCATAGCTGCTGGTGGGCCCATGGCAGTGCACCACCACCACAACCCTGACAGGCAGCACCATATGGGACAGTGCCACAGCCATGGTGCAAGGTCACCAGGCACACACAGTGGACTGATGTGAAGGAGACAGTGTTGCATGGGGAACAAGGGGCAAATAGCACACCAACAGGCAGGGACACAGGGCACAACACTGCACAGCACACCAGCACTGGCAAGGGTAGCACAGCAGGTGGAGGGCAGGGCAGCACAGGCAGACAGGGACAGAAGGCAGTGGACTGCACACAGGCAGGCAGAGATCCAATGCCCATGGGCATGTGAGACACAGGGACACAGCATACAGGACCCAGTGCACACAGCAGCACAACCCAAAGGGCACAGCACTGGGACTGAAGGGGACACACCCAAGGGCATGACACAACAACTGCAGCACAGTGCAACAGCCTGCCTGCAAAGGAGACACAGACACAGATGTGGAAAAATATAACAGCTTTACTGAAATAATAAACAACTGTGGTGTGCCAGCAGAGCACAAAAAAACAAACAGGTAGGGGTAAATTCAGGGAGTGGCAAAGCAGGACACAAGGAGAATGGGACCGGAAGAATACACATAGGTGGGAAATGTGGGACAACCAAAGTGGAGAAGGGCAGGGGAAGTCCAGGGAACTGCAGGGATGGGGTAAAGAACTAGTGGTGCTGTCACCCCAGCATGGTCCTCAGGTGGTGCACCTCCTGCACCAAGGTCTGTGTGGCCTCAAGATGGCGCCATCCCACATAGATCAGCACATTGGTCTGGCCAATGCCCCTCCACACAAGGTGTTGGAGGTGTAGCAAGCCCCTCATGACGAGACTTGGTCTCCATCTTCAGGTCTGTGGCCCAGCCTGACCTAGGAGAAGGGACAGAACAGGCAGTAAGTGATGTGCATCAAGGCGGCAAAGCCCCCATACATGTGCACACTGGACAGCTGTTGTGCCCACTGATGGATGGAACCCTCAATGGCATGTGCACGGTGGACAGAAACAGCCGACCCTGATGTGCTCCACAGCCAGACTGCCAGGCCCCCCAAGGGTGACATGCATCCACACCTCCACAGTGTACCCTACAGTGCTGGTGCAAGGCCCCCCATGGCAGGTCAACATACCCCCAGCAGCACTCACATACCATGGGTGATGCACGCACAGACCCACCCCACCAGGGTCAGTGATGTTTTGCCACCACACAGAGGCCACATGCATGGAGCTGCCACACAATGTGCAACATGGCACAGGCAGTGGAGGCAGGAACCTCCACGAGCAGTGACCATGCATGGCAGCAGTGCCCTTGGCTGGACCACACCAATCATCCCAGTCCCACACATGCCCCATACACCATGCTGCGCACACTTACCTGCCTGTCCAGGTGCTGATGCAGCTGCAGTACCACCACCATGCTGCTGCCTGGCCTATCCTGCAGCCACCATGGCCCTCCAGTGGTCCTCCAGTCCTGTGGATGGAACAGAGATACAGAAACAGACATGAGTGCCATGCCATGTACAGCCCCCCCAGCACCAACACTGTGCACACCACTGTCACAGCACGGGCAGGGACAGTGACCCATGTGTGGGTTATGGTGCCTGGACCACAGCACCATGCACTGCAGGACACGTAGCACCCACCAGCACTGCAACCCCCATGCAGCACACTTGTCAGCCCAGTTATTGGACAATGTGAGCATGCACAGTGCATGGGGACACCTACCTGACTGTGGCACAGCCCTCCATTGTGCTCTGGCCTGCAGCCATCAGAAGTGCCCTGGATTCCACCTGTGTAGGTCGCCATAACGGTGGTGGCACTGCTCCCTCATGAGCGGCACACTAGTATGCCGCTCCAGTCCTGACACCACCCTGTCCCACACCTGGGGCCATGGCACCTGGAGATCAGCTGCCCCAAACAGCTGGGCTGCCACAGGCTCCACCAGGGCCACCAGACTGCACATCTCCACCTCACTCCAATTATGTGCATGGCGTGAACGGGACCCTGAACTTGCCATACTCGTTCACCAGTGGATACTGCGCTACCACAACCAGTGTGGCCTACAAAGCATACACGTGGAACTACGCACATACGATGTGCAATAGGGGGCTATGGATCATGGCTGTGCAGCATGGAGATGTGTGATAGACGTGCGCAGTAGAGGCCTATCGTGCAGTACCACACATGCGCACTGCAACACGGCAAGGCATAAGTATGGGGTCACGCCTGTTACCCACGGCTGCATTTTGCATGACCCTTCACAATGCCTTGCATGTTACAGTTGAGCAGTGTCAGGCAATGCACAGTCGGTGGCATTACGCAATTGGCACGGATGCGCAATGGGACCAGGCAATGCAGTGTATCCGAATGCACGGCATGAGCACAGTGCCGCATCTGCAATAGGGGAACATTGTACAGTGCACCCAGCTGTGCAATAGGCCACAGGATGTGTTGCTGCCCATGGTGCACATGTGCACTATGCAGCAGCTCACTGCGCATGCAATGGGGATGCTCCAATCAGTTGCTCCGGGACAGTCATATTGCGCAAGGTGGAGTCCACAATATTCAGCCGGCATATGCAAATAGCCTCATAAGCCAATGCCAGGTGCAGTCACATACATTAACATCTCATCACAATTGCGCTGCTGCCCATTTGCATGCATTGAGCCATATAAGTGCCACAATACAGCACAGGACACTGACAGGTATAGCAGCCATTCAGGTAAGAACCAACACACATTGTGAAATAGCTGTGCATGTCGTCAGTGCTGCACTGTTCCAGGTTGGGCTGCCATGCCACTAATTGGGCCATTGTCTGACTGTCCACAGGTAGCAACATGTCTGAGATGGAGGGAGCTGAGGAGCAGGGGCCTGCACAGAAGGGCAGGCCCAACTTCATGAAGGACAAACAGCAGGCCCTGTTCAAGGCACTACCTCGACAGGGAGCCACTGCTGAGTGGGGCCACTAGCACCCAGCAGGACCATGCCACTAGGTGAGAGGAGGTGACAACCTATGTTAATGCCCATGGAAGACATAATAGGAATGCAAAGGAGTGCAAGAAAAAGATGGGGATGGACCGTAGGTGCATCAAAGAGAAGGTGGCCACCATCAGTGCATCCCACAGCAGGACAGGCAGGGGACCCAGCACCACCCTAGTACTGATGGCAGGTGAGGAGATGGTGGTGGTGAACATCACCCATGCTGCAACAGAGGGCGTACCAGGAGGGGGATTCCAGATGGGTGACAGCCCCTCAAAGCACTGTGAGTCACTGGGTGTCGGATGTGGGAGTGGGTGTGTGTGCTGCCCGGCAGCATGCAAACATGACAGTAGCAGTGCTGCACGCCCATTGCTTGTGTGGCATGCAGCTGGGCATGCTGCACATGGGGCCAGGCAGCACAATGTATCCAAATGCACAGCATGTGCACAGTGATGCATGCACAATAGGGGAACATCATGTAGCACACACAGCTGCGCGATAGGCCACAGGATGTGTTGCCACCCATGGCGCACATGCACACCATGCAGCAGCGCACTGCATATGTGCTGAGGATGCATCAGTCAGTTGATCTGGTGCAGTCGTATTGAGCAAGGCGCAAGTCCACAATATTCAGCCAGTGTATGCAAATAGTCTCATAAGCCAATGCCAGGCACAGTCGCACACATTAACATCTCATTACAATTGCGCTGCTGCTCATTTGCATGCATTGAGCCATATAAGTGCCACAATACTGCACAGGACACTGACAGGTACTGCAGCCATTCGGGTAAGGACCAACACACATTGTGAAATAGCTGTGCATGTTGTCAGTGCTGCACTGTTCCAGATTGGGCTGTCAAGCCACTAATCGGGCCATTGTCTGACTGTTCACAGGTAGCAACATGTCTGAGATGGAGGGAGCTGAGGAGCAGGGGCCTGCACAGAAGGGCAGGCCCAACTTCATGAAGGATGAGCAGCAGGCCCTGTTCGAGGCCTCCCTTGACAGGGAGTCACTGCTGAGTGGGACCACTGGCACGATGCAGGACCATGCCACCGGGTGACAGTGGGTGACAACCTACATTAATGCTCATGGAAGACATAATAGGAGCAGGGCCCCTACTTTTCTGTGGCACAGTGGGACCAAGTTCTGCGGCAAGACTACCATTTTGCATAGAACTTCTGCTAATGATGGTTATAATTTCCTCACGGAAGTTCTGCGGCACTAACAAACTACCACATAACAGTGTCAGCTTGTCATCCTGACTTCACTTTCATGGCAGTGGTTATAGTAATCAGGGTGGTGGAAAGCACAGTAACACTAGTTCAAAAATAACAGACTTATAAAAATAATTTTATGCCTAAAAGCAAAACAAATGTCTCTCCCTTAAGGTCCTAGCCTGTTGCATAAATGACATATGCAGAGGGGATCTTATGTGATAAATAAGGTATTTCTGGGCCGGCCCGGTAGCGCTGAGGGTTGAGGTGCTGGACGCCACACCTCGTGCTACGCCAGCGACCCGGGTTCGGGAACGAACTTGGGTGGCCGGGGGTTGGCAGGGGTAGAGAGGATCAAGCGTCCCAACAGATGCTCTCCTCTCTCAGGGGTGGGAACCAAGAATGCATCTACATTCTACATCCCTCTTCGCAGCTGGTGGGAGCACCTGACAACTGAAGGGATGGAGGCGGCTTCACCAGAGCCGGGAGGGGGACGCCGGTGGGCGATGAGAGGTCTGGCGCCAGCACGCTTTTCTCGGGACGACGTCCCTAGCGCTGGACGTCCCAGGGGGTAGGGGATGGGGGGGGGAGAAAATGGAAAAAGACACCTCTCGGCAGCCCTAGATGAAATCCGCCCTGGATCCATCCAAGACCACCAAGAAGGGACAGACCCCGCTGTGCAGGAGGTAAGGGAAGGAGGCACTCTAGGGGCAGATCCCAGAAAGGTGGAGTGGGATGGAAGGAGCAGGATGGAAGGAGTGGGCACCAGAGAGGAGGGAGGAAAAATAGAAAGTAAAAAAAAAAAAAAAATAAGGTATTTCTATATGCATGCTATCTATCCCACTAATGAGGTTTCCACTGTCTATCACTTATATATTTGTATGTGCTTTCTACACCACTCATGAGGTTCCCACTGTGTATCACTTATATATTTATATGCAATCTGTAAGATACAAACAAATATGAGTGTGTGTGTGTGTGTGGTGGAGAGAGACAGATACTGTGTGTATATATATATATGCATATATATATATATATATATATATATATATATATATATATATATACTGTATATATATATATGTATTTTTTTATTTCCATGAACTTGCATCCTCATTCATACAGGTCCCATTGGAAATGGAATAGAGGAGTTATTGCAAAACTCATTTTTCATGTCAACCTGCTTTCCCTGACACACTACATAACACCATCAGGCCATGACATGCATGTGAACCACTTGTGAGATACAACTCTCCGGCCCATCACAATGTGTCCACCATGTGACAGAACACTGCACCATACATTCCCAGGCTCCAAGCAGTGATGTGTTCCACCAGTCCTCATGCTGTCCAGCCAGCTCCCAGAGCTAATCTCTGAACCTGAGTTGCCGGCACAGAAACACAGCATGCTACCCTCTAGCCCAACAGCTGTCCCTGCATAACATTTCTATCAACCAATGACAATATGTAATCAATAACCCTGGCAAAAATGCATACAGTGCAATTATTTATTTAACAGGTCTGTTCTTTCAACAGGTCTACACATTATTATATTTCACTTTTCTGGGCATAATTACTTTATTTTTCTTAAAAATTTAGACAGTTAAATTCATTTTACCAGGTATTCATTTCAGATAGCATCTCTATACCTTAAAGGCACAAATAGGTTTGTACAAAGTGAGGTATGGACTTAACAGGTCTGTGCTATTGACACGGTTTTGTTTAAGTTGGCCCTAGAGCAACAATGCAAGACTGAAAATTGTATTAGGCTGTAGTGCAGGTTGAGCAAATATCACCATGCATGATGTGCTGTGCCACTACCTCTGGCAGTGGGAGCTGTGGTAGATAAGTGACTGTTCATTTCTGTTGCAGAATGCAGCCATTTAATTAGCTAATGTATGATGTTATAGCACTGATAACATCACATTCTGATCATATGGGAGGTGTTGGATATAAAAAGAGGGGACGGGAACCAGATTCTATGGATAAACAGAAATATTAATAAAAAATCACCAAGAAGAGTAAATTCTGCGGCATCGCAGAAGTTCTGCGGTAGATTGCAAGTTCTGTGCAAAATTCTGCAGCCGCAGAATTCTAGGGGCCTTGAATAGGAGTGCACAGGAGTGCAAGAAAAAGATGGAGATGGACTGTAGATGCATCAAAGAAAAGGTGGCCACCATCAGGGCATCCAGCAGCAGGATGGGTGGGGGACCTGACACTGCCCCAGTACTGATGGCGGGTAAGGAGATGGTGGCAGTGATCATCACCCATGCAACCATAGAGGGCATACCAGGAGGGGGATTCCAGGCAGATGGCAGACCCTCGCAGCACTGTGAGTCACTGGGTGTCGGATGTGGGAGTGGGGGTGCATGTTGCCTGGCAGCATGCAAGCATGACAGCAGCAGTGCTGCATGCACATTGCTTGTGTGGCATGCAGCTGCGCATGCCACACATGGGGCCACTGTGCATGACATTGTTCACCTGTGTGCAGTGGGACAGCAGCATGGGCACTGTACTGTGACTATGGCCCCTGGTCCAGGGTGTGCAGCGCTGCAGGGCAGCCCCACAGTGCTGCATGCACAGTGCAGCACACTAGAAGCACAGCATGGTCCACAGGGGCAGCTGCGCAACACACTCACTGGTGTTGTAGACCTTCGGGGGGACACATGAATGCCAGCCGTGTGTTGGTGCGATATGGTCCACCATGGCTGACCTGGCATGAGCACCACCTGTGGCATGTGCACCCTGCTGTGCGGTGCTGCATGGGTGTACCTTGTTGCATGTTGGCACGATGTTGATGCACATGCCTCCTATGCAATGGCCACAGCTCTGCATGCACATTGCTATCTTCAACACTGATACCACTCTTCTATCTTCCAGCACCATCACACCTCAGGGGTGAGTTGCAGGATGCTTCTGACAACATTGGACCCGAAGAGGCAGAGCCATCCACGTCCTCAAGCATCAGGGCCAGTGACCGTTGGTGATGGGGCAGTGTGGGGCTGCTGGATCTCCTGTGCCTGGGTGATGATGTCCCCCTGGTGAACCTCCTGCTCACCGAGGCCTTACCCGTGTTTGTGCTGGAGACACAGGAGGGTGAATAGAAAGACACAGATGATGACATTATGCTGATCTTGGGTGGCACAGTCCTGGAGACACCACCCTGGGTACAGGGCCATACACAGGCAGTAGTTGCCACTGCTGGCAGTACGGCACCCACGCAGCCACCCCCTGTCCATGGCCACACAGTGGTGTGTGGCACCGCCGCTGTCGCCGGCCGTGGAGAGGGCACTGCCGCAGACACCGGTGCCATTGGGATGGCCCAGCAGGCAATTGGGCAGCAGCAGTGGCCACTGAGCAGCACACCACAGCGGCCGCTGATGGGGCACCCGCATAATCTCCACTCCCTGCATGGTCCCCTGTGCAGTGTCCTCAAGTGAGGGATGTTGCAGAGCATGCTGCCACACCCCCAGCAGGGCGGTGTCAGTCCCAGGATGCTCAGGGTGCTGACAGACTGGATGAGCACACCATGCTACTGCAGTCATCTGTGGACAACCAGATGATGCTCAGGGCTGAGAGCCATACACTGTGGGTAGAGTTGCGCCACCTGTCTGAGCGTGGGGACATTGGACATGCCCAGCTGACAGGTGAGCTCTGGCAGCTGCGGGAGGCCATGACTGCATAACTGGACTGCTTTGCCGGTACCATTGCAGCCAGGTTTACATCGCTGGCATCCACTGGGCATGGCAGGGTGCATAGGACTCTCCGTAGTGCGACATCGACACCATGGACCTGACATCTGGTGACCCCAGCATGGCTGACACCAGGCTCTTACATGGCCATCCCTGACACACCCGGCAGTAATCTCTTTGTTGGGCTTTTCACACCCACAAGGACCCGGTTGTGTTCTCAGTTCTCTACCCCCACTAGCGTGTTGGGTACACCTCCAGTGGCTGTTGAGCAGCCTGTGTCTGCCACACAGCCCAGGCGTGGCCACCCACATGGCCATGGTGGCTGTGATACTGCACTGTAGGCCTGCTGGTTGTGCTGTCTCATCCTACTGCCCTCTGCTGTTGGCTGGTGCGCACTTGGCTGGATGCACCCATGTGCGTGTGGTGGCATGTATGTGTGGCGTGTGGCATGTCCTCCATGTGTGCATGCTGTGCTGCTGGGCCTTGTGGCATGGGCATGATGGGGGCAGCACTGTGCCAGCCTTGCTTGTGTGCTGGTGCATTCACTCTGATCCATGCTTCATCCAGCTGCACGTGTATGTGTGCGTGATGTCACAGTGCCCACCGCTCCTGATTGTGCCACCGACATGCCCCACTGTGCCCACCTGTGCACCTAGTGATGGTGCTGGGGTTGCTTGTGCAGGACGTTTTGTGGGCAGCTCTGTGTCCCATGCAGGGCCCACATGTGTGTGTGTGTGTGTGTGTGTGTGTGTGCCCATGTCTGTGCACTGTACGGTGTGTGTGGACTGTGTGTTTGTGCAGTCTCTGTGAATGCTGTGCGTCTGCCGGTGTCCCTGCATGCCTCCGTCTGTGCGCGTGTGTGTGTGTGTGTGGTCCATGTATGCACGGCTGACATGCCTGGTACTCACCTGCGGTTCCCGAAGTGCTCCTGTACAACTGTGGTCTGGTGCCTCCTTGCCCGTACAGCCATCCTGGAGTCCCTCCTCTGCATGGGTGGCTGCACACCACCATCTGGCCCATCATCTCCATCCTCATCACTGCTGTTGCCCTCATCCACCTGGACAGCTATCCCATGGTCAATGGCCATGCTGTGCAGCACGCAGCAGGCCAGTAATAGGCCACAGGTTTTCACAGGGTTGTATTGTAGGGCACCACTGGACCCATCTAGGTAATATAATCACATCTTGAGCATGCCAAAGACCCGCTCAATGATGTTGTGTGTAGCAATGTGTGCCTCATTGTACCTCTTCTCTGCAGAATTGGATGGGCACCGGATGGGGATGGGCAGCCAGGGGTGCAGGGGGGTAGGTGCTGTCACCTGTGTGGGTAAGACATGCAGGTTAGCACTTAGCATAGCTTGTTCCCCTCCCCCCACCACCTCCGGCCAGCATGGTTGCCTCTCACCCCATCCCATGCCATGCTCACCTATCAGGTGACCCATGGGGATCTCCCCGCGCTCGAACCTCTGGCACAGGATGGAGCTGTGCAAGATGAATGAATTGTGTGCACTCCCAGGGTGGGTGGCGCAGACATTGGTGATGTGCCCCGTGGCATTACACACCACCTGGCAATTGACGGATGGGTACCCTTTTCTATTCATGTAGGTGGTCCCCTCTGGGCCAGGTGGTGTGCATATGGCCATGTGGGTGCAGTCTATGGACAGCTATCCCATGGGCAATGGCCCAGCTGTGCGCCTCATGATGGTGCTGGTGTTGCTTGTGCAGGACATGTTGAGGGCAGCTCTGTGTCCAGCAGAGGGCCTGCATGTGTGTGCATGTGCCCATGCCTGTGCACTGTGCTATATGTGTATGGCTGTATGTTTGTGCAGTCCCTGTGCATACTGTGTGTGTGTGTGTGTGTGCCAGTGTCCCTGCATACCTCCCTGTGTGTGTGTGTGTGTGTGTGTGTGTGTGTGTGTGTGTGGCCCATGCATGTATGGCTAGAGTGTCTGATACTCACCTGCAGTTCCCGAAGTGCTCCTGTACAACTGTGGCCTGGTGTCTCCTTGCCTGTACAGCCATCCTGGAGTCCCTCCTCTGCATGGGTGGCTGCACACCACCATCTGGCCCGTCATCCCCATCCTCATCACTGCTGTTGCCCTCATCCACCTGGACAGCTATCCCATGGTCAATGGCCAAGTCATGCAGCATGCAGCAGGCCAGGAATAGGCCACAGGTTTTCACAGGGCTGTATTGTAGGGCACCACTGGACCCATCTAGGTAATATAATCACATCTTGAGCATGCCAAAGACCTGCTTAATGATGTTGTGTGTAGCAATGTGTGCCTCATTGTACCTCTTTCTCTACAGAATTGGATCGGCACCGGCTGGGGGTGAGCAGCCAGGGGTGCAGGGGGGTAGGTGCTGTCACCTGTGTGGGTAAGACATGCAGGTTAGCACTTAGCATAGCTTGTTCCCCTTCCCCCACCACCTCCGGCCACCCTCTCAGCTCCTGCCATGTGTGGCCTGGGCCTATGCCCCCTGCATGGTTGCCTTTCACCCCATCCCATGCCATGCTCGCCTATCAGGTGACCCATGGGGATCTCCCCATGCTCGAATCTCTGGCACAGGATGGAGCTGTGCAAGATGAATGAATTGTGTGCACTCTCAGGGTGGGTGGCACAGACATTGGTGATGTGCCCTGTGGCATTACACACCACCTGGCAGTTGATGGATGGGTACCATTTTCTATTCATGTAGGTGGCCCCCTCTGGGCCAGGTCATGTGAGTATGGCCATGTGGGTGCAGTCTATGGCCTCAATCATGCCTGGCATGCGTGCCACATTGTGGAAGTCCTGCATGTTTGCTGTACACTCTGCCTGTGTACTTGGGAATCGTATGAACTCCAATGCATGTGGCAGCAGGGCGTTGAGGAACTGTGTGGGGAGGCAGGATGTGACCAACTGGGTTATACCAGTGGCTGCCCCTACTGGTTTCTGGAAGGTGCCCGAGGTGAGCAGGCACATTGCTGCTGTCACCTTGGTCTCCACTGTCATGGTGTGACTCCTTCTGGTGGGTGCCTGCAACTCATCATGGCACAGCTCGCAGAGCTGCCTCAGAATTGCCCTGTCCAGACGGTACCAACCCAAAATCTCTGCATCATCATAGTCCTCAAAGGTGAGGTGGTCACAGTATGATCTGTGTTGGGCATATGATGGGCCTGTCCTCAGCCATGTTGGTGTTCCTCCCTCCTCCTCACACCCCTCATTACTACCTCCATCACAAATGGCCCTGCATCCATCGCAGTCCCTAGCTCTGGCTTGTGCATCTGCTGTGTGTGTGTTTGAGTCTCCTTTTATGTGTTCAGTTCTGTTTGGCACATTCTGTGGGTTGCTCCTGACTTGCACCATGCTTTTCAGCTGAATATACCATTGTGCAGCTTATTCATGGGAACGCCCCCTTGTACTTGTGCCACATACATTACTGTTGTGCATCTGCGCATTGGATTTTGAGCTGCGCATTCACATTGCATCAATATGGCTCCGGGGTGCATTTCTGTGGTTGCGCATGTGCAACTCAGATGTACATTGTGCAACTCCTCTGAATATCTCCCCTCATACCTTTACACTCCTGCAGTGTCTTCAGGGCTTCCCATTCTGCTGGGGAGAGATTGGTGTTATATGCTACTCTCCGCTGTTCATAAATTGCATCTACTTCCCAGTTAATTATTTTTTCAAAATGATTAATGGCAGCATTCTGTATATTAGGATAGAAAATGGGCTTTGGTTTAAATTTAGTATGCTTATTTCCATCAGTTAAATTTAAGTCCAGTAGTTCCTCCAAGTTTACACTATCCAGTAAGTTCCTACCCCAGTACTGTTCTGGGCTCACAGTCGTATCTTCATTTTAAGATATCTGAATGACTGGTTTGGATGAAAGTTCCTCAGTATTCAACAAATTAGAATTTTCAGATTCCAAGTTATCAATGTCCCAAACCGCATCAAACTCTATGTTTATACCGACTTCAGCTGCAGTGTCCTGCTGATCTGTACTCAGGTCAAACCCCATGTTAAGATGTTGTCTCTCTTTGAAGAATAGCCATAATTTTAGTTTTTGGAAAAATTTAAAGACATTGACTTTGATTTTAAATATATTGACCTTAGGAACTGGAACAAAGGACAGTCCTTTCATTAAGAGTCTTTGTTGTTCATTTGTCAGCTGATGTACTGAAAGGTTTATAATGCTTATTTCTTCCTTATCGTGTAGCGGTTCTGTTCAGTTTTTCTTCCCCCGTCCCCTCCTCCCCCTCCTTGTACTTTTTTTTTGGGTGATTGTCTCTTGGCAAGTTTTTTGGCTGAAAACTTTTGCTGCCCTGGCTTTTGTTATTCTGTTTCAGCACTTCCTGATTTGGGGGTGGGGCAGGATTTGGTCTTCGTCTTTGCTCAAACCTTCGGTATTGCAAACTTAGCCTCTGTACCAAACTTGTTGGCGAAGTTGCCAACTTCACATTTCACAAAGTTATCAGCTGTGAATTTAAACTTCATACAGTGTATTAACTTCATGAAATGAGACAAATTCGTGAATTATTCCACAAAGCAAAGTTTTCCAACTTGGCACATCACTACCAGCAGGTAGTATGGCAGAAGCACATTTGGGCCTGGTGGTGATCACAGTGATATGGAATACACTGTACCCTAACTGAGATCTGACTATCCTAGCACTTATAATGTTTTGGAGGGATTTGGAGTGGGGTAAGGGGGGACGGGTAGTACTATACATAAAACGGTATAAAAGCCATTAAGGACAGGGATAGTAGGGAGTAGGGAGCGTAAGTGCACAGAGACAATGTGGGTTCAGGTAGTTATAAATAGGGGGAGGAACTTGAAGAAAGGAATGGTATATAGGCAACCACCAGAGATCAAAGCAGCTGTCATGAAATTAGTGGGTGAAATTAGAAGGGAAATGGTATAGGCAGTGCAATTCCAACAACGAAGACCATTACAGTGACAACTTCAAACAGTTTTGTTATTGTTACTGTATCGGTCTCAGTTTCAAAGTTTTGCTGTTTCACCATGTTTATCTCCCACTCCAAACAAACTCCTATTCAGTTTGTTATATAGAAATGGTGGGGGTACAGGGTGAACCCCCCCCTCGCAGAAAAAAACTCAATGTCTGACACACAAAATTTCACCTATCAACACTGGGGATGTCACTGTGCCGCATTTTGACAACAAAGTTGTCAGTGCAACTTGATGGAACCAAAGAAAACAAAGCAGGGTGAGCTGCAGCTAATGGGTGACTTCAACATATCGGATGTAGACTGGAGAATCACAGAATCAACAAGTGTCAGGAATCAGCTGCTGGTAGTGGTATTTCATTAGGCATTCCTTGCCCAAAGAGTCAAGCAACCCGCAAGGGATGGGTCATTTTTTTACTCAGTCCTCATGAACAGAGATAGTAAAGGAGAGATCGCAATGCAGAATTTTTTGGAAACAAACGACGATCAGACCATGTGGTTTACTGTCATATTAGAAGTGGAAAAAAATAAGTCACAAACAAATGCCCTGGACTTTAAAAGGGCAGACTTTGTCAGGATGCAGGAGTTGTTGCAAGAGAAGCTAGAAAGTATAAAGTTAGTAGAGGGGGTAGAAAACAATAGAAATTGATAAAGGAAGTGATATTGTAGGTCATGAATCACTGTAACAGGATAGTAGGGAAAAACAAGAGGACAGGAAACCATTTTCTTTCAGGAGAGGCTGTGAGGGGGAGAAAAGGCCTTCAGACTGCTGGTGTGCTGAACCTTACCTGGCAAAAACGAGTCTCCCCAAACTTAAGTACTGTAGCTCAGTTTAAATGAAACCGAAGCTGAACTTTGCCAGTTCAACTCAGATTTCAGGACTCCTGCTCCCTCACCTTGTGTGAATGACAACTGTGATGCCAATTACATCATCATGCCTCTGATCACATCAAGGTTGAGGAGATGGAACCAGAGCAGAAGGTGTCCAATCATGATGCCAGGCCAGCAACGCCTACCCCCTTCCAGCAAGAGGATCACATGATGATCTCTGTACATTGCGCCATTTAGCGTGCACTGCAGAGAGGAGAGTGCTGCAGGGAGGAGAAAGACAGTCACAAAACACTCTTTTGAGAGCAAATTTCTAGAAGAATGAAAGTCTTTTAAAAGACTAGAGGCAGGCTGAGGGGAAGATAGCAGAGTTTGAGATAGGCAGACAGACAATAGGGTCGAAGGGAACAAAAGAAAACACAGGACGTGGTTGCTTGGTCAAAGAGGTGTCACCAAAAAGGTTATATTTGTAACAAGAATAACAACAAATCTGGTGCACACTGATGTAGACTGCAAAAATATCAGTTTATTATACAGACTCTCACAGACACAAAGCTGAGACAGCCTTATCCCGACCTCTTTGAGGTGCTCTACCTCTGCATTGGGGGGGGCTGAAGGGCACTAAGCAATGCAGTTAGCACAGAGGCCCAGAGCAGGGGCATGCTGTATTAAAATATTATATATGGGATACATACTGGCTCTAGCTGGCAGCAGGCATGGTCATTTTAAGTGAATGGAAAAAACAGAGAGATGAGATTTAATCTCTGAGTGCAGAATCAAGACCCCCAGATCTGAACTTTGCCAGTTCAGCAAGGATTAGGTGCTCTTATTTATTTACAGTGCAGTCCACTTATAGCAGACACTGTTATAATGGATAATCAGTTATAGTGGACAAAAACTGATTTATCAAACCAAATATATCAAATCCAATACATCTTTCTCTGGTTATATTGGACAGAAACAGGGCTTATAATGCACATGTTAACACTTTATGGGCATTGTAGTGCTATTTTTGGGAGGGGGAATGCAGAGCTGATGAAGAGATTTGACAAATCTAAGAATTAAGATGGAGGAGCTTCAGAGATTACATTTTTTACAAAATTATTCTCCACGAGCTGCAAAAACTTTAATTAGTTAAATAATTACACTAAAAGGAAATTATTTTATATTTCAATAAAATCCTTACAGTAAAATTGCCTTTGTTCTTATTGTCCTGGAACCTCAACATTCAGTCACTAGAGTTACTATCTTCTTGTTGCCATCTGCAATAAACTTCCTTAAAAAACTCACATTCCCTGACAGTTAAATAACTTTAAATAAACACAGAAGGCAGGATTCACAAAGAAAATGTGTCCAGTGCAACCCAGATGTACCAGCGAAAGTCAGATAAGCCGAGCACAGACAGAGCGATTCACAGAGGCATGTGCAATAGGATGCACCAAGCGTATCCCCTCTGTGAATCACCCAGACACAGGACAGTGCAACTGAAGATGCACTGGTGCAACAGGAGATGTGCCAGAACATCCTGGAAGCCCTGAGCCACACAAGGGAGCAAGTCAGAGCAGGTGGCGCAAGCCAGCAGGGCAATAGGGAACAACCATGATGCTGGAACAATGAAACTCACAGACACAGCTGCTGACAGCAACATGTTTATAAAACAGTAAAACCAGATAAAAAAAACTGCAACAGAAACCCCAGAACAACAAGGAAACAGGGGGCAAAAGACAGAAACAGTAAACATAGCAAGTCCCAATGAAGAGGCAGAGGGCCACTAGCGCTGCCATGGCCCGCCACACCACACCTGTGCATGGCCACGTAAGGGCAATCACCGAAGAACACTCTGCAGGGCAGCTGATAGGTACTGAACCCTCCTGGAAATAGGCCACAAGGCCACCTGGATGGCCACATGGATCCATCCCTCCACATCAAGATGGGTACCACCCGCTGCCACAGCATGTCGTCCCTGGAGACCTACTGCAATGACAGAGAGAACACACATTGAGGGCCTAAATGTAGACAACACCCCCACCCAGCAGTAATCCACAGCAGCAGACCACAGCAACAGCAGAATGCACAGCCTACCTGACATTGCAAAGGCACCAGGTCTGGCACCCAGGATCCTCCTCTTCAAAGTCTCAGTGATGGCCATGGCCCTCTGCCTGGCCTCTGGGCCTGCAAAACACAACAGACAAAGAGCTCCATGAGACAACACAGCAGAGCCAGAAACACACAGCAACACTGACAGGCACAGGTGGGGCGGGGACAGCCAAACAGCGCCACTGTGCAGGATGCACTGCCACAGTGCCACCCCCCAGGCATGTGTGCATGCAGCACACAGTGGTGACCAGCCAAGAAGCCCCAGTGGCCTGCATGCAACCACAACCCTGCCCATAGCCCCCCCTTATGGCACACATGACAGGGCTGCACTGGGCAGGTGCAGCCACTCCCATGTGTGCAGGATGACAGTGACCCATGTGTATGCCCCCTGAGGGCCGCAACACACACACCGGGCACACGCCACAAAAGGAGCCAGATGAGCGACACCTACCTGGCCGTGTCAGTACACCCCAGCATGCACAGTGATGCAGCTGCCCCAGTCTCTCTGGGTCCCACCTCTGGAGGTTGCCAAAACGATGCCTGAACTGCTCCCCAGTGCATGGCAGCCCAGTACACTGAATCAGCCTCTTGGCAATGGAGGCCCACACCTCTGCCCTGGGCACATGGAGGTCCTCCTGCCCAAACAACAGCTCCTCCACCAGCATAACAAGTGCCACCAGATGCAGCAGCTCCACCTAGGACCAGTTCATGGCCCTAGGGGGATTGTCTACCAGTTCTAGGCATTTCCCCACTGACAGCAACAGTCACCCAGCGCAACGCGGTGAAGCACGATCGAGGACCTGATATTCACCACGTGAAACACAGAGCCACATGCAGTACAATGCGCACAGTGCATGAAGTGTGATAAATGAAAGGAAGCACGGCATGCGCAATGCCAACCACTAAGGTGTGGCGAGGTCATGGCCAGGTGTGCATGTGTAATGCGTGTGTGGCTGCCATGTTGTGCACGGCACATGCAACGGCCACCTATGATGCACGAAGTGTGATCCGTGGTCACTACAACCACCCAGTGCAGCACGTCCCACACATGTGGGAGTACGGTGTGTGATACAGGACACAGCGCAATGGCCAGCGTTCCTGCAGTGGCACATCTTGGAAGCAGCGTAGCAGCGCATATCGGAAGATGCCCCATTGCACATGGTGATTGTGCATGCACAGCAGATATGCTGTAACATCATAGGCGCATTTTGGAGATGCTCCTTTTAAAGTGAGATGAGCTGGGGGCAATTATGCAATTCACAGTCAATGCACCCTAAACCACCTCATTCCACATGCATGGGCATCTCAGCCGATTAGCAACTCATTACTAGAGGCCCAGGCCTCATTTGCATGCCCTGAGCCATAATTGCTCCCAAAGCTGCAGGCTGAGATCAGGTGACTGAGAGGAAAACAGAGCCTTGAAGGTGAGTACACAGCTATATTTCCATGGCCTACAGAATGCACTGGGGGAATGTACAGTTGTATGCAAGCCTCTGACAGAACATGGCCCCCACATGGGGAACAGTGCCTCCCAACATGCATAGATTGTGGAACAAATGGCCATAATATTGAACACCGAACCTGTGCAGTACACAGGATGCACAGGACACTGGTAGACAGGTTGCTGCCATGTCCAGACCACTTGTCACAGTACCATGGTGCACACATGGCAGCATATGGGATAGTGTACTGCTGTACACAGGTACAGTGTGCAGTGGGACAAGACCTTGCACAATGGCACACAGTGGTCCTGTGACCCACATGGAGGTACTGTGCCCTGTATAGTGGTACTGTGGAGAGGTATATGTGACTGGGTGCTACTGGCCATGTGTGGTGGATGCATCAATGAGCTACCAGTCAGTCCAAGGCACACGGTGGCACCTGTGCAGGCAACATGACAGTGTCACTATGCCACACACTGCAGCCAGCCACCCCATGGCTGTGGTCCACCGGTCTGTGTCCCCCCGGCATAGCAAGGGTGGGACCTTGTTCAGGTGCGGTAACACTGCAGCCACACACACATGCTGCTGAGGCACTGGGACATGTCCATGATGGACAGCACCATGTGCCCCCCGGGGCAGCAGCACTGGCACCCCAGCTGTGGATAGGTGGACATGCATAGCAGGTGCACTGTCCCCAATGGTCCCTGTACTGTGGGTGCTGCACACCATACCAGGATGCCCACATGCAGGCCACCACCCAGACCACCTGCTGCAGGGGTCCAGGTGGGGTTGATGGACAGAGGCAGGTTGGGCAGGAACATGTGGAGCCACAGGCATGCCTAACACCTGGATGCTTTCCCCCACAGTAGCCACAGTGTTTGAAACTCATGCATGATGATGAGAGGGCACTCACTGAGGCATGCCACCTACACCTGGCTGTCCTCACTGACAGGGGAGGCAGCCGGACTGCACAGGAAGTGGGCTAGGAGGAGGTGGCCCGGCAGGTGAATGCCATGGCACCATACAACCGCACAGTCACAGAGTGCAGAAAGCACTGGAATGACAGGCTCAGGAGGGCCAAGGAGAAGGTGGCCAACATCCAGGCCTCCCTGCAGTGGACAGGGGGTGGCCTGAGCATGGCCAAACAGCTGAGCCCTAATGAGGCCCTCCTGGCCACCAGTGTGTCCCAGATAGCTGTGCAGGGCATCCCAGGTGGTGGGTTCCAGACCGGTGGCAGCCCGTCGCAGCATTGTGAGTAGCCGTGTGTCCTAGGCATGGCCGCCACCCATGTGCCAAGGCTGCCACACCTGCCCCTGTACACCCAGAGACAGCAACATAGAGTTGGTCACCCCTGGCCAGACGTGACATGCCCCATGGTGCTGCTGCTGCCATGCCACTGCACCGAGGGACACGTGCTGCTGTGCATCCACGTGACATGTGCCGCCACTGCCATGCAGTGTGCATAAAGGGATGGTGATGGCTGTGCCATGTGCCATGGCGTGGCTAGCCATGTCCTGCCATGACCCTGCCATGGTCAGGCCTGAAGCCTTAGCGCCATCTGGATGACCATTTACTGTTGTGCATCACCAATGTGATGTATGTGAACTGTACATTAACCATGTACCTCCTTCTTCCCTCCACAGCACCAGCACACCTCCAGGGTGCAGCTGTGGCCATGGCTGCATGTGACACCCTCGTGGACGATGATGTGGGCCTGTCTCATGGGGCCAATGACACCTCCGTGGATGACCCTGCAACTGCACCATCCACATCCCGGGTGACTCCGGTCACGGCCCCGGTGCAGGCGGGCCCTGCGGGCCCCTCAGCTGGCACTGGCAGGACAGATGGTGGGTATATCACTTGGCTGGGGAGCCTGTCCAGGTTGTCTGATGACAACCAGGATGACGCGGTGGACATTGCTGATGCTCTCCTTGTGCTTACCAGTGGCATGCAGGGGGAGGGCCTCAGCACCACCGTGGTCAGCACAGACACCACCAATGCAGGCATGGTGGATGGAGGTGCACCCAACACTGGATTGCCTGTACACGTGACCCTGGTTGCCACTGATGTCCACACTGTGCAAGGTGAGGCTGCAGATGAGGCATAGCTGCCTGCAGCTGTGAGTGCTGTGCCCCCTACACCACTGCCATGTGCAGTGCAGTCGATGTCGGTGGGAGCCAGGCAGGGGGCCGCAGTGCATGCACCCACACCATTGGCCTGGGAGGACACCACCCATGGGCATTCAGTGGCATTGCCCAACCAAGCCCTGCCCATGTTCCAGCCTACCAGGATGCATCCACCACCCATGGAAACACTAGGACAAGCTGCTCCATCCCCTGCATGTCGGCAACACCACCATAAAGCATCATCCGCTGATGACATGGGGGCCTATCTCACCCTCCTGTGGGCAACTGTGGAGGGGCAGGAGGCCCTCCATGCAGAGTTCTGTAGCTACAGGACTGTGATGGTCCAGGAGCTTGAGTCCACAGCTGCGTGGCATGCACAGATGCTAGCAGAGGTACGCATCATGTGGGTGAGCATAACCGCAGCTCTGGAGTGGATTGCAGCTGCTGTGGAGGCAGTGGCTGCCAGCGTAACATGCCGTGGACATCGTGCATCCAGTCGGATGCCCTGGAGCACATCCTGCACACCCCAGCGGCAGAGCCGGGTGAGCCCTCCGCTGCTGACTCCGTTGCTGCTGGCCTCCACGCCCACCATCCATGGTTTGGGTGGTGGCTCTGGGTTGGCCACTTCACTGGACACCCATTCGTGGTCTCAATGCAGCACCACTGCAGGGTCTCAGGCGACACCCCCTCTGGCCAGTGGTGGCATGCCCACCACCACCACCAGCCATGGCAAAGGTCGCCCCGTGTCTGTGGTGGCTGGGGCGTGGCCCTGTGATGTCTATGTCCCTGGGCCTGCAGTGCACTGGATGCCCTGTGTGTGGTACCAGTGGCGGTGTGTGCAGCGGGAACCTGCCCCACTGAAGCCCTGGCACCACTCCGTGCTACCTGTGCAGGCCCACCCGCATGTCTGTGTGCACCACTGTTGTGCCATGTGTCATGGGAATGATGAGTGCATTCTGGTATCTGCTGTGCCCTTGCATAGGCCGCTGTGCACACAGACCCATGACGTCTGCAACATGGCCCAGGTGATGCATGGCTGTTGCATGCCTGGTGTGTGTCTCTGTGTCTGTGTTTCCCTTACCATGTGTGTGTACCTCTGTGCATCTTTGTGTATCGTCCAATGTCCACTGTGCTCCTGGTGTTCATTCTCCACACCTTGGTGCACACCCTGCACACATGCACATTCCTGCATACTTACCTGCGTGGCCCAAATTGTTCCTCCTCCACACACCTGCGGTGGTCCCTTGCTCTGACCAACAGCCTTGGGTCCCTCCATCCCAGCCCAGCATCGCCACCCTTGCCCTCTAGGGGTGCTCTGCCCCCTCCCTTCCCTGAACTGTGACCCTCACAGGCATTGACAGGTATCCCACTGTCTAGGGCTATGTTGTGTAGTACAGGCCAGGAATATGCTATAGGCCTTCTCAGGGCTATACTGTAGGGCGCCACCTGACTGACACAGGCACTGGAAGTGCATCTTCAGCATGCCAAAGACACGCTCTATGATGGTGCGTGTCGTGATGTGTGCCTCATTGTAGTGCTCCTCTGCCTCTGTTCTGGGTTGTCAGAAGGGGGTGAGGAGCCAGGGCCTCAGCAGATATGCGGCGTCACCTGTGGGGGTAGATGTGTGTCCATTAGTACATTGGGTTACACCTTGCCATGCACCCTGTCCTTATCCCTGGCCTCGGTGGTGTGTGCACCTGTCCTGCTATACCACCCGTGCATCCCCATTAAGAGCAGTCCTGCATCCCTACCCCAGCTGTGCCTGCATGCCCCCGTCCACATCGTGTGGTGCTCAGCAGTTGCATGTCTCCCTGTGTCCACCTGTGTACCCTTGCACACCCCTGCTGTCCCATGGCCCATGTGTATGTGTTGCACTGCACGGGTGCCCATGGCCCACCCCCTGTGTCCTGGCCTTGGTGCCATCCTGTGCTTTTGGGGCCCTGTCACATGCACCTATCAGGTGGCCACTTGGTATGTCCCCATCATCAAACCTCATGCAGAGTGCCGACTGGTGCCATATGAATGAATCATGTGCACTCCCAGGGTGTGTGGTGCAGACATTGGTGATGCACCCTGTGGCATCGCACACCACTTGGCAATTCACAGAGTGGTGTTCCTTCCAGTTGATGTAGGCGGTGGCATCCTCACCAGGTGGTGCATGGATTGCCACATGGGTGCAGTCTATGTCCCCTATGATGCCTGGCTTGTGTGCCACCCTGTAGAACCCCTGCATGGCTTCTGTCCGCTCCGCCTGCATGCAGGGGAAATGGATGTATTCCAAAGCATGTGGTAGCAGTGCGATGAAGAACTGTGTGAGGAGGTGGGACATAGAGGCCTGGGAGATGCCAGTGGTGTCCTCAGTAGGCCTCTGGAAGGTTCCTGTGGTGAACAGACACATGACCGTTGTCACCTTGGTCTCCACAGGGATGGTATGCCCTCTTGCAGTGGGTGCCTGCATCACATCATGGCACAGCTCACAGAGCTGGCTCAGCATGGCCCTGTTCAGGTGGTATCAGCCTACTGTCTCTGCCTCAATCAGCTGCTCAAAGGACAGCCTGGCATGAGACCGACATTGGTCCGGCCGCCTACGGTGCCTTCCACCACCCTGCCTCTTCCTCCTCCTCCTCATTAATACACCTGCAATGGCAACTGCTGCTGGGTTAATTCTGCTGTGGGGTAATCTGTCTGGCCCTCTGACCCAGTCTTTCCTGTTTGCTGTGCTGGCTGGCTGTCTCTGTCTCTCCCTGTTTTCCACTCTCCCCCTGGATCAGGCAGTGTGCTGCTGTGGCAATTGAAGTCAATGACCTGCAGGTGGGCTAGACTTAAGTCTCCTCCTTTTTTTTTGTACTTCTTTCTATGGCACATCTTGCCTTTGCGCTGAAAATGTCTCATGGATGCACCGTGGATTTGCACTGTGAATCAGATTGCGCTGTGGATGCATGGGTACGCCCCCCGTATTTGCGCTGCATATTATTACGTTGCACCTCTGGCGCATGTCATTGGGTGCAGGGCATCTCAGTTGTGTTGGTGCATTCACCCTGTTTGTGAATTGTTCTGTGGCGCATTTCTGATTTGTGCTGGCACATCTGAGTTGCGCTGGGTGCATCTTTTTTGTGAATCCTTCCCAGAGAATACAGAATCATATATGCTAGGCAGGATTTTGAGTAATCTATGAAGTTTTATAATATGTTCCAAGTCACTCTGCACCCCTGCTCACATACATAGGTACACCTAACACATAGGCTCCACCTCCCATGGATATAATGGACACTGGTTATAATGGACCAAAGCTGTGTGCACAGATGCATCTGTTATAACAGGCTTGCACTGTATTTATTTTTTTGTTTGACTAAAACAAAAAAAGTATGGCTGTGCTCTGAATAGCTTGGCAGTTATGGTGCCACTTACCTGCGAGACAGCCTGCACTGAAACAGAACAATGTGCTCCTCATTTCCTTCCCTAGTCCCATGACCAGTTGGAGTTGCTCTCTCTGCAACTTCAGGTAACAGGTCAGTACTAGTAGAAAAGAAGTAAAAATGCATTGTCTTGCCAATAAATGATTTTTATTTAATGCCTTTCATACAAAGTGTATTAGTGCTTTACAAAGTAACTAGATGGATGTTGATAGTGTAGGAACTGAATCACGTTAGTTATATTTACCACTTGGCACTAATTGGCCAAATTTGTGCAAATTTAATTTAGCGTAACTCAATTAGAGCCTAATTCACTTCTATTGAAAATGTGCAATTTTGGCAAATTAATGCCATTTTATTTTAGCTCAATCATCACATCAGCAAATGTAGTTAAAATATTTTTACAGTGAAATTACCCAGTTTTACAGTATATCTTGTTTTTATATAGTGCCCTGCATACACACTATACCCTAAAGTGCTTTGCAATGAGAGAGAGGGAGGGAAGAGAGTGCTGTGGCAAACTTAGAGGCTCATCCCCCCAACATACAGTTCACACTTCATAGTCACATACTGTAGTCCAGTTATGTTTTACACGTTTGATTTATGCTGCTCTACAGATTCAGTCCCTGACCTACCAGTATCCACCGTGTTACTTTGTAAAGCACTTTATAATATTAGTGTGTAAAGGTACTATAAAACTCTACTGTCCTTTAGAGGGTCACAGAGAAGGATTATTGAACATGGGTCAGCGGGTTGGATTGGTAGGATGCTAGATATGTTATGGGAGGGTTCGATGGAGACCTTTGAAAAGGGGCGTTTGCCTCATTCGGGTAGGGGCTTCATAAAGTTAGTGAGGTGAGGGGAAGAGTATTCTATTCTTAAACTTGAGTGGGGAAAGAATGAGGAAACTCAACTGGCTTAAAACCAAAACCAAAACCTCCCTGGTTTTGCACACCTCTACTTTAGACAGTAAAAAAACAGCATGTAGGTGGAAAATACTGTGGAGTACCATAACAAGATGAAGGAGACCAGCAAGACTGTGTCAAGAAAAAAAAGTCTGGCTGGAGCCGAGAACAGCACAGGGGATAAAGAAGGGAATAAAACATTCTTTCACTATAAGTGCAAGAAATGCTAACCAAAAGATGAAACAGTCAGATTGAATAAGGAGAAAGGATGGAAGGTGGAGAATAAAGGGAAGGCAGACATACCAAATCAGTTTTTTGCTTGGTATTTACACTGGGGGATAAAGGCCATTACCTGACTTTGCAGTCAAGCAGTCTATGATGCCTGGCGTGTGTGCCACCCTGTAGAACCCCTGCATGGCTTCTGTCCGCTCCGCCTGCATGCAGGGGAAATGGATGTCATGGCAAGGGGAAAGAGGGTGGGGGTGTCAGCAAGATTCTGATGTCCAAGGAAAGGATGATGCAGGGACAGAATTCACTGAAGATGAACAAGGGCCTGGACAGGCTGCATCCATGGGTGCTGAAGGAGACGGAGCAGTTGAGGGTGGTGCCGTAACCTAAGGACTAGAGGACAGTAAATGTAGCTCCCCTGAAAAAAAGTGGAAGTAGGGACGATCCTGAGAACTACAGACTTGTCAGCTTAGCATCCATAGTGGGCAAGATGTTAGAAAACCTACTAAAGGAGAGGCTGAAAGATTTCCTGTAGGCAAAAGACTTCAGAGAATCAGACAGCATGGGTTCACTGGGGCAGGTCAAGTCCGTCAAACCTGATTGACTTCTTTAATTGGGTGATGAATGTGGTGGGCAATGGTTTGGCAGTGAATTTGCTGTACCTGGATTTCAGTACAGCCTTCATCTGTGTCACATATGGCTGGCTGGCTAAGAAGTCCAGGGACCTTGGGTGGGGAGTAAAATCACAAGATGGGTCAAAAATTGTCCAAGTGATATAACCCAGAGGGCTGTTCTTAATAGGGAATACTTAGAGGCTGGGGGTGTTATGCTTGGTCCCCACACTATGATTGGATACCCACTGTGCACCACGGACAGTCTATATATGTTACATGCCATGCAAGTAATAATAATTGCAGTAGGACCTCAGAGTTATGAATGGCATGGGAATTATACTGTTCATAACTGTGAAACATTCGTAAGTGTGAAACAGTTTAGCCAGGCAATAAAAATGCATAACAACACACTAAATTAGTCCTGATTATTCAAAAATACCTTTTTATAAATAGCAGAGTGCAGTACAGTATTAAAAAATCGATTCAGTACTGTAACCTGATTAAAGTGCATATTCGTGGCTTGGTATGTTTATGAATGAACACTAGAGGAAGCCTGAAATCGCAGTTTGCATTTGTGATTGCCATAATAGTGACACAGTCTTTACAACACTTTAAAGTTTTTTTACCTGCTTCTCAGAGCTATTAGAGCTATCAGCAAGGGTGTCTCTGTTGCAATTAAACAATTGATCTCAGGTAAGTCCATGTCGATCAATGAACTATGCACCACTTTTTAACAGCTCCACTTTCTTCAGCCTTTAACTCACTTTAACCTCCTATTTGCTATAGCCAACAGTCTAATTTTCTCTTGATGCTTGTGAATATCACAAACTGTGCTCTTCCCATAGCAACACTCGTCAGCCACATTGCTTAGGCTAACACCTCTCTCCAGCTTCTTTACAATAAATGCCGTCTTGACATTCAAACAGCACTGACGAGAAGGCATTTCCTTTCTTTTCGTGGCTTAGACCTACCGGATGGGGAGTTTGGTTGACTGGTCAGTTCAGATGAGTGGGGTTCGCAACTCTGGGGTTCCACTGTACTATTCTTTAGGGCGTTGGTACTTACTGTACAAATGTAAGTAACCAGGGACAATTTATGATTCATATGCAACATTGCTTACTGCAAGTACTGTACCGAGATACACGTATGTGCTCTCTATTTATTCTTCTGAGAAGTCATTGTATAGCCTACACTGCCATCATGCGGATTTATGTAATGCTGCACTATATCCTGTATTTTGTATGAGTCCTTTGTTCTTAGTTTTAGCTGACTTTATGAATATTGTATATCTTTAGATAACACTGTGGAGCCACATAACAGCCAGTAATGCTGATTTTATGTATCTAGTATTTTGGTAACTATAGTAACTATCAGAAGTATATAACCTATGTATTACATATTCCCACTGAGACCATCTGAGATCATCTTCACTCCTAGGGGTAGTGGGGAAACTTTCATCTCCCAGTGTCTATTGATAAGACCTGTTTTAGAGCATCTGATTTCTTTGTGTAATAAACAAGTTTGTAACTGAATGTGCCACTTGTTCATTGTCTCTTTTGCTGACTTACCACCGAAAAGAATCTGTACAGGGCTGAGCACCCCAACATTATTGGTGACAGTGTGGTTTAAATTAGCAAAGTTTCATGACTTGTTGGCTTACCCTTCCCTTGTGGGTAGTAAGCAGGTGTACACACCCCTATCACCTCGCCCATACTTTCTCACTCCTTAGCATCTTGTAAAGTCTGGCTGCTTACTGGGTACAGTCGATGCTGTCTCACCATGCTCAATGGTAGTTTTGAATTGCAGGATTGTGAGAGTGCAGACGCCCGACCGCCTGTTGGTTCAAGCACTGTGGATCGATACACAGCAGGGTAACCACTGATGGGTCCATTGTGTGTTTCCCCAAACTTTTTTTTTGGTACCATTATGTCTAATATCTGCCCAGACCTGAGACTCAATGTCTCTAATTTTCTTACCTCCCATGGAGGCCTGACTGATTTCAAGCAGGTCGCAAATCAATCCGATAACCCCATACTGGAGATCTCAACCCAGTACTCAGAGGCGAGGCAAACAGCCAAAAAGCGTGATGCTAAAGGGCTGTTAGTCATAGCTCTCTATGCTGCTCTGGAAGCCTCTGAATCAAGGTTTCATTCCCTCAAACTGCAACTCTCATCTCTTAAGAAAGAGATGGGATTGCAGGCATCTGAAAATTTGAAAAAGAGCAGCAGCTTGAAGCAGAACGTCAGTCATTACATAGTAAGAATGAGACTCTTTTGCACTGTTCTGTACAGGGTAATGATTGAGAGTTATGCAGATTGAGAGAGGAATGTGACAGGTTGAAACAGGATAAGAAGCAGGTGTTGCAGATCAATGAGTTGTTGAGTGATACGAATGAGACTTTGCATGAGGAGCTTGAGGAGATGAGAGAGGACCTGAAATGGGTAAGTAAAGAGTCAGATAGGGAGCTTAGGGACAACTGCAATTTGAGCGCCAAGTATAGAGTGTTATTGCAAGAGGTTGCGAAGGGCATTGAAAAGAACATTGCAAATGTTAGTCACAAAGGATGTAGGCTTAAGATGGCAAAACTGCACCATCAGCGAGAAGTGCTGGCTGGTCACATCAAAGCCATGGGCAGGTTTCATTACACACCTATTGACATTACATCATCTGGTGATGATGATTCTGGTGATGACAACTGCCAAGATGATGCCCAGCCACACCCTCGGTGTGGCCCAGTGGCCTCCCTCCACCCACAAGATGGCGGATCCACCTGCTGTAACAGCATAACACTACAACATCAGCAGAATGACAACTATCACGTGCGATGCCAAGATGATGACCCCATGATAGAAGGGGAGGTTGAGGCTGAGGAGCCCCTCCAGTTGCCACACTGAATAAAGGGGACAGGCAGGAGATCAATCAAATGATCAACGCTTCCCTTCCCCAGACAGAGATGTCTGAGGATCAAAGGCAGGTCTTCAAACAGCACTTGCATACTATGCTAAAGGAAGCCACTGCCCAGCCATCCCTCATCTGCACTGTGGTCAACACTGCAGCGGAGGCCACCCTTCGTGGCACATACAACCAAAACCCCTTCCATGATAGGCATTCCATGATTCAGAAAAATTCCCTTCAGATGGCTCACTCTGTACAGCAGATTGCTTACAGTATAGGCTGCATGAACCCCAGCAACAATCTCAGCTGCTGTTTGGAAATGGTTCATTCCAAATGTGAAATGCTCAGTCTACTGACAGGCTAGCAGGTACAGATCCTTCAGCAGACTGTTGACCCCAGCCTTTGGTCAAAACTCCCAGAGGCAGTCCGCCAAGCCATGGATGCAACCTTTGACAATGTCGCCGCTGAACTTATTGCCGCACACACCCTAGGCATGGTTGGCGTTATATTGGCCTATTCAGTGAAGCAAACTGCCAAAGAGAGTCCAGTGTCATGCCATCAAAGATTATGGCTGGCCTACCATACTGGCAAAGCGCTTTCACAGGAAGATTCAGATACTGACCAAATTGAGTACAAGACCTTGTTTATTCAGAACATGATTTCAGCCATCCGTGGCAAGGTCAAGCCTACAGTTTTCCCTAGAATGGACAAATTTGCATGTATTCTCAGGAAGACAGAGTGTGTTTACCAGCTCTACCTCTGAGATCTGAATTCTGACTTGAAAGCCAAGGTGGTTACAGTACAATCTACCAGTGAGCCCACAACCCACTACACAGTGGAGGGCAAGGCCCAAGACAAAAAGGCCGCACCCCCGGATGAAAAACAAAATGACAGGTTGGGGGGGGGAGCACAATCGAAATAGGAACAGATGGAATTGGAACAACCCTAATTCTGAACAGAATGACAATCAGGGCAATCAAAACTATCGACAAAGCCCTTCTACCATAACATAGTGGAGAACAACAACCTCTGCACTCTTCTTGGGAAGGTCTAATCAGTAGCGGACTCTATCCCAAAGCAAGCTGTTGCAGCATTAGCTCCAGCAACCCAGGCCTCACTAGGCCAAGGAGACACTGGTACCTCCTTGGATCAGGCCGCACTAGACCCATATCCTGAGACTTTATCCATTGCAGTGACTACAAGTAATCAACCCTCCTTGTACCCTGTTGAGGACATGGAAGAGGCCAGGCAAGATCCAGCTGGCCTACATTTCCAGGAACAGCCTGAGGATGGCAGTAGCAGTTCAGATTGACAATTACAGGCCACAGTCCATACTGTGAACAAGCTCACCATTGACACAAATGGAAGGCCTTGCACCAACCACGGTCGGGGACCACCAACTAGTTGTCTTGCTAGATACAGGCACGGCTGTGTCTGTACTTCATGATGAGGATCCAGCTAATTCCTCTTGGTCCACTGGATGAAGGACCAGTGCACAAGGTGTGGATGGCACTAAACTATCTACCTATCATTCTATTGTACTTTCAGCGGTGATATGTAGCTTCAGTATGAATCATACTTTTGACCTTAGGTTACTATGTAATAACCCCAGTATCCTGGGAATTGATTTTCTAACATTACATGGCTGTGTGGTGGATTTGGGCAACATGCTCTTGATCCAAATCAAGGGACAATACCATGTGATAATGATTCCTGATTCCCACGTGGGTGCTGGCATCACGGCCAATGACAAGGAATATGCCATCATCATTCTATTCCAGACACATGAGTTTTTCAGAGAACTTCTACCCATTCTGCAGAAGCACATGGATGCTTTTGCAACACACAAGCATGATTTTGGGGGAATGCAGACTGTTATCGAAATTCCAGGTTCAGCACATAACAGGCAAAGACAATACCCTTTCCCTCCTGAGGCCTTACCGTCACTCTGAGAAACCATTCCATCACTCCTAAGGCAAGGAGTGATCAGGCCTTGTGTCTCAACTGCCAACTCACCCATTTGGCCAGAGAAAAAGCCCAATTCATCCTGGAGACTCACTATTGATTATAGGAGGCTTAATCAAGTCACTTCTAGCTGTTCCCCTACTGTAGCATCAGCATCAGATGTGCTCAAACTGCTAACACCAGATCACAGGTGGTTCAGTGCTCTGGGCACTTCCAATGGCTTTGGGTCACTGCCCCTAGCTCAGGAAAGTCAATTCAAGTTTGCCTTTACCTTTGAGGGTCGACGGTACACTTGGACCTGCCTACCTTAGGGATTCCACAACAGTGCTTCTCTTTTCCATCTGCACATGATGGATGCCTTGCAGGGTTTCTCTGCCCCACAATATCTTCTGCAGTATGTGAATGATTTACTGTTGCCAACTGCCACCAGGGAGAGACATCTTGACCTCCTTGATGAACTACTGACTCTCTAACAGAGGGCAGGCCTCAAGTGCAATCCTGCAAAAGCACAACTATGCCAGAAGGAAGTCATCTTTCTTGGCCTGTGCATCACAGAACAAGGCAGGAGCCCAGCCTGGAAAAAGACCCAAGGCCTACAATACTTGCCACTCTCCACCAGTGTGGTAACACTCAGACATTTCCTGGGAATGGTCAACCATTCCAGGGATTTTAATTGTGAGTTTGCACAGAAAGTCACCCCTCTGTATGAGCATTTGAAGAAAGATGTCCCCTGGACGTGGGGTCCCATTCACACTAATGCTGTGACCCTTCTGAAACAGGCCTTGACATCTGCTCCAGCATTAGCTAACCCCAATCCCGTGCTACCTTTCCATCTTCAATCAGCTGCTTCAGACATAGCCATGTCTGCAGTGCTTGCTCAAAAAGTGAATGATACTCTGAGATCCATTACTTATGCATCCCAATTGCTGTCCCCAGTGGAACCTTCTGGCCACCTACTGGGCTGTCAGACAATTCCTGTATATCATCGGGTACTCAACTATCATCTACACATCAGTCACACTCCCTCAAATTTTCTGCTTTCAGACAGAGTAAAGGATGGATCAGTATACAATACCAGACTGACTCACTGGTCTCCTCTTCACCAGGACTGTGATACACAGGTTCACACTGTCAAAATGCCCTCAATTGTAGCCCATGGTCTTCTGTACCAAGGGGACCCGCATGACTGTGCACTCCAACCCCTTGATTTTCCTGACCCAGGCCCTTTTCTTCCTGCTACTCTGAAACTCCTTGCTAACACATCCCTGTGTCATGTCTTTACTGATGGCTGTGCCTCGTAATACCTAGGAGAACAGATAGCTGGATTTGGAGTGCTCATTGTGCATCCCAATGGTAACACTGTCCATGTCTCCAAATGTTGCCATGTTGAATCCTCTCAGTATGCAGAATTGGCAGCTGTGGCCTGTGCTCATGAACAAATGCAACATGGTACTGAAGACACCATCATTTTCACAGACTTCAACTGGGGTTGTTGTTCCCTAACTCAATTCTTATCCTTTGCAGCTTCTGATGGCATTCCTGTGCAATACAAAGCACTCTTTGTATACATTCACAACCTGACTCAACAGTTCAAATACAAACTGTTTATCCACAAGGTGAAGGCCCGGTCAAAATCTGATCCATACCATTCTTTCAACAATCGAGCAGACACTCTTGCTAAAGAGGGTGCTCAGGGGGGCATGGAAGATGGCTCACCCTATGGCCTTAGCAGCCATACAAATAGCTGCCACAAAGAAGAAACCTGAACCTTTTGTGCCACTGGACTTGTCCACAGCGTAAAAGTCTGACCCTCAGCTGAAAGATGTATTCAGATTCCTAGACAAGGGAATTGCCTACCCACAGCCCTTACAAGAGACATGCAAACCAACTGCATCTGTCACAGAACAACAAAATGATATGTTATCAGCCTGATGACATGAACTACAAGTTGGGGGTAGTTCCTGACACCTTGAGGTCTGACTTCATTCATCAGGTCCATGACACCCCAACTGGTGGACACGAGGGGTAGAGAATACACTCCAACGACTGAAGTCTGTTGGTTGGTGGCCTGGCATCACCAAGGATATCAGACACTAAATCGAGAATTGTCTAATTTGTGCTCAAAACAATCCGGCCCCAACCAAGCAAAATGCCAAACTACTTCCCCAGAGACAATCTGGCCATTGGCATGGGATACAAATTGACTTTATTGGTCCTCTGACCAATACCAGCTGGAACAACAAGTACGCACCTGTGGTTACTGACCTATTCTCCAAGTGGATTGAGGCATTCCCCACTAGGAAATGCACAGCAAAGGCAACTGCAAAAATCCTGGTAGAAGAACTGTTCTCCAGGTGGGGCCTACCTCTAAAGGTAGACTCTGACCAAGGAACCTGCTTTACAGATGAGTTGATGCAAGAAACACTTGAGCTTCTTGGTGTACACCAGAAGTTTTACATCCCTTACAGCCCTCAATCCTCAGGTCAAGTAGAAAGAGCCCATAGATAGATTAAGCAAATGCTTTCCAAATTCATCGAGGACAATCCCAACAATTGGGATTCCCTTTTACCTTTACTCCTCATGGCAATTGGGGTACTCCTTTAGCCACTACCCAGTGCACACCCTTTGAGGTGATGACTGGTAGAACCATGAGATTACCTGAACACCTGTTGATTGACCTGAACACACCCACTGCAGACAGAGTTTCTGTAGGCAAATATGTTGCAAAACTCAGATGATATTATCAAAACCCACTTGTATGCTGCACATCATATGGGCAAGGCCCAACAAAAGTCCAAGATTCACTTTGACAAACTTGTACTCAGTCCTGCAGTCTACCAAGTTAGACTCCTTCAGCAGAAGAAACTTACTGAGAAATGGTTGCATGCTAACCAGCTGAAACTGCATAAAGGAGAATAATTACTTTTCCTAACCCCATTGGGCAGAATTGTACCTACTGACATTTTCTTTTTCCTTACAGGTATTCCTGCAAGACGGTTATCTTGCATCTGGCTCTCCTTCTTCTAGGAGGACTCCTCTTTGTCCATGGTGACAATATGGAAACTATATCTGAACATAATTGTCTAAGGCAACTTCTTCCACCTCTTGATCTCCTCAGGGAAGATACATGACCCCACAAAATAAACCTACTACCATCCCTGAAGCAGTCAGCATAGAAGTTCCCAACAAATTTATCACTTTTCAGGAAGGCCAGGATGGAGGTCATGTGATGGCAGAGTGAAAGGCAGCAGCAACTCTCCATAGCTTCGCACCTCCGCTCATTAATACAGTATAATACTCCAAATATTCACATAAACAGCGTGCCTTACCTGTACTGGCCGATTGCTAGGGACTCCTAGGAAAGGGTGAAAGTACTTTAGGATGGATGTGTTCATGAAAAAACTGCCGCCAAGGCACTCGCCTCCATCAACTCCCAAAAAAGAGAAGGCAGCAAAGCAGTCCAAACACCAGCCGGCAAGTGCGAGTAAAACCTCCTCCCCTGCAGTTGCTCTCTTGGAAGAGAGATTTTTAGAAATAATGTGGCTGATGCAGGACAAAATAACAGATTGCAGAGGACATGCAGCAGATTAAGTCCTCCGTCCAAGTCCTTTTGACAAGAGTGGGAGATTCAGAAGCTAAAATCATATCACTTGAAAAAAGCAAGATAAAAGTGAGCTAAAGGTTACATAGTTGGGGAGGAGACTCAAAAAGTTGGAGGATAAGCTGAAAGACCTGGAGGGGAGAAGCAGGAGAAATAATCTCCTAATTATTGGTGTGCCGGAGAAAGAGGAAGGTTCGAACACCATACTTTTCATTCAGAAGGTCTGCGAAAAAAGTGCAGGACCTTCCCTGAATGGATCCACCTACATAATCAAACGGGCACACCGGGCTCTCCATCTGCCTCCACCTCCTAGCTCTCCACCTCATCCCCTGATATGTCACTTATTGAATTTTTTAGATAAGCAATATATTTTGGCCAAAGTCAAGACTCTACATGAAGTTTTATGGGAAGGGCATCGATTAAGGATATCGCAAGATCTCCCACAATCAGTAAGAGTGAGGCAGCAGGAGATGCACCCAATTGTATCAAAGTTGATTGCAGTGGGAAAGCCTTTTAGGATGCGTTACCCTGCAGTACTCCACGTTAAATACGAGGATCGCTGGATACCTCTGGAAACCAGGGAGCAAGCACTGAAAGAGCTTAAAGAGCTATTTCCAGACCTGTTCAAGTGAGGTGACTGTTAGAGTGTCACAGGGCTACAGTCTACGTCTGAGTATTGTAGTAGAGCTGGTTTGTTGCCCTGTATAGAGAAACCGCTAGTAATGTTCTCTGCTGGGTTCCTCTCCCGAAATATATAACCCGGGAGCTTCTCAGAACTGGCTTGACATAACGAGAGGATCACTTTTAGTGTCTACCTTTGATTGGAAGATTCTGCTACAGTCACTGGCAAAATTTGGACTGGTTCAGCAACAAGGTATACAGCCTGGATGGGTTGTCAGGGTCCAGTTTGTGGTTCGATTATCAGATGTTAGCTGTTCATGCTCCTGCAAGATACGTCGGATCAAAACGGAGAAGATCGGGAATGTTTCTTTCTACAGTATTACTTGACTGCTGTTAGTGCTTCTTTTTATTTGGGGGCTGAAGTAAAGCTGATAGTCTGAAAGCAGGGAATTTATTTTGCTCTCCCCCTCTTAATTGGTTTATTTAGGCAGTTGTATGAAGGGTCAGTAAGTGTTAACTACGATGAAGTAATCGTATCTGAAAATACTAAACTGGAAGAGCTGTACTCCACTAACTATTGCAACATTTTCTAGGATGTTTTAAATAGTTCTAAATGTTTGAAGGTTTGACTTGCTGTTTGTTTAAGTAGGGGAGGTGCGGGAGATGGGGAAGGGGATTTTGGTGCGTATCACTCTGCAAAGAAGACATCACTCGCCTTAGGTAATTAGGTGTTACAGTTTGTAGGAACTGGGGGTGAGGGAAAAGGTTTTTTTCTCTGTTTTATTTTGGGGACATTGTGGTAGGGATACAAGGGACACATGTATATATATTTTCTACTTTCCTTGGTTTTCTTCTTTTTTTTCTTTTCTTTTTTCTCCAATTACAACTGTGTTATGAGGTGGGGGGAAGATATCAAGTGTGTTCAATTTACTTATTATTACAGAGTTTTCTTTAGGGCATTGCTTGGGGACCAGTCTGGGACTCAATAGACAGGATGGCGTAGACTGATCCACAGTGTCATGTGTCACTGAGTGTAATGAGTGGCTTATATAAACTGATTTGATGGAATTAAAGGTGCCCAGGACAAGTGAAAATGGCAGATGGTCCTTAGACATTTGCAACATTTGCAAACAGGGATAGCATGTCTCCAGGAGACTCACCTGAAATGGGAAGATATCCATCTATTCGCCAAGGCATGGGTGGGACAGGTCTTTGGTGCAGGAAGATCTAATAACAGTGGGGGAGTGGCAATTTTAATAAATAAGAAAGTTCCCTTTAAAAAGGGGGAAAGAAATATATGACCTCAACAAGAGATACATTCTCTTACACAGAAGTATTGAAGCCCAGCCAATCATACTTGGTGCTATATATGGCCCAAATTGTGAATCCCCTGTGTTTTCCACACAGCTACTGAGTATAGTGGTTACTAACCCACCGGTCTTAACTATATCGGGGGAGACTGGAACGTGGTTCCATATACTCACATAGATAGATCTGACTCTTGGAGGCAGGAGTTTTCTCCCTCACAAAGGGCACTACATGATTTGATGAGAGGTGCAGATATTTTGGATGCCTGGAAGGTGTTGCACTGTACGGAGCGTCAATACACTTTTTTCTCACCCCGCATAAATCTGTTTCCCGAATAGATTTTATTTTGCTAAGTTCCCTTTTGCTCCCAAGTGTCATAAGCTCAGTCATTCATGAGAAGATTATATCAGACCTGTTTCACTTTTGTTTTTTCTAGGGCCAGGAGTTAGAAGAGACTCTGTATGGAGGTTGAATAATCAACTACTCCAGAAGCCTGATACCTTACAACAGATTAAAGACTTCCTCTCTAAATTTATATCTATTAACAGGGGTTCTGTTAAAAGAATCAATGTGGTTTGGGCAGCTACGAAGTGTACCTTAAGAGGAGAATGCCTACAGCTGGCTGCCACCAAATCCTGACAGTTTAGAGCCCAACAGGAAACTCTGCTTCGGCTATTCACAGGCTAGAGACTACCCTTAATAGTAGATCCCCGGATATTGATTGGGCTACTCTGCATAAGCTACAAGCCCAACATTCAGCCCTGATATACCAGAGGGTGGAATTATCTTTGAAGAGCACTAAAATCAAATATCTGGATGTAGGGGGAAAAAGCAGGGAAACTATTGGCAGTTAGGCTTAGACAGGCCACGGCCTCCCGTTTCATTTCTAGCATCAAATCTGATGGCCAAGTTATTACATCACCTAGAGATATTGTAAGGGAGCTGTTGACATATTGTCAGAGGTTGTACTTAGTAGACCAAGCTGATCACTCCGCAACTCAAGATATTTCTAATTATCTTTCCTCGGTGGTGCTCCCCAAAGTATCTCCCCAGTGTACCAGGTCACTTGGTAGTTTGGTCACTATACAAGTAGTTAAGCAGGCAATTGAGCAATTAACATCAGATAAATCTCCTGGACCAGATGGTCTTTCTAATAATTTATATAAAGTGTGCATATTAGAAATGGCTCCTCTTTTAATGGAGGTATTTAATTTTTGGTACTCTGAGGGTATGTCGGAGGATAGTTTCCTGAAAGCATTGATTACTCTTATACCCAAGCAAGGTAAAGACCCCCTTTATCTTGGAAGTTATTGACCCATCTCATTGATCAATACGGATGTAAAGATTTTAGCCAAAATTCTGGCCAGTAGGTTAAGCCCCGTGTTAGCTACCCTTATTGGTTGTGAACAAATTGGCTTTATGGCTGGTAGGTCATCCGTTGATCACTTGCAGAAACTTATGTATATTCTCTCAGTATCCAGGGACTCTGACTCATCTGCAGTGTTGGTGTCCTTGGATGTCAAGAAAGCTTTTGATATGGTTTCCTGGGATTTTCTGTTTGTAGTTTTAACACATTATGGCCTTCCTCTAGAATTTGTTAAATGGGTTAGATTATTATATGTTTGCCCGTCGGCACAGGTCTGATGTAATAGAATCTTATCTGATCCCTTCCAACTTCAGAGAGGGACCAGACAAGGCTGCCCTTTGTCCCCACTTTTGTTTAACCTTTATTTAGAACCCCGGATCTGGAAGTTAGTCTCCTCCCTATGAATACAAGGTATTAAAATTGGAGAATGACGCTATACCTTGTCTGCTTATGTGGATGATCTACTGATACACCTAGAAAATCCTGTATTAGGAATCCCTGCTCTTTTGGAGGAAATTGAAGCCTTCTCAGCTGTTTCCCACTATAAGCTTAATATATCCAAAACCAAGGTCTTCCCCTTGAATAACAAGACCTCACAGCTGGTGATAAATAATACCAATCTGGAGTGGGAACCTCATACCCTTACCTATCTTGGAGTACAGGCTGCCAGAGATATTCCCACTATGATTAAACTTAATCTCATGGATCTGATTAAAACCATTAAGACAGATCTTGATAGGTGGGGTGGGTTCCCTCTTACATTATGGGGAAGAATAAATACAGTCAAAATGAATGTTTTACCCAGGGTATTATACCCTTTAGGGAAACTTGGGTGTTTTCTTCCCAAAAAATGGTTCCCCCAGCTGCAAGCCATGTTAAATACCTTCTTGTGGAGAGGTAAATGCATTAGACGATCTTATACTAAGTTGACAGGGCCTAAGTTACAGGGCGGATTAGCACTGTCCTCCTTTTTTACCTGTTGTTGTGCTCACCACCTTAGTAAAATAGTTTACTGGTGAAAGACGCAGTGGGAGACAGAGTGTCAGGCTTATGTACCCCAATGGCTGGAGGTAGAATGATTCTTAATATCCCAACATCAAGGTACTCTTTCCTCTTTGATTTATGTCAGTCCTAAGAGGCTCCCCAAAATGCTAAAGAATACTCCCATTGGATGGTCGGTTAGAGTCCTCCATCAATTACAAGTCCACCTCTCATGCAATTGGCATGCATCCCTTGAGCAACCTATAGCGGGTAATCCCCACTTTAAAATTAATCATAAACTTATCTCACCCACATTCTGGCCTCTTTTGATTGGTAAGAAAGTCTTGGACCTGTTTGAGAATGGTAAGCTGATTCCTTTCTCTGTTTTCCGTTTACGTTTTGAGGTGCTATTACGACCTTTTTTAAATATAAACAGGTCAAAGAGGCCATAAAGGCTTATTTGGGATGGGAGGGTATAAGCCGGTTGCAAACTGAGATATTGAACAAGCTTCTATGCTCAGCTAAAGAGGCTCATGCAGTATCCAAAGTCTACAAGTAGGTGCAATCTCTGGATGCCAACTTACCTTTGGGGACCTTCTATTATTGGACCCAAGAATTATCCCTTACAACGGAAGCAGAGGCTTGGAAAAATGCATGGAAAAATATCTATAAGTATGTCAAACAGGACAGACTGCAATTGATACAGTTTAATATCATGTACAACCTTTACTATACGCCAGTGAAGTTATGCAAACTGGGCCATCTCCCCTCACCTAATTGCACTCGATGTAACCAAACTCCTGGTTCCTTATATCATATGCTATGGGAACGTTCGGTGGCTCAAGCCCTGTGGCAATCTATTAAGCAACTACTAGATCCGCTGCTTGGGCTTGGCTCCCTGTTCACTCCAGAAGTTTGCTTATTATACCATTTCCCAATGGGTACCCCAGGGGTTAGGAAGGCACACCTAGCTTTGACTTCTGCCATAGCTAAACTTATTATCATGAGGCACTGGAAAGACAAAGCAGGACTGTCAGTTTTGGAACGGTATAAAGAAGTGCTTATGGCTCTCCAATTAGAGAAGCATATTTTACACATGAGTAACAGTTCTCATTTATACCATTCTAGATGGGGCTCCCTGGATGCCTTACTTACTGCATGGAAACCATAAGGGTCAGTGATATTTGGTTGTCTTCTTTGTTTATTTCCCTTCTGTTCCTATTGGTAGTTCAATTTGTCTGTTATTTCGAAGTTAATTATATGCACACTTGATATGGGAGATAAAAGGGGGGGAAATATGTAGGGGAGGGATGGGGGAAAGGTGGTGGGAGTCGGGATTGTCTTACCTGGACAAGTACCTCACGTCTCTTCATCTTAAGGTTATATTCCTGGTTAACTATGCACAATGTTAAGGGGGAGATCCCTTATATTTTCAACTGTCATGTCTGCACCAACTTGTGCCAATGCTAAATTATTAAATAAAGTTTATTGAATGAAAAAAAAAAAGGAAGGCCAGGATGCCTACCTAACTGCTACAGTTGCTGCTCCTGACCAATCATCCCTTCAAATTGAATGGCAAACTGACAATGATAGAAAGACACTCCACATTGCCAACGTCTCCAAAGGCAACTTCCAAGGTTGGCCCAATACTAAAATTGCCCTAAACGGCACTCTGTCCATTCGCCAAGCTAATCACAGACATTCTGGTTTATATAATCCTACTGCTCTTATTGACCTTGCTGTTTGTGAGAAATTTCCAGAAGACTCTGCAAGAGACTTTTGGGTTCACAATTTTATGGCTACAGCAGCTATGTTTTTGTCTGTAATACCTCCAACTGAAGCAGAACTTACTCAATGTCTCCCACAGGAACCTGGACCACTCAGTGGTTTACTGCCACCTCCTTTCCAGGTACGCTTGTTAATAATGTGCAATTTATGCACGTCCCAGTCATTTTTAATCTTACTCATTGGAATATGGCTGAGTTTGGTATGTGTCACAATATAAACACCTCTACGTTTTTCAGTACTATGTTATTAGATAGTCTTGCCGCATACCAGACATGCACACAAGATCCAGTTGCTGGTTTGCATACTACTGATCACTTAAGTTTATTTAGGCCTAGACCTAACCAGGGTCAGACTGCGAAGCAAAGGGCCCACCTGGAAATGTGCCCTGAGAGGCCTGGTACTGACCGACCATGGTATGCCCTAGTGTACAAAATGTAGCTCAGATTTTACCAACACTGTTATGCCCTGGCACTCAAACTGTAGCCCAAATTTAACCACACAGTAATAGCATATGATGCATTCCATTTTTAATCAAGCTATTCCAATACTAGTATGAGTTATAATATCTTACTATTTCGGAGTCTTTAGTCTCATTGATTTAAGGTAAACTCTCAGCTACTGTGCAAAAATGCTGAGAGCCATGAAGTCACAGCTCCCTCCCCTGCAGCAATGCTGCAGTAATGTGTTTTCCTGATTTAGAAAAATGCAATAAAATACTTTTTTATTCACTATCTTAAAAGTAGTGTAGCTTTTTATATAGCTGATTATGCGCATTCCTTCCCCCGCCTACCAGTATTATATTGCATTTTCTATATCAGGACCGCAGTCCTGCAGCAGTGCTGCAGGGGAGCCAATAATTCCCCTTTAAAAGCAAATCAATGGTTAAGCTCAATGCCCCCTCAAGGCACCTCGGGGGGGGTTGAGCCCTATGTTTTCCCTACTCTTTCTCTATCTGGAGACAGTTCTTATGACAGTCAAATACCAGGATGCAAACAGATAAAGATGCATATTTCCAGCTGTTTGCAGTGCAATGTGTGCTGTGCCAAGATTATTCATAAAGGCCCATGTGGTCCCAGCATAATGTAGTTGCAGTGCTATTGGGAACCTAATTAAACAACATTTGAATGGAACTAGAAATGTTCTTCAATTTTATATGAAGACATTTGAATGGTGTCTTGTCTTATTGTATACTCTGAAGAAAAATCAGCAGGGAAATTGGGGTGAAACACATAATGGTGAGTCTGCTGTGCCAGTTTTCTTCAAAAAGTCCAATGCGTCCCCAGCACAGTGTGGTTGCAGTGCTATTTGGACTGTGAGTCCTAATCAAACAATATGTGAATGGAACTAGCAATGTTCTGCAATTTTATATCGAGACATTTGGATGGTAGCTCCTTATATACTGTGCAAAAAAAATCACCAGGAAGTTTGGGGTGAAACAAATAATGGTGAGTTCACCAGTAAGTTCTGGTAGCGGCATTCTGAGACCACTGGAATTTTACATCTGAAGAACCAGTATTCTGTGACATGTTTAATGTGCAGTGTTGTGGTATTTTAAATTAGTATCATGTATATATAGCTTTTATTTCTGTGTAAGTGTTGTATCATACTGTATTATTGTATTGTATTGTATGATGTGGCATGAATTTGCCCTAGGGCTCTCTGGAAAATGGGCCTTTGACTGAATAGCCTTTCTATCAATAAACAGTGTGTCACTCCATCCTAATCTTTCCCCGTCTCTGTACAGTATCTACATTTTAACATTTCTTTTCAACGTTAATTTCTTATGTCATTTGATCACAGTTACACAGTAAAGCAATCAAACATGTTTCTGAGTCTGGAGTTTTATTTTTGGTTGGTGTGCGTATGTGTGTGTGTGTGTGTGTGAGGCAGGGGCACCTACATGGTTAAACAAAAGAATCAAAGTTATGTATGGTCTCATAAGACAAAGGCACAACCAATAATCACAGAAATCCAGAGTATACAACTGTATTTATTGATATAGTAAGAAATACAGGTCAAACAAAATGATTTGTTGAAGAACGGGGATAAAGACCAATATGTTCTAAACCACTATCAACTGGGGTAACCTTCCTGCACAATGAAGGTTTAGGTTGCTTACCTGGCTACACCTCAGTCAAGATCCAGGGTGCCTCAAATTGCAAATGTTTGGAAACACTCTGAATGTTATAATGTATAGTGATATGTATTGGTTCATCTTACATGTGAAATCCATGTTCTGTCTACACAAACAGATGTCCACCATAGCCGGAAGTAAACAATACATAGTCACATAGGCCACAAGGGGTTAAAATGCCAAGATAATTTACTTATCTGATTAGATTACTGGGTAAATGCAGTGGGACACATGGCCCTTTACAATTTAACCCAGACAAACAGAAACATATACAACTGTACAAGCAGTACAAAACAAAGTATATGTTAGGCTATGTTGTTTGATCTTTACCCTCAGACTGCCAATATAATTAGAATGCATTGGAATTCTGGACTGGTACCAGCCTGCAGCACAGCAAAAATCAAGTTCAGACTTGCACTTTTGACATATACAATGTCTGTCATAATGCTCCCAGCTCCCTTATGGCCAAGTCTGAGGGCAAAGACACTGGCACTGAAAGTACCCTTTTCCTTATACTTCAACCACCGAGACCATCTTGCACCCCAGGGTACAACTGGACAGCAACCTTCCTAGACACTGTTTGCTTACCTGATTTAAAAAAGTTTCATAAAATTAAACTTCTACAAAGCTGTCACACTGACATTAGTTTTTTGTACACTTCTGACCTTTCAATTACTTTCTGGATGATCTCTCCTGCATGCACTCCCTCGAGAAGGTCTCTCTCAACAGTCACAATCATAAATGCCTCCAGTTTCTCTTGTCCCATCAATGAATGCAGTCGAGTTTTGATTATTTTAGTTTGCTAAAGAATTTCTCACAGGACACCTAGGTAAAGGACAGAGTCAGCAGGTATGCGTAGGTGAAAAACAAACTGGAAAATGATGATGAATGCATGTTGTATTGTGTTAATATTTTATAACAGCACATTAGACATTCTTTGCAGGACTTGCTTTGTGTTTTTGGCATGATCATCCCTTCCTGCTTCTGTCTGCTCATTCTGACCACCATCAGTTTCACCTTGTAACTAAGCATCTTCAGAATCTTGAATGTCATCATCTTCTCCAGTTGTGAGCACTTCATTGTGCTCATTAGGCAAGGATCTTTGCAGTCACGGAAAAATGTTGGCAAAAGTCAACAATTCCATTTTGAGTTTGTCATGGTCCACTTCTGCTAGTGCTGCCACTTTCTTAAGACTGCCATCTGGTATGCCATCTTAAATCATACCTTCAAAGCGACATGGGTCCATGCAACTAGTATCCAGAATTAGTTGCTGGTTGTTATCAAAATGAATGATTAAGCTCATTTGAACTTGATCCATAATGCAGTTGAATACTTCGACTTCGAAAGGCTACACTGGATCAGTCACTCATTCATTATTTGCATTTTCACCAGGCATTTTTTTCTTTCTGACAACCCATTTATTTACTAGATGATCCCCAAGTTCAATATCCAGAGAAAAACTGTCAATTTCTTCTCGTGCTTTAGCAACAAAGTTGGACGCTTTTGCCGGATATCCTTGAAATTTGACAGCCACATCTCCATCTTTGTTTCATCCAACATCTGCCATGCTGAAAGGTAGTCCAGTCCTTTCATCTGCACGTACTTTGATGCTGGCCCAGTCACTGTAAAGATCTTCAAAAATAGAAAAAATATCAAAAAAATGTGAAATGTGTTCCATTTCTCAAGCAGCGAATTAGCCTCACTTGCTGCTTTGGCATCAAAATGTCCTGAAGTACTAATGAAAAGCAGAGTCCTGAGAAGTGTCACATACAGATTCTTTTTTTGATTTTCATACATTCCATACATACATGACAATGCTCTAGGCTTGGCCCGCCACCTTGTTTGGCCAATCTTTTGAAGCAGACTAAGTTTGTCTTGTCCAGTTTCATCAATGGTCGATCTCCATATGGTCATTCCCTCATGAAGATGGATGTCCATTGTAGCAAACCAAACAGTGTCTTGGCCTCAACTGCAGCTTCAGTAGTGTCTGCAACACACAAGTTTAGAACATGTGCATAACACCAGGTATATAAACTATTCAGTGAATCCTTTTTGATTAAAGCACGCAACCCTACAAACTCACTTCTTATGTTGACTGCACCATCAAAAGACTCCCCAGTGATGTTCTTCATTTTTAGACCATGTTTTTTCAAAATTGTCCTTTAAAACTTTGTGCATTCCTTTTCCAGAAGTATCCTGCACCTCTACCACAGCAAAGAGACACTCCTGAACTTGAAGATCTTTCACATAGCGCAGAATAGAAACATAGAAACGTAGACTTTGATGGCAGATAAGGACCGCTTGGCCCACCTAGTCTGCCCATTTCCCTACCTAATGGATAAGCTGAAGATCCTAGTTAACCAACAGCCTACTTCCTCCTACCCCCCCACTAGAATGGCCTTATGTCTGTCCCATGCATTCTTGAATTCCCCCACTGTTTTTGACCTCATGACCTCCTCAGGAAGGCTGTTCCATATATCCATAACCCTCTCTGTGAAAAAATACTTCCTCACATTTCCTCTGAGCCAACCCCCTCTACCTTCAAATTGTGCCCCCTTGCTCTTGCACATCTCTTTTTCTGAAAGATGCTACCCTCTTGGGTTCTGTTAATTCCCTTGATGTACTTGAAAGTGTCTATCATGTCCCCCCTCTCCCTCCTCTCCCCGAGGGTATACATATTAAGCCCCTTTAATCTCTCTCTTTGTATGTCTTCTGGTGTAGACCTTGCACCATTTTAGTTGCCCTCCTCTGGACAGCCTCTGTCCTGTCTATGTCCTTGCAGAGATGGGGTCTCCAGAACAGAATGATAACAGTTTGGTCAATCACACTGATATCCTGTGGGTGTCCATCTGAATGCTTATTTTCTGGTCTGTAGTATTCTGCACAATGCCATCCCTCATTATCTGCAAAATAATCTCAATGATGAGGTTTACGATTGTATTTGATAGTAAAGTAACCAGTGCACCATGGCCACATGCTGCTGTGGTGCTGTTTTCTTTGTTCAATCTCTGTTTCCTTCTCTTGCTCTGCTCCAGTGATTTCTGGACATGTTGATTGAGAGGAACATCAAACTGAGACAGCAGAGGAATCAACTCCAAGAAATTTCCATGGTTGAGTGTTGGGTTCTCCAAGCTATACAGAGCTTCCTCTTTTCCTCGATAAGGCAGTGACTGGCGCCCAATTAACTTAATGACTTCAATGATCTACTTCATGACATCTATGTTTTGCTGGACTTGTTTTTTTCTGACTATCAAGCATCTCTTTGTTAATGAGGGTTTCAATATCTCCATCCATTTTGCAGGCTAAATAAGCATTCACAGCGGCATTGTGAGCTTTGGAATCCTCGTGTTCTTCCATGCCTTGGTGAATGTGTTTGAAGTCATTGTATCCTGTAACAAATCTTGTTTCCATGTCTGAAAATGCCATGCAGATGCTATAGTGGATAGATTGCACTACAGTGTCAATTACCTGTACAGTTACCCAGTTTCTTGGAATGACTTTGTTGCTCCCTGAAAAGGCTCACTTGTAGATTCTAGCAGGATTGTAAGGCAGGTACTTAACCGCCAGGACCAGGCTGAATTGGATGCCTGTGAACAAAATCAACTTTTTGAAACTGAGAAGCAGACCTTTTGGGAGCTTGAAAATCAGCTGGTATTTTGGTGTTCTCCCCATTTGATTGGCCAATTCTTTCCATTTCCAAATCTTCTCACTGTATTTCTTGAATCTGCTGCATCTGACTGCCATTATAGTTGGCCATGCACTGGAATAGATTTGGTCCATCTTCTTTTCTTACTTCTGCTTCTCGAGACAGAGTCTCCTTGTTTTTCTGTATATCTTCCTTGTTTTGGGAGCATGCAAAAAGTGACAGCTTCCTTTGCTTTGGGTCACATGATGCAGCAAATTGAGTGGCCAAATTGGCTTGTCTTCTTTTCTGTGCACCTGATTTGGATTTATACATCATGATGGTCTGCTTGTTCATCCCCGACATGGTTATTCTTCTTTGTGTACCAGTCAACTTGCAGTTTCTCTCCCAATGAGCTGACCCTCCACCTAAAATCTAGTCCTGCAGTTACAAGTACTTTCACTTCTGTAACATGCAAAGTTATAAATGTGAGTAAAGACTGATAAAATTGAATCAATGACAAACCAAAGTTACAGAAAGCAATGAAAGTAGGATTACCTTTTCTAGCACTGTTCCTCTCTTCAGGGCATTGGGTTCCTCCTGCTGATGTTCTGCAATATGCCAGGCTCCTTCTGCAGTCTACCTTTTCAGTAAATGTTTATTCTAAAGTTGAATTATATGACACGCACATGTCATGCAATCAGAACCACTATACATTTTGTGCTCCAACTCCAGACTAAGCAAACTGTACTTTAACTCCACATACAAACCAATCCCTTGCACACTACCCCCACACATACACAAACACACCACTTGTCTCAACAGTCACGATGGTATGCTGATGGAAGGGTGAAACCCTATTGGCGAAATCCCCCACAGCGGCATTTTCAACAAGAATTGAAAATATCACTGTGGGGGACTCACTGGTGAAATTTCACCCTTTGGCCAACTCTCGCCCCCCCCTTTCACGTCAACTCTGACTGGAGTTAACAACCCTTAAGAAGGGGGGCACAGACCCCGACAGAAACCAGACCGATGTCTGACAGATGAAATTTCACATGTCAACATCGGGGATGTCTCTATGCCATACGTCGACTACAATGCTGTCACATCGGCATAGGTAAACCATCATGACTGCCCTCGATCTCACAGTTAAAGCATGTACCACTGATTACAAAGTGATGCAACAATTTCTTAAGAAGCACAGACCACACAGATTAAAGTGGCAACAAAACTTACTAGTTTAAACTACAGTACCATCTTTAAACTGCTTTTCAAACTCCCTAGTTTTATATAGTGAATTAATGTGATTCTGATACATTCTGCTTCTCAGTATACTTTGTGCACAGCATCTTCAAAATGACTACCACAAATGGGGGGAAATGAATACCATTCTGAAGAGATCCTCTGTTTTAACCACAAAAGTATGTTAGCCAAGACAGCCTTAGACCACCTAGAAAAGAATGCATTTTATGAGATGCAATCACCTATCAAACATCCAAAATTAGCAAACCAAAATAAAAGAAACAAAGCCGTGTTTTTTTCTTCCTAAAATTTATAGAAGGGCACTACTACTTAGGTATCACTAAAGTTAGTTCTGACTGGTGCACACCTTACACACATCTTATAAACACTTCCCAATAGGGCTGGGCTGGCCAATCAGTTTTCAGGAGTCTATAGTTCTCAGAGAGCTGAACTGAATCATGGGTACAAACTCAGCAACTAAACCAAGGTAAACTGCCAGGGCTGGGCTGGGTCCCTACCCCTCTTAGTAATCTGACAGGGCTGCCATTATTTGTAATCCAAAAATATCTCTAAAAGTACTGATGGGGTGCAGGCCTGCATTCATGTCAATTTAAACTCCCAGAAAAGGGATCCTATGTATTATTGAGATGAAAGGGCAGATTACTACCAAATAAAGCATTAAATAGTCCTGGAAAATCAATGTTAGGATGCAGTTTTGCATCTGTCAAGTAAAACTGTGACATGCTCTATCAAATACAGAAATATTGTAAATCAACATCAATTTTACTGCCTGCCTATGTTTGATGCAGGTGCTGAAATTTAGTCTCCTAATTTACAAAAGTTAACCCTACCATTAAATTGCTGGCTTAGTTTTTCAGCCTTGCATTAAACAATCTTTCAATTAAATAGGTGGATTTAGAGTTTTTATCATCACTCAATATCTGGTGTACTTGACATAAGAGATTAGCATTACTGACTACATAAAAATCAAAACTTATAAACCCTAACAACTACTAGTATCACAATATTGATGAATCTTAGGACACAAAATCCAACAAACATTAATGGGGCCTAGTGGTCATTTTCTGCCAACAAATTATGTGTTTTTGTATGTATCTATTTATCAGTGTTCTGGTTCTCAAGGCTGGACTGGACAGATTTCTGTGGGTGAATAGCATTGAGGGTCACACAGAATGAGATGCGGTAACATTCTGACTTTTAGGCTTAGAAGTGTTCCTGACATAAATAATTTACAGTGGTAGCCAGAGATATTTGGTCCAAAAGTGGTAAACTGGGTAAGGAATTGGCTGAGGGATAGGCGTCAGAGGGTGGTGGCAAATGGAGTTCACTCCGAGGAGGGAAGGATGACCAGTGGGGTGCCACAAGGATCAGTGCTGGGACTGGTCCTCTTCAGTCTCTTTATTAGTGACATTGTGGAGGGGCTAGAAGGGAAGGTCTTCCTTTTTGCAGATGACACTAAGATCTGCAATAAGGTAGACACTCCGGGGGTTGGGGATGAATAGGGATCTTAGAAAGCTTGAGGAGTGGTCAAGAGTGTAGCAACTAAGTTTCAATGTGAAAAAGTGCAAAATCGTGCAGTTAGGGCATAGAAACCTAAGATCAGAGTACAAGATGGAGGAGTGGAACTGATGACCACAGAACAGAAAAGAAACTGGAGGTAATCACATCTAATAACCTAAAGGTGTTCAAACAGTGTGACAAGGCTGTAGGGAGAACCAGTGGGATGTTAGGGTGCATAGGGAGGGTTATCACAAGCAGAAAGAGGAAGGTGGTAACACCACTGTATATATCATTAGTGAAACCTCACCTAGAGTACTGAGTCTAGTTCTGGAGACCACGGGCCAGATTTTCAAAGGCCATAGTATGACGCAAGGTGCTTGCATCAAACAAGTCTGACGCAAGAGGCACCTTGCACCAAGGGCCGCACTAAGTGCTATTTTCAAAGGCAGCCTGCATCATCCAGCAGGCTGCCTGCACCAAAGTGTGCTAGCTCCCGCCTTGCACCACAAAAGTGGCTGTGGCAGGGCACTGAGGTCTTGCAGCTGACCCAGACTGCCGCAGCCCTCAAATCCCACTTTTCAAAGACCTCCCCAGAATTAAGGGCCAAGTACTGTTAAACCAGCAAAGGGCTGGTCTAATGGTACTTAGACATCTCCTGGGAGGGTCTTCTGGTATGTACCACTGCGTGGCCTGACCCGATCCATCCCCAAAGGATGATCCCTGGTGGACTAATGGTCCCCCCTCCCCACCCTGACTGTTAATGTTAAAAGCCTCTCTGGTGCTGTAGTGGCCCCTTCACCCAGCACATAGTGCCCACAATCCCACACCTCCCCCAATCCATACCCAAGATTCAGCAACCGGCACAGCCTCAGCACACCACCACAGCTGGCTGCCAAATGAACTGTCAGAGTGTGTACTGTATACAGTACATGCTCTGACAGCTCATTTGGTGGCCGGCTATGGTGGCGTGAGGGAGCTGTGCTGGTCACCAGATCGGGATATGGGAGGGGGTTGGAGTGGTGAGGTAGGTACTATGTGCTAGGTGGAGGGGCCACTAAACCATGGTGTCCCAGAGTGTTTGAGCGTGAGGGTTCTGGTGGCACAGTGGTGTGGGGGTGTCTATCCAGCACCTTGCCCCTGTCTGTGGTTGCCGCAGGCACCCCGCAGCTGTTGCGGCATTCCAAGTGAGTGCACCATCCATTTGGTGCACTGCCACATGTCCTGCAAGCTCTGGGATTTAGGCACTGGGACCCTGTGGAATGGAAAATTGGCCACAGGGTCCTGGATGCACCCACACTCTGTGCAAGCTGCCATTGTTGCAGCTTGCATCGAGGCTTTGAAAATCTGGACCCACTTGTCTGGAAGGACATAGACAGAGTAGAGGTGGTCCAGAGGAGGGCAACTAAAATGGTACAGGGTTCTGAACTGGAGACTCTATGAGAAGAGACTAAAGGACCTCAATATGTATACGCTAGAGGAGAGGAAGGAAAGGTGAGATATGATAGGTAAGTAAAGTACATAATCTCATCTTCCATTCACTCCTGCTAGCAATGTTCAGCAGCCTGAACTGATCTACTGATACAGTGATACACAAAGATGGTTCTCATCTTATTCGACAACAGATTGCAAATAATAAATATCCTTGGAGCTAAATCAGGAATGCATGCTGTCAATATTAGCATCCCCCAAGGTTCCATCCAAATAAGCAGCAGACAACTTTACACAATGTGGAACACAGAAATATAATAAAAATATAAACTGGAAAACACCTGAATAGTCCATCCAGTCTGTCCAAAAATTTCAACCAGAATGAAAGTTAAATGCCCCCCAGTATCATGCTGCAAAGTACCCCAAACTGTGCAGGCTATCACTGACTTCTAAACACCGATCACTATCACTAATTCTTTATCAAAGTAGCTTCTTTACAGATTGTATAGAACCTTAATGCAAAGACACATATTCAGTTAAAAATGCTTATATAAAAGTAATGCTGCTTCATGAGTTAGTAACCTGCCACTTAATGGGTACCATGAAAAAAAATACTGTACAGCTGCTTTACTAGCAGCACTTTATTATGGAGACATTCTCTGTGAGAGACAGCACCTTAATCCCACTTGAGTCAAGAAAACCAAGCACTGAACAAAGTGTGCAGATTGATCCTGCAATACTAAGGATGTGTAATTACAACTTCAACCCCTGCTGGAGGGTGGCCACATCTGAGGGCATATAGCCTGCTATACCAGGACTGTCTGTTAAACAGAAGATCCAGTAATACACCACATTTACTTGTTGGACTACTTTTTTCCACATTACACACCTATAGCCATAGATTCATTGACCTTCCCAGTCCTGCTAGTTGAAAGAGAGGTGGTTAACTGGCATGCTCACATAGAGCACCACTGAATTGTCACCACTTGCAGTCTTAGTACTTAGGAGGCAGTATAGCAGTGGTTAAGGGCTCTGAGCTGTAAACCTGGTGACCTGGGTTTGAATCCCATCAGCTCCCACTTACTGTGTGACCCTGAGCAAGTCACTTAACTTCCTTGTTCTCCCAGATTGCACCTGCAAACAAGCTTTGGCTTAGTGTGCCTTTCCTGGTTATACAATTTCCCCTTCCCTTCCCTTCCCCTACAGTAGATGCAGCAGTCAATTAAACTGGACTTCTAGTCCAAGGTTGTTTCATGAACTTAATGAAACAGAAAATAGCTACTGAGCATACAACTCCTACTGTATTCTTACAAGCATGAGCTAAGCTCCTTTGGGCTCCCCTACGGCAGTCTGCCTAGTCTGTTCTGTAAGGGCAGAGTTCTGTATGCTTGAGTAAAAGTTATTCATTGTCCTTGCTGTTTCAAATCAATTATAACTCGTATTCTCATTAGATTGAGGAGAGGGTCAGAATCCTTCAAGTACCAGGTCACTGCACAGTGCCCACCACAATACTAAAAATATGGCATCCCACCCCAACCTTGGCAGATAAAATGCAGTACACCGAAACCCCTGGAACAATATTCCATACACTATAAGCACAAAGATGCAAGGTAGTGATGCTCATAAATGGTGCATGAAGGAAACTGATTTATTGGAGGGGCAGCAGGAACACAAGAAGACGTATGTAGAAGGGAAATAAAGTAAGGCAGGTAATGCAAATAATAATAAATGAATCACAGGTTTGAATCCACACCCACTGATTGCAATAATTCCCAGCAGTCTTCAGCATAGTCCCCAACAACCCTCTCTCTTTGATGACCAGATACTCAAAGTCCCTTTGCAAGCTCCCACAATCTATGTGTGCACATTGAGCAACATAGGGTTGCTGCAAATTTAGATGAAATATCACACATTGGCAAAACCTATTCTGTGATGTTATGCAGGAGGCAGCTGCTAGGTTGTACCTTTGAGCCTTCAGTTGTACTCACCTTCATTTGGGTATTCAGTGAAGTGTGATTCCACAACATCTTCCTAAAAAATCTTCTCTTATGGATGTGCCCTCCTAAAAAAACCTTCTCTCATAGATGTGCCCACATTACATTAAGAATGGGGCTGCATCTAAACACACACAAGTGCTATTATTGGTCACATTACATATCCATAAAGTGTTTTATTGTGCACTTAAAAATTATTTTGAAAACAAAAAAGACATTTAAAATTGCACTCATGTAGTGGTTGTGAATTATTACTTATGTGAGATGTTTCTGAAAATCTAATGGCTTCACTTATCAATGACATTTTATGAAATTCCAGTCACTCCTGTAGTAAAATAGCCATTCCACAATAGTCCACTGTATGAGGCATCCATTATAGCAAGACAGACTGTATCATACCACAGGGGCAGGATGACAGAGAGCCAGTTTGTAAGAACAGTATGTACAATTCATAAACAAAACAAGTAGACAGATAATTTCCTATCTGTGTGTTTTCTGTAAACAAGCACCATGCAGTCTAATGCCTCCATCCCAGAGCAACTGCAAACCATACTAGAACAGAATGTGAATCCATGTATGTACTCCTGTACTTGCATAGTGTGCCAATGCTGTAGCTACAGAGCAATATTAAAGAATAAATGCATCTATTGTTAATGTGATTTATTTTTTCTAAAACTGTTTTACTCTTTCCTTGTTCTGGTTGCACATTCTGCACTGCACACATACAGTATCTAAAAGACATTTTTAACTTTCTTTTTATTGCATATTTGAAATAAGTATTACAATATTACATATCCAAATTGAGGTGAAATAAGAGATACAATAAATTTATACATTGCTACAACAAGGACACCATAGCACATCTTGTACTGGTACATCACTGGGGGCACATATTTTAATGTATATTATCCATTGAATGTCAAAGAAACCTGGACATTGCACAAGGCTTGGATTACACAATTGTCCATAAATCCTGCAAACAAGAAGATGTTCCAGCCATTACTTTGGCTTGGTACCCAGTACTTCTATAAATGTTAAAATAATGCAAGCATAGAACATGTTTAACCAACAAATGTTTAATGCATGACACAGATGTCAGACTGCGGTCAGACTGGGAGAGCAGAGGGGGCAGATGGTCATGCTTGGGGACGGTCTGGTGGGATTAAGAATTTTTTTTACACTTACCTTTTTGGTCAGCTGCTGCCCTGCTCAACCCAGGCAGTGAGTCGGGTGGATCTGGTTATAGGGTCAGTCAGACTGTCACTCACTGCAAACACAAATGTCCACCACACAATACAGGGCACTGTTGGCAGCATTACAGCACAGTACACATGCAGATGAGGCAGGCACCCACTCCCACACCCACTTCTTTATCTCTCTCCAGGAATAGATGTAAATCACAATTGCAGTCAGCCGGTCACTCACCGTCTATGGCTCATGGGTCACGGTCATGGCGGGTGTCTGGTGTAGATAACAAACACTTGTTATAAAAACAAGTACAACAGCTACCCAAAAGAAGGATTTATTTGTGAAGGATCTCATTCTTGAGTCATCGGTCAGTGAGTCAGCAAGCCAGAAACAGAGCATCAGGCATGGCACCACCTGCACTGTCCAGTACCACAGACCACAGCAAAGAAGGTGACAATACATACAGTGATACAGCCTTTTGGAGAGCCAGTTACTCCACCCCTCCCCCCACACACAAACACACACAGACACTGCTGATCAATTAGCTTAGGGTCAAGACTCTGGACTCTAACCTAATTGGTACAGACCGCCCCATCACACCTTTGCTGCATGTCTCTTCAGTTAAGTCACCTAGGGAAGGCATGATAGGGGCATGACAGCCATGGTTCACTTTGTTCTCCCTCCCTCCCTTGTAAATTTATTGCCATGTCTGATTTCTCTCATCCTGTCTGTGTGTAATCCACACCTTTTGTTTATTTCTTTTTCTTTGAACTATGGTCTGTGGAGCACTTATCTGACTGTTGGCTCTGGTACCCTGCAGTGCGAACAACAAACAGAGAGGGGCCCAGCTCAATACAGGAGACACAGTCAGTCTGTTTGTTACTTGACTTCACTTGTCCACCTGCGAGCTCAGCTCGTCATTTTTATTTATTTTTTTTTTTTGTCATTTTTTTTAATTTATTTTTTTATTGATGGTAAGGGCCCACTCAGAAATCTCTAGGCATCCAGCCAGGCCAGTCTGACCCTGGACCTAACCCTATTACCCAGAAGGATACCAAATCTTCCACATCATGCAGGAGGCATGCCACTGGCACTATATCCAGACTCTTCAGATCCGGCATGTCCAGGGCAGATATTGCCTCTATCAAAAGTCAAATGGCCAAATTCCAGGATGGCATGAAGAATAATATTTATTTATTTTTATTTTAGTCTTTGGTAACCAGGTAAGGCCCAGTAGGCACAAGTGCCTGTTCTCAGGGGCAACCTGGGAGCACTGGGCAGTTAAGTCACTTGCTCAGAGTCACACAGTATGCAAGTGGAGGTTGTGAGAATCAAACTCAGGTCTGGTCTGCTGAATGTATCAAGCTCATTCACACCTCATTCCTCTAACCTCTAGGCTATACTGCCAGCCCAATGTACTACCACCCTTATTGCATGGTGTGGATTGGCTTAGTCAGAAAGAGCGCTTTTCTGTATATGGCATGCATGGTATTGCCAGAAGTTTTAATGATACAAATTAATGAACTTGTTGCACAGAATAACAAGGAGGCAGACAAGCAATATATTGCCAGAGAATGTCTGTGCTCTGCTTATGGCTGTTATGTCATAACCACTGTCAATAATCTCTTCCATGATCTGGACTCTGGACGTATTCCAGATATTATTCATGATCGGAGACTTGATAAATGGTATTGTCCACCTTGTAGGTCCACAGTGTGCATTACAATGTGCATGTCCAGGTCAAAATCTATACTTATGACAAATGCTAGAAATTTGGATTATGTTAAACGTCACCCCAGCAGGGGTCCCCGCTATAATGCCAACCATTGCACCATCAGCGATACCATGTTTGTCACCTTTACTGTGTCTTTACCATGCTTTGATCCAAAGACTGCTATCGTTGATCAATTAGCCTCCATTCACTCCATTGGGCATCTCAACGAGGACATCTACAAAGAAAGCATCAATCTATCGCCTCTTCTGGTCTTCCACCCCACCTTAGAAGCATGGGTGGTGCCTCATATAGACTGTTGTGCCAAAAAGGGATATCACTACTTGTGTCACTGTGACATTTTTGATGTCATCAAGCCAGTGTGTGGCTATTCACTGGACATCTTTAACTGGTCTTTTACTTTGGATTTGGATATTAATTCCAGTGAAACTGATAACCCCAGGCCACCAACAGCATCTTCACCAGTGGGCAGCACTGGATGCCTTTACCAGACTTATGCCAAAGAGGTTCATCACCTGACTACAAGACTCATGAATCATTCTTTCACCTGCCCAGTTCAACTGCAGAAATGGAGTGTTCCTACTGTTAAAATGTCATATAACTCTGATGGCCAGTATTGTATCATTACTAATCATAAAATGTTTTCATATGGTATTAAATCCTATGAAGTTAAGTTTCCTAACTTTTGTTTTATTTCTCATCAAACTATCATAATTGGTCACACCATGATTACTCCTGTTCCCATAGTGGAACCAGATGTTGTTGACAGTGACCCTGAATATTTGCTTGCCCTGTCTCAGTATTTGCCGATTTTTAATGTACATATAGACCCTTTGACACTATCTTTGAAAACACTTCTAGATAGACAGGATACCCATCTCATCTACATCAGCAATAATATCTCCAAAGCTGGAGATGACCTTAACATCCTTATTCATGATGGTGATTTAAGTGCTGCACTTTCGATTAACTGATTAGAATTAACTTTTAATGGTTTTGTTTTTAAGCAAGCATTTTTTATTATATTTTTGATATTAACACTTTGCTGTCTAAGGCGCACACTCAAACAATATCATGAGCAACTCAAGGTCCTTTACAAGGCACGTGCATTGGGTCTGTAAATGATGGAGATTCCTCATACTACTTTCACATAGTGCTGTTGCCTTTCTGGTAAGACAACAAGGGGGGGATGTTATGTTTGGTCCCCACACTAAGATAGGATACCCACTGTGCACTGCGGACAGTCTATATATGTTATATGCCATGCAAGTAATAATAATTATTAATCTTTAGGGTGTTGGTATTTACTGCTGGATGTATCAAGCTCATTCACACCTCATTCCTCTAACCTCTAGGCTATACTGCCAGCCCAATAATGCCCAAATGTAAGTAACCAGGGACACTTTATGATTCACATGCAACATTGCATACTGCAAGTACTGTACCAAGATACGCTTACAGTATGTGCTCTCTGTTTATTCTTCTGAGAAGTCATTGTATAGCCTACACTGCCATCATGCGGATTTATGTATTACCACACTATATCCTGTATTTTGTATGAGTCCTTTGTTCTCAGTCTTAGCTGACTTTACCAATGTTGTGTATCTTTAGATAACACTGTGGAGCCAATGTTATGTATCTAGTCTTTTGGTAAATATAGTAACTATCAGAAGTACAGTATATAACCTACTGTATTACGTACTGCTACTAAGACCATCCAAGATCATCTTCCCTCCTAGGGGTATTGGGGAAACTTTGGGTTCCCATTGTCTGTTGATAAGACTTGTTTTAGAGCATTAGGCATCTGATTACTTTGTGTAATAAACAAGTTTATTACAGAATGTGCTACTTGTTCATTGTTTCTTTTGCTGGTTTACTACCAAAAAGAATCTGTACAGGGCTGAACACCCTGTCAGGGGTGACCAGTGGGGGGGCGGTGGCACAGGGATCGGTGTTGGGACAGGTCCATTTTAACATTTTTATTTATGATCTATTGCAGTGGGAATCATGAAAGATCTTCCTCAGCACAGATGATGTGAAAATCTGCAGAAGAGAGGATGGTGAGGAGTGGGTAAGAAGTATGAAAGAGGATCTAGACTAGCTGGTGAAGAGGTCAAGGGTTTGGCAGTTGACATTCAATAGGCAAACAGGGGTGACATACAAAATGACCTTGAGAGAGTTGTAAATTGGTTCCACCGAGATGTCCAAAGGACAGCGTCAATTCAAAACTTAAGATAGCATCAACCAGTGAAACCAGGAAACATTCAAATGGATTCAATCAGAATGTCACTTATTCATAGGTTCAGCCACCCTTCACACCTCAACTGTTTTGTTGGCTCCTGTCAACTTTTTCCTAGGGGAGGAGGTCCTAAACATTCAAAGCAATATATGTTTAATATTACATTTCACTTCAATTCACATAAGCAAAGCAGAAACAGGCACTCACTGTTAAACACCCTGTACAGTTTTACAGTTTACTCTTCCAGCTTTGCAAGTCATTTTGTGGAATAGCGGCATCAAATATCCAATCTGCAATTATTTGGGATAGAATGAGTGAAATCACCCTCTGGGGGAGAGACAGGGAGTGCAAACTGCTCCATAGGAAGGTGTTTTGAATAGAGCACCTTGGTTGTCTGAACAGTAAGTTTGGTATTAACAAAGAAATTGATTGACTTCCTTTACTGTAATGAACTACTATAATGTATTTAACGTGATTTAATGCTTCCTGATTTTCTGGACTGTCATGGAAACCTGTCTTTCACTTTGGATTGAGCCCTTTCAAATGTGGAGATCATGCAATTTGAAATGTGCAATAAATAATTTTTGATCACATTTCATTTTGATAACTTATTATTATCATGTTTTATTTTTGATTGATTCGTTTGTTTTACTTTTGCTTTATTATTAATTGATTCATGTGTTTTTGTAATTACACACTGCTATTATGCTAGAAGTGTCTTAGAATTCCCTTCCAGGATATTATAAGAGGTGACTCTGATCAACTGGGTTGATCTCTTATCACCCCACTTAATTAGATTTCAATCTTAAAGAGGGTCTGATGCCAACATTTTTGGCATCAATAAATTCAGAATCAGCCTCATGCCAAAAATCAGATCTGTCAGTTACTTTGTTTAAAAGTTACAAGTCGATTTGTAACCTTTAATTCACTGCCTGTTCAAAAAAAAAAAACAGTTTCAGGAAGAACTACTGATGATGTCATAACCTGAACTCATAACCTAGTCCTCCCTACAAGCTGCCATATAAGACTTATTTCTCCTATGTTACTTAAAACTGTAGTTGTAGTAAACATCTGAAAAAGGAAAACTGACACTGGGTGGGTCAGCACATGCACTTCCATAATGTGTAGATGCAAGGTACAGTACCTAAGAATGTGATTGGGGGTTAGAATGCAGTGGCAAGCGAGGCTTTAGAATGACAAAGTTGTGTGCAATTTTTAGAATATTGCAGGTATGAGATTTCAAAATATTACCTGGCTACAACTGTGGAATGCAGTATTGGCTCAATCTCAGAAAGCAGCTGGAACAATTCCAGAATGTGGTAGTGACGCACAATTTCAAAATGCAGCTGTGATACACAATTTTGGAATGTGGCAGTGACACACAATTTTGGAATGTGGTGGTGAAGCACAATTTTGGCATGTGGTGGTGATGCACAGTTTTGGAATACAGTGGTGATGCACAGTTTCAGAATGTGGTGGCGATGCACAATTTCAGAATGCAGTAGTGACTCACAATTTTGGAATGCAGTGGTAACACACAGGTTCAGAATGTGACGGTGACATATAGGTTCAGAATGCAGCAGTGATGCACAATTTTGGAATGCACTGGTGACACACAGGTTCGGAATGTGGCGGTGACGTATAGGTTCAGAATGCAGCAGTGACGCACAGGTTCAAAATGTGGCAGTGACACACAGGTTTGGAATGCAGCAGTGACGCACAGGTTTGGAATGTGGTGGTGATGCATAGGTTCAGAATGTGGTGGAGATGCACAATTTTGGAATGCGGTGGTGACACACAATTTCGGAATGTGGTGGAGATGCACAATTTTGGAATGTGGTGGTGACACAAAGATTCAGAATGTGGAGATGATGCACAGGTTTGGAATGCAGCAGTGACACAATTTTGGAATGCAGTGATGACACACAGGTTTGGAATGTGGCGGTGACGGATAGGTTCAGAATGCAGCACTGATACACAGGTTTGAAATGTGGCTGTGAGACACAATTTTGGAATGCAACAGTGTCGCACAGGTTCAGAATGCAGCAGTGATGCACATTTTCGGAATATGCACAAGTTCAGAATGTGGCTGTGACACAATTTCGGAATGCAGCGGTGATGCACAATTTCAGAATGTAGTGGTGATGCACAGGTTCAGAATGTGGTGGTGATGCAGCAGTTCGGAATGTGACTGTGACAAACAGGTTCAGAATGAAGCAGTGATGCACAATTTTGGAATGCAGTGGTGATGCACAGGTTCAGAATGTGACAGTGATGCACAGGTACTGAATGCGGTGGTGATGCACAATTTTGGAATGTGACAGTGATGCACAGGTTCAGAATGTTGTGGTGATGCACAATTTTGGAATGTGGCAGTGACAATTTTGGAATATGGCATTGAAACACAGCTTGGTGGGGATGTGCAAGTTTGGAATTTGGTGGGTATGTGCCATTTCAGAATGTGGCAGGGATGCATAATGTTAGAATGTGGTGGTGATGTGATGCACAATTTTGAAATATGGTGGGCGCATATAATTCTGGAATGTGGCAGGGGCAAGCAATTTCAGAATAATACGGTGTGTCCTGTGACATTTTGACAGCATGTATCCCCACTATATTCTGAAATTGCCAATCCCCACCAAATTTCTCAATGTATGTCCTTGTCACTTTCTGAGACCAATTGTACCACCACATTTTGAGATGGCACATCACTGTCATATTCTGAGATTGCATGTCTCCCCCAACATTTAAAAATTGTGCACCACCTTGACATTCTATGCCTTGGTTCAGTGCTGTATTCCAAAACCCCCTCCTGATGTGTTCTAAAGTACAGTGCCATGCATCTGAACATTCTGGAAATGCAAGCACTTCAGCCAACCCTATGTCATTATTATTTTTGTTTTAAGGATTACTATATCTACAGTTTCTTAAACTTTGGAGAAGCAGGTCCTATAACGTTGCTGACAGGGAGGACTAGACTGTGAGTTCAGGATATAACATTATCAGCGGCTCTTCACCAAAACTGGCTTTTTTGAATAGATAGTGAAATCAGGGTTACAAAATAGCTCATAACTTTAAAATGAAGTAAGATAGAAACCTAATTTTTGGTATGAGATTTATTGGGGGTATGCATATTCTAATTCTGCAATATAGTACTTTTGGTGGGAGTCCCTCTTTAAATCAAAAATGGGCTTGGAATGCATTATCTGCTAGTAGTAGTTTGTAACTGGTTCAAAATTTGTATTTCACTTTAACTTTAGGATCACATTTTCTCACAATGGGCCCAATTCACAAAGCCTATGCACCACGTATGTGCTGAGTGTAGGCAAACCCTAAGTGGGAATGCTGTACAGTGGGAGTCCTAAAGACCCACGGTGGCATTCATTATTGGTGTGCCAGCCAGTTGTGCACCAGATCCCCCAGCTGCCTGGGCTGCTACATTCCATGGGTGGTCCGGGGGGAGTGTCGGGGCATGCCTGCATATGTCCCATTCACTAGGGCATGTAGTACCAGGCATAGGGGTGCAGGTTATGGCAGCGGGGACCCTGCTGTAACCCAGTGCTTGCCCTCATGGATGACACCCACTGGCAGCAGCAGGATCAGGATTTGTGCTTCCATGTTGCACCAGCCCACTAGGCAGGTGAGGAGGACTGGGGGCAGACATTTGGGTGTGCACCCATCTTTGCCACTATTTCAGATCTGAACCTTCTCACACTCCCCTCCTTCTACGACACAGCAGATCCACTCTGGGACCCAAGACAGGCATCTGAGTGGGTGCCTGCCTGGATCCACAGCTCCACACCTCTCTGCCCCCAACAAACCTGCGCACTTGTGGGTGGCAGGGCTGTGGATGGGTGTCCAGTGATAGTGAATACCAGTTGGTGTGCACCTTTCTGTGGGTGTAGATCTGCGCAGGTGAGGTATGTGACTTTGGCCTGTACTTTCCATACCTTCATGCATAGGATCCATTGTTAGAACTAATCTTCACTTTTTTGGTATTGATTGTTTTAACTTTCACCCATTTTTTTTACCTTCTCTTTTAAGGTAATTTTCTATATTTTCAGTTCCTTGCTTCCTGATCTTTGCCAGTTTTCTTTGTGTGAGTGCTGTGTGACATGGATGGTGCAGCGCATGCTAGATGTTTTTGTTTTGTTTTTAATCAGTATCCATATGTCTAAGCACTCTTTTATTACTTGGAATATTAAGAGTGGCATCTCCCCCTTGAAACGCTCCCACGTTTTGACGCACCTTTGGAGATATCATCCCTCAGTTGTTTTTTTACAGGAGACCCACTTGCTTATGGCAGATTTGTTGCTACAGTACTTCGTCTTAACTGGGTGGGTCAAGTTTATGGTGTGGGGATGGATAAAAAAGGGCTGAGGTTGCTATTCTTATTGTAAAATCAGTTGATTTCTGCTTACATCAGGTTATTTCACATCCCTCTGGTAGATACATTATAATTAAGGGCATGTTGGATCACACTGTTCTTCTTTTGGTTTAATTTTATGATCCTAATACTGAATGCCCCAAGATATTTGTTAATTTATCACTGCATCTTGCAGCTGTGCCAGACTTGCTAGTTCTAGCAGACATTTGGAATGTTCCCTTGGATCGGGACTTGGACAAGTCTGGCCCTTATTTCTTTTAGAACACACTGAATCAAAGGGCCCTATGAGAGCTTATTTCTGCTTATGCCTTGCTCAAGTCCTGCTGGACTTTGCATCATACATCTCAGGAATAAACCTTTTTTATGGTTGCAGTAGGTGGAGCCTTCAGAAATTTTGCATGTACAAAAGGAGTGATGTCATGTTTTCTGTCCGTGGAACTGACTGAAGGTGTAAATAGTCTCCTCTGCCTTACCCTCCTCCAAGAAATGTTTTCCGCCCTCAAATAAATATGCTTTCATGTTAGTCAATAGTTGCCTGGTACTATTTTCTTTCTTAAATGGGCAGTACAAGAACTGGAACCTAAGTAGTGGGGGGCTGCATTAGTTTGTTTTTTTTGGGGTAAAATCCACTCCCACCTCCACCTCCACCAGAGAAGCTCCTGAAGATCCACCCCCACCTTTTTTTGATTCATGTGGGAGGGGCATGAGGTGGATCTATCATGCTGGAACAAGACACACTAGTTTGGGACCTGGACGAAGTAACAGAACAAGTCTGGGGAGTGATCAAGTTGTGGAGCCCCTGCATTTTATTAAGGACTAGAAGAACAGAAGTTACTTAATGCCTTCAAATTGACTTAACAATCCTTGGAATAAATGATTATCAGTGCTACCTGGGTTCTCAGAAGGAAAGAGTAATTAAGAAGTGAAACTACAGCTCCCAAGGAAAACAATAGACACATGCGTTCTGATTCAAGTTGAAAGAACCACAGGTTTTTCTTAAACATTTATATACTAAAAACATAAAGTTCAGCTTTTGGGATTAACAATATTTGTTTACTATATATATATATATATATATATATATATATATATATACACACACACACACATATGTATATAGTTTATATATAGTTTTTCTTTTTAGTAGTTGCAAAGCTTTGAAAGCACTGGTGTTAGTAATGCATCTAGAAGTACATTTTTTAATTGTCTTTACAGTTAAACATGCAGTTTCATGTGAGGGTACATTTGTTTGGGGAGGGGGTTCAAATTATTGCAATCATGGCCACAGTACTTGGTAAACGCATACCTTAGATGATAAAGTGTATTTTTTTAAGTTTGAGAAGTATGTTTTATATATGTGTGTGATATTTTTGTCCTACTTTCTTTTTACTGATATTATAAACTGAGCCAGGAAAAAAGTAAGACTGAACAGATCAGTGCTGACATAAAAACATTTGATGTTCCTGAGGTCTGTTGCATGCACTATGCTTTCATTTTCATGGGAGGGGGGCATGAGGTGGATCTATCATGTTGGAACAACTATCAGATCTGCTGTCCCCCTGAACATGCCATTTATCACTCATTTAAAATAACACAAATGTAGTTTCACATTTTTACTATGAGGGAAGCAAGATGGTTAACAAATACATTGATTGATACCTGTGAATGAGTGGCGGGGAGTTTTTTCTAACATTCCCCAGTGATTTTATACTCCCTAGAACCTACTATTCAGGTTTTTTTATTGCATCTTGTCCCAGGCAATCTTCCCAGAGTGCAGTTTGCTCTGTGGTTTAATAGCTCTGGGTGGAGGCCAGTGTCTTGTTACATTGTCTTTTGTTTCAAATTAATCACAGACATCATGGCAGCCAAAGGAGACACACGTTGAGTCTTAGGGTATGTACAGCATAATTAATAAGTTTTCATATGCATAATCTTTCCATTCATGTTATTGCTAGACATACTGTAGCTAGCTTGGCTTGAGGAAGGGTTAACATAGTCAGGACACCTCAGCAATTGAGATGCATATGCAGAAAATAAGTCCAGATGTGCTAACTTACCCTACAACTGTTAAGTGTCACAGTCTGCGTTTTCTTCTTGAAATGGTTATTTTTGCATTTATGTTTATTTTAAGATATTTAATATTCTGACCATGTGGTTATGTCATGGACCATAACTGATCTCCAGCCTTAACCCCCAACCGTGCCTCAACTTGCATAGAAGATAGTATTTGTAGACAAATCTAATCATTTTGCCACTGTGTTCTGGTGTGTGAGTGTGTTCGCTTTTGATTCAATTGCTTGTGTCTTGCATGGAAAACAGTGCTTGTAGACAATCTAATCAATTTGCAGCTGTGTTGTGCTGTGTCTGTGTGTGTTCCTCTGAGGCTGTTCTTGCAAGCTAGGAAAGGTAGAAATGATGAGGTATCTTCTCTTATTCCTGGATGTAAGTTCCCTCCGCCCTGAGAACACCTACCTGCTGAATAAGGAAAGGTTGCAGGAACCCAGGGAATGATAACTGGGGGGGGGCTGATGGTCATCAAAATGGAAAGGGATTTTGGGATAATCATACTGGATGACCTAAAGGCAGCTAAACAATGTACCAAAGCTGTGAGGAGAGCCAGTGGAATGTTGTGGTGCATAGGGAGCGGTATTACCAGCAGAATGAAGGAGGTGGTGATGCCACTGTGTAGATCACTGGTGAGGCCTCATTTAGAATATGGTGTCCAGTTCTGGAAGCCCCATTTCTGTCATGCAACTTTAAATCACAAATGGATTAAATGGTTCTATTTTAGATTTCTGTCCTTTTCCCCTACTTCTCTCACTGGTTAGTCTTATGGAATGCAACCAGAACATGTCTTGGCTAGCATGATGAATGCACCTACACAAGATGCTTCTCAGTCTACAGCAATGTCATTTTACCTCAGTAGGTAGCACCCTCACCTCTGAGGCCAGGAGATCAGAGGGCTGTGGGTTCACTTCCCACATCTGGCACTTGAGTTAATATCCCAGTACTGACACTGTAGTGCAGCATGAGAGGGGTGCTGCACTTCTGAGGTGCCGTCTTTTGGATGAGACATTAAGCTGAGGTCCCATCTACCTGGATTGGTGGTAGTTCAGGTGGATGTTAAAGGTCCCATGGCACTTATCGAAAAGAGTAAGGGAATTTCCCTGGTGTCCTGGTCAAATTTCCCTCATTCACTAAAAATACCACCAACAGCTTAATCTGGTTCAAGGTCAGTTGGAATTAATCTGTATCCCCCTCCCCCGGGTCGTGCCTGAAAATAGGCAGGATTTGTCTAGTGCACTTACCCGGTCAACAAAAACTAAATAAATAAAATGCTAACTACTTGTTGAAAATATGGCAACATTTTTCCATCCATGTTATTGCTAGACATACTGTAGCTAGCTTGGCTTGAGGAAGGGTGAATATAGTCAGGACCCCTTAGCAATTGAGATGCATATGCAGCAAATAAGTCCAGATGTGCTAACTTACCCTATAACTGTTAAGTGTCACAGTTTGCATTTTCTTCTTGAAATTGATACTTTTGCATTTATGTTTATTTTAAAATATTTAATATTCTGACCATGTGGTTATGTCATGGACCATAACTGATCTGCAGCCTTAACCCCAATCCGTGTTCCAACTTGCAAAGAAGATAGTGCTTGTAGACATATCTAATTATTTTACCGCTGTGTTCTGGTGTGTTCTAGTGTGTGTGTGTGTGTGTGTGTTTGTGTGTGCCTTTGATTCAATTCACAGCTGTGTTCTGTTGTGTGTGTGTGTTCCCCTCAGGCTGTTCTTGCAACCTGGGAAAGGTACTTCCACAGACAGAGCAGCAGTACATTGCATAGCAGATATAAAATATCAATGAGCAGGTCATGCAACAGATGTGCTGAGCAGTTACTGAAGCAAGAAATGTACAGCTGTCATTTTTTACATCCTGTTCAAACTGAGATTTTGCACCTGTGGTGCCAAATGGCACAGTCACTGTGCAAAATCTCCTTTCAGCTAATGAACTGATAGTGTCACTGTTCATGCGGTGGGGTCATAAAAAGCTCATGTTGAAAACTTGGAGTGAAAATACCAAGAAACGCGCAGGGCATTAGGGTTTCTGACCATAAAACCATGCACTGTAGGGATTGACAGGCATCAGAGGTGTGACTTGGGATTGTCAACAGTAATGCTCACACCATTCCACCCCCATCCCCACCCTGCAGCCAGTGACAGGTATCAAGGTGTGCCTTTGACTCTTCAGCCCCAAAGTTCACTCCATTCTCTTATACTGTACCCATTTCAGTGGATTTCCTTATGGAATGGGGTGAGTGTAAAGTTTGAAAACCCCAAGGCACATCTCAACTCTTGTCTGCGTCAGCAGGGTAGGGTGAGGTGAAATGGCATGAGCGTTATGGTCAATGACCCAAAGGCACACCACAATGCCTGTCCATGTCTGGAGGGTGAGGGTGGGGTTGGCATCACTTCAGTACTTCACTGCCATTCCTATTCTGCCTGTCTGTCTGTCTGTGTGTGTCTCTCTATCTATATGTCTATGTAATTATCTATCTTTCTATTAATTGCATGTATCGCTATTTTTACCTATTTCTAAAACAAACCAGCATATTACATTTGCCTGCACTCTGAGCAAATACTTATGAAACTGTGCATATTTGTACTCCACTTCTGTGTAGACCTCATACTTTCCTAATATTCTCATTATCACAAGCATAACTATCTTGCCCTTATCAGAAGCAACCCCCTCTGAAAGTTAATATCACAATTTCTCTAACAGTCCATTATCATTACACCTGACTTCCTGACATCAACACATTGCTTAAATATAACTTACATCACCTCATGGACAAATTCCTATTTCTCTTAAAAAAAACAATAAAAAAAAACTGTGTAAATAATCCCAAAGCTGAACATATGCCAGCCATTACTTTTTCATATACTGCCACCTTCTGTACCATCATGGGGATTTGCATATGTTTCCCTCGATGCTTTGCATTATTGGGATATGTGCAATTGTGTTTTCTTTAAAATTTGGCTGTTTGGCCACTATCGTCCAGGATAACACATACATCAGTGGCATTTGCTCTGGAGTTCTTTTGTAAGCTTCCTATTCATTCCATTAAAATGTACACCTCCTTATATTTTCCTAATAATGTGTATGCCTTCCTTAGAACAGAACCTAAAACAAATCTTACTACTTATAAATCATTGTGTTGTTTCTCCATACCTCCTTAACAATTCCACACAACTTCACTAACTTCATTATGCAGCTGTGGTGGATCTGATCAGAACTTGTTCTTCTTTCCACAGGACTTATTTTAGATTAGATTTTTTTCTTTTCACACAACCATTGCTGCCAGGTTTGGTATTGGCTGAGATCCTTCCTAGAGTGATCTTGGATCACTCTCCAGTACATCTTCTTTGATGTTCGACTTTAGTACAGATGCAGATAAGACCTGGAAGCTAAACAATTCTTTACTTCAGGACCCTGCTCTGGCTTCTCCTTTACAAGATTATACCGTTCATTTTTTTCTTGGAAAATTGAGGCTCATTAGTCCAGCAGGCTACTTTGTGGGCCACTTACAAGTGTGCCATTTGTGGAGAACTTATTCATTTGGCTACTGTTCAATAACAGAATAAAGAAGCCCTGGCCTAGGATCTTGTACTTCAAGTCATTCCATGGAATGCCAAGCTATCTTATGCATCTGAGCAGGTTCTTTTACAGCTTAGCTCTGCCAGGGTCAAATATTATGAACTAAACAGGACTCAAGCTGAGTTTGCTTTTTTAAGGCTAAGACCATCTATGTTTCCTCTGGAGAGTGGGTGGAGAAACTGTTAGCCTTGAGTCTTAAACAGCAGGAAGTGGCCCATTCCATTAAATTAATTTCTAGGCCAGGAAGCCAGGCGATATTAACCCAAGCCTACCAGATTACTCAGGAATTTACATCTCACTATAGCAAACTTTATACCCGGGGGGAGTCAGGTGTCAGGCTAGTATTAATGATTTTTTAGCTCAGGTTCATCTGCCTGAGCTAACAGAGTCAACCCAGTCCCTTCTAGAGCAGCTCCTCACACTTGTGGATCTTCAGCTCTTCTGCCCCCCGCCTAAAGCATCGATGTGAGCTCTACTCACGACTGGAATGGCTCCCCCCTGAAAAGCACTGAACCTTCATCCTAGGCAACTTAGTCGATAACATAGTCCGAACTGCCAACCCCTCGGTACTTGCCCTCCCCCTAATCCCCCCAACCCCAGCCTACCATCTCAGATCCTGTGCTTCTCAGGCCCGACTTGTTCCAAGGACACGCACCCTCACTAGTGACCGGGCTTTCTCAGTCCATGCACCTAAAATGTGGAACTCCTTCCTGCACTTGTGCATACCTCGCCCCTCCACCACTGCTTTAACACATCCCTCTGGAGCTTTCTCAAGACTTCTGCAGCCTGCCTATGCTCCGGCTAGGCCCAGCGCACTCACTACCCCTCCTGACCCCTGGTGGGGGAGCTGCTGCACAATCCCCTTTGCGTATGCCTATCTGTACCCTCCGCCAGTATAGTACTTACTAACTTCCCTTGTTGTGTGCTTATTATATACTGTCATTTGTATCTGTCAATGAATTATCACGTACTGCTGTTGAGTTGTGTTCTGTCTATAGACATATTAGAATTCGTTGACTCCCTACGTTGTGTTGTATACTATAACTTGTCTGCTTGCCTTGCCTTGCTTGAGCTTGACCTGTGCCTCTCACCTATGTAGAGCCTGTGGCTCCTGACTGTAATCCTTTACTTTGTATTCTATTTCCTGGACTTGTATTTTGTTTCCTGTATGCTCTGTAACTCTCCTGGGTCACACCTGAAAATAGGCACTTGGTTGTCTAGCGTGCTTACCTGGTTAACAAAAGCAAATAAATAAATAAAATCCTTGGCCTCCAATAAGGCTCCTGGCCTTGATGGCATTACAGCCTCTTTTTATAAAACCTTTTCTGATGAGCTTCTCCCATATTTGTTAAGCATTTATCCTATGAGGAGGGTGAGCTGGAGGCCAGTTTTCAGGAGGCTTTTATTTCCAATATATATTAAAGCCCAGCCAGGACCCAACCAGTGTCTCTAATTATTGTCCAAATTATCTATTAAACATGGATCTCAAGATTTTGACTAAGGCTTCAGCCTTTCGTCTCCAGCAGGTCTGATCCCAATTTAATTGGCCCAGAGCAGGTTGGGTTCATGGCAGGTAGCCTGTCATTGGATCATTTATGCAAGCTACAACATATCATTTCTGCATCAAGGGGGAGTCAGGTCCTGGTGGCCCTGGTCTCCCTGGATGCAGGAAAACCTTTGACAGGGTTTTTTGGCTCTTTCTTTTTCGGGTTCTGCAGGTATTTGGTTTTCCTGATACTTTGATTAAGTGGATTAATTTATTATACCTTCATACTACTGCTAGGGTGTGTTGTAATAGAGTTTTATCTTTTAGTTTTCCCTTCTGAATGAGACCTGTCAAGGTTGCCCTCTCTCCCCCTTCTTATTAAATTTATACTTGGAATCTTTAGTATTACGCATTAAGTCTCATCCCTCTATTGAAGGTGTCTCTTTGGGTTCTGCTTGTTATAAGATAACCGTTTATACTGATGATATTTTGTTACATTTGTTAAATCCTTCGATCTCTTTAAAAAATTGTCTTAGCTGAAATTCAGTGTTTTGGAGCTATTTCTTTCTATAAGTTAAACCTTAAGAAAACTAAAGTTTTTCTTTGAATATCCATATTCATAAGATTGATTTTCTTTCAATGGGGGTTAGTTGGGTGAATAAAGAAATAACATATTTGGGCATTGAGATAACAGCTTCTTCATCTTTGACAGTTCAGCGTAATTTCACTGATATGCTTAAGGTAATTAAGGTGGATTTAACTTGATGGGCTGGGTTGCCTTTGATGTTGGGGGGCTGAGTGAGTATGCTGAAGATGAATATTCTTCTTTGTATCTTGTATCCTGTGACCATATTTACAGTTTGGTTGCCCTTAAAATGGTTTTCTGATTTCCACACTCTTGTCTCTACTTTTATATGGAAGGGCCACTGCCCTAAACTTTGATATCTATGTCTGTCAGCTCTGAAATGCTCAGATGGTTTGGCTGATCCCGACTTCCTGGCCTATTATCATGTGGCTCAGGGCACCAAATACTTTTTCCCCCTGATGGTTCCTCTTATGTTCCACAATGGTGGTATATTGAGGATGATTTATACCACTTGGGAATTTCTAAACAAGCCCTTTTATATATTGATTACAGATCTTTACCTAGTTCTCTTCATGATACCCCTATTGGTACTTCTGTAGTTATTTTTATTATCTTAAGTGGTTATTTAAATTTTCTTTGCGTAATCACTTAAATCAGTCCCTGTGGTTTAATCCTAATTTATCTATTTTTGGGAAACCTTTTTGTAAAGAAACTTGGTCTTAAAAGGGTATTACTCTGGTTTCACATCTATATTCAAATTACAATTGTGATTCTTTTATTTATTTATTTGAAAAGTTTCACCAGGAAGTCATGCTGAGCAAGATGTTCATTTCCAGATGCATCCTGGAAGAGGGGAACTGGGTTAAATGTGAAATATTACATAGCTGATAGTCAGAACCTACAGTATTTACAATTGACAGTGCTATATACATAGTACAGATACATATCTAGTAAGTAGTACAGTATTTACATTTAATGTTCCAGTTGTCACCAGGATTAAACAGTGAAAAGAGAATAAAATGGGTGAGGAACAAATGAGTAAGAAAATCAACCTGGAGATGTTGAGCAAAGGAAGAACTTGATAGCACAGGAACCTGTACCAGGAACATGCATGGTAGAGCAAGCTTATTTATGAAATTTAGGGACAGACACTGGTAGGGGAGGTGTTTTGTTTAAGTAGATAGGAAAGAGAGGCCAAGGATGGTGCATTGCATTTGGAGAGGGGGAGGATATTCCACAGTTTAGGGCAGTGATATGAGAAGGCTGATTGCCCAGTTGAGGTTTGCCTATAGCTTTCTACTTTATGTCAAATATATGGGTTGGACCCCAAAGATTATTTTTTCCACTGTCAGATTAGTCATTTGTTGCACAAGACATTTGGTTCCTCTCCACCCATGTCCCAGTTCAAGCTAACTTTGGCTGAGCTTGGGCACTCTAGCATGGCTCTTCATGCCATCTCCACACTTTACCAGCCCCTCCAGTGGGTTTGAGCTCATAGATATGGATCTCATCTGCAGTACTGGCCTCGCACCTTGGGAGTAAGTTTGGATGAGGGACAATGGACTGCCATTTGGAATAATATTCATCATTACCTTAAATATGATGCCATAGAGTCATTCAGTTTAAAATTGTACATGCTTTGTATCATATACTCTGTGGAAATTATATAAATGGGGTCTGTTAAGTTCATCTGCTTGCACCAGATGCAAGGCTGGAGATGGCACTATGATACAGTACATAGTCTCTGGGATTGCCCCAAAGCTCTGCCTCTTTGGCAAAGTATTCAGGAAGCACTGGACCCAATTTTAGTCCTTTCTGATGCTTTTCCCAAGGAACATTATTTTCCTCTCCTCACTACTCAAGAGCTCAGTTTCTTTTTTTTTTTCTTTTTCTTTTTGTTTTGAGGGGAGGTGTTGGATGGGTTGGTTAGGGGGTCTTTTTCTTAATGTTTTTCATTATATCATGTATCTTGTTACTGCTTTGTATTTGTATATTGGTGTTTTTTCAATAAAGTTTACATAAAAAATTTGAATTAATGTTCAGCCATAATTTCAGGAGGTTGTTGTCTGGGTGGCTGCCTGGGTAAACCATCACCCACACTCCCATTCGGAAATGCGACTTATGTGCTTCATGTATGCACTATGCAAGCACATACCAGGTGGCAGCAACACTAGTTAAAGAGACTGTAGAAAACACTGTCATACTAAAGCCCTTTGGAGGCGATTCCGGCAAGCACACATAGCTTTGTGTGCTCCCCTGACTGAATTTATGCTTAAGTTTAACAACTCTTTTTAGCATATTTATTCATTTATTTATGCTTGTACGTATGTATGTATTTAGTTAGTTATTTTTTATTTATTTAACTTTTGTTAACCAGGTAAATGCACTTGACAAAAATGCCTATTTTCAGGCACCACCTGGGAGAGTTACAATGGCAAACAGCAACAAAAGCAACAAGATATGTAAACCAGTGGATAATAAACAGTAAGTACAAAGTATCAAAACAGCATCCAAAGAAAAGACAGTAGCATGGTATGAGTTATCAGTTCAGACAATGAAACATTGGCCAGGAACAGACAGTAGTAAAGGTAAATGAACAATTGTGGTCCTAGAAATAAATAAGTGGGTGCAGGACACGATAATAGAAATAAGAAGAACAGCAGTCAGCAGGGATAGTGCAACAAATAAGTACTAGCATCAATATCCAGGGTAAGTCACATCAAATGTTGGCAGGGAACTAGCGGAAACAAAGCAAAGAAAGAGAACAATGTATGCAGCAATTGGGGGAGTGACAGCAGGAGATCAGCAACAGCATAGAGATTAGGAGATGTCAAGAACAGGAGCATTTATCAGAGGAGTGGAGATAATTGAATAACTCTGTTTTGAAGGTAAGTGAGACTGGCAGACCTTATGGTGAGAGGGTAGGGAGTTCCAGGCTCTGGTGGCAAAGTGAGCAAATGCCTGCTCACCCATTTTAGGGGCGCATTTAGGAACAATCAGGAGGGCCTGACCTTTGGAGTGCAGTAGGTATGCAGAGTCTGCAGGAGCAAACATAGGGGCCAGTAAAGCAAGTTTAGAGGACCTAAGGATATTATCTATTGACCAGCAAAGGATTTTGGTAAGCACTGAATAAAAACTGTGAAACTATAAAGGTCTTTAACAGTGAGTGCCTGTGTGTGCCTTGTTTATATGAACTGAAGTGAAACATAATCCTAAGCACATATTGCTTTTGATTTTTAGGACTGCCTCTTCTTGGAAAAAGTGGGCAGGATCTGACAAAACTGTTGGGGTGTGAAGGGTGGCCAAGCCTATGAATAAATGAAATTCTGATTGAATCCATTTGAATGTTTCCTGGTTTCAACGGTTGATGCCATATTTCCTTTTTTTTAATTAATGTTATTGAAGTTTTATAGCAGTACACAGTTGATAAAACTGATTACAAACACTGGGCATTCCACATTTCTGTTTACACAAAATACAATACTAACTGTAGAACTGATGAAACACAGTTTTTAATGGAACAACTCTGGAGCATTTAACACAAATTAGCTACTGTGCAGCCACTGCCTAAAAGACATTACTAAAATTTATGTAAACACAGAAAATCTTTAACCAGGCCTTAATGGCTTATCTATTCAACATTTTAAGGTTTTAAATCTATACATTTAGGCCATTCTCTGAACTCCCTATTTATTAAACACCATCTCAGGCTATGGACCCCATAACAAAATATTTAGTAGATATTGTGAAGTGATTAAAATTTAACATTAAGAAGCAATAAAATGTTCTCAGAAATATGAACAATAACTACATTTATGTCTTACTGGGTGATGCTGTTGACTTGACATTCAATACCAAGAAGTGTGCAGTAATACACATATGGGCAAGAAATCCAAGCAGTGAATAAAGAATGGAGGGGAGGAGGTGCTGCAGAGAGTACAACAAAAGAAAAGCTACCTGGGTGCAATAATATTGGACAATTTGAAGGCAACAACACAGTGCAGCAGAGCAGTGTGAAGGGTGAATAGTATGATGGGATATATATGGAAGGGGATTAGCATCTGCAGGAGCAAAGTGATTTTGCCACTGTACAGGTCCCTGATTTGTCTTCACCTACAGTAGAGTACTATGTGCAGTTCTGGAATTCACACTTGTAGAAAGACAGAGACAGCAAATAAAGGTAAGCAGAATGATCCTGGGACAGAATGATAAGATTTACTGTACAGGCACAGATTACTTCTTAATATGTGCACACTGGAGGCAAGAAGAGAGAGGGTGATATAACTGAGACATACAAATATCTTTACTGAATCAACAAAGTAAACAGTGGAGAGTTGTTTATGCTGAGTGAGAACGCCAGCATAAGCAGCAGCTCAATGAAGCTTTGAGAGGGATAACAGAATATGCATCTTCATGGAAAACGTGGTGGAAGTGTGAAATAGGCTACCATGGAAGGTAGTCTGTGTGAAATCTGTGGGGGAATTCAACTATTGATGAGATAGGCTTATGGGCCTGATGAAGACAATGGCAAAAGGGGAGGCAGGAGTGGAGGAGTGGTAGAGTGACTGCCCATACAAATCCATGGCACTGCACATATACGGTATATGGCATGGGCCTAATAAATATATGCCTGATAATTTATTTGAGCTCCATAAACCCCGTGACCTCACTCATGACTTTACCAATCATAGTCACAATTACCTAGTCCTGGTGCAATGAAAACCAGGACTGGGATGTAGCCATACCAGGTTATGCTCTATTCAGAAGAGACATGGTAGGTAAAAAGGGGAGAGGAGTGGCTCTTTATGTAAGAGAAAACATTAAAGCTATGGAAATACAGGGGGAGCAGGGAGGAGCAGAGGTACTGTGGGTCACCCTGGAAACACAAAAGGGGGGCGCTATTCAAACATGAGTGATCTACAGACCTCCAGCACAGGAGGGAGAGGTGGATCAGGATATGTTGGAAGCAATCCAAAGGAAGGCGAGCAAGGGGGAGGTATTGCTGGTAGGGACATCAATCTACCAGATATGGATTGGAGCCTCCCAGCTGCAGCAACAGTTAGAAGTAGGGACATCCTAGACTCCCTGCAGGAAGCGTTCCTCAGGCAACTAGTTAACAAACCCACTCATGGGGGCAATACTGAACCTGGTACTGACAAACGGGGACAGTGTAGCTGACATCATGGTGAGTAGCCACCTGGGGACAAGTGAGCATCGTACGGCGTAGTTCAATATAAGAACTGGGTCAGACTCAAACCACACTAAAAAAAGAGTCCTGGATTTCAGGAGGGCTGATTTTAAGAAAATGGGAGAATGCCTCAGGGACACCCTAGCAAGGATAGGGAAACTGCGTGGAGTCGAGGAACAGTGAGCAAAAATAGAGGAGGACATTGAGAAGGCAACAAACCTCTCTGTCAGACAGGTTAATAAGGGCAAGAGAATAATTAGACCTCTATGGTTCTCTAAAGAAGTAGCAGAGAAAGTACATGCAAAGAAGCTAGCATTTAAAAGGTACAAGATGACACAGAAGGAGGAGGATAGAGAGAGAGATATCAGGAGAAAGAAAGGGAGGCAGGGCATGCAGTTAAGCGTGCAAAGGCGCACATGGAGGAGAATATTGCCAAGTCAGTAAAAAAGGGGGAGAAAGCATTTTTTAGGTGTATATAAGCGAAAAGAATAAGACCAAAGGAGGGCTAGTAAGGCTAAAAGGGGAAGAAGGGGTTTATGTGGAATAGGAATAAAAAAAAAAGGCAGACATCATGAAGAAATACTTTTGTTCAGTATTTACGAAGGAAGGGATATGTGACTGGCCACAGATAAGGGCATCAAAGGAAGGGAGGTATACATTAGACCTTTAACAGAAGAGAGAGTCCTCAAGGAACTAGCACAACTAAAGGTGGACAAGGCAATGGGGCCTGATAAGGTAACCCTAGGATGTTGAGGGAGCTCAAGAAGGTGCTGGCTGCACCTCTGACAGCTCTGTTCAATCTATCACTAGAAACAGGGGAAGTTCCAGGGGACTGGAGGATGGCAGATGTGGTCCCACTTTACAAAAGTGGTGATAGGTAGGAGACAGAAAATTAGAGACCTGTCAGCCTGACTTCGGTGGTGGGTAGAGCAATGGAATCGCTGCTGAAGGAAAGGATTGGGGAATATCATGTGACCAGTGGATTACAGGATCTGAGACAGCATGATTTCACAGGGGTGAGGTCTTTCCAGACAAACCTAATCGAGTTCATTGACTGGGTGACCAGGGAAGTGGATCAGGGCAGAACAGTGTATGTGCCCTACCTGGATTTCAGTAAGGCCTTCAATACCGTTTCACACAGAAGACTGGTGAGCAAGCTGGGCAGCCTAGGAGCAGTTTCAAAAGTAGTAAAATGGGTAAGAAGTTGGCTAAGCAACAGAAGTCAGAGGGTGGTGGGTAAATGGTGTTCACTCTGAAGAAGGCACGGTGACCAGCGGGGTACCACAGGGATCAGTACTAGGCCCGGTCCTCTTCAATGTCTCTATTAGCAACATTGCAGAAGGGCTGGAAGAGAATGTATGCCTGTTCATGGATGACACAAAAATCTGCAAGAGAGTGGACACACCGGGGTGTGGAAGAAATGAGGGACAATCTGAAAAAGCTGGAAGACTGGTCAAGGATTTGGCAACTGAGTTTCAATGCAAAAAAGTGCCAAATCATATGCTTGGGGTACAGAAACCCAGGGGCAATGGACCAATTGGGTGGGGAGGTATTGGCAACCACAAAACATGAAAGGGACCTGGGGATAATCATTTCTGATGACCTGAAGGTAGCAAAGCAGTGTGATAAGGCAGTGGGGAAAACTAGTAGGATGCTCAGGTGCATAGGGAGGGGTAACACCAACAGAAAGAGGAAGGTAGTGTTAGTCCTGCATAGACTGATGGTGAGGCCCCACCTCATATACCGTGTCCAATTCAGGAGGCCCCATCTCCAGAAGAACATAGATCGGGTGGAGGCAGTACAGAAGAGGGCAACGAAAATGGTGCATCAAAAGCACTACTAGGAAAGACTCAAGGAATGAAATATGTACTTTCTAGAGGAAAGGAGGGAAGGGGGGAACATGACAGAATGGTCATGCTATGAAGCTGGAGGAGGAGGAGACACAAAGGGGATGTAAGGAAATACTTCTTCATGGAAAGGGTGGTGGATGTCTGGAACAGCCTCCCAGTGGAAGTGGTGGGTGCTAAAATGGTAACAGGATTTAAGCATGCATGAGATAGACATAAAGGGACCATAAAAATAAGGCAATGAGGGAAGACCTGAGATTGAGTAGGGTCTGAGGTGGCACAGTACGTAGGGAAAATAAGGCAGACTAGGTGGGCCAAGAGGTCCTTATCTGTCAACAACTTCTATGTTTCTATGATGTCATGGGGCATTAATCACTCATAAAATACAGTGGTACCAGCCACACTGCAACACAATACTGCAATATAGTTACGGCAGTAAACAAGGCAATGTCAAAGGCAGTTAATCCCTTTTGTCATGCAGTAACTCAAGACGCTGTGCTGCATCCCAGCCTGCACCACTGTATCAGGTATATTTTTATTAGGCCCATGCCATATTCTTTATTTTTAAAATGACTGTCCTCGTTATATAATCAAGTTTATTTTCATGAATGTCAACTGGCCTCTTTACTTAGGAATGGCATATTCTGATTATACACTTAGGCCAAGTGTTATAATTGATTTGTACAACACAATGGCATGTTGCTAATATAAACAGCTACTCTTGATTGGCTGACTTGTTGATGACATACATACATGGATAGAAACTTTTATCTTGTAGGGACACATGAAAATATTGTGATTGTTTATTTTGATGTATGTCTACCTGCAGCTCTAGAAATAGAATTTATTTAGGACAGCGTTTCAGATTACTTAACAGAGAGGCTGATACTTAGGGAAATGCATACGTCCTTGAGAAGTGCGTGTCTCTCGGAAATAGCATCCCCTTGGATGGTTACTTCAGGAGCCAGGTAGTTTTTTAGCTATTGGGAGCCACAGCAGTGGAATTCCTTCCCTGAGATATTTAGGCCCTGTACTCACTGGGCTTGTTAAAATGTTTTTAAGTTCCTTAAAATGTTTTAAGAAATTCAAACATGGTTCACCTCTGCACTAAACATGGTTTGAAACTGTGTTTAAACTCTGCTAGGGACCTAGTCTTCAAAACAGTTTTAAACACAGTTTCAAACTAAACACGCTTTATCTTGGGGTGTGGATGGGCAATCAATCTGTATTTCTCCTCCAAGCACTGTTTTTCCTCCTTCTACCCATGATGCATTGCAGCCACATATCCCAGCATATGTTTCCACAATGTAGACATTGATTGAAGTATAGGAAATCCATGGTGTGAGTGGCTGGACCTGCACTGTGGGAGTTTGACAGGAGGCACACAACATTTAGCAGCTCAAAACTTCATAGTAGAGTAACTAAAATGAGTGATCAGTCTGCAAGCTGGTCAGATGATGCCACCAAGCTCCTGATGGACTATTGGTCTCCATAGTTTGTGCAAGATGAACTGTAATGTTATAGGAGGAACACTAAAATATACTTACAGAGTTAAGACAATTTAATGGAGAACATCAAATCCCACATTTGTTCTTAAGGGAGCCTCATTGGAGCCACCTACAAATGAAGACCCAGGCCTGGATATTCAGAGCCCTTGCGCATGGCACAACTGAGTTGCGCCAGCACAAGTATGCAGATTAACCACCAAGTGATATTCAAAGGGAGCCATGGTGCAGCACAAATCCCATTGCACCAATGCACAAAAAAATGTATGCAGCGCAAGTGCAGGTGGCATTCCCATGAATATGCGGTGCAATGGGATATTCAACCGTGAAACCATGGCGCAAGTCCGGAGCAAACCCAAGATGCGCCACCCAGACATGTTCCTATAAAAACAGGACTCAAACACACAGACAACAGATGCGCAATCCTGCCCCAAGAGAGATGGAGAAAGAGAGAGAGACAGAGCGGTGGCGTGAGACAGGGAAAGGAGGAGGGAGAGAGAGAGAGAGAGACACACACACATACACACTGTGTACCAGAGTGGCAGACAGACACACAGACAGGCACCCAGCCACCCAGGGAGACACACAAAGAGAAGGAGGGATGGAGAGTGCGCCATTCCTAATGGAGGCCGTAATGAGGGGAGTGAAGAGGCAGGAGGAACAGCTACGTGGCCGACGAAGGGCCCAGCGACGGTATGCCTGACACAGGTGGTGCCATGCCAGCATCACATTTGAGAACCATAGTGACACCGAGATCGTGGGATGGTACCACCTGAACAGGGCCATTCTTAGCCAGCTCTGCGAGCTGTGCAGTGAGGAGATGCAGGCACCCACCAGATGTAGTCATGCCATGTCCATGGAGACCAAGGTGACCACCGTCATGTGCTTGCTCACCACAGGCACCTTCCAATGACCAACAGGGGACACCATGGGTATCACCCAGTCAATCACATCCCACCTCTTTACACAGTTCTTCAGTGCCCTACTTCCATGTGCTTCGGAGTTCATACGGTTCCTCAGAACACAGGCGGAGCGTACAGCAAACACGCAGGATGTCCACAGGGTTGCACGCATGCCTTGTGTGAATGGGGCCATTGACTGCACCTACATGGGCATCCGCATGCCACCTGGCCCCAAGGGCATGGCATACATAAACAGGAAGGGGAGCCCGAGCATTAACTGCCAGGTGTGGGTGATACCATGGGGTGCATCATCAATGTCTGTGCCACACACCCTGGGAGTGCACACGACACATTCATCTGGCACAGCTCTGTGCTGTGCTACAGGTCTGAACATGGAGACATCCCCACAGGCCATCTTGTGGGTGACTATGGCATGGGTTAGAGGCGTGGCAGATCTGGGGATGGGGGAAGGCAGGGTGTGCATGGTGGAGTGGGTGCCAGGGATATGGCAAGGGATGCTGAACAGTATAGTGCAGGGTTAACCATGTCAATCTCCACACAGGTGACAGTGCATACCCACTGAGACCCTGGCTGCTCACCCCCTACTGGTGACTATTGTCCCCAGCAGAGGAACATTACAACGAGGCACATGCCAGCACGCGCAACATCATCAAGCATCTTTGGCATGCTGAAGGCACTATTCCATTGCCTAGACAGGTCAGACGATGCCCTACAATACAGCCCCTCAAAAGCCTGTGGCCTATTCCTGGTCTGCTGCATACTGCACAACATGACCATTGACTGTGGGATAGCTGTCGAGGCTGATGAAGGTGACAGTAGTGGGGATGATGGTGACAATGGGCTGGAGGGGGGTGGGCAGCCACCCCTTAGGTGGAGGGACCCCTGACTCCTGCAGTTGGCACGACATCACCACAACACGGTCGCACAGGAACACTTTGGTGAACACAGGTAGGTGGTGTGGCACACGTGCATGGGCCACACAGACCAGCACACCACACACATGCAGGGACATGCATGGTGACAAGCATGCACAAATTGTGGTGCACAGCAGGGATAGGGGAGGTAGTGGCACACACCTACACACACACACACACACACACACACGCTGCACAGGTATGTGCACACACACACACACACACACACACATATACACACACCTACACAGGCAATGGAATGTGGCGTGGATCAGACGCATGTCACCAGTGCACAGATGCAACCGGCGCAAGGCTACCCTCATCACACCCATGCCACATGTCCCAGCAGCATGGCATGCACACTCAGGTAGCATGTGGCACAACACGAATGTGCACCACCACATGTATGCCACACCTACACTGCCCATGTGCACACAGGGCTGCAGCAGCAGACCACAGGCACAGCAGCACACACCTCAGGCCAACTGCGTGGTCCCACAGCCACATGGGCAGGTGCACTGGGGCCAATCAGCAGCTGCAGGCTGTACATCAGCCATGGGGGTGTGTGTCAGATGCCCCCCCCAAGGGTAGATGTGTGGGACCATGACCATGTCCTCGTGGGGGTATGTAGGCGGCAAAACAGGCTAGCACCGGACATGCCAGGGATGCCTACATCCGAGCCCAGTGTACACTCTGATGGGGTCACCCGATGCTGGGACTGTGGGGTGGACAGCATGTTGCAGGGGGGATTTCCTGTGCACAGCTGTGCCCAGTGGCAGCCAGTGATGCAAAGCCATCCACAATGGCACCGACAATGTGGTCCATGGCCACAGTCGTGGCCTCCTGCGTGTGTTGCAGCTCTTCCAGGATCTGCGCAGTGCCCCTGTCCTGCTGCTTGGCTAGCTGACTCACCTCTGCCCGCAGTGCATGCACCCCAGTGGTGAGCAGCCCTGTTGCTCAATGGAAGCCCACAGCAGCCAGGTGTGCTCAGCCAGCCGGTCCGCATTCTGCGCCTCCTGGCAGGGATGCCGATTGGCTATTTGTGACCTGCCATGCCGTCCAGCCTCCCTCCCTGGTGGACACTGCACAGTGGGGTCTATAGGGAAAAGGGGTACAACAGGTGCACTGGTAGTGGAACCCATGTTCGACTGCCCGGTGGCACCTGCAGCCCACTGCTGCCACCCATCCATCTTCTGGGTGTTGCCCTGCACCTGCGCGGCCACAGCAGCACCACCACCCACACAGGGAACAGTGGTGGCGCCACACACCACTGCTCCCATGGTGTTGGCAGGTGGCTGTGCAGCCGTGGGCACAGCGCTGGGCCTGACAATGCCTGTGATACAGGAAGGGGCAACTCCCCCACAATGTCACCCATGCTATCCAGGATCAGGGTGCTGTCATCCTCAGATTAAGACCCCATCCTCAGCTGTGTCACTGCACACAGCACACCAAGGCTGGCATCCTGCAGGAACACATCCAGGGCCTTGTCTGACCCCAGGCCAAGGATGTCCACAGGCACTGTGGTGCTCAGCCATGGCCTGTTTGGGCCATGGATGCCAGTGGATGTTGATGGTCCATCCACAGGGGCCGTGGGTCCATTCACAGGGGCCATGGATGTGGCCCGGTGCACCATCCTCTGCATAGAGGTGTGCTGGTGCTGCAAGAGAAGGAGGGAGTGTCAGTGGTGCATAGCCCCCCTGTGCCCACCTGTTGGCGCTGCTGGCATATGTGGACAGCATCGTGCCATGTGCGGGGGTGTGCACACGCGCATGTGGCATGTGGGACAGTACAGGTGTGTGAGTAACATACATACCATGCAGTGATGGGCTGCTGCCACTAACTCCTCCATGGGCATCTGTGTGGGTGCAGCTGATGGCCCTCTGCTGGTGGCACCATGGGATGCTTTTTATGGCCGCCACCTTCTCCTTGATATGCCACCTGTCCATCTTGACCTTCTTGCAGCATTCCTGTGCTGCCCACTGGTGGCTGCTGTGCTGGGTCATGTAGGCCTCCACCTCGTCCGATCTGATGGATCTGTTGTGCGGTGTACCCGTGGCACCGCTCAAACAGAGCCTCCCTGTTGAGGTAGGCCTTGAACAGGACATCGGTCTCTCCCTTTGTAGAGTTGGGCCTGCGCTTGCATGCAGGCCCACACTCCTCACCCTCTTCTTGTCCAGACATGTTGCCACCTGTGAACATTGACAGCACAGTGTGTCAGTGCCAACATGGCCCTGGGCAGTCCCACCCTGCAGTGCTGATACATCTTTGTTTGTTGCCTCCACTTACCTGTCAAGGTTGCAATACAGATCCATGGCCTGTGCTGTTCCTTGGTGCTTATAAGGCGCATTGCATTCCAAATTATCTGGTGCGTAACGGTAATGATATGCTAAAGCACCCTACTGAGCCACACATTGGCTGATGAGGTCATTTGCATAGGGTGGCTGAATATCATGAATTTGCGTTGTGCTAAATGGTATTGCATAGGAGCATCTCCATGGTGCATGTCCTGCGCATGCACGGTGCATGGTCCCACAGTGTGCATGCGTGCACCCCACTGCATGGACCTATTGTGCACATGGCATGCCTTACACAATACTGTGCACGCTGCCACTGTGTTGGCATCACACATGCCCGTGTGCACTGTAACAAGGCCCAATCATGCATATGCGTGATGCAGCATGCTGCGCAGCTCCTGCACATGTGTGACACTGCACGGAGTCAGGACCTGTCACCTCTGGCTCAGGGTCATGGTGTGGTGCACATGCCCGGACATGCACTGTGGCCCTGCATTGCACATCCATATGGCGCTTCTCCACGATGCGTGATTGTATGTTGTTGCACCACATCGCGCAATGCACACCTGCTGCCACCCAGTGTGTGTTTCACCACGGAGGCCCAGAACTGCATTGCGACTGAAAATGGCGAGCAGACGAGACCATCGGGCATGCAACTGGTCAGACATTGAGCTGCCAAACCTGGTGGCAGTGGTCCAGCCATAAGTGGCCCAGCTCTATGGGCAGGTGCCACTCCAGCAGGTGCAGGGGGAGGTGTGGCAAAGCTTGGCACGGGTCCTCGAGAGGCACATGTGTGTGGCGCGGTCAGCCGAGCAGTTTCACCACTGGTATGGGGACCTGCGGTGCAGGAATCCTGCTGTGCTGCACAGGCTGCAGTTGAGGGTGCAGTGTGGGGCTGTCCCACTGCCAGGTAGGTGTGTGTCACTAGTGTGCATGCCCATGTGCCCAAACATGGTGTTTTCCATTTGCGCAGCGTGCTCCGCTGCTGGGGTGGGACCGTCCCTGTGACCACAGTCATCATGCATGTCCATGACTTGTGTGATGAGTATGCTGGTGTGTTGGCCGGGGGGCTGTGCTGGGTGTCAACCACGCACACTGCGGGCCGTGGGGTGGCGGGGCACCTTCCATGCATGTGTACTCATGGCCTCCTCTCTACATGTCGTCCACAGGGCTGGAAGACTGCAGGTAGGCCAGGGAAGCTGTAGACAGCAGGAGGGCCCAGCATAGGCCACAGGATGGTGCACTCAGGGGTCAGAGAGGTGCAGGTAAGTGTGGTCACATTGGTGGTGCCTGTCACTGTGGGTGGGCATAGGGTGCAGGGTATGGCCATGGTTGAACCAGCCTTGTGTCAGGTTGGCTGTGTGTGGCACATGGTCCATCTGTCATTTCACCATGGCATGTCCATTGGCGGCATGTGGCCAGCTGTGGGGGGGGGCTGTACTCCCGGCCACTGCCTTGTGTGCTGCATCAGTGCTGCCACCCTGTGCGATGTGCCCATGTCCGTGTGTGGATGGTGCCAGTGGGCTACTCTGCCTGTCTGCACCATTGTCATGTGCCGTTTGGATTACTGGGGTGGATGACATGGCACGGGTACATTGTGGACCCCCTGTGGTGCTTTCCTCCACTGTCCACTGCACACCACAGGATATATGTGCAGTGCACTGATTGCCTTTCTTGTCTCTTCCCCTAGGTGCATGTCAGCCTTGCTGCCAGGAGGGCAGCCCTACTGCAACCCAGGGCCTGGCGATGGTGATCGCACTACAGAGGAGGATCCTACGACTGACTGTGGGGATCCAAAGTGCACTGTGGGCCCTGGAGAGGTCCATGGCCCAACGTTGAGTGGTCCAGTCTACATTGCCCCACCCCTTCCCATTCCTGTTCCCCAGCATTTCCACCTCCAACTGTACAGACCCCCCTCTCCCCATCCTCCTCTCCCTCACCCCCTCTCTCACCCCGTTTTCTGATTTTGTGCTTCCTCTTTTGTGATATAAACATGATTTTGTGATACATATCTGTGTCTGTGTCTGATTTACAGGTGGCATGGGGAGCCATGCAACAGCTGTCTGTTCCCTGTTACTGGGGTCACCGTGGGTGCAGTGGGGGTCACTGGTGATGTCATGGCAGTTGTGGGGTCTGTGTTTGGTGTACCGCTATGTCCCATGGTCTTGGCATGTTTACCTGGGTGCACACATGTAGGGCATGCTGGCCCATGGAGCCGTTGGGGTGCTGTTCCACTGTGTGTGGCCATGGTGGTGGGGGTGCCATGGTCAGGGTATGGGACCCTTGGTGGCAGGACCCCCTGGGGTTGTTGGGCTTCCACCTTTCAAGGATGCAATGTCCTGCACATGGGGGGCAGCCTGTGGCATTGTGCAGGGGTGGTTCGGCACTGGTGTGAAGGGTGGGGGCATGGGTGTCATTGTGTCAGGGGTCTGGGGGTCACTGTGTCCAGGGTGTGCTCTGCATGGGTCTCCTGTGCCCCTTCTCTGTGCTGCCTTGGTTCTGTGTTCCTTCTGCCTGTTGCTCCTGCCCTGCTCACTGGTGTTGTGCTCAGGTCTGCTCTGCGCATCCTTGGTTGTACCATGGCACATCTTTGCCATATTCAGCTGACCTGTGCATGGAATTTTCGGGTGGCGCATCTTCTGAATATGGTTCCAGGTGTGCCATGGCACACATGACTTGTGCTGCACTGATCTTGCACCAGGGAATGGCACATTTCTGAATATCCAGGCCCCAGATGATTACTTTGAGCCAGATCACTTTTAGTCAGGTACAATATGCTTTCATGTTTATATTCAAGTTTTTTTTGAGGGGAGGAGGGAGTGGTGGGAGAGTAAGCTGAATATTTTTGATGTTGAAGGATAAGCTGAATACCTTTGTTTAATGTTGATATTTGTGATTGGAAAGATAGTTTAATTAATTGCATCTGAAAGCGTGTAATTACTTTCTTGGGGGGATGTGGCAGGGCTTGTTTAACCCAATGACATCTGTAACTTAAGTAAGCAAGCAGTATTGGAGGGGTTAAATAAATATAAAGCAATGTTTAAAATCATTATTCAAATGCAATGTGGTTGGTGATGGAAATAATTACAAAAAAACTTGTGACATGATTAGATTCATCTTGATTCCCATTACTTTACTTTCCTGTTAGCTGGATGTGGGTGGAATAAAAAAGACTGCTGACATCTGCCAAAAGTTTTAACTAAATGCTACTTTTCTAGTTGCTCTTTTTCTATTTTTTTGTATTGCAGATAATGAAGGCAATCAAGATACATCTGTGAATAATGACAGCACATCACTGAACACGTCAAATTATACACAGCATACCACTGAAGCAGGACCTCAGGAGTTTGGATGCAGCAGTGAGCCTTCCACATCATTTGGATTGCACCAAAGAGACCACCCAGCACCGAGTCCCTGTTTAACCTAAGGGAAAAAAAAAGAATAAGCTATGTGCAGGAGTTGGTTGTGTCAGTGTTTGAACCAACTCATAAAATTTTTATTGAACAGCACAGTTAACTGATACAGTAGGAGAACAAAAGATCTCAGGCGATAGGGAGATGGTAAAGAGGATGAGGAGACATGAGGTGAAACAGAATAATTTGTTCTTTCCAAACCTCATGAAAATGTTTGCTCCTTTAATATCTTGCAATACTATATTATTACTGGGAGGCAGTCATATGACATCACATAATTTCAGTGGTGGGCAAATGAATGTAGGCAATACTGCTGGTGGTCCTATGTAAACGTTCACCTGCCTGGATATAATATGCCACAACAGCAACAATGCGTTACACAGAATCAGTCCAGTCCCATGATGGTGTCACACCCTGAATCTAGTAACCATATCAATGTACAATGGAATTCAGTAGAGCAATTTTCTAATGGCAGTGGTACTGGTCCCCTGGTAAATTCACAGATACACACAACATCTTTCACTGAAGAGCTTTTGTCTGAAGATATTTCTTGGACAAATCTGCAAGCATTTGTAATTTTGTCCGGTGTATTGATAACACATCAACATACCTTTTATAGCACATTGCATCATAACAACCAGTTGCAAGCACAGGTCCGGGAGGTTCCAGGAGTGTTCAGGAAAAGTTTAAACTGTGTATCCCATTGTTACACAGCAATACATCTGTGCAATGTGAACAATATTAAAAGGAAACAGAAACACAAAGTGTTAAAAGTTGAAAAACATTTAAGGGCCGATATTAAAAAGTTTGCACAGGAGCAAGCTGGTCTTTGCCCATGCAGACTAAAGGCCTGTACAATCCCAGGAGATCCACAGGAAATGATTCTACTGAATTCAGGCTGCCTCCTGATGCTAATGAACAGTCCAGAACCAAGAGAGCTGGGAACAGGGCACACATTTTAAAAGAAGCAGTTGCAACTCCCAAAGCTGTTTGTTTCAAATGCTTTTTATTTATAATTTGTCATAGTTCCTCAATGTTTCACCTAGTAATACCAGGCTTCTTCAGGAGAAATTGCCCTTTGACTGCTAAAATGGTTTTAAATAACATGTTGCTTGTTTTAACTATTGTACCAATTATTGAAAAACATTAATGCCCAAATCCTTTACTGTGCTGTGTTTGGTTTGTTTCATTGTTTTTCTACTGTCCTCATGACCTGAATGCAGTTCCAAATGGTCTGGGAAGACAGTCAGGGTAACCAGGGTTTGTGCTGGATCCCCATATTCAAAAAGGACTGTTGTGTGGGCAAAGAGAGTTAGCACCCACACAAAACATAATATATTCATGCAGACAAGGGAGGGGGGTGTGGCCATGAATATGCACACTACCCCATATTCAGCAGCATTGCACTGTGCAAAAGGGTTTAGCGTGGTCCTTTTGTGCAGCACAAACACCACTGAACAAAATGTTAACTCACAATGCTGCGAATTAGGTACTGCAGAAAAAGTTATAACATTTTTAAAATTAACTATTTAAAAAAGGAAAGTATATCAGCTGTTGATCACACGATCATCCCAACTAAATAACAAACTCTTGTCAGAGCTGATATGGCTGTGGAGAACTTTTGGGATGCTTTTACCCATTATTTCTAATGAATTTGCACAATGCAGATCTGTGGAGAGGCAGTTTCAATGTGGTCTTCCTTTTACACATGTTTACAATGTGTTTTCCTAGAATATGCCTGCTGATTGCTACATATTTATCCTGGATAGTTCACAGAAGAAATGGCATCTTATTTTTAGTGGGGCTGTACATCTACACAATATTATGCTGCATTGCGTAAAATCAGAATGCACTGAAAACAATATTTTACATCTGGGGGACATATTAAGTGCCAGACTGATGCAAGAGCAGAAAGATGCGTTGCACAAAGAGGGTGCACCGGTCGACACTGACACAATATTCAAAAAGAATGCAACACCAGTACAGGGCACGCATACAGTGAAGCCCACCAGGATGAAGCGCAGCACTGCAGAATTCTGCAGTAGAGTTACTGCAGCAAACAATGCAATTTCAATGACGGTTAATCTCTTTTGTCATGCAGTACACCTGTGACACTGCACTTCATCCTGACGGACGTCATTGTACCTGTTGAAAATGTGACCCTGGATGGGAGTTGCAGTGCAGGGGGCTGCCAAGACAGGTGCATCCAGGGCGTCCCTGACTGTATTCCTCCCAAGGGAAACGCATGGCACATACCAGTATGTGCCACAGCTCCTATGGGCGATATTCAGCCCAGGAATGCAAATGAGCTAACTGAACATGCAGGATGCAAAGGGGCCTTGTGCATGCTCATTACCAGTCCATTTGCATGCAGGCACAGGGATGAATGTAGCGGAGCAGCTCTCGCCCCCAAGCCCTGACCCGGATTGCTCCCATGTGGGACACACCCTGAAGTTTCTGGTGGTAAAGTCGCACCCCACCCAATGCACCAGCCTCGATCATACTGGAGTCCAGGCTTTATCGGTTCCATACTGCAGGGACCCCGTTCCTTCACTGATCACACCAGAATACATCTACAGTCCATGTCCATAGTGCAATGGCCCCTGCTTCCCCAATGGTGCATAGACACCCCCCTTCCTGCCCCCAACCCATCCCATTGTGACTACTGGCACTGTGATGGGATCGTACCACTGTATTGGGGGATGGTGGAACATTGGCAGTGTCATACGTAGGCATGAGCTGTGTGCGGGTGATAACCCAGTGGCCACACACCTCACGCGCTCGCATGTGGATCCATCATTCCGGTGCTGTTGCACTTCTCAGTGCAGGTGATGGCCGATGCTGTACCCACTCACACAGGTCCTGGAACAGGCATGTTATAGTTGACCTCCCATTCATTTGTACAATTGGGGAACTGCAGACAAACTATTCATAGTCTGGAGTGTACACTGCAAATGGCATTGCAGGATACTGCACCCCATGGCACCTGGAATACCTCAGAAGTCCAGAGGGTGGTATGTTACACAGAGGAATGGGGAAGAGTGTAGACTTGCAGTGGTGTATGACAGTAGGAAGATGCAGCATTGACAATGCATGCATTGGAGGTATGTCAATTCCCTCTTACGGTTTGTCAGGGAGGTACACATGGCTGCATACACTGGTGAGTCTGCAGCTTGCGTAGTGCCCCAATGCACCGTACAGAAACTTGGGTCATTCTGGAGTGCAGGTCCCCAGCCTGGGTCCAGAGCAGTCAGTGACTGGCCGTGGCAGGGTGTGAAGGGCAGTTCCAGTCTCTGCAACAGGTCGGGAATGGGGGAGCGGGGATGTCTGCATACTAGGGCAATGGGTGGGGTTTCTCTACAATATGGATGTGGACCATGGTTTCCTCTGGTGTGATCGGGTCAGGGGGACCCTACACTGTGGAGCTCTTCAGGGATGGAGTTGGATCAATTGGGGAAGGGAAGGGGGTACCTCTAGTCCACCAGGGCTGACAAGCTGCTGTGCACCTGGGTGCACTTCCACAGGCTGCCTGTGGGTGGCTGGCTGGGTTAGACTAGCTATTTGTGGCCTGAGGGCTGCAGTGCTCTTAACTACAAGGGGTGCATTCCTATTGAATATGTCATAGAACAGAATATGCATGGGAACACCCCCTCAACTTGCATGGCATACTATTTGTGTGCACGCTGGCCCATTCCCTTGCTGCCACCGCATCCTGCACATTTGAATATCGTGATGCGGCACATTGTTGGAGTTGCTCGGCACATCTCTCTTTTCAGACGGGACGTGCTGCACATCTCCTTTGAATACGGGGGCCCTGGACTAGGTACCCTGAATAAATACATTAAAAAAATGGTAAAATCATGACCCCACTGAAAACAAGATATTGCATCTAATCTGGGACAGCCTGAGTGAATACAGTGCAACAATTTGTAAATGAACATCCCTGTGACAATGAGATGTAGCATCTCCCCTTCGCTATTCAGGATATAAAATATAGGATAAGAAATATTTAGTGCTCCCAGATCCAAATAACCATTTCCCTGTAACAAGCCCTCATTTTTTTCTATATTTTCCTTGCAGAGGCAGAATCATATCCCTGTATAAATCCCTGTAGATTTTTCCATAAGCCACTGGTTCCTTATTTATGACTTTGTTCTTTATTTATTATTTCAGCAGCCTTTTATCAGGAAAAGAGCACTGATTTGCTGTTCTGTATTAATATTATATGTCAAGATGGCCTTGGAATGATATGAATTTATATGGTATGCATATGGCATAATTGGGCACTGTATGAAATAACAAATATCACACTCATTATTTCATGATCTATTCTCAAAATTAGTAATCTCAAGTTGGCCAATCTTTCAAAAGATACTAGTAATGACTGTAAACAAATTTATTGCAAATACATTAGAGACATTTCCCCATATACATATACACAGATGATATTTTTTGCATCTTATATTTGTTAGTTTTTAGACTAATTCTCATAGACTTTTTTCTGGGCACCTGATGGAATCTTGAATGAGTTAAGTAAATGTTATTAGTTTCTTCAAGGCCCTGATCCAGCAACTCAGTAAATACACACTCAGTACATCGTATTATAAAATGACAAAAAGCAGTCTTCTGTTTCCAGTTGTTTGATTGGGACCTTTTACAAATGGTATAGTTATAGTCCAGTATCTTGCAAGTTCCCCAGGAAGATCTCTGACATTTCAGGAATAATATCAAGCCTACATGAAACCTCCAAAAAATATAAAAGTAATAATATAGAAAAACATAAAGGGAACTTACAAGCTCAAATGGGCAGACTAGGTGGGCCATAGGCCCTTATCTGCTGAAAGTGTCAATGTGTCTATGTATCTAAACAATAATTTTCCTACTAATAGATGGCATGACCTCTTTCATTCTCAAAAACAGCACATTATATATCAAGTCAATATCTCCTCCATCTTGGCATCAGATAAGATCTTGACTTGTAAAAAGTGCTATAATGCCAAAAGTTTGTTGTAATTAATTGAAAAACATCTACATGTCTGTCATGTATTGTGTCTTTTGCTACAGGTTATACATTGTATTTGCTATGTTTGTATTTATGTACATGTTTTGTGTACCTATTTGTTTTATACAATGAGACCCCACTGAAACTGAGCCTCAGCTCAATTGGGCTATCCTTTTCTGAATTTACAGAATAACATTTTTACTACTACTACATGTTGTGAGAGAACAAAACATGTTAACACATACACTGGCTACATTATTATCAGATCTCAAATTTATTTATAAAAATTATGCACGATTACATTGCTAATACTGTAAATTCAAATATTACTGTTCAGACCTCCTTACTGTTTAGATTGCTCATTCCAACCACAAACAATATATTTATATTCCACAGCCTAGAGTTGGAGGTCCAAAATGCAAGAAAAACTCAACTGTTGTCCTCTACAATTTTCTTTCTCAGTTGTTTTGATTAACTTTTTTATGGCTCTATACGCGAACATAAGGGAATCAGATAATTACACAGATGAATTTCTCACTCTTCTGGTTTGTAAGCAGTTAATTCATTAGATGAGGTCTCTCTTGCCAGGAGTTTGACTGTTTCTCCACCACACATACACACACACACACACACACACATATACACACCCCTACCTCAGTACTTGGCAGGCTCTTTTCTGTTATGTTTAGAAAGCAGGCACAGCCCTTGCTGTCAAGAAATCTATATATTTAGTCTGGGTATTTCACCTGGCATATGTCTGAGACAGTTCTTATCAGATAGTGTCTTAAAAGGTTAAAAAACAGTGTAAATCATTATACATTTGCTGGGAAAGGGTGACATTTATGAGGTCTGAATCTTTCTTGAAAGACAATACATACCAACTGAAGTTAGGAGCAAAAAATTTTTAAATGCTAAATATTTAAATGTGCAAGCTGTTGCATTTCAAAGGGGGTAAGCAAATCTCCTGTTTAATAGGCAACCAATATTTAACAAGCTGTTTCAGTTTCCTAATGGCTATCTGATTAGCAGCTTAGAGTTATGTCTCCAACATTCTAAACAGAAAGAAGGTAGTATTTTATTTTAGTTGGCATAGTGATTTGTAGATGTGGAAGGATGCATTGAAAAGTCCAAAAAATGTGTTCCACGATACTCCATTTTCAAGCTACAGACAGCAAATTGGACGTAGGCTCTGCCCACAGCCATAAAAATGCACATAAGTCTGATACAGCCGAAGCAACATACTGTAGCTGTCAAACTGATTGGGAGGTGAAGGCACTAGTATGTTGATGTCCTTATTGTAGAACACCAGTGATTATCTTCATTTCTTTTGGAATGAAAAACTGAGGGGTGACTGAAGAAATTTTAGTAGGTGTGCACATAGAGGTCTTTTAGGGGATTATTTATTTTTTCCCAACATTGTTCACATTTCTTGCATGCTGTTATATGTACTCCGGTGTCTCTGTATACACTGTTCACATTTCTAGCATGCTGTTATATGTACTCAGGTGTCTCTGTATTGCAATGTGGGCTTTTGGGGATCCCACCTCATGAACAGTGGCACTGTTGTTTCTTTAATTGGTCCCAAAAGGTAATTCTGCACAGCAACCGTGAAATCCTGTTTTGGGACTGAGAAATGAAATGACAGTGCCAGTATTAAATGAACCTCATGTTGAAAACTTGGGACCCAAACTCCCAAAAATGGCTGAGATATTAACTTAAGTTGACCTCCCTCCATTGATTGCCATTATAGGGCTTACTGTGATTGTCTTCAGTTTGCAGTCAGCTTTTGAAGAGTGCAGACATGTTCCCAGTCCACAGAAGATTTCAGCACCGGACCTCTGGAGGTAAGTATGGGTGAGGGGGGTGCTGGGAGATGAAGTGTGCAGAGGGAGGGTTGGGATGGGGGAGGGGCAGTGAGCATGATGAGGGACCATTTTCTTTTCTTTAGGTTAAAAAAAGACCTCAGGGGACAGTTTTCTTTTTACAGGTGAAATAGCATGAAAAATTAATTTTTGCACACTGGGGTGGGCTCCCAGTGTGCCAGACTAGTAGGGGGGATCAGTGCCAACCCAGGGATTGGGCACCCTGAAGTCAGCTGAAAAAAAAGGGGGCATGGGAGGAAGCTTCTAGCACCGGGAGTGGGCATCCCAGTGTCAGAAAAAGATAAAGAATTACTCTGGCACACTGGGGTGGGCTCCCAGTGTGCCACAATAGTGGGGGTTGGGGGCATGCTGACATGGGGATTGGGCACCCCGTTGTCAGCAAAAGATATGTCTAGGCTTGGGGGGCGGAGTCATCCGATACCAGGAGTGGGCATCCTGGTGTTGGAAATATAATTAGTTTGGCATACTGGGATGGGTTCCCAGTGTGCCCCATATGGGGTGGGAGGATACATGCTGACACAGGGATTGGGCACCCCAGTGTCGGCTTTGGGGGGAGTGTGTGGTGGGTGGCAGGAGCCGCCAATTATGCAAAGCTGCTGCACGGCTCATTTATTATGTTTGCTTGTTCATTTATTAATTTGTTTCACTGGGAAAGACACACTGAGCAAACAAGTTGCTCATAACTCCAGGCATGCACATTACTGGGCATTGTAATGTGCATGGATAGAATATGCCTGATTGCCGAGAAGGGGGGATCTGCTGTTGCAATGACAAAACTTTCCCTGACTGGAGTGGTAGATTTCTTTCAAGTGCGATGCTCACTCTGAAACTGCCATCAACTGCAGTTTCCCTATTGATTGGTGGCTGAGGAACGCGCCCATTAAAGTGTTCCCTACATTGGCCACAGAACTGCCACACCTCTGTAATGCTCTACTAACCTCAGTATGTTTCTTGTGCACTGCACATGCAAGCAAACATAAAAATAAGCAGCTTCCAGCTTCATTGGATAGAGGAAATCAGCTGTGTGGCAGCATACTAACTTGTTGTGCAGCAGTAGCCACATCACTACAGCAAAACAATATAATGATGTCACTACTGCAGTACAACAAGTATATTCCAGGCATGGAATTCCATTCATAACAGGGTTCCACCATACACTATATAGAGGATTGTGTATGAGCAGTCATACATAACAAGGCTGTTTGAATCGAGAGGTATCCATGGTAACAGGGCATCTCAAGAACCCAGCTTGAGAGGTCTTTTGTTACCATAGATGCTTCGAGATTCAAGCACAGCCTTGCTTGTGTATGACTGCTCATACACTGTCTGTTATAGTGTATGGGTAGCCATAATAATTAAACAAGTAAGGAAACACTGTCCCAAAAGTCAACTTCATCTGCTTTTCAGCCATTTATGTGGCACCATCATTTTAACACCCTGTGATTCTGTTTCAGCTGCCTCAACAGACAGTGTGATTTCCATTCACATACTGTTCAGCAGATCAACAGTCACTCATTGGTTTTCTTGTTCAGAGATGAACTTAGCTGTATCAGGTAAGATTTTAGACTGAGCCATGACTGCCATCTCTCTTGTTCTCGTTAGCACTGTCTGAGATTGACAAAACTGCTTGACAGTGCTAAAGATGGTAGCCTGAGCTCATAAAGAGTTAAACACATGAAGCTGTTCTGTCTTTTTGTGCTGCAGTAGTGGCATCACTAGTGCAACACAACAACATTGTGATTTCACTACTGCAGCACATCAAGGCTGTTCTAGGGATGGAATTCCATCCTCAACCACATCTACCATATGCTACATAGAGGATAATGAATCATCTTTGGTTAGTAATCATGCTGTAAACACTTTGAGAGGTTGCCATGACATCACTGTAAACCCTGAGAGCATAGCTCGAGAGGTTTTTAGATGTCATGGCAACCTCGAGAAGTGTTTTCAGCATGGTTATTAACCAAAGACCATACATTATATTTTATAGTGTATGGGCTACCAAGATTGTGTAATCGCAGATTGAATTACTTTTCTGAGTAATTCTTACCTTAATTATTCATAAATCATGCAGGAAGATTCTTCAACAATGTGTATTATGCATTCTTTGCAGCACTATTCATCGGTACAGCCTGGCACAAATCAATTAATTTAATGCCAACATTTTAAACATTTTTCTCAAAGAAGAACTTTGAATGTTGTGACCATTCCATTTTATTATACCATTGATATGACATACTCAAGAAGGGTTAACAACAGAGTAATGTCATAAAGATGGCATAACAAGGTTGTAATCTGTTTGATTTCAGTTAGTAATAAGGGCCTCCCATACATTATATATAAGATTTGTATTTTATAATTATTTTGTTAATATAGTGTTGTATTTTAATACATAGTATCTCTTCCTTTATGGTATCTTATATTTAATATGGTATCGACAAGGAGTGCAGGGAAAGAAATAACTGAGGGGTTTATAACACCCAAAGTGAAAACTTCAGGCAAAAAGAAAGCAACAAATGATGCAGACAGGTAAAGGTGGAAAACTGAATAAGAAAGATAACCTAAATATTTAACAGTCAAAAATGATGGAAATCATCCAGAACCTGAATGAACAGGAGAAAGGGATTATAAAGCAACAGTATTAGTTAAATCATGCCTTAGTTTCCCATGGTATGTACGTGCCCTCATCACGATAATCACTGACCTGCCTTTCTTTGTTGCACAAAAGTCTGTTTTCAGCTGTAAAAACATTGTTTTCTTAATGGCTTTGTTTGTTTACTTGTGCTGAATACTTCCTGTATATCATCATCACAAACTTAATCTATAGCATGCTGTGTAGCGTGATGGAAAAAAAACTGTCCCTTCACTTCCTGTTATGGTACACAGTCACAATAAGCAGCATTGGTGTGCTGCTTTGCATTACATTTTGAATCACAGAAATCATAATCAGTCACACTTTTTGTGCTATGGTTTTATCTTTTGAACTTACAAACAGTAAATTATCATTCTGACCACGCCAATGTGTCAGTGGGACTTAACACAGTTCAGTCAGACTCTGTAAAACAGACCCTCATCCATTCCTGAGTTTTGTAATAAAACTATGCATTTCTATTATATTAGTTTGGGTTCATGTCAGCATCTGTGGTATACAGTATATATGATCATTTGTTTTTCAGCCCTGAGTATTTTTTTTCTTTGTATAATTTGCAATTTTACAGATTCCGACTGAACTGTGTTAAGTCGCACTGACACATTAGCACAGTCAGAATGACAACATGTGACTTTCTGCCTGTAGCTTGAGTACTTGTTAGTCCCCTTGAGTTCTCCTTTGATACATATATATTTTTTTAGCAGGTCCTCACAGCAAAAGGACATAAGCAATAGCACACCAGTTGATAATGCTTACTTTGACAACCTATTTTTAAAGAAGGGTATAGAAACCCCCTTCTGAGCAGTAATTCTGCTACTGCTGAGACACCTGCTTCTATTATCAGGGTGCACCAGCCAATATTAAGCAAGCATATATAGTGTTGGAATGAATGGTTTTACAGGTGAAGTGCTACAACAAATTGTAGAAATGCTCATATCTCTGTAAAAAAACTACCGGGATGCTTTTTTCTGTGTGTTTAGTTGTCCTGTAAAGGTTGGTAGTCTATCTTTTCATGTATATTTGCTGGGTTGACTGATGTCATCTACTACCTTTTTGGCACTTGCAAGACAGACTGAGCAGTAGTGCACCTCTTGCCACATACATCACAGCCTCTGTTTTCAATCATGGTCAGCCCAAACAGAATCTGATTTCAGTGGTGCCATTCCAATAGGATAACTTTTGTAATTGCTACTGAAAAGGTAAATTTTGACCAACATATTTAGTTATAGTTTTATATGTTAGTTGTGATAGAGGAAATCATTGCTTTGTGTATAGAAGTCCTATATTGTCTACTCATTTGTTTTATTTTCCTGTCAGCTATTTCACAATCTGTTTTCACCCTGGACTGTTAGTGTTATTTGATGTATGTAAAGTGTTAGACTGCTGGTAGCAGCGACTGTGAAGTCATCATTCTTGGACTGTGGATTTTGTGGTTTATCAAGATCAAACTTCGTTTAGTTTTATTTATTTGTACTTGTTTCATTTTCTGGTATTTTGTTATGCATCATACATGAATAAAACTGATTAATAAGTGCTGTTAACAGCAGTTCAGTATGTGAATACTGACAGTTGAGAATTAGTCTGCATACTTTCAATAAAATTACTGCTTCATTACGTTTTCCATTACATGCATAGAACTACAATCCATCTGACAAGTAGCTGTACAGTGACCGCATGTAAAAAGAGAAGCTATGAGAGATTTCCTGACTGAAAATCTTTCACCGTTTCTATAACTGTTTTATTCTTCCCAATGATTCTGATTGTAAAACACGTTTGAGCCAGGTATTTCTAATGTCAGTTACCATCAAATAAATTCAAAATCTGTACAGTGAAGAACACAGCATCAACAACATAACCAACTGTCCTGAGCTAAACAAAAGGACAAAACAAATATTCACTGCAAGCTATCAAGCTTTAAGTCACTTTCACTGCTGTCACTGACAGCTGACAGCCAGGCATGCTGCTGCAGGGATCCGAGAGGGAGTGACGTCGGAAGAGCTCACGGCTGTAATCAAAGAAAACAGACTGCAGAAACAACCGCTCAAAGTCATCAGTAGAAATCAATGTACACACAGACAACATTGAGAGGGTGCTAAATATAGTGAGTCACCTTTATTCACTGACATTTTCATCACCATATGAAACATCTAGATGTAAGAGAGCAGAGAGGAGACAAGAGGAGGAACTGGCAAGTGACCTCGTTATTAATATCTCATCTTGTATCCTGTCGGACTTGAAGCGATCTGTACTATCAAAAGGTTTGGGAAATTGAAACAGCAAATATAGGGAAAAGAGACAGACTGCAAAAGTAAGCTACTATACAGTATCTGTCTGTTTTCACTCTGTACTGCTCTATCTTCCTGTCATGTGATATAATGGCGGAGTGGAATGCACAGCACAGGGTCACACTGAAGTAAACAACGGATGTGTTGAGATGTGAAGGGGGAGTGCAACTGTAAATACAGCACCAGCCATGTTTGCTGTGGACCCACAACAGTGATAAAAAATATTTAAAATCTTTCAAAATAAATTTAGATTGCTGAAAATTAATGTTTGCTGATATAGAAACCAGAATTATGGCTGCACAGGTACAGCCAAAAATTACAGTTTTGAAAATCACGTCCTGATTTTCCAGCACTGCAGCTATAAGTAATAAAAGATCATTCCCTAAAGATTCTACCCCATTTCATCTCAGTTGAAGAAACATGATTTAGAAATAACACCTGCTCTGATGATAGTCAATGAAAAAAGTATTATTAAAGTAGTAGAAGAGACAGCAAAGGAAGAAGAGAAGTCAAAGGGAATTGATGTAGTGGAACCTCAAGTCATTTCAATTCAATCAGATGAAGAAAAGATGGAAATAAGTAAATGGAGATGTCCCACAATTCATTAGACATAGATAACTCTGTGAGTGAAGTGTCAGTTAGATTATTACAGTATGAGCCTCAATATTTATATATACAGAAGGTCATACAGTTGAATACGTTCAGAGAAACTTCAGAGTGCATTTGATCAACTGCAACTATTTTTTTAATGATTATAAATTCATTCTTAATGCAACAATGTGGCCCTTATGTGCACTGTCTACAGATGGTCAATGTCCTTTTTTAGGTGAGGCCTCCAGAACTGGACACAGTACTCAAGGTGTGGCCTCACTAAGGATCTGTAGAGGGGCATGATAACTTCCTGCTTTCTGCTGGTAATAACCCTTCCTATGCATCCGAGGAGACCACTTACCTTCTGTGCTGCTTTTTTGCATTGTTTTCCTGCCTTTAAGTCATTGGTAATGATCACTCCCAGATCCCATTCCATCTTTGTCTCCTCTAACTGACACCCTTCTAGTACGTACTTTTTTCCTGGGTTCCACTTCCACAAGTGCATTACCTTACACTTCTTGGTGTTTAATTTTAACTACAATGTGGAGTATGGCCTAGTCAGTGATCAGTATTGGCAAGCAGAGAAACTAACAAAAGATAGACTAAGTCTGGATGAGTCTAAAATGAGAATTTTAGTCACTAAGGGCCAGATATTCAAAACTTTGCCCCGGGCAAAAACCTTTTGCGCAGGTTTAGCATGGGATTAGCGCGGGTTTGCTATATTCAAAAGGCCAAATAGCGCTGCCAAACTGCAGTAGCACTGGGCTAACCAGTAATGTATGCAAGGGGCAAAAGGATGGGCGGGGTGCGCAGAGAGACGCGCAAGGGGATATTCAAAGGTTCAAACGCTAGGATACATAGCGCAGCCCTTAGCGCGGCACTAGTTACCACCTATAAAAGGCCGGTCTAAACACAGGGCAAAACACAGAGGAGGAGGGAGCAGCACAGGAAGTAGGAATGTGTGCAGTCCCAGTAGCAGTGATCCTGCCATTGATGGCAGCTGTAGTGGAGGAGGAGGAGGAGGTGGAGGAAGGGGCAGGCACAACATGGGCCTAGCAGGGCTCAGGAGGCGGTATGCTGCAAACAGGCTGTACCGGCCCAGGGTCTCCTTGAGACCCTGCCTGATGACCACATCGTTGGCGTGCACCGGATGAACAGGGGAATGTTGAGGCAGCTCTGTGAACTCCTGCATGAGCAGCTGCAGTCAAACACCAGATGCAGTCATGCCATGACAGTGGAGGAAGGTGACAGCAGCGATGTGCTTCCTTGCCACAGGGATGTTCCAACGACCAACCGGGGACACCATTGGGTAACACAGTCTGCCACCTCACGCCTCCTGACCCAGTTCCCTAGAGGCTCTCCTGCCACATGCCTGAATTCATAGTATTCCCCAGCACAGCAGCAGGCGCGAGAGAAACAATGCAGCAGTTCCATCGAGTTGCGCACCTACCATCTGTACTGGGTGCCATTGACTGCACCCATGTCCCCATCCGTGCACCACCTGGAGATGGCGGTGATGTGTATGTGAACAGGAAGGTACCACTCCATCAACTGCTGGGTGGTGTGCGGTCGGTGAGCATCACCAATGTTTATGCACAGTACCCCGGCAGTGCCCACGACGCCTTCATCTGGCACCAGTCTCAGCTGTGTCAGGCCTTTGAGGAGGGCAGAATACCCAGTGGACAACTAGTCAGTGAGTTGTAGCACACAAGGCAAACACACAACAGCATGGATGGGGGCAGGCATTGCAGGCCAGGGAAGGGATGTGGGAGGGCCACAGACAGGTGCAGGACAGCAGCTGACAGACCGCAGTACAGCACTAACAAGTTATATGTTTTGACAGGAGACAGTGCCTATCCCCCTGCGGCCCTGGCTGCTCACACCAGTACTCCGACCGGCCACAGTGGCTGAGAAGCTCTACAACGAGGCACATGCCAGAACAAGAAACATTATAGAGAGGGTGTTTGGCATCCTGAAGATGCAATTTAGATGCCTTGACACATCAGGTGGTGCCCTCCAATATACACCTCAGAAGGTATGCTGTATCTTCCTAGCCTGTTGTATGCTGCACAACATGGCAATGAACCGTGGGATACAGGCACCTGAACCTGAGGGACAGTCTGACAGTGAGCCAGAGCCAGTGGTCAGGGGGATAGTGGAGCAACTGGAGAGGAGGGACCCTTGCATGGCACACAGGGCCATACAGCACCGGGGGCAACATCATCAGGATACTGCAACAGACCAGAGGGTAAGTACAGACTGCACAACAACCTGAAGAGTACAAGTGAGCAACAATTTTAATGTGCACAGACTAACATTACAGTGAAAACCAGAATCACAACAGCAAACAAACCCAGTGTAATACAAATAGTGTGTGCATGTGGTGTGACTCCATGATTGTGCAGCACATATATGTGGTGGGATACACACAAACGGTGTAATCATGGTGGGAGGTGCAATGTGTGTGCTGTGAGGTGGGGGGCAACTGTGTTGGTGGGAGTGTGTGTGTGTGTGTGTGTGTGTGTGTGTGCACGCGTGTGCACACATCTGCCCATGCATATCGGGGAAGCACCTAGAGTACGCCAGACAGCCTGTGGGCATCACCGGCGATGCAACCCACGCATGCGGCGTGCTCCCATACCATGGGTTAGGGACCCTGGGGTGCTCTGTGCAGAGGACACAGCTGAAGTGGAAGGTGAGGCAGGCACGGTTGGCCTCCTGTGCCCCCAGAGGTTGGTGGAGGCAGATAGGGGGTATGGACGGCCACGGCGCCACTGGGTTGCAGGTGGAGTTTGTGATGGCTCAGAACTGGTAACAGTGGCAGCCCTGCACCCACGGTGTGCCTGCCTGTGTGCCCCTCTGCCATGTGCACCAGAGCCAACAAACCCATGTTGCCGACCAATAGGCACACCCTGCATGACACCACCAATTGCCACCACTGCAGCAGTCAACCCAGAGAAGCCACGGTCTATGGCACCCACCAGGCGGCCAAACCTGTCCTCTGCCTGCTGCTCAACATGAGCAAAGCCCACCTTATTGCCTCCCCGATTCGACCCAGCTCATGTCGCAGCTCACGCCGCATGGCATGCAGGTCCAGACGGCCTCCTGCTGTGATGTGACAGCAGCCTGCAGGAGTGGCCGGGCACCATGGCCTTCATGGACCAGAGGCACAGGACCCACAGCAGCAGCTGGCAGTGGTGCCTGTGGCATTGCACCAACTGCTACAGCCGGCTGCTGCATACGAGTGGCAGTGGGCTGTGGCACCATATGGACTGGAACCTCAGCAGTTGTCAGACAATGCACGCCTTGCTGTCCTGCAACACCACCCACACCACCCACCACCATGTGTTCAGCCACACTGCCGACACCTACAGAAGCACCCTGACCTGTTCCATGGCCTTCAGCAAGCCCCACCCCTACATCCCCTGGCACAGGAATGTCCAGCTGATGTGAATATGTAGAGACATCACTGTCATCTGCACTGGTGACAGTGACCAGCAGTACCTCTCCTACCCCATCACTCTCAGTTGGGGCAATATCCAGGTGCCCACTGTCTCCTAACACCCTGGTGAGGTGTGCCCCTCCCAAGGCAGTTGCATGCCCTGTCCCTGGGTATGCCCAACATGCATTGAGCCCATACGGCCCTGAGATACACAAAGTCCAGATGTTGTTGGCCGATCGTCCTCAAACTCCTCCACAACCTCGGGAACCTGGCTAGACATCTGTGGATCATGCTGTGGTGGTGCAGGCCTGTCTGAGAGTGCTGAGGAGAAAATAGGGACAGGGTCAGTCATCCATCCATGGACACTGTGGCAAACCACCACCACTACCACCACCACCACACCATGCAGCCCTCAGGACTGGTACCCACCTCACACAAGCCTGTGACAACATGCACCCACCCACCCCACAGTGACCTTGACCATGCCAGCCATAATTTCTGCAGGATACAGTGCAGCCTGTGCAGGACACCAAAAGCAGGACCATACACCCTTGCCTGCACCACATACAGGGGTTGCACATGTGAATACAGACCTGGCCTTGGAAGTGCAAGGGATGTCTCGCAACCACCACCTGGCACACCTGCCACTGCCACCATCCACAATGTTGATGCCACCACCGCCATGTGTGGCTCCTGCACACATTGCTGGTGTTCCTGTGGAGCACTGCTTGAATGCTGCAGGGCCATGGTTCGTGAGGGGACTGTGCCTGTGCCAGGTAAGGGATGACTGTAGCACGACTGCTGGCATGGGTGGTGGGGCAGTGTGTTCGTGGTGTGCTTATGTGCTTATGTGTTGCTGAGCTACACATGTTGCTCATGGAATCCATGAAGCCATGTGTGTACTGTGTGGGACAGGGGTAGACAGTGTGCACGGACCCCTGTCATGCTTGGCATGGCTTTGGTGGTGCACTGCACCCCGTCTGCCACTGCGTGTGTTGTGATGCACCACTGGGGTACAGGGTGGTCTTTAGCGTACCGTGGTGGCTGATATTGTACTGATGATGCTGTACCCTCTTCTCACTGCAGAGCGCCAACAACAAACCACAGGCAGGAGAGACGTGCCACAAGCCAGACAGGGGCCATCATCCGACAGGCGCAGGGTGCCTCCACTGGCACAGCATGCAGCAGAGAGCACGGACGGTGAAAGTGGTGTTGTGCGTGAGTACTGTGCAATGTTATGCTTTTCCACTATGAGTCTGGCTTTACAGGGCAGGCAGTTGAGCAAGTGTGTATGTAGGCCTATGCACTGTACACATTAGTGTACACTTTGGTGTACTGCATGTCTGCCAACTGTTCCTAGGTACACCAGATGTTTTGGGTCACTGTAGGCCACTGGGGTGTGGCCCTGTTTGAAATGCTGTTGTGTAGGACAGAGGGTCGGACTGGGATGCAGAGGGCCCACCTGGACAGATGATGCAAGGGCCCACCTGGAACATCAATAGAGGAGGGCCCAGGTTGACACACTTATATCAATATTCCACTTCATTCTGATACACTAGTTCTGTGTTTGCATCTCACATTTATCAACAGTGTCCCAGATACCCTATTTAATAAGGGAACACGATACTACATGCAAAAGTTTTCAGAGTTCAGAAGGTAACCACTTACTCAACTGAGGGGGGCCCACCTGGGAATGTACAACCTCATTAGAGAGTGGGGAATTATCCGACAGACATCATACCCTTTTGGAAGGGGTTTACCGTTTGGGGTTGCTGAGTACAGCATTTATGAGGGGGGTGCGGCTGTTTGGGATTGTATGTAGAACATGTGAATGTCTGGCTACACCCCTGCCTGTGGGCTCATGCTCTGATGTGGGGGCCATTGTCCCTAAGAGAGTGCTGTCCCTCTGTCCCTGTAGTGCACACTGTTTGTGCACATGTTATGCAGGTGTGCTGCAGGAGTTGTTCTGTGGTAGCATGGTGTGCTGGTTGTCAGCCCCTGGCAGATGCTGCTCCCACAGGTGTGTGTGTGTCCTACCATGCCTTGACCACCAGGGTGACACTGTCCTGTGCATGCCTTTGGCCCACCGCTGCAGTGCCACTGGTGGACCAGGCCCAGTGTCTGTGTTTCACATGTGTGTGTCTTCTTGCATGGGTGGTGTCATGGCACTGTGCCATTCTGTACACCACTGTGGGCCCCTCACCCTTCTGTTGCAGCAAGTGGTGTGGCTGGGCATTGGCACTTCCCCCTGGTTGTGTACTGCTTGGTTACCTGTCCTGCAGTCCCTACTGTTCAGATGCCAGTGTCATTGTTCTCTGTGGTCATTGTCGAGTCTTTATCTGTGTCACTTGCCACTGTTGCACACTTATGTCAGTCACCCACCCACCTGTTCAGGGTTTCCTGTCATCATTTGTACAGCTGCTGTATTATGGCATCGTGGGTGGCAGTTTGGCTGGGTGTCAACAGTTCTTGTGGAGGGCAGCAGTGAGGGGTGGACCACTGTTGGGGGTGTACATGACAGGCATGTGTGGTTACACACGTGGTTGGGGCTGTGGCAATTTCTCCAGTTGGTGTCATCTGTATTTTATATCATAGCTGTGTGACCGTGGGCATGTCCCACCATGTGTCATCCCATGTGCATATCAGTCAGTGTCCACTTGTCGCTCACATCTCTGGAGGTGGCTGTCTGTTTGCACTGTTACAGTCTGCGCGCCACTGTGCTGGCTGGCCTCCACGTTGTTGGGTTTCTCAGCTTACTTCCATGCATATCGATGTACACTGGGGTGTTGCATGCTGCCTGTTAGTACTCTGTCCTGCAGGCACATGTTAGTGTGTGTTGTGGTTTGTTACATACTAGCACATGGGCATGGTTGTTGGGGCATGCTGTCCACTGTGTGGTGGTACATGGCGCCTTTGTGTCATTATCATGCCCTGATGTGGTCCCCCTTTCTCCTGTAGGTCCACGTAGGTCATCACTGTGGGCCAGCCGTCCAGAGGAGGGTGAGGGAACGGAGGAGCTTCAGCGGAGGATAGTGCGCCAGCAGCGCACCCTGATTGAACTGCAGGCTGTACTCATATCTGAGACGAGACGTGTTGCAGCTGTCTTAGAGGAATGTCTGCCGGCACCTGCCCGCACCTAACCCCTGCATTCTGTGTACCTTATCCTGCTTCCTGTCCCTGGCCCAGTGTTCCTAGCCCTGTTCCTGCCATCCTGTTCCCCATCATTGCTTTGCATTTCCACATCCTCTCACAACCACATTCTTACCCATTGTTCGGTTGCTTTATTTACCATTTGACTGTTTGCACTATTACTGTTGTTTTCCCCATTGTTTTCAATCCTTTGTTACGCCTGCCCTTTCCCTTCCATTAGGTTTTTCTTGCACCCCATTTGTACAGAAAAGTGTTCTGCTATGTTTGATTTTTTTCTGTATATATGTTCATGTTGCCTTTGCACTTTGTATTTTCACATTTACATTATACATTTTTGAAGTTGACATTCCTGTGTCCTGTGTCTTTTGGGGTGGACTTGGGATTTGACAGTGTTCTGTGGATTCTGATTTCACTTGTGGTTGTAGGTTATTCCATTCCTTTCACTGGTACTGTAGTTGTGTCTGGCTGGGCTCTTCTGCTTTCCTGTGTTCCTGGACAGCTGCTTACACCTCTGTGACACTTTTGTTTTTGTGGGTGTTTGCACTGCCCTCTGTCTGATTGATATATCAGTGCTGTCTTCTCTGCTATATTTAGTGCTGTCTTAATCCTGGGCAATGTTTGCCTTGCACTCCTGGGCCTGTTTGCCCGGCTTCCTTCGCTTGCTATATTCAGCTGGTTTTGCACCGGGCTATTCATTTTGAATATAGCTATGTTTTTGCTCTGGGCACAGTTTGCCCGCCGGGCAGTGCTAATTTAGCCCCGGGGCAAAGTTTTGAATATCTGGCCCTAAGATTTTGCAGGTTACAAGGTTCTACTATGATTGAAAAGGCAGTAATGATTGACAAGACAAATGTCTGTATTGTGTATTATTGGGGGGCTCACATGGCAGTGCTAGACAATCATGAATTTCAAAATCAGACTATAGAATTGTATGAAGGCATGCAGGGCCAGATATTCAAAACTTTGCGCTGGGCAAAAACCATTTGCGCAGGTTTAGCGAGGGATTAGTGCGGGTCTGCCATATTCAAAAGGCCAAATAGCACGAGCAAACTGCATTAGTGCCGGGCAAAATTATAATGTATGCAAGGGGCAAGCTGACATTAATACAGGCGCAATGCTATATTCAGCGACTAGCGCCACGCTAAGTGGTTTTGCGCGACTTAGCGCGGTGCACATTACCGCCCAGGAAAAGCTGGTCTTAATCCTGGGCAATCAGCTTTGCGCGACATTATGGCTTTGCATGGCGTTTGCGCGGGTTTAGCGTGGGTTTTGCGCGACCCTAGCAAATAAATATGACACATAGATAAAGCCAAACATAGAGGAAGCATGCTGCTAACTGATGGCATCACAATGATGCCATCATCTGTCACCAGTCCCAGCCATGCCAGGCAGTGTGGTGACCCTGCCACCAGTGGACAGCACAGCAGTGTGGCCAATAGCACACACCTGTGGACCACACTTCGTGGACACCAACAGATGCCAGCACACATGCAGCACTGTGGGCATGGAGGATGTTGAGGGGAGCATATATGGGTGGCGAGGCTGTGCTACAGATCAGGTGTGGCCACAAGGCTGGGACACATCATGCAGTGTACATGGGTCAGTATTGGGAATACCCCAACACCAGTGTGCCTTTCGGATAATATATGCCCCCCAGCCACATACCTCACAGCTGTACAACTGCCATAGCACACAAAGCCAGAAATGTACATGTCACTGTGAGCATCCATGCCACAGGTGCAGCATCTGTGGGTCACACAACAGCGTAACAGTAATGTCCAGTGTCAGAAAACATCCAGGTTGGGCAGCTCACTGTATATAGTGCAGTCATCATCACTGCCCTACACACCATAGGCATTGCTGTGTCCACGCACTACTGGCCCCTTGCTACTGTAGTTTCTGCTGTGCACTGTAGCATGCCCTACAATGTGACAGTTGCATGCAGCACCACCACCACCTGTGCCTATGTGTCCTGTCCCTGGGGTATAATATGCTATGCTATGCTGTACTGTTTACATGTAACCTGCAGCTATCATCATGCACTGCCAGACTGACCTACAGGTGGAGCTGCGGTTGGACCTGGTCAGCCCTGTACTTCAGACTGACCTACAGGTGGCTCTGTGGGACTCTGCAATAACGCTGGGCAAACTGCATGCAAATCAGGGTATAATGAGATACTAATCCAGTTGTTTGCCCAGAGACTACGTAAGTAGGCTCATTTGCATGGCACTTTTGAATATGGCACATTTTAGCCCCGGCAAATGTGTTTGCTCCAGGTTAACCGCTTAGCTCGCTAATGCCGCGCTTAATGTGTTAGCACGGCGCTTAACGGTACGGGAATATTATACAGTTTTGATCACTGTTCTTTCACATCTGCTGCTTCCTGCAACTGTACTGAGTCCATGCATTTGCTGGCACACACATTGGCCATGAGTTCGTCTGTACCTGCCCACATGTTGCTGTGTACTGTGTTGTTTTGTGGGTTGCACTTCCTGGTTGCTTTATTCAGTGCTGTCTTATTCCAGGGCTATTTTGCCCTGCACTCCCAACCCAGTTTGCATGGCCTCATTACCATGCCATATTCGGAAGCTGTTTGCCCTGGGCTATTCCTTTTGAATATAGCGTGCTCTGTGCTCCGGGCTAAGTTTGCCCGCTAGGCAGTGCTAATTTTGCCCCGGGGCAAAGTTTTGAATATCTGGCCCATGCTGTTCATGAACTGCATGATGGAGTACGCTCTCTCTCAGCTACTGTGGGGTCTGTAGATGTTTTTAATGGAGACTCTCCAACCATAGTAGAATATGTAGACCAGTTTTTAAATTTTGTGGAATGGAAGGAATTAACATGTCGCCATAGTGGCAGTGTCATTATAATTGTCTCATAGGCAGATTTAGCACAATAATAATTAAGTACCGAGAACGAGGAGGTTTAAATAATCAGAACAGTGCCCATAATGTTAAAGTCCTGGCTTTGCCCTATTGTGCATACACAGAAGAATAGATATAGTCTCCAAGGCAACTATACATTTAACTTTGAGTAAGTTAAGAGGTGAGGTCATCATTAGTGACAGTCGAATAGTATAAAACGTAGTCCATTTTAAAGTATACCAGTACCATTAGGAAATTGGCATCTGATGGAGTGCACAGTGTTAGAGGTGAGTTACATGCTGAAAATATTTTTGGAATACCAGTTAAAGAAAGTTATAGATTTTATGTCATGATGTATTACAGCATTTGAAATAAAAGGAAATACAAGTAAAGGAGACAGAGGGTAATTGTGTGTAGTGGTATACGAGATGCTCTCGTCAGCACGGAATTTCACCAGCCATGGGGAAAAGCACATAACATATTACATTTTAGAAAGAAAGACTGGAAGTATTGAAATAATGTATAAATAATGTATATGCAGTAGGACATGGTTGTTTAGAGAACACAGTAAGAAATTTGCATTTTTACAGTAAAGTATGTGCTAAACAATTAAAAGGGAGTATCTTTGACTAAATTTCTTTCAGAGATATAGGGTGGAAATAGAGGACAGAATTAAGTAGTATGTTATTAATGTGCTAAAGATCAGGACAAAAGGCTGTAATTCAGGAGACTGTTGTTGGCGTACACATTTCACATGCTGAAAGTTTACAGGATATGAAGAAAAACATTTTCTATGTTACAGATTAGCAACCTAATATTTGGGGCATAAGAATGAAATTACAAATGCACTGTATGAGGCACCAAATGTAAATTCTAGGCAAATATTGCATTTCATGGTCATATGCAGCTAGTAGCTTATTTAATTTGGTGAAGATATAATGAATACATTAACCAATCTTTCTGTGAGTGGGCAAGAGGCTCATTAGAATTAGTGATGATGGAATGTATGTGCTAACAAGCTTAAGTAATTAAGTATAAAGGAGTGAAAATGAAGGAGTATTAAAATGTGGGTACTTGAATGTAACTAATTGAATAATGAGATGCTGTTCTGACTAATAGATGCCTAACTATATTATGCTTATAGGTTGAGGGGAAAAAAAGAAATAAATTCAACAATATGATAATTTTAATTCATTGGCACTTTAGGGAGTTTAATTATAAGGGGGAAGTATTATAGTAGCAATTTACATATAAGGGGTTTGTAAGTGATATTGTGGTAAACACATAAATGGAATGAATTATATAAGTTGTTTATTTAAAAAATTTGTTTTGATGTGTTAATTTAAGGAATTTTTTTCCATATAGAGTAAACAAGGAATAATACTATCCAGAAGTTCCACTGTATTAGTGAGTTGGCAGGATCACCATTGAGAAAGTGAGTTTATTTCTGATCTTTGTATAAGAGCTATTGAATGAAGAGGTTAGAGGGATGGATGACTAAAGAAATATTATTTGTTGTGTTTTAGGACTATTGGCACTCTCTTGAAGTAGTATATAGACATGCAAAAATGTTGAGTCTGTGGCCTCTTTAATTCATCAGTAAATCAAAAGAAAGCAAATACAAGACTGTCATAGTCCATTTTAATTACAGAGCCCCCTGCATATGCAATTTGTACTCTGATGGTGATTTTGCACACACAGGGAGGCTGCTGAATGTACATATTTGGACCTTACCCGAAGGAACTTGGTATGCATTTGCACACTGAAACAGGTCAGGGAGTTTAATTTTAGCTGCCAATTTCTGGACCATTCTTCCAGTCTCCTTAGGTCAGCTTCCATATATAATGCCCCCCTCTAGTGAATCCACCCTGTTGTAGAGCTTTGTATTATCTGCAAACAGGCAAATCTTCACCTCCAGTTCATCAGTGATGTCACTGATGAATATGTTGAAGAGGAATGGACCAATCACCAATCCCTATGGAATGCTACTGATCACACCTCCCTCCCTTGATAATGCCCCATTGACCAAAACTCTCTGGGTCCTATTCTGCAGCCAGGTTCTAACCCAATTTACTATTTTCTGTCTGACTCCTATGTGTTCTTGTTTGTTAACAAGTCTCCTGTGGGGAATGGTGTCAAAGGCCTTGCCGAAGTCTAGGTACACCACATCCACCGCCCCACCCTGGACCACTGTTTTGGTAACTCAGTTGAAGAAATCAATCATGTTTGTTTGGCATGCACACCCTGCTGTGAAGCCATACTGTTGGTGGTCGAGTCTTCCAGTTTCCTTTGGGTAGTCAACCATTCTCTCCTTTAGTAATATCTCCATAATTTTCCCACTATAGAGATCAGGCTGACAGAGCAGTAGTTTCCTGCCTCTTCCTTGCTACCACTTCTGTGCAAGGGCACAGCTGTTGCCCTTTTCCAGTCTTGAGGCACTCTGCCACCTTCCAGAGATAGATTGAACAGCTCAGCTAGTGGTGCAGCTATTTCTTCCCAAAGCTTTTTTAGTATTCTGGGGTGGATATCATCTGGCCCCATGGCTTTATCCACCTTAAGTTTGCTTAGCTCTTCTATGAGCCTCTTTCCCATGAAGTGACTTGTGTCTGCCCCTCCACTATCCTCCAGATGCATGGACAGGGAGGTCACATCTTGACCAAAGTTTCTTCCTGGGGCTGGACAATGGTGTGGAACTGGTGCTAGAAGAGGTAGACTTCATCCTGTTTCCCCTGTAATATTGACTGCTGAGCACAGCATTCTCTTGCATTCTCTATGTGCTTTTTGTTTATAAAATGCCTGTAGCAGGTGGGGTGAATCCCTGCATCACTGGAGATGTCATAAAATTACTTTGACAGGTGCTGTTGAAATGATTCAGCAATGTATTGATCATCACCATGCAAGTCCAACCATGCTGGAGCACATTCAGGGTATTTATCCCACCTGACACATGTAAATGGTTGAGTGATTGAGTTTAGATGCATATAACAATGCAAACCAGTTCTAAAACTGGATTTCTTCTGAATCTTAGATGACTGACAAGGGCTTTCCTGGTCTTCATCACCATCCTTGAGGATGGCCATATTGGTTCTGCATGAATACACGTGTTGACTGGTCAAATCCAAAGCCTCCAAGCTTTACTACTATCCCTTTTTATGTGCTGCAAGTGGCTGGTGCCATACTGGGTTAACTTTCCAATACTTGACACCGAATGCTGAGAAGTAAAAAAAACAAGGTTTAGGAGACAACACTGAATCATGAAAAAAGCTCATCTTACAGAGACCGAATTAATGTCACTTCATGAAAATCTACGTGGTTGACAATGCAATTGCTGTGCTTGCAATAAAAGTATTAAGTGTTGTTGCTAGGAAATGTGGTGATTGCTAGGAACAAGCACCTTTTATTGTGTTCCTACCCTGTCTTCTTTTTGTTTGAAATTAAATTTATCATCATTTGAGATGTCAAAACCTCCATGTAAGATGGTTGTGTAAAGACTTTATGTGCTATTTTTTTTACAATGCTGCCACTAAGGAAAATATGCTATTTGCCATAAAAGCACATGCTACTATGAATATTTAGGAAGAAATCAATTAAAAATATCATGCATTTATCATCCAAATACTTTGCATGGAGTTAAAATGGAACATATTCATAGCAATAATGAACCAAGAGTATTGCTGATGATAGATAAATTAGGGGGTGGGGTAATTTTTTCCCCACCAATTTTGCCAGAGTAGAAATATGGCTGTTTATTGCACATTATCTTTTTGCATGATCAATGAGGAAAGTTTAAGTGTAAAGTACGCACTAGCTGGGCAAGACTTCTGGGCCCTATAAATATTTTCATGTATAATTCAAAGATAAAATACAAGGATGTTTTGTGCATTTTAAACACATTTTCCACCATGTATCATGTATAAGCTGCATTATGTAGCTGTCATGCCTTGTCAGTGGCTCACTAGGTAGCACACTCACCTCTGAGACCAGGAGATCAGAAGGTTGTGGATTCCAATCCTACACCAGGCACTTGGGTTAAATCCCAATACTGACACTGTAGTGCAGCATGAGGAGGGTGCTGCACTCCTGATGTGCTGTCTTTCAGATGAGATGTTAAACTGAGGTTCCATCTGCCTGTTCTGGTGGTAGTTCAGGGGTGAATGTTAAAAATCTCATGGCACTTCTTGAAAAGAGTAGGGGAATTTTGTTTTTATTAAATATTCAAAACATACCACAAGAAACAATCACATAATACAACCTTCCATTTTCTTTAACTGAGTCTGAACAAAAATATCTTCTTAAGTAATAGATGCATTTGAATCCATTATCCATGGAAGATTTTTCCACACATTTCTTATGTACGTATCAGTTTGAATTATTTTCTCTTTATAGTAAATACAGCTAATTTCTTTGGTAATACAACTATGCTATTCCTCATAAGTAATTCATTTTTGTTGTAGCATAAATAGACATCTAGCATTCCATATATACCATTTTATTACAGAAAAAAATCACATTCAAAGTACTCTTGTCCCATTTATCCCGTTCCTTTCCATACACTCCATAAATTAGATTTGTATATGTAACTTGACCAATTATCAACATACTCCACTGGTGTGCTATATATCCCCAAAATGCCTTTATGAACTCGCATGAAAAAAATAAATGGTGCATTGTTTCCAACTGAGCTATACAATCTGGCCTTGCTCACATCCTCTCCGTCATTACTTTAAGTTTCTGATTAGCCATTATGTTTAATTTCCCATGACAACAAAGCCACATAATATCCCAATATTTAATTGATATTCTCTTATTTCTTACCAACATCATTAAACTTGGGAGTAGTTCTTTGGGGCACTGTGGAAATGTACAGCTCTCCATGAAGTGTCTTTCCTGTACTTGGTTGTATAATTGCATTTTATTATTATTTATGATATCCCTGGAAGTAACTCCCCACCTTCTGAATCTTACAAAAAACTCTCTATAGTATTATGGAGAATAATGAAACAGTTTTAAACATTTTTTGAGTACTCGTTTTCCATCCCTCATACCATGCTTTAATGTTGTCTTAAACAATCCTGTCTACTAATTTTTCACCTGCAGGCATAGTGACCACATGTTTGCATATATAAAATTCAAAAATAAAAATAATAAGAGATTTACCATATTCACTCCACCATCAGTTACTCTTAGGTATAAAATATTCCTTTTCAGGGGGTTTAATCTGCTTCCCCAGATCACCTGAAAGAATAAGCTACAGATTGCTGTTTCTCTTTCTTTTGGAGGGGGAAACACTACACTTACATATAAAAAAAACAGGGAGTAAGTAAGTTTTCACCAGGTACACTCTTTTCAACTTCCCCATACTGCACTTATTCCAGTTGTCCACCAGGGTTCTTTTTTGCTTAGTCTTTTTGTCCTAGTTCAGTAAATCCTGCCAATCATTATTAAATCCAATTCCCAATATCTGAACCGGCCCTTCTTCAGTCAGAATTCCAGCTATATGTGTAGTAACATCCTCCCACCGATTTGTTTTATCCTGCTCTTCTTTCTATTCAGACAAACTCCCAAGTATTGCTCAAACAAGTGACAGAAATCAATTGCTTTTTCTATATCAGTTTCACATTTTAATATTAAGCACACATCATCACATATGCTGCAGCTATCAAGGGTAATCTTTGTGATGAGACCAACACCAGCATAAAAAATCTACTATCATTTAAAATCCTTATCAGAGAATCTATGCTGAATACAAAAAGTAAAGGGCTTAAGGGGCAACCCTGCCTCACCCCCCACTAACCTGGTCAACAAAAACTAATTAAATAAAAAAGTATGCTTTTTCTAATCATTTCAATGTATTTATGGATATATTTCAATCATTTTGAGCCATCTTGGGCCCAGATTAGGCAAATACTGTGAAATTACAGACACAAAATTCTTTGATGGGTATAGTGCCAACATTGCTTGACAGCCAGGTAACTTTGGATGTGCTGTGACAGAAAACGTCAGGGTTTCTTGCAGAGAACTTTTAACACAAGGTCTGTGAGGTTATTGGCTACATAAAATTGCATAGAATAAGTAGTGCCTCTCTTGCTGGAATAAAATGACACAATAATGGCCCTCACCATATGGCCTTCCTGTATTTTTCCTTCCACTTCAAATGATGCCCTCTGAGGAGTAACTAACTGGTAATAAATCCATGCCTTACCCAATGTATGGACTTACAGTATCTCATCCTTCCAAGCAAGCAAATGTAATCTATCCAAACAAAATAGTACCTATAATAACATCTGTTGTTTTACCTTATCCATGACCAGACTGACCCATCACTGCATACTCTACTGTGGCATAGTGTGGCTATCTCCATCCTCATGGTGACAATACCTTAGGCAGTACAATCAATAAGATTATTAACTCTTCTAAACCTGTCACTCTGCCTGCCTGCTGAAACATTCTGATCAAGCCTACCCCCTCTGAGATCCAGTGACCTATCACTCCTGGCTGTACCAAACTGCTCAACTAATATGGGTGAGCAGGCCTTTTCCTTCTTTGCCCTGAGACTTTGGAACTCCCTTCTACCTAACCTCAGGCTCCCTCAGTCCATCAACACTTCAGGAGGGAGCTACATAAGTTCTTCAGTTTCACTGATAGATGCTCTGTACCTGATGTGCTGTATTGTTCATATAATCACCTATTTGCTACATCCAATGTATTAATGTATGTTGTATTTATACATCTTGTGCTTGTATTTGTGTGTTTTCTTCTGGCAGCATTGTCTGTTATTCTATGATATGACTAGTCACAATTGTGCTTATTGTAACCATATTCTGTTATGTAAAAGTTTTATTTTCATTTGTAATTCTCCCGTGTCATGCCTGAATATTTATTTATTGAATTTTGTTAACCAGGTAGGCCCACTGGAACAAAAATTCCCTTTTTCAGGGATAACCTGGAATTAATTACATAGCAATCTACATACATAGAAGAAATTATACAGAGTCAGTGAATGCATAGATACATTGCATAAATGTAGAGTTATATACGTATAATATGTGCATATAGTAATCACAGGAGAACAAGAGATTAGTACACAAGCAAAATCAATTGCAGGACAAGGCCAGAACAAAAGATAATTTGTACAAGACGGGTACCACAGTTGTCAACTGTGGGTCAAGATTCATATAGTACAGTACAATGCAGAGGCATAGCATTTAACAAGTACAAACCAGAGGCAGTGAGAAAAGACTGACTACAGGTCAACAATTGCAAGAGCATAGGCTGCACTCAAGTAAATACATCTTGAATCCTTTTTTAAAACCTCCAAGAGAGGAGCAATTCTGGAGGGAAGCAGCAAGAGTGTTCCATAGGGATGGAGATGAGCTACCAAACAATCTCTCCTCCTCACTGGACCTAACATTGGGTGTTTCTAATAGTGAGCAGCCAGAGAACCTGCTCTCTCCATAATGATTTGGGTGTGAAGATACCTAGGAGGCAGGGAGGGTTAGGACCCTTTACAAGTTTGCAAGTGAGGTAGAGGAGAGGATATTTAAGCCTACTTTCCAAGAGGTTGCAGTAAGCATGAACACAAATTAGGCAGCATGAGTAAGCTGCTTCCGTTCTCCACCACACACATTAGTATGGGACAAAAAGAGGAAAGGATTTTTTAGTCTCCCACTGCATCTTCTCAGCAATGTCAATTTCAAGCACCTGGTCTTACAAAGTTGATTTTACCATGACTTCTAACCATTGGTCCTGCGAACTGATTTGAAACAGCGGTGTTGTTTAAAACAGCAGTGTTACTGGGGGCTAGTCTAATATGGTGGCATGCAAACAAAGGAAGAAAGCCACTACACATTCGTTTTTCAGAGGACACCTGCGACAAAGTTCTGCAGTGCAGCTTACTACTCTCTGTAAGAACAAAAAAAAGTTTTAACCAAAGAAGCAGCGAGTGTAACAGTACTGTGTCAGCTGTCTCTCTCCTTTCAAACTCTACAGAATGACTACAGGTTTCCCACGTGAGGTTACAAACCAGATAAGTAATTTCTGGTGCTTGTAGAATGGAGAATCACTGTATCCAAGTAAACTGACTACAGTGGGAATTATTTCTAGTAGGCTGCTTCAGAACTATCAGACTATTCAAGATAATATGAATAGAAACTTATCGCCCTTACCACCCACTCTGCCTTCTCCGATCCGCTGATGAGAGATTGCTAGAGAGTCCCAAGATTTGTTTGAAATCATCAGGGGCCCAATCTTTTGCTTTTGTGACCCCGATCCAGTGGAATTATCTACCTCATTGTATATGAGGGTGCCTGACCGCCCAGAGTTTTAAAGCAGCGCTAAAATTGCATCTATTTTGCTTTGCTTATCCTGAATTAGGCTGAAACTGATGGTTAGTGCAGTATATTTATAATTATTTAAGCTGCACATTACTTGATTAACTTTTTATTTATTGTTGGAATTTTATTTAAATATGGTGTTATGATGGTTTTAACTATGATGTTTGTTTTATTTTAATGTACAAGGAACTTGGTTTTGGAAAGGCACTTTTTATAAATAATGAAATCAATCAATCAACCAAACAGCCCATTGAGAGACCTGAAATTACTTTTTTATGACTCTCACTTTTTATTTCAAACCACTAGGTGTGAACTGTAAAACCCCCCCACCAACTCCTACATCTACCCAGCCTTTCTTCTCAACATTAAATTTGGTCAATGCAGGATGTGGAGCCTGAGGAAAATTTGAGGCAAAAAGGAAAAACAAATATCTTTACTCTGTGTCAGCCCTAGAACTCATAAAGGAGAAAAAAGAATCAAAAACATTTGCTTAAGGCAGTAGACAAAAAAAGTAGTGTTAAAACATCAACTGGTAAAAGTTTATGACTGACAAACAAATCAGACACAACAAAAGACCAGTCTCACTTAAAGCAGTCCCTTGCCTAAAATGGCAGCTAAAAGCAGTAATGAACTGCAACAGTTCAATGATGATTCTGAGCTTGAAAACTGCAATAGACGTCTAACCATTTCAGAACAAACATATGAGGAAATGCCCTTAGTAGAGATGTTGCAAAGTAAAAATTTGTTGTCAAAGTTCATGCAAATTACCAAAAATTTGCACTTCGCAGAGTTCGCGAAACATCTACTGTTCTAAGAAACTTTGGCTTTACACAAACTGTGTAAATTTCACTGTGAATTTTGCTGTGGGGCATGAATTTCACTGCAAAGCACAACATTCACAGGCAAAATGTTGCACTTTACGGCACATTTTGTGTGACTCACAGTCCACAAATTGCATAAATTCCATGAATTGTACTCTGCAAATTGTGCAACATTTGTGGATTACTCTGTGGAGTGAATTTTGTGGACTTTGCACATCTCTAGCCCTTAGAACCAAGAATCACTAGAAACAGGCTATTACAAACTGCAGAAAGTGACTTCTCCAAGAGTAAAAGACCTAAAACAAATGCTGCTACTGTGTCTCAAGATGCTGGCCCCAGTTTTCATGTTAATGAATCAGCTAATATAAAAATTCAGCAAAATGAAGATTCAAATGAGGATTCTCCCCCTGGATGGGCAAAGAAGCTTATGGATACTGTTAATAATATCGAAGACAGCATTTAATAATTAAGCTGTATTTTTGATGTGTTTCAAGAGCTAAGTTGGAAAATGGCAGACTTGGAAAAAGTAGTCATTAGAGAAACTGCTGGATTAACTGTATTGGAGGAGAGACAAGCTTCTCTGAAAGATAACTTAAACCCACTCCTTCAGAAGATCAAGGACTTAAAATGTCAGCAAAAAGAGATGAAAAATCAACTAGAAGATCAAGAAAACAGCCAAGAGAAAAAAACATGTGTATTTTTAGCATGCTACAAATTTGTGAAAAGTCCTCAACTCTGACACAACTGACTACCAAATTATTTCAATAATTGCTTGGTGTCTCTCCTGATCCTCCAGTCTCAATAGACCAAATTCACTGGACAGGGAAGGCCTTAGATAAAGATGGCCCCAGACCAGTTATTCTAAAATTTTTTAAATCTAAGGACGGATTTTGAGCTATCAATGCCATTATTCCACAAAAGAACTGCAAGTTTAGGGATCAGAATATATCAATGAAACATGACTTTTCTTATGAGTTATTATAAAAAGACAAAGTTTTCTCCCCAATACAACAAACACTTTAGGAGGAAAAAACAAGAGCACACTTGGTATATCCAGTGAAACTAAGGTTTTTATTAAATAACCAAATTTTGTTATATGACACACACGATGACACTGGGATTCCTTTTCAAGTGACTGCTTCATGTAATCCCCCCCCCATTAACTTTGACATATTCCATTGACAGACATTGTACTTCTTTTGGATTTTTATTACAGAACATATCAAAATGACTCTAGACAAAGATTGCAGATCAAGACACAAAAATGGTGCTGTATTAAATTTTTATTAACTTATTCCAGGATTTTAGGATGCTATTGCCATTAGATCAATAGGATATGTCACTTGAAAAGTTGTCTCAGAAATACTAGAAGTGATATTAGCTTTACACAGTGTTTGTAGTCCTGACAAATACTAGATATCCCTCTCATATGTCGCTCTAGTTCACATCTGCCATTTGCATGGAATATTATGACAGGCTGATGAGCTAAAGAGCTGTTTGATGGTGATGTCACAAGCAAATTGTCTACTACTGACAGTTCTGAAACAAACACGCTGGATGCAGCACATTCCTGCAGACACTTTTTTTTTCATTCTCCCTCACCCTCTCTTGTTGGTCATGGCCTCAAAAAATATAAGTCTCGCTCTTTCGCTCTACATGCTTTCCGATCTCTACCCTCATATGTATTGTGTGAGATTGTTTTCTTTATGTGGTTTAAAAAGGGAATATGCTGCTGAAATAAGGCAGACATTTTGAAGAGGACATCACAACAAATATGTAGAATTAAACAATGTCTTCTAATGAGGAAGAAACATAGAAACATAGAAACATAGACTTTGATGGCAGATAAGGACCGCTAGGCCCATCTAGTCTGCTCATTTCCCTACCTACAGGATAGGCCACAGATCCTATTTAACCAACAGCCTATATCTTCCTGCCCCCCACAAGAATTGCCTTATGTCTGTCCCATGCATTCTTGAATTCTCCCACAGTTTTAGACTCCACAACTTCCTCAGGAAGGCTGTTCCATGCATCCACCACCCTCTCTGTGAAATAATACTTCCTCACATTGCCCCTGAACTGCCCTCCTTCTATCTTTAAATTGTGTCCCCTTGTTCTTGCAAGTCTCTTTTTCTGAAATATGCTACCCTCTTGGACTTTGTTGATTCCCTTGAGGTACTTGAAAGTTTCTATCATGTCCCCCCTCTCCCTTCTTTCCTCAAGGGTATACATATTAAGCTCCTTTAGTCTCTCCTCATACGGCTTCTCTTGCAGACCCTGCACCATTTTAGGTGCCTCCTCTGGACTGCCTCTATCCTGTCTATGTCCTTGCGGAGATGGGGTCTCCAGAACTGGACACAGTATTCCAGATGGGGTCTCACCAACTGTCTGTACAGAGGGATAACAACTTCCTGTTTTCTGCTGCTGATGCCTCTCCCTATACATCCCAGTATACCCCCGGCCCTCCCTACTGCCTTCTCACATTGCTTGCTAACCTTAAGGTCATCTGATATGATTACCCTCAGGTCCCTTTCCTGATTTGTTGTTGTTACTACCTCCCCACCCATTGTGTATTCTTCCCCTGGGTTCTTGTTTCCCAGGTGCATTATTTTGCACTTTTTTGCATTGAATCCTAGCTGCCATACGTCTGACCATTCCTCCAACCTTGCCAAGTCCCTTTTCATCCTTTCTACGCCTCCTTGTGTATCAACCCTGTTGCAGATCTTTGTGTCATCTGCAAAAAGGCATACTTTTCCTTCCAGTCCCTCTGCAATGCCACTGATGAAGACATTAAAAAGGACTGGACCCAATACTGAACCCTGCGGTACCCCACTAGTAACCGCCCTTTCTTCAGAGTGGACTCCATTTACAATTACCTTCTGTGTCCTGTTGTCCAGCCAATGTTTACAGGCTACCACCCTGGGACCCACTCCCAGGCTGGTTAATTTGACTAATAATCTTTTGTGTGGGACTGTGTCAAATGCCTTGCTAAAGTCTAGGTAGGCCATGTCCACAGCCCTCCCTGGTCTACTACTTTGGTCACCCAGTCAAAGAAATCTATTAGATTGCCTGACATGACCTTCCCACTGTGAACCCATGCTGCCTTGGATCCTGTGCTCCACTGACCTCTAGGTACTCAACTATTCTTTCCTTCAGAAGTGACTCCATCACTTTCCCTACCACAGAGGTCATACTGACAGGTCTGTAGTTTCCTGCCTCTGTCTTGGTCCCACTTTTGTGAAGGGAGTCACATCCGCCTTCCTCCAGCCCTCGGGTACCACACCATCCTCCCATGATTTATTAAAAGAGTAGCCAGTGGTTTCACTAGTTCCTTCCTTAATTCTTTTAGAATTCTGGGGTGAATTCCATCAGGACCCATTGCTTTGTCCACCTTCAGTTTTAGGAGTTCTTGCAGAACCCTTTCTTCTGTGAAAGGACTGGGATCGACCCCCCTATCAAGAGTGCTTCTGTTAATTGGATTAGGCACTTCCCCCTCCTCTTTTGTGAATTCTGAGCAGAAATATTCGTTCAGTATTCCTGCTTTTTCACTGTCCCCCTCTGCCCACCCACCGTTCATTCTATTCAGCCTCACTATCCCTCCCTTTGTCTTTCTACGCTCGCTGATGTACCTATAAAAGGTTTTATCCCCCTTCTTAACTGAGTTGGCTATCTTTTCCTCAGTTTGGGCCTTTGCTATTCTGACTTCCCTCCCTGCTTCTTTCTGCCTTAACTGGTACAGCTCTCTGTCCTGCTCCTTCTGTGTTTCCTTATACTTCCGGAATGCTATCTTTTCTTCCTGACTTTCACAGCCACCTCTCTTGAGAACCATGTGGCTTTTTCTTTCATTTTGATTTGTTTATTGCTTCACACAAAGGCTTGTTGCCTCTGTGATGGCAGTTTTGATAATTCCCCATTGTTGCTCCACCCCTCCTTCTAGTCTGTTTGCTAGTGCTTTTCTGAGGCACTCTCCCATCTTGCCAAAGTCAGCCCTCTTAAAGTCCAGTACCCTCACTTTTGTATGGCTTGACTCTGTAGCTGAGTTTAACATGAACCACACTGTTTAATGGTCACTTGTCCCCAGATGGCAACCCACTTCTAGGCTGATAAAGTTATAAAGGAAAATGTTTAACACCTGTTTTATAAATATTATACCAACTATGCTTGAACATAAGGAATCTGAAAATGTAGAGCCTGTTAAAAAAATTAGGTTGCACAAAGATGTTATAAAAAGTTTAAGAAAAAGTATGGCTGTGCAGTTTGAAACTGACAGTAACATTTATAGCTGAGCTTACATTCCAAAGCACTAAGCAAAGACAACTTGCAAGACATTCTCATTGAGAATAGTGGGGTTAATATACTGTAAACGCTTTGAGCATTACATTATAAGCAAAGCATTGGTGACTCACATAATGTAAACATAACAAATTGTTGCAAAAATTCCCAGAAATTCTATGACATGTTTCCAGGCTTCAGCTATGTGTTCAAACCAAGTTGTTACAAGAAACTGATTGTGTGAAAACAACACAAGACACAGAGATGAGACATTTCATTGTGTTTCCTGCATTGTAATTGATATAACACTGTGATTTGTTAAACTGTACCATTATTCCATCAAAAGTTATTCACAAATTAAGGGAAAGAGTAGCATTACCCCCCTCCCTCAGGAAAGTTAGGAGGAGAAGATGTATAGTATGGGATTTAAAGATGTCCAATCAGTGTCACTGAATTTATTGGTTATGATGCCATGAAGTTGTAATGTCACATTTAATGTAAAACCTTTGGCTCCATGCCACACCTTCACACTCCCCAAATCCACTGTTACAAATATACCATGCAGCCCATGAGACCTTTTCCCAAGAGAATCAAACTAAAAGAGCCAAAGTGATCCAATGTCTTTCATATACAAGTGCAAACTTATTACATATTTTTGACATTAAAATTATAGAAACTATATTCTCACAACAGGGACAGCAATCAGCAGATCAGGTACAACTAGACACCAGGGAAATTGGGAATGGCAATCAGTGGGTGGGGAGGTGCCACTAGACACCAAGTGCCCATGGACCCCTTCCATGTAGATCAGCAATTACCCAGGGCTATGATATAATCAGGTAAAATATAATAGAATCCCATTACACTAGGGAGGGGGAGAAAAAAAGAGAGAGAGAGGAAAAGAGGGAGGGAGATGGAGTCAGAGACATTGAGAGTGGTGGCTTTATAAATTTAACATGGAGAATCTGGAAAGTACATTGCATCTGTAAAACATTTTGTTAGTGCAAGACATTTGGTTTAGTGATCATTCTGGTAAAATGTATATATCCCCTGGTGTCTAGTGGCACCCCCCCCACCCTGCCATTTCAGGCACAATCTGAAATGAAGAAAATGGTTCCTCAATTTTTTTAAACCTGTCAAAAGAAAACAGTCCTCACAAGTCAGCCCCCACCCCTCTCCCATGCAGCACCCATCACCCCACCCCCAGTACACCCCCACACACCCTTACTCTCCTGAACAGGTCCCAGGTTCAAGATCCACTCTCCGATCAAAACATATCTTCCTGCTGGAACCAACGACTGCATTATGAGAAACTAGGGTAAATGCAGTTCAATGTATTTCAATGTGGTTTCAACTTGTATGCATAACTTTGTCATTTTTTAACATTTTGACTGTAAATCTTCAACATGGACTTTTGAGGACCCCACCTCATGAACAATAGGACTGTCATTACACAACTCCTGCCCGGAAGGTGATTTCACGGTTGCTGGGAAAATTCACCTTTTGGGTGGGATCTGGAGCTTTTTTCTGCCCTTGTTCATGAGGCTGGGTCATAAGAAAGCTACAGTATGTTGAAAATTTGGGGTCCAAATTTGTAAAAATGGCAACGTTATTACCATTGTTTGCAATTGTGCTATGCAAGCTCGTAACTTTGGAAATTATAAACATTTTCACCCCATATTTTCAACATAGCCTTCTTATTATCCCATTTCATGTATGTCACAGCTGTCATTTTTTTACATAATTGATACATAAAAATGTCATTGGGAAAGTTCTAGAATATAGAGTAGACAAGGAAGGGAGAATACTCCTTCTAAAATTTTACTTGGGTGGAACTCCCTTGATGGTAGGTTTAGTCTATGTACCTTTTAGTAAATTACCACACTTTTTTGCTGAGATAAATAAGTTAGTAATAGTCTGTGACACAGAAAACCTTATATTATGTATCAATTTAAATTGCATATGAGGCAACATTGAAGACAAATCTAACTGTAAAAGCTGGGATAGATACAGATCTTGAATACTGTATCTGTCCCAGCACAACAGAGTTATCTAATGTTGCCTCATGTAATTTAAATTGATACATAATATAAGGTTTTCTGTGTCACAGACTATTAATAATTTATTTATCTCAGCAAAAAAGTGCAGTAATTTACTAAAAGGTACATAGACTCTCGAATCTCACCGGGGGAGTGGGCAGCTCTTGCCAGGGACTCCCTCTACACCGACAGAAGATGGAGCACCTCGGGGTTGAGGCACTGATGATCTGAAAAAGCTGAGCGGATCTTCCCCGACGAAAAATAGACACTTTCTTTGGAAACAGAATGTAGGGGCTGGGCAGCAGCAGCGCAAGAAGCGGCTGCAAGTGAACTTGATTCTCTGAACTTGTTTTGTCTCACCAGCAGCCCTTTGTCCATAACAGGAGCCACAGCAACCATTGGCGCCAAACTGCCAGTTTGAAAAAGGCAGCAGCACCCAATTGGCTACAGCAGCAGTGATGTTCAGGCAGCCTGGTTTAAAGGCTGGCCCGATATCAGACTTTGTGCTTGAGGACTCTCACCAGAGGGAGTGGGTGGCTCTTGCCAGGGACTCCCCCTACACTGACGGAAGACGGAGCACCTCGGGGTTGAGGTGCCAGTGATCTGAAAAAGCAGGGCAGACCTCCCCCTACAAAAACAGACACTTTTCTTTGGGAACAGAATGTAGGGGCTGGGCAGCAGCAGCATAAGAAGCTGCTGCAAGTGAACTTGATTCTCTGAACTTGTTTTATCTCGCCAGCAGCCCTTTGTCCTTAACAGGAACCCCAGCAACCATTGGTGCCAAACTGCCAGTTTAAAAAAGGCAGCAGTGCCCAATTGTCTACAGCAGCAGTGATGTTCGGGCAGCCTGGTTTAAAGGCTGGCCCGATATCGGACTTTGTGCTTGAGGAATCTCACCAGGGGGAGTGGACGGCTCTTGCCAGGGACTCCCCCTACACCAACGGAAGACAGAGCACCTCAGGGTTGAGGTGCCGGTGATCTGAAAAAGCCGGGTGGACCTCCCCCAATGAAAAAAGACTCTTTCTTTGGGAACAGAATATAGGGGCTGGGCAGCAGCGCAAGAAGTTGCTGCAAGTGAACTTGATTTTCAGCCCACCCCATTCCCTCCTCCTCTTAAATGCCCAGTAGCCATGCCCTCCCACTGACCAGGACCAATCGGATCTGGCAATAGGCAGGAATTTAGCTGCCATCCCAATCTATGAGCATACCTGTTATATATATCTAAAAGCACCCTGTTATACAGTCTGTTAGTTGCATGAACACTTATCTCTCAAGAGCGCACTGTCTAATCTATTGACTGATTGCCAGCATGATTAATCTTGTCTACTGAACTGCTTTGTAAATTTTTTGTTCCGTATTGCTCACATTTTATAGTCAATGTCTGCTTGAGTCTGACCTGGCACCCACACTAGACCAGTGATCCATGCATTGTAAGCAGAGGTCCTTGCCTCATGTCCACAGGTGGGATCCCCTTAGTGGGGCTGGAAGCTCTTATATAGTGGCTATTACCTCAGTATATTAGTGGGTCTGGAAGTTCCTAGGTAGTGGCTTTTATCTCAGTATACCACGGGTGCTCTCAAATTTGGGACATAATCAGTGTTCACTTGTATGAGTGGTTTCACTAATCCCAGTAATAATGGACGGTAGCTGCTGGATATCCAGCTTTATCCAGCATTTTCCTTTTTTGGGAGGCTCCACTGGCTGCTTCTTGGTGACTAGTGATTAGCTTAGTTATTTACCATCGCCCCCTGACAACTACCCCTGGTATTGACATGGGGAACCCTGAGCATTTATTTAAGAGAGTGTCACCCCTTCCACTCATGTGCTCATTCGCATTTGGTCTCCTCATTGTCCTTAGCGTCCCCTGGCCTACTGGTGCTGGTGCTCCTACTGTGGGAGAACCCTATGGCACTTGTACCCAGCTGGTGGAGAATGACTTCACATTCTCCAACCTATTAGCTGGAGGTAGACCCCCACGGGTGCTCTGCAGTCTTGACCTTAGGTGCCTCTTGTGCTCTGCCCTCATGGTCAGGCGATACAGCCGCAAGCTGCCTGCCAGAGATGGCTCCCCTCCCTTAAAGCATCTCCTTTGGCTACTACTGGTGACCCTTGCACTAGTAGGTGACATTGAGATTAACCCTGGTCCACCTTGCCAAGCCTCCCCCCTCAGTGGTGGGCTGGTCAGCTGTCAAAGGGCTGAAAATAGCTCATCTCAATATTCATAGCCTCCTGCCCAATTTGGTGGAACTTCTTGCTTGGGTCATCTACCACAGCCCTGGCATCCTAGGCATAACAGAAACTTGGTCATTAACCCTCTACTCCAAATTCTGTGTGTGCCCTTCCTGGCTATGACCTCATCAGGCTTGATCATTCAGGAAAGGGGGGGTGGCATCTTGGTCTATTACAGGTGCCACCTCAACCTGTCGGTTTTACCCTGTCAACAGCCACTGCAGTCCCCCTGTGAGCTGCTGCACACGGTACTGTTGCTTGGGATGACCAAAAAGATACATGTCAAATTTACCTACAATCTTCCCAAGGGGAGCCTAGAGGGGCTGTCCGTCCTCCTCGACTCAGTTGGTGCTCTGACCCGGCATAATGAGCTAATTATCCTGGTGATCTCAACCTTAACTGGCTTGGTAGTAACACCAAAGCATTTGAGCCATTGCATGCTGGTCTCTCCTTGTCGCAGCTCATCAAGGATCCTACCAGGTGCTCACCAAGTGGTGGAGTGAGTTCTCTTCTGGACTGTGTCCTGACACACAGACCGGAGAGGATCAGCTCATTGGGCATCCTTCCCAGCTCCATCTCTGACCACTCCCCTGTGTACTGTGTGTGAAAGATCCCCTCACTGAAAATTCCACATAAGATCATTCAGGTCAGAGACTACTCTGCGTTTGATCTTGGCTCCTTCCATAATGATCTCCAGCACACCAACTGGTCTGCAGTTTGGAATGCCCAGGACTCCCCATCCGCTGTCAGTCACTTCCTCATCACTTTTAGGGCTCTGCAGGATAAGCATGCCCCCCTCATCAGAGGGAGGGTCAGGGGTTCGGCTTCAAAGTGGTTACATGGTAGCCTTCTAGCCCTTATGAAGTATAGAGTGCTGGGCAAAATTCAAGGCCACGGTGGATCAGGCTGTATTTCGGCAGTACAGGAAAATCACAAATGAATGTAAGAAGGCTATAAGATCTGCTAAAAGTAAGTTTTACAAACTGTACTGATAAACTCAGTCGGGGACCCCAGGAGGTTCTGGTGGAACATTAAAAACATAGTTAGTGGTTCCCAGAGTGGTGAGACCTCTGATATGATTATTGATGGTGCTAGCTGTAACAACTTGCTAACCATCACAAATGCATTTAACCTGTATTTTATGACCTGTCTGCTTTCACCTCGCCATTCCCCCTGGTGGATGTGATAACAGTGAACAGGTCCCAGCCCAGGTCTGACCCAGCATAATGAGCTAATTATCCTGGTGATCTCAACCTTAACTGGCTTGGTAGTAACACCAAAGCATTTGAGCTGTTGCTTGCTGGTCTCTCCTTGTCGCAGCTCATCAAGGATCCTACCAGGTGCTCACCAAGTGGTGGAGTGAAAACAGTGGTGGAATTCAAGCATGCATGGGACAGTCATAAGGCAATTCTAGGGGATGGGGGCAGAAAGAAGTAGGCTGCTGGTTAACTAGGATCTGCAGCTTATCCATTAGGTAGGGAAATGGGCAGACTGGGTGGGCCAAGCAGTCCTTATCTGCCATCAAATTCTATGTTTCTATGTAGCCCCTCCATCACCCCATCCACCCTTTCATTTTAAGGCTGTGATGGTGCAAGAGGTGCAGAGATTGCTGTGGGGCCTCTCCCCCTACTCGAGTGCTGGCCATGATGGGTTGAAACCGAAGCTCCTCAGTCTTGGTGCTATTAAGATTGCCCCCCTGGTGGCCCATATTTTCAATATGTCCCTATCATCTGGTGTTATTCTGGAAATATGGAAGGTCGCCAGAGTGGTCCCTATCCTTAAACAGGGGAACTCCAAACTAACTGAAAACTACCGTCCGATATTCATTTTGTCTGTGGTCAGCAAACTTCTTGAGAAAGTTGTGGCTGGGCAACTGTCGGAATACTTGCAGTCACATGACTTATTGTCACCTGTGCAGCATGGCTTTAGGAAGGGGCACAGCATATCCTCTGCCCTTGTCACTGTCTCATCCTAGATCAGAGCAGCTATGGACCAGGGAAAACTCTCTGGGGCTATCTTTATAGATCTCTCCAAGGCCTTCAACCTTGTTGATCATGCCATGCTCTCTACTCAGCTTAGATCCCATAGTCTATCACCTGGTGTGCTCAGTTGGTTCTCCAACTATCTACACGGTAGAAAGCAGCTTGTTAAATATGGCAAGGAGCACTCGGGCTCTATCTCTGCAACCATGGGTGTCCCCCAAGGCTCTGTCCTGGGGCCCCTGCTCTTCTCCATTTTTTTAAATAATCTCCCCGCTGCCTCTGTCCACTGTAAGCCAATCCTGTATGCAGATGACTTGGTCATCCTAACTCACTCCCTGGACATACAGGCCATTAATTGCCACCTGAGTGAGGACTTGGGGAACATCCAGTACTGGATCTCGTCCCACAAGTTGGTTCTTAATCTTAAAAAAAAACAATCCATGCTCTTTGGGTGTCAGGCCAAGATTAAGGCCTCTCCAGCTCTGTTATGCGTTGCTGGAACAGATGGTGTTCCGATCCCTGTTACTGACAACTTTAAATACTTTGGGGTAATGCTGGATCCACAGCTTGACCTTGGTCACCATATTCAGAATATATGCAAGACTGTCAACTGCAAACTGGGTCTGGCCTACAGAGCGAAAAGCAATGTTACTCCTGCTGCCCATATTGCTCTTGCCAGAGGTGTGCTCCTCCCTTCCTTCTGCTATAGGCTCCTTTTGTTTGCCTGCTCCTCCAAAGCTCACCTCTCTAGGTGGTCTACTGCCTACAACAATGTCTGCCGCTTTGCTCTGGCTGCCCCTCATCTCACCCACCATTGTGACCTTTATAGCAAGCTGAACTGGCTCTCCCTCTCAAATCACATAGACTTTGTCCTAGGGTGCTTCATGGGAAAGGTCCTTGGCACTGGCACTTCTCTGGGGCTGGTGAAATTCCTTGTCCTGGCTGCCTCCTTATCCTATTCCATCAGGTCTCAGGGGACCACCATCCTTAAGATACCTGCTACCCAGACTCAAATGGGGGGTAGGGATTTTGCTGCATGTGCTCCTAGACTGTGGAACGCATTCCCTGCCCAGGTCTGCTCCTCCCACTCACAGGTGTGCCTTCGATCCTCCCTATGGAACCACCTCAAACTCTCTTCAGCCTGTGGTTGCCCCAAACCCCCATGAGCTATCCTGACCCCTCACAGCACTCCTCTCTCCTGGACAAAGTCTCGACTTCCTGGGGCCTTTAAGTTGTAAATAGTGTTGCTGCATCTCATCTTGTACCTTTTGTACTGCTCTTAGTTGCTATATGTGATATTCTGTTGTGTACATAGTTATTCTGTTGTGTACATACTGTACATAACTATGCCTTACATGACTTGTAAGCTGCTTTAATCTATATCATGTTGTCCACACATGACTTGCAAGCTGTTTTTATCTGTATCATGTTGTCCTATGTATTTAAATCTGTAATTTCTGTACTCTCCTGGGTCGTACCTGAAAATAGACAATTGTCTTGTCTAGTGTACTTTCCTGGTCAACAAAAGCTAAATAAATAAATAAAATAAACTCAACAACTTTTTGGTGGCTAATTTACTAGTGGACTTAAGGAGAGAACAATTTAGTAATTCCATACAATTTACTCATCTACAGTATCTAAGCAACACAAAACTCAGTCAAGCATAGTTTATGTATTAATCTTAAAATCCTTGTTAGTACTGAGCAAAGCTACTTCATCTTCAGTTGAACCTGGAATATTATATAACCACAATCCCGTGCATTATGAGTTGATGACTGAGAAATCTTTAAAAAAGCAATCTACTTGGAGATTAAATAATTCATTATTATGAGATGAACTCTTTGTACAGAAAATTTGAAAAGCTATTACACAATTTGGGACTTAAATGACATCCATTTAGAAAATATTTTGGAGTACCGGGATACATTTAAAGCAACAATTAGAGTAGAAGTAAAAAATTATGCTGATGCTCTTAACAAATAAAAGAAATACAGAGAACAAGAACTAGAACAGAAATTTAAAATAATAGAGTGTGAAATAAATAATGGCAATGCCAATAAACAATTAGAGTATGACAACCTAAAAAGAATGATTAGTCCGACACAAAATAAACAGATCAAATCTGATACGTGTTTAGAAGCAGCTAGCGTCTTGAGAGTGAAATTCAAGGTACAATTCTAGCAGAAGGTATTAAAGCAGAGGAAGAAAAAGAGAAATAACATAAATTTACAACACCTCAAGATATCTATGTTTTGATACTATTAGGATTCCAGAATGTTTTTTGGATTATTACACTATCTTATATACTATACTTCAGAGTGTAGCCCAAGTAACAGAAGATTTAATGTATTACAGTACATTCATAACTGCCTTCCTTTCTTCTACTAGCAAGTTAGAAAATTTAAAATCCCTCATTCAAAAGAAGAAATTAAAAAAGCTACTCTACCAATGAAGAATGGGAAATATCCAGGAGAGGATGGTTTCTTCATAGAGTACTACCAGATTTTCAGGACACATTTATCCTTTTACTAGAAAAATTATTTAATAAAAATACAAGCAAAATACAAATTGCCACAATCCTTTATGAAAGCTATTATTACTGTAATTCCAAAAGAAGGTAAAGACTTGCAGAAAGCAGAAAAGTATAGACTTGTATCTGTCTTAAACTATGACTACAGGATTCAAGTCAAAATATTAATAATATAATTCTGCCCTTTCTTGATTAAATTATACACCCCAATCAAAGTGGTTTTATTCTAGGAATAACTATATTTTCCTCCATACATAATATTCAATATATTGTGGAGCATATACAACAACATAAGGTAATGTTATTTGTATTTTATTAGATGCCACAAAGGCATTTGACATGATTGAATGGCAGAACCTCTTTTTTCCTTTAAAACAATGGGGCTTTCCATCAGAACTAATTGAGCTAATACAGACACTTTATGCCTCACCCAATGATAAGATTAACACTGTTATTACAAAAGAGTTTCTTTTAGGTACAGGAGTGTCTTCTGCCCTTTTTGTTTTGGCTGTAGAAATTTTACTAATTAAAATAAGGAGCCATTTCAAATTAAAATGAGTACATTTAGGAGAGAAGCATTGCAAACTAAAAGCCTATATGAATGATATATTGCTATTGCTGGAAAATCCAGAGGAAAGTTTACCAGAGATTAAAGAAATGATTCAAAAGTATTGGATCCAGTCAGTAACATCATGACCAATAACACTGTGGTCAAAAATAAAGCAGGAATTATATCGCAGTCAACAATGTAGACTTGCAATATCATTGCTTCCCCATATCTCACAGGCAGTATGAGGAATGAAACCCTGGTGGCCTGTGGTTCCCCTAGCCCACCTGCTGCATCTCAGTCCCAGACACAGGAGACCCATGAGTGATCTCTCGAGCAACCCCCACCATCCCCGATCTGCCCGCCTGCACCACTGCCGAAGTATGTGGTACAGTGTGACAAAAGCTAATATTTTTCAGGTGGAAGCTACCTCTGGCTGAAAGCTGAAATACTAAAAATAGAATCTGCAAGAAAGACAGTCTTGCTCACAGCAGACGGAGGTGTACCTTACATTACAATTTATAATTGTTATTGTTCATCGGTTTGTAGTAGATTTGTCAGAAAAGCTAATAGTCTTCAGGTGGAGACTACTTCTAACTGAAAGATGAAATACTGAACTTAGAATAATCAGGAAAGACAGTCTTCCTCACAGCAGAGGGAGGTGTACCTTACTTTACTTTTTACAATTGTTATTCTTTTCAGTGAAGGGTCTTGCAATACTGCTTTGGAGATTGGGTGTTTAAACCCAGAGGGATTGAAATACTGTTTACTGTGTCTGTCCTTGTGCACAGCTGACTTGTTTGGAATTGTTGACTTTTGCATTGCAATATTTTTGATATTGTGAGTTAATCACTGGGCTAAGGATTTGTTTAGTTTAGTTTATTGTTCTAGGAATTACTACCTTTGAGCCAGAGGCTCTTTTACAAAGGTTCCACGTCAATTAGGTACAGTACAAAAAAGGTTACATAGATAACACAACAATTTGTGCTGTGTCAAGAGCGAGAAAACATATACAAATACATATCAAATCATTTGTGCAAAAGGACATGAGATATCAATAATCACATTATTATTACAAGAAAGAGGTCATGCCAGATTAGGAGAAACAAATAGGGAAAAAGTCCAGAACAGAGAGGGTAAGTGAAAGGTGTGGGGAGCAGACAATAGCAGGAGAAAAGGCTTCCCAAACATGTCTTTGTCAAATAACGGAACAGGGTGAGTTGTGAGAAAATAGGAGGTTTAATCAGGGCAGTCACAGGAGCTGGAGGTGGCAAGGTGAGAGAACAGCCTTGATTTGAAAATACCTAGAGAGGTGGAGGCAGTAATATGAGTGCTGAGGGCATTTAGCCAGCTGGGGGCACAATAGGCAAATGATCTTTGTCCCTGAGAAGTCCGGCATTAGGGGACTTGAAGAGGCTGGTGTTCTGATCTTCTGGTAAAATGGGTGCTAGTGCTCGGGCATAACAGGTCTTGGATACAAGGTGGAGTGAGGCCCCAAGTGGATTTTTTCACCATCAGGCAGGTAAGGTACTTTATCCGGTTTGAGAGTTGCAACCAACCTGAGTCAGCATAGAGTTCACATGTGTGGGTACATCGATGTGCACCAGTGAGCAGCCGACAGGCCTTATTTAGGGATGTTGTAATGCGACTAAGTGCTGTAGTAGTGGCAGATCCTTATATAACTAAGCCATAGTCAATGACTGAGATGACAGAGGATTGGATGGCAATCCTCAGTGCAGAATGTGTAAGGAGCTGTTGGTTCCGATACAGAATCCCAATTCGCTGATTAATAGTTTTTGCTATACTATCAATGTGAGTTGCAAAGGTTAGGCCTTGATCAAAGTTGATTCCAAGATATTTGAAAATTGGCACTTGTTCAAGGGTATTTCCCAGAGTATGTATTAATGGTGAGTGGGACTTGCCATTTCTTGTTTTCTGAGTTAGAGAAGAGCATAGATTTAGTTTTTTTGTGGCTTAGAACCAGCTTATGTTCAAGGAACCACATCTCAACTTTGGAAAAAGCATGCTGAAGGTTGAGGCGTAAGAGATTCGGATCTTTATGAGTGGCAAGAATCATGGCATCATCGGCATAGAGGATTATTTGTTCAGGGCAGGATTTGGGGAGGGAGTTTAGGAAAAGGCTGAGAAGGAGGGAGCCCAGGATGGATCCCTGGGGAACTCCTGAGCGAACCGGTTTTGAGTCTAAGAGAACTCCAGCTACTTTTACAGATTGAGATCGCTGAGCAAGGTCATTTTTTACCCAGTCACCAGGATCCTGCGAGAGCCCTAGGGATAGTAGTTGTTTGATAAGTAGGCCATGGTGTACTGTATCAAATGCCTTGGTTAAGTCAATGTAGACTGCTCCAGTTAGGTTTCCTTTGTCCATGGCATTGTGGATTGCTCCTGAGAATTCAAGTAGGGCAATTGATGTGCTGTGCTCTTTCCTAAATCCATGCTGCTGAGTGCATAGGATGTTGTGCTTTTCCAGGTAGTCTGAAAGTTGGTCTGCCACCAAGTGTTCAAGGGCCTTAGAGAGAGGTGGTAGTATTGATATCGGGATGATAGTTACCAGGCAGTGACTTATCACCACTTTGTGCACCAGAGTGACAACTGCAGCCTTCCATTTCCTAGTGAATTAGCTGTAGCAGAGGGAGAGATTGAAATTTTTTGTGAGGGGGAGCAGTACTTCCTCCAGAGTGAGGGACAGAAGTTTAAGGTCAATAGTGTCGCTGCTTGCTCGGGACTTAGAAATGGCCTTCTTTACATACTTATAGACTTCATGTGCCTTTACTAGTTTGAAATGGAAGGGTGGTTTTGTTGGAGAGGCAGTAGTAGAAGTAGAAATTGGAGGATCAGCATCAGTGAAGAAATCAGATGAGAGGACACCACTAAGGTCCATGAAGGTATCATTTAGGGTGTTTTCAATGATCTCTGGGTCTAATGTAGTGGTTCCATCCACATTCATTATTGTAGGAGAGGATTTGGACTGCTGACTCATGATATTTCTTATGTTGTCCCAGAAGGATTTCCCTTCACCCCAGGAGTTGGAGAGGGCATTCTTGAAGTAGGAGCTCTTCATCAAGCGGATCTGTTTAGTACAGTGGTTGCGAGCCGGTTTATATTTTTGGATGTCCGACAGAGTGCCAGTAGCTCTTGCAATGGCCCAGAGGTGATCCCTACTTTTGAGTTGTGCCAATAGCTTCGCTGTGAGCCAGGGATTTGTGAGTGCTTTGATTTTGCGCTTTTTTACTGGTGCATAGGTGTCACAGAAAGTGTTGAAAGTAGTAATAAAGTAATCAAGGGCTAGGTCAACATCTTGAGTTTTGTAAATCAAGGACCAGTCTATCTGCCTAAGACAGGTCTTGAGATGAGTAAGGTTGTCATAAGGTAGGACTCTGCTATAGATGGTTTTGGAGGCTGACTAGAAACTTATTTTTCCAGTTATATATTATTGGAGAGTGATCACTGAGTGAGCCAGGGAGAACACTTACATTGGTTATACGGGTAGGGTGGCTGGTAAGGATCCAGTCAATGACGGTGCTGGTCCCTGATTTGTAGTTTTTCCTGGTAGGGGAGTTTACCACTAGTGTTAAATTTACTGCTAGGATAGCATCTTTGTTTGACCCTGCATCAGGAGCAAGCCAATTTATATTAAAGTCCCCAAGGAGAAGGAGTTCGATGTCAGAAGGTTGTGTACTTACGAACTCGAGGACAGCCTGTAGGCCGGATTTGACATAAGTCCTGTAGTGAGTGCAGGTTGAAGGGCTGTGTATTTAATCCAGACAGTGCCCCAGGGGGTGGAAATTGTTTTTTCATTTTTCTCTGTGTATCTTAAAAGGCCAGGCCAGGTTGTGTCAGGAAGTGCTTACATCACAGCTACTTATCAGTCAGTTGCTTTTGGAAGAGTCTTACAGACCTGATAAGATTACTATAAGCAAATGGTTTACAGCAGATTCATCAGAAAAGCTAATATTCTTCAGGTGGAAGCTACCTCTGGCTGAAAGCTGAAATACTGAACTTAGAATCTGCAAGAAAGACAGGCTTGCTCATAGCAGAGGGAGGTGCACCTTACTTTACAATTTACAATTGTTATTGTTTGTTGGTTTGTAGCAGATTCATCAAAAAAGCTAATAGTCTTCAGGTGGAGGCTACTTCTAATTGAAAGGTGAAATACTGAACTTAGAATTATCAGGAAAGACAGTCTTGCTCACGGCAGAGGGAGGTGTACCTTACTTTACTTTTTATAATTGTTATTCTTTTCAGTGAAGAGTCTTGCAATACTGCTTTGGAGATTAGGAGTTTAAACCCAGAGGGATTGAAATACTGTTTACTGTGTCTGTCCTTGTACACAGCTGACTTGTTTTGGGGCTGATTGCTTTCAGAGCACAAATCACCAGGTTTTATTCAGGCTGGGGAGGTTTACCTGTATCTGACTCAGCTGTTTGTTTTTTTCTCTGTTTGATTAGCAGGGTATTTTCTCTGTTAAATTGTTGTGTAGGTCATCTTGCTGACAGGAAGGTCAACACTCATTGTAGTGGTGGGTCAGAACTTTTAGCCAGTTGTTTCATGAGGGCACAGTTTGGGCCCAACCCCCAATTTTCTCACCGCACCCACCCCTCCCTGATACCATTTCCTTTATATGAGGGGTTCTGACATCATTTCCTCAAGAGGGCTAAGTGCATACCACTGTCATATCCTTTCTAGCACACTGCACTGACAGTATAAGCATACACATTATATAATATATATATTTATATATAACAAACCAATCACTGAAAAATACACAAAAAAAACCTTATACAGGATAAACAGGAAGGTTGACAGACATGTGGGGAATAGTGCAATGTACTGGCTATGGGGCAACAGACTTCCAGGAGGCTTTCTGGAAGCTGACCCATTTTCAGGCAACTCTCTGCCCTGAAAGAGGAGATTGTCCATCTTCAGGCCACAATGGACAGTAGTAAGGGAACCTCCCCCACCCAGAGAGCACCACAGCCACTACCACTACCTCAGAGATTGCAAAGAAAGTGCAGCAGTTGGACCACAGTGGGCTCAGGGAGGGTGAGGGTGGTGGAACAGAGGCACACTCAGTCAGTTGTACCACTCCACAATCCATACACCATTCTGATGGAGCATAGTTACCCTATGGATGTATCCACAGAGGAGACTAAGGAGGTTGTGAACAACTGTCCCAAGGGAGCCCCACACAAAGGAGACAGAGAACACCATAGGGAAAGGAAGCAGCTCCTGGTGGGGGACTCAATCATTAGGGGGATAGAACTGGGGGGAGAAGGGAAAAACTGAAGTAAGGTGCCTGCCTGGTGCCATGGCTTGGAGGGACAGGAAGCGCATCCTCAGTATCATGAGAACAGCTGCACGAGAGAGTAAGCTGAATGTCATTGTCCACCTAAGGATGAATGACTTGACTAAACATGAGATTAGAGCAGTGCAGGAGGAGTTTGTGGGGTTGGGGAGGGCCTAAGGCAAGTAGCACACACAGTATCCTTCTCAGAGGTGCTGCCTGTCTATGGCAAGGGTGAGGAGAGGGTATTTCACACCATTCGATTCAATAGATGCTTGAAAAATGGTGCACAGCACAGGAGTTTGGCTTCATTGGGGACTGGGGTTCCACCTGGAGGGATACCAGGCTATACGGCGGGATGGTCTGCATCTGTCCATAAAGGGAACAAGTCATCTGGGTGATCGGTTTAAATGCTTCATTGGCAAGCTTTTAAACTAGTCAAGGGGGGAGGCACTGATAAGCAACAGGGAATTCTCAGCCTCCCCCTACAAAACAGGGTACTAAATAAGGTAAAGACCAAAGTAGAAAGGTCAGTAGGGAGCAGGGCAGGGGTAAATGGGGAAAGCAAAGTCAATGAGAACAGGGATGGTGCTACAAGAGGTAAAGCCATTAAAAAATGGAGAGCAATGAGTACTAATGCCCGTAGTCTGGGTAACAAACTTCCTGAATTAGTGGCCTTGATGGAGGAGGAACATCTGGATATTGTGGCAATCACAGAAACATGGTACACACAGAACCATGACTGGGACGTAAACATACCAGGATACACTATCTACAGGAGGGACAGGGAAGGTAAAAGAGGAGGAGGAGTAGCTCTCTACATAAGGAAAGAAATGAAAGCAACAGAACAAAAGGGTAAACAGGGAGGAGAGGAAGCACTGTGGGTCAATTTGGAGACAGGCAATAGCACCACAATCTGCACAGGAGTTGTATAAAGACCCCCATCTCAGGGGGAGGACATGGACAAGGAAATGATAGAAAGTATCCTTAGAATGGCAGAAAAAGGGGATATATTGCTGATGGGGATCTGAATATGCCTGATGTCAACTGGAATGCATTTGCAGCAGCCACTTCTAAGAGTGAGGTAATTCTAGATGCCCTACAGGAGGCATGCCTGAGACAACTAGTATTAGAACCCACTCGAGAGGGAGCAATCTTAGACCTGGTACTCTCAAATGGAGATGGTGAGAGGATCACAGATTTAGAAGTGGGTAGCCATCTGGGAACTAGTGACCATTGAACAGTATGGTTCACAATAAACATAGCAGTTGAGTCAAGCCATACAAGGGCAAAGGTATTGGACTTCAGAAGGGCTGACTTTGCCTAAATGGGTGAGTGCATAAGGAATGCACTAGCAAATGAGCAGGAAAGAGGGGTGGAAGAACAATGGGGAATCATCAGAACTGCCATCACAGAGGCAACAAGCCTTTGTGTGAAGCAAATAAACAAAACAAAACAATGTAAGAAACCACTATGATTCTCAAAGGAGGTGGTAGGGAAGGTTACGGAGAAAAAGAAAGTGTTCAGGAAGCACAAGGAGTCACAGGAGGAGCAGGACAGAGAATTGTATAAATTAAAGCTAAAGGAAGCAGGGACGGCTGTCAGAATAGCAAAGGCCCAAACCGAGGAAAAGATAGCCAACTCAGTTAAGAAGGGGGATAAAACCTTTTATAGGTACATCAGGGAGCAAAGGAAGACCAAGGGAGGGATAGTGAGGCTTAATAAAGGGGAGGGGGTGGACAGAGGGTGACTGTGAAAAGGCAGAGATACTAAACAAATATTTTTGCTCAGTATTCACAAATGAAGGGGGAGGTACCTATATCAAACAATAGAAACACCCTAGATACCGGGGTTGATACCAGCCCATTCACAGTAGAAAGGGTTCTGAAAGAACTCTTAAACCTGAAAGTGGACAAAGCAATGGGGCCTGATGGGATTCATCCCAGAATTCTAAAAGAACTAAGGGTAGAACTAGTGACACCACTGACTACTCTCATTAACAAATCATGGGAGGATGGGGGTAGTACCTGAGGACTGGATTAGGGAAGATGTTATTCCACTTCACAAAAGTGGGAGCAGGGCAGAAGCAGGAAACTACAGACCTGTTAGTTTAACCTCAGTGATTGGGAAAATGATGGAATCACTTCTGAAGGAAAGAACTGCTGAGTACCTAGAGGCCAGAGGGGCACAGGACCCAAGGCGGCATGGACTCACATCGGGAAGGTCAAGTCAGATGAATCTAATAGATTTCTTTGACTGGGTGACCAAAGTAGTAGATCAAGGAGGTGCTGTGGACATGGCCTATCTAGACTTTAGCAAGGCATTTGACACAGTCCCACACAAAAGATTAATATACAAATTGGCCAGCCGGGGAGTGGGTCCCAAGATGGTAGCCTGGTTAAAGAATTGGCTGGAGAACAGGACACAGAGGGTAATAGTAAACAGAGTCTACTCTGAAGAAAGGGAGGTTACTAGTGGGGTACCGCAGGGTTCAGTACTAGGACCGGTCCTCTTTAATGTCTTTATAAGCAACATTGCAGAGGGACTGGAAGGAAAAGTATGTCTCTTTGCAGACAACACAAAGATCTGCAACAGAGTTGATACACAAGGTGGGGTGGAAAGGTTGAGAAGGAACTTGGCAAGGCTGAAGGAATGGTCAAATGTATGGCAGCTTAGATTCAATGCTAAGAAGTGCAAAGTAATGCACCCGGGAAACAAAAACCCAGGAGGAGAGTACTCAATGGGGGGTGAGATACTAACAACAAAAATGGAAAGGGACCTGGGGTAGTCATATCAGATGATCTAAAGGTGGACAAGCAATGTGAGAGGGCAGTAAGGAGGGCTGGGGGGATACTGGGATGAATAGGGAGAGGCATCACCAGTAGAAAACAGGAAGTTGTTATCCCTCTGTACAGACAGCTAATGAGACCACATCTTGGGTACTGTGTGCAGTTCTGGAGACCCAATCTCCGCAAAGACATAGACAGGATAGAGGCAGTCCAGAGGAGGGCAACTAAAATGGTGCTGGGTCTGCACCAGAAGACATATGAAGAGAGACTTAAGGAGCTTAATACGTATAGTCTCGAGGAAAGGAGGGAGAGGGGAGACATGATAGAAAGTTTCAAGTACCTCAAGGGAATCAACAAAGTCCAAGAGGGTAACATTTTTCAGAAAAAGAGATGTGCAAGAACAAGGGGGCACAATTTGAAGATTGAAGGGGGGAAGGCTCAGAGGTAATGTGAGGAAGTATTTTTTCACGGAGAGGGTTGTGGATGCATGGAACAGCCTTCCTGAGGAGGTTGTGGAGTCAAAAACAGTGGTGGATTTCAAGAATGCATGGGACAGTCATAAAGCAATTATAGTGGGTAGAGGTAGGAAGAAGTAGGCTGTTGGTTAACTAGGATCTGCAGCTTATTCATTAGGTAGGGAAATGGGCAGACTGGGTGGGCCAAGTGATCCTTATCTGCCATCAGATTCTATGTTTCTGTACCATGGTGTCTAGCAGCCCCCCCAGATAGTCCGCCACCTACCCGCTCCCACCCTAACCCCTAATGGGTGACCTGCACAGTCCTCCACTCTCTGCCACAGCTGGTCACCCGACCAAGATGCAATGCATGAGTGCACACCCTGAGGGCACAGCTGGTCGGGTGGCCAGCTGTGCCAGAGAGTGAAGGGGTGTGCTGGTCACCCATTAAGGGTTAGGGTGGGAGCAGGTAGGTGGTGGACTACCTGGTGGGGCTGCTAGATACCAGGGATATGTTGCAGTGTACAGCATACTTCGGCAGTGGTGCAGGAGAGCAGATCGGTGGTCAGGGATGGTGGGGGCTTGCACGGGGGATCATTGATAGATCTTCTTTGGCAGGGACTGAGATGCAGCAGGTGGGCGAGGAGAACCACAGGCCACCAGGGTTTCATTCCTCATACTGCCTGTGAGATTTGGGGAAGCGGTGATATTGCAAGCCTACATTGTTGGCTGCAGTGTAATCCCACTTTATTTTTGGCCATGATGTCATTGGTTGTGATGTTACTGACCAGTTCCAAAATAAAATATTTACATGGCTCTGGATACAATATCAACAAAAGCAAGTCTGAGGTGCTCCTCTTCAACCATGTCAATACCTTAGAAATACAAAAGCCATCTAATGCAGTAATTAAAATGAGTACATTGATAATTTAGACAAAGTTACATAATAACCTTGAACAATTATACAAGGCTAATTTTATATCATTAATGAACAAAATAAGGGTGAAATTTTAATTATGGCAGAAGATAAGGCTCTCACTATGGGGAAAATAAGCATCCTCAAAAGATAGTAGTCTTGTGGATTTCTTACACTTTTTAAGCTATTTTAACACCCACCCCTAAATCTTGGTTCAGAAGCATTACCAAAAACTTAAAACAATTCATTTGGAACAATAAAGTCTCTAGAATTGCCTGGTCTAAACTTTGTCTCAGCTGGAAGGAAGGGGGACTGGCATGTCCAGACTCCCAAACTATTTACAGTATACAGCATACCACATTAAGTTAATAACTACTTGAGTCTATAATGATAACATTAACTTAGATGTGGGAAATTGGGGTACATCAAACAAATCTAAGGAAAAGATGTCCATCGTAAACATATGGTATTCCCCACATAATTTCAAAAGATCAAACAGTGTAGTTGCTAATGATTTGGCAGAGAGATGGCATCTTTTTATCATTAAAAGATAAATATTAAGACAAGACTTTTCAAATCAAATCATTTATGGAATAACCCAAATGTAAAAATAGGAGAGGAACCCTACAATTTTTCAAGCTGGATGAATAAGAGCATTATTAGGTGGTCACAGTTACTGCAAAATAATAAAATTATGTCATGGGAGGAATGCAGGATAACGTACAGTCTAGGTAACAAAGATTTCTGACAGTATAAACAACTTTATCATGTTTATAGTAAAGATGTTAAACAATGCAAAAGGGCTCCCAATAGAGACCCAACTGATTTACAATTTTTAACCAAGACTCTAAAAAGAGTAGAATATGAGGCATGGTTACAAAACAGCCTTCATGGTAACAAAAATACAATCTTTAAAAAAATTAAAGGAATTTGGAACAAAGAATTGAAGGTGGAATTAGCAGAAGCTCAAGAGGACAAATGGGACAGTATATTGTCAACACCCCAAGATTACAACACTGTAAGAAATAAATTAATAAAAAAAAAAAATTAATAATGCCTACTTCACTGCTCAATGACTCTTTAAAATGCACATTAAACCCAGTTCATGTTTTTTATTAAAAATTGTTATTGGTTTAATGAATATACATAAAATAGTAAACCAATTGTCAAGCATTACAAACATTTGCACCATCTGTGGGGCCATACGGTGTTTTACATGCTCCATGAATTACATAACCAGTCCTATCTAGGGGTGTCTCCCCTGTGTTAATCAATATTAAGGAAACATTTCAGGGTTAGTGATGCCTGTATTACACAGCAATGCTCTTAACACAATGTGTATGCTAGCGAGTGCGCAGGCTCCTAAACAGAGAGGAATACAGGACAAGCTTATATATTTGTGGGAAATTGACTTTGGCTGTGGAATATTGAATCTGGCTGTTTCATGCTCGCACTTATGTAGGGGTATTTGGCGGAGGTGTGCTTCTTTTCAGCCTACGTTTATTCCAGAAGTATGGGGGGTCACCAATGCATTCTCCAGACCTGTCAGAAAGGGGGGGAATCCAGGGTTTTGTGTTGGAAGAGTTTAGACTACCCTGTGTGCCTAATGCATTTAGGAAGGCAGTGGCCCACGGGAATCATGCAGTACTGTGAGTGTAAGTACTTTCCCCAACTGCTCCTATATTTCTGTTCTCCTCTATTGACTGCCAGGACCTTTTTGTAGTTGGCTGCTTTGCTGAACTCATTCAACCATTCTTGAGCTGGAGGGGTCTGCTGTTTCCAGTGCCTCAGTTTGATCCTCTTTATTGTGATGAGGGCACTGGCTAGACAAAGGGTGGTGGCAGTGTTCACCCATTTAGCACTCCATTCCTCTTGGTCTTTGGAGATGTCTAGCATTACCCAAATCTTATCAGAGGTGAAACTTCCAGAGGCTACTTCCTTACAGGTTCACTGTACCTCATCCCAATAGGGCAATAGTTTCTAACAAGCATACAGCAAGTATGTAAGGGATCCCTCTTGATCCTGGCATCTCCTGCATTCCTCTTTTGTTAGTAGGCCCCACCTGTAGAGGGCTTCTGGGGTTCTGTGCCATCTCAGAAGAATTTTCTGCTGTGTGAGTTTATTTTTAGTGTCCAAAACACTTACATTCAGGACCCTCCAGCACTGCTCCCACCTAGGCAGAGGGGTAGGTGTCTGTAATTCTCTTTTCCACTGTTCCCTAGTGGAGTCCAATGGATCTGGGCCCAGGGTGAGCAGCAGATGATAGAGGCCCACCACCTTCATATGAGCAGGAGACTGAGGCTGAAAAGCCCATCCAGTGGATGATCAGCTAGGCTTTGGAGGGAGAGGTCAAGAGTGTCAATCAGCACGTGTCGCAGCTGATGGTAGTGGAGATGCGGGTGGTCATACTTGAGCCTTAGCTGTTGGAATGACTGTAATACACCTGAATCTTCATCCAATATATGGTGTAGATTCTGGATACCTTTCTTAGCCCAGTCTGGCCAGTCAGCTGGGGTGCCCCAGGTCCTTAGGTGTTGATTCTTCCAAAGGGGGAAAGCCTTTGTTTTCTGTGGGTGCCAGTCTGACATTTTAGTAATTTGTTGCCAGTTGTTAATTGCATTTTTGATGATGGGGTGGGCTGTGCACCTTGCAGGAGCCCTGTTGAAGCAAATGGAGGTTCATATAGGAGCTCTAAGTGTACGTTTCTCACAGACCATCCACTTGCTTGGTTTTGCTGAGTTGACTGAGACTGCAGCCTTCGCAAACTGGTAAGTTGTATGTGCCAGCCTCTTGAGGCGGTAGTTGGGGAGGTAGGAACCCCCTTTGGCTGCTGTACTTCTCAACTTTTTATGATATAGGCATCAAGCCGTGCCCTTCCAGAAAAAGTTAAGCATGTCATTATGGAGTCTGGATATGAGTTTTGGAGTAATGGGTATGTGTATGTTGTCCAAAATGTATTGCACCCTGGGGGCAGCCATCATTTTAAATGCATGGGCCCTACCCCATAGAGATAAGTGCAAGTGACTCCATCTGGAAAGGTTCTTGAATAACTCCTCCTGTAGAGGAGACATGTTTAGGTGGTCTAGTTGTGATAGATTCCATGTGAAGCCGATTCCCAATAACTTGATAGAGTCTTGGGCTATGTCCATCCCCCAGGGGTACCCAAGTCTATCTGTCAATGAGGGGTTTGATGGGAGAAACATTGATTTTGTTATGTTAATTTTGTACCCAGATAGCTTGCCATACTCCCTTAACAGCTTGACCAGGTGAGGGGTGGAAGCTTCTGGCTATGTGAGGGCCCACATGATGTCATCAGCGTAGGCCATAACTTTGTGTTCTCCTCTAATGTGTCTCCCTTGAATCTGTGGGTGGATGGGTGGCAGGGTTTGACAAATCCAATAGCCTGACATCCCGGGCTATCACTGTGCAGTCAGGGACAAGCATTTTGCACGAAGTTAGTTGTCCACGGACAAGTACTGTAGTGCATTCAAAAAAAACCTTTCCTTGCATTTCTTGGATCCTCCACTAGAATGCTTGCTCCTGACACCCTAGTCCAAATGTCCTGGTGGCCATGTGACTGCCCGGAGCACCAGGGACCTGAGTCATATGAGGAATCTGAGCCCAGGAATGAGACAGGCGCGTTGTTGTGGTGTGGAAGAGCATGGAATAGAGCGAGTGAATGAGCATGAAATAGAGGGTGAGAAAGCAGCTGGGGAGGAGCCAGAGAGTCATTGGAGTGGCAGTGGGGAGCAGAAATGTTGGAAGCTAAGGTAAGAAAACCTACTGGCCATAGCAGTGATTTGGGGGTTTAAAGGTAAGATCAAAGGCGCATTCACATTCTGACTTGAGGGGAAAAGAAGTAGCTCAGTCCTAGCAGACCACGGGGAATGCCGCAACACTGTGTGCCTGGTTGTTTGTGGGGAGATTTCTGCAAGTGTCACTGACTACAACAACATATTGAAATTTAAAAGAAAAGATGCTAGAACTGAAAGGGAAGGTGACTGTCTGATGGTGGTGAGCTTGGGGGGTGGGGGATGCACTCGGCAAGATTGGATCTGCATGCCTTCTGACTTCCAGTGTGATTGAAATCTGACCCAAAAAAAACAGAACAAAAAGGAAAGTATAAAAGAACTGAAAATAAAAGAAAAGTGTGTTGGGCTGCACGGTCAGGTACTAGAGAGTGGAGGAGCAAAAGTAGTGTGTTACTGCTTGGCCATGTGGATTTATGTGCTAGCTGCAAAATGACTGCATGTAGCATAGTGGCAATTGAGCAAAATAAAATTCAGTCTGGAAATAAAATTTTAAAAATTAAGGATTGGATACTTGAGAGCAGAGGGGCACAAGGTAACCTGTTACTACTGGACCACCATGATTTATGTGCTAGCTAAAAAGGCTCCAAAGGAGGAAGAGTGAGGGTTGGGCTTTGTGTTACACTGGGAAAGCCAGAACTGATGTTAAGGCAAAAGTTGCCTAAGGACAATAAAAATGTGTGTGTTGTGGTCTGTGGAGCAGTAGGAAGGGAACTGTCTGTCAAGCATGTTGGGTAAGAGTGTGGCTGGCATGGGGCAAGCTGCAGTGTAAAAATAAAAAGTAAGCATCAAAGCCACATGGTCTTGTAAATCTTTCTAGACATTGCTATATCTTCTCAAATCCCATCCCAATCATTTTCCATGCCTTTTTGTTACTCCCTGACTGCCTACCTTGCTTAATCTAAGCAGCATGCATCTGCAAATTAAGCATTATTTTTTATTAATGTCTGTGTGTCCCCTCCCACTGCAGTTTACCACCAGTAAAAGACACCAGACAATGAGTACAACAAAATAAGATTTATTAGCATGACAAAAAAGAAACACACATTTGTGCTCGATGAGCAGGTGGAAGAGAGAAGAAAAGAAATACGACTCTGATTTTAACATGTATTAATAATTTAACAGAAAATCATTTTTCCTGTTTTCCAATAGCCTGTATCTACAAAGTATTAATAATACAACCCCCCCAGACCACATACTTTGTTGCTACCTAGTTATTTTAAAATGTTCCTTAAAATACAGCCTTCTGACCATGGACTACCACTCGCAACACTGGGACTACCATTTTTGGCTAGGCCAGTTGTCCTGGACTAGTACGTAAATTTGAAATTTGTCGATCCCTGATGGGTGGGTGCAAATTGCCTGTAGTAACGGTTCAAGAGTCAGAATAAAGAGTGTAGGGGACAGAGGGCACCCTTGTCTTGTCCCTTTTCCTAAGGAGAAAGTCTCTGATGGGAAATTATTAGTGATTACCCGTGCTCATGCATTACTGTATAGAACCGATACCCAGTGTCTCATATTCAGCCCCAGAATAATAGTTTCCAATGTCTGGAAAAGGAAACTTTATTCAACCCTGTCAAAGGCCTTCTCTGTGTCTAGCAAGAGCAGGATTGCCTTGGTATTAAGGCGGGAGGCTTGCCAAATGAGGTTGGTGAGTCGCCTTGTATTGTCTGAGTCTTGCCTACCTGGTACAAATCCCACCTGATCTGAGTCTACCAGCTCTTCCTCAACCTTCTTCAGTCTGACTGCCAGGGCTTTGGTTAGGATCTTGCAGTGCACTAGGCTGAGGGAGATATGCCTATGGCTACTACATAGTTGCAGGACTTTCCCTGGTTTGGGGAGAAGGGAGATCTGAGCCTTCCTCATGGATGACTGTAGACTTCCCTTCTCCTTCACTTTGGAGAGCATTTCCACCAGTGTAGGGAGGAGCGTGTCTTTAAATGTCTGGTAGTACTCAGCTGGGTACCTGTCCGCACCTGGGGATTTGCCTTTCAGCATAGACCCCAGTGCATTTGACAGTTCCTGTGTTGTTACGGGGGCTTCCAATAGCTCTGAGTGCACCTGCTTTAGGACCAGCAGTTGCAGCCTCTCCATAAAGGCCCATATGCCATCCTTAGAGGGGGAGACCTTTGAGATGTAGAGTAGTTCATAGAGGTTCTGGAAAGCCCTGTTTATCTCTCACCTGTCTGAGATTATTTCCTCTGAGGGCAGTCGGATGGAGTTTATCCTCCTCTTTTTTTCCCTTTTCTTCAGTTGCTGAGCCAGCGGTCTCCCTTGCTTCTTGCCCACCTCCCAGAATGCCTGCCTCATTCTAACTAATGCAAACTCTGCTTTCTGTTGCAAGTGTATGTTTAGTTTATATTTTGCCCCAATGATCTGTGCCCTTAGTTTTTTGTTGCTGGAGCCTGTGTCTCTGTATTCCCTTTCTAGCACTTTTAGCCTTCCCTCTTGCTCCTTAACATCTTTGTCTTTTGCCTGTTTAAGTTTGGTGGTATACGCTATGCACCTGCCCCTTATGAAGGCCTTGAATGCATCCCACCTCCTTGTCTGGGATGTGTCTCCAGGCCTGTTGAGGTACAGAAACTCTTGCATTTCCCTGCAGAGTTGTCTACAGAATTCCTGGTCCCTCAGAAGTGAGGTGTTGAGACTCCAGGGAGGCCTGCTTCGGAATGTGGGTTCCAGTGGGAGCCATGTGAATGTTGTGGGGCTGTGATCTGAAATGATGGTGGCTTCTGTACTTGCATCTATGGTGTCTCTCAGTCAGGCAGCTGGGGTGAGCCAAATGTTGATCCTAGAGTATGTGTTATGTGGGGAGGAGTAGAAGGTGTATTTCCTCTCCTTGGGGTGTATCAACCTCCATATATCCACCGTGCCAGTTTCCTCTGCCTGGTCCCTGATGATCTTGCCCTTCAGGGTCAGGCCTTTGGTGGGGGGTACTCTTGCCTAGAAAGCCATCTGGGGTGAGATTCATGTTTCCTCCAATCAGCAATTGTCCCCTGCCCACCTCTTCCAGCTGTTGTGCGAGCAAAGTGAAGAAGGATGGCTTGTGTTGGTTCGGGCCATAGACACAACAAAGTGTGGTGTCTATCCCTGTGAGAGATCCTGTGACTATCAGAGAATGCCTTTCCTTGTTAGCATAGGTGTTATAGACCTGAAAGGATGTGTCCTTGTGGATCAGAATTGCCCCCCCTCTACTCTTCTTATTATAGCAGCAGCTGAAAATGTGACCCACCCAGCCTGTCTTTAGCTTGTCTGCTTACGGTTTCAGTAAGTGGGTCTCCTGTAAAAAGGCTACCTTCGTGCCTAGTCACTTGAGGTGGTCTAGAATCTTTCTTCACTAGGCAGGTGAATTTATCCCCTTAACATTAAACCCAGTTCATAATGTTGGAGGTGTGATAGAACTACAGCTGTAGCCTTCCACTCCTTCTCTGGAATGTCCTAACATACAAGCATGGTGGCAAGAAACTAGTCGAGAAATAAGGGTTAATGATTAACAATCCAACCTTTATCAATTTTATTTTGGAGCAGTATTTTTATAATCTGCAAGACCAGAAAAATCTTCAAAAAATATTTAAACTAATTATATTGCTGCTAAAAGATTAATTTTAAAAAAGCTGAAAATCTCAAGAACATTTACAGCCATTTCCCAAAAGTGAGTGGAGGTTCCTCTTGCTGCTGTATCTGTATGATATAAACATTTTCAGAAATGATGAGATCTTCTGGAGTATATATGATCTAGATATTGTCTCTTGGTCAAAAGAAGTCTTTGAGCTGGATGGATGATCCATTTTGGCCCACACTCTTGTTTTATATATTTGTGGAATACAGCATATTATAGATGTCTTATAAAAGGTAATATTATATGTATGTAAGCAGCAATAGTATGTCAAGTATGTCTTTATAGTGTACTACTGTTATTACTTGTGGAACCAACTGTAATTGCTCTCAATGTCCTCTCCCCAAAAAATAAATAGATAACTAAAAGAAAGTAACCCATATAGACCACCCTTAAAAAAGGCCTACTTTCCATGACTGGCCAATTCAGGGAGCAGAAGACATTGCAGTGGTTCATCCTAGGTGGGGCACCCGAGGCAAAGTGGCCAATCTCATTGTAAAGCACATTACACTTATTAAATTCAGTGCTCCTCAAGGAGTTAAGAACTGGGGCTCCACTCTGCATGAGAGGGAGCAGTGTGCATTTGGCAATAATCAGCCATGATTCCTTGGATAGGTTGTTAACTAAGCTGTATAGGAAACCAAATTTTTTGTTGCAGGGATTTTGAGACATATTCAATGTGGGTTCTGAAAGAGACTTCTTGGTCCAAGTATAATCCTTGTTACTTAATTGCCTCAGCCACCTCTATATGAGTTCCAGTTGATGTGGCTAGGTCTATCAGATGTTGCCTGGCTACACCCAAGTGTCTAGAGCCAAACCATTTCACTTTCTGAGACCAGTCTGTCAAATAGTGAGTGACAGGTTATTAAGACCAAACCTCCTAAGTTATTTTAGTAGGGAGGCCATGATTAATGAGACCAAATGCTTTAGTGAGATCTATGAAGATTGCACCAGTCATGCACCCCTTTCCATGGGATCCAAAATATTAGTAGTCGGTCTAACCAGTGCAATGTCACTACCATGAAGTTTTCCGAACTTATGTTGCCAATCAGTCCAAAGAGACACTGTTAAAGATAGTCTTGGAGATGGTTATGCAGTATATGAACCTTTCTTGAATTTTAGCATGGAACCAAAGCAGGCTGATGAGGTGTTAGTTTTCCACAGGCTTTTTAGTGCCACCCTTGTGTACAGGTACTACCAGGGATATCAGAGATTCTACATTCTATAAGAGACTTGTTAAAGATTATGGCAACAGGGGAGGCAATTAAAGGAGCAGCTATCTTTAGCAGCTTAGGTTCCAGTTTATCAGATCTCTCTGATTCTTTTGCTTTTAGTTGCTTTAAGAAAGTCAGAACTCCTTTCCTAGTTATCCACTGAAAATGGAATTCAGGAGTAGGGCTCACTGTTTCATTCGGACCTGGAGTGTCCAGAGGGGATCGGGGGAAATTCTAAATTTATCCAGATCAGTGAAAAACTTGTTAAAGACATTGGCAGTTGTCAGATGGACTCTAACTATCTTACTGTCAGCCACTATATCACATTCAGAGGGACCGGGCCCACTCTTCAGGAGAGCATTGATATAAGACTAGACGCTTTTAGGGTTGGACAAGTTTTTTATCTTGCAGATTTCTAATATACTTTCTTTTGGTAACCTTAAGGTTCATGTTACAGGTGTTCCTGTGCTCCCTATACTTATTCCAATCAGATATAAGGCCAGTATTTGTGAATACTTCCCATGCTTCATCTCATAGTTTCAGTTGTTTTCAAAGAGCCGCACCAAACCATTTGCACTTTAGGCCTTTTAGCCTGATTTTCTTATATCAGGCATGTAAGTTGGCAGCAGAAATTAATTAGTTAATAAGGAAGTCAAGAGAGGCATTAATATCAGGAAGAGATTTAATGGATGGCCCAATGTACACTTGATAGCGTGGTTCAAAAGGAGATCACATCAGATTTAAAAAAAAATCCCCAGCAAAGCAAATCCTGGGAAGATGTTTGCAAGCATTGTTTTTCTAAATAGAGTAGATCAGGGAGTGGTCAGTAAGGGAGTCTGCAAAAATTCCTGCAGCTTTTAGTCTATCCATTCTGGAGACAACAGCCTAATCAAGCACAGTATGATTACCCAATTTGTTATTCAGTCTGGTAGGCTCACTGATGATTTGGGCAAGCTGAGCCTCACGTACAGCTTTCCTAGGCCCACCTCTCATGTCATGAGTCCAGTTTTTATGGGAAATCTCCCAGAAGTATTAATTCACCAAGTGGGAGGTCGGTAAAAGCCTTCATGAGGGGAATTAGTGCAGAAGAAGCCATTCAAGTTGGGGATTGTAAAGGCAGACTATGTAAAGAGGTTTGGTGCCCCCAAGGAGAACTTTGACAAGTAAGATCTCACAAGTGAATCATCAATCACAGGAATAGATGCCTGGGAAGCTCTATGTCCCCAAACAAATCAAGCAAAGTGCTGGCAATGCTCTAAGAAAAGAGCAGTTATCTAACAAAGTAGGTCACTGTACTTCCTCCTGTAGGAAAAGGAATAGTTTATAGCAGTTACCCTTTCCATATAGTTCATGGAAAACCAGCAGGAGAGGGTCCATAACACTGGTGACGGGGGGGGGAGAGGCATGATGGGAGATTGCATATCTAAGTGTTCCTAGTGAAGTCAAACTAGGTGCAGGTATAATTTTATCTAAGCCAAGAACAGCACAGTTCTATGTCATAAGGGCGATTGACGAAGGGCGATAGTCCTTATGGCGTGTGTACATCACCAAAATTAAATTTCGGCAATGTGCAACTCCAGCGCCAGTGAAAGTGGCACAAAAGCTTGTGGTATTTCACTTTTATGCGGGGGGTTATCATCCCCTACTATAGATTCTCAACTCCAGGGGGGGTGCATGTCGGGGAGGTGCATCCATGTTAAAAAAAATCCCTGTCTTGGGCCGGAAGCAACAAAATATGCCTGGACTTGAACCATGCATCCCCGCCAACCCAGGCCAGCACCCACCCCACCACGCCACCCCACCATGCCACAAAGCCAGCTCAGCAGCAGTCTGCAGCACTGCCCCTCACAAACCCGCCCACTCCTCGCTCGGCATGCTCACTCCCCCGTTGCAATTTTGTGAACCCTCCCCATCTCGTTGCCCTTCCCATGCCCTCGCCATCGGGGCAGTCACTGCAAGTGGGTCACCATTTTGGTAGGTGCCCAATTGCAGGTAGCCCAACTCACAGGATACCGAACAGCACACATGTAAGGTGCAGCTAAGGATATTCCCCACATAGCCATGGTATAAAGGGAGGACTGGTCACGAGAAATGTTTTAAATGATAGGAACACTCATCAGCGTTACATGACACATAGCTACAGTATGTCTGATGACCAACTATTTAGAGTGAGGATTGAAACACTTATAATCAAGACTATGGATTTAAAAATATACATCCCACTCTAGTAGATTACAGGGTCAAAATAAGGCAGGTAAACAGGGCTACAATTATAAATACACGCTCCACCCAGGTATGGTGTGGACCCTAGAAGTGCTTGTATATACCAAACCAGTGTGGTATGGATGGACATTTAGAAGCAGGGCTGAAATTTCAAATACACACCCGACTCTGATAGGGTATCAATGCAATCTGAGTAAAGCTTATTAGAACTAGTTAGATAATCTAATCAAACAGTGTGCGCATGTTATTATTGACACACAGTATATCACAGAAAATGCATTTTATCTGAGGTGGTAAGTAATAAAGTAAATAGGGTGTATCCCCACTCTAAGACAAAAGCAGATTTAGTTTTAGCGTAGTCAAACATTACCTGGCGTCCTGCTTTAAATGTTTGTCTTAGCAAATTTATATTATCTGAAGTGCTGAGTTGTAAAGCTGATATAACAAAGTACAGTGCTAAGGAATTCAGGAGAAGCTATGGCATTGTATGATTCTATGTAGATTGAGTTATATAGTGTATTTCAATCAGTACCTGCAAGTTTCCAAGCACCATATAACAGCAAGTGTCAGAATATGAGTGGTTTTGGAGGGCCAGTGTTTCTAGCAACTGGTTGCCTCACTGGCTAATTCCCTGGCAGACTCCAGTCAATTTCCTTAGCACTCGTCCTTCGCATAAGGACCGTAGTGTAGAAGGACTGCTTGGGGTGCTGGGTAAAAGTAGATGGAGTAGGACAACAAAGTGTCCCTCAGTTTGTGGGGGGCATGCAGGGAAGCATGGCTACTTGGACTGTTCTTGTCCCAATGGTAGCCAAGGTGACCCCACAGTGATCAGCTGAGGGGAGGGAGTGTAGAGTGATCAGGACACCCTCTCAACTGCAGAGCTGAGTAGTGACTGTGTGGCTGGGTTGTGGAGTCATGAAAGAGTTAAACCCTTTTTATGTTGGCTTGTGCGGGTGCAAGCAACATCTTGTGGTAGTAGCACTTTCAAAGGTGTGTCAGTGTTGTGGCGAATGCAGGGAATGCTTTAGTGGGTGCGTCCCTCAGCCACCAGTTAGCGAGCATGCTGGCAATGACAGCAATTTCAAAGATAGCCATGGAGTTGAAAGAAATCTGCCGCTCCAATGAGGTGCCGTTTCCTCATTGAAGTGGCAGATGACAAGACTCTGGCCATGCGCATTACAGTGCATAGTAATGCACATGGTCAGAGTTACCAGTGGTGTTTCAGTCTGCCTTTCTTGGTGAAACATTTCAAGAAGTGAAGTAGCTCGTGGCACAACTTTCCACAATGACAACTCCTGATGCCTGACACACGCTCCCCAGAAAGCCAACATCAGGGTGCCCAATCCCAGTGTCAGCATATCCCCCCATTATGTGGCACACTGGGAGCCCACCCCAGTGTACCAAAACATGGCAGCTCCTGCTGTCCACCACACAGTCCCACAAAGCTGACATCAAGGGTACCTAATCCCTGTGTTGGCATGTATCCCCCCCATTAATGTGGCACACTGGGAGCCCATCTCAGTGTGCCGAAATAATTGTTTTCAACACTGGGATGCCCACTCCCAGATGAGCTGCCCCCTAAACCTGTCTATGCTCTTTGCCAACAACGGGGTGCCCAATCCCCATGTCGGCAATGGCATGCGGCCCCCTCCCCATTGTGCATACTAGAAGCCCACCCCAGTGTGCCTAAATGTTTTATTTTATTGTTTTCCCCTGTACACTAGAAAAACAGTCCCCCATTGTCTGTTTATTTCATTTAACCTGTAAAACAGAAAATGGCCCCTCGTAGTCTCCCCTGCTCCCCTCAACTCACACTCTCCCTCTGCGCACCCACCTCACCGCACCCCCCTCACCCCATACTTACCCTCGGAGGTCAGGAGCAGTGATCTTCTGTGACACAGGACATGTCTGCACTTTTCAAAGGCCAAACGCAAACTGAAGAAAAGATGGTAAGCTTTATAAAGGTGGGTTTAAACTCAGGTTGATAGCTCAGCCATTTTTTGGAATTTTGGCCCCAAGTTTTCAACATGGGGTTCTTGGGACCCCACCTTGTAAACATGTCACTGTCATTTTGTTACACAGTCCTGAAAGGTGATTTTGTGGTCACTGCGCGGAATCCCTTTTCATGACTGATTAACGAAATGACAGTGCCACTGTTCATGAGGGAGGTCCCAAAAAGCCCATGTTGCAAATTTGATGAACAATTCCAAACAACAACTGCTTTTTGAGCATGCATTGCACAGTTTCTACGCACGCTCCTAACTTCACCAATGTTTTATATTTTCACTCCAGATTTTCAACATTGCCATTGTTTCACACCTCCTCATGAACAGTACAGCTGTCATTTTTCACATCCTGCCCGAAGCATGATTTTACACCTGTGGCACAGAATGGCGTGGTCACTGTAGGAAATCAACTTTTGGGACAGATTAACAAAATCACAGTGCCACTGTTCATGAGGAGAGGTGCAAAATGCCTATGTTGAAAATCTGGTGAAAAAATTCACAAAAATGATTGCGTTACAGGCGTGCGTTGCACAGTTTCTATGAACGCTCATAACATACCAACATACTAACACACTAGACACCAGCAGAGTAGGCCTATTGGTCTATCAAGTCTGCTCATGCTTCAGCACCATGATTGGGTACTGTAGCCCTCTACTTGCCACGTTGCATAATGTCACCAATGTTTCATATTTTCACTCCAGATTTCAACATTGCCATATTTTCACACCACCTCATGAATAGTACAGCTGTCGTTTTTCACATCCTGCCCAAAATGTGTTTTCACACCTGTGGTGCCAAAGGGCGCAGTCGCTGTACAAAATAACCTTTTGGGTAACAAACTGATAGTGCCACTGTACATGAGGTGGGGTCACAAAAAGCCCATGCTGAAATTTTGGAGTGAAAATACCAACAAATGCCCAGGATGTTAGGGTTTCCAAACGTAACGCCTCATCTTGTAGAGACTGACTTGGGATCGTCGGCTGTAATGCTCACGTCATTCCACCCCCACCCCTACCCTGCAGCTAGTGACAGGCATTGAGGTGTGCCTTGGAGTCTTTGGCCCCAAAGTTCATCCCATTCTCCTACACTGCACCCATCTTAGCGTATTTCCTAATGGAATGGGGTGAGCGTAAGGCCCGAAGACCCCAAGGCACACCACAACACTTGTTGGTGTCTGCAGGGCTGGGTGAGGTGAAATGGCATGAGCGTTATGGATGACAACCCAAAGGCACACCCCAATGCCTGTCAGTCTCTGCAGGGTGGGGGCGGGGTTGCCGTCAGTTCATTACTTCACTGCCATTCCTATTATGCATCTCTCTAACTCCTGCACTACCAATGTCAATGCCAGCAAGCCAACATTCGGCATTGACAAATGCTTGTTTAATTGTGGTGAGCTTTGCACAGCTCCTCCTTTGAGTCTGAGAGTTGCCCCTTGATTTGCAGTTGGTGTGCAGGGAGGCATGACTACTGAAACTGTTCTTGCTCTGATGGTAACCTGAGATGGTCCCACAGTGATTGTCTCAGGGGAGGGAGTGTAGAGTCAGCAGGACCCCCTCTTGACCACAAGGCTAAGTAGTGGCTGCGTGGATGGGCTGCAGAGCCACCAAGGAGTTCAGCCCTTTGTTTAACTGTGGTGGGCTTTATGCAGCTCCTTCTTTTTGATCAAGATCTGTCCCTTGATTGGTGGTCATCGTGCAGGAAGAGGTGGCTACTGGGACTGTTCTTGACACAGTGGTAGCCCAGTTTGTCCCATGACAATTGAGTTCAAACAAAGTTTTGCAGCACTCCAGTTCAGTAAATAAATGGCAGCAGTCAGACCCATGGCGATTGGCCTGGGGGGAGGGAGGGAGTGTAGAGTCAGTAGGACCCCCTCTTGACCCCAGGGCTGAATAGTGACTGCAGTATTTGGTTGGGATGAGGAGCCAAAGAGCAGTTAAGCCCTTTGTTTACTGTGGCAGACTTTGTGCAACTCCTCCTTTCGGTCCAAGATCTGTCCCTCAATTGGCGGTTGGCGTGAAGGGATGGACAGCTACTGGGACTGTCTTTTTTCTGATGGTAGCTCAATTTGGTACAATGGCAATCGGCCTGGGAGAGGGAGTATAGAGACAGCAGGACCCCTTCTTGACCCCAGGGCTGAGTAGTGGCAGTGTACATTCTATTGTCTAGTGCACATACCCAAATAAAAAAAATGACTAATATAATTAAAACAGTGTCCTGGCATGTGGCAGTTCTGGATCACAGAATGGGGACTGAAATTGTGAAGAATTAAAAACCATGATGTTATAGGTCTACAAGAGACATGGGGAATGGAAGAAAGTATAACATAGTTCCATGGTTTTGGAGAATTTAAATTGCTAGCTAATAAAAGATATAAAATGGGTAGACCTGTGAGAGGTTTATTAACTGGAATAATGTTGGGACTGAATTTAAAGGTTAAGAGTAAATTATGTTTTAAAATGTTGTTGTCCTACCGTGGTTAGAAAATTATGGTTCAAGACAAACGTTTCTTGGTAGTGTCTACATGCCTCTTGCTCAGTCAGATTCTTTTAATGAAAAAATAAGGGTGAAACTTCATGAACTGATCACAGTAGCAATAGCTTTAGATAACAAAGTGATGATGATTTTCTGTGGTGATTTTAATGCTGAAATTGCTTATTTTAATGGACTACAAGATGTGGTAACCTACTTTATAATAAACAATGACAGACAAATGGTTCAGAATACTAAAGGTAAAAAATAAAAGAATGGAGAGAAAATGATCACTTCATTGAAAAATAAAACACAAAAGTTAATCACCCTTAATGACCATTTTAATTGGGACATGGAAGCTGAATATATTGTACATACAGTATATAAGGGAAAGATCTGGTTCCATATTAGATTATATGTTTAAAAGTTGCAAAATTTGGGATAAGATACTGTAACTGATTTCAAAGTTGCAGAATGAGAATTATAAAATGGGTGAAGAATGTTTAGAGACTTTGGAACCAGTTTATATTACAAATAATAAATGTGTTCAATTAACAACAGCTATATTGATGGAAATAAAAGGTAGGTTATTTTTACTGGAAATTCTGGAGCCCTAGCACTGACCTGCTGGTGCACCAGTAGCACTAGCGCTTTCAACGGTGACAACCCAGGTTTGGAAGCAAATCCGGGTGTTGGAGAGCCGGTCAAGTGGAGGATGATCGAGCATCCATAGAACTGCTCTCCTCCTCCTCCTCCGGTCCGGGGGCATAGCCTGTTGCTTACCTCAGTAGGTGTGGCAGATGTCAATGCATGTTGTACAGGAGTGCATGGCATGCACCTAGCTGTCCTTGCATGCCACACCTCCCAGGAGGATGAGAACAGCCAAAATGCTGGCAGCAGGATGCCATCAGATGCTTACAGGTCCCACACCCAAGTAGCTGGGCTCACCACACCAAACTGGATCTGGTCCTCAGTGGGAAATGGGAACACCAGCAAGGCTGCTGGGGGGGCAAGCCCTGGGGGAGGATAGCCGGTGGTAAGTCCCAGCAGAGGTTGGGGTGATGGAGCTTGGGTGCCCGCCTGAAGGAGGGCTGTCCAGGTGAAGGAGGGAAATAAAAGGAAATTCTGGAGACCATGAATTAAAAAATGGATCAAATTGGATCCAGACAATCTCTATGATCAACTGGTACATATTTTGCAGACCTGGGGCCAGATATTCAAAACTTAGCCCCAGGATTAAATTAACACTGCCTGGTATGCAAGATTAGCCCTGAACCATTAGCAGGCTATATTCAAAGGAATAGCCCCGGGGCTAAACCTGCTGAATACAGCATGTAAAGGAAGTAGTGCAAAAAGGACTGGGAGTGCAGTGCTAAAATAGCCCGGGACATAAGACAGCTCTGACTATAGCGACAGGGAAGTGCAAAAAGCAGCAGCAGCAGCATGATGGGCACAGATGGAGTAGGGCAGAGTTGAACTTGGTGGACAATGTGTGTGACAGCAATGAAGTGTTGCACAACAACTGCAAACAATGCATGCCACACACTGCAGAACTGTGCAATACTGATGAGAGGTTTGCCCAGGGCTAACCCGATTGCACAGTGTCAACATATTAGCCCAGTGCAAACAGGTTAGCCCGGGGCAAATGTTTGCTAAATTCAAAGATCCTATGCAAATGAGCCTACTTAGTTAATCCTTGGTCAAACAGTCACATTTGCATCTCATTATGGGCTGCTTAGCATACAGTTCCATGTAGTTTGCCCAGCGCTATTGCATGGAGCTCACAGCAACCCCCTTTTGGTTGGAATGGAAGTACAGGCAGGATGCTGCAAGAAATGGGTGTTGGCAGGCACAGCCGGTGCATAACACTTGCCCATTCACCACTGCACTGAGGGACACAGACGTGCTGACTGAGGGGTAGTGAAGGACAATGACTCTCATGATGAGGGACACAGCACCAATCATGGAGGTACAAGCTCAGAACACAGTGGAACCGTAGTCTGTACTTGTACAAGGTGTACATCTTCCTTTAGCAGCATAAAATATTGTTAATTGCTGCCTTGTAGTATGAATGTACAGCACATCCTCTGCATGTGCAGTACCTTGCCCATGAGGGATACGGCAATTTAGAGGGGTAAAATGAGGGACACTTGGGAGGTATGCTCTTGTTCTGTACATAGTCCCTGGTAGTCCAGTGGTCCATCCCCTCATCATGATCCCTGACCCCATAGCTTTGTAAAATAACTTATTTCTTTGGTAGTCCCAGTGCCCCCTCACCCCTGCATCATGATCCCCACTCCCCGTATGTATTAATTACAACACTTCCTTGGTAATCTAGTGGCCCCCCTGCCTCACCTATCATGATCCCCAAGCCCTGTAGCTTTGTAAAATAATTAATTTCCTTGGTAGTCTAGTGGCCCCTCCACCCCCCATCATGATCCCCGACCCCTGTATGTATTAAAGACAACCCTTCCCCGGTAGTCCAGTGGCTCCCCACCCCCCTACTTGGTAGTGCTGACTACCCGCACCCCTCAACGATCCCTGAATGGAGCCAGTGACTGGTTCAACCCACCACTCACCTCTGCGGCCAGAGTGTTGAATAAGCATACTGTAGTGAGTATTGAATGAACACAGATACGCACTCATTCATTACTCACTATGGTATGCTTATTCAACACTTAGTAGGCGGCTGGCTGTGGAGGTGAGTGGTGGGTTGAGCCAGTCACTGGCTCCATTTGGGGTTAGTTGGGGGGTCTGGGGGGGTTGGCACTACCAGGTAAAATGACGGGACTACCAGGGAAGGGTTTTATTTAATACATATGGGGGTTGGGGATTGTGATGGTGGGTGAGGGGGCTACTAGACTACCAGGGAAATGAATTATTTTATAAAGCTACGGGGTCAGGGATCATGTTGGTTGGGTGGGGGCCACTATACTACCAGGGAAATTATTTATTTTATGAAGCTATGGGGGTCAGAGATCATGATGGGGGTGGGGGACCACTAGACTACCAGGGGTTAACATAGAAGTGATTCAGAGTGTATCAAAGTTATACTTCTAATTACTTTGAGTATCATTGCCGCATTACTGCATGCTTTTTGCATGCGGTATTTAGCATCGTGCTACAGGTGGCACAAAAACCTGTAGCGCGGCGCTACTCTTTTGAATATGATGGTGCACCAGCATTCATGGCCACTCCCCTGCATACATTAACTCTTAGTGTCAGCACTATCACACAGTGCTGGCACTAAAAAGGATTTTGAATATCACAGCCTGGTGCCAATACATTGTTATTCCAGAGCAATGGATTTGTGCCAGGTGCAAAGCTTTGAATATCTGGCTCCTGTTACCTAATATTATATAAAACAGTAGGAAAATTACTGATATCAGATATATGGTTTTATGGGGGAAGCAGAAAAAGAAAAAATTAATTGAGTAAGTATGTTAAATATGTGAAAAATCACATGTTTATAATAAATCTAACAAATCTTAATGCTACTTGGAAATCATATTAAAAAGTATTCATAAAGAAGAAAATAAAGGACCTCAAAAATAGTTGCACCCTCTAACCCGACTACTTCCACATCTCCAGAAAATCAGAGAACTTTTTTGTAATCCTCAGTATTGTGTTTCTGTATTTTGTTGTTAGCATTTGTGAGTGGGATTTGAACCTGTCAGTCCATAGCTTGCTGTTTGATGACATGTGATACCTGAAAACACTGTGCTATTGAACAGAAGAATCTGTAAAAAATGTAACCCTGTGTACATGTGAAAAAGTAATCGTAAATGTATTTCTATAATATAGTTCTATAATATTTATACTTAATCTTTCTAGGTCATGTTCACAGTTTTTTTTCTGACATTTTGGAGATGTGTGAATTTGACCCTGTCAAAGCAATGTAGTGAACTGTGTCATACAATCTTAAAGAGAAATGACACAAAGCAAGTGGAAGAAGAACTCGAATCAGAGGCTGCATCACCAAAAGAAAATACAATTGGACTTTTTGTTGCACTAGTTGAAATGAAAGGATACTAAAAAAAGTCCCCTTATGTTATGATGAAATAGGGAGCTTTTCAAATGATGTGGCTACACTTATATACTCTTCTGGAGTTTCCCAGACTCGCTTTACCACTGGCCCATATGGTAACTGTGAGATCTATAGGTCAAATGAGTCATCAGTGATGGCCACACAAAGATACGCAAGCTCTTCTGTCTTGTGAACTTATCTAGTCTATAGAGTGCAATAGGGGACATTGTTTAACCAGGAAAAGCACATTATGCTGAACCTTGATTCCAGGTGTGACCTGGGAGCACAAGGAAGTTAAGTGACCTGCTCAGAGTCACACTCTGGGTTTGCAGCTCAGTGCCCTAAAATACAGTGCTATAGTGCAGTTGCTAGTCAGTGATAGCTGTCTTAATTATTACTTCAGTTCAGTCAATATAAGCAAGATTAAAATATGAAAAAAAGAAACAAAACAAAACAAAAAGAATTTATTGCCATGTACTAACAGAAACGTGGAAGCTGTCAGCAGATAATGACCTTTTGGTCTGCCTACTCTGCCCATATTTTCCCTACCTATATTGACACCAGTGACCCTACTTTATGTTTATGTTTTTGGATTCATAACATTTTGTAGTGGGGCTATTACAAATTATACATTTTGGAGAGTTATGGGGCCAGTACAAATGTAATAACTGACACAGGAAGGTAAGCCTTGAGCTCAACAATTAATACTTATTTTGTCACACTGCTACAAGCATAGCAATCGGCAGCAGTGCATGCAAACACCTCCTACCACAAGTAAGCTATGGTGATTAATTTCATTGCTGACCTCAACGATCCCCCACCATTTGTAGTCTGTTTTACCCTATGCCTAGTACTGCATTTGCAGCCAAAGTGGTTTGGCAGACTCGACAAAGCTGAACCTAATTTTCAGCCTCTAGCTCAAAGCTGAACTGAATTTTGCTCTTGCCCATGTCTTTCACCCTTATTGCAGTGGTGTGTTCTACAAAAGCTTGTTATGGTTCTGTGATAATCTGAACAGACCACTAAAGATTTCCCTGCTAAATCAGCAGACCTTAGCATGGTCATTCCATGGTGAGCCCACTTGAATATCACACACAGTTATGCGTGATCTTCTACAGCAACTCAGCAAGGTAAGACTGGTGGTGGTAGCTGCAGAAGTACTGGGGAAAGAAGTAAGAATGACAGTAATGCTGGCAGAGGAGGAGTGGCAGATAACCTCAGTAGTTTATCTGTCTGAGTCATGGCAACAGTAGCAGCAGATATACTAGACAAAGAAGTGGCAGACATGTTTTTGACATAACTGGCATTCAGTCTTGACAGTACTGGATTTGGCAAGGCAATGCTATTTGATTTCAGATATAAAGATGTGTTTATTCTTCCCAAGTACAAACACTATATCAAACAGAAACTGTTGTGTAAACTTATGGCGGAGCCGCAAAGGTAGCTTGAAGAAACCAACAAGAATGTGTATATACAACCTCCTGGTCGTACTCCTTCTCCTCCTCATCTGCTGATTTTACATGGTACTGGTGCCAGGCATCATCATGACTTGGGAGAAGTATATTTGGATAGTGAAGACCCTGAGATAGCCAATGACATTTGGGAGCTTTTGATACCGAATGCCAGAATCACTTAGGTATTTTGGAGAAGGTGTGACCCTGTTATCAGAGTGCATGATACAAGTTAATCTAGCATAGCTACTACCAACTATCAGAAATAGTGACCCAAGCAAATTGTGTCAAGACAGGCAAGTTATACGGCCTGCACTGGCTAAACTGGCATGATGTTTTCTTGGATGCCCTCCAACAATGATCACTTTGGAAAGATATTTAAGTACAACAGGAAATATTGCCCGACCATATCACTCAAGATCAGTGCCTTATAGTCTAGAGTTCTTAGCCTTTCTCATATTCAACTTACTAAAGATCAATTAAAACTATTCATTCAATCTCCACTCCTACACCCCTGGTGGCAAGTCTCACCAGACTCCTTCCACATGCACTGGCACCCCAGTCCTTCTCATCAGTCCCAGCACTAGTGTTTCAACTCCTCCTGCTCTTGCTGACACTACAACAGTTTTCATATGTCAGCATCAACAAGCTCAATATGAGAAGGTGTGCCGCAGAGCACTTATTGTTACACTGCATATGTAGTGGCAGGTGGCAGGTAGTGGGTAACTGCAGGGGAGAAAAGGAAGCAGACAACAGCTACAGGTGGGAGTATAGGAGGCACCCTATCTGGGATACAGGAAATTAGAAATTCCAGCTGAACAAAAGGGAAAACTTAACAAAATGGAGGAGTAAAAGGGCAGAAGTGTACAGGGAGAGCTTTACCATGAAATTACTTTTTAAATGGACAGTAGGTAACACCTTATCTAGGGTAAGATGTTAAAGTAGATCCTGATAGAGGATGTAGCTGGGAAAGGAGCATGTACATTGAAGAGACAGCAGGGGCAGGTTACATTTGGAAAACTGAAGGGAGTTGTTGATATTAGTGAACATGGGAGTGGTACAGAGCACTGGCTGTGGAGCTGCAGTTTTCTGGGAGACCTTCTGGAGACTAAGGTGCTGCCCCATCTGCAGGCACCTCTCTGGGTTGAGGGTGGAGGTCACTGGCCTCCTTCTCAAGTTGGCTATGATCAAGAGGACCTTTGCCTCACCCAAAGGCCACTGACTCTGCCAAAATTGTGCCAGAGGTTGCCTAGACAGAAGAGGAAAGGTGGGACCATGGTGGGCTCCAGGAGGATGGGGGTGGTGGGTCAGCAGTATATCCCTAAGCCTGTGCTACTACAGAATTCCTTCACCATTCTGGCAGGGTGGACTGCCATGAGGAGGCATCCATACTGGTAGCAAGGGGGGATGTGGGGGTCCCCTGAAGGGGAGGCCAAAGGTGGGAGGTAGAGGACCACAGCAGAGAATATAACAGCTCCTGGTCCAGGACTCAGTTGTCAGGAAGATAGCTGTGGGAGCAGGAAGAGGTGGAGAAAGGAAGGTTAGGTGCTTACATGGTGCCTCAGCTCAGAAGGATGGACAGTAGATCATAAGGATTTCTACAGTGGCAGGACAGGGTAGGGAGCTGAATGTCATTGTCCAACTGGGAACAAATGACCTAGTGAGGGATGGGGCTGGGCTAGTACAGGTAGAGTTTACGGGACTGGGAAGGGGCCTAAATCAAGTAGCATAAACTGTGGCATTTGCCAGGATACTACCTGTTTGTGATCAAGGAGAGGATAGGTTACCCTGCACCAGAAGCTTTAGCACTTGGTTGAAAGAATGGTGCAGGGAGGAGGGTTTCAGCTTCATTGGGACTGGGGACTGACATAGAAGGATATGGGTCTATACAAAGGTGATGCCTGCATCTGTCTGGAAAAGGGACTGCAGTCCTCAGTAGAAGCTTTAGATGTTACTTTGATGAACATTTAAACTAGCAGAGGGTGAAGGTAGTAATACAACGGGAACAATAAACTGCTCCCCCACAGATTGAAGCAACAGGAAGAGAGGACCCAAGGGGAGGAAACTCCCCCAGGACACAAGTTAAAAGAAGTAGAAGCATATTAGGGGGAAAGAAGGAAAAGAACAGAAGAAATGGAAAGGGAGGTGTTGAAGAGGCAAGGCATGAAGAGGGCAGTGAGGGGGAAGGGAGAGGGAAGTTTCAAGTGGCGACAAAGGTAAGAAGGGAGGGAAGGGGGCTACAGGCAGAGTGGGAGCAAGGTGTGGTGAGCTATGTGCACCAATGCAAGGAGTCCTGGAATTAAAATGTCAGAACTGAAGGCCCTCATAGCAGAGTCAGACCTGGATTTTGTGGCCATTACTAAGTTGTACTGCATAGCAAACCACACCTGGGACATGGCCATACCAGGCTACACTCAGTTCAGAAAGGATAGGGAGGGGAGGAAGGGTGGAGTGGTTGTGCTGTATGTGAGGGAGGGCATCAGTGTGATGGAAATGCAAGTGAACCTAGGAGCAAAGGATGGGTTAGAGGTGCTGTGGGTCAGCCTGAGACAGGAGTTGGAGCCACTATTCGCACTGGGGTGATATATAGACCTCCAACACAAAGTGAAGAACTGGATAAGGCATTGAAGGGAAGCCATCAACATGATGGCAAAAAAGGGAGATCTACTTTTAGTGGGGGACTTCAAGTCTGCCAGATATAGATTGAAACATCCCAGCCATGGCCTCAGCTAGAAGCAGGGTCATCCTAGACTCCCTGTAGGGAGCATTCTTTAGGCAACTAGTCAGACAGCCCACTCGAAATGGGGCAATACTGGACTAGGTGTTCACAAACAAGGATACTATTGCAAATGTCAATGTGGGATGCCGTCTGGGGACCAGCAATCACCATACAGCAAAGTTTAACATAATGATGGTGGCAGAGATAAATCTGATAAGAACAAGGGTCCTGGACTTCAGGATGGCAGATTTAAAAAAAAAATTAGAGAATGACTCAGAGATGATCTAATAGTAGGGGATTGCCTGAGTGAGGTAAAGGAACAGTAGGCAAATTAAGGGATGGCATAGTGAGGGCAACAAACCTCTGTGTAAAAGAAGCAGGCAGAAACAGGAGGAAAAAGTGACCACTAGTGCTCTCGAAGAAAGTGGCTGCGAAGGTAAAGGTTGAAGGGGAGGCATTCAGCAGATGCAAGGAGACACAGAGGGCAGAGGGTAGGGAGGTATACAAGGAGAAGCAAATGGAAGCAGGGAAGGCAGTGAGGAGCTCAAAGACACAAACCATCATCATCAGTTTAGTTTACTGGAAGGCAAGTTGAGAGACGCTCTCGTCTACAACTGTGTCCAATTACAAAAGACACATCACATAATAACATTTAAGAACAATCAATATGCACATTTCATATAAAGAGTTTATAATTAATAAAACATTATAGACTTTTAATATCAGCCAAAGCATACACAGTTTTTTGAGAAAAAAAGTTACAAGTAATTTAAAATGTAAGAGAGGAAATAAACATTTCCTTAGTATGATCCTTAGTAAGATTAATGCACCCAATTTTAGTTTCCTCTTAATTTCCTCTTAAGTTCTTCCGGGTCCAGGAGACAGAAACAGACAATAGATAGTTCCCAGTTTTTAAACGTGTTCTAGGAATAATAAACTTTGGTAATCTGCCAGATCTTATACTATATTTGTCTGATTGCTTAGTACTCACTGATTTCATAAGAAACAAAGGCAGTTTACCTTTTTACAAAATTATATACAAACATTTATCAGTGTTGTTGCCTTCCACTCTGTAAGGAACCCCATCACACAGCTGAATATAAATAACAATGGTGGGTTTTGCGAAGTAAACCAGAAATACATCATGATGCGGAGTGGTGAAGGGGATCAAGAGCTTCCAGTGCAGACTCCATTGTTTTTCCATAAATACGATTACCATAATCAAGGACAGAAAGAAACAGGGAATTAACTAAATGTTTTCTTAAAGGAACACTACACTGTGATTTGTTTTATGTAATAGACATTTTAATTTTGAAGAGATCTACTCAATATGAGAATTAAATGTTACTTGAACATCCTATATAATTCCCAAGTATCTATAGCTTAGGATCCTAATGATTTCAGTACCATTAATAAAGAGTAATTTTAAATTAGACATATCTACAGTCTTTTTTGAAAAGATCAACTAGTGTGTTTTTATGTTTAAAAGTAACCTCAAATCCAACAAGGCAGTCTGTGTTTTGAAAAAATCCTGTTGTATATTGTTCACTGCTATGTTAAAATCTTTATGGCTAGTATACAAAATGGTATCATCTGCAACTAAATAGATTTCATAGATGTATTCAAGCAATGAGACTTGCGTCCTTCATGCTTGCCCTTTTTTTTTTTGTTTATTTATTGATTTAGAACTTGCAGACTGCATCACCAACATGTAAATCCAGATTATCCTTAAACTGTTTCATAGTCACACTATTAACTACTGTTGCCGGTAAAGCATTCCATGTTGTAACCACCCTTTGACTGAACCAGTGCCGTCTCAAATTATGTTTCCAACTAGATAGTATCAGCTGTTTATTATGTCTTCTGTATTAGATAGAACAGCGCAATACTTTGGAAGCTCATTAACATATGCTAAAAATAAAAGGGGTCCAAGGACAGAGCCTTGTGGAACACCTTGAGTGGATAATAACACATCTGATGTGATATTAGCTGCCTTTTCATAATGTTGATGGGGGGGGGGATGTCAGATAAGACTGAAAGCAAGATAATGCAGAAAAACCTATTCCTATAGTTTTTTAACCTATTCAACAGAACTGTATGATCAACAGTATCAAACACCTTCGATAAGTCCAAAAAAAAACCCAGCTGATGTACTGTGTAATAAATTAAAAGAAGTGAACATGTCATCTGTAACTTTTGATACTACATAGGTTGTATTGTACCCTTTTCTAAATCCAGATTCATAATCAGACAATATTTTGTACTTTGTCAAATAAGAGTTTAATTTTCTGTGAATTAACTTTTCCAAGATTTTTGTAATAGGAGTTAAAAGTGACACTGGGCAATAACAACTAGGATCAGAAGGATTACACCCCTTGTAAATAGGAACTATAAATGAAGTCTTCCAATCAATGGGTAAGTATGAATTTTGAAAAGACAAATTATAAAGGTATGTTATGTGTGGGGCCATAATATTTGCAGTTAGTTTATAAAAAATAGGATTGATGTTATCATGACCTGCCCCTTTTTTAGCATCAATTTACTAAGCTCCCTATAAACCTCTCCTACTCCTATCTCATTGAATGAAAACAAAGGCCTATCACTTTGAAAGCAAAAATCAATGTAAAGAGTAATTGTGGACATACTAGGTTTAATGTGTGTGCATAGCGTAGTGCTTGTGTATACTGGTGAACTTTGAAGTTATGAGCTTTTAATGTGGTTTTTCTCTATTCCCACCCTTGGGAGGAATTTAATTTATTTATTTGTTTGGTAATTCAGATACAACCTTTGAGTATATACTCTTTTACAAAGGTTCCAAGTCAGGATATAAACGGCAGAGACATACAAAAACTTGACAGTTAACACAAAACATAAGATTGCTACGTAATACAGAAAATAGATAAATAATACATTTGAGTAACCTAGACAACTGAAATTAAACAGCAGGAGGAGATTCCCAATTAGCAACATATGGCATAACTGCCCCAGGGGGGCCTGTCAAGGTAGATTATCGGAAAGGGTAGGAGAAAGAAAGGGGGGAGAGTGCAAATGAGGGGTAGAATAAAGAGAGAGAGGAGAGAAAAGGAGAGAGGGAAGGAGGAGAGAGAGAGAGAGAGAGAGAGAAAGGCATTGGGAGAAGGAGAATATTTAAGGGGAGAGTGGGTGGAAAGGGGAGGTGTCATGGAAGTATGGAGGGAGCTAGACAGGGGGTTGGCAAGGATGGCAGGTGGGGGTCCAGGGTAGGTAAAACAGGAGGAAAAGTCAGACAGATGAAGGGGTATCTGGGTTGAGAATATGGACTCAGGTAAGGGAGTCAAAGGTGTTTAAGAGGGGGTATACAGGTTGAAGATATGTATTCAGGTAAGGCAGTCACAGGCATTTGAGTTCAGCAGGTATTGCTTCAGTTCTCTTTTAAAGGACTGAACATTTGTTATATTAAGAGCTGCAGCAGGGACCTCATTTAGCCATAGTGGAGCTCGGTACATGAAGGATCTTTGTCCTAGGGAAGTTCTACAAAATGGGACATCAAGCTGGGTTGTCACTGTTCTTCATGTGTTGTATTTGGAGCTTGCTTCCTTTACCAGGTCTGCAATGCAGATATGATTTAAGGAGAGCATGGCTTTTCTCCCTAGCAGGAAAGTTTGGTATCTGATTCTGGATTGAAGCAGTAGTATGTGGGTCAGACCATACAGGGTACAAGTCTGCGTGAAGTGGTCAGCATTTAGCAATAGTCTGCAAGCCTTGTTAAGGGCAGTGGCAACCCTTTTGAGGGCCGTATCAGTGGCAGCACCATAAACCACCAGCCCATAGTTGACCAGGGAGAGGACAGAGCTGGAGATGGAGAGCTGGAGGGCTTCAGCAGTTAGGCTTTTCTTGTGCCTAAACAGGATCCCTAATTTAGTGTTCACAGCTTTCACCACCATGTCAATGTGCTGAACATACAAGAGGGTATCATCCACAATGACACCCTAGAACTTGAAGGAGTGAACCTGTTCCAGTCGGGCAGTCAGGTGATTTGTGATTGTTAGTTCTGGGCATCTCCTTTTTAGTTAGGGGCTAGAGAGGAATATCATCTTGTTTTTTTTGTAGTTTAATAGCAACCTTTGGGAGTAGAACCAGGTCTCCAGTTGCTGGAAGGATGATTGTACCTCGGCCTGTAGGTGTTCTATGCAAGAGTGACAGCTAAGTAGGACAGCATCATTGGTGTATAGAATGACTTTGCTAGTGCAGGCATTGGGTAGGTCGTTCAGGAACATGCTGAAGAGCAGTGGGCCCAGGATGGACCCTTGAGGCATGCCTAGCAAGACTTCCTTGTATGCAGATATGAAGTGACCTATCTTGACCCTTTGAGACCGGGAGCTTAGGTAGTCCTGGAACCATAGAGCGGCATTTGGGGAAACACCAAGGGCATGCAGTTGAGACAAGAGAAGTGCATGGCAGACTGTGTGTAAGCCTTTGTGAGGTCAATGAAGATGGACCCAACTGGTTTTCCCTCATCCAATGCCTTATGGACATACTCAGCGAAATCCACCAGTGCAGTGTCCATGCTGTGGAGTTTCCTAAAGCCATGCTGCTGGGTAGGTATAGGAATAGAGGCCCCAAAAGATTGTTAATGTTTTGAGATTACCTCCTCCAACTCTGGAGAGTGTGACTAGTAGCACGCAGGTGAGGAAAAACAAACCCCGTGGAGCAAACCTCTGAGGACCCATGGCTACTGACCTGCCCATCCTCCAGGAAATCTATGAGGAGACAATCCTAAAATGATTGGACTGAGGTTTGTTTCTGGTTAGGTTGATGAGTTATAGCCTCCGAATCTTTGACAGCTCTGAATCATTGGTAGGTGGATGAGTCATATCCTGGGTCTTTGCCGACGTGAATAGAAAGGTTGATTCGGGAAGATGATGGAGAATCCAAGTCAGAAGGATGTCCAGATGATGGAAAATGGTGGTTAAATGATATCTGGGATGTCTCTATGGTATTCAGTATTAATGTCTTGGAGTTATAGGAACGATTATATGTATTCAAACGTATGGATGAGCATGAACTTTATATCTGGGTGCTGGTGTTCAGTCCTTGAAGATGATGATATGAGGGGTTCATGGTCAATAGGTTGTGATTACAGGAAAGTAATAGTGCTTTTGAGCAGCTCAAGATTTTGATGGCAGCCAGTTTGAGGATGTTGGTAGATTGAAAAGTCTTGATTGGATGCCGGAGATGTAATTAAGGTAGTGCTGAAGCACTGGAGTAGATCGATAGAATAGTGGAGGATTGAGAGGTGGATGGCAGAACTGGAATTCCACTGATGATGTGAGGAATAGATGAAGAAATCGTGGTAGGGTGGAGGAATGGTTACTGGAAGCCTGAAGCTAGGATGGGTCCAAGAGGCCAGTCGATGGATAGGTGAGCACTAGACAGTGGCGCATTGGAGGCCCCAAATGGATACAGAAGGAGGAAGTCCAGTAAGCAGTCCAAATTATGGGCCAGACCCAGGCCATGGAGCAGAACAGAATACAAGGAACAGGCCCCCCATCCCCAGTAGACAGGGCAAGCCCACCTTCGCTTGATACTCCAACGAGCAGAGCTAGGGTCTGAGACTGTCAGAGTAATGGAAGGAATCGGGACACAGCAGAGAATGGAGACAGAAGACAGGGACTCCCATCCCCAGCAGCCAGGGCAAGCCCACCTTTGCTCAATGCCCCAGAGGCAGAGCTAGGGATGGAGGCTGTCAGACTGATGGTGATAGAATTGACGGAAGGATGGTAGACATGGAAACAAAGAATGGTTACCGACCCTGGCGGATGAGCAAGCCAGCATTCACTCGATACCACAAAAGTAGAATTAGGGATGCTGAGGAAATCGCTCAACGGGAAGAGGCACGCTACCTCATGGGGAGGTACAGTGGAGTCAGCCACAATGAAACGCAGTAACTTGCAGTAATGACATGTCACAAAATCCTGCATGACAAAAAGGGCTTAATTTCCATTGACTTACAATGGCCCCTGCAGTAAACTGCAGAATTCTGTGATATTCTGCAGCATTTCTGTGTTGCATCCTGGCTGTCACATCTGTAGCCTTGAAAATAAATTAAAGAGGTCCTGCTTGTCAGCAAATTACCGTCCAATCTCCAACCTGCCATTTTTGAGCAAGATTGTCGAGAAATTGGTGGCACAGCAGCTTGAGAATCGCCTCATGTCATTTTGCATCTATGAGTCATTTCAGTTGGGTTTCTGGGCTAGACACAGCACAGAAACAGCTATAGTTAGGGTGCATAATGAACTACTCAGGGCTAGAGATAGAGGAGACAGGTCAGTTCTTGTGCTCCTTGATCTCTCATCAACATTTGACACCATGGACCAAGCCATGCTTCTTGATTGGCTCTTTTGTGGACTCACCAGTGCTGTCATCAGATGGTCTGAGTCCTAGCTCTCTGATTGGGTGCAGCAGGTAGTGATGGGGAATTCTCCTCCTCCCCAGTGCCTCTGTCTTGTGGAGTTACACAGGGCTCAATCTTGTCATCTATGCTGTTTGCAGTGTACATGCTGCCACTGGGTGAGATCATTTTACAATACAGCGTGGAGTTTCACTGTTATGCAGAAGACACCCAGCTGTATTTGTCATTTGCACCCAGAACATCCAGCACTGTCAACGTGTTTAACATATGTCTGGCTAAAATCAATGACTGGATGGCTTCCAGCTGGTTGAAACTGAGCCCAAATAAGGCAGAGGTGCTGTTAGTCAAGCCAGGTCATGGGCATGATAGGTTGCAACCTGGAGTGGACACAGGTCTTTTCCTTGGGTCTGCTCCATTGGTGGCTTCCTCAAGGGTGCACAGTCTAGGTGTGATCCTGGACAGCAAACTGACCTTTGAAGATCAGATCTAGTCTGTAGTAAAGAGTGTTTTTTACCACTTGTGGAACATCACCAGGATCAAGCCCCTCATTCTGTCTGAGGACCTGCCAACCCTGGTACACGCCTTAGTTACCTCTAGGCTCACCTACCGTAATGCTCTTTACTTCAGAGTCATAGGAGGGATGTTCCGCAGGCTGCAGCTGGTGTAGAATGCGGCTGCCCAGCTGCTGATGGGCCTGCCCAGGTCCTGTCATGTGACCCAGGTCCTGTGTGCTCTGTACTGGCTGCCGGTCAGGTGGAGGGTCATTATCAGCGTGGGGCCCTAGATGGACTGGGTCCTGGCTACCTGTTGGAGCTCCTGAAACCTGTGACCTCAGCTCACTCCCTCCGCTCTTCTTTGAGGGGCCTCCTGGACTTTCCCTGGGTTTGGCTCAAGACATCCAGTGACCGAGCTTTTAGTGTTTCTGGGCCGACCCTGTGGAGCGTGCTTCCATCTGCAGTCTGTGAGGCCCCCTCGATAGGTATTTTCAAGCAGAGCCTAAAAGCCCACCTTTTCAGCCCGGCTTTTATAGAATGATCTTGTGCTGTACTGTTTTAATTATTATAGGCAACTGCAACAACTGGAACTCTGATTTTTATCTATTCTTGTAATTTATTTTATTTTAATTGTTGTTTTATTTTGTTATGCTTTTGTAAGGTACCCAGAGCCTCAGGGATTGGGCGCCTTAAAAATAAACTTTGCCTTGCCTAAATTTGCCTTGCCTTGAAACTGAATGAAAATTACCCAGTTTATGCAGTTCAGTTATGAGGCAGGTAACTGTCCAGTCTGTAAAAGAGCAGCAGGATTTAATGGGCCATCTTTAACTGACAGGAACAGCAGATAGAGGTGCAGGAGTTTCTGATGTATCCTCCTCTGAGTCAGGAAAAGAGGTGCTGAACGTGAAGTTGCCATAACACTGTAGGACTGGGTAGAACAGGAGCACCTTCGAAGGTAATCCAACTAAAAAAGCAGCAGCAGTGTGAAATATTGGTGAAAGGGGTGTCACAAGGCAGTGGGATATGAACCCCCACGGAGGTAGAATGATGAGCGTGTGCAAAGTGACCTCCATCTAGGTCAGCAATGATGGTCCTTCCCAGAGCACCCGAGAAGGTATGGAATGAGACCTCTGCACAGGTCTAAGGGTACAGTAACACACCATGATGGATGGGACCTGCCCAGAGCAACTGAGAGATGAGGTAGAGTGGTATAGGACCTCCACGTAGGTCAGTAGATGGTGGGCTTCACAATGAATATGGCTAGATACAGTAATGTGAGAGTTCCTCAAGGTGAAAGAGCAGGAGAAAACAGGACATTGAGCACTACTTAGTTATGCAGTATTGGAGTTGAATGGGTATATTAGACCCAATGAAGCCCAAAATGATCCATGAGCCATACCCCAGTTATACATCAGTCAAGAGAGAAAACAATCAAAAACATATTAGCAATGTATAGAACCAAAAGAATTATAGCACAGAATCTCACGATGGTTATTCTTTCAAAACAGATGATTGAGTTCAGCATGAGCAAGGGAACTAATGCAGCTGATAGACGGCCATAAATAAACTACAAACGAGTTCAATCAGGAACAGCTGAAAATTAAATGAAAAGGGGTAATGAAATTGAATTCTGCACCTGATGAAGCTTGAGTGAAGGTACTGTGTATCTCTAGAACAACAGGTACATAGGCTGTTAACAAGTCATGATGTAATGCCCGGCCATTTATAGGGAAGCGTACTCCTTGTAAACAACACTGCAAAGTTTCTCTTATAATCCAGGTCCTAGTTGTAGCAGATCACCACAAAGTTTGAAATCATATGAAAACAAGTTCAATGTGCGGGCAAAAACTGAACTGCAAGCAGGTGCCGACCCGGCAATTCAAGTGTATGTTGCTCTGGTGCACTGTAGCAGATCTGGAAGCCAGGCGAGGTGGAGGCGTCACACCCCAAAAACACTGGCAGAGCCAGGGAGTGGCAAAAGGTAAGGGAGGAGGGCAAGCATAGTCAACCGGAGTCCACAGCAGGTGAACATCCAAGGAAGTGGTTCAGGGAGAAGCCAAAGGTAAAACTCAGGGGAACAGGCAGGTCACAGATGGAGTACCAGGGAACAAAAGGCGGTTCGGAGGCCAAAAGGTAAAACTGAGTGGGGCAGTCCCAGGCAGGCAATGGAGACCCAGGAAGGTAGGCAAGGAAACAGCAGCGACGGCAGCTGGAAGGAAGGGTCCAGAAGGAAAAACAGAACTGGAGAAGGGAGCCAAGGCAGCAGAGAGGACAAATGGGGGAAGGAGGGGACAAACAGGAGAAGGAGTAGTGAACAGGAGTGAGTGCAACAAATGAGGAGGAGCAAACAAAAGGCAGAGAAATGAACAAAGGAAGAGGGGAAGCAAATAAGGAGAACAGGAGAGGGGAAAATGAGCAGAGGAAAGAGCCTAACCAAACCAGCCAGCAGCTGCAACAGCACAGAATGATGCTGACAAGGAAGCCCTGATTTCAAAATGCTCCAAGAGGCGCAAACTGAAGTACTAGGCTTAAGTTAGGGATGTGGGAGGGCTATTACTCTCCCCCCCCTCCATTGAACCTCGGGCTTTTAGCCCTCCCCGTATTCTTTTTCAAATGACAAGCTGGCTTCATGAAAGAAATTATTAAATGCTATTACCTTTTTCGGATCGTGTATTAACTTTTCATTGCACCCTTCCCTTGTACTGATTTATTACCATTCCAAGTTTTCCTGGCATTATTAGAGAATGTAGGAAAGTGTTCCATACAACAGTCAGATATAGCTTTCTAATCTCCCTGGTACATTTATTTCTTTTTGCTCTATATGCCAGCTTGTCACAATCTAATTTTGTCAATTTTGCCTTATTCCAAGTTTGTTCTTTATCCTTTATTAATTTTTTCAAGTAGTTAGAAATCCATGGGGAGACCTTACTTCTTGTCCTTTTTCTTACCATAGGTACATGCTTATCAATAATTTCTAAAAAAGAAGATTTAAAAAACTCCTAAGAAGTATTAACATTAGGGCAAGTGTACATGAGAGACCAATTTATGCTATAAACATCATGCAGACATGCTTGATCACAAAATAAATCTAAATTTCATGAAATGGAGATACGTACAGGTGAATTAATTTTCATAATGTGTCTTACACAAGCAGTATAACAATGATCACTAACATCTGAATCAAACACTGTAGAAACATATTTGTGAGGCATTGCTGTCAAAATTGTATCCAGCAGGCTATCTTTATCACTATATGACTTGTGAGGCCAGGTTGGTTTAGTTATTAGTTGAGATAGATTTAATACCATGAACTGATTTCATAATTCTATATTAAGATGTATCATGTCCCAGTTTAAAACCCCTAACAAAAGAAAGTCTTGCTTTAAATATGGGACAATAAAATAACTAAATGTATGCAGCATATCAGAGGGAGCCGAAGGAAAGGGTAGCCACAGGGGTAGTTAAAGGGGACAAGACCTTTTAGAAATGCTTAAGCAAAAAGAAGAAGAAAAGGGGAGGGATTGTGAGGTTAAGGAGGGCAGGGGGATATTCTGCTTAGGAGGATCAGGAAAAAGCTGATATCCTGAACAGGTATTTCTGTTCAGCTTTCACAGTGGAGGGAGAGTGGGCAGACCACACAGTAGTGACAGGAACACTGGGAGGGGGTGAGGGTCGGCCTACGTCCATTCACAGAGAAAAATGTCCTTCTGAAAGTGGAAAAGGCTATGTGGCCTGAAGGAGTACATCCAATCATACTGGTAGTATTGGGAGCAAGATGGCAACCACACTGGGTCAACCGTCAGTCAACTTGAGTTAAGGCTAGAGGAATTTTATTTTATTTGGTTTATTATGTCCTAAGTTCGTTTTTCATTTCATAAATTGGATCCTTTTGTGTTTTATGCTTTCTTGGATTATCGGCTGAAACTGAGGAACGGAAGACCGAGAGTCACCAAACGACTGTCTTTTTGCTGCGAATTGCTGCAGCGTTGAAACTGTTATCAGTGCTGCCTAGTACATTGCTCTTCATTACCAAGAGATTGGGTGAAGGATATTTATCTATTCCACAGTATTTTGATCTGGTTTACTGATCCAGTCTAATTTGCCTCTGTGGAGAGGTTGCTGTTTGCAGTGACTGCCTGAGATTTAGGGGTGAGACCTAGGGGCGCCTGCTGGGGGTCCACTTTCCCTAACTGATCCCGGATCCAGGGGAGGAATGCCTGTATCCCACTGCCAAACAGTTGGTGGGGAAGTGCGGTGCTGCCCTAAATCACCTGGGGGTGAGGGTTGGTTAAATGCTGACTCTCCAGGTGTCTGTACCCGCTGGCCGCAGACTCGGTGGGAATAGTGGGTCTCCTGGTGGGGTGACCAGAGGTGCTAAATCCCCTTTGTTCAGTGCTTAGCTGTGGGACTCTTTGATGGTGGCTGGTGCTGCTGAAGATACTGAAGTTTGGTTTTGCTTCCTTCTCCCATGGACTGTGGATCTACCTATGGACTGTAGATGTGTGACTATATCAGCAGATTCCTCACCCCTGAGTTTCCTCTATTATCATGGCATTTTGGTTACTATCTATGCACAGGAATTATATTGTTTGGCTCTTCCAATGCAGCAGCCTTTGGAGGGTGGTGAGAGTACCCTGCATATGATTTTTTCCCTTCAAACTTTTAAGTTATTAATGTTCTCCCCATTCATTACGTGAGAGGTAGTGGTGGAATTGAAGTTAACTGGTTGTGCACGGACTGGTGAGAGCTCCCTGGTCGCTAGTTTCACTTTATCTACAGTTTATTTGGTGACTGATCATATTTTCCAGACTTATTTCAGCCAAACTCCCTGAAATATTTGGACAGTTTTTTTTATTTGGTATGAGTGACTAAGGGGTCTGAAGAACCCATCAAGATCTTTTTATCTGTCTTACTTTGAAAAACATATTTTGTCTCCCTGGAAGTGAGAGATACATTGGGGACTGGAAATCTGGGTTTCTCTTTCCCTACTATGACTTTTTGTAATTTTTAGGATTTTCTGTTTTGTGTGTTGTTTTGAATTCAAACTGTTAGTTGTGATTTTAGATTGTATTTATTTTAATTACTGTGGTTTCGGTTAGAGGTGGAGGGTGTTTTGCTTATTTTATGTTTAGTGTTAAATTTATATGATTTTTAGGTTTTGTTTAATTTGGTCGTCGGAATGTGTTGGAGGCCTGCCCCCATGGTCGTGCGCTATTCATCCTCCACCCTTTGCTCCTTCTGCCCCTTTGTCTCCCCATTACATTTTTCCATCTACCAGCATTGTAGAGCACTGGGTATTGCTCGTCGAGGGAGGAGAGGGGTTGGGGGTGCAAACAGTAGAGGTTGAATGAGTGGGGCCATCACATCAGGGTTGTAGGGTCTAGAAGACACCCTGGGGTGAAATGGAATCCAGATCACGGTCCCCCGTGTCTGTTTTCCATATGCAAAGGCACCACCAAATTGGGTGGGCAAGTAGTTCGGGCGTCCCCAGAAGTTCATCCAACTCGAGTGGTGTTATGCAATGCCAGATTCATTAAAAACAAGACTGCACTTATTGCAGATCTTGTAAATTCAGTGGATCTGGCTTGCGTCACTGAGATCTGGCTGGATGAGAACTCTGGCCCTGTATTAAGGGCCGCAATTCCAGCTGGTTACTCGGTGATTCACCGTTCAAGATTGGATCACAGGGGAGGGAGATTGCGGTCTGTTTCAAGACCAAATTGGGCCTCATGAATGTACCAGTTGAGGAGGCTGAGTCATTTGAGTGTATGCTGGTAGCAGGTGTAGGTTGTAGGATTGTTGTCATCTACCATCCACCCAGGGATGGGAAATGGTTCCTTCAGGAAGTGGTGGACTTCATCATCGACATGGCATTTGAGTCCCCCAGGTTGATGGCCCTGGGCGACTTTAATGCCTGGGTCGATGACGAATTCTCACAATTTGGACAACATTTCCTCCAGTTGATGACATCTCTGGGCCTTACACAGGTAGTTACTACTGCTACCCATAAACATGGTCACTCCCTTGACTTAGTTTTCCTCCTGGGGATTGATGCCTCAGATTTGGAGGTGGATCCAGTCAGATGGTCCGACCACTACACCATGAAGTTCAATTTTAGTGCCCCCCTCAAAGGTCTACCCCCGTAGAGATGGTCAAGTACCCCCCTTTATGAGATATTGACTCCAAAGACCTCATGGTGGTGCTAGACCCATCGTCCATTCCGGGAGCAAACAACGATCTAGGAGACCTCATGGTAGCCTATAATATGGCCATTACAGCAGCCCTGGATGTCATTGCTCCTGTCCATGTTCATCCTCTCTCCCTTCACCCTCAGTCTCCATGGTTTGATGGGACCTTGAGGGAGATGCGGCAACAAGGTCAAAGGTTAGAGCATTGCTGGTGGAGATCTGCCCTTGATGCCGACCACCTTAGATTGATGGACCATTACCAAGCCTATCGATCTGCAATCACCCGCAAGAAGGCAGTGTTCCTCTCCGGGGAGATTGCAGTCACTCAGAACTGATCAGCTCAGCTTTTGTGAACTGTGGACAGGCTGTGCAACCTGGCTCGTCTACAAGTTCGGAAAGTGTTTTCACAAATAGAGTGCGATGAACTTGCTCGGTTCTTCATGACTAAGGTGGCCGACATCAGGGTGGCTCTCCAGCCAGCACACTCTTTGGGCATTGCTGATGACCAGCACTTGGCCACTGGCCGTCAGCTTTCCTGTAGTACCTTCGATCACCCGGAGTTCATAAATGTCCTGAGGATTGTCCAGGGTGCACATCCTACTTACTGTAGTTTGGATCCAGGACCAACTTTCCTGATTTGGGGTTGCATTGATTCCATCGGTCCAGTCCTTGCTCAGATAGTTTGGTGCTCCTTGGAAACAGGTGAGTTTCCTAGCTCCCTGAAGGAGGCGGTGGTAACATCCCTCCTGAAGAAAGCTTCCCTGGACCCAAAGTGCCTTGCGAACTACAGACCAATCTCTAACCTTCCCTTTTTAGGGAAGGTGGTTGAGAAGGTAGTGGCTGCACAGCTGGAGAACCATTTGACCATCCATGACATCTATGAACCCCTCCAGTCCAGTTTCCGAAAGAGGCATAGTACAGAGATAGTGCAGGTTCAGGTGCTCAATGATCTCCTGATGGCCAGAGATTGGAAGAACCATTCCATCTTGGTTCTCCTTGATCTCTCATCAGCGTTTGATACTGTGGACCATGGGGTTCTCCTCGATCACCTGAGATTCATCTGTGGCCTGTCTGGTACAGTTCTCAGGTGGTTTACATCATTCCTCACCAGAAGAATTCAGAGGGTGGTGTCTGGGATTTATTCCTCGGACCCAATCCCTCTGTCTTCTGGGGTTCCTCAGGGATCGGTGTTGTCCCCATGTTGTTCGCAGTATATATGCTGCCCCTCAGAGACATTGTAAGGAGGTATGGGCTGAGCTTTCACTGCTATGCTGATGATACCCAGCTATACCTTTCTTTTGCACCTGACCAGAATGGAGCTCTCTCAGTCTTTGATAACTGCCTGGCAGAAATCCAGGAGTGGATGGATTCGAGCTGGTTGAAGTTGAACTCGGGAAAGAGTGAAGTGCTGGTCGTGGACTCAGGACACCAGATAGGGGAGTCAGGAGTAGGTTTACCCTTGGGATTATTCCTTGGGGGTTTGCCACTCCCAGCCTCCGAACAGGTGTGTAACTGGGGGGTAATTTTTGATGAGGGTGGTTGAGGGTGCATTCGCAGGTGTCAGCTGTCGTCAAGACCCATTTTTACCATGTAAGAAATATTGCCAGGATTAGGCACCTTGTTCCATCTGGTGACCTTCCTACATTGGTTCACACCTTTGTGTCCTCCCACTTGGATTATTGCAACTCCCTGTATCTAGGGCTCTCTAGGGTAGAAATCCACCATTTGCAGCTAGTGCAGAATGCAGCAGCTTGGCTTTTGACAGGAGCCTCTCAGTTCTGTCATATTTCTCCGATGCTGCGTGGTCTGTACTGGCTGCCAGTACAATGGCGGATCATATTTAAAGTTGGTCTTTTGACTTATAATACCCTACATGGACAAGGCCCTGACTACTTGAAAGAGCTTCTGGTTCCTTACCACCCTGGGTGATTGCTCTGCTCAGCTGGTGAGGGGTTGCTAGAGATTCCAAGAGTGTGTTTAAAATTGTCTGGGGCCCAGGCATTTATGCACGCGGCCCCATCTCTCTAGAATTCTCTACCCTGCCAGTTATGAGAGTGCACAACTGTGGAGGGATTTAAATGTGCTTTAAAAACTTATCTTTGGCACCAAGCATTTGGTGACTAAGTGGTGTTATGATTTTAATTTTACAAGTGTGTTCAGATGACTGTGTTTAAATCAAGCTGCTGTAATTGGTGCAATATGTTTGTTTTTAAATCTATTCGGTGCCTTGGTTTTGGAAAGATGCCTTAAAAATAAAGTTTTATTATTATTATATTAACTCAGAGAGGTACTGATGTGCCTCTAACAGCCTTATTCAACAGTTCACTGGAAACAGGAGCGCTTCTGGAGGATTGGAGAAGGGCAGATGTAGTCCCACTTCACAAAAGCGGCAATAGGGAGGTGGCTGGAAACTATATGCCAGTCAGTCTAATGTCAGTGGTGGGGAAGTTAATGGAAACACTATTGAATGAAAAGCTGGTGGAGTATCTTGAATCTTGCAGGTTGCAAGACCTGAGTCAGCATGAATTCACTGGGGGAGGGGGGGATCATGTCAGACAAACCTGATCAATTTCTTTGAAAGAGTGACCAGGTAAATAGATCAGGGTGGGTGGTGCAAGTGGCCTACTTAGACTTCAGCAAGGCCTTTGACACCATACCACATAGGAGGCTTGTAAGGAAACTGGGCAGTTTAGCAGTGGGACCCAAGGTGGAAAAATAGGTAAAGAACTGGTTGATGGATAGGTGACAGAGGGTGGTAGTAAATGACACTCACTCAAATGAAGGGAGAGTGACCAGTGGGGTACCTCTGTGCTCAGAACTGGGACTAGTTGTTTTCAATGCCTTCATAAGCAACATTGCAGAGGAGATGGAAAGGAAGAGAAGGTATGCCTCTTTGCAGATGACACCAAGATCTGCAATATGGTAGATAATCCAGAGAGGGTGGAGAGAATGAGTAGGGACCTATGAAGACTTAAAGAGTGGTCGAGGTTATGGTAGCTGGGTTTTAATGCAAAAAGGTGCAGACACATGCACCAAAGGCACAAAAACTCAGGGGTGGTGTATAAAATGGGGGAAGAGGCATTGGTGGTCACAAAGCAGAAAAGACACCTTGGGATTATCATATTTGATGATCTCAAAGTGGCAGGGCAGTGTGACAAGTCAATGGGCAGGACCAACGGGATGCTAGAAAGCACAGAGAGGGAATCACCAGCAGAAGGCGGGAGCTGGTGTTACCACTGTATCCATCACTGTTGAAACACCACCTGGAGTACTGTGTCCAGTTCAGGAGACCACATCTCAGGAAGACAAAGGGTAGAGGCTATCCAGTTCCACCAAGCCACATCAACAACAAAGTTGTTGACATGTGACATGGCGAACTCTCTGATACCGACAGGCAAAATTTTGCCTGTCAGTATTTGCCAGTGTTTTTTGAGGGGAGCTGTGTCCCCCGCACCCCCCGTTACTAATATAATCAATTCCAAGTGAGAGTTGATTTTGAAGGTGGGAAACACCGACAAAACTGGCACCGGTGTGCAGTGGGACCCTTACAGCGGCAACTTCGAATCTGTTCAAAAGTGTCAATCAATCAATCAAATCTTTATTTATCCAGGTGAACATCATTGAGCACAGCTCGTTTGCAAGATGGACCTGGTAAGGGCAAGGTTCAATTTACATAAAATATAAGATACAGAGTATACACACTTTGAGGAGACAACAATTTGATACAGTACATCAACTCAGTGTCACAAGTACATTGATACGCTACAATACAAAAAGTTTTTACATATATACATGATTCATGAAGCAGCCAGCTTGCTATGTTGGTAATAGGAGACACTTTAAGCTAACACTTTTGATGAAGGATTTAAAGTGCAAGAGATTTTCTTAGATATTTATGAATCAGGTGATGTGCTGTATGGACAGCTGGAGGTTATTTCTGCGAGAAGTGATATGTAATGGGTGAATACCGGAGGGGACAGTGGCAGAGGAGATGGATAGGTTGAAAATACCGGATGTTGTGGCCAGGGGTAAGGAAGGAGGGGGGTGAGAGGTTAGTGTGGGGGGGATTGGGGAAGGCTGATGCTACAGAAGGATCAATAGTGGGTCTCAGAGGAAGGGAGGAGGCCGGACTGGTGAAGTATAAAGCAGAGGGTGTAAGAGTGATTATGTAAAATAATGATTATGATGAATGGATTGTGGTAAAGGTATATGAATTGTGAGGTGACTGCTCATGGGTGCTGGAGAGCTACCTTATAAAGGTCGGCCAGCTGAGGAGGAAGATGGAAGATTAATCTAATGTTGGCAGAAACAGTTACATTTTTCTTTGATTAGCCTATTGTATAGATATTTGAAGGCTGTAATAGATATAAGTTTGTCCACTTTCATTGTCTTCTGCATTGTGTTCCATAAAACAGATAACACATAGCTAATGGCATATCTTCCATGGCGAGAGTGGAATTTAGGCACTTTAGGCATAATGAAGTTCAGACTTCTTAAGGCATAATTACTTGATGTGGCTTGTAAAAGCAGTCTGAGACATATTTTGGAAGCCGCTGTGATATTGCTCTGTAAGTCCATAGTGTTGCATTCCTGTCTCTTCTAAATTGAAGCAAGGTCCATCCAACTGCAGTATATAGCGAACAGTGGTGAGTGCTGTAGGGTAGATCAGTGATAAACCTCAGGGCTCTGTGGTATAGTGTGTCCAGTTTGTTCAAACATACAATGGGGCAGCGACTATATAAGAAGTCAGCATAGTCTAATACTGAGAGGAATGTGGCCTGGACCATCTTCTTTTTTGAATTACTTGTAAGAAAGTGCTTTATTCTGTAATAGAGTCCAAGTCTTTGTCCGAGCTTTTTTAGCAATTCTTCCAGATGTCCTAAGTAGTCAAGTCTGCTGTCTAGCCATACCCCCAGGTATTTGAATTTTGTGACATATTCAAGATTTTCACCAAGGGCAGTGGATAACTAAGGGAGATTGTTTGGGATAGAGTATCCTGCCTGTAATTGTGGGGAGAAAAACATTGCCTTAGTTTTTCTTGCATTTATTAGCAGTTTTTTTCCCAGCAGCTGATGTTGCAGTAGGTCGAACTCTGCTTGTAGGTCTTTGCATGCTGTTACAGGAGAAGGGTGACTGACATACAGTACTGTATCATCAGCAAACAGGTGTACAGTGGCTTTGGTAAGATTTATGTCAATGCTGTTGATATATATGGCAAAAAGGATTGGGCTGAGGATAGATCCTTGGGGTACTCCTCTTTGTAATGTTTTGAGTGGGGATAGTTCTCCTTCGGTCTTTACCTGCTGTGCTCTTCCTGAGAGATAGTTGTTAAACCATCTAATGGAGTTGGTGTCAAGTCCAATTGACCTCAGGGAAGAGAGGAGCAGGTCGTGGTCAACAGTATCAAAGACCTTACTTAGGTCTAAGAAGACAGCACAGACATAATTTTTTATCCAATTTAAGTTGCCCGTCATTGGTTGCTTTTGCAAGTGTTGTAATGGTACTGTGATTGGCTCTAAATCCAGATTGTGCTGGGTTTAGTAGATTATTTGCTTCAAGATATCCTCTTTGTTGGGTGCTTACGATTTTTTCAAGTAGTTTGGACAGCACAGAGGGAATGGAAATTGGTCTGTAGTTATTGAGGTCTGTAGGATCCCCTGCTTTCAGTAATGGAATAACTTGAGCGGTTTTCCAGATTGATGGGATAGATCCTGACTGTAGTGAGAGGTTAAACAGGTGTGTTACTGGTACTGCTAGTACATGTATGGCACTTTTTAAGAAGTAGGGGTCAAGGGAGTCCGCACCTGCACTTTTTTTAATATCCAATTGTGAGATTAGCTCTTCAACTTGCTTCAGTGTGGCTGGTATGAAGGAGAAAGTAGAGTCAGTCACCCTTGTGTCAGTGTTCTTTATCCCTAGATGTGATCTCAATTGGTTGGCTGGAGAGGAGTCGAATGCTAGCCCAGCAGTTCTAAAGTGATTATTAAAGGCTTCCAGGACTTCTATTCTATCAATGATGGTTCTCTTTCCACTGTGTATTTTGGCTGGGAGTGAATTACTTGGGTCATGGCCTGTAATATCTTTTATAGTGTTCCAGAACTTGGCAGGGCTGTGGTATGAGGAGTCTAGTTCAGCCATGTAATATGCAGCTTTTGCGTCTCGCACTTTCCTGGTGCAGATATTCCTGGCTTTTTTGAACTGCTCCCAATCAGTAGCTAACTTAGTTTTTCAAGCCTTTTTCCAAAGCTTGTCTCTTTCAAGGACGGTAGATTTAAGGTCTGAATTAAACCAGCGATAGGTTTTATTTTTGGTACGTATTTTAGAGACTGGTGCATGGGTGTTTAGTGCACCTGTAATAATGTCATTTAGAACACCTTATGCAATCTCCGTTGTGTTAGCTAGATAGAACTCTTGCCATCTTGTGGAGTGTTTTATGTCGTCCAGGTATGCATTAACATTAAATTTCTTTTTTGATCTCCTCATTGTGAATTTTGTAGGGGATGAAAGCTTACATGCTGAACTAATTGCCGCAATAGTACAGTGATCACTGATGTCGCTGGAACAGCACTCCAGCGCAGTGAGAAGAGGTGAGGGTTTACTTACTAATAGCACATCCAGTAGTGTGCTGTTTCTGAGTTCTTTTGTTTATTCTAGTGGGTTCATTTATGAGCTGTGTGAGCCCATACATGTCACAGAATGATATTAATGGTGTAGCTGCCTTGGAGAGCCAATTTAGGTTTAGGTCACCTGTGATTATAGTTTCTTCATTCCCCTTTTTGATTAAGTCACTCAGATGGGACAGAATCTTGAGGTCAGCTGAGGAAGGTCTGTAACAGCTGATCAGCTGCAATGAGGTATTATGGGAGAGAGCTATTTTGAGGGATAGGCATTCAAATTCTTTTGCCATGGAAAAAGAGAAGACACACAGGCAAACAAATAGGGTTGTGTGGTGGGAGTGGAATGAAAGGCCAGGTTGTGTAGAGGCAGGACATCACACTGCCTCCTGGGAGACTTAGGTTCATATGTGAGCCCCAGGATCCCACACTGTGGTTGGCTTAGGGCTAAATGCACTGTAGAATTAAAGTACTCTGTTCTCCGGGAAAGGAGCAGGCCATGTAGAAGACATGCACATCCTTTTGCTCAATTATGGGGGGGACGGGCTCCATGTTGGTCAGTTCGAGTCCAAAAGCAAAGTGAGACAGTTTCTGTCCATACATCTCTGCCTGGGCTCAAGAGAACCATATCAGAAACCTCAGTTGCAGTGTGGGAACTGGGCTCACCTTTGTTACTCACGTGCTACTGGGTTCTACTGTACATAGATCATCGTATTCAGCTGTGCAGGTGCTAACTCAGAGAGCTGGCACCCACAGACTAGACTGTCTCACTGGTCATAAGGCATAACTCCAGCCTGGCCAATTTACCATTCACCCAATCACCAGGTCTTGGTGGGCCAGTGGTTCTAGGACCTCAATGGGCCATTGGATTAAGTGATGGCCCAGGAACAGCATATAGCCCCTCTCAGAGTGGTGGGCTGCACAAAAATCTGCATGCACAGCATATACATTAGAAAACAGCTTCGCAATGGCAATATGACAGCCATGAACTTGTGACAGCATCGTGAATGAAACAAGGCTGTTACCCAATGCTTGCTAATGACACTTAATACAGAATCAACAAGTGCTAAGGTAGACAAAGTATGTTTTTTTTATAATATATATATATATATATATATATATGCAAAACTGAATTAATGCAATATTTAAGGCTGAGGCTATAGAATCAAAAGTAGGGAAAATGGCTCTAAGATTTCAACCCTAAACCCCAATGCCACCCCTAAAGCAAATCAGGGCAGAGTCTTCTTAGGGGTTGTCAACCCTAAAGCTCATCTGATTTATACACTCCTTAAAGCTCACCTTATTCTATACACTCCAGAAAGATACACACCTAATGAGGTGAGACTTAGGGTTGACAACTCCTAGGAAAACTCTACCCCTGATTTGCTTTAGGGGTGGCATTGAGGGATTTAGGGTTGGAAACCATAAAGCCACATTCCCCTACATTTGATGTTGTAGACTCAACCCTAAATGTTGCATTAACGCAGTTTTTTGCAAATAAAATGTCCTTACTTTTTGAGATAGTATAATGGTATCCTTATTGTCCTGTTGGAGCGGAGGGCCCTCTGGGCCCTGTGCTCCCATGCATCCATTCTTTTTGAGATAGTGTAATCATATCCTTATTTGTGTGACAGCACAGAGCCCTCCAGGCCCTGCACTCCCATCCCTCCATAGATGTGTATATGTATGTTTATGGGGAAGCACAGGGCCTTCCAGGCCCTACGCTTCCTTTTGTACAGCAACCGAATTGTCAACATAGCCTTTCTATTACCCCACTTTATCAACCCAATAGTAAAAATTGTCAAATCCCCACCAAAACATCATTCCATGCCACTGCAGTGTAATTCTGCACCAGAGGCATGAAAAGACATGTTGCACAAGATTTGAGAAATGACAGCTGTCACATTTATGAGGTGGTATAAAGAAACGGCCATGTCGATAATTTGGGATTAAAATATTGAAAATTAACAAAGTTACGAATGAGCATAGCAAAATGTCAACAGATGTGTACAACCTGGCCATTTTAGTATATTTTGACCTCAAATGTTCAACATCCCCTTCTTATGACCCCATCCCATGAACAAGTATGGTGTAAATTTTGAAATCCCACCTGAAATGTGATTTCGCCAACTGACCTCAAAATCACTTTTCGGCCAGGATTTGCAAAAGTACACCTACATTGTTCATGAGGAGGGGTCTCAAGAAAGGAATGTTGAAAATGTGGTGTCAAAATATGCAAAACTGGCAAAGTTATGCGCCAAAGTTGAAAATCCCATTGAAATACATTGACTTTGTACACGAAAAAACATATTTTTCTGTGACTCGTGATATGAAACACAATCTTTTTTTGTATTACACCAATACAAAAAAAGAATTTCAGTGTTAAAAAAACACACATTTTAAGGGAATTTCTTGAGCAGTAAAGTGCAGAATCCAGCTAAGGGGTCCTGATAAGCAAGCTACATGTGTTGGTTCCTCCACAGAATATTATTTTTTTTTGGGGGGGGGGTCCAAATTTGAATTTTTGAGGCAAAACTGAAAACAAAAGGGTGGCCAAATGAAAAAGGATTTTCCTCAAATGAAAATGGATGACATCAAGATGAACAAGGAATTTGTTTTTTTGTTTCATACAGCTATTTTGAGGTCCTTACTGAGCATGCTCAAAACCCATTTACAAACATTTTAAAAATAAATAACTTTGGAACAGACCAATATGTTTTCACCAAACCAGCAAAAGGCACATCTATGGGTCAGCCCTCTTCTACCCTGAAAATTTCAGACCAAAATTCCAAACCGCCTAGGTGGTAGACAAATTCAAAGAAAATCCCATCCAAACAAATGGGGAAAAAAAACTACAAAAAAAAATAACTTTTTTCACTATCCAGATCTCAGAAACTGCATAGCCAATCAGAATGAAACTTGGCACATCCAGGGATCTACCATGGGAAACCATGCATGCAAAATGTCATGCAAATCTGTTGAACAGTTGCAAAGATAGTGAAGTCCAAATTTTCAGGTTTAACACAGAAACACCAGTTCAACCCTAAATATAATGTCGTGACTGTGCCACTATAAGATAGATAGATAGATAGATAGATAGATAGATAGATAGATAGATAGATAGATAGATAGATAGATAGATAGATGTCACCTTTCAAAAACTCAGGGTCTGTCACATAAGCATAAGAACTGCAATGTTTTAAGATTTGCTAAGGGTGTATACCAGCTAAACAGCCAAAAGATAGATTGTTGCTGTTATAAGATATTTTTTTCTTTTGTTATAATATAATTTTCTTTCTCTGTTTATGAATTATATTTGTATCTAGCCTTCAAAATGGTACCAAAGGTCATAAACATTCTATAATTCCAGAGGACATATACAGGTACTAGAAAATGGATCTGTAAAGTACCATAATTAAACAATGGTGACAAATGGAGGATTCTGATTGGTTGGCTCACATCCTAAAGGGATAGGTAAATGGCTGGAAACCATCATGTTCAATAGAACAGAATGTAAGATATAAAACATTGTTTGAAAAATAACATTTGCGTTTCATGATAATAAAGCATTCCAGGGGTTGGGTTACATTTGTTAATCTGGCTGTATGGGTATACATCATCTCATGAATCATGACTTCAAAGAGTTCAGCTAACTAACAGTAACCCAAACACTTAGACAATGGGACACAATCTATTTTGTAATTGTAAATGATTACTGGTTATATTTAATATCAACCTGAAATTAAGTCATGTAATATTTAAGTACTGTATTACACGAGTGGTATTACACATTAATGTGATACCACTCATATAATAAGGTACATCTGTCAGTCAAAAGACAGCTCTTAGTTTTGCCCTATGTGACAAACCAGTAACACTGTCAAGCAAATTAGCAGAATGTATCACACCATCTTTGGTTTCTATTTAGCCCCTCACAACTTGCTTGATGTCAAAAAATCACTCAATAAGTTAACAACTTGTGAACCATAAAATAAATGACTAATTCCATTAACTTGGAAGAAGAACATGATTGTTAGGGGAGGCACTTGAATCGAGGTCATGAAGGATGATCTGAGCTGGCACTGCCTGCTTATACCAATGACATGGTTTTCCTGGCTGCCTCAGCATCTGCATTTTTTTAGCACCAGAAGAGTATGTCTGTGTACATTCTGACTGTTGCAAGATGTAGCATGTCTTATGGTTGCTGTGTATTTTTCCATCATAATCTTCCAAACCAGTAATTATAAAAAAAATGCAATCTAATCAATTGTGTAAAGACTCATTTTTTACAGACCCTTGGAGTGAGTTGTTTTTATATATGATAAGAGCTTCACTCTTATGGTTTATCTGCCAATACACACTTCGGGGGTGTAAAAAAAACTCATCTCACACACTCGCTCATACATAGGTCTATATTTATATAACACGTAAAAAAAAATTGTGCTAGATAAACATGCTATCTTGCCACCCAAATTACAAGAAGACATTATCTTGCAAGTTCGTTATGTTGCAATCCCTATCTTGAAGGTTTGGTACATTGCAGTGGACTACTAAACCAACCAGAGCAGCATTCAAACTGCTGATGACACCACAATAGCCCTGTGCAGCACTGAAGCCAGCCATTCAAATCAAAGATAAATCAGCCAATTGAAAAGTTATAACTAGTGAGCTGATGTTGTATAAACTGACTGCACAATATCCTCACTCAAAACTATTCAGTCTACCATCATTTGTGAGAGGGCAGGACTTTCAAAAGTCATTAGTGGTAGAGTCACTTGCGAGTTATGATCCTGCCCCCACACACAGCAAGATAAATGTGTATCTTTTGAGTCAGTCCATTACATTTCCCCTACATACAGTACCTGTAGTATTTTGGGGTATGAAGTCTGACCTTCAGAAAGGGGAACTCCAACTCCAATTTCTGAACTGTGTCTTATCAAAGTTGAAAAGTAGTGAAACAATGATGTACTCTGCATTATGTATATACTCAAGATTGTCAAACGTTATAAATATGCTGTGACTGAAACCAAGTTTTTTAGAGGTGGGAAAAGCCACTCTGGTAACAACTTGATATTTATGCTTATGAGTAAACGTCCAGTTCTTACAGTATGAGTAAGTACACACACAGTACCACTATACATTGCTGGGTGAGGAGGTTGTTATTAGTGTTTCAGGTTTATTCACTTCTCTCATGTTATTTGTTCACAGTTTGTATTTTAGACATAGTCTATAAACCTACAGAACTATAAGTGTTCCAGAAACTAAAAAGGAATTGAGTCCAACACCAACATCTTCAAAGGTATACTACTCTCCTAGTATTTGCAGCACACCTCATTAAAGTGATTTCAATTTACAAGGAAGGGTCACTGAGAACAAAACCCTTTTTTGTAAGCAAGAAGACAGCAAAGCATCAATTACAAATGCAAATATTACCACCAACAAAAAACTGTCAACATTCACTGCATGGTTAATATCACTAGGAGATACTGTGCATACAATAATGACACTAGGTACAGTAACTTGCAATCAGTTGTGGATACAAACAACTGTTGGTGCACTTTTAAACTGAGTGCATCACATGTTCTGTTTTATTTGATATAATTAATGTTGGTAGTTGTGGGATAGTGCAATGGGTTGTCCTAGAGTGACCCACTAGCATTATTTATTTTTGTTTTACTTCTACATCATTCTGGAGTTCTGCTTTTTGTTTGAAGAACAACTCAGCTGGGGTGCAGGTGTGGGGACATAATTTTCTTTTAAAATAAAAGAGAGAGAGAGAGAGCAAGAGAGAAAGAGAATGACTGCTATGAACATTGTTGTCTTAGTTTTCCAGTGAAAGGGCAGCTCTGTTTTGACTTTGTATTGAAAGTTTATTGTAGAACATGCAGTCTTCAAGAGAGCCTTTCATTGCATGTGATGTCATCTGAATAAGAAACAAAACAATCACAAAACAAGCTGCACAACACACATCATTCGTTCAGGAAAATCAAAGTGCTATGTGGAAGTTGCAAGCTCCTACCTACCATTTGTAGTTGGTTCAGGAAATACTGACTTTGTGGTTTCTGTTATAATAGGAAAGCTCCCCCCACTCCATTGGCCTCACATGCAGGATGTTTGTTCTTCCACATGCTTTTTATGCAACAAATAATAAATACAAGGCAACATATTCAAAACTCACACAAACTCCTCAGGCCAGCGACCCAGGTTTGGAAAAGGATAGGGTTGCATGGTGGGCCGACAGGGTGAGGAAGGATCGAGTGCCCAGTGGCAGCTCTCCTTCCTCAGGGAGGGGGAACTCCAGTTCCACTGCAGATACTGCCACCTGGTGGAGGCTGAGTGGCAGTGCAGCAGGACAGCACTCTGTGGGGAACAGCTGGGATGTGATGTGCTGGTGCATGCATCACTACGCTCCAGCTTGGGGAGAAAACCAAAGGTAGAAAATGGGTAGGGAAAAACTTTGTGGCTCGTGATTGGCTGAGGCAGGCTGGCACCCATACATTTAATGCAGCATAATGTCCAGGCAAGAACAAGTACCAGTGTTAGTGTGCCCAATTACCTCAGATACCATTAAGCCAGTTCAGAATGCAAGGTTTCAAACAGACACTATTATTTCTTAGCAAACAACCCTCAGCTCCACTGCCTACTCTCCTGATCGGTTGTCTCCCTGCTTTCCAAGTCTGTCACATCTGCTCCCATGTTCCTAGTTTCCCCCTCACTTTCTGTATTTTTTTTAATCTCTATGGTCAGTTGCCCCACCTATTCACCTGGCTGCACATCCGATCAACCTGCACACCACGCTTAGTGACAGTCCTCGGAGCAGGGCAGCAAGGACTGGAAAACAGGCAGTGCTGCATTACAGAATCTCATTCCTGGACCTCAGAACAGGCTGTAAGTACTGGGAATCATCAACAGAGAAGAACCGGAAGCCACAACAAGGGACAATAGTTTGAAATGTAATAAAACCACAAAGCAGTTACACTTTCTTCTGGTCCACAGAGCATGTAACAAGGACTGGAAAACAACAATGGAAAATAGCTGGAAGCTGCAACAAGGGATGAACTGTTTAAAATAAAACAGTTTGGAATAAGAAAAATAAATATACAACCAGTCTGCCCCTCTCACTCCTGGGGCCCGATTCCAGGACTGGCTACGCCGACGTAAGACAAGATATGCCAGACCCCTTGGTGTATCCCGTGACTTACACCATATGGTACGCCAGTTGGAATTCCAAGTGGTGACTTGCACCATGGTGGATGCAGGCTGTGACAACAGTGGGTTATGCCACCCATCACACCGCAGCCCACAACACCTGGGAAAAGTGTGGGTTACGACAGCAACTTAGCCCAATTCTAGGAGGGCGGCTGTTATAACCCACAATTGCCATTCCAAAAGGCGCACTGGCGTAAAATGTTACGCCAGCTGCTATCTGTCCTAAGTGGCATCTGACAGCTGGCACCATCAGATGCCACCACACAGCACCATGGAATCCACTCCATACTGTCCCTCAAGCCCACCCCTGCCCCCAACCCCCAATCATCTGGGACCCCCCAGGGGTCTATTTCTGGTGCATCCCCTCGGATGCCTGTGCCATCTGTCCTGCCCCCCCCATGCCCCTTTGTGTGTGCCGAGGTGGTCCGGGGTGGGGGGGCGCCTGTCACCAGCCACAAGTTGCAACATACACCATGCGGCTGCGATACGCCGTGCGTGTGGTGGTAGACCATGCATGGCATATCCCGCGTGTTGCAAGTGCCAGGACCCTGCCACTCTTGGAATGCTGTGTAGGATCCCTGGCCTAAGGATGAATGGCGTAACTCGCAACCATGTGCAAGTTGCGCCATTCATCTTGGAATCGACCCCCTGGTCCTCAAAGAAGGCAGGAAGGACTGGGAAACAGCAGGAGGCATAACAGACAAATACATCACAGCTCCCCGTAGTGATAGGTAGAGGAAGAATTACTTTACATGGAATATCAATCTTTTTTTTATTTTCTTGAGGGGATTGGTATGCTTTTGTTTTTACATTTTTATAAACTACCTATTACCCATTTTAAAAGCACAATAAGACATTCAAGGGTGGTCCTTATACTGAAATAACCACCTTTCCAGGGGCTGTAAGGCCATTTGCCTCTGGTGTTGGGCCTCACTATGCCTTTGGGTTGGTTGTTGTGCAAGCAATAACACACAATGAGGTGTGGGTTATCTCCTGATAAGAACATGCCCAGGTGTGTTATGAGGCAAAGCGCTTCACGCCTTAAGCACCTGAGTGTGCTCTTATCAGGAGATAACCCACACCTCGGGGTGTGTTATTGTGCTTATAAAATGGGCCTCCCCCCCCCCATAAATGTACCCAACTAAAAAAAAAAATTGAATAGTATGCTAAAAACCTTTCCATATGCAGAAGGTAGAAAAGTAGTTAATCTGTATGAGACTTGCAGACTATGCATATCATCCAGCCAGTACAGGGCGTTACTGTCTGTCTGTCCTGCTATCTCTGTCTCTCCTCTAACAAACAGTTCTTTTCTTTTATTTTATTTACTTTATTTTACTTTTTATTAGACTTTGTTTTACAGTTGTTGCCACTGGTCAGCTTGACTGTCAGCCACTCTGTCTGTTATCGGATGCTCTATAGAGCAGTTTCAATGTAGTGCCTGTCAGTCTCTCCTCACAGCTTTGTGTGTCCCCAAAGACGTCTTCTTTTTTTTTTTTTTTTTATTTACTTCTAGTTTTTCACTTTTTTTTTTACTTGGAGCCACCAGATCATGAGCCCACAACCTTGTGAGCGAGCGTGTCCCATAGCTACCACCGTAGTTACTGATGCTGGGAGGAAGAGATCTACTCTGATTGGGGCGGATGTCCTCGAACACTTTTTTTTAATTTACATTTGTTTTTCCACAGTTCTTTGTTTTCAGTTGGAGCCGACAGCCCATGAGCTCATTAGTTTGTGAGTGAACATGTTCCGTAGTGGCCATTGTAGTTAACTGATGCTGATCCTGTGAGGAAGATATGTACTGTGGTTGGGGCAGACAGGCAGCGGAAAAAAAACGCAGAGGTACCAAATCTGCAAACATTTTGGACTTGGAAGTAATGGGGGGATGTTGTATATACAGGCCATGCATTTCCTGGTGCCAGTCAGGTGCCATGACAAAAGTGCCGTTTCCCGCTACTGCGAGGTGAGCTGTGTCACTGCAAGTTTTTGGTTTACAGTTGGCACAGTTCAGTGATTTGTTGGTGTTATGGGGCCAGGCACAGGAGCTTAGTCCTAGTTGGCTACAATATCTTCTGATAAGGATGTGGTTCAGAAGATGTTGTAGCCAATCAGATTTCAGGATTTTTAATGCACATTTTACAATTCAGTGTATGGACCACCCTGTCATGTATTATTGCTTGCATGATCCTGCTAGACATGAAATGTCTTAAGACCTCTTTACCATATCATTACCATAGTGTGGAAGTTACAAACCCCTACATACCATTTGTACTTGCTTCAGGAAATATTGACTTTTTGGTTTCTACAACAGTGAAGCTCCCCTCACTCCACCCCTCACATGCAGGATGTTTTTTTTCCACTTGCTTTTAATGCAGCAAATATTAAATACATGGTAGTATATTCAAAACTCACACAAACTCCGGCACTAAGGTCTGTTCATGTGCACAAATGTGCCCACAAGACCACAACAGGTATATTGGAGCAGCCATGTTAGTAGGGTTCCAAGTGCTATTAGGTGTCCAATATACCCACTGCGTGAGCAGTACTAAGTACTGTACTTACCCATGTGGAAGCACAAAACACAGCTGAAACCACAATCACAAAGCATCTCACATGGATTCTTACTCCAAGCAAGATGGGCAGTTTTCAAGACACAATCCAATTAGTGCCTTCATTGTAGAACTGCAATATTGGTACATAAAATGCTAATGTCCCTGCTAGACATAAAATGCCATATTGCCTCCTTACTATATCCTTACCATAGCATTACCTACTATGCACTTAGCAAGGCACATTCCTCCTCACATAGGATGGAGGCTGTGGGCTCAGCTGCATACTGCAATAGAGCACTCCAGATCCACATGTGAGAAGATGAGACATTTGTGTGCAGCACACTTTTGGCCAGAGTGTAAGAAATGTATTGCCGTGTTAAGGGAGGCCAGCATGACATGTGTAATGTGCTCGATCATGGTCCACTACAACAGTATGCCATCATATTGAGGTCCATGGGCTGGATGGGTTTCAAATCAAAGTACTTCACACTCCATCACCAATACTGCAGAGAGCTCCATTACAAGTGTTCATCCATCCCCTTGGTTCACCACTGCAACACAACTGGATTTTAAAGGGGGCTAGTAAATTTTTCAGTAGGGCCTGGGCTGCCTGTGTGCTGTTAAAACATGGTCTTCCCAAGTTTTAACCAGTGCTTCACAAACAGCCACTTAGTGTATTCGAACAACAACAAGTCAGTGCACACCCTGACTCCCACCCCAAAAAAAGGGGTAAATGTAACAATAAACATATTTTTCAGCCTGGATTGGCAACTTACTAATTTGATTTCAAAAGGAGTGGGGGCATTTTGATATTCACCTCAGGGCCCTGCTGGGAAGTCTCCCAGCTACCATCGTTGAGGTAGACCACCCATCAGGTGGGTCCCTAGTCCAAACTGCATCTGCCTCAAATGGCTTACCTTTATATAGGGTGCATCAGCCCAAAATAGGCTTAATTAAGGTGTGGTCCCCAGCCAATGTGCAGGTAACTGGTGGGAAGCAAGCTCAATGAGAAAGCCATGCTTCTCCCTTTACAGACCTTATCCAATGTTAGCTGCTCACACCTGCTCATTCACAAACTATAAATGGGATTCTAAATGAGGGGTGCTACTGCATAAGGCAAACATCAACAAAAAACAAGTCAGTGCACACTCTGACCCCCCAAAAAAGGAGTAAATGTAACAATAAACATATTTTTTCAGTCTGGATTGGCAACTTACTAATTTGATTTCAAAAGGAGTAGGCATCTTTTAATATTTACCTCAGAGCCCTGCTGTGAAGTCACCCAGCTACCATCATTGAGGTAGACCACCCATCATCTGGGTCCCTACTCCAAACTGCATCTGCCTCAAATGGCTTACATTTATATAGGGTACATCAGCCCAAAAAAGGGGTAAATGTAACAACATATTTTTTTAAATATGTTTATTGTAACATTTACCCCTTTTTTGGGGGGTCAGGGTGTGGTCTGACATGTTGTTTTTCATTGATGTTTGCATTATGCAGTAGCACCCCTCATTTAGAATCCCATTTATAGTTTGTGAATGAGCAGGTGTGAGCAGTTAACATTGGATAAGGTTTGTAAAGGGAGAAGTATGGCTTTCTCATTTAGCTAGCTCCCCACCAGTTACTTGGACATTGACTAGGAACCACACCTTAATTAAGCCTATTTTGGGCCCCAGGCCCTGCACTCCCATCCATCCATGTGTTTAAAGATAGTATAATTGTATCCTTATTTGCCTGTGGGAGCACAGGGCCCACTGGGCCCTGTGCTCACATCCCACCACAGATATGTATATGTATGTTACTGTGGAAGCGCAGAGCCCTCTGAGCACTGTGCCTCCAGCTTTTAGAAAACCACAACCAAATTGTCACCATGGCCTTCTTATCACCCTACCTCATGAGCAAGGTACTGAAAATTTCCAAATACCCACCAAAATGTGATTCTGCACCACCACAACGTCATTCCATGCCACCGCTGTGAAAAGACAGTTTGGCCAGGATTTTAAAAATGACAGCTATCACACTCATGAGGTGTTTTAAAAATATATCTATGTTGAAAATTTGGGGTCAAAATATTTAAAATTACCAGAGTAACAAGTGAGCTTAGCAAAATGTATATGCATGTGCATAACATTGCCATTTTTTTCATATTTTGACCCCAAATTTTCAACATAGCCTTCTTGTGACCCCTCATCATGAACAAGGGCAGTAAGATTTTTCAAATCTCACCTGAAAGGTGATTTCCTCAGGTGACCACAAAATCATCCTTCAGGCTGGATTCACATAATTCCACTGACATTGTTCATGAGGTTGGGTCCCAAAATGGCCATATTGAAAATCTGATGCCAAAATATACAAAAATGTCCATGCTTTGAATCAAAGTTGAAAACCCCAGTGAAATACATTGAACCACATTTACATTAGTTTCTCATATTGCAGTTGTCAGTTCCAGCAGCAAGATGTGTCTTCAATGAGAGAGTGGATTTTCACCTTGGCACCTGTTCAGGTAAGTGTGGGTGTGTGTGGGGTGTGGGGTTGTGGGATGATGGGTGCTGAATGGGAGGTCAGGGTGGGGGGTCAGATCTGTGAGGGAACTTTTTTTGTTTACTGATTTATTAAAAAAAAAATTCTGGGGCCGTTTTCTTTATTACATTACAGGCAAGACAGTCATCATGGGTGGGGTGCCACTAGACACCAGGGATACAATACAAAAATATGTGGACAGTGATTGTGGGGATGGTGGGTGCCACTAGACACCAGGGAAACAATGAAAAATATGGGGGCAGGGATAGGGTGGGGGGAGCAAATAGACTCCAGGGAGAAACATAAAATATAAATATTAAAAAAAATATGGGGAGGACAATCAGAGGGTGGGGGTACCACTAGACACCCGGGAAAATCCTAATACTACAGGGACCGAGATCAGAGTGGGGGGGAGCACTAGACTCCAGGCAAAACATGCCTGCAAGCCAGAAATGTTTCCCTCATGAAAAAGGGTATTTTTTTCAGCACTCGCAATATGAGAAAGGAATCTTTTTTCATATCACCCATAACAAAAAAGGATTAATAATCTTAAAAAAAATTGCAAGGGCATTTCTCCAACAGTTAAGTGCAGAATCCAGCTAACGGTGTCCAAATAAGCAAGGTGCGTGTGTTGGTCATTCTCCAGAATGTCATTTCTGTAGTTTTCCAAATCTGAATTTTTAGAGAAAAATGTAAAATAAGATGGTGGCATGTGAAAAAGCTCTGAAAAAACTAACGAGAAAGGATTCCCATATGAAACATTATTCAGCTATTTTGAAGTGCTGACTGAGCATGCCCAGAATCTGGATTTTTAAAATGTAATAACTTTGGAACGGATTACTATTTTTCCACCAAGCCAGGTTAAGGCAATTCTGTGGGCCATGCTTTTCTACCCTGAACATTTCTAACTAAAATTCCAAACTGTCTGGGCGCTATGCAATGGCAAAAGACCAGCAAAAAAACCCTGTGATTTTCTGTGTTTTTCCGCTACCTGCATCTTGGAATCTGTACATCTGACTGGAACAAAACTTGGCATGTCAAGAGATCTACCTCCATGAGACTGTGCATGCAACATTCTGTGCAAATCAGTTGAATGGTTGCAAAGTTATTAAAGTCCAGAAATTAGGGTTAAACATTAAAGTGCCTACTCAACACCAATGATAGTGGCACTACCACATCACTATAATATATATATGTGTTAAACATAAACACTTATTATATAAATTACAGTGTAAAATTAAACTTGCATAGCAATATATCACTTTTCCATTATAGAGTCCATAAAAACTTAAAAAAGTAAAATAAAACTCAAATGTTGTGATAGCATAACAAAATATAAATTATTGGCAGACTGCTGAATTCACAGATTTTGAACACTTCTTTTCTCAGTTAGGTTTCCGTGTTTAAGTAAGCCATTTTGTTAGTATCTTTCTGTAGCAGTTTTACAAAATAGGTGATCTGATACCTTTTATTGGACTAATAGAGATTTACAGAAAATCCTTAAGCTTTCAAACCTGAGGAGTTCTTTTTCAAAGGAAAATGTCAGGTTTCTTTAAAAGAGCTCATTTTTAAGCACAGAGAACAAAACATTTAGACGTGAATGCATGATTAGAGAAATAATTAGATGAGAAAATTGTTTCTAATTTGTCACATTCAATGTGTAAAATGTTTTTTGCTTCTTTGTTTGTTTGTTTTTTCTTCTGGGTACCTAAATGTGAGCTGTTTTAAAGAAACCTGCCATTTTCCTTCTGAAGAAGAACTCTGTAGGTTTGAAAGCATAAGAATTTTCTATAAATCTCTGTTGGTCCAATAAAATGTATCAACTCACCTATTTTGTGTATCTTGTTGTACAAGGACCAATACAGCAACAATTTTTTGTAGCAGTTTTAGTGATTTTCAGTGTGTTATTAAATCTTCTGTTTAAAACCACATTTTTTGGTGCAACCCTGTACATTGAATCTTCGGTTTCACATCACCTAGTCATGAATCACGCCACTTAATGTGTGGGTGCAGCCCTGTTTGTTTACTGAATCTTCTGTTTCATGTCCATGTTTAAGTAAGCCATTTGGTCAGTGTTTTTCTGTAGCAGTTTTAGCAATTTTCAGTGTTACTGAATCTTCTGTTTGATATCACTCAATTTGTTGGTGCAACCCTGTGCAACCCTGTACATTCATTGAATCTTCAGTTTCACATCACTTAGTCACAAATCATGCCACTTACTTTTTGGGTGCAACCCTGATCAAGGAATCTTTTGTTTCACATCACTTAGTCACGATTCTCATGAGTCATGCCACTTAATTTTTGTATGCAACCCTGTTTGTTTACTGAATTTTCTGTTTCACATTTGTGTTTACGTAACCCAGTTTGTCAATGTCTTTCTGCAGCAGTTTTAGACTTCGACTGCCTTCATTTGTGCGAGAAGTCCCTCACACATGTAAAACATTGAGTTCCATCTTGTCGTAACATCTTGTTTTAGTTGCTGTATTGGCAGGTTGTTTTTTTCCGGAGGTCAGCCAAGATACCACATGATTTTACAGAGGTGACTGAAAAAGGGCCATAGATTTTTCTTTGCAGCTCCCACTAGTATTACTATACTGTCATCACTGGACAGGAAAGCTTGCACTAACAGGTTTAATGAGTGTGCATAAAAAGCATGGAATGTGAGTAAAACTACCACTTCTCAATGCACTAACAATATTGGCACCATTGTCTGAAACCACAAATCCAGTATTGAGTCCCAAGGGCTCTAACCACTCAGAAATTTTATCATGCAACTCTTCCAAAATATTGTCGGCAGTGTGATGCTTACCAAACACAATAACACAAAAAGCTGCCATTCTTTGCCTTCCTTTCTGTACACTGCTGCTTGTGGTGGTGTTTGGAGATGATAGTGACACCCAATGTGCTGTGATACACATATAATCAGTGGTTTGAGAACTTGTTCACATGTCTGTGGTCAGATGCACAGTGCCACATTCACTTTTATTCAGTTTTATTTTACTTTACATACTTACGTAGTCATAGATTTTGGGAATAGCGACAGTTGCAAAGTATTTATGGCTTGCTATGTTCTAAGTTATGTGGAGCAAAATATTTTAAAAGGGCAATAAAGTCTTCATTCTCCACCACAGAAAATGACTGCGGGTCCTCAGCAATAAATTAAGCTATAAACTGATTAATTTTTAATGTTAATTGATTCATGTGTTCTACTGTAGGCATAAATTCAGCTATTAACTGATTAATTTTTAATACTACTTGGTGTGATCTAGTGTAGAAATAAAATCAGCTATTTACTGATTAAATTTTAATGTTACTTGATGTGATCTATTGTAGGCAGTTTTTCATTCAAGCATCGTAGTCATGGTCTGCTGTTTAGTTCATGCAGGGGGCCAAAAACCACAGGATTGCAATGGCGAAACTATAACATGTCCAAATACTTTTGTCAGTGAAGTCGAACAAGTGTTTTTTTTTTCTGCACTGTCTTGTGGTCTCTTCACCATCACTATTGTCTTTAGGATTATTTTCATCACAGATATTTTTACCTTGCTCAGGACTGCTACTCAGTTGAATGGTTGAATGTGCATTTTGCAAATACCTTTTAAGTGATATTGTCCTGAACTGGACCCTCACTTTCCCCCTGCTAACTTTCTGATGACAAAAGCTGCAGGCAGCAAAATATTCATTTTTGGGACTTATATAAAAATAGCATTACAAAACTGAGGTGGAACGTTTTGTCTTCATGCCAGGACCTGCAGCAATTTTGGTGACTGGTATTTCTGACCCTGATTCATGCACACTGTGGCTGTCCCCAGAAGATCTATTGTGATTGCTGTTGCTTTCTTGTCACTACTGACAATGGCTAGCAGTAGTGCTTACTGTAAGAGTTTTTGTTTTTTCTCTTTGGGTTTGGGAACCCAGGAAGTATCCTCTAGCACATTCTGAGTCATCACTTTTGGAAGAGCATAACTCTGATACATCATGACCGTGATCTTGTTCTTGTACATTTACAACATCTTCATCAAAGGCACTGCTTTCTAATGAAGGGGCTGGATATGAATGAGTGGCATATCATGGAGTGCCATGTCTAGTGATACTGGACAGAGCCTTTTCCATAATTATTGACTTTCTAGGTCTAACTGGTATAGCTGCCTGTTTTTGTGTTTTATCTGATATTTCTGGCAATACCAACAGTGGGGGGTTCACCAACATTCTTTTCTTTTTTTGGTTGTGTTGCTTTGTGTTTTTCTGGTTGTATTGCTTCATTTCTATCAGTTGTATTAATTATATCTGTAGCAGTGAATTTCCCATTTTCTTTTTCTAAATTTATTTTTGGGAAATGTTTTTACTGTTATGTGTACCAATTTCAGCCATACTGCTGGTGTTGGTCACATGTTCCATAACAGTTTTAGATTCTGAATACATTTTTTTGTCTCCAACTTAAATACTTAATTAGTAGTATTAGTTTAGATGCAGAGATGGGCAGCAGAGAGTCTGAGATGTGACACCCCACTCAAAATATATGAGGCACTATGACCCAGTTGTAGATCAGTCACAGGGATGGCCAACACAGAGTCCAAGATGTGACACCCTCCTTCAAAATGTAGTGCAGTACTATGACCTAGTAGTAGTTTTGGCACAGAGATGGACAAGATAGAGTCTGAGACATGGGTATCCACCCCCCCCCTTCAAAATCTGTGCAGCACTCTGGCTGACGCACAGGATTGCCAAGAACAACTGTCAATCAGACAAAAAGATCCTAATTGGTTGGCTCCCTTCAGTGTCCCAGTATCATGAGTGTTGTCTTTCATACAGTTTGTTGGTCATGAGGGCCCAGAGAGTATTCAATAAGAGAAACACAGTTCTTTCTTTTTTTGGGGGACCCTGCCCTGACCTCTTTGTTTGGTGACTCACTACTGCAGTACTGGTGACTGTCATATATTAATTTTTTACTGCTGCTGACTGATTGCTGACCAAACGACAAGAAAATACAGACACAAAATCTTTAAAAAAAAGTTAAATTTTATTTGTTTTTAACAGAGGGATCTAAAAGAATAATAATGATACATTTATCATACTTAGATAGACTAAAACAAGTTCTAAAATGCATCAGAGTAAATAAGAACCTTTTGGAAATAAATCAGAGTCAGAATCAGAACTGTGTCACAGCCGATCCGTCCATCTTTACTTTGGACCCCACCACCACAACCCCTCCATTATAGCAGGTACAGATGGCACTATTACGTTTCAGCATTGATTCACTACAATAACAAATCTAGTGCATACTTGCCTTGCCTTTTTCAAGAAAAGCAATATAAACATGTCCTCAAACAAAAGAAAAACAGAGAGTTTGTCAGGCCCTTAACAAAATGTTATCAATGGGTAGATGCTGGCAGTCTCTACAATGGTGACAGGCCATGGACAAGAAAGCAGGACATTATATAACACTATGAAACACTTTGATATTTATTTTGTGAGCAATAAGACATGATGGTATGTTGCTTTCTCTTCATAAACTGGTGCACAGGTTAAACAACACCAAAAAAAATGGCATATTATAGGCATATAATAACTGACCAGCAGTTGTTTCCATAGGCTTAGCCTGTTATAATTTGTCGTTATAACCCGCGGGTTATAATGGCAAACACGCACCACGTCAGTCCCAGAGGAGCCATTCCTGGTTGTCTCTCCACTGTTAATGGGCGGGCTAAACACTGTGAAAAACATGGCGGCTCCTCATCACACTTACCGAGGAGCCGCCACACCGGGAGTTGTCGTATTGCTTTTTTATTTTAAAAAAAATGTATCTGGTTAATCCTGTTGTCCACAACCTGCACTGCAGAACAATTCCCCAGAAATGAAATGGCTCAGATGTGCTTCACGGCCCAGGAACAGCTCCGAAGTGCTTTTCAAGGGTAAACATCATCTCAACAGTCAGAAACCCCAAAGTAAAAAGAAACGGCTATTAACAAAAAAAAAAGACTCCTCACGATGAAACTCCCTTTTCTCACTAAGAGAGAGAGAGCGTGCGAGTGTGTGCAAGTGTGTGTGTGTGTCTGTGTGTCTGTGTGTGAGTGTGTGTGTCTGTGTGTCTGTAACAGCAACACAATCCCCATAGGCGAAAAATTGCTGACCAGCAATTATAATTAATAAAAAATGGGAAAGTGTGCTTAATTGGGAACCAATGGTCATTTCATTGTGGGATACTTATTAACCTCGGGCTACGCCCTCGGGATTTATGTAGCATCCCACACCAAAGGCAACCATTAATTTCTCATTAAGCACACTTCCCCATCCATTATTGTATATATAATGCCCACTGGCCTGTGAGTGCACAACCTTGATGAATACTTACATTTCAATGTGAAGCCACACCTTTTTCAGATTCTGTTAATTGAATCCTGAGGACAGAGATTTAACAGGTTCCTTCTTAAAGTGACCCACCCTAATTTCTAGTGATCTTCACTAGAAACACCCAGCACAGTACAAACACTCAAAATTTAAAAATGTCTAACTTTTTCTTATCTGAACTATATACATGCTAATCCCTGTCCTCAGCATTCAAAGAACAGATTCTGAAGAAGGCGTGGCTTCACATTGAAATGTTAGTCTACATCAACATTGTTCACACATGCACTCAGGTTTTTGCAGCTTCATTACATGACAGTTTCTTGTTCATGGGTGTAGGCAGATATACTCCAAGCACTCCATGGTGTGCAATTTTATTTAAGGGGGGGTTGCAAATAGGCTCTGAACTGCTTCCTTTTTCCATGAAAACTAACAAAGAAAATACTGAACCTTTCTGTAATTTTATTCATAGGAGTCGAAACTAGAAGGACTGGTCACTAATACTCTCTTTGCATCCCAAGGACAATACAATGTTACAGGCTCTGGGCTGGTATGTGAGTGTCTTAGGGAACAATGCATGGCATTTGTATTTACCCATGCATGGCAACAACCACTGTCATGAGATACAAAAGTTGTATTTACTGTGCCAAATGAGGCAACAAACACGGTCCTGGTGTACGTTTGTATATTGTCTGGCTACACCCCGGTGGGGTGGGTAGCTCACCCTAACAAGGGGGGGGGGGTAGCAGGGAGTCCACTTGGTGTGCAGATCTGAAATCCCTGGCTACACCCCTGTTCTTGTTTCGTGGAAAAGTAATTCAAGAGTTAAGAGTCTGCGTTTAGAAAAATACATTAAAATATGGCAGCCTGAATGGGTTTTGTAGTGGTAATGTGCAGCATATGAAGAAAGTTAGTGACTGATGCTGGAACATGTAGGCGTTCATTCGGTTTCATGGAATTAAGAAAGAGTTTAAGCAATTTGGATTGCATAGCACAGTGCACTTTAGGAAACCAAACTGCAATTGCACAGCATTAAGCACTTCTAGAATGCTTGCTAAGGTGTTTTGTTTTGCAAAAGTGGTTAAGCACTTTGGTAACTTCTCCAAGTTAGAAACACTGCTAAAATGCTAGAAATTAATGTGTGGCAAAAAAGAAGAACAATTCATTTAAATATAAAATACCACAGCCTATCATTACTTCATATGACAAAAGGCACATAGGTGCTGACCCCTACCAGTGATGCAGGTCACTTGAGTCTTGTGCTAACATACTAATATAAGTTCCGCATTATGAACTTAAATATGCATTAATGTTGTGGTGCATAAACTAAATTAAACAGGACATTCAGTTGTATGTTACATATTGCAAAATGATTAACATTGTATACGTTATATAATGTAATATACTAAGGCCTACCAAGGAGTACTACTTAGTCAGTAACTGAAGAATGTGCTAACCTAGTGAGTACGGGGGGTCAGAAATTGGTGTCTGACAATCAGGCCCAAGCCAAGTAGGCCTGCAGCAGGTAGGGCTGGATAACATCTGGGAATATTCAATATCTGGGTAAGACCTGGAACTGCAGAGTGGAGTACCATCTACCCCCACCCCCATCTGGAGTAGGCCTGTGAAGGTGGGAGGATACTGACTGGAACTACCAATCTAGGGTGAACTTGTAGAGGCATGTGGGGGTATTTCTTTTACTCCCTAGAGCAAAGGAGGGAGAGTGTTGATATGATTGAAACATTCAAACATCTTAAGGGCATTAACAAGGTGAAAGAGTCTAACATGTTTCAATATACTGTAAGAAAAACAGCAGAACAAGAGGATACAGCATGAGACTGGAGGGAGGCTGATTAAGGGGTAATGTGAGGAAGTTCATTTTCACAGAAAGGGTGATGAATGCATGGAACAGCCTACCTCAGGAAGTGGTGGATATGAATACAGTGCAGGGCTTCAAACAGGCATGGGATAGGCATAAGGGAGCAATACAGATGAGTATGAATAGATAAGCCATTAACAGAGTAAAGGCCTATGACACATTCATAAGGTAGAAAAAATGGCAGACTGGATGGGCCTTGCAGTCCTTATCTGCCATCAACTTCTATGTTTCTATGTTTCTATTTGGAGGAGGCCTGAGAAGGTAGGGGGGTACTGTCTAGAAATATCTATCTGGAGTAAGCTTGAGAAGGAAGGAGGGGATACTGATTTGTGCTACTTCCTATATTGAGCAAGACTAAGAAAAGAGGTGGGTGTATTGACTGGATCTACCTATCTGGGGAAGGACTGTGGAGGCAGGCAGGGTACCGACAGTAAAGAATGATGAGGCAGGAGGCAGGAAAGGGGAGACTGACATGTTGTAGAAAGTGTGAGTTGCAGTGATTTTGTGAACAATATGGGAGCATGGGGGTTGCCAAGTGTGAAGATGGCTAGATTGTTTAATGACTGATGTACATCTGCTAGGAACGCAGTTGGGAGTACTGGCAGGGAGACATGGGATCTGGACTGGGCTAGGAGAAGGAATAAGGAGTGGAGGTGGGGCACAGGAATAGGGGGTCCAGTTGCACTGGGATCCACTATCCCAGAGGGAGAAGAAGCTTAGGGAGAAGGGATGGAGGACTGTAGGGAGCAGTGGATGGGCTCAGCAGTGGGAAGGAGAGGCAAGTGCAACTGCAATTGTAACAGTAACGTATCTCTTCCAACCACTGAGTAATGCAGTGGAGTAGGATGGATGACCTATGTGTAACACAGTGGGTAGAAAGACAGCTGTGTCTGTAGTAGGAGTTCTGCAGAGGCTACAGAAAGACAAAGGGCAATAAGGGACAGGCTAAGGGCAATGGGAAGAGAAGAGGGCATTACTGGGGGAATAGGGATGAGGCGGGAGTGGTACAGCACAGTGGTCAATGTTTAATGGGAGCTGGTGATGCAGTGGGACTAGACAAGAAGAGGAAGTGGATGATAGGCAGACAGCTGTTGGATGCAAGGAGGGAAGGTGAAAGTGGAAGAGGAGGCAATAGGGCAGCCAGGATGGGAAGGGGGAAGGGAGGAGCGGGCAGCAGTTGTGTCATAACACTAGGGAATTTCAAAATTAAAGGGATTAGTGGGAATAGGAGGGAAGTGGGGCAGCAAGGTAGGAGAGTGGCTTGTATCTCAGGAATGACAGCAGAGAGCACAAGCCCAATGCTAGGCCTACTCATGCAGGGGATAGGGGAAAGCCACATGTGGCTGTCCACATAGGTACTAATGACCTAGTTGAATGTGAAGTAAAGAAAGAGCAGGAAAGGTTTAGAGAGGTCAGCATGTTTATAGGAGAGAGGCTTGGTCAGTGCCTTCTTGGTAGTGCTGCCAATACCTAGAGCCAGCACAGATATAAAACATATGATACAGGAGTTTAATGACTTGCTGAGGGAATGGTGCAGGGAAGGAAGATTTGAGTACATAGGAAAATGGGAGAGAACCTGGGATGATGAAAACCTCTATGCAACTGATAGACTGCACCTAAGTCGAAGGGATCTGGGCTTTTCATGGAATGGATAGGGGATTATATCAGCAGTTACTTGAATTTAAACTAAATGGGGGGACAGAAATGGTTAAAGCACTTGAGGTTTCCAGGATGAGAGTGTAGCTAGGCATATCCCCAGGTTGAAAACACAAGTAAGGGGAAGGAGAGAAGTGAATGGAAGGGGGCACGGGGTGGAGATATCAGAAGAAGAGGGAGGTCAGGCAGAAAAAATAAGAGGGTTAGGAAGGGAGATGAGCAGAAGGAACAGAAGAAGGTTAGGGATAGGTGAAATAAAAGGGGAGAACAAGGGATGATGAGGGAAGGGGAGGGCAGAAATGCAGAGGACAGTGGAAAATCTTGGTCAAAAAAGAAGAGGAAGAATCAGAAGTGGTGGAGGGCATTGTCACTAATTGCTAGGAGTCTCGAGAATAAAATAGATGACCTGCAAACCTCGATTGCAGTTGGGAAAGTGGATCTGGCAGTAGTCACAGAGACTTGGGCTACCCCATCCCATGACTGAGGCCTCACCATACCAGGGTATACTCTCTAGACAGGACAGGAAGAAAGGGAAAGGGGAGTAGCCCTTTACCTCAGTGAGGGCATCACTGCCACCATCCACCTCCTATGCCAGGTGCCGACTGATCCTGGCTGCAGCTGGTCCAGGGAGTGACCGAATCTGCCAAAGAGGGAACCATCCTGGATCTAAGAAAACAGTGACCCTGTCAGTGACATCAAGTAGAAGAGCCCTTGGGGAGTAGTGACCACTGCACGGTGTATTTCCTGGTGAATATGGAGAAAAACCAGCAAGCACTAATACTAAAGTGCAGGACTTCAGGAAGCCCATATGTATGAAGATGGGAGATATACTGAAGGGACACCAAGTCAGTCTTAAGAATCATATGGGGTGGATCAAATTTGATTGTGGCCAAGGAGGGGATAGATTCTTCAATAAAAATCTGCCTTAGACAAAATGGAAAAAGTTCTAAAGCCAAGAGGCTAAGCTGGTTCAATAGAGAGGTAAGCCAGACTGTAAGGGGAAAGAGGGCCACATACAAAAAGTTTAGGAAATCCAAAAGAGATGAGGAGAGGGAATACCTGGAGAAGGTGAGGGAGATTAGTAGGAGTAGTCAGGCAGGCTAAGGCTATGAAGGATCTGCAAATTGTAGAGGGAATCAAGGAAGGAGAGAAAGCCTTCTTGTACATCAGTGAAGGGGGTGGGTACAAAGAAGGGTATAGTAATGATAAAAAGGGGGGAGTGAGTGAAAGGTAGTAGAGAGAAAGCAGAAGTGTTAAATGAAGACTTAGGGTCTGTCTTTACTAAGGGAAAGGATGAACCTGTGACAGAAGGGGTGCTGGGGGAAGGGAAGGGTGGAGGATGGGAAGTAGATGATAACAAGATAGCAGAAGACAGGGTTAGAGAAGGGCTCCAGTCCCTAAAGGTAAATAAATTCCCAGGACCAGATGGCATGCTGCCAAAGGGGTTAAGGGAGATGACAGTGGTACTAGCTGGCCCACTGGCAGATCTGTTCAATGGTTCATTAGACATATGGGTGGTACTGCAGGACTGGAGAACCACGCATGTGGTACCACTGCACAAGAGTGGGCCTACAGAGGACCCTGGGAACCTCAGACCAGTCAGTCTGACCTCCATTGTCTTTAAGCTAATGGAGGCCATGCTGAAGGAAAGACTGGTCAGATTCCTTGACAGAAACAGGCTTCAGGAGAGGGGGCAGCATGGGTTCATATCAGGGAGATCCTGTCAAATCTGATCAGCTTCTTTGACCAGGTAACAAAGGCAGCAGACAAGGGACAGCTGCTTGATATTATATAAAGGTGGATTTCAGTAAGGCCTTTGATTCAGTACCCCACAGGGGGTTGATCAGGACACTTGAGTATCTAGGGACGAGGAACAAATTAACAAGGTGGGTGGAGAATTGGATTAGTAGTAGGGCACAAAGGGTGATGGTGGGGAGGATCAGCTATCTGGTATGAGGCAAGTCACTAGTGGGGTCCAGTAGGGGTCAGTATTAGGTCTGGTGTTGTTTAATACATTCAGAAATGGCACTGACAAAGGCATCAAAGGCAAAAGCTGCCTTTTTGCAGATGACAAGCTCTGTTATGAGGGTGGATACAGATGAAGAGGTGTAGGACCTAAAGGAGGTTGTGGCAAAGCTAGAATGCCTGCACCCGGTTTGGGAGGGCCGCTATCAGCCATTCACTAGCAGCTGCATGGAACTCACTCCAAAAATCCATGAAGCTAAATAGCCTCTTACCTTTAACATCCTTCAAAAGATTATTCTCCACCCTATTTCCAGAGCTCTGCAATTGCTTTTATAAGGCCTAACCCCCACCCTACCTACCTCCCACCCCCTTTCCGTGTTACATTATGTTAGTTCTACTTCTATTTTCCAGTCACCTGATATACTCTCATAAAAAGCCAATTAGGCCTATAATTTATATATTATGCCTGATATACCCATTGTCTCCTTTTTCTTACAGGTTAAATGGTTTTACTGTGCCTTGTATATATGTAAATTGTTGTATATTATCACTTTATGTCATAGTACTACTGTTTATGTTATTCTTGTCTATGTAAAAATACTTGTACTCTTATTTGTATGACCACTCAGGTCCATCTTGTAAATGAGCTACGCTCAATGATGTTCGCCTGACTAAATAAAGATTTTGATTGATTGATTGATAGAAAGGTGGTCCAGCATAAGACAATTCAGATTTAATGAGAAGTGCAAGGTTATGCACATAGGAAGAATGATCGTGAGTAGCAAATACAGTTTAGTGAGGTTCATGGCCACAAAATCAGAGGAGAAAGTACTTGGGTATAGCCATCACCAGTGACCTTAAGCAATCTACACAATGTACAGTAGGTAGGCAGCAACCAGGGCAAATAGAGGGCCCTATTCACTAATGCTATGCAGCCCTATGCATGGCACGTACATCCCGCATAGATGTACATATGTGCCAAAGTGGCATAAGCAACCACCATGCGGGATGCACAAACCATGCGAAGGAACGTGCGTAGTAGCGCCGAGTGCAGCAGCACACCATGGAGGATAAGTGTCCATGCAGGGACATTCCCACATATGCCATACACGCATGCACGATGTACAATACATCGGAATGTCATGTCGTGGCTCCTCATAGGCAATACGTGTCTGGAAAGCAGTTGTAAAGTAGTATATGCACCACACACACAGCAGGAATGTCCAGCGAAGCGTGCCAGCATGGAAGCGACCATGCCAATGACAGCAAACACCACCAGACAGGCACGCAATGATGCAAGGCATGGCAAGGATGGCCACTCATGTGCCCAGAACATGCCACGTGCACCACATGCACATGAAACAACAACAGCCAGACTGCAGGCCCAAACACGGCATGCATGCCAACCACCAGGCAACACTAACGCCACATGCCAAGAACGGCGACCTGCGGCACACAGGCCGCACTCATGGCACAGTCAACACAGGTATCGGTCACAGAAGCATGACCAGCCCAACACCCATGGCACACACACGCCTGCCCCTGCACCCTGTACCAGGGCAAAGAACGAGACACACAGGGCCATACAGTCAAATGCCTTTAACAGCATACAAAAGCACAACACCTGCACAGGGCAACACAACAGCAGGGAGGGGGTGGGGAGAGAGATTGAAGTGCAGGGAATCCCCAGCTCAATTGGATGAATCCTTCCATGGCCACCTCGGGGCTGGTTGACGGGGTCACCTCCTGGGGGAGGTTGAATCTGTGAACTCGCGCTTCTCCAGCACCAGGTGCCTGATGGGCCCACAGTAGCACTGCAATGATAAGAGCAGACACAGGAGATGTAGGTCAGTACCCACATAACCAGCCAGGCCACCAATGCAATGTTGCCATGCACACACACACACACGCACACACACACACACACACACACACACGGAATCAAAAGCCACCTACCTGCAAGTGGTGCGAATGACACAAAGGTCCCCCTCATCGTCCCTGTAGAGCATGTCTGATGTGCTCTGCCACAGGTCCATCCGCTTCGAGATGTCATGGGCCAGCCTGCAGCTTGGGGTCACCACCACTGCTGGGACTGGCCCACTCACCTCTCACAGCTCCCCAACACCAACATGGCCTTATGCCACCATGTTCCCTGTAGAAATGCACAGGTAGTAACAGTGAGAAGCACGCTCAGAGCACCAGCCTCCCCCAAAAGGCACAGGGCTGCAACAGGCAGTGAACAGGTTGTGGTACCTACCTGTCTCCATTCCATGACCTCCCAAATGGCCCCTGCTGGCACTCCATCCTGGTACACCTCCATAATGACACGATACAGACACCATGGCAGGGCTAGCCATCACCATGACTGTTTGTGCAGCTATGGCATTCCTGTGGCTGACTCTCCCACACCATGTGAGCATGCTGTGCCCTATAGGACACATGTGCCATGCCACACAGCACACATGGGACACATTTGCGTGTCTGTAATGCCACTGTGTAGACGCGGACAGCGGAACAGGCAGTGTCAGTAAGATGTGCCCAGGGGCACTGCTACACATGGTCCTAATAGAAGACACCTTGGAAGAGCGCCATGCCCGTATGACATGCCACCAACAGGTATTCAGGCCACGGCTCATGGCAAGGAGCCTCCACACCACGGACATCCAGCAGCAGTACAGGATTGACCATGACACACTACAGTTTGTCTGTGAACTCATCAAAGATGACATCCGTCCCAGCACAAGGAGCTCCATGGCCACGTCCATGGAGACAAAGGTGCTGTGTGTACTGCAATACTACCTTCCAGGGAATGACAGGGGACATGACAGATGCGAGCCAGCCCTCCGTGTCCAGGGCCATGCACCAGATAACCAATGCTCTTGAGTGCCACAGGCAATGGCACATCATGTTCCCTGCGACCATGGCGGAGCTCAGGGCCTTCAAGGGTGCATCCCTGAACAGGTATGGTATGGCCAGCACTGTAGGTGTGATAGATTGCATGCATGTACCCATACTCACACCAACCATGAACGAGAGGGCCTACCAGAAACATAAGGGGTACCACAGCATAAACTGCCAGGTCATATGCAACGCAACGGACATCATCTTGAATGTCCTGGCTCGGTACCTGGGGTCATGCCACGATTCCTACATCTATGACAACAGTGTGCTGCGACACCATATGGACCAGCAGGAGGAGGAGGAGGGATATGGTTGACTGTTGGGTGAGTACCAATCACTGACTGCAGGAACAGCTGTGGAATGTGCACTACTGTGTGCCTAACATCTGTGTACCATCCCATTTCACAGGTGACAGTGAATACTCATTGAGGATGAACCTCCTGACACCATACCTTGCACCACGGCACTCTGCAGAGGAGGCATTCAATGCTGTACATGTGTGAGCATGCGGCATTGTTGAATGCATCATCAGGCTTGTGAAGATGCATTTCTGCTGCCTGGACCACACAGGTGGCATGATAATGCTTGTCCCAAGGATAGCGTGCAGTGTTCACTACCTGTGCCATGCTGCACAGCATATGCATCTGATGTGGTGTGCCTCAGCCCCTGGATGCACACCCTGCGGAGCTTGGTGAGGGACTACCACAGTCACCCCATGGAGCAGCACCTCCCAGTAATGGTAGTAGGGTGCCACACAGGGGACAGCGCACTCGCGGGATGCATGGTGGCATGGGTCATGCAGCACCATGTGGCACGTGGCACATGGCACATTCAGCAAGTGAGCGGTTGCACATGCTGGCAATGATCACACCACATATCTGAGCTGTTCTGTGCGACACATGGCCGTGCTGGCAACCGAGTGGCAACCGAGTGCAACAGGCACTGATCGGTTGCACTGCCAGCGACTGTGGAATCATGCCATGACCCATTTTGTGGCCTTCCCAGTGTGTGCCATGCTTGTCACAGTGTGTGGGACACCTGTGTGAGAGGGGAGTGCCCATTGTGGTATGCCTGTGTCCCGTATGTGTGCTTCTTGTTGCACGGCCCAGGCAGCACTGGTCCATGGGGTGTCGTGGTGCACCGGTATGTGGTGTGCCTTGGTTGTCAGTGTGGGTATGTCAGTGTGGGGCATATGTGGGAAGTGTGTGCATGCCAGACACGGTCATTGCTGTGGGATCCACCCCATCACTGTGGCCGGTGTCTGCGCTGCCCACCGTGTCCATGCCCTGGTCCTCTCCCTCGTCTCTCCTTTGTATGACTGTTGTCTGCATGGCATGCTGTGCTGCCTGTACATGACGTGGCCATCAGGCCATGATGCCTGTACCTGTTGCAGCAGCTGGTGCTGCCTGGGCTGCCACTGTATGCTGTGGGGCACTGTCATGCAGTGCCACCTGCACAGAGGTCGATGGTTGTGCAGCATCGGTTGGTGCCAGTAACACAGCTGCGGCTGGTGGTCAGGCCTGCTGCATGGCCAGGTGTGTGGCTATGGCAAGGAGTGCCTCTGCTGTTCACTCCTGTGAGTGAGCACCCACTGCCACCTCCTCTGTGAGTCTGTCCTGGGCAAGGGCACTTGTGGCAATGGCCTGTGCGATGCTTTCCTGCACCCTCACGCTGGTGGCAATGCTCTCGGCCAGCCTCTCCTGAGCACACTCAGATGCCGTCATGACCTCCATCATGCAGTGCACTGCCTCTGTGCAGTCACAGGTGGCCTGCAACCAGTCACACTCCAACCGGCAGAGGTCAGGGTAATAGGTTACCAGTGCAGAGCCACTGCCACCCTGCTACAATGCCTTGCAGGAGGGGGGCCCTCTGAGGCATCCGTGTCCTGCTTCTGGGTGTCCGGTGGTGTGGTGGGTGCCGACATCCCCACGGTCACCATGCAGCTGTCCTCCAGTCACAGGGAGTCCTTCTCTGTGCTCCTGTCCATCCCAGGTGCCATGTGGTCACCCTCATCATGGTCCTTTGGCATCCCACCATCCTCAGCGGCCTGTGTGTCCACAGCCGTGGCTCAGCTTCTGCTCTCCTCCTGCTGCCATTCCAGTGCACTGCCATCATCATCACACCTCTGCTGGTCCTCTGCCAGTGCTGTCTACTGTGTGTCCCCCTCCTGTGTGCTGTCAGGGCTTTGCAGTGTACCTGTGGGGGGGACATCATTTAGTACACATGCATGTCCATCCTGTGATGTGCATCACCCTGTGTCCATGCCACTACATACCTGCATCACCTGACTGCTGCGGTGCTCCACCGCTGATCCCAGAAGGTCCCTCACCAGCAGTGTCATCATCTTGCCCTGTGGGTGGGAGGGGTGACAGGTGGTTAGAGCCTGTGTCAGTGGAACTGTATGGTGTGGCCGCCCTGTGTGTATGCTCAATGTGCTCACCTGGCATGCTGTCAAGGCCATCAGGCTCCCCGTCTGTGGTGACATCACTTGATTGTGTCTGACACCATCTGTTCTATGGGCATGAGAGGGGAGTCTGGCGGTGGTGGGCCGCCCCCAGTGGCACCCTGCAACTGTTAAGCCCAGCTCATCTTCTTCTTAACCTGAGACCTGAGGTCACACCACTTGTGCTTTATGGCAGTCAATGTGTGTGCCTCTGGTCTTGTGGCATTTATAGCTGCCTGCACATCCAGCCATATTCTGGACTTTGACTCTGGTGGGGTTTTGTGTGCCCAGAGGCTGAACAGCACATCATAGTGCTGATGGACCTCCATCACCAGGATGGAGACTTGAGCCCCCATAAAGTTGGGGGGTTGCAGCCTCTTGTCTTCTCCACTGCCCGTGCCATGTCCTCCTGCCCTGCTTGCCTGTGCTGTGGTTTCTGCCGGTCCATGGTCCTCGTTCCTAGTATCTGCTGGTTGCGTCCTCCGCTGACATTGTTTCCACATCTGTCTGCATTGCAGTGTAGCGTAGCACTTCCACATCTCCATATATGGTTGGGTCAATGAGCATTCCAGGCATCCTGCACTGTCCCAGCCCCGCCCTTGCACATTGCCACGTGCCTCAGCATACCCCGCCCTGTTCTCCTGGGGATGTTCCAGGCTTGTTCGTGCATACCGTATATTTCATGTGTGTTGCATGGCACGCAGCTGTGCGCCCACCTTTATGCCATGTTTGCACGTATCGGTGGTCCTTTTGTGAATAGCACCCAGAATGCTGGAACATATTGGTAAGGGTTCACAAGCACAAGGGAGGAGATTATACTACTGCTATGCAGATCCTTGGTACAACCTCACCTGGAGTATGGCATGCAATACTGGAGTTCCTACATGAAAAAGGATATAAACCAGCTTGAGGCAGTACAGATCACGGCAACTAAGATGGTTCAGGGTCAGCAAGGCATATGAGGACAGACTGAGAGAACTTAACGTGTACTCATTGGAGGAGAGGAAGGAGAGAAAGCAGACATGATTGAGACGTTTAAATACCTGAGTGGTATAAGTGAGGCGGATACTGGGAACCTTTTTTGTCTCAGCAAAAGCAAAACCATCAGGGTGCACTGTCATAAGTTTGAGTGGGAAAGGTTCAAGAAAGAGGTCAGAAGGCACTTTTGTACATAGGGAGTACAGTACTGTTGGAATGGAATGGACTTCCAAGTGAGGTTGTCACTCGAAAGACTGTGGGGGGGAGTTCAGTCAGGGTGGGGCAGCAGAAGGGAAGGGAAGGGTCAGGATTGGAGGGGAAGGGGACAGGGACCACTGTATTCTCTGGATTAGGGGATCTGCAATCAAGCAGACATGATAGACTGTAAGGCCTTCTGCTGGCTATTTCACATGTTCGTATAAATATTGATTACACACACCAGTGCTCAACAAGTCTTTAAACCTCAAGAACTTAATGGATGACTCACTTATTGGTTACCTACGTACAAAAAAAAATACAGTTTTGAGTTCACATTTCACGAGCAACACTGTTATTTCTCCATCACCATCAGTTCACTTGCGGTTTTCAACACGTGCTTATTTACACTACTACATCATTTACCCACCATCTCAGGTACCTGCTGCCACCTGCAAGATTTAACAAGATATGCTATGCTTTTTCCCTTCCACTTAAAAATGCTTTTGAGGGATCACATATTCAGTAATGACCATGTATTTACAAACAAACATGCATATTAGAATATAAGACCTGTTATCATTAGCACCCAGTGATCAGCACACTGTGTCACCTCTTATCTGAGTGAACCACTTTTATTCTGTTGAAAAGAAGTGGAGAGCGCATTTTAATTATCTGAACTGCCTGTATAACTAAATAGTACTTTTGCCTGTGCATCCAAATATATGAGATCTTGAAATCCAGATGAAAGGCCTGCTAGCCCATATTAATAAGTTGTACATATACCCAGTGCTTATCTGACCCATATTTTGCAAGTGCTTTCTATTTGCACCCAGTTTCAATGATATTCCCTTGAAATTTTTAAGAACTGTACTAATCTACTGGTGTGTATTTCTGTAACCCTAACTGATTACTGGCACATTTAATGTTCTTCTAAATTCAGTTCTCCTTTGGGCACTGCTGGTGCTGGCTGACTGCTTAGCCCTTGTCAGTGGACAACCCACCCTTATTTATTTTTTATTTATTTATTTATTAAAAAGTTTCACCCGAAAAGGCACACTGAACAGCAAGTTGCTTGTCTCACGGTGCATCCTGGGGGAGAGGGTAAGGGGAGACATATATACAGAGTACAAATCCATACTAATATTATAGTCAATACAAGCAGAGTACCATTACATTACATGAGTCAGAATAATGCAAAACAATACATACATTGTGAATTACAGACATACATGACATTGCACATACCATACAGTCAAGTACTTCGAATGTCACATGAGTAGGACAATGGACAAATGTTAAGTGCTATTTGGTTAAGCAAGTGCTAGAGAGCTGTTACCACACACTGTATGTCACAGTAGCAGCCATATTTAAGCCTTAATCAGAGCAAAGATAAAAATCTGGTACACTAGGGGCATGCACAATTTGAGATGCAGTAGTTTATGAGGGCTTGTGAGATACAGTGAGGAGATGATAAGTGTCTAATTTGAGATGATAGTGAGTTCCAGAGTTTAGGGAAATAGTGCGAGAAAGCAGTAGTAGTAGTAGTAAAAAGTTTATTTCTGATATCAGAAACAGGATAAAACCCAATTTAGCAACAGCTAATTAACAATGGGGTCCTACTGTACAAAAATATCAGTTTAATTCTAAAATACTATACATACATACATACATACAACAAAATACATACATAGGCAGAAAAAAAAGAGTACAACAGTTAACCATATGTGCAAATCTCTCAGGTACAGCAACTTTTTTGAGACATTGCCTCCTTTACAAGCCAGGATCTTAATACATTCCAAGATGTTTTATTGGTACATAACCTCAGATGCCCTGGCAATGAGTTCCACAGTTTTGGGCCCTCGTATACATAGCAGTGTTGACCCCTCGCTGTTCTCATAAATGGTACCCTAAATTTTATTTCCCCTGCAGATCGCAATCCTTCTTTAACATTCCACTCCTCCAGGAACTCCACTAGATATCCTGGTGCTTTTTTAAAATAACAGCGATGAATCAACCACTGCACTTGCATATTTTGCCGTTCTATCAAGGATATCCAATTTAAGTTCCTGTAGAGAGTGCAATGGTGAATTTTCCAGGGTGCATCCAAAACAAAGCACACATATCTGTTGTAAACAACATCAAGCCTTCCCAGGATGCCTCTAGCTGCCCCATTGTATATATCATCATAGTCAACATGAGGAATTATCATCGAATTTACAATCTTTAACCTAGCATCAAATGAAAGGCAATCTCTATGTATGTACAATACCCCCAACTTCTTATTCAGTTTTTGTATCACGTTATCAATATGGAAGTCCCAATTACAATGGGAGTCCAACCAGACTCCCAAGTATTTGTAACAATCCACAAGGGCCAGACTACACCCATCCAATGTTTTTATATTCAGATCCATAGATATTTTTTTTTATTTGAAAACAGCATTACCTGTGACTTTAGAGGGTTTAGGACCAATCCATGTTCTGAAAAATATGTTTGTAATATATTAAAATGTTTTTGTAATTTTTCCTGTATATACCCCACAGATTTTCCTTCAAGAAACAATATTGTATCATCTGCATACAAATGATGCCGGACATCGTTCATCAGATGTCCGACACCATTTGTGTATATATTGAATAGAATGGGTCCTAACACTGACCCCTGTGGTACACCAGATTTAATATTTAAGTAACGGGATACAAAATTACTGCCCAGTCTGACCCTTTGTTGTCTGCCATCCAGATAGCCATGGAACCAATCCAGGGCCCCCTGGCTGAGGCCAACAGATCTTAATCTTTCCATCAATACCCGATGGCCCAAAGTGTTGAAAGCCTTCGACAAATGAATAAATATGGCCCCAACCAGGAGGCCCTTGTCCATGGTCACCTGGATGTCTGACACAACTTTAACAAGTGCAGTAGTAGTACTATGTTGTGCCCTAAAACCTGATTGATATTTGTTATACTTTTTATTTCTTTCAAGGTAGCCATTTAATTGGGAGACCACAATTTTTTCAAATACTTTAGAAGTGACCGAAAGCAGTGATATTGGTCTATAATTCCGCATGTCATTTTTCTGACCTCCCTTAAACACTGGTATCAGACTGGCCAGCAGAGGAGTGTCTGCAGGGGATGGCCAGTGTCCTGGCATCACTGGATCTACGTGAATACTCAGGGGGTGGGGGATAGCCAGCACAGAAGAGAGGTAGGAGAGGAGAGAGTTGAACTAGAATTTAGCAGTGAATTTTGTGATATGGGTGAGGCGATGGTTGGTAAGTGAGTGGAAAGCTAGTGAGTGGTAAAATCACAGTGGTGAGTGTGGGGTGGCAAATCAAGTATGAAGTGACAAAAGAAGTTGAAGAGAGAGTACAATCTGGCTAAGGCAGACTTCAGGGCAGCACTGTAAACCATGTCATAGTAGTCAAAGATTGGGAAAATCATTTTCTGCACTAGTTCACTCCTAGCCAGTAGAGGTAGACAGTTATGGTTCCTGAAAAGGGTGCCTAGCTTGGGGCACAGTTTTTTCAGAATAGCGTCCACATGTCCAGAAAAGTTGAGATGCTGGTCAAGCCAGACCCCAAGGTATTGGAAGGAGGAGGTGTCCTCCAGAGAAGTCCCATCTAGGGAATGGAAGGAAGGAAGGAAGGTAGGGTGGTGAGCCTAGAGAGTCTCTGCCTCATGCCAAAGGTCATGGAGACTGTCTTTTTGGCATTTAGGAAGAGTTGCTGTATGCTAAACCAGTGTTGGAGGTTGTCAAAGTCCAATTGGAGTCTGGTTTGGACATCTGAGAGGGAATGGCCAGATGTGAACAGGACTGTGTCGTCAGCATACATATGGCTGGATGTTGTTGTACATACTGACGGGAGGTCACTGAGGAAAATTGAGAAGAGTATTGGGCCAAGCACCAATCCTTGCAGGACACCAGTGTCAACAGGAAGGGGGAGATAATGAGTCAGTGATCCTACCTGTAAGGCAGGCTCTGAACCAATTAGTGGCAGAATCAGACAGGCAAGCTGAGGAGAGGTTGCTTAGGAGAAGGGAATGGGAGACTGTGTCAAAGGCCTTTGCAAGGTCGACAAAAATGACTGATGTGATTTGGCCACTATCCATCCCAGAGAAGATGGAATCAGTTAGCCTAAGAAGGGAGGTGGTGGTGGAGTGGTGCTTCCTAAAGCCAGATTGGAAAGGAGTGAAAAAGTTGGTATCTGAGAGGTAGGTGGAGAGTTGTGAAAGGATGAAGTGTTTCTGGAGTTTGGTTAGTATAGAGAGAAGAGAGATTGGGCTGTAGTTTCTAGGGCAGAAAGAATATCTGCCCTTCTGTAGTGAAAGGACTACAGCTTATTTCCAGAATTTAGGTACTGCAGCTGTGGCAAAAGAAAGATTTAGTATATTGGCTAGTGGGGTTGGCTATTGACGGGGTGGAAAGGTAAAGTAGCTTAGGGTCTAGTCCATCAGGTGAGCTTCCTTTAGTGGGGTTTAACGCAAGAAGGGCAGTCAAGGTGTCTGCAGGGGAGACTTTTGAGAAGGAGAAACCCTCATTGTGTAAGGTTTCATTTTGTAGATCATGGATAAACAATTGAGAGAGAGGGAGTGAAGGGAGGAAGGCTAGGAGGGTGGATGCAAAGGAAGTGAAGTAGGAGTTGAATTTGGTGTCAACTGCAAGGTAGTCCGAGATTAAAGAATTGTTGATTTTAAGGAGGGGGGAGATTTTGAGAGGGGAGAATAGTCCATGAACTACCTTCCAGAATTTAGAAGGGGTGTCTATATTGGATTGAAAGGTCTTTCTAAAATATTCTGCCTTTGCCAGTCTAATAGCTTTCGTGCATTTGTTGCATGGAGTACGGCAGATCAGGTAGTCATTGGGTCTCTTAGATGCTTTGTGTTTTTTCCATGCTTGGTCATGAGCCCATTGGCATGCTAGTAGCTTCGGGGTGATCCAGGGGAGATGGTTCCTGCGAACCCTGGAATGTCTAATGTGAGTGGTTATGTTTCAAGTGGTGATGAATTTATCTTGGTAGTACTCCAGAGCCTCATTAATGGAATTAGTCAAGGGGATTGGGGACTAGTTTGTTTGAGCAAGACTGAGGAGGAAGGGGTCTAGTTGAAGTGAGTTAAAGGACCTTGAAAGTAATAATTTGTAAGGTAACTTGGGCCTAGGTATTTTTTGAACCATAAAAATCATATGGTGATCACTTAGTGAGTCTGGGAAAAGTCCAGATTTTATGACTCTGTGCGGATGTCTGGTGAAGGCCCAGTCAATCAGAAAGTGGTTTTGTGTTTTGTGGTTTAGTCAAGTTGGCTCAAGGATTTGTTGCAAGAGGTTCTGGGCACATATGTCATTACAGAGCTTAGTTAGAGAGGGAGCTACTCAGTTTTGATTGAAATCCCCCATTATATATAGTTCACCTGCAGGGGAGTGAGAGACAATAGTAGTGATGAGTTCGGAAACAGTAGAGGGGAATAGGCCAGGTCTGCAGTAGCTACTGGCTACATAGATTGGGATGGAGAATTGCAAGGTCAGTCTAATGAGGAGCACCTTGTAGGATGCTGGAAGGGATGCGGATAGGATAATACCAGAGTTGAGTGCTGAGGAGATATACATTGCCGCACCGCCTCCCCTAATTGCACAGTCTTGACAGTGGACTGAGTACCCTGGAATAGCAATTTCAGTGTTGGAAATGTAATTGTTTAGCCAGGCCTCAGAGAGAATAAGGATATCTGGGGCTGGTGAGACAGCAAGTGGTTGTAGTTGGACTAATTTAGGTAGCAAACTACGGATGTTTACATGGAGTAGTTTGAGGCCATGAGGGAGGGCTTGGGGGCTAGAAAGGTAGGGACCAATGGCAGTATTAACATGTACAGTGGGAAGAGTAGGGTGGGGACCTGGGTTGGGGTTGACGTCCCCCGATAATAGGAGTAAATAGGTTATAATGAGGTAGTGAAGTTTGTCATTCTTATACCAAGGCTGAGATGTGAGCGAGTGGGGGTGGGGGTATGGAAGTGGATTTGGGTTGGTGAAGATTGCAGCTTTAGCAGTGATAGTAATGAATATGAGTTTGGAAGTGAGATGATGAAAGCAATAGGCATAGCTGGGAAGTGGGAGCAAGCAAACTGGTGAAGTGGTAGTGTAGAAGGATAAGGGATCTGAAAGGTGGGTATGACTCTAGGGAGGGCATTTACCAGTGCAGGGTTTGGTGAGTTTGTAGGACAGTAGTTCTTCGTGAAGATATCTAAGATGGGTAGGAATGTTACCAGAAACCAAATAGTAAGAGGATTCATGTTGAAATTAGACAGTCTAGGAGCTAATAGTGAGAGAGGATGCAGTACATATGACCGTTAGGATTGGGTTGCAGTACCGTTTGTGGCTGAAGTATAAACACAGTACTCTGAGGTTAGTCCAGGCAATAGACAGCAGAGTACAAATTTCTTTAAGTAGATTGGTGGGTAGTATGTATTCTACCCTTAGGGGACAAGCTAAACCCGAATTCCTATGCAGTCTAGTGAACGAGTCAAAAACTATTCGCTTACATGGTAGAATGAGAAGGTAAGTGGGGCGGTACCTTTTGGATGGCAAGATCATTTACAGGGTGCCGGGGTGGGGGTTGGGGTGGGCAGGCGGGAGAAAAATCAAGCTGCTTGCTGAAGATGTGCAGCAGGTGAAGTCTGAACAGGCAAGGCAGAAAAGACATCAGTAAGTTGGAGTGTGTGGGTCAATGGAGAAGCAAGCTGTAGGATGGCACCAGAATTCAAAAAGTAGAATTACCTTGTGTAGCTTGGATGGCTGGAACAGCGGGCGGCAGCCAACAAGAATCAAGCAGCACCTCGGAAAAGGAGCCCGATCAGGGATGTAGCAATCTGGAAGGAGGAAGGGACAGCAGACTTATTTAATTATTAATAAATCTGGGGGAGGGTTTCTTTTGCTGGAGCTGGAGACAAAAGGATTGAGTTAATCAGTGGGAGGGAAATGCAGGAAAGGTAGAGGGAGAGAGATATATATAGAGAGAGAGAGAGAGTGGAAGAAGGAGGTTGGAGTGGGGGAATGAGACAGGGCTCGGTGATTGGCAAAGAGGTGATTTTTGTGTCAGAACAGGGGGTCTAAACTTCAAAAATATAGCAATTTAAAATACAATCTGTGGCTGAAATCAAGAAGTTAAGCTAGCACAAAATACAGATACTGCAAGATTTAAAAATGAAATTACACTAACAGTCTCTACCCCTGAAACTGGCAGAATCCCAAAAATAAGTGCAACAGTTGAAAATTCAAGCTGCTTGCTGAAGATGAACAGCAGGTGAAGTCCAAGCAGGAAGGGCAGAAAGAATGCCAGTAAGTCAGATCACTTGGACCAATGGAGAAGCAAGCTGTAGGAGGGCACCAGAATTCAAAAAGTAGAATTAGCTTGTGTGGCTTGGACGGCTGGAGCAGTGGGCGGTGGCTTATCAGCCTTATTAGCTTCTTATTTTCTGTCTTTGGAGGGGCTCTCTAGGTTCCCTTATTTCTCACATACATATTTCTTTTACAAAACTTAAAGTAATTCCACAGAATATCTCTGAATAAGATAGCAAACTGATTTGGGTATAGACAATCAAAGCCAGCAATGGACGAAATACACATCTTCCAGGCTTTCATAGCTGACATGACTATAAATACTCCATCCACTACAGTGAAATACGCAGATGATGTGAAAATAGGTGGCCCTTGTTTAAGAGCAGAACATGCTGATGTTCTTCAAAGAGATCTGGATAAAATATCTGATTGGGTGATAAACTGGGGGATGAAACTCAATGCAAGTAAATGCAAAGTCATGCATTTCGGCAGACATAACCCCAATCTCACATGTGTCCTAGGGGGTTCACCCTTAGTAACTACGAGTGATGAAAAAGATCTGGGGGTTAGTACATCTAATGACTTCGATAATACTAAACAAATCAATGAGACTATAAAAAAAACGAATAAAGTCATCTGGTCTATTAGACATAATATACAATCAACAGACCCAGAAGTCCTAATGCCATTATTTACAGCCTATACAAGACCACATCTGGAGTATGCTTCACAGCTGTGGTGTCCTTATAAAAAATCTAACTGCACACAATTAGAAAGTGTACGGTGGAATTTTACCAAACATATCTATGGTTTATATGATCAGCCTTATGAGAACAGATTACAGTTTCTAAATTTGATGTCATTAGAAATATGTCGATTGACAGGGAATTTGCTGCTACTACTTTGTGATATCATTCAAGATCCCTTTTTGATGACTGAACTTGGCCTCGAGTTTAAAAACACTGCTTATGATACCAGAAGTCATCCTCTACAAATAATTGGTAAACAATTTAATTACATTAAGAGAAAACATTTCTACTCCCTAAGGGGACATATTCAGTGCCAGCAGGTTGTGCATGCAAAACAGTGTGTTGAACAAGACAGAAGCACCAGCTGGCACTGAAGCAATATTCAAACAGTATGCATGATCGTCACAGATCGCGCATCCTGTAGACTATGGGACCTTGGATGTGCAGCACACAGCAGGCAACTGCCATGATGGGTGCCACGCATCCAGGGCCAGGGCTAAACACTGCCTACGTGGGTATGCATGGTGCATACCTGGATGCACCATTCCCCCAAGAGTGATATTCAGCCACAGTATGCCAATGAGCTCATTGGGCATGCATGGCGCAAGGAGGCACAAGGAGGCCTCATGCCTGGCCATTATGGCCATTATGGCTCATTTTCATAGCTGCTCCCAGCTGAATGAATCCAAGCCCGCCCCCACCCAACCCCAAGCAACAGTGACAGGACCAGTCCTCCTGTCAGCCCTGGCAGTCCATTCACCCCCTCGCATCCCCAATCCCCAATCAATGTACCTTTAATGCTGCACCCATTTTCCATAATGTAGTGGCCCCCCATCCAGCCCTGATCCTCCACCCAGCCCCAGTCCCTATCCATATGTGTCAGAAACTCCCAACCGTCCCTGATCCCCATCTGTATATGCCAGAAACTCCACTGGCCCCAATCCTTGATCATAGGGACACAAACACCCCTCTATGCTAGGTTCGATGACTGAAGTAAAGATGCACCTCCATATTCCATAGTGTAGTGGCTTCCCCACCCCAGCTGGACTGGAGCCTCGACCTGCATTTCAACTGGAGCTAGTGACTGCTCAGCCTTTGCACACACTCAATAGTTAGTTATCGATGAACTGTCATTCTGATGACCTGTACATTGGTTGCCAATGAGCCGATACCATGTACAGGATACAGTCGATGACAGTTCAGTCGGATGCTGGCCATAGTGGTGTATGGAGGGCTGAGCCAGTCGCCGGCTCCAGCTGGGGGCACTGGTTGGGGAATCCTTTCCTGCCAGGGTGGGGGAGGGGACCGCTACTATGGAAATATGGGGGTCATCTTTACTCAGTCACTGAGGTCGGGGCATGGAGGGGTATTTGTGTCCCCTACATTAGGATTGGGGCCGGGTGGGGGATTCGGGCACATCCGGCTGGGGATTGTGGCTGGGGGCTTCGGTCAAATACAGACAGGGATCAGGGCCTGGTGGGGGACTGCTACACAATGATTGGGGTCAGGGGTTACATCTACTGGGATCGGGGATCAGGCATGGATGGGAGGGACCCTGCACTATGGTAACAGGGTTGGGGGTTACATCTACTGGGTTCAGGGATCGAGCATGGGTGGGGGGGACCCTGTACTATTGTAATGGGGTCAGGGTTCCATCTTCTGTGATCGGGAATTGGGCATAGATGGGGGTTCCCTACACTATGGCACTGGGTGGGAAAGGCAGTATGGTACATATGGGGATGGGGGAGGGAGTACCACTAGACAGCCAGGGCTGGCAGGCTGCTGTGCACCTGCCTGTACTTCAGCAGCCTGCCTGTGGGTGGCTGGTTGTGTTAGACCAGCTTTCAGAGGCCTATCTGTGCGCCGTGCATACTGGCCTATGAGGGGTATATTCCCTCTGAATATGCTGCTGTGTGGCATATGCATGATAACGCCACCTCCACTTGCATGGTGTACATTATTTTGTGCCCTGGCCCATTCTCTTGCAGCCAACGCATCTCATACTTTTGAATATCACACTGCAGCAAATTGTTGGAGTTGCACAGCACATCTCTCTTTCCTGCTAAGATGCACCACGCATCTCCTTTGAATATGGGGGCCTAAAAGTAATGAACCCTTGGAACAAGTTACCAGAGGATATAATAATTAGTAAAACTAAGAATGAATTCAAAAAGCGATTAGATAACTTCATGCTTTCAGGGGAGAAATTGCAGTATTATTCACTTTGAATGTTAGAGGAGCAGTTATGGGCATAACCAGCCTCCTTGCTCCTTATCCTCCTTAGTGTGAACCTTAGTATATCCACAGACTGACTTCTTCCCACATTTGGAAAGACTTCTCATGGAAATCCTTCAGTTGGCATTTTTGAACTCCCACTTATCAAGAAAATACGTACCACTATTCACTGCCTCCAGCTGAATAAAATGTGGAGATGTGAAATCTACACATACACATATCTTTCGGTCTTGCCCAAAACTTCAGGGATTCTGGTACCACTTACAGCAGGACATAAGGGAAATATTTCAGTCCACACTACAACTATCTTTCCAATTAGTATTATTCTTGGATATGCCAGAGGGGTTTAGCCAGCAGTCTACTAGGAAGCTGATGGCCATATGTATATTGATGACTAAAAAAGCAATAACTAAAAATTGCCTCTCAGATACACTACCTTCTATTGGCCTCTGGTTATGACTGATGAGAGACATTTATGATATGGAAAAACTTACTGCTAAGCTAACACACTCACTGCTGAACTTTTAGTTGCTCTGGCACAGACGGGTATTTTAAATAATGTCAAAAAGAAATTACTTTGTACACTGAACCTCTGTCTTTAACTCTGGTATCGTAATCATAACTGTCAATTATGTTCTCTATGTCATGTGCTCTCAGAATGTACTCATGAATGATTACCTTCTGAGGAGTGATTTGTTGGTGACAAAGCCAAGCCTTACCTATGGACTTATTCATCCATTCACACAAATGTAACTTTACCAAATGGAATACCACTGTTAGTGTTGCATGTTGTGTGATGAAAAATTAAACACATTTCAATTATAAAAAGGGAAGGAGGCAGGCCTGATTTTCCATCAGTACCGTTCACTGAAGAATCATTTAAACTCAGATTACAATAAAATAAAATAAAAATAATAATGAAAAAAAAAAGGTAGAAAAACAATCAGGAAGGAACATCAATGGAGGAGAAGCAAAAGACTTACATAAGTAAGGCCTTCAACAAAGTGCCACATAAGGAACTTGTAGAGGTTCTGCAGAACTTAGGGATAAATACAGATACAGTGACTTGGATAACTTCAGGGCTAACCAATAGGAAACAACAAGTGAATCTGTGGGGGAACAAATCAGAGTGGACAAATGTCACTAGAGGTGTGCCACAGGGATCTGTATTGGGACCATGTCTCTTCAACATATACATCACATCGTCACATCAATGACTTGTGAGGAGGGAGTCTTGCTATCCACATTTGCAGATGACATGAAAATAGGTTCATTGGTATGTAATTCGATGGAGACTGATAAACTACATGGAGAATTGACTACACTGGAACAATGGGCCATTACATATAAATTAGATTTTCATGTAGAGAAATGCTTAGTAATACTGTACATCTTGGAAAAGCAAATGCAAAGGTTAAATATACATTTAACTGACATATTTTAAGAGAAGCAACTGAGGAAAGGGACCTAGGAGTAATAATAACAAATGACCTAAGGTCTAAAAGATACTGTCACTCAATGGCCAAACAGGCATACAGGGATGGATCACAAGACATACTGAAACCAGGGATAGGAAGTTAATGGTTACTTTAGATGTCTCCTTGGTAAGGCCACATTTGGAATATTGTGTGCAGTTCTCGACACCTAGCACAAAAGCTGATATTAAAATTTTGGAGGTGGTCCAGCACAGGGCCACCAAAATGGTAACAATGGTAAAGAATAGAAAGTATAAGGAAAAATTGGACACACTTGGTTTATATTCACTGGCATATAGATGGCTACAGGGGATATGTGTTTAGTATATGGTGCCTTCATCAATTACGATTCATGAGATTGTCTGGGACTAGAAGGTAAAGGCCATAGCCATAATACCAGATCTCATATATTGCAGCTTAAGGGAGTATTAACCATACTACAAAAAGGGCGGCCTGGTTCAACCAAAGAGTGATGGCCGTGTGGAACAGCTTTCCACTGGCAATTGTGGGAAGTTAAAATATGACTGAATTTAAGACTAATTTAGATAATTAATGTAAGAAGAACAATACAAACAGTTATTCCCTTTGAGTTAAGGGTGAGCTGTAAATGGGCACCTGCCTTACTTAGGTCGAACTGACCTATGAAACCTATGAAATAAGGTAGACGGTGCGATGCTAACAAGCTCAGTGACAAAAGTGGAAACACAAACAGCTCCAGTAATGGAAAATAATGAGCAAAATAAGAAGGATAGGAATATAAGTAAAATGTTGGAAAACTGGGAAAACCCTGGAAAAAAGAAGTTGAAAACGGAAGAGGAGGAAGAAGATGGTAAAGATGTTCTCAAAATGGTAACTATTAGGGAATGTAACAGTAATGCCTTGAGCGGTATATTTAAAAAGATTACGAACCTCCAGAGTCATTAGAGGAACTGTTTGTATATCTAATAGGAAGAAACACTGGGCTTACAGACTGCTAAAGTGAGTTCAATAAGATGTATAATGGAGGCTTTTAAAGTCATTATTATTTGGTTGCTGATACTGAGGGGGAAATACTAGAATACTGAAGGCCAAGGAGAAAGTGGAACATTTGTGATAATAATGAAGCCTCCAGTCTGATTTTATGTACATTTCAAGTACTGCATAATAATGAAGATAAACCATTTCATGCAAAGAACATTACAGTAAATAGAGAGAAGGCTTAGGGGGACGAAGATAGGATGGAGACATGGTTATCGATGTTTGGACTTGAAAAACACTCTGAAGAAATTAACAAAAAACTTATTATAATGAGTGAAATGTTTTTGAAGGCAAGAAGAAAGGAACACGTGTGCCCTCTACTGGGATTTGAACCCAGGCCCCTGGCATTCCATGCCATGCTCTAACCACCTGAGCTATAGAGGAACTCAGGAGATTTGCAGACCCAGTCATCCCTTTCAGACACACGTTCCTTTTTAGGTATTGCATACGCCAGCAACTAGGCATGTAAGAGACACAAATCAGTTTTATTTCTTAGTGCAGTTAGCCACTGCAATGCAAATCATGAAGAAGATGTGAAAGGAAAATGTGTGCTCTCTACTGGGATTTAAACCCAGGCCCCTGGCATTCTGTGCCACTGCACTAAGAAAGAAAGTTGATTTGTGTCTCTTACATGCCTAGTTGCTGGCTTATGCAATACTTAGAAAGGAATGTGTGTGTCTGAAAGGGATGACTGGGTCTGCTAATATGTTGAGTTCCTCTATAGCTTTGGTGGTTAGGGCATGGCATGGAATGCCAGGAGTCTGGGTTTAAATCTCTGTAACAGCACACATTTTGCTTTCACATGTCCTTCATGATTTGCCTCCCAGTGGTTAACTGCACTGAGAAAGAAAGTTGGTTTGTGAAATGTTTTTGAAATTGTCCCATTTCTCTTAGGAAATGGGACAACAAGGTAACAAGAGGACTATTTGAAAACTCATGGATTCAGATTAATTCTGGGGTGATGAATTAGAATCTGGCAGATCAAACTGTCTGGCATAGATATTAGATCAATCTGGAATAAATACTGTGAATATGAGTTTACCAGATATAAAAAATAGTGATGGAGCAGAATGTAATGGTTGAAGAACTGATAGCTTCAGTCTCCTTAAATTCTACAGAAAACATTCTAAGCAACAGCTACCCAAATATAAGTGAATTGATGGTAAACAAAAAAAAATACAAGGTGTCCATGTCTAACTATTTCCTTCCACATCAAATGATACCTTCTGAGGAGTGATTTGTTGGTGATAAAGCCAAGCCTTACCTATGAACTTATTCGTCCATGCAAGCAAATGTAACTTTACCAAATGGAATACCACCCATAACATCTGTCATTTTTCCTTAGCTGAGACCTGACTAACCCATCACTGCTCTCTCTACACTAGCAAAGGTTGGCCATCTCCATCCTCATGGCAACACACATTAGACTGTACAACCAAAAAGATTGCTAGGTCTTCCAAACCTGCCACTCTGGCTGTCCTGCTAAAACATTCTGATCAGGCCTACCCCTGAGCTCCAGTGACCAATCACTCTTAACTATTCCTAAGTATTAACAAATATGGGTAAGCAGGCCCATTTCTTCTTTTCCCCAAGACTTTGGAACTCTCTTCCACCTAACTTTGGGCTCTCTCAATCCCATCTGCACAGCAGGAGGGAGCTGCATAAGTTCTTAAGTTCCACCAATAGGTGCTCCTCTGCCTGATGTGCTGTATTGTTCATATAATCACTTATCTGCTACATCCAATGTATTTATGTATGTGTATTTATATATCTTGTATTTGCATTGCATTGCACGTTTTCCTCTGGCAGCATTGTCTGTTCCATCATATAAATTGTCACAAGGCTTATTGTTACCTTATTCTGCTATGTAAAAGTGTTTGGTCATTTGTAATCCTCCCAGATCATGCCTGAAAATAGGTATTTTATTATCAACTACACATACGTGGTAAACAAAAACTAAATAAATAAAACTAGTATAATTAAAATAGCGTTCTGGAATGTAGCAGAGCTGGATCACTGAATTGGAGATTGAAACTGTGAAAAATGTATTACATCCAATGATATTCTATGTCTACAAGAGACATGGAAAGTGGAAGAAAGCAGAACATATTTCCATGGGTTTGGAGAATTTAAATTGCTAGCTGATAAAAGATATAAAATGTGCAGAGCAGTTTGAACTTTATTAATTGGAATAAGACTGGCACTGAAGTTAAGTTTCTGGATAATGTTTGTGTGTCCCCTGCTGAATCAAATTCTTATAAGGAACAAATATAGGTGGCATTTTATAAACTAATGGAAGTAGCCAAAGCTTTAGACAACAAAGCAATGGTGATTATCTGTGGTGATTTTAATGCCAAAATTGCTTATTTTAATGGACTACAGGATGTGGAAATCTACTTTGTTATAACAAATAACAGACAAATGGTTCAGAATATTAAAGATTAAAACATTTATAAGAATGAAGAGAAAATCATCCCTTTATTGCAAAAAATAAGTTCATCACTCTTGATGATCATTTTAATGGGGACAAAGAGGGTGAATATACATACTGGGGGACATATTCTGAGCCAGACGGATGTGCATGCATAAAGATGCGTCACGCAAATATTTTGCGCCTGACGGCTCTGTTGCGATATTCAAACAGGATGCATGACACAACAGATTGCTCATCCTGTTTGAAAAGTGGACTCTGGATGCAGAGTGCATAGCATGCAGCTACCATGTATGGCACAGTGCATCCAAGGTGCAGGGCTAAAGCCCGCCCATAGGGGAATGTGTGGCACATACCTGTATGCGCCATGTCCCCCTTGGGCAATATTCAGCCCACACATGCAAATGAGCCCATTGGGAATGCATGATGCAAAGGGGTTTCCTGCATGCCCATTATGGGCTCATTTGTATGGCTGCACCTGGTGGAATGCACCAGGCCAGCCCCCCCCCCGAGTCCAGATCCCTGAACACTGGTATACAGATATGTGCTATTAAGTGAGGCAGTAGTGCTGCAAATGAAGTGCCCACATGTATACAGTATATAAAATGTAGTAGAGCAACAGTAGCTGAAGTGTCAACCCAGCCCTCCTGTCAAAGCTGACCAAGCACATAACATCCAGCACAATGCAATGATCCCAAAGAAAGCAGGCATAGAAAATTGCTGAGATAGCATTGCCTGGGAACTACACCTGCACGGTATGGCACAATAAGCACCCTTCACACTGATGTGATAGCACTGCCTCCCCTCCCCTCCCCACTCCATGATCACCCCTACATGTATAACCTGTCACCCAGAATGAATATGGCACAGTAGGTGCCCTCCATCACCCGTATGTGTATACACACGCACCTGACACATATATGTTACAGTAGTTCCTCCTCCCTGCTCCCTGACCTCCCGTACATGTGGCAAGCAGCACCGACCCTCCAACAGTAGAGGAGGTCCCCCAGCCCTGTGCTATGATCGCCCGTGAATGATGGCAATACCTCACATCCCTGGTAGTCCAGTGGCCCCCATGCACAGATCATCCTGTCAATACCAATAGCAACATCCCTTCCCCCAGTAGTGCCATGGAACCTCCCCACCCTGGTCCCTGATCACTGTACACCACTACAAGACAGCCTATGCCTTGGTAGTCTAGTGGTCCCCCCACATGTATAGGTAGTGACCCACAACCCCGCACCCCCATCTGGACCTGAGTTGGTGACTAACACAGCCCTCCTTACCCTTATGTGGCCAGCCACCAACTGAAGTGTCCCAGAGCATGTACAGTATGCATAGCACACACTCATTGGTCAACCAACTAGAATACTTCATTAAATCTTTCAACTCTGCATGCGACTTATACGCCCCAGTAAAAAAACGTAAAATCAAAGCGCTATCAAATCCATGGATTACTGCCAAACTACTTGCCGAGCTCAAGGTTCGGGACCACCTCTGGGCAGTTGTCAGAGACACAGGCTCACCTCATGATACCCTAAAATACAAGCAGGCACGAAATAGATGTACCTCACAAATTAGGCAAATGAAGAGTGCCTATTTCAAAAATGCCCTTGAATCCACCTGGGGTGATGGAAGAGCTTTTTGGGACAACATCCAAAACATAATGGGTAAACAATCAAAATCGTCACCTACCATTATGAAAGTTGATGGATCCACCACTCTTGACCCAAAGTCTATTGCAGATGAGCTAATAAGACATTCTACAGACCTTAGTGGGGTCCTCCTCCCAGATTTCTTCTCGACTTACCTGTGCCTAGCCTAGTATCACAAAACACCCTCGTGACAAACCACAATTTTACTTAAGAAAATCAAAGTGCACGAAGCACACAAGTACATAAGAAAGGCCTGCTCCAAATCCAGAACAAGTAGTGACACGCTAGATCTAAAAATCCTGTCTCTCACCCTGGATGAAGTAATTCCCCCCTTGCAAAAATTCTTAATCTGTCACTTTGCCAAAGTCAATTTCCCAACAAATGGAAATCTGCCATAGTTACGCCAGTGCACAAAGGGGGGGACAAAACCTCAACAGGAAACTATCGACCAATATCAATACTCCCTCCCCTCTCCAAAGCACTTGAACAAATAGTGGCAGACCAACTCTCTGATTACCTGTACAAATACAATCTACTCTGTAATCAACAGCACGGCTTCAGGAAAGGACATAGTACAACAACAGCCTTACTTGATTTCTCTGGAGAAGTCCACTCAGCCCTGGACAAAGGGTGCCAAACAGGTGCAGTCTTTATTGATCTTACAAAAGCTTTCGACACAGTCCATCATGGCCTACTTACCTCCCTACTTTCTAGCCTAGGCCTGGCTGAAGGTCCTTGTGCTTGGGTAAAAAGTTACCTGTCCAATCGGTCACAAGCTGTAAAAATCTCTAATGAACTCTCCGACTTCAAACCAGTTCTCTCGGGTGTACCACAGGGATCAATTCTTGGACCGCTCCTCTTTAGCCTGTTCCTTAACTCCCTCCCAGATATCTGCCAGGAGAAAATAATCTTATATGCTGATGATGCTGTAATTCTCTCTTCCCACAAGGATACAAACTCCCTATGAAAAAGCCTGCAACTTGCTTTCTCTAGTGTTGAAAGGTGGTTCCTGGATAGTAAACTTGTGCTAAACCACAATAAAACAAAAGCCATGCTCTTCTCCAATCGCCAAAACAAAAATAGGCATACTCCACTCACTATACAAACCTCTGCGGGAATTACACTGGACCAAGTAAATACTTTCAAATACCTTGGCATCACTTTTGACCAAAGGCTCACCTTTACAACCCATTGTTAACAACACTGCGAGGAAACAGTGAACCAACGCCTTGGAATACTATTCCGTAACCGTCAATTTCTAAATCAAGCGGCATTGAGAATAGCTATAAAGAGTTCCATAATCTCAATCATTGACTATGGCCTTATTATTTATGGCTCAGCTACCTCCACTGCTCTAAAGTATCTCAATCACTCTAAATAAGGCCTGCGGCTCCTCATGGGGGCTCAAAGACTGACTCACACGTGTGATCTGTACTATGAATCAGGCTAGTTGAACCTATCAAATCATCTTATTTATCCACCTGCACAATGGCAAAAAACTATCTTGGGACTGGCTCCATTATGTATTCAAAACCTACTCCGACTGAATCCTGGCTCACGACCCTCCACCAGATCTGAACGCCAACCTTTCCTGGTTCCGAGATGCCGGACTGCACAGGGACAAAGATCTTTCGCATACAGGGCCCGACATGGTTCAATGCGCTTAGTCCACCTACTCTATACTCAACCTCACTTGAAGCTTTCAAATCCATGCTCTATGCCCACCTCACCACCACTAGCAACTGTGATTGCGCTAGATAAAGACTACTACTCCTCATTGTCCATCCTCACATCTGAGGGCCTCTTCCTCCTGACTAATGAACCCTCTGGTACCTCTACTACTTCCTGTCTCCCACCCAAACTCACTCCCCCTTTTTCCTGTCCCTCTCACTTACTCTCCGGCTCACCACCTTTCCCTCCTCTCTAGCCTCCTTTGATGCCCAATGATCACCCTCTCCCTGGAAGTTTCCTTACCCTCAAATTGTCTACTCGCTTGAACCTGTTATAGCTTGTTTTTCTATGAAACTTAAAAGCTACTGCCTTAAACTGTTAATAGCAAATTTATGATGTAACTTTCCTGTCTGGTTTTACCTGTAATGTGTATAGTGCTTTGTTAAATGTTCTTTGTGACGTGGAACCTTTGTAAAAGAGCCCTGGCTCAAAGGTATTAATTCCTAGACTAATAAACTAAAAACTAAAACCATTGAGTGCGTACTATACATACTGCACTGCTGGTATTTGGACTCGAAGCAAATGTTTTTATCTTCACACTATGGAATGAATTGAATAAATTATTCATATCTTGGTAAGTGGAGATTCATAGCTTTCATTTGGCACCATAGCACCTGGGCGTAGTGCGGTTGAGGGGTATACCTATTACTGAGGTCCATTCATGTGCGTCTAAGTTTGCACCACCCTATACTGTTCAGTGGAGTGGCTAGTTGCACAGTAGTATAAAGAAGAAAAGAACATATAGAGAGAAACAATAGAATGAATTATGCAATGCAATTCAGCAAAGAGACATTAAAAATGTTTTATAGTGGCTAAGGGTTCAAATAACTTTTAACATGACATATTGTAAATGCACATGCATCAAGCAAATTGCTGGTCAGTTATGTTAGAGAACTATTTGGAAAAAAGGTGGTAGAAACTATGTTGGTGGAGGGAGAGGGAAGCCCTAGTTTTAAAACTAAGACATCAGGGGCCAGATATTCAGAAGTTAGCATGGGCACTAATGGGTTTTTGCCTGCGCTATCCGGTTTTGTTCCTGCTTTTAGGGTGGGGTTTATATTCATAGGCCCCATCGCACAGGCTAAACCAGTTAGCACTCAGGCACTAACATAACACTGCACCCATGCAAATGAGGGAGTACCCTCCTGTATACTGGTGCAGCAGCATTTTCAAAGGTTTGTGATGGATGCAAATGGCACCCAAAGCAGTGTTATTTACAGCCTCCAAAAACTTCAACTTAACTAGGCTCTAAGCCTTTGTCCACACCACACCACACCAATGGCAGGACAGCTGTACAGCAGCCACCCACCTGTGTTTGCCTGTCCTGTCACTGTCAGACAGGGCTATAGTGTCTAGTAACACCCCACCCCATCCCATGGATATTACACTTATCCCTAGTGTCTAGCATCACCTCTACCCCCCAAACACCTATCCCATATCTGTTAATCATTTCCCTGGTGTCTAGTGGCACCCCACCCCAATAACCCATCCTGGTTATTATAAACACTTACCTTGTGTCTAGTGCCACCCCAACCCCCTCAATCACCCATATCAGTTAGTATACACACTTCTCTGGTACCTAGTGGTACCCCCTAGCCTCTGATCACCCATCCCAGTTGACTTGCATTGTTCCCTGGTGTCTAGTGGCAGCTCCCACCCCCAATTGCAGTCCTGGTTTATATAAATATTTCCCTGGTGTCTAGTGGCACCCTCCACTCCCTGAACACCAGTCCCATATCTGTTAATCCTTTCCCTGGTGTCTAGTGGCACCCCCATCCCCTAATCACCCATCCCAGTTGACTTGCATTGTTCCCTTGTGTCTAGTGGCAGCCCCCAACCCCAATTGCAGTCCTGGTTTATATAAATATTTCCCTGGTGTCTAGTGGCACCCTCCACTCCCTGAACACCAGTCCCATATCTGTTAATCCTTTCCCTGGTGTCTAGTGGCACCCCCATCCCCTAATCACCCATCCTATGTCCCCTAAACTATCACTGGCATCCAGTAGTACCCCAGCCCCTCCCCCTAAATGCCAGTCAATAAACAGACTGGCAAACCTTGACAGTTGTGTGGCTCCCCCCACCCGGCCCACTTGCACCCTGAACTTCTCCCATCTACCCACTTACCAGCATGTCTGGGACCCTCTGTCACATCCCCATGTGGAGTCTGGCATAGCCCTCCTCTTACCTCATTGGCTGGCTGCTATATGAGCTGCAGTGTGCACACATATACTGTAGTATACTGTATGTGTATACACTGCAGCTCATATGGCAGTCAGCTGAAGACGTGGGAGGAAGGCTGTGCCAACCGCTATAGTGGGATGTGATGCATGACTCCAGACATGCTGCTAAGGGAGGGTTGAGTGATAATGTTCAGGTAGGTGGAGTGGGGTTAGGCCACTAGACCACCAACATTTTCTGGTCTCTTTGTTGACAAGCACTCAGGGTTATTGGAGAGTGGTATGGGAGATGACATCAGTGACCCACTCGGGTGCTGACCCACGAGCAGATTCAATAAACCAAGAGGCCTACTCTGCTGGCATTTTAGTATGTTAGTAAAGATCCAGGCTGCTACTGGCCAATACATTTAATTGTTTGTATGACAACAGTATTCAGTAGAATAGTGTCAAACAGGATTAAGCAATGGGTGAAATTGAAAGACTGTGTTTTGGAGTTCCAAGGGGGAGTTTAGACATGTCTATTCTACAGTAGATCATGGATTTGTGCTGGCTCACATTACAAATATAAAATCAGATGTCAACCATTATATGCGATCTTCATTGATTTGAAGACTGCCTTTGAAATAAATGTGTGAGATCTTTAATGGCAGAAACCTGAAGAATTAGGTTTGGGGGATGCAATAAAGAGTCACTAAACAACTACCTGTACATTCAGATAATTGGGCTGTTATGGCAGATATGGGGGATAAGGAGAAACCTCGGAACAATGTATGATTAAAAGAGGAGTGAAGAAGGGAGTCTTACTCTCATCAATACTTTTAATTAATTTATAAATGATCTGATTGAAACTTTAGTTTTAGAGGCCAAAGATCCCCTGAAAATTCTGAAAAAAGAATCCCCTTGTTAACATCTGCAGACAACACAGAGAATAGTGCATCGGCAACCATGCACAACCAGCCTATTGTACCACCGAGGGGTTTTGATTACTTCAGACCTCGAGAGTGAAGCTCGAGAGATTTGATGGTATCAGAACCCCAAGGTGGCACAATAGACTGGTTGCACATAAGGGTGCCTATGCACTATTTTTTATAGTGTATGGTCCCCCATTGCCAAAGTTTGTTTTAAATTTTTGAAATGAAAAAAAATATATATATTTGTTGCTCCGTCGTGTCCTGGGAGTTGGAGCTGGTTGCTATGTTTACATGTGTGGTTGCTAGGGAGCAGACATCCCTACATTTATTGCATAGCTTTCTATTGGTTGTCAATGGGATGTGGGAGGGATTTTCAAGAAAAAAAACATGGCAGCATATGTCTCGGTTAGCGAGAGGATGTGGGCTCAGAGGAAATGATTACTTGTAAGTTATTTAAATATCTGGTTCTAATTTTGATGAAGCTGAGGTTATCTGGTTGATCCTGCATTTGTTTTTCGCTTATGTGCCTGTTCATGTTCGCATCACTGGTTTGGGGATCTTGCCGCCAATGCTGCTGTTGCTGCTGCCAGGAGGGCTCGTGGCCAGTTTATGGTTCTGATAGAACCTCTAGAGCTTTTCTAAACATTATTGTACCATAATGTACTACAATCACATTCCATGACCTTTTGAACTGTGGTACAACAACATTTGGAAAGGATCTGATTTCTATACAGAACAACACCTCACTATACACTATACAGTAATTCTGTACTTATCAGTAAAAGACCTGTAATGTAAATTGTCTTGTTTAGGAAGCATCTGCAATAAAAATAAGTTAGTTGTAAACATTAAAAAAAATGTAAAATATGAAATTGGAGATAGAATGCTAAAAGAGTGAGACAGTAAATAACTTTACATATTTGGGGATATATTTTTGTAATAAATTGTCTTGGAAAGAACATGAGAAAATAACTAAAAATCAATTAAAGAACTCTCTTCTGAGTATTCTAGCATTTAACCAACAATTTGGGGAGAATTGCATTGAAAGTACAGTCAAAGTGATGAAACCTAAGCTGGGCTGCTTTATGCTTGTGAAATCTGGGGATACAAACAAAATGGAAAAATTGCAACCCCCCTCCCCCCCCATCAAAGGCATCTAGAAGAATATTGGCTTTACCCATGGTTATACCAGCATGGGCTGTGTGGGCAGAATCAGACTGCATATTCATAGAAACCTATACTATACGCACTGGATTAAAGTTAGTCTGCTGCCAATTAAAAGGTTGGTGAAAAGTGCATTGATGGAGAAATACCAAGTAATGTCAGAGAATGTAAAGATCCATGGAGAGTACAAATAAATATCTAGAAAACTGGGTTTAAAGAATTAGAGAAATTAAGTAGGTGAAAATGTAAGTATTGGCAATTAATATAATGTTGTGGTTAAAGCTAAGTTATTGAAGGAATATAGAAAACAGCAATTAATTCAGATGAAATCATATAGGTCCCCCCCTAGTTATTAACTTGGAAAGTCCATGCTAATTTAGATACTTATCTAAAGGGTATTAGTAGTCAATAAAACAGACAAATTATTGTAGCCTTTAGATTCAATACATTTAAACCTAGGATAACAAAAAAGATGTTACTTTGACGGAAACATCACATGCTCTCTCTTGTGTTTGTGGGAATGGACAGGAGGAAGATATAACAGTATTGAATGTTATAACAGTATGCCCGTTATATAATTCTGCAAGGATACAATGGTTGGCCTCTTGGTTACATGACATTTTTTATCAAAAGAATGGATTGTTGGATTACTGCTTGAAACTAGAAATAAGAAAATGTTGAAAGATGTGGCCAATTTCATATTAGAAGCATTAAAAACAAGAAATGATTTGAGATAGTGTCAATAAAACTGGTATACATCAGATTAAAAAATGAAAGTTTAAACGGATGACTGCTTTTTTTCATTCCATTTGCCTGCTGTAAGATGTGTTTTAAAAATTAAGATGATAAGATTATGTAAGTGTTTTTAACCTCTGGAAATGTTTGTAATGGCAAAAGCTGAACAATAAATGTGGGTTTTATACTACTATGGTGGAGAGACTGGTGGAACAGAAAGCTGTGTTCTGGGTTATGGAATTTGATGATGTGGCCTGTGGGGGATATTTGTCTTGGCTGCAGTGATATGTGCTACAAAAGCTTGTTCCACTTTTGAAACTATATGAATCAGCCAGCAAAGATGTCAGTACTGAATTAGCAAGCCTTAGCATTGTCCTTCCCTTGCTGAGTCTACATGAATGACACATATGCCTTTATGTGAGATTTTCTACAGTAATCCAACAAAGTGAGGCTGCTGGTGGTGGTCTCTAAGGCAGTGGCACTGGTGGCAGTGGTGTGAATGACAACGCTGCTGCTGCTGATGATGATGATGGTGGTGGAAGAAGTGGTGGTGACACCACTAGTTCATCTGAGTCATCTCAGCAGCAGCACAATCAGGATGCGGTACTCATTAAGGAAGTGGTAGAGATGTATCTGACAAAAAATGCAGACAGATTTGAAGGCATTAGATCAGGCACACAATTTCGCATAGCAACACTGCTGGATCATAAATATAAAGATATGTGCATTCCCCAGAAGCATTTTATTTATTTATTTATTTATTTAAGAATCAGTTTACAACCTTTGAGCCAGAGGCTCGTTCCCAAAGGTACTTCCACACGTAAAGACATACATTGCGTTTCCGTTACATAGCAAAGATTTGCAAAAAATCAATAGGCATTCACCAGAGGTGCCACGTCACATTGTGGTCAGACAAATACAATTGGGTACAGGGTACATGTAATTGATAACAGGTATTACACAAGTCGGTATCAAGTGAGCATTCTGGTAGATAAACATTGAAAACAGCTGGCACTGGCCAGGTTAAACCTAGGCATGGTGTACAGGGAAGTGGTGGAGGGGATGGTAGCGTGGAGAGCTGCCCGGGGGGCATTGTCGAGAGAAAGAGGTGGAGGCTATGTTCAGAGACAGGAGCAGTTACGAGTGCTGAAGATGTGGTTCCGAAGTGCGGTTTTGAATGTGGAGATGGTGATGGCATTGGTGATGGTGGCAGGGAGAGAGTTAAACCAGGTTGGGGCTATAGCTGAAGGACCTCTGGCCACGGCTGGTTCTCGTTCTGGGGACCTTTAAGAGTGGTCTTGCAGGAAGACCGTGTTGCAATGGTGGGAGGGCTCTGGTGGATGGATGCTGTTACCCAGGGGAGAGCCCGAGTAGGGTTTTGGTGAGGAGACAGGTCTGGTATCGGAGCCGCTCATCCAGGGTAAGCAGGCAGCACTCCATATATAGCTGACAGGTGTGTGAGCCTGGGGGCACCAGTAATCAATCTGCATGCTTTATTCAGGGTTAGTGAATTTTGTTGAGTGCAGTGGTGTCGGCAGCACTGTGATACTGGTAGACCATAGTCTACAAGGGACAGAACAGGACGATGTAACAGCTAGCCGGAGAGCATTTGGTGGAAGGCAGGTTTTATGGTGGAATAGGATGCCTGCCGTGTGTTGGTGGCGGATGTTAGGGCCGCTGTGGTTGTGAAATGTGAGGGCTGAATCAAGGTAACCCTCAAGGTATTTGTAGGAGCTGACTTGTTCCAGTGGTTGGTTGGTGCTTGGAAGGATATAGAGTGGGTGGTTGTTACTCTGTTTTGGGGGTGTGAAAAGAGCATAGTTTTGGTTTCTTTAAGATTGATGACGAGTCTGCGCCTCCTTAAACCAAGCCTCGGTACTGTTGAAAGACTGCTGTAGGGAGTCCTGTAGGGAGATGGGATTACGGTGGGTGGCAAAAAGGACAGCGTTGTCTGCATACAGCAGAATTTTGCCAGAGCATGCACTGGGCAGGGTGTTCGGATACAGCGAGAAGAGGAGGGGGCCCAGGATGGAGCCTTGGGGGACCCCAGAGAGAATGGGACGGGTGTCGGAAAGTGTGCTATTAATCTTGACACACTGGGATCGAGCATCAAGATAGCTAGCACATCATGCCAGGGGGCCAGCCGAGAGACCAGTGAGGCAGAGTGCATTCAGCAGCAGTGGATGGGAGACAGTGTCGAAAGCCTTTGAGAGGTCAATGAACACTGCACCAGCTAGGGAGCTGGTATCCAAGGAGGAGTGTGGAAGTTGGAGAATTCACTATAAGGGCAGTGCTGGTACTGTGACCTGCACGGAAGCCATGTTGCTCTGGGCATAAGATGTTATGCTTAGCCAGATAATCAGTGATTTGAATGGCCACCACTTTCTCCAGGGCTTTAGAGAGGGAGGGAGGATGGAGATTGGCCGTAGTTGTTGGCTGACCTGTCGCCTCCTTTATGAATAGGTGTGATAATGGCTGTTTTCCAAGCTGTGGGGAATTGTCCCAGGCAGAGTGACTGGTTAATTAGGCTTGTGAGAGGTGCAAGGACTTCATCTAGCACCAGCCTGAGGATGCTGGGGTCCAGTGAGTCACTGCCGGGATTGTTGCCACCGAGAGCTTTGATTAGGATGGGTCTGGCTTCCGGGTGGAAATCTTTCAGAGGAGGAAGCTGGGGTGCTGGAGGACAGGGGAGTTTGGCTGGGGGGAGGGTCAAAGAAATTACTAGGGAGGACTGAGCTAAGGTCAGTGAAAGTGGTGTTGAACCAGTTAGCTATGGTGGCAGGCTCGGTGGAGGTTGTGCCATTTCTAGTGAGCTGGGATGGGGCAGGGGAGCAAGCTTTTACCATTGAGTTGCTTAATATTATCCCAGAAGGTCCGGGCTGAGCCCCAGGAGGAGGTAAGGGAGGCCTGGTAATGGTCTGCCTTGGCTTTCCTGATGGCCCATGAGCATTTATTTCGGCTGCATTGTGCTTGCCTATCAGACAGACGACCTGTTTCAGTGGCAAGGTGCCAGAGGTTATCGGTTTCTAAGTAATTGTAGGAGGCGGAGCTAACCCAGGAGTGCGTTCTGTGTTTTGGACCGGTTTTGGTTAAGGTGCAAAAGAGATCACAGGCCATGTTGAAGGTGTGGGTGAAAAGGTGAGGGCAGTATCAATGTTGGTTGCCTGCTGAATGGGGACCAGTCTATCTGGGTGAGGAGTGCCTTAAGTTTCTTCAGCCCACCAGGCGGAGGCACCTGTGGAGGTGGTCTGGGCTTTGGGCTTGGGATTGGGGGCTACCCAGTGGAATAGGATAGGGAGTGGTCACTCAGGAGTCCGGGAGGACCTGGATGTTTTGGATTTTATGGATTGGTTAGTTATAATAACATCCAGCAGGGTGCTGGTACCACTCTTAGGTTAAGTCTCGTGGGCTGGGTGACGATTTGTGTCAGATTTTGGGCGGCAAATGAGTCTCTGGTGGTGGATGAGGAGGTGCTGAGCCAATTTACATTAAGGTCCCCCACTAGGACTTGTTCTGCCTTATGGTGGAGGGTGGCTAGGTAGTCCGTTAAAGATATCAGGGCTGGGTGCTGGTTCTTTGGGGAACGAGGCTGTGGTGAGATAGAGAGGGTTCTAGAGGGTCTGGGGTGAGTCTGAGGGTAAGGGCCTGGGCCCCATTCATGAGGGTAGGGGTGGGGAGTGCATGTCCAGGTATTGTGTCCCTGGTGTAGATTGCACAGCCTCCCCCTCATTTGCCTACTCGGTCCTCCCGGTATAAGGTATAGCCTGGGAGGGAGACAAATGAGTCAGGAGTTGATTTGGACAGCCAGGTTTCAACCAGGGCTATGATGTCTGGTTGGTGAGCCATGGCCCAGCACTGTAGGGCGTCAAATTTCTTCAGCAGGCTGCATATGTTCATGGAGGCTACTCGAAGACCAGTGGGCTGAGTGGGTGGATGGGAGGGGGCAGGGCCTGGGTTGGGGTGTATGTTCCCTGTTAGGAGCAGGAGGAGGAGAAGTGCTCTGGTCAGAGGGAGGCAGATGGAGAGTTTACGCCGGGAGCGATAGAATAAGGAATGGGGTTTGGTTGCACAAGGGCTGGTAGGGTAGCACAGGCAGAGAGGCCTGAGTGATCAGAAGTGCAAGGGGCTGTAGGGGAGGACAGGTGATGTCTGGAAGGGGGTGAGGTGAGAGGAGCATATGGGATGTGTGGAGGAGGAGGAGGGTAGGAGCAGTGGTAAAGGAGGAGGAGAGGACAGGAGGGTAGGTAGGAACACTGGAGTAGTGAGGCTGAGGGTTAATAGGGACACTAGGGTATGTGGAAGGCAAAGGGAGGAGGAGGAGGAGAAGAGATAGACTGGCGAGCAGGGGATGCATGTGCATAGTTGGGAAGGCTGGTGGAGCTGAAGTGAGGAAAGAATGGGGGGACTAGGATGAAAGAGGGGAGATAGTAGTGAGAGATCACCTCTGAGTCTAGTTGCTGCTATGGTGTGGTGGTAGTGTATGTGCCTGAAGTGCATAGAGTACCAAGTTCAAGTCTTGATCAGGGTAATAAGAGAGAGAGCTAGACTGGTGGCTATAGCAGCAGGGAGTTGGGTTCAGGTTTGTAGAAGCACTTAGATTACACTTTAGTTGTGTCACAGGGTTAGTGCGTTCTTTATAGTTATGAAATCCATCAATAAAAATATGCAGGTGTTCAAGGTGAGTGGTGGAACTGTGGACTTTGGAAACAAGGGTGCAGGGTTCAAATCCTGCAAGGCGGCAGAAAGAAGAGGTAAACTCATATTTTGGCAGATTGCGTAGGGAAGTGATCAAGAGGCTTAGAAAGTAGTAATAAAGTAGGTAGGCACTGTGGCGTAGAGGTAGAGCAGCTGACTCTGACTGCAAGGGTACTGGGTTTGGACACAGCTCAGGGACAGAGTGAAGACAGGGCCAATATTTTAAATCTGGGCAGGAGGGAGTGAGGTATGGTTAAGAGCATAAAAATAGAGAAAGTTGTTGGCTTGGTTCAGTGGCTTAGAGGATAGTCAGTAGAATTTAGAGAAAAGGGTACCAGGTTTGATACTAGCAATTGCTTAGAGATAGGATGAGTGCAGAAAGTAGGTAGTAGAAGGAATCCAAGAGAACTGCAGTGACCTCTAGTGGGACAGCTGGGAGGTAGTAGTTAGGAGGAATACAGAGAGGACAGAGGAGCTAGAGTGGAAAGTGCAGTGACCCCCAGTGGTTGGTGCCTATAACCTGCAAATGAGAAAGTGGGCACATAATAAAAAGGAGGGTAGGTCACGTGATGACACACATGACCTGCCAGCAGCAATATATGGAGCGCCGACTGCGGGTGAGAAGTGCCTCACAACAGTCAGGCTGTAGTGCAGGACATTTTACCTCTTACAGGCTCTGGCAATCCCCGATTTCAGTCTCTGCTGCTGGGCCGAGTTCTGAGGGGAGCGGGCTGCTTCAGGGCCTCTTACAGGCCCATTTACTACTGTATAGCAAGCAGAAACTGCTGCATACATTTCAAATGGTGCAGCACAGACAACATGAAGAAACAACCAAGAACCAACCTCCTCCTACTCATACTGCTCCTCTTCCTTGTCTGATTTCAAATACTTCTAGTGCCAGGAGTCAGCATGATGACACGGAAACCAACTTGACAAGTGATCACTGATGATCCAGACACAACAAAGGACATTAAGGAGCTTTTTGACACTGCCTTCTGGTTTCTCCCAGGCACTATGGAGGAAGGCACATACATCCCACCATAGTACATGATAAAGGCTTATCTAGCAGAAGCATTGTCTAGATCAAAATAGTGATCTTATATGATTCTAGCAAGAGAGTAGTCATTTGGCCTACATTGACTCAGTTGGATTTATATATTCTCAGATGCCCTCCAATACTGGTTGTATCAGAAGGATGTTTCTGCACAACTGATGATATTGCCATACCACATTGTTACAGGCTACATGCTTAGAACATTGAATTCTTATCCTTTCTTTAACTCAGCTTACTACATATCAACCATAGCTATCCATTTGCTTATTCCCATGTTCAAGTCACATCTGTTGCTATTCCTTCTTCTATACCTCCTGCTGGCAAGTCTCTGCAGATTCCTACTGGCACTGATAACATCACAGCCCAGCTCACAACTCTCAACATAACCAGCAAAGACTATGACACACACTACCAACTCCACGGCTCCTGAACACAGTACAACTTTTACAGTGTCATCACCAGCAAGCTCAATGCAACCAAGTGTGATGTATGGCTTACACAGAGTCATTATCAGTCAAAAAAGATCCATCACATCACCCAACCCACCATCAGGGGACAGCAATGGTAACTCCAACACCAAATCAGTCATTAATGATTGCCACACAAAGATACACAAGCTCCTCTGTCGTGTGATCCTATCTAGTCCATTGATTACAATAGGTACAGTTGCTAACCAACATCAGCTGTCTTAACTGTTTCTTTAGTTCAGTCAATATGAACACACACACACACACACACACACACACATATATATATATATATATAGAGAGAGAGAGATACAGTAAATTGCAAAAAACATAGTTAAAGTATAATTAGGGTTGAGGCATCAAAAGTAGGGAAATATGACCTTAGGGTTACCAAGCCTAAGACTTCACCCCCATCCTCACCTTCCAACCCTAAGACCCCACCCCCACTCTCGGCTTCCAATCCTAAGACCCCACCCCACCCTGCATGCAGGAACAGGTGTGAGGGGTGTGTCTTGGGGTTACAAACCCTAATGCTCACCCCATTGTCCTATACTGTACCCATCTTACCCTACTTACTCATGGAATGGGGTGAGCATTAGGGTCCACAACCCGAAGGCACACCCTTCACACCTGTTCCTGTATGCAGGGTGGGGTGGGATCTTAGGGTTTGAAGTTGACGATGGGGGGTTGAGTCTTAAGCTTAGCAACCCTACGGTCATATTTCCCTACTTTTGATTCCTCAATACTAATGGTGCATTAACAAAGTTTTTTGTAATTGATTTCCTTACTTTTTGAGATAGCATAATAGTATCCTTATTTTATGGTGGGAGTGCAGGGTCTTTCAGACCCTGTGCTCCCATCCCTCTGTAGATGCATATATTTATGTAGATGTGGAAGCACAGGGACCTCTGGCCCCTGCGCTTCCAGTCATAGCACAACAGTCACTAAATTGTAACCATAGCCATGTTCTTACCCCACCTCATCTTCCCGATGCAGAAACATTTTCAGTCTCCTCCAAAAATGTTACTCCATGCAAGTGCATTGCCAATCCACAGTGCAGGGGAAAAACACATTTTAGACAGAATTTGAAAAATCACAGCTGTGACATACATGAGGTGATAAAATAAGAAAGCTATGTTGAAAATAATTTCAGCTCAAAATATTTAAAATTCCCAAAGTTACGAGCATGCATAGCAAAATTGTGACAAATAGTCATAACTGTGCCATCTTACATAATTTTGACCCCAAATTTTCAACATAGCCTTTTTATTACCACAACACATGTGCCAGTACAGTAAATTTTAAATCCTAAAACATAATTCTCTTATTAACATATGCCATTCTGCACCAGAGGTGAAAACACATTTTGGCCAGAATTTGAAAAATGACAGCTGTGACATACGTGACATGGGATAATAAGAAGACTACATTGAAAATATAGGGTGAAAATATTGAAAATTTCCAAAGTTACGAGCATGTGTGGTAAGATTGCACTGAATGCTCATAACATAACCATTTTTTGAAATTCTGACCCAAAATTTTCAACATAGCCTTCTTATGACCCCACCTCATAAACAATATGACTGTCATTTCACAAATCCCACTGGAAAGGTGATTTCGCCAACCTACTGCAAAATCACCTTTCTGGCAGGAATTGCCTAACGACAGTCATATTGTTCATTAGGTTGGGTCCCCAAAAGGCCTTTTGAAAATTTGGGGCCAAAATCACAAAAAACAGCTGCGTTATGGCTATAAGTTGAAACCCCCAATTGAAATACACTGACGCGCATTTACCTTAGTTCATATTGCAGTTGCCGGTTCCAGCAGCAAGACGTGCCTTTGATCGGTGGAGTGGGTCTTGAACCTGAGACCTCTGGAAGTGAGTGAGGGTCTGTGGGATATGTCAAAGGCTGTGCGGAGGTGAGTGCAAAGTGGGTGGTTGGGTGGGGGTACAGGTGTGATCGGCCATGAACTTTTTTTTTTTACAGGTTGAAAATAATGAGGATGGAAGATTTTTTTCTTTCAAGGCAAAAATAAAATAAGAAAGGAACCATGAGGGAATACCACTATTACTGGGGTATTAAGGGTGGGGTGGGGTACCACTAGACACCAGGAAAAAATCAGGACTTTTAGCCTCCCCAAAAAAAGCAAGTGGGGATATAAAAAAAGGAAAGAACTAAATATATATATATATATATATATATATATATCTAATAGATATATATATGTAGATAGATAGGTAGAGTTATGTATATATTTAATATAACATAGGGTGTGGTTGCCACTAGACAGCAGGGATTTTTCCCATTAGGAAGGGTCACATCTTGAAAAATTTATAAAAACAGGGCAAACATAAAATACTTACATACAACAAAGGATCATTTTTCACCAGGCAGAATCATTTTCCACCAGGTGAAATCCCTTCTTGCCAATTCTTTCCTGTGATGGCAGTAAAGGATTCCGTCTGGTGAAAAACAGTCTTTTTTCCTGACCACATGGCCATGATTTTAGGGACCAGATCTCCAGAAGCCAAAGTTTCACGACCAGATGGCCATCTTGAAATCCTTTTTCACCACTCAAATTCCTTTTTCACCATCCTTTTTCATCACTGTGAAAAAGAAAATCGGCTAGTGAACGAGGATTCCTGGCCTGGCCTTCTGGTCGTGAAATTTCATGACCAGATGGCTCCCTTAAAATCCTTTTTACCACTTGTATTCCTTTTTTGCCATTCCTTTTTCATCATGGAGAAAAAGTAAATTGGATGGCGAACAAGGATTCCTGGTCCAGCCAACTGGTTGTGAAAATTTCACAACCAGATGGCCAGACTGGGAATCCTTGTTCACCAGCTGATTTCCTTTTTCACCATGACAAAAAAGGAATGGTGAATAAGGAAGTAAGCGAGTGATAAAAAAGTATTTAAAATTATAAAAATAATTCTAGGGCCATACAGATGTCAGAAACCACAAAGAACTGCTCATCAATTCCCAATGAGCAAGAAAAATACTTACAGTAAATGTTTCAAACAGACATCCCTGGGCAGAGTTTTGGCAGTTTTTTTGGGACAAAATGAAAAAAACATATGGGGGCTCACGAAAAAAAGGAATTTTTACTGGTGAGTAAGGATTGGCCCCTGGAGAAAAAGAATGCCCCCTCATGAACAAAGACTGTGCTATTGACAAGGTTTTGTTTAAGTTGGCCCTAGCGCAATAATGTAAGACTAAAAATTGTATTAGGCTGTAGTGCAGGATGAGCAAATATCACCATGCATGATGTGCTGTGCCACCATCTCTTGCAGTGGGGAGCTGTGGTAGATAAGTGACTATTCATTTCTATTGCAGAATGCAGCCATTTCATTAGCTAATGTATGATGTTATAGCAATGATAACATCACATTCTGAGCATATAGGGGGGTTTTGGATATAAAAAGAGGGGAAGGGAACCAGATTCTATGGATGAACAGAAATATTAATAAAAAATCACCAAGAAGAGTGAATTCTGCGGCACCGTAGAAGTTCTGTGGTAGATTGCAAGTTCTGCGCAAATTCTGCGGCTGCAGAATTCTAGGGGCCTTGCTCATAGGTGTACACTAGACGGGGACTATAATACATATATACGGTCACAGTACAAATGTATGACCTTTGGCAGTGTTCAAATAAGTAGTACAATAAGTTAGTTATAACAGGAATTGAAGTAGGGTACAATCTTGAGGACAGCTATACAGGTGCTAGTCAGTCAAATTGGCATATTGTAGAACAGTGATGTATTGTATAGGTGATTACATGCTGAACAGTGCAGAGGCAGCAGCAGAAGGTTGGAGAGGTAAGCAATTGGAGCAAGGATAAGAGTCAGGTATGTGCGTTATGTGAGGCATTTGCAGTTTCCTGAACCTGACAGATAGTTATGCAGTGCAAGTTTGAAATGAGGGAGGGTGGCACAGGAGAGGATAGATGGGAAGAGGGCATTCCATGCTGAGGGGGCGGCATAAGCAAAGGATTTTAACTATTCATTTGATTTCCACTCCTACACCCCTGGTGGGAGGTCTCCCCGGATTCCTCTCCCTTGCACTGGCATCACCACTCTCAGTAGTCGTGACTCAACTCCTCTCCTCCTGATGATACTGCAACAATTTTCACATTGTCATCAACAACAAGCTCAGTGTGAACAGATATGCAGCAGAGTATGCAGATCAGTGTCTGTAAGACAAGACTGTTTCCTCACCCAACATGAATTGGACAGTGACATAATGAGTAACCTGATTGGCACCACACAGTTCTCTTATCGGACCTCTAGTCTGCAGCTAAGTACTGTCACTTTGGCTGCCAGCAGGTAGTGCCTGTGTTCATGAATCTCAACTAATGTAAAAAAAAGTTGAATTTAAAAAGAAAAAAGAAAATCCATCATGGTATAGAAAATGTTGTGAAAGGCAACGTAATGCCCTAAATTTAATGTCTTTTTATTAACAATTTATTTTGTATGTTTTTGTAATACTTAACTTTTCTGGTGGAAAGGGTGGTATTATTATATCACGATGAAAATCAATGGTCCCAGAGAGAATAAAGTAATTGGAATTGAGGTAAAGCAGGGACCACAAGGGGTACATGCCTTGAGATTAGCAATCATATCACCACCACTCAGAGGACTCTACTTACTAGCACTATATGAAAGGGACATAATATATTATACTGGTGCAGTAGCACCAGTACAGTTAGGATTTACCAAGAGTTTCTATATTAAACCCCTGACATTAACAGCTTGGGTGGCATTTGACAACATTGTCCAAAATTTGGCATGCATTGTCTAGAAGGCAAGGTCTAAATATGCAGAAAGTTCAATGATGGCAGCTTGTGCAGTTTCTGAGCTCCACATATGTCATTTTCACATTAATGCCTACATTTTTTTTCAATTCTTAATACACTTTTTTTTTGCTCTCACCTATAGTACATCCTAGATGGAACAGAATTTTTTCCAAGGTTTTGTGAAACAATATTAAATAATTCTAGAGTTACAAGGGTGTATAGTTTTTTATCTGGCTCTACGATCCTGGTTTGACAACTATTTCGTCGACCGGTATCACAGTGCCAGGCTCCATGCTGACCGCGATTTGCAGTTGACAGGGAGTCGCACACATCGGACTGTGTTTTGTTCTTCAGAGGTCTTCACCCCCCCCAAGCCGCCCACATGGGGTTCTGCCCCCCACCCCCCCTACTTTTAGATTCCAACTCCAAGTCAGAGTTGGTTTGGGGAGTGGGGTGCAGGACAGGGAAAGTGTTGCCGGGTCCCGTGCAGACTTCTACAGCGACATGTCGATGTTGTCAGTATTGACGTGTGTCACTGTAAAAGTGTTGCTGTATGGGGGTATACCTTTTTTGCTGAGCATACTCAGAAGGGTTTTTGGATAACCCTCTGTTACAACTCAAAACATTTGTGGTCGCGAGAGCTTTTTGCTTTTTCACCACAGTTCTGACATAAGTTATATATTGTTAGTCCTTATAGTAATGTTCTCAGACACTACATTCCATATGTAATACTGTACACATATATAGGTAAAAAGGGTCCAGATAAAAGTGCCATTTGAAGGCAAAGAAGGTTAAATTCTTGCAAGCTTACTTTATGAACATGTACTTATTGTACGTTTCGCCAATCACAAACCCATCATTGTATGTTTGCAATGTTGTAATATGTGTTATATGTTTATTCTTTTCTTTTAAAAAAAATGAATATAAACTGACCTCTAAAAAAGAAAAGTGGGCCGGGGTGCCCACTCAGGTGCTGCTTGCCACCCCCCCCAGTCACACACCCCAATAAATAGGTGGTGACACTGGGGTGCCCAGTCCTGGTGCAACTGTAGACTTCCAACACTGGGGAGCCCAATCTCCAGTGGCAGATCCAATGCTGATTTTAAACCTGCAAAAAATAAAGCAGTCCCTCAATGTTTTTGTTTTATTGGTACATTAATCTGTAAAAAGGAAATTGGTCTCTCACCGATTTGACCTCCCCAGTCACCCCACCTAGACCACCACTCAGCACCCACCACTCCACACCCCACACACTCTCACTTACTGAATATGTTCCACAGTGTAGATCCACTCTCCAATCAAAGATAAATCTTGCACTAGGACTGGCGACTATGATATGAGAAAATAAGGTAAGTCCAGTTTAATGTGTTTCAATGGAGTTTGACGTTTTATTAATAATTATTTCGGTTTTTAATATTCTTACACCAAATTTTCAACAAGCTTTTTTAGGACTACATCTCATGAACAAGAGAATTTGGAATTTTTCAAATCTGGCCCAGAAGGTGATTTTGTGGTCACTGAGCAAAATCGTCTTTCGAGTGGGATTTGAAAATTTGTTGTTCTTTTTTTCATCAACTGTTTATCCTCCTATGACAACAGCGGGGCTTGACTCCCATTTACCTTTACTTCACTGCCCCCACAGTCTATCATTTCCCCAGGCTTACCTGTAAGGCTGGTACCCCCACGGATTTCCACTTGTGGCAGAATCGGGTCCTAATCCAGTGCTGCCAACAGGTCATTCTAGTGATGTGGCAGATGTTAGCAAGGTGTGTGGACATCATGCAACCCCATCATGCCTTTCAATTTCCTCCTGTTTTCTCCTGTTCCTACTCTCAGCCACAGGATACATGGGTTGCGCATGCACAAGTAGGCACACATGCATCCAAGAACCGCAGCTCCCACCCCCTTTCCTGACTGTTGTCTGCCACTTGGCGCTCCTATGGGCTACCATCAGGCCTCCAGCTGGTGGCAACCAAGAGCCAAGACAGTCAACCACCCTGATCCAGGAAAGGAGAGCTGCCAGCCAGTCACTCAGTCCTCTTACAGCCCTGCTCCCTAAATGACCCCCAGCAACTCATGCTCATTCCTGAACAAGGGTCACTGGTGTGGCAGGAGGTAAGATGCTTGGTGCCATAGCCCTTCACACCACTGGGCAAGATGGATTTGAACATTTTCACCTACCGAGTTCATGAGGTGGGGTCATAAGATGGCTATGTTGAAAATTTGGTGTAAAAATAAAATACCAAGTTATGAGTTAACTTTGAAATATTTTAACATTCACTTGTAGCTTCACTAATTTTCAATATTTTGACTCCAAACTTTCAACATAGTCATTTTTTCATAGAACCTCATAAACATGACAGGTGAAATTTTTCAAATCTTGGACGAGAGATGTTTTTGCACATGTGGTGCAAAATGACATTTCAGCCAGTATTCTATAAATGCCACATGTCATGTTTATAAGGGGGCGTTATAAAATTACTATCTTGAAAGCTGGGGTCTCAATTAAAAATATATAGATATTTATTAAGAACTGGTATGTGTAGTACCAGCCTTTATCTCAGTGAGTAGTGCTTTGTGATCCTGGGCAAGTGAGCTGATTTTGTGGGTGAGCTCAGTGATCCAGCAGGATGGGCTGAGGCTGGCGGGGTGGCAATGTCATGTGACATCACCCCCAGCCCAGGAAGGATAGGTTCAGGGTTTCCACACTGGCCCAAGTACCGTACCATGAAGATAATGCTTCTCTTTACATAGGCCCTGCACCTCTGTACCTGTAGGTCCAAGAGGGCCCTGTGCGTCCGCTGACAGATGGATTATTTGCCCTGTGCATCTGTGTTTGAGTCCAAATGGAAGCACAAGACCCAGAGGGCCCTGTGCTTCTGCAGTCCACCAGACAGTGCAATGAATTCTTGACATCCATTACTGCACTTCTGTGGATGGACAGAGTTTTCCCTTGGTGCCCCTTTCCCTTGGAAATATTTCATATTTCTTGTTGGTTATAAATGTTTTTGAGTGTCTTTGACCCTCACTGGGTCCAGTCTGTAAAAGGGCCATGTGGCCCAGTGCTTTTTACCCAGTTATCAAATAAAATGAAAAATGAAATGGTGCAAGACCCACTGGGTCCTGTGCATCTGCATCTGACTGATTTCTTCAACTTGGTGACCAGGCAAATAGATCAGAGTGGGGCGGTGGGCATGGCCTACTTAGACTTCATCAAGGCCTTCGACACTGTACCACACAGGAGGTGTCTGCAGCACAGAAACCAAGGGGCAGTGTATAAAATGGGGATGAGGTACTGTCAGTCACAAAGCAGGAAAGAGACCTTGGTTTATCATATCTGATGATCTCAAGGTGGTGGGGCAGTGCAACAAGGTAGTAGGCAGGCCCAACAGGATGCAAAAATGCATATGAAGGGGAGTCACCAGCAGAAAGAAATGAGTGTCTTTACCACTGTATCAGTCATTTGTGAGACCCCACCAGGACTATTGCGTCCAGTTCTGGAGACCACATCTCAGGCAGGACATAAAGAGGGTAGAGGCTGTCCAGAGGAGGATAACTAAAATGCTGTGGGGGTTGCATCATAAGCCCTATGAGGAGAGACTGAAGACTCTCAATATATGCACCCTGGAAGAGAGGAGAGAGAGGGGGACATATTAGAGACTTTTAAGTACCTTACAGGGGTGGACAAGGTGCAGATGGGGAGTCTTTTTCAGAAAAGAAGGTGCACCAGTACAAGAGGGCATGCAATTAAGCTGCAAGTGGGAGGATTTAGGGGGGACGTGAGGAAGTTTTTCTTCACTAAAAGAGTGGTAGACACCTACAACAGTCTTCCAGCAGACATGGTGGGAGTGAAAACAGTGAAGAGCTTCAAGCATGCATGGGATAGGAACAAAGGAATCTTAGTAGGAAAGCTGGGGGGGTTAACTGGAGATCAGGTAGGGTCTGTGGTGACAGTATAGACAGGGATAAACTGGGCAGATTGGGTGGGCCAAGCAGTCCTTGTCTGCAGGCACATTCTATGTTTTTCTGATTGCATGGCTCATTGTGCAGAGCTGTGCTGCTCCCCGATCACTGATTCGGCCTTCAAGAATATGTAAATAAGCCTCATTGGTGTCCAGTGGTCCCCCCATTGCCCTTTAACTGATCCAGCTGTCCAGGATATATGAAAAAGACCCATTAGAGTCCAGAGGTCCCCTAATCCCACCAGTCACCAATTCTGCTATCCAGAATATGTGAAAAAGCTCCATTGGTGTCCAGTAGTCCCCTAACTCACCTCTGATCACCAATTCAGATATCAAGGATATGTGAAAAAAACAGTTTGGCATCCAGTGGTTTCCCCTCTGATCCAGCCATTCAGATAATGTGAAAAAGAACCACTGAAGTACAACTTGACCCCCTCCTGTCCTGCCCACCCAAGACCCTCGATTTGCACCCCTTCTAGCCCAACCCACAAAGGCTACTTACACCTAAGCCAGCTGCTGTCTGAATTACATGGAGCATGCACATGACAACACAGTTATGTGATTATGAAGTCCTGTCATTCTACCATGTCCAACTAAACTACCTGGCCCTCGTCCTCGCCAGTTCCTCCATCTAGTATCCTGTGCATATCTAGCATAATTTTCTCCTCGGAGGCCTGGTCCCACTCCAAGGTCCCACCTGCAGGGGGCAAGCAACTGGTTACCTGTCCAGGGAACAGAGTTAGTAGTGAGTGAAGGCAGGAATGGAGTGTTACATGGGTGGGAAAAGAAGACTGAGGGAGATGGAAGGAGGTTCCCATCTCAGGCCCCAAGGTGCTAGAAAAAGAAATTGAAACAAAAAATGATGATGAAGAATTTAAAACATTTACACTAGATTGAGCCTGCAAAAGTAACAGACAGATTTGGAGGCAAGGCCAGCCTTAAAGATAAGCAAACTAGGTGATCACCTTGGGCACCCAAGAAAAGGGGTGCCAAAAATACATTGTTATTTAAAATAAAAAAATGTCAATGTGTGTGTGTGAAAATTTACCATATTGAATCCGTGACAATATCCAGTAGCAGCACAGGGCACAGCACATAGCATCTCACTCTGTGTGCCCCCCTCCCCCACATCTAATGGATTTCGGTGGCAAGAAAGAAAGAAGTAAGCTAGCAGACACTGTGTACCTCTGGTGGCAGAAAGTTGTGTGGACTAGTGGAGAGAGAAGGCTGGATCTCATAAATGGTTGATGAGTAGCCTGGCCAGGCTGTGTCACATCACAGCATCGCAGTAGTCAGAGTTACCACTTACCATCCGCACAGACAGGAGTGATGACTGGTCTGGAGGTGGTAGATAGCACAGCAAGCAGTGTCTCTCAGTGGCGGTGGGAGGTGACTACTGTTAAGCCCTGTCACCTGGCTGGATGCAGCAGGATAAGGCCAACTAGGCAGCAGGAGAGGAGAGTCAGGCCGGGGAGGAGAACTGGTGGTCTGGTGCCCAGGGAGAAGAAACCACCAGTATTAGCAATCACAGTTCCAGCACTCAAACCACCTCAAAATGACAGGATGCCATAAAAATCTATATTGAAATACAAACTTTCTATTGAAGCTACTCCATAAAACCTCTGCCTGATGCATTTCGGACTGACTTTTCCATTATCAAAGGCATCTTTTCATTCTGAGGTGGTTTGAGTGCTGGAACTGATTGCTACTATAGGTTTTTTTCCTTTTCACCACCACACCTTGTGCACTTCTCGAGTTATTTGATAAGTCCACCAGAATCCTGAGGTGAGGAGAACTGAAGAAAAGGAGAGGGGCGGATCATGATTGTTGCAGGGTGATGGCCTCTTGGCCTAGCAGTCTGGTTGCTCGCAGTCAGAGCCAGCAAGACCACAGCTAGGTCAGATTTGGCAAGTTGAGTGACAGCAGAACAATCAGTTATCAATTGACAAGTTAATCCAGTTTTCTAGGGGAGTGGGCAGAGGCACCATCACCAAATCCTAATGCTACCTCCAAATAAGTGTTCAGTGAACAAAAAAAGCCAGCAGAAAAGGAGCACTTGATAGACATTCAAGATTCTGTGTTATGTTTTTATTTTTTCATTATTTTGCTTTTGTCACAGTTCGTTTTTCTAGCAGACTGAATAGATGGAGACCAGGAGCAGGAATCCTCAGCACTTCGAGGCTACATGCAGCCTCTTCATCAGGGTCAGTCAAGTTTGTCAACCCTGCAGGCCTACTTGTACTGGACAGGTCTTTTGTATTCTAAAAATATCAGCCTGCACTGCAGCGGAACAGCTGGGCAACCACTCCTCCGACAGGCCAAGAAATGGTGGCTGCTTGCTGCAGACATAGCTGATGGCAGGGCCAGGGAGATAAGTGTGTGGTGGGGAGAGACACACAGACTAGAGAAAGAAGGCATTATCTAACTCTGAAAGACTGGAGAGAAGGCATCTGAGAGAGAAAACCAGTGCAATCTGCAGCATTATTGCAAAAGGTGTGTTTTTCATTAAACAGTAATTGATTTTTATCTGCCATAATGAATAGGTCATTTGTTTGGGGGGGCAGGGAGAGGGATGATTTAACAATGTTTTTTCTTGTTTTTCTTAGGAGGGTGCAAAAATTTGTAAGTTCAGCTAGGGACACCACATACTCCAAGGCTGGCCCTGCTTGGCAGGAGACTAACAGGGTGCATGGATACAATGAAAAGAAGTTTAGTCCAAGGGGCAGTTCATTGCGAAGGTATTTGTGTATTGTACTGTAACCTTTCTAGATTTTAATGTCTGAAACTAAGAAGAGGGTGAGTAAGAACCTAAAAATGAAACCAGTTTCTAGTCCTGTGCGACTGGCTGCTGGGTGTTGATTGAGTGATTATGTTTATAAAATGGGTCTAAAAATCAAAGAACTTTAATTGGCTAAAAGTAGTCAGGTGACTATACATTATTACAGCATAATGCACAATCATCTTGGTCCTAAACAACATCACACAATGAGCAAATCAGTCCTCCTACAACCAGAAATTTTTTTCATCAGTCCACCTACAACCAGAATTGATCTTCCATCACAAACATGGCTGCTACCTTTACACTGTGAAAACATTCAACTGGGCCCTAAAAATAAAACTACATTAAATAAAAAATAAAACAAATTAATTAAATGTTGTTTCCCTGATCACCACACTCTACTTACACACATAAACAAATTAGAAACATTAAGTATCGTTCATGTTTTCATTACAACTGTTTCTTTGCTGACAATGAAAAATCCTCCTTCTGTCTTTACCTGCTCATCGGGGAACTCTCTTCTGTGTGCCCTGACAGTGAGATAGTTAAGTTTCTGGCTCTAGAAGAGGTCTTTGTTGTGTGTGTGTACAGTATGTTAGGTGAGGAACATTCTACCAGTGGAACTGAGCAGAATTTCGAATCCCTCTATTCCATAGTAAACATTCTATATCTTGAATGTGGGGAAAGACAGAAAGAAAAAAAACAGGATGAAGAAAGTAGGCAATAATACTTCACAAGCAAAGATTAAACATGGAAAAACACAGTTACATTACATAGGCAGAGGCAGATCCAAACTGCTCAAATATGTTCTTCAAGTTTATAAAGGCATGCACATTTGAATCATATATGGATCTTTTCAGGTGAAATCTATCACCCCCACCACCATCAACAAAAAGGCAACCTGGAAACAGCACTTGTACTGACTTGAAATGCAGGGTAACGTGTTTTTTTCTTATAAAAATGTGTGCCACATACAGTTTTCATTATGTTTTTGTCTTTAGCTAACCCCCAGTTACCAGAATAGGGACTGCTTTTTGTATTCAGAGTTAAAAATGGAAGCATATTTCAATGAAATGTCCAATTGTATCTTTTTCAAATGCTTTCTTCTTATTTTCATTTACTTTAAGGTATACATTTAGATGCCATTTTATAACAGCAATAAGACACTCCAAGGAGTGACATTATGGTGAAATAATCACACTTCACAGGTGCATTTAATAGCACTCGACTGCACACCGTGCCTAACAATGTACCTGAGGCGTGAGATTATTTCACCATAATGCACATCCTGTCATGTCTTACTGCTTACTTATGGATGTCTTAGAGGTTTATCAGGCTAAGGTCAAGGTCAAAACTAATTTAGTGAGAGGCCACAGAGAATGCAAGGAGCACCAAACAGATTGAGTGACTACAGTAAAAGGGTGTCTGGTATCCTGGCTCAATGGCAGGAGGGATAGTGTGCCACCATCATGTAGGGGACCATAATTCCCAGCCCCAACTTGGAAAAGTACAGTATTTTAGAACACTGTTGAAGCAGTTCACTCTGAATTGGGGTGGTGGCAGGGACAACCTCCTTTTGTGTAGTTTTTTTGGTCAGGCTCAGAGAGGCACTGATGCAGTGGATGGACGCACACATCAGTCCTCTTCAATACAAATGTCAGGCATGGAGGGGTGGTCATAATGTGAAGGAAAAGGAGGACACAAAGGTGAACAAATAGGTGAGTGTGGTGGGGTGGGATGAAAGGCTCAGTTATGTAGAGGCAGGACACCACACTGCCTCCTGGGAGACTCGGGTTCATAAGCGAGCCCCAGAATCCCACACTGTGGTTGGCTTTGCGCTAAATGCATTGCAGATTTAAAGCACTCTGTGCATGGGGAAAGAAGTAGGCTACTCAGCATGCATACACCCCTGATGGTCAATTACAGAATGAAAGTGGCCTCAGCTGTATGGACAGCCACTGCCCACCCCCTCAGACAAAGGAAGGGTGCAGTCATAGTATCGATACATTGTATATACAATGGGCCAGATTTTTGAAGCTCCGGGAATGTCGCAAGCCCATGGTGTGCCAAACATATGATGCGCGGAACATGTGGCATTCCCCTGTGAGTGATTGGGATTTTCCATCTCTTGTGCCAATCATTGCACCTTAGACCACAGTTTTGTGATCTAGCATGTGCCACCCCCGGGAGTCAAAGTAGTGATGTTTGTGCCAGAGCATTGGCACAAGCTGCTGTAAATCAGGGAAACTGTCGCAACTGCACCTGGGAAAGGAAATTTGGGTGCAGTTGTGGCAAAGGGGGTTGGCACACCGTAGATTTCTAAGTCCTGTGATGCAGGGCTGGATGCAAGCCCTATGCCCCCTTTCAAAAATCCAGCCCTATATGTCTAGGAAAGAAGCCAAAAGAATAAATAGGAGAACATAAAAAAAAGAGGGGGTCTGCATGTTGGTATGTTCAGGCCCAAGAACAAAGCGGGCCAGTTTCTGTTCATGTATCTCTGACTAGGCTCAAGAAGACCATACCAGAAGCCTGAGTTGCAATGCTGGGACTAGGCCAACCTTTGTTACTCAGGTGCTATGGGAGTCTACTGGATGCAAATCAACTTAATCAGATGTGCAGGTGCTAAGTCAGAGAGCTGGCACCCACAGACTAGACTGGCTCACTGGTCGCAAGGCATAACTCCAGCCTGGCCATTTTGCCAGGCACCCATTCACGGGTCATGGTGGACCAGGTGCTCTAGGGCCCCAGTTAACCATGGGGTTAGGTGATGGCCTATTTGCTGGCAGGGACAGCATGCAGCCCCTCTCAGAGTGATGGACCACATGAAAATCTGCATGCACAGCATGTAAATTAGAACACAGCCTCACAATGGCAATGTGATGGCTGCACTCTTGTGTAACCCCTAGGGGCGCTACCCTTAGGGCTACTATCCCTGTCTGCCCCCTCTGAGGCAGGGTAAGGGGCCCAGATCCGTGGATGGGTGCCTCCACCCAGAGGTCGGGGTTAGCCCATGTAAGGCTACCTCAGTTACAGCCCTCTCGGCTACTGCAACCCCCCTTTTGTCCCACTAGTGACTCCCACTGGGTACCAACAATTCTGTTCACCAGTAAACTTACCCCATGGAAAATGTAATCCAGCTCCCTTCGGGGACCCCCTGTAAAGTAAGGCACAGTTATGTTGCAATCACCAAGCAGCAGTTCACCATTAATGTACACAATAGCCAGGATGTAGCTGTACAAAACAATCTGATTTATTCAGGGGGAAAACAACAAGGACGGGGGAATCAAGTTGATTAGCTTATCACTATACCCATCTACCTAGGGCTCTGTGCACAGGCCTATCCCTACCAGTTACTGTCCCTGGGTACCCAAGCCAAGCTACACAAGCCTCCTCGCACATTTATTTGGTAAACAGCAAAAGGCAAAAATCCTTTAATGGCAGCAGGATTTACTTGAGCTACACAAGCCTCCTCGCACATTTATATGGTAAACAACAACAGGCAAAAGTCATTTAATGGCAGCAGGATTTACTTGAGCTACACAAGCCTCCTCGCACATTTATATGGTAAACAGCAACAGGCAAAAATCCTTTAATGGCAGCAGGATTTATTTGAGCTACACAAGCCTCCTCGCACATTTATACGGTAAACAGCAACAGGCAAAAGTCCTTTAATGGCAGCAGGATTTACTTAAGCTACACAAGCCTCCTCGCACATTTATATGGTAAACAGCAACAGAGGGGTACCACACCAGGCAGCTGCTTCTAATGCTCCTACAAACTCACCGTCACTGAGATACTGCAAACGGCAGCCTCCACTTGTCTTCGGACTGAGCGCGATTCAGCAATTTTCTCCAGTCCTTCTTCAGGTCGAGCCTGGTGGGTAGCTGTACAGAGCACAGCCTCCTCTGACCGCCCACCAACGGGTTTCATCCACTGGAGCCAACAACACAAAACGGCCGCTTCAGGCCTTCACGCGCTTCCCGCGTGAACACTCTTCAGCGCAGAAGCACACAGCTCCTCACTAGCCACAATGCATCTGGCTCTCCACAGCTTGGGGCACTCCTCTCCACTCGGGTGCGACCCGATCCAATTGGCTGGTTGAGCCTGCCAGTCACTTCCTCTGCCTCTCACTGGTGCGAAAAAGTGCCATAGCCCATAATGCCTTTCCCAAATATAAACAGTTCCTCTATTGGTCAGCCGACTCTGTAGGGTCCCGAGGTACTGATTGGTCCAATTCAGCAGTGCTGGACCAAAATGGGGGAGACAGTCAAAACAGTCCTGGCTGCAAAGGAAGGCAGGTTAGAACAACTACAATATCATTACTACTTTAATAGATAGTCAGCAAACAAGCACATCTTCTAACGAAGCTCCCTCTGCACAATTAGCAATGGCAGAAACGGAGCGATTATTCTGCAGCCCGGGCGGGAGTCGAGCATAGCAACACTCAAACCCCCATTTCAACTAACTCTGACTGCAACAAGCAGCCCTTAAAGGGACAGAATACGGAGGCCCTAAAAGAGCACTCACCAGGTCCCCATTTAGGCGGCTTTATGCCGATTACCAACCAGGCATAAGGCACGTTAGAAACCCCCATTTGCAAGGGGGTTACACCCTCCCGGGCCTGGAAAAAACTTGCATCCGTGATCGCTTCATTACCCCTGAGGCAATTTGGGCGAACATTTCAATTAACACTACATCACATTTTAAATCACATACAGAAGTATTACATTTACAGTGCACTACAGTGTATACACATTATACATATAAAATCTTACACTTTTTTAACTCAGGTCATAGGGTCCTACCCGTGACCCCGGGACTGAGGGGCTCCCTCTTCTGTTAGCTACTAACTGGTCCTCCGGGGCAGGGGTGCCACACTCAAAAGGCTTTACTAATAGTCTGGAGTTATCCCCCAAGGCTAACTTAGGCAAAGAACTTGGGGACACATATACCCCTTTGTGAACCACATTTAAGGGCAGGTCCACTGGCTGACCCAGGGATTCATAGCTCAACTTGATTACTGGCCGTATCTGTCCGCCGGATCGTCTAGGGGTCTCAGGGGATTCTGAACCAGGCCCTGACTCCACTTCCATGTCAGAGAAATTAGCAACGAGAATCCCTTCAAGGGGATCAGGCTCGATACTCATAGTACTATTAGGGGCTTGACCTTCTATCCCTGAACCCATCCCACTGGGCTCATCCAGGGGCTGTTTAGGTACTAAAGGGGAACCACCAGGGCATTCAAAATATCCTTCCGATTCTGACATATCACTGTCTTGTTCCCCCGTCTCACTCTCTTCTTCTGTAAAGTCAGATAACTCAGCCAGGCCAGACAGTTCAGCCAAGCCCAAGGACTCAGCCCCTTGAGTTTGTCTGCTACCCCATTCATCTTCTGGAGGCATCTCCTCCGGGGACAAAGTAGAGGGCTCAATCAACACAGATGGGCCAGCTTCAGTTCCTGAGTTAATAAGGGGATTGCCCTGAAACAATTGACTTAGTTCATAAGAGGGATAGTATTCAACATCATCTTCGCTGTCTTCTGACACTGAGTGTAGACCATCTCCTTCTGCAGGGGGGGTTGGACAAGGCTCCCTCGGTGGACTTGTTGAAGGCTCCATGGGCTTGGTTCTTCTCTTAGTAACAGATCTAGTCACGGGCCTGGAAGGAGTGGTAGAGGAAGGTTCAGCTTCAATCAAGATCTGCCCAATTGGCAGCAAATGATTTCTGTGTATGGTTTTCACATCTTTCAAATTGTTTTCAGGCCGCACTTTATACACAGGTAGGTCTGCCAGCTATCCCACAACAATATGAGGGAGGTGATGCCATCTGTCGGCAATTTTATATTTGCCATGCAGTCCCAGATTTCTCAACAACACTCTATCCCCTTCTCTCAACTCTACTGTTTTCACTTTTTTGTCATATTTCTCCTTGTTAGCCAGATTTCATTTGGCAGCCATGGTCTGGGCCAGTTGGTAGGCATGACTTAATTGGGCCTTTAATTTCTGTACGTACTGTAGATGGTTTTCTGCTCGCACCCCATCAGGTGAAACCCCAAAACACACATCCACTGGCAATCTAGCCTCTCTTCCAAACATCAGTCGATAGGGGGAGAACCCTGTGGCATCACTTTTCATACAATTGTAGGCGTGAACTAGACTGCTAATCTGTTGGCTCCATCTCAATTTATCTTTGGATTGTAAGGTGCCCAGCATGTCAAGCAATGTACAATTGAACCTTTCAGGCTGAGGGTCTCCCTACGGGTGGTAGGGGGTGGTTCGTGATTTATGCACTCTCACAAAGATAGCATCTCTTTAATCAAGCGACTTTCAAAGTCCCTTCCCTGATCGGAATGAATCCACTGCGAGCCCCATAGTGGACTAAAAATTCTCAACAAGTATCTTAGCCACTGTAGTTGCTTTCGATCCTTGGTCGGATAGCTTGGGCATACTGGTAAAATGATCAGTGACCACCAATATGTTGCTAACACTTTTCAGATCAGGCTCTAGACTCAGGAAATCAATACAGACCAGTTCCATAGGAGCACTAGTAGTAATGTTGACCAAGGGAGCAGCTCTCTGAGGTAACGCTTTCTTGCAAACAACGCACTACAGTTCTTGACATACTGTTCCACATCCGCACTCATCTTTGGCCAATAGAATCGAGTCCGCACTCAAATCAAGTGTTCGATCTATGCCCAGGTGCCCCATCTGATTATGCAATGACCTTAGAACTAGTTCTCTGAAAGCTGAGGGCAGCACCAGTTGTTGTCGTTGCACCCGGCCCTCCTTACTCACAGTCTCTCTATATAGGAGTTGATTGATCAGCTTTAATTTGGGCCCTTCTTTGTACAACAAGGAAGTCCACAAGTCAGTGGAACGCAGTTTGGACACATCCCTTCCAGCCCGCAAAACCTCTACGACCGTTCTTATCATAGGGTCACAGGATTGAGCCTGTTGGAGATCATCATTGTTGAGTTGCGGCAGAGAGCTGGTGTCCAAGGCAGAGAAATGACAGTAGGCGGCAGGTATACAGTTCTCTGGCAGCCCCAAACAATCTACCATGCAGTCCACCGTGTCAGGAGACACCTGTTCTTCCTTATCAAATTTCTGGCACAGGGCTCTTATGTCAGGCTCAGACAACCGGACCCATTCAGTCTGGGGCACAGGCCTCCGAGAGAGAGCATCCGCATCTATATGGTTTAAGCCGGCCCTGTATTCTACAGCGTAGTCATAGGTGGCCAAGGCAGAGAGCCACCTATGTCCAGTGGCATCCAATTTGGCTGAGGTTTGTACATAGGTCAGAGGATTGTTATCAGTCTTTACTAATATCTTGGCACCATACAAATAGTCATGGAACTGATCAACAATGGCCCACTTCAAAGCCAAAACTCTAATTTGTGCACAGGGTAATTCTTCTCGGACGGCCAGACTTCTACTGGCAAACACTCAGGTCTCAGTCCATTCGCGTGCTCCTGGTACAATACAGCCCCCAGTCCTTGCAGACTGGCATCAGTATGAAGAGTGTAAGGCTTGGCTGGGTCAGCATAGGCCAACACGGGTGCATGGGTGAGTTGATATATGATGTCATGGAAAGCTTCCTCACACTCAGCGGTCCATCGATCCCCAAACATATCATTTGGCCGAAAATACTTCTTTTCTATGTCAGTGTGCACACCCTTCTTATACTTTTTGTGAGTAGGTGGATACCCCTGGGTGAGATTAAGGAGGGGGCGAATCACTCGTGAATAGTCTCTGACAAACCGCATAGTAACCACAAAACCCCAGGAATTGTTGCAGCTCTTTAAATTCCTAGGTTGAGGCCAAGTGGTCAACGCCTCCACCTTGCTAGGTCAGTCTCTATGCCTTCAGTGGACACTATGTGGCCACATATTTCACAGAAGTCTGGAAGAATTGACACTTGTCGATAGACAACTTAAGGCCGAAACTCTCCAACCGATCCAGAACTTTAAATAATCATTGCTCATGTTCTTCCAACGATCGCCAAACACTATAACGCCATCTAAATAGACCAAACACTGAGTAGGTTCATGTCCCCACAGCTCGCTCCATCAATCGCTGAAAAGTGGCTGGGGCACCTGAAATTCCTTGAGGCATCCGAATAAACTCATAGAAGCCTAAGGGGCAAATGAAAGCAGTCTTCTCCCGGTCGGCTGGGGCCATCGGGATCTGGTAGTATCTGCTCCAAAGATCCAATACAGAGAACCACTTACTACCATTCAGACAATCCAAGGCGTCTTGTATGCGTGGCATGGTATATTGATCTGGAATGGTCCGCCTATTCATAGTATGATAGTCTACACACATCTGAACTGCCCCATTCTTTTTCCTTACTACTACAATGGGGGATGCATAGGGGCTCCTAGACTCTTGAATTACACCAGCAGCCAACATTTCTTGCAGATGCCGCCGGACATCATCTATGTCAGCGGAGCCAGACATCGGATCTCTCTCGAAAGGTCTTTCACAGTACCTAATGTGATGCTCAGCCCCTTGTACACATCCTACATCCCACTCTTCAGAGAAAAAACCTGGTTCCTCTTGGCAAGCCTCTCACTGACCCTGCGCTTTCACTCAGTCGGCAGCGGAGAGTCACCGAAGTCAAACAGATCAGGAGCAACTCTATCACCCATCCGAGAACTCTTTCTATTCGGTAGTACAGCAGTATCCGCACAATGAACGCTAGCCAGAGTGCACCTCTTATTATCCGAATTCTTTATCACACATTGTGCACTTGAACCATCACCTCTTAACGTAAGCATGGGCTCTAGCTGGCAGAATGCTGGGTCTGAGCAACAACCCCTCAGGTAATCCTCCTCCGCAGGTGCATCCAACATCAACAACTTATTCTTGACATCTGTTTTAGTCGATTCTCCATGCAGAACACATTGCTCATTTGGGGCAAGTACCACAGGGCCGGATCCTTTTCCATACCACTCCCACAGGGCCTTTAGGTTCCTCCAAACTACCCTTCTCCTGGGCATCCCTGACCTTTTGAATTACAGCCGGTATGCTCAAAGCTCGCCCAGTTTGAAATGCTCGCTTCTCTGAGCACAACTGGGCCAATTGTCCAAACATGTGGGCATTTGTCCCAATCAACAAGGGCACCCCATCGTAAAGTCCAGTGGGTGGGCAAACTAACACTAAGGTTTCCACTTGCTCATCTGTTCCATTTACAGTTGCAGGGAACGATAACCAGACACGGATGTACCCCAAATACGGATAAGCCTTGTCGCTCAACCCCCATACATGTAGGCCAGTTAGAGGCTGCAGGAGCACTTCAGATAAGTGTGCTTGGTACCAGTCCTGAAACATGATGGTCACCTGGGAGCCACTGTCCAATACAGCTCTAGTGGGAATTCTGTTCACCTGCACCCAGGTCTCCATAGATGGCCCGACCACATCAGACCAGTTGAGGGTAGCATCACTGTTAGCCCAGCGGGCATGGGCCTGAGTCACATAACTTTTCTTGGGGGCCCAAGACTGGGTCTGGCAGTATCGAGCCTGCTGTTAAATTTCCTTAAATTTTCAGGCCTCTGGCAGTCAGGCTGGAAATGCCCATCTTCCCACAGTGATAACAAAACTTAGGGTCCCGGCGGTCACTATTCTGAGGTGGGCCCTGAGGGGAGGGAGAAAACTCTCTAAGGCTAGGGTTCTGGCCTCTACATGACCCAGGGGCCCCAGGCCAAGTAGGGTACCCAGTAGACTGCTTTAAGTCCCTCACCAATTCCCATAAATTCCTGATTTCAGCCCTCAACTCACCCTCCACGTAGGGGTCAGAGGAAACAACCCGCATCCCCACAGTGCCTGGGAAATCTGGGGACCCTTCGGACCCTCCAGGTGAGCCAGTCTCCTCAGGGGTATTAGTCTCTGGAGTCCCACTAGGGTTCACAGCCCCCACACAGGGTTCCCACCCCTCTTCGTCAGTCTCCACTTCCCGAATTTCCCTCATCAATTGACAATATTCAGGCAGGGTGGCCCTCCGATCATGCAACTTGAGTTTCAGCAGTGTTACACTAGAGAATCTGGCAGACTTTAAGACATGTTCTAACCAAACCTGATTTAGGGCTGTAGCAGTGATTCCCCCTTTTCTATAGGCTTTCTGCAAGGCCCTCTCCACTCTAGTAACAAAAGCAGACAGTTTTTCATTCCTCCACTGCTTAGCAGACCTGAATTTCCATAATAAATCTTCACCAGTCTCTGTACTCCCAAAAACCCCTTCCAAAGCAGAGAGATACTCTACAGCGGTGGCTTCCGGACGGGTGGCCCGGAAGAATCTAATGGCTTCTAAGGCAGGACCCTGCAGACTCTCCATCAGCCTCTTCTGTTTCTCCCCCTCAGAGCATTGCCACTCCTGGACCAAAGGGGTGGCATAGTCCAGCCAGGCCTCTAGGTCATCTTCCCCGGAAGGCACTGGTACTGTGCCAGAGAAAAGTTTTAATTTACTGTAGGAATCTAGCTGTATGGAGGGGACTGCCAAGGGCAGAGAAGCCAACACTGAACTCTTGGGTGGGCAAGGGGAGGTGCCCAGGGAACCCCGAGGGGTAGTATCACTGACAGATCCAGCTTGTAGCAACTCCTGGGTAGTCCTCCCTCCACAGCTAACAATTTAAGCAGTTTATCCTTAAACTGTTCATTTGAGGAGACCCCCAGGAGTGACTGACCCACTCGGATATGGATTAACCTCCACCCCTAAGATGCCCTCCGGTAAAGTACAGGAGGTACCTTCTCAGGGTCGATGGCCATACTGCATAGGAGTAGCACCTGCAATGTCTGGTCAAGCAAATCAGCCATACGCCCTTTCACTTCAACCTTACCCAAACACTTTACCCGTTCTGCAACAGAGACAATATCAGCAGCTGGGGTACCCAAGGGCACATCTAACAATAATACAATCTTCTGGGAATCCAACTCTTCAGCTTCACCCCAGCCCATCAGTTTGTGGACCATAGTTCTGATGGGTCCCAGCTTAATTTTTTCCAACACATCCCCTTCCATTTTTTCCATCTTTGGGGTATCTCCTCACTGAGCCACTAGGGGATGCTAATCCCAGCGGTGCCTCCAATTTATAACCCCTAGGGGCGCTACCCTTAGGGCTACTACCCCTGTCTGCCCCCTCCGAGGCAGGGTAAGGGGCCCAGATCCGTGGACGGGTGCCTCCACCCAGAGGTCGGGGTTAGCCCTTGTAAAGACTACCTTGGTTACAGCCCTCTGGGCTACTGCAACCCCCCTTTTGTCCCACTAGTGACTCCCACTGGGTACCAATAATTCTGTTCACCAGTAAACTTACCCCACAGAAATTGTAATCCAGCTCCCTTCGGGGACCCCCTGTAAAGTAAGGCACAATTATGTTGCAATCACCAAGCAGCAGTTCACCATTAATGTACACAATAGCCAGGATGTAGCTGTACAAAACAATCTGATTTATTCAGGGGGAAAACAACAAGGACAGGGGGAATCAAGTTGATTAGCTTATCACTATACTCATCTACCTAGGGCTCTGTGCACAGGCCTATCCCTACCAGTTGCTGTCCCTGGGTACCCAAGCCTAGTGGCTAGTCAAACCGTGGCAGCTGGTAGAGCCCTTTCATACAGAGAAAAGAAAAAGTTAGTTAAACAGTCAGCAGTACAGTAATTTCATTTGGATCCAATGTGGCCATTCAACAGGGAGCTACCCTGAATTAGTACTCATGACTTCCAGACAAGATAGGGTCCTTCAACATCAGCAGGGCTACTCCTGAGCTCCACGAGACTCCTCACACATTTGTATGGCAAACTGCAACAGGCAAAGTCCTTTAATGGCAGCAGGATTTAACTTGAGCTCCTCACACGTTTATCTGGTAAACAGCAACAGGCAAAAGTCCTTTACTGGCAGCAGGATTTACTTGAGCTACACAAGCCTCCTCGCACATTTATATGGTAAACAGCAACAGGCAAAAGTCCTTTAATGGCAGCAGGATTTACTTGAGCTACACAAGCCTCCTCGCACATTTATATGGTAAACAGCAACAGGCAAAAATCCTTTAATGGCAGCAGGATTTACTTGAGCTACACAAGCCTCCTCGCACATTTATATGGTAAACAGCAACAGGCAAAAGTCCTTTAATGGCAGCAGGATTTACTTGAGCTACACAAGCCTCCTCGCACATTTATATGGTAAACAGCAACAGAGGGGTACCACACCAGGCAGCTGCTTCCAATGCTCCCACAAACTCACCGTCACTGAGATACTGCAAACGGCAGCCTCCACTTGTCTTCGGACAGAGCGCGATTCAGCAATTTTCTCCAGTCCTTCTTCAGGTCAAGCCTGGTGGGTAGCTGTACAGATCACAGCCTCCTCTGACCGCCCGACGACGGGTTTCGTCCGCTGGAGCCAACAACACAAAATGGCCGCTTCAGGCCTTCACGCGCTTCCCGCGCGAACACTCTTCAGCGCAGAAGCACACAGCTCCTCACTCCTCACTAGCCACAATGCATCTGGCTCTCCACAGCTTGGGGCACTCCACTCCACTCGGGCGCGTACCAATCCAATTGGCTGGTTGAGCCTGCCAGTCACTTCCTCTGCCTCTCACTGGTGCGAAAAAGCGCCATAGCCCATAATGCCTTTCCCAAATACAAACAGTTCCTCTATTGGTCAGCCAACTCTGTAGGGTCCCGAGGTACTGATTGGTCCAATTCAGCAGTGCTGGACCAAAATGGGGGGAGACAGTCAAAACAGTCCTGGCTGCAAAGGAAGGCAGGTTAGAACAACTACAATATCATTACTGCTTTAATAGATAGTCAGCAAACAAGCACATCTTCTAACGAAGCTCCCTCTGCACAATTAGCGATGGCAGAAACGGAGCGATTATTCTGCAGCTCGGGCGGGAGTCGAGCATAGCAACACTCAAACCCCCCATTTCAACTAACTCTGACTGCAACAGGCAGCCCTTAAAGGGACAGAATACGGAGGCCCTAAAAGAGCACTCACCAGGTCCCCATTTAGGCAGCTTTATGCCAATTACCAACCAGGCATAAGGCACATTAGAAACCCCCATTTGCAAGGGGGTTACACCTGCAAACAACATTGTGAATGAACCAAGGCTGATACCCCAGTGCTCGCTAATGCCATTTAATATACAATCAACAAGTGCTACTACAGGTACAGTAGGTGTTTTTTTTGTTAATAAAGCACCTTTCAAAAACTCAAGGCACACTATATAAGCATAGGAACAGCAAGGTTTTAGGGTTTGCTAAGGGTTTGTACCAGCTAAACAGCCAGAACGATCATTGTCATTACATTTTTCCTTTGTTATGCTATTATTTTCTTTCTCTGTTTATGAAGGAGATTGTGTATACTTACTGTCTCCAGGAATTTTCATAGCCTTCAAAATGGTGACAAAGGTCATAAACATTTTATATTCCATAGGACATGTAAAGGAGACTTTTTTTTTCATTTACTCAGTTTGTTAACTGGGCAAGAACACTGGACCAGGGGACCTTTTTCAGACTTGACCTGGCCTGAAGCATTACAGTACAACAAGAACAATATAATAATAAATACAAAACATTACTAACAGCAATTACATTGATGTTGAGTAAAGAGATATAGGCCCAGATATTCAAAACAGCTGAGCCATGCGCAATAGGGTTGCGCCTGTGCAAGTCAGAAATGCGCCATTCTGCGATATTCAGCAGGAGGCAGTTGCGCCCCAAATCATGCTGAGCAACAGCGCAATGCTAATGAAGGCATGCGCAACCGAAGGGGGAGGAACCATGCATAAACTGCACAGTCTGATATTCAGCCGGGCCGTGCAGAGTTATGCAGGCGCAACCCCCTATCTGCACCTGCACAACTGTAAGCCCAAAAAAAGGATCATGTCGAGGGCCACCCACAGGTGAGCTGCAGCATTGCAGGGTGCAACACAGCAGCTGCCACCTGTGGGTGGCCCTCCACCTGTTCCCAGTGCCCCCCATGCCCGATCGCAGGCATAATGAATCTCCCCATCCAGCAGCCGATCACGGGCAGCACAGTAGTCTCCCCCAAATAGCCGATCGCGGGCATGTATGGTCCCCCACCCCCCAAATAGCTCGATCGCGGGCATCATGATATGATCCCCCACCCCCAACTAGCCCGATCGTGGCGCATCCTCAACCCGCCCCCATCCAGAATCCCTGGTGATCTGGTATTTCCCACCCCTCCCACCCACGGGCTCACCAACCCCCCTGTCGGCCGTGCGGCAGCACCACCGCCTGCCACCCTGCCACCGCCGACTGACAGCTCGGTGGGGCTGCACACCCATTGGTTCAGGCGCGGGCAATGGGCGTGCAACCGCCTGCATCCCCAAGGCAGTCGGATATGTGATAAATTAATTCATTCATATCTGGACTTCCTTATGTTATGAGCTGCATGCCATTGCTCATGCTCTGAACTAGCGATGCAACCTACGACGCTGTCAGTCGGGAGGCGGCGGCGGGCAGGCTGGTGGAGTGTTGCCGCCTGCTCGGCTGACGGGGAGGCGAGGTGGTGGAGCTCCATGGGTGGGAGGGTGGGAGGCCACTAGATCACCAGGATTCTGGACATGGGGGTTGAGGATGCCGCCCGCGATCGGGCTAGTAGGGGTGGGGACTATATAAGATGCCCGCGATCGGGCTATTCGGGGTGGGGACCATATCATGATGCACGCGATCGGGCTATTCAGGGGGGAGGAGACTACTGTGCTGCCTGAGATCGGGCTACAGGGGAATACTATTATGCCCGTGATCGGGCTGCAGGAGGCATCAGTCTCTGACGGCTGCTGTCTGGCAGGGCGCCAGGTGCAAGTCGTTGGGGATCGGCACACCTGCATGCTAATGGCATGCAAATGGGGCCGTAATTAGATGTTAATGGCCCCGCATGCGCCTTGCATAAATTATGGCCCCATTTGCATGTCACCTTTTGAATATCGCAGGTTTGCACATGGCGCAATGGAACTTGCACCACCGCATCTGAATGCTTCACTCTGACCACTTGCGGTGGCACAAGTTCCACTGCGCCATGCACAGTGGCTGTTGCCAGGGGGCAATATTCAAAGAAGTTGCTCAATAGCGCAGCTCCATTGAATATCACCCTGGCCACACCCTTGCACAACTTTTTTGAGCAGCGCAAGGGCTTGCGCCACAGAATGGTGCAGTTTGAATATCTGGCCCATAGTCTAAAATGCTTTTTAAAAAAACAGAAAACTAATAGGCTTTACAAAGAAACTCTGATAGCCTGTTCCAATAGCTGGGAGCAGCAATGAAAAGGCTTGTAAGTCTACTTCAGTTTTGTGGTGATTTATTTGAAGGACTGCATGAGCAGAAAGTAAACTAGTCAACATAGTCCTTACAGAAACCAGATCTGAAAGAGCTGAGGGAAAAAAAAGTCTTAACAAGCATTTGTCAATGCCGAATGTTCATCATGTGCACCAGTGTTATGGGGGGGTGGGATGTTACAAAATTGCTTCAGTGAAGTTGCTTGTGAGGTGGGGTCCCAAAAAACATATGTTGTAAATTTAGGGCAAAAATATTTAAAAATTTTTTTATTTTTTTTATTTATTGGAAACAATTGGAATTACAAACCTTGGCCAAGTTATGCCACTAAGTTGAAAACCCTATTGAAATACATTGACGCCAAAACCCCCATTGAAATACATTGAAGTGCTTACCTCAGTTTGCGGTTGGGCTTTGAAGAGTGAAGGCGTGCCTGCAGTCTACGGTAGATTACAGCGACAAACCTCCGGTGAGTAAGTATGGGATACGGGGGATGTGGGGTGGTGGGTCCTGAGTGGGAAGGTAGGGGGCTGGGTAACGGTGGAACAGACAATGATGGATGTTTTTCTTTTTTACAGGGAGTTTGCTGAACAGATGACACTGGGGGATTGGGCACCCCCAGTGTCTTTCCATTATTGGCCACTGTGTAACCCCCCCAAACAGTATACAGACAGATGACACTCGGGGATTGAGCACCCCCAGTGTCTGTATACTGTTTAGGGGAGGGGAGTTACATAGCGGACAATGATTGATGTTTTTCTTTTTTTTTTAGGATAAAAAACAAGCATTTGTCAATGCCAAACATTTGATGTATTGAAAGATATCCACCTCTGCACCTTGTTTATGCCCTTGAGGTACTTGAACGTATCTATCATGTTCCCCCTCTCCCTCCTTTCCTTCAATGAGTACATATTGAGGTCCTTTTAATCTCTGCTGATATGTTCTGTGTTGCAAGCCATGTACCATCTTGGTTGCCTTTCTCTGGATTGCCTCCACCCTGTCAAAGTCCTTGCGCATTTGCGGCCTCCAGAATTGCACACAGTACTGTAGCTGAGGCCTCACCAGTGCATTACATGATGGCATCACCACCTCGTGCCTTCTGCTGGTGATATCTCTGCCTATGCACCCCAGCATGCCACTGGCCATCCTTGCAACATTGGTGCTCTGCTTTGACACCTTTTGGTCATCAGAACTGATAACTCCTAGATCCCTTTCTTCCTTGGTGATCATCAGCACCTCCACCCCATCCTGTAACTCTCCACAGGTTTCCCCCTTCTCAGGTGCATTATTTGGACTTCTTTGCATTGAACCTCAGTTGCCACTCCTCAGGCCATTTTTCAAGCCTCTCCATGTCCCTGCTTATTTTCTCTACCCCTTCTGGAGTATTCACTCTGTTACAGATGTTGGTGACATCTCCAAACAGGCAGACAGACATTTATTTCTAGCCCTTCTGCAATGTCTGTAATGAAGACATTGGACAGGACTGGTCCCAGGACTTATCCCTTAGGTACCCAGCTATTCACCCCATCTCACTGGATTGGATCCCATTACCACAACCTTCTACTGTACCTCCTGTCTGTCAGCCAGTTTCTAACCCAGTTTATCAGTGTGTGCCACTTTGCCAGACTACTCACCTTGTTAATCAGCCTTCTATGTTGGACGTTGTTGAAGGATTTGCTGAAATCAAGGTAGGTGACATCAAACGTCCTTCCCTGATTTACTTCTTTAATGAGGCATTAGGGTTTCCCAACCTAACATCCCACCCCCACTCTGCAGAGACTGACAGATATTGGGGGTGTACCTTTTGGTCATCGACATTAACACTCATGTCATTCCACCCCCATACTGAAGACACTGACAGGCGTTGTGGTGTGCCTTGAGGTCTTCGACCCTAACGCTCACACCATTCCATAATGAAATAAGCTGAGATGGGTGCAGTATGGGAGAATGGGGTGAACGTTTGGGCCAAAGACTCCAAGGCACACCCCGATGTCTGTCACTGGCTGCAGGGTGGGGGTGGGGTGGAATGGAGTGACATTACGGACGATATTGAAACTTTACTCTGGCGTCTGTCAGTCTCTGCAACAGCTTGGTGGGGAGCATTACAGTTGGAAACCCTAATACTCCAGATGGTTGTTGGTATTTTCATTCCAAATTTTCAACATGTGCTTTTTGGACCACCACATCATGAACAGTAGCACCATCATTTCATTACTCAATCCCAAAAGGTGATTTTGCGCAGCGACTGTGCCACTCAGCACCACAGGTGCTAAAATGCATTTTGGGCAGGATGCAAAAAATGTTAGTTGTACTGTTCATGAGGAGGTGTAAAAAAATGGCAATGCTAAAAATCTGGAGTGAAAATATGAAAAATTGGCAACGTCACGAGCGTGCATAGGAACTGTGCAACGCATGTCTGTAACATGGTAATTTCTGGGAACTTTTTCACCAAATATTCAACATGGTCTTTTTGGGAACTCCTCTCATGAACAGTGGCACTATGATTTTGTTACTCCATTCAGAAAGTTGATTTTGCACAGCGACCACACCATTCTGTGCAACTGGTGCAAAAACACATTTCAGGCAGGATGTGAAAAATGGCAGCTGTACTGTTCATAAGGAGGTGTGAAAAAATGGCAATGTTGAAAATCTGGAGTGAAAATATTAAAAATTGGAGAAGTTACAAGCGTGCGTAGAAACTTCTCAACACACGCTCATAACACAGTCATTTTGTGGACTTTTTTCACCAAATTTGCAACATGGGCTTTTTGGGACCCCACCTCATGAACAGTGGCACTGTAATTTCATTACTCAGTTCCAAAAGGTGATTCTGCCCAGTGACCACAAAAATCACCTTTTGGGACTGAGGAATGAAATAACAGCAATATATTCATGAGATGGGGTCCCAAGAACCCTTTGTTGAAAATTTGAGGCCGTCTAAAGCGGCTGCGATATCAACGTAGTTGAAACCCCCGATTGACTCCCATTATACGGCTTACCTTTTATTTTTTCAGTTTGCCAGTCGGCTTTGAAGAGTGCAGACATGTCCCACTCCACAGAAGATCGAATCCGTCAACCTCGGAGGATACGTATGGGGTAAGGGAGTGCGAGGAGGTGGGTGCGCAGAGGGAGGGTCAGAATGGGCGAGGGGGGCAGGGGAGACAACGAGGGATGGTTTCCATTTTTACAGGTTAAAAAAAATGACCACGAGGGAAGGTTTTCTTCATTTACAGGTATATATATATATATATATATATAAATTTAGGTACACTAGAGTAGGCTCCTAGTGTGCCACAATAGTGGTGGGGAGGGGGGATGCTGACATGGAGATTGGGCACCCCGATGTTGGCTAGGAATAGGGTTGGAGACACATATGACACCAGGAGTGGGCATCCTGGTGTCAGAAAGGGAAAGGGGAAATTGTTTAACCAGGAAAGAGTCACTAAGTGGCAGCAGGGAGAAGGGGGACGTTGTTTAACAAGGAAACACACACTAAGCTGCAGCTGAAGGTTTCACATTTCAAAGGACAGAGCCGCATGCAACATTGGGTCTGCCCTTTGAAATATTTGCCTGCTGATTTGCCTGCCACAGACCAGCCCCTGCAGCACCGCTGGCCATTGGGCTGGCACCCCTCACACCTCTCTCTAGCAACTCTCATATCAGCATGTTCCTCTGTGCTTGAGCACACGATGAACATAAAAATGAAACAACCAAAAAAATACTTGGTCCTTAGAGCAGGAAACAACCAATCTAATCAAGAATATAGAAGACAGTGGTTGGTATGCTGAGGAACCAGCAAAACAAAACAACAAATATTCTAATGAAAAACTGAGAGATTGTGGCTTTCCTTAACAGCCAGATAAAAAAAGTCTTATAACATAATCAAAATACAGTAACAAAGAGCCTACTGCAATATCCTCATGAGTTTCAAAAGAAAAATTATTTTTCAATTTATTAACCACCCCCAGCTTTTGATTAATGTTACGACGCACAATTTTAATATGCTCAGAAAAAAGATAACCCAGGATCCAGGAAAACATTCAGATATTTTAAACTGGGTAACTTGCTCAGTTTCATTTCCAGAGCTAGCAAATAATTGCAAGGTTTCACCTGTGATTCAGTGGGTGGTTGAAAGACTCCACCTCCTGTCCTACCTAAGCCATTCACTCACATACCTCCTGTACCTAGTGTTTTTCACATTTGGTCGTACCTCCGTGCTGCCTCCTGATTCTCTGCTTCTTCTGCTATTTTGTTGGGTGTCTTTCTCCTTGTGTAACCTCCCTCCTGTCCATTTTGCCTTTGTTGTTTGCTCCTTTTTCTGCTTTTTTTGCTCCCATGGTGGTGCTGCTGCTGTTGTACTTTCTGTGGCCTGCTTGTTCCCTTTGCTTCTGTTTCCCTCCCAACCCCCCATCCCTGTTTGTTTCCTTTGTTTTGTTTTTTCCTGGTTCCATTTGCTGTACTTTACCCATAGAGTTCTATAGCTATATTGAGAGAGGCTAGAGTGCAGACTGACATTGGCTCCCTTGAAGCCACGCATCCGCCATATTACGGGAGGATTGAGCTGCCAGCAGATAACAGGAACCCTTCCTGAAATGTAGGTAGCAGCACCAGCACACTGTTCTGACAGCAATGTGCTGATCCGTTTCGGTAAGAAGCACCATTAACAGCAGGGAAATGAAGAAACAGATGCACATTATAATGGCAAAAAAAAGGCATGCTCATATTTCCTTTGCTTGTATAAGCAGTCCGTTTCTCCATTGCTGTCAGAACCATGTGTTTATGCTGCTGTCTAAGTTTCAAGAAGGGCTCCTGCTATCTGCCAGCAGCTTAATTCTCCCATACTATGGCAGATACATGGCTTCAAGGTTGTCAATGTCAGTCCGCACTCTAGCCTCTCTCAATATACCTATAGAACTCTATGGCTTTACTTTTCTGTGCTGCCGTCTTGCTTTATCTATTTTTCTTTCTGGTACTTGCTTCTGCAGCAGCACCAACCTGTTCTTGTGTATTTCTGCCCCAGCTGCCTGTTGTCTGCAACTTTCTGCCACTTATCTGTTCCTTTTTTCTGTGCTTTTGGTGTCTTGTTTATATTAATTTCAGTTCTCCTTTCCCATCCTGGTTCCCAGCTTCCTGCTTTCCTTTGCTAGTTAATTGTCTCCATTTCCTGGGAGATCCAGCCATAGCATTCATTCCCTCAGTTGCTGCTTTTGGATGTCTGTCTTGCAGCCTTTATTTGTATTCCCTGCATATCCTGGTTGTTGCTTCACTTTTCTTCATCATGCTCAGGTGTTTCAATGATGTTGGTCTCCCTCTAGACCTCTTATGATACGCTCTGGTGGGTGCCAGATTCAGAGACCTCTCATTTGCTCAATAATTCTTTGTTGACTGGTTGATTTTGTTTTTCAAGAATTCCTATGGCTCCCAGGAAAAGCAATGTAGCAATAGTGTAATGGCCTGTAGGAGCACAGTCGTGCAACCATGTGCCTAGCCTAAATTGTACTTGGAACTGGGTCCCATCCCCAGAGCATTGCTTGAGGCGCTGGAGGTAATCTACCCATAGCAGTTACCTCCTCAAGACATGCTCAACACACCAAGCTCCACTCAGACTCATTCAGCCCTTGATATCCTTTCTAGCTCTCAGCCTTGAACCTCATGGTCACACACTTCATCAATTCAAACCCAGAGGGCATGAATAACAGGTAGTCTGCCATACACTAAATTCTTCACAGGACACCTCATAATCTCAGTTCTGCCTTATGGAATGGGCTTTTCCCAAGCTGCTGTCTGCACACTGAGTATTGAAGGCCCATCATTTCTTCCTCTGCCAGAAAGTAGTAACCGTTTGACTTGTATCTCATTAACAGCAAATCAGCTTCATTTTCACCATCAGTACTTACAACAACTATCTACTAAGAGTTAAAGCATGAGTATCTTGGGTGGTTCTGATTAATGACTTATATCACAGGCACTGAGCTGGGCTATGTGTCCTATTAGTCCTACCATACAGAGTCATTTTGTCATTTTGCAGCCTTCTGTCCTCTCTTTTCATGAATATTTAAAGAAGAAGAAGAAGAATCATAATCAGCATTTATATAGTGCTTTTTATACACACTGTATCTTAAAGCACTTTATAAACAATGCTAGACTGGTCGTGAAGGGACTGAATGTAGTGTCAGCCATTTTGCATATCAAGACACATGCACAGCCTTGTACAATTGCATGAACTGGTTTTATGGGAATGGGAATGTTGGCCAGAACACCAGGGAAAATCCCCTACTCGCAGGTAGGGGGAACCTATGGCCATGGCTATGGCCAGTCCCTGACTTGCAGGTGGAGAGGATGGACGTGCCAGCGCTAGAGGAGACAAGTGTCTCCCAAGATAAATGACCGATGGATTTGGAAGATATTGTTGAGCATATACCACATTCTGAAGACGGGGGACATACCCCAGTAAACTTATTTTCCACAGAAGACCTTATAGAGGTGAATGAAACTGAGGAAAAAAACAGGAGGAACTGATGGTATTACAGAGGACACTGGATGAGTGTTGCGACTTCTATTGCAAAAAGAAGAAATGAGGCATGCTCAAGAAAAAAGTAAATTACAAGCCCGACTAGCGGGTTTGCAAGGCTCTGGTTTACCTGTCAATACAACAGTGAAGTCTGTCAGAGAACTCACTGACGTGGCAGGATCAAAGGCCCAGCTTGGGCCGGGTGAGTCATCAGATGCTTGTAATGTGTTATTAGTAGAAACAGGGGAAAGTAAGCTGGCTGGCAATCTAGACACTAGTAATAGTGTGTGCCAACAGCCAAACCCCTTGAATCAAACTGTTACGATGGAATTACATAAAAAGAAACAAAGTTTTTGCACGACTACTCCTATACCTCCTGTACCTAATGATGCCCATAATGATTTAGGCCTCACAGCCACCTGCCCAATTGAGTTGATAACCAAACCACTCTGAAAAATATCTGGGTTTGTGGCCATTCCTGTTATTCAACCAAGGACATTTCGACTATAATTAAATTTCATCTAATGCTCCCGAGTCTCAAGCAATGGCTACTCAGTTTTCTTTTGCTAATCTAAATACACTGAAAACGGGCCAGAAGGATACCAAAAGAGGCAAATGATTAGCAATGACTTTAGCTAATAGACATATTGGTGTTGATCTCATGAAGGTATATCAGTTAAATGGAAAAAAAAGATAATGTACCTTCACATTTGTGTGATTCTACATGGTCTCCAGGTAAAACATTGAGTGAATACGGTTGGAAGCAAAACCCTGAAGGGACTTGGTTACTGGATCTGGCGTGGGATGAAAAATCACCCTTTACCCCTGCCTTCCCTACTTGGGTTCCTGGGCAAAATGTATTACAATCTGACTTATCCATTACAGACAGAAGGGAAGTTCCTTGTCAAGCAACTAACAACTTACAGGACACACGAAGTAGGGGGGAACCTGGGCCTGTCCCATCTTCAGTGGTGAAAATAGAACCTGAAACTCCCGGTAAAGAAAACATTATACCAGATAAACCAGGAACTGAGAAAGCTGCACTGCAAGATAAAACTCAGGACCAGACTGAGCAAAAACAGCCACTCTTATCTGAGTTATTTGCGAATATTAAAAAGGAAGCAGCTCCTAGGAGAAATGCAGTTCGGATTAGATATAAATGAGGCATGGAAGACAGACTGGATAGGCATTTTGTGGGGAAAATCTTACTGAAAGATTTATTGAAGTTTTCCCCTCGAGAGGTGTTTGCATTTAATAACATCTCCGGGGAGGATAACTTTGATGTCAGCTTCCGTTCAGCTAATTTTTTAGATTTATTTTGGGAAAGATATACACAGGTCAAATATTCTCCCATTTGGATTCCTTTTGTGGTTATCCCTTTGTCTAAACCTTTGGTTAAATTTGTTATTGTAATGTTTAGAAATTAAGGGGTACATGTTGCTGATATTTCATACTGGTTATCACAAAAATGTGATCTTTTGGGTGACTCTGAAGCTATTCTTGACACAGAATTACTTTAGACAGGGGGGTGGAAATATAAAGTTAAGCTGTGGAATACAGAATCTGGAATCACTCATATATCTAACTCATTTATGTTAGACAGAGATAGAGGTGTGTGTTTTTATGCAGGGCAATCCTGTGCTTGCTATAAGTGCAGATCAAGGACACACATTTCTAGCACATGCAACAAACCAAGTTGTGGTAATTGTGAGGAGGTAGGTCATATCTCTTTTCAATGTGCATCCCACACAAAATGTGATCTGTGTGAAGATTTTGGGCATGCCTTCAAGGATTGTCCTTGGGTTGCCAAGAATGCCACTAGTAACATTAGTCCTGAATTATTCATTCAACAGGCACAAGACATAGCTAATTTGCAGGATATGCCACTCCCAAAGATTCTTGATTTAGAGTCTCATCCCTCTAATGAAATAGTGGATTTATGTGAGAAGAAGGAAACACAAACAAATGAGGTGGTACTTCTCCCCTCTAACCCCCCAGGTCCCCTCTGTGGTCTCTAGGCAGGACATTTTGACACCGGTTTGCTATGAAGATTTGGTGCAGGCTGTCATCCCCTCACCAGTGCCTACATCTCCACAGCAAAGATGCAGATCTTCTAGAAATTTGAGATTTGTCTCTATCCCCCCCCTTCTTCCCCGCCTGTGAATAACATTTCAGCTAATCCCTTTGTTGTTTTGGCCCCGGAATGGGGGGATTCTGACATGGATCAAGATGAAGGTGACAGAAATTCTAGGGAACAGGAAATGGAGGTCCAGAAAACTGATTCGGTAGGGTATAAAGGGAAAAAGAAAAAAAGAAGAAAAAAAAATTGAAATCAGCAGGACTCCTAAAATTCATTACTTCTGGCTTCTTTGAAAATTGGTTCATTAAATGTTCATAGCTTACTTAATTCTGGGAAACATCAGGTTGTTTTTGATTTTATTTACAGACTTAAACTAGAAATTTGTTTTTTGCAGGAAACTTGGGCCTTTTCTTTAGACAAAATTAGAAGTTTTCAAGGGGAATGGGCTTGGGGTCCTTTGTATTGATCCTTTGAACAAGCTAGTGCAGATGGATTGGGTATTCTATTTAATTTCTTTTCATTTCACCTTTTAAAACTGGTAGACATTCAGCCTGGAAGGGAATTAATGTTAGATGGAATATGGAAATCTAAGACCTATCGTTTGATAAACATTTATGGACCCCAACGGAAAGCAAGGAGAGTAGCACTGTTTGGTGCAATCAAGCCATATTTTGTGACCTCCTATCATGTGATTTTTTGTGGTGATTTCAATTGTGAAGTACCATCTTCTACGCATAAGAAAAAAACAAATACAAAGATTTATTGTGATTCTAATGCCTTATCAGAATTGGTGGTATCAGCTGATTTATTAGACTGTATGACTTTTCAAGTTAAAGGTTCAGACTTTACTTTTAAAAGAGGCAAATATGTATCTACTAAAGACCATGTTTTCATTTCCAACTCTTTTTCCTCAGTAGAAATGGAAACATACCCAGTAGAATTCTCGGATCATGTTGCATTATTGGTGAAATTTTCTGTTGTTTCATCTATAAAACCATCTTTTTCCAGATGGAAATTGAATGTTAATGTCTTAGAGGAAACCTGGATCCAGCAAGGAATAAGGGATATTATCAAAGCTAGATGTCCGGTATATTTTTTATATTCTGATATAGGACAATGGTGGCTAGATTCAAAAGAAGATTTTCAAACTTGGCTTAAAAACCATGGGAAGCGTAAAGAAAATAATAAGTTTTGAAAATATCTTTCTTTGTGTCAACAGCTTTTTAAACTGTTCTCTTGGTCTAATACTTCTAGGTTTGATTATTCGGCACAAATTAAAATAATTAAAGATCAAATACTAACCTACCAATATGACCGAGCCAGAACCTTGAAAGTTTTATTCCAAAATAGTATTAAGAAATCCCCGATTGGAGATCCCTATCAGGCATGTAAAACTTTTAAGGAAAATACTAAGATGGATTCTTTATTTCACCCTCAAGGGATGTTGCACCATTCTGAGAATGATTTATATAAAATTATCAAAAATTACTGTGCATCACTTGAGCCAGATATAGATCCTAAAGCCCAGGACATAGCTTCGTATTTGGAACTAACTCATATCCCTCCCATTTCCTCGCATTTAATAAGTGGAGATTTTTATATTAATTCACAAGAGATTAGATCCGCTATCAATAGCATAATATCAGGCAAATCTCCCGGCTTGGATGGTTTACCTATAGAATTTTATAAAATGTTTGTTGCAGAATTATCTGAATGTTTAGAGCCAGTGTTTAATTACTTTTTTCAGTCAAATTCAATCCCCTCTTCCTTCCCAGATGGAATCTTGATATGTATTTATGAATCTGGTGATAGGCAGTTAATTACTAACTGGAGACCAATAACTCTGCTTAATATGGATTATATGATTTTGGCACATATTTTAAATAATAGATTAAAAAAATTGCTGGAGAAGTAATCTCTCCAGTACAATTTTGCAAACTCCCTTCCCGGAAAATACAACACACCCTCATGGTTGTCAGAGATGTGATTGATTTTTTATCCCTTTCTGGACAATATGGTACTATCATTTCGGTAGATCAAGAAAAGGCATTTGATCGTGTTTCCCACTTATATTTATTTTTGGTGTTACAACATTATGGAATTCTGGAATCTTTGGTAAGGATACATTACATTGTTATATTCTTTCACAAAAGTATATCCTATCATACGAAGGTCTGTGAATTTAGGATTTCAGACCCATATTTGGGTAAGACAAGGCTGCCCATTGAGCCCCCTACTCTATGTTTTTTTCATTAGATCCCTTTTTAAGACTATTATCAGATCTTCCTAAATGGCAAGGAATTTCTGGTATGGAAATTCAGCAAGCTATAAATTTACAGGCTTATGCGGATGATGTATGCCTTTTTTTTTCCAAACGTCACTCAATTTCCCATTTTGTTTTTGGAAAGGATGTCTGAATTTATGAATGTCTCAAATTCTAAAATAAACATAATAAAAAGTCGAGGTTTGTACATAGGGGTAGGATATCCAGATTCTCTTGTATTGGCAGGTCTTCAAATATCTTCTGAACTCCTTACAATTCTGGGAATCACTTTTTGGCCCCAGAATTTAGCATCCTTATATTGGGAACATTCCTTACTTAAATTAGAAATCAAAGTAAATAGATAGAAAACATGGAGTTTATCAAACATAAAATGAATTCATATTATCAAAAAGTTATTAATTCCTGGATTACTTTATGTAGCAATGCTGTTTCCTCCACCTCAGGCATTGGAAACTAAACTCAAGTCTTTTTTTTTCAAATGCTGTGGGGAAATAGGTTAAAGGGGCACTGTCAGCTTTTCCCCTACGTTTTGACTACTTTTAATCTGTAAACTTGTAGGCACACACCTATTAAACATTTACAGTGGAATGCTCCCATAGATAAAAAATATTCAATTGTACCTGTTTTTATTAAATTCAAATGAAAATCCCTTTTCACTCCGGCTGCCGATAACTGACCTGCCACCGGAAGCATATAGTGGTTGTGAATGCGCGCCATGAACGCACGCTGTCCCGAAGTTCGATTTCATAGTATGACAACACCAAAAAGATATTCCCTCTGTAAAGTCTAGTAAACCAAATCACTCCTGGTGTTTAAAAACCCAAAACAAGCACTCTGAATATCACAATTTACATTTTCAGACTGCAGCCGAAATCCCGCACATGCGCAAAAGAGACACGGGCGAAGATCCTGCACATGCGCAAGAACATGCTGCCTTAGTGCATATGCGGGATTTTGGCTGCAGTCTGAAAATGTAACTTGGATATTCAGAGTGCTCGGTTTGCGGTTTTAAGCATCAGGAGCTATATGGTTTACCAGACTTTAGAGAGGGAATATCTTTTTGGAGTAGTCATGCTATGAAATCGCACTTCGGGACAGCGCATGTTCATGGCACACGTTCACAACCACTATATGCTGCCAGTGGCGGGTCAGTTATCAGCGGCCCGAGTGAAAAGGGATTTTGATTTGAATTTAATAAAAACAGGTACAATTGAATATTTTTACCTCTATGGGGGCATTCTACTGTAAATGTTTACTAAGTGTGTGCCTACAAGTTTACAGATTAAAAGTAGTCAAAAACATAGGGGAAAAGCTGACAGTGCCCCTTTAAACCCAATCCATAGATGCTTTACATGCCTCCCTCTCCGTAAGGGAGGATTGGACACGATAGATCCTATCATTTTTTTTCATACCTTATTCCTTTCACAGACAGTTAGATGTGGCTTAGGGCCAGTTACCACTGCTCATGTTGCCTGGTGTAGGTTGAATTTAGACCGTTATTTTAGGGCATGGGGGATAGTACCCCGCGATTAGGGACTCATTTACATGTTCCAGAACATTTTAAATCTGCTGCTTCCAAATTGTATAGATGGAATCTAACAAAATTACAAATTTTGTCCCAGTCTGGTCGTAGCCTTTATCAATCAGTATTGGCAAACTGTTACCCTAGTGATCCTAGCTTTAAACTATGTTCACCAGATCAAAATAAGTATGTAATAGCACAATTGACAAACCCTAGGATCCCCAGATGTGGGAACATCTTTGGCTTTCTGTCTATGGAAGAATACAGATCAGGAGTAATGCTAAGCATAAAGCATTGGAAGAAAGGAGTTGTCCCTATCCGGATTGTATAAATATAGAAGAATCCATGGAACATTATTTACTTGGCAAGGCAAATTTTATTTAAAAAGACGCCCATCCCGGAGGCTCTGGGCGCCGTACATTAATCAAATAAATACAACACAACACCATGCAATCAATAAAATATACAACTCCAAACACTTAAAACCTTATTTTACTACACAATTTGTTTCCTTATTAAAAATTAAACAATATAAGCTTATAAAACATAGGGAATGCCTGATCAAATAAAAACGTCTTAAGATGGGCCTTAACAGCCTCAACAGACGGGGCCTCCCTAACAACTATAGGAAGCGAATTCCACAGGATGGGAGCGGCGACACTAAATACTCTGTCGCCTGCAGTTCTTAACCTCGTCCTGGGAATCGCAAAGAGGCCCCGAGAGGAGGAACGCAGGGAACGGACGGAGACCGCAGGTGTAAGAAGGTCATTCAGGTAGCACTTGCTTGTTCTTATTCCAGTGCATTATGGGCTTTTTTAGCAGCTAAGTGGAACATGCCTTGGCTTGGAAGTATGCCATATGAATTGCTTGTATTGGGTCAGTATTCTTTGTTGAGATCTAGGTTTCATCATGATACTCTAATGTTTTTTGTGTTGCTTGAAATTCTGTTTGTGGCAAGCTAGATGTAGATTGGTGTTGCATCAGAATAGAATGACATATGATGCTGTACGGATTCTGGTTTGTCAAGCTATGAGGTATGCATATAACAAAGATGTATCAAAATCAACACCTCAACAGGTCCACAAATGGTGGAAAGGGTTTTTATTTTTTATAAAATATAAGTAAATCCCTTTTGGGTTTCTATAAATATTGATTTTGGTGTTTCAGTATAGACAGTCATGATACTAAAGTTATTGACAGGAGTAAAATTTGTAGCATCTTAATTGATTGAGTTACAAGTTTTATAATTTATAAAAAAAAATAGAGGGATTGGAAGTTATTGTTTCATATGATTAAATAATGTTTTTTCTGTATATGTATATTTACCATATGTTTTTTACGATGTTATTTCAATAAAACTACCCCTACTCTCCAGTAGGGGGAACCGACGGCCATCTGCAGGATGGCCAGGCCCAGTAAGAAACCGGAGAGGATGGATGTCGGGGAGGCTGGGGAGTGGGTCTCATCCCCTGCCTCAACGTTATTAGATACCAAACAGTTTTTTGATGCTGTGGATCCATCTGAACTCAGAACTTGGACAGAACATACAACTGACATTTTCGTGCAACAGCCTATGACTATTTCTACTGCTATGGTAAATCTTGCTATGCAACCCCCAGACACTGACCTTATTGCATTGCAAAAGTTAATTCAAGATGAAGAGGAGCATTTTAAAATGCGCCAGTTGGAATTGTCCATTGCTTTGAATAAATTCCATTCCCGGAGACCGGGGCACATGAAGGCCTCCTTGACAATGAAACAACCAGCAGTAGTACCAGCATAAGAACAACAATTGAAGTGGAAAAACAAAGTGCCCCCTCATTCAAACTGGACCAAGCACCAATGGTATTATATTTCAAACAAACCCACAGGATCAAAACAACATTACTGTGTTTACTTTTGTGACTGCAGTAAAACCAGAGACAGCTAAAATTCCCAATGTAAAATGCTAGCCAGGTCTTCAGTCGGGTGCACCCTGAAAATCAAATGCTTGGCCATAAGCGAGATGTTTTGATGTGTGCAAACAGAAATATTCACCTGGCTTCAGAAAACTCTGATGAGGAAGCCATGGAAGGGTCTCAGCTGCAGTCCACATCTCAGTACCCAGATCAGAATAAGCCACTGTCAGCAGCTGTGGCGGTGCAAGCAGCTTTTGGCATTCAACCACACATTGAACATGACAGCACCTGGTCTCCTGACTCAGCATTTTGTGAGCAGCTGGCTGGCTGCAGTCACAAGTTGGTAACTGGATCCTGGATCCAGCATGGGACCCAGGTCTGCCTTCACAGCCTACGGATATCCCGGAGTGGCACCTGGCGGTGGATTCTGACTCTCAGGTACAGTCTGATTTCTCTTCAACTTTTCACAACAAATTGTTTTCCGGTATTTCACACATAGGAGTGGTCTCTTTGAATCAAACCTCTAGGATGGCTACAGTTGAGGTAGACAGTCTTGTAATGCCAGCTACTTCAGAAATGGAAGGAAAAATGGAATTGGGCATTTCCCCCACTATGCTCCCAACTAACACTGAACCTGAACCCAAAACCACTGGGACTGTAGTTTCAATACCTGCTACTATCAGTCCTTTATCAGATCCAGCACAAGTAGTGCCAACCCCTCAGTCAGTTTCTTCTGACACCACAGGCTCAGGAAATCCAGCTGAAACACACACACCCCCGACCGTTATTATCAGAGCTCTTTAAAAATAATAAAACAGAACCATTACCAAGATGGCATGTAGTTCGTTTAAAGTATAAAGGGGGTTTGGAACACAGGCTTGATAGGTAATACATGGGGAAACAACTCATCAAAGGCTCTCTTCATTTCTCCCCTGCAGATGTGTTTGCATTCATTCACATTTCAGGGGAGGATACTTTCAATATCTGTTTTCGAACTCCGCAACTTCTGGACCAATTTTGGTATAAATATAATCAACTGAAGTTTTCCCCATTATGAACCCCTTTCATTGCCATCCCCTTAACAAAACCTCTAATTAAAATGGTTACATTAATGTTTTGTAATCAGAGCATGCCAGTGGATGACATGTATCACTGGCTTCCGCAGAGATGTGAAATCTTAAGTGCCCCAGAAGCCATTTTGGATGGGGACCATTTTTGGACTGGCAGATGGAAATTCAAGGTAAAACTTAGACAAATGGAGGAGGGCATTTGACACCTGCCCAATTGCTTCTTTCTTGGTTGGGATTGGGGAGTGTGCTTTTATGGGGGGCAGCCAAAAGCATGCTACCGATGTGGTGCACGCACACACCTTTCAAGTGTGTGTGACAAACTACAATGCAGTCTTTGCAATGAAGTGGGCCATAATAGTTTCCAATATTCTAACCACACAAGATGTAACCTCTGTGAAGAATATGGGCACCTTTATCGAGACTGCCCATGGGCAGCTTCAAACAAATCCAACACTTTAAACCCAGATGAATTGATCAATAAGGCACAAGCAGATGTGGTCGCACCTGTGGATACCCTTCCCCCCGGCCACCACCCCTTCTACTTCCGAAATTGAAGAACAGGCAATTTAAGCATCTAAGCCAAGGCAAAAGGAGGACCCTCCATCAGTCTCAACAGATTCTGTGGATCAATCAGAGGACTTCCAGCATATCTGCTACTCTGATTCTCAGGATGCGGGATCTAAGGAAACTCAAACAGACATGCCACCACCCTTACCATGGATAACCCCCCCAAACATGTAGAAGATCCACCAGAAATGCTAAAACTGAACTTTCTACTGATCTTGAAATTAACAACCCATTTGGAGTACTAGCACCCACTAACTGGGGGGACTCTGGAATGGAAGAAGAGGTGTCTGATATGCAGTCGGTGGTGTCCGACACTACACAACCAGTTGAGAAGTTATATGAAGGAAAAAAGAAAAGGCAGAAACATCGCTAATCATAGCAACTAACTGATGCACTGCACTGTTGTAGCCTCTATTAATTGTCACAGTTTAAGGAACTACAGGAAACAACAGGGCAGTGTATCAATTAGCCTAGGACAGCACCATTGATATTCTGTTGGTACAGGAAACATGGCTGGGATCACTAGCTCAAATGTATTGTTTCAGATCTAAATGGCTGTGGACCCATCATACTGGTCCTTCAGCCCAGACAAAGCTGATGGGATTGGAATAGTGTTTCCAGGAAACAGGTTCTCTTTCTTTAAACTGGTTGATCTTATTCCTGGGTCTGTTCTCATTATACATGGCTACTGGGATGGTGAATCCTGCAGAATAATTAATGTTCATGCTGCCCAAAGTAAGGCCGATAGGGTAAAATTGTTTGATAGTATTCAGCCCTTCTTAGCTACAGCTAAACTAACTATACTGGGTGGAGATGTTAACTGTAGTATTACAGTTTTACAATTGTAGTGACCCATGGGTCAGGAGGGTTTGAAAAAAAAATTTTGTGACTCCCATGCATTTCGTAAATGTATTTCTACAGCAGAATTAATTAATTGTGCTGATTTGGTAACTAAGGGTCCACACTTTACTTATCACAGGTCTCAGTACTCTACTTTGGTTGATTAACATAGAAACATAGACTTTGATGGCAGATAAGGACCGCTTAGCCCACCTAGTCTGCCCATTTCCCTACCTACAGGATAGGCCGCAGATCCTAGTTAACCAACAGCATATTTCTTCCTACCCCCCACAAGAAGTGCCTTATTTCTGTCCCATGCATTCTTGAATTCTTCCACAGTTTTAGACACCACAATATCCTCAGGAAGGTTGTTTCATGCATCCACTACCCTCTCTGTGAAAAAATACTTCCTCACATTGCCCCTGAACCGCCCCCCTCTATCTTTAAATTGAGTCCCCTTGTTCTTGCCCGTCAGAAAGATGCTACCTTCTTGGACTTTGTTGATTCCACTGAGGTAATTTAAAGTTTCTATCATGTCCTCCCTCTTCCTTCTTTCCTCAAGGGTATACATATTAAGCTCCTTTAGTCTCTCCTCGTATGGCTTCTCTTGCAGACCCTGCACCATTTTAGTTGCCCTCCTCTGGACTGCCTCTATCCTGTCTATGTCCTTGCGGAGATGGGATCTCCAGAACTGGATGCAGTACTCCAGATGAGGTCTCCACCAACTGTCTGTACAGAGGGATAACAACTTCCTGTTTTCTGCTGCTGATGCCTCTCCCTATGCATCTCAGTATACCTCAGCCCTCCCTACTGCCTTCTCACATTGCTTGCTAACCTTAAGGTCATCTGATATGATTACCCCCAGATCCCTTTCCTTTTTTGTTGTTGTTAATACCTCCCCTCCATTGTGTAATCTTCCCCTGGGTTTTTATTTCCCAGGTACATTATTTTGCACTTCTTTGCATTGAATCCATGCTGCCATACTTCTGACCATTCCTCCAACCTTGCCAAGTCCCTTCTCATCCTTTCCACACCTCCTTGTGTATCAACCCTGTTGCAGATCTTTGTGTCATCTGCAAAGAGGCATACTTTTCCTTCCAGTCCCTCTGCAATGTCACTTATAAAGACATTAAAAGGACTGGACAGTACTGAACCCTGCGGTAGCCCACTAGTAACCCCTTTTTCTTCAGAGTGGACTCCATTTACAATTACCTTCTGTGTCTTGTTGTCCAGCCAATGTTTTACCCAGGCTACCACCCTGGGACCCACTCCCAGGCTGGTTAATTTGACTATTAATCTTTTGTGTGGGACTGTGTCAGATGCCTTGTTAATGTCTAGGTAGGCCATGTCCGCAGCCCCTCCCTGCTCCACTACTTTGGTCACCCAGTCAAAGAAATCTATTAGATTCGTCTGACATGACCTTCCCGCTGTGAACCCATGCTGCCTTGAGTCCTGTACCCCACTGGCCTCTAGGTACTCAACAATTCTTTCCTTCAGAAGTGACTCCATCACTTTCCCCTACCACAGAGGTCAAACTGACAGGTCTGTGGTTTCCTGCCTCTGTCTTGGTCCCACTTTTGTGAAGGGGAATCACATCCGCCTTCCTCCAGTCCTCGGGTACCACACCATCCTCCCATGATTTGTTAAAAAGAGTAGTCAGTGGTTTCACTAGTTCCCCCCTTAATTCTTTTAGAATTCTGGGGTGAATTCCATCAGGCTCCATTGCTTTGTCCACCTTCAGTTTTAGGAGTTCTTGCAGAACCCTTTCTTCTGTGAAAGGACTGGGATCGACCTCCCTATCAAGAGTGCTTCTGTTAATTGGATTAGGCACTTCCCACTCCTCTTTTGTGAATCCTGAGCGGAAATATTCATTCAGTATCCATGCTTTTTCACTGCCCCCCTCTGCCCACCTCCATTCATTCTATTCAGTCTCACTATCCTTCCCTTTGTCTTTCTACACTCTCTGATGTACCTATAAAAGGTTTTATCCCACTTCTTAATCGAGTTGGCTATCTTTTCCTCAGTTTGAGTCTTTGCTATTCTGACTTCCCTCCCTGCTTACTTCTGCCTTAACTGGTACAGCTCTCTGTCCTGCTCCTTCTGTGTTTCCTTATACTTCATGAATGCTATCTTTTTCTCCCTGACTTTCCCAGCCACCTCTTTTGAGAACCATAGTGGCTTTTTCTTTCATTTTGAATTGTTTATTTGCTTCACACAAAGGCTTGTTGCCTCTGTGATGGCAGTTTTGATGATTCCCCATTGTTGCTCCACCCCTCCTTCTAGCCTGTTCGCTAGTGCTTTTCTGAGGCACTCTCCCATCTTGCCAAAGTCAGCCCTCCTGAAGTCCAGTACCCTCACTTTTGTATGGCTTGACTCTGTAGCTGAGTTTAACATGAACCACACTGTTTGATGGTCACTTGTTCTCAGATGGCAACCCACTTCTAGATCTGATATTCTCTCACTGCCCCCATTTGAGAGTATGAGGTCTAAGATTGCTCCCACACGAGTAGGTTCCAAAACTAGCTGTCTGAGGCGTGCCACCTGTAGGGCATCGAGAATGGTCCTGCTCTTGGATGTGGCTGCAGCAAATGTGCTCCAGTTAACATCTGGCATATTAAGGTCCCCCATCAACAGTATCTCCCCTTTCTCTGCCATCCTAAGAATGCCTTCTATCATATCCTTGTCCATTCCCTCCCCCTGACATGGGGGTCTGTACACAACCCCTGTGCGGATTGTGGTGCCCTTTCCAGTCTCCAAGGTGACCCACAGTGCCTCCTCTCCTCCCTGTTTACTCTTTTGTTCAGTTGCTTTTATCCCTTCCTTTACATAGAGAGCTACTCCTCCCCCTCTTCTCCCCTGCCTGTCTCTCCTGTAGGTTATGTACCCTGGTATGTTAAGATCCCAGTCATGGTTCTCTGTGTACAATGTTTCTGTGACTGCTACGATATCCAGGCATCCCTCTTCCATCAAGGTCACCAGTTCAGGGAGCTTGTTGCCCAGACTATGGGCATTGGTACTCATCACCCTCCATTTCCTGATGGCCTTTCTGTCCCCAATGAAGCCAAATCCCTGAGCTCTGCACCAGTTTTTCAACCACTGATTGAATCCAATGGTGCAGAACACCCTAGCCTCTCCTACGTCATAGATGGGCAGCACCTCCGAGAAGGTTACTGTGCATGCTACTTGTCTATATTATATCTTTATTTCCAATAATTTGATAATTCATTCCACAGAATTTCAGCCAGTTGAATTCTCAGACCATCTGATGGTTCGAACTCACCTTGGAAGGCATTTGAATAGGCCTCTTAAATATACTCGATGGAAACTGAACATCAGCATGCTGTCTGACCCCTGCATACAGGAACATATTAGACAACTCTTATAAGCACGAGCATCAGTTTTTGATTTATATGAGGACATTGGTGATTGGTGGCATGATACGAAAAGGGATATTCAGAAATGTTTTCAGTCTTTAGGAAAACGTAGTGCCAGGCTTCAATTTTTTCAATACATAAAATGACATTCTCAGTTGCAACACTCATTCTCATTTACCCAGCATTCAAAGTAATCTGTCCTAGCAAATCAAGCTGATTAAAATGGAAATGTAAAATCTCCAATATGACAGGGCTGGCACACTCCGTGCTGAACTTATGTATGAGATCTAAACAACTCTGCATTGTGACCCCTGTGAGGCCTGTAAAAGGAAAAAAGAATATGACTACTTTTCATTCTGTACTAAATGATAATGGGAAACTAGTGTCCTCCCTGCATGAAATTTCAGATATTATTATTAAGATATTTACAGTCATCTAATATAGCAGATTCCCCCTCAGAACTGGATATTTACAGCTATCTCTCTACTTAACAACATCACCCTGTAGGCTCTGAAGCTATAACATTTTTAACTATTCAAATTTCCATTCCAGAAATTACAGAAATTCTTAGATCTTTAAAGGTAAAAGCTGCCCCGGGGTGGATGGCCTTCCTTATGAATTTTATAGAGCATTTTGTCTGAATTAGCCTTATGTTTGGACAGAGTATATGATTATTTTTTAAACACAAAGAAATATGTACCTACAGTAATTATTTTATGAAAGGTTTATTGATATTTTTGTTCAAATCAGGGAACAGGCATTTAATTCAAAATTGGAGACCAATAAGTTTATTAAATACAGATTTCAAAATTTTATCTCAGATTCCGCATCTTAGGCTACGGAAAGTGGCAGCTTCAATCATTCATCCAGCACAGTTTTGTGGTCTACCTGACAGAAAAATTCAACATCCTTTAATTATCCTTAGGGAAGTGTAGGAATTTTCAAAAAATCAAAGGACACAGGTTTTTTTATATCCCTAGAGCAAATAAAGGCATTTGTTCGGGTCAATCATATTTTCCTCTTTAGAGTACTACACACTCATGGCATACCAAATGCTTTTATAGCGTGGCTGAAATTGTTCTATGATAATGCAATCCTTAGTCCAGTTATTTTAGGCCAAGAAGGCCCAGAAATAAAAATACGGGAAGGGGTAAGACAGGGCTGCCCCTCAAGTCCTTTGTTATACATATTTTCCTTAAATCCTCTTTTGGAAAAACTCAGCTCAAATAAACATATACCTCATAGTCTTCAGGTGAAGCTACCTCTGGCTGCAAGCTGCAACACTGGGCTTAATTTTCCTAGTCAAACTTTCTCTTGTTGGGAACTGCAAAACTGAACATAGGATTTGCAAGAAAGCGAGTTGTGCTCACAACAGAGGGAGGGGAACCTTTCAATTGTCTTTGCTTTGTAGCAGATATACTGCATGTGGAGGCTGCTTCTAACTGAAAGGTGAAATAAGGTATTTACAATTATCAGGAAAAGACAGTCTTGTTACAATTCTTAAGATTTTCAGTGCAGGAAGAGTTCAAAGCACAGCTCACTTATTTTGGGACTGACTGCTTTCAGAGCACAAACCACCAAGCTGTTTTGGGGCTGGGGAGGTTTACCTGTGTCTGACTTGAATGTCTGGATTTTTCTCTGTTTGAGTAGCAGGGATTTTCTCTGTCAAATTGTTGTGTATAGTATCTTGCAGACAGGAAGGCACTCATCGCATGTGGTGGGTCAGAGTTCTTAGCTGATTGTTTTGTGAGGGCACAGTTTAGGCCCAACCCCTTCCCACTCCTCACCCCCCCCGAAATAGTTCCTTTATACCTGGGGTTCTGACATCATTTCCTCAAGAGTGCAAGGTGCATATCAATGTCATATCCTCTCTAGCACACAGCACTGAAAATATACACATACACATTGTATAATATAGATATATATTTCTATATAACAAACCAATCACTCACACAAGCACACACGCACACAAAAAAACAAAAAAAAAAGTACAAAGTCATGTGGGGAGTAGTGCAATGTAATGGCTGTGGGGCAGCAGTCTTCCGGGAGTCTTTCTGGAGGCTGAGATGCTGCCCTATTTGCAGACAACTCTCTGCCCTGAGGGAGGAAGTTGCCTGCCTCAGGCCACACTGGACAGCAGTAAGAAAACCTTCCCCCAGGCCAGACTGGATGGTAGGAAGGGAACCCCCATCCAGGGAGCACCAGAGCCACCACCACTACCTCAGAGGTTGCAAAGAAAGCACAGCAGTTGGACCACTGTGGGCTCAGGGAGGGTGAGGAGGGTGGAACAGAGGCACACCCAGTCAGTTGTTCCACTCCACAATCCATACACCATTCTGGGGGAGCACAGCTCCCCTATGGATGAACCCACGGAGGAGATTAGGGAGGCTGAGGACACCTGTCACAAGGGAGGCCCACAGGAAGGAGGCAGAGGACACCACAAGAAAAGGAAGCAGCTCCTGGTGGGGGACTCAATTATTAGGGGGATAGAACTGGGGGGAGCAGGGAAAACTGAAGTAAAGTGCCTGCCTGGTGCCATGGCTTGTAGGAACAGGAAGCGCATCCTCAGGATCACGAGAACAGCTGCACGGGAGCCTGAGCTGGATGTCATTGTCCACCTAGGGACAAATGACTTGGCTCAACATGAGCTTACAGCAGTGCAGAAGGACTTTGTAGAACTGGGGAGAGGCCTAAGACAAGTAGCACACACAGTATCCTTCTCAGAGGTGCTGCCTGTAAATGGCATGAGTGAGGCAAGGGTACTTTGCACCATGCAGTTTAATGAGTGATTGAAAAAATGGTGTGAGCACAGGTTTGGCTTTCATTGGGGACTGGGGTTCCACCTGGAGGGACACCAGCCTATACTGGCAGGATGGTCTGCATCTGTCCAGGAAGGGAACAAGTCTTTTGAGCAATCGGTTTAAATGCTTCATTGGCAAGCTTTAAACTAGTCAAGGGGGAGGCACTGATAAGCGCAGAAAAATCCCAGCCTCTCCCACAAAACAGGGTACTAAATGGGAAAAAGACCGAGGTAGAAAGGTCAGTGGGGGATGCTGCAACAGAAAGTAAAGCCATCAAAAATGGAGAGCAATGAGTACCAATGCCCGTAGTCTGAGTAACAAGCTCCTGAATTAGTGGCCTTGATGGAGGAGGAACATCTGATATCATAGCAGTCACAGAAACATGGTACACATAAAACCATGACTGGGATGTAAACATACCAGGATACACTATCTACAGGAGGGACAGGGAGGGTAAAGAGGAGGAGGAGTAGCTCTTTACATAGGAAGGAATCAAAGCAACAGAACAAAAGGGTAAACAGGGAGGAGAAGAAGCACTGTGGGTAAATTTGGAGACCGGCAATGGCACCACAATCCGCATAGGGTTGTATACAGACCCTTCTCAGGGGAGGAAATGGACAAGGAAATGATAGAAAGTATACTTAGTATGGCAGAAAAGGGAGATATTGCTGATGGGTGATCTGAATATGCCAGATGTTAACTGGAGTGCAGTTGCAGCAGCCACTTCTAAGAGTGGGTTATTCTAGATGCCTACAGGGGCATGCCTTAGACAACTAGTATTGGAGCCCTACTCGAGAGGGAACAATCTTAGACCTGGTTCTCTCAAATGGAGATGAGGAGAGGATCACAGATGTAGAAGTGGGTAGCCATCTGGGAACTAGCGACCATTGAACAGTATGGTTCACAATAAACACAGCAATAGAGTCAAGCATACAAAGACAAAGGTACTGGATTTAGGAGGGCTGACTTTGTCAAATGGGTGAGTGCCCAAGGAATGCACTAGCAAATGGGCAGGAAGGAGGGGTGGAAGAACAATGGGGAAAAATAAAAACTGCCATCACAGAGGTAACAAGCCTTTGTGTAAAGCAAATAAACAAAACGAAACGAGGTAAGAAACCACTATGGTTCTCAAAGGAAGTGGCAGTGAAGGTTCAAGAGAAAAAGAAAGCATTCAGGAAGTACAAGGAATCACAGAAGGAGCAGGACAGAGAACTGTATCAGTTAAAGCAAAAGGAAGCTGGGAAGGCAGTCAGAACAGCAACGGCCCAAACCGAGGAAAAGATAACCAACTCAGTTAAGAAGGGGGATAAAACCTTTTATAGGTACATCAGGGAGTGAAGTAAGACCAAGGGAGGAATAGTGAGGCTTAGTAAAGGGAGGGAGGGTGGGCAGAGGGTGACTGTGAAAAGGCAGAGATACTAAACAAATACTTTTGCTCAGTATTTACAAAGGAAGGAAGTACCTAAAACAAACAGTAGAAACACTCTGGATACAGAAGTTGATACCAGCCCATTTACAGAAGAAAGGGTTCTGAAAGAACTCTTAAAACTGAAGGTGGACAAAGCAATGGGGCCTGATGGGATTCATCCCAGAATTCTAAAAGAACTAAGGGTAGAACTAGTGACACCACTGACTACCCTCTTTAACAAATCATGGGAGGATGGGGTGGCACCCGAAGACTGGAGGAGGGCAGATGTGATTCCCCTTCACAAAAGTGGGAGCAAGGCAGAAGCAGGAAACTACAGACCTGTTAGTTTAACCTCAGTGGTAGGGAAAATGATGGAATCACTTCTGAAGGAAAGAATTGTTGAGTATCTAGAGGCCAGAGGGGCACAGGACCCAAGGCAGCATGGATTCACAGCGGGAAGGTCATGCCAGACAAATCTGATAGATTTCTTTGACTGGGTGACCAAAGTAGTTGATCAGGGAGGGGCTGTGGACATGGTCTACCTAGACTTTAGCAAGGCATTTGACACAGTCCCACACAAAAGATTGATATACAAGTTAGCCAGCCTGGGAGTGGGTCCCAAGATGACAGCCTGGGTAAAGAATTGGCTGGAGACTAGGACACAGAGAGTAATAGTAAATGGAGTCCACTCTGAAAAAAGTGGGGTTAGTAGTGGGGTACCTCAGGGTTCAGTATTGGACGGTCCTCTTCAATGTCTTTATAATGACATTGCAGAGGGACTGGAAGAAAAGTATGTCTCTTTGCAGATGACACAAAGATCTGCAACAGAGTTGATGCACAAGGTGGAGTGGAAAGGATGAGAAGGGACTTGGCAAGGTTAGAGGAATGGTCAAATGTATGGCAGCTTAGATTCAATGCTAAGAAGTGCAAGGTAATGCACCTGGGAAACAAAACCCAGGGAAGAGTACACAATGGGGTGAGATACTAACAACAACAAAATGGAAAGGGACCTGGGGGTAGTCTATATCAGATGACCCAAAGGTGGGACAGCAATGTGAGAGGGCAGCAAGGAGGGCTGGGGGATACTGGGATGCATAGGGAGAGGCATCACCAGTAGAAAACAGGAAGTTATTATTCCTCTGTACAGACAGCTAGTGAGACCCCATCTGAGTACTGCGTGCAGTTCTGGAGACCCAATCTCCACAAAGACATAGACAGGATGGAAGCTGTCCAGAGGAGGGCAACTAAAATGGTGCAGGGTCTGCACCGGAAGACATATGAAGAGAGACTTAAGGAGCTTAATATGTATAGCCTCGAGGAAAGGAGGGAGAGGGAGACATGAAGAAACTTCTCTGGCACTCTCATGGGAATCAACAACGCCCAAGAGGGTAGCCATCTTCAAAAAAAGAGGTGTGCAAGAACAAGGGGGCACAATTTGAAGATAGAAGGGGCGTTGCTCAGAGGTAATTTAAGGAAGTATTTTTCACAGAGAGGTTGTGGATGTATGGAACGCCTTCCAGAGGAGGTTGTGGAGTCAAAAACAGTGGTGGAATTCAAGCATGCATGGGACAGTCATAAGGCAATTCTAGGGGGTGGGGGTAGGAAGAAGTAGGCTGCTGGTTAACTAGGACCTGCAGCTTATCCATTAGGTAGGGAAATGGGCAGACTGGGTGGGCCAAGCGGTCCTTATCTGCCGTCAAATTCTATGTTTCTATGTTTCTATGTTTCTATGACTGTCAGGCAATCTTCCTGATGATGAGGTTACATTCGTGGCATATACCGATGATACATGTTCATTACCAAAGGACAAAGCTAGTATCTGTGAGGACCAGAAAGAATTGGACTTATTTTCATAAGTGTCTAATTCAAAAGTTAACATAGAGCAATGTTAATTTTTATTGATAGGACTGTGGGGGTGCCCGAAACCCCAAATTGTTGAATTCCCAGTAGTTCCAGCCCCATTAAAATTTTAGGCATTCTGTTTAGGACACCCAATATTGCTCTAACAAACTGGAAAATTATTCTAAAACTTTGTGATACAAAAGTTAATGTATTGAAAGGTTGGAAACTCTCTAAACTGAAGAGATTATTTCTTATTAAATAATTCTTAATTCCCTGTATTCTATATGCAGGATCCATTTTTCTACTCCTTCTGGCATTGGAGACCAAACTCTACAACATCTTGTAACCCCCAGGTGGCACTATCCCAAGGGCTACTACCCCTGCCTGCTTGACTACTGACAGGTTGAGGGGCCTAGGTTCTATGGCGGGTGCCTCCACCCAGAGGTCAGGGTTTGTAGTGGTTAGACTAGCTTGATCACAGCCCTCTGGGACACCGTGATCCCCTTTGGTTCCCTCTCATGGCTCACACAGTACACTGGAGTTACAGCCCCAGTACCCCACGTTTACACACTGTTCATTCATATAGATACCACTTACCTTCAAGACTGATTCAGCAGCACATCTCTGAGGACCCTTGTAAAGTAAGGTTAATCAACATACACAGCAAAACACAACACTGTTTCCATAAGTACCACCCCCACAGACAGTATATAGTATAACAACAACAAATCTGATTCATTTAGGGGACAGTAAAACGGGAAGGGGAACTCAGGTTAATTAATGGCATTAAATCGCAGTACTGTGCACACATACAGGGTCTGAAAAGTCACATTCTGGGTACCCAGGATGGGGGGGCTAGCCAGGTCCGTTGCTCGGGGTTGGCCGGCAGGTGCAGATGGATAGGGCGCTGTGGAAGAAAATATATGCACAACACCCAATTGTAATCTGGTGCCAGAGGGCTCAGTCCATGAAACACTGAAACAGCAAGAATTAGATGACACACTTGTGATTGAAAAACAAGCTGCAGGGGAATACCCTGATTTGTACTCACAACACCCACGCTGAGGATCGGATGGAGAATGTCCCTCTGGATTGCCAGAAGAGCAGGGCATGAGGACAAGGTCCTTGTGACTGGACCCCACTGCAGTTGATAGCAAATGGATGTAGCCCGAATTAAGCTGGGGTTTACTTCCAGTTTCAGCACACAATTCGCTGTACAGAGGATTTGAAATAGCGAATCCCCACAAGCACTACGCACATTTATATGTGAAAGGAAATTACTATACCAGGCAGGCTGCTCCTCGATCCCAATCGCAATTACTGCAAAATACCCAGGAGCACACACAGCAGCTTCAGTTCCTGACAGACCGAGTGCGAGTCAGCAATTTCTCCAGTCTTCTACAGGGTGAGCCTGGTTTCCACACTTATAGTGCTTCTTTCTCCTCACAACTTGGATTCAGTCCAAACTGGCACTCACAAAAGCTGCATACCGAAACTCAGGGCCTCACACGCACTTCCAGTGCGAAACTATACACCGAAGAAGCACACAGCTCCTTCTCTCTTCACTGCCACAACTGATCTGATCTTTCCAGTCACAGAGCAGGGCATTTCCATTAGCTCCACACTATTCTGTTGGCTGATTCAGCTGTCACTCACAATAAGACTCCCTCTGTTGGTAGAAAAAGACGCCAAGGTCAAAACTACATTTCCCAGAGTCACTGCCAATACAATCCCCTTGTGGCTGGCTCAAATTAAGAGTCCAAGTTCTGATTCATCCACAGGCTCCATTTTAGGGCTCCCTTTACCCAATTGGCCCAGCACAGCAGTTTAGGTCCAAAATGGAGAGGTAACCCACACAGAGTCTACAATTTTGCTAATGCTTTAAATGATTACAGGCAAACAGTTACAGCTTTCAGATGGGCTCCCTTTGCACCTTCAGCGACCGCAAATTGGAGCAATTACTCCACAGCTCGGGCAGGATTCGAGCATTAAATACAAGTCCCCCCATACAAACTAATTAAGTCTGCAAGCAGACAGCTCTTAAAGAGACAGTACGTGGAGGCTCAAATAGCACTCACTTCGAACCACAGTTAAGCAGCTCAGACGCCGAACACCACCCAGGCTTGGAGCATTCAGGCAAGGTCCTGGAAGACTTTTGGGAACCCCCATTTGCAGGGGGGTTACAATATTTTTTCCAAATGCTTTGGGGTAGCTGCTTTAACTCAATCAAATGAGGTTTTACTTACTTGCCCAAACAAAAAGGTGCAGTCAGTATGATAGCACCAGTAATATTTATATACACTCTGTTTTGGACTCATTCACTGAAATTAGCTCTCCAGGCACAACAGTCCCTCCCATACTTATGGATGTTAAATAATCTCCATACCTTCTTGGGAAAATGGGTTGATGCCCCACTTAAGTTTTCCAAATATTTACAGGTATCTGATTTTTATTGATCTTCGGTGCAGAAACTTTATAAATGGATTGTTACCAGGACCGTTTTAGGATCCTCTACTCATTAAAGTCTTTATGACCAAATCCTACAGAAAGTCGGCACCACTGAACCAGACTTCAAATATAGCCCTCCCAATAAAATAAAAAAAGTTCTTTGGCTTTTAAATGAACCACAGGTGCCCCCTAGAATGTGGGAAGTACTGTGGTTCAGTTCTTATAGGGAAACTTAATGTTAGGGACAATAGTAAGCATAAATCAAAAGAAGAGTGAACTTGCCCGTACACAGATAGTACAGCCTCAGAGGAAGCAGTGCAGCATTTTGCCCTAGAATGTACTTACTCATAAAATCTTTGGAAATTTTTGGCACACACATGGAAACTTTAGTGGCTCCAAAATCTGACATATGAAATTTTAATACTTGGAGATCATCTGAAATTTTTTCAGAAATATCACAAGGGGACTCGATCAGTCTTTCTGGCCATTATAAAGTTTTATCTCTGGCAAGCACAGGTACAATGGTTTATACAGCAACAACAAATGGCATTTAAAATAGTTTAACAATTATGTGAGAATGCTCTGGTTGAAATATATGAGAAGGATGTTGCTTTTCATCAATTACATAAAGTCAGAATGTGGTGGAAAGAATTTTCTCTTGTTCTAAAATATAGGTAAATATGGGATCACTTTTTTTAAACAAGAATGGAATTGTTTACCTGTAAATATGTCTGTGTTTTCTCAGGAGTGTTTATGAGATATGCCATTTTGTTTTTCATTTTAGGATATCTGTATTTATGTTTCTGAATCCTTCAATAAAAAATGATCCTCCTCTTCCTGTAGAAGGAACCTCTGTCCATCTTGCTAGCCATACAAGATGGCCAACTGGGCTAGTCTGGACGAAGGTGGAGGACAACCAGCTCTGCATCCTGATGGCAGTTTTACATGTAATCCCCCCAAATGGGCTTACCATGTAGGGCTACAGCCCCTCGCTCCCTTGGCAATGCTTCATTAGTGGTTCTGGGTGGGCTGTGGACCCAGTGGTCCCATGATTGCCTCAGCGATTGCAAGACTGACTTTATGTTTTGAACCCCGTGTAGATGGGAACTGAACCCCGTAGTGTATTGGTACTTCCAGTCCAAGGGAAAACTGTTTTCAGCTCTTTTAAGGGCTCATGTGTTTATATTTAAGGACTGTATTGCTTTAAGAATAATGTACTCTAAGATGGCAGGTCCCATAGGACTACAGAACACAGGGGGCTGCTGGGTAAAGGTTGTAGGGCATTGAATTTGCCCTGGACTGCATCAGCCAATCAAGGGAGGGTTGGATAGAGACTATAGATAGGACTAATAGCCCACCAAAAGAGGAAATTTCCCAGAGGGGGTGTGCAGTAAAGCTGGAGAGGTCTCCACCACCCCATAGCTGCACTCAGGCCCCAAAGCCTAAAGGATCAAAAGATAGAGAAAGCTGGAGCACAGAGTAAGCACAGAGTTTGCAACAAGATTATTGAAAGCTGGAGTACAGGGTAAGCACAGAGTTTGCAATAAGATATTGAAGGCTGAAGCACTGAGAAACCACAGAGTTTGCTATAGGAGCCAGAACCATTTTGGAGGTGGCTGCAGACACATCGGTGCCAGAGTTTTGTTGAAGGAAAAAAGTGAACTGAAAGCTGTTTAAGTTTGGGAATGAGTGACTAAGTGAGCCGAAAGCTGTTTAAGTTTTGATCTGAGGACGGGGTAAAGGCAGTTGAATTCAGAGCTCTGAGAAGTAGTCACTGCAGTTTATGTTTCTAGTTGGAAACCTTGTGTCAGAGTCCAACCTTCCCCTCTTCGGGGAAGTGTTTCAGCAAGGGGAGTACTTGAGAGTGCTGGTGTCAGAGACTTTGGATGGGCAAGCCTGCCTAAGAGAAGAACGAGAAGAGCCTAGAGCTGAGTTGAGAGACTGAGTAAAGTACAAGCTAAAGTTATTTGTCTGGTTCATGTGTGATTGAGAGGATTCAGGGGACCACGTTTAGCTCCCCCTGGATTGAAGATGCGGGAGAGACCTGCGGCATGGGATGAAAAGCGGCCTGTCTAGTGAAGACCGTTTATAAAGGCCATCAGGCAAATAGTTAAAGGCTAGGCAGGTAAAGATCTGTTTCTGGTTCTTCTGGCATTGTGACTGGTGCAGCATTCTTCTGGGACCTCCACAGTACCGTGCAACTGCTACTGCGGCTGCCTTTCAGCTGCCTGCAATGCTCCTGTGCAGACATCAAAACTGTGAGTACCCCAAGCTGTGGCTATAGGAAGTTTCTTGTGGCTAGCTAGCTAGTTAGAGTTTGGGGCAACCCCGGTCAGGACTGTTGGGAAACGAATATAAAAGGTGGGACAAAGCAAAGGTTTAAGGTGTTATAAGCAAAAGTGAAAGTAATGACAAAGCAAGTTTAACATGTCACAAAGGAAAGTGACAGTTGGGACAAGCCAGGTTTAAAGTATTTCAAGTGAATATATAAAAGTTGAGACAGAACAAGGTTTAAAGTGTTGCAAGTGTTTAATAAGTTTTTGGGTTCCAAGGAAAGTTCTCAGGCCGGCATCTCTATTCGGTTTGGTGCCCACCGCAGCAAGGACATTAAGGGTGCACCCTGGGGTAGGAAGCCTAGAGACTGAGGGTAACTGTGTGGGAAGTGTTTAAAAAAAGATTGTGTTGCCATTTACATCCCTCTTCCCCTTTCCTCAAATAAAATGTTATTCTGTTTGCATGTTGATACTTGTGGTTGTAAATTTATGTGTTCAAGTTACTGTGTGTGGGGGGATTGTTATCGAGTGGGGAAGTGTACCAGGGAGCAAATACTGTTATTTCCCATGGGGTGGTAACCTGCAAGCTTTTCACAGGTATTCCCTGCCACTGTCCCAGGTGGAGGCACCACGCCAACAGATCGTCCAGTTGCAGAATCCAGGCCAGGCCCCTTGTAGGTGTGCTCCAAGTAAAGATTGAGGGCTCCGGAGCAGCCTAGGTGAGTCAAAGGGCTGTTACAACTGGAGGCACCACTGATATTATTGCCCCCTAATGACCAAACCCTGAGATTGCAGTTGTTGAAAATTTTTGGTACCCCCCAGTGGGAAAAAGCACTGTAATTTTGACATGGAGTCACAAGAACTGATTGACTGGTGTAGAGGGGAGGGTCCACCCCCAGAGAAGGCTTTTTTAGTGAATGGGATCCTAGAGGGAACCACCCAAGAAGTCATTAAGACTGCTTTAGAGACTATACCTGATATTGGGAGCCTGACAGTGGTAGGCCTGAGATATGATAGTGGTTCCCAGACTGTTATGGCCTTAATCTAGAGTGACCACAATGTGGATCCTAGTAAATTACCGGCCACCCTCGATGTTGACAAGGTGGAAGGTACCTGGAGATTGTTTGATAAAAGTAGTACACACCTATTGCCTCCCCTGGCCCCTGAGCGAGCCTCCTGAAGAAGACTGAGTCCCTGGTGGCTGCCGAAGAGAAGACGTTCTAGGACATGACAGAGCTACTGCCCCTGGGAAAGACCCTGGCTGACCTCTGATCTTCTCAGGCCACCAGGTCAGAATATTACAGACACTTAAGGGTTTTCTCAGGCTCTGTACCCACTTCTGCTGGGGAAGATGATTACGAGACCTGGGTTGCCTATGCTGCTCCCATGCTGCAGGAGTGGCAGTGCTCTGATGCCTAAAAACATAAGAGATTGGTGGAAAGTTTGAAGTGCCCTGCTTTAGATGCTGTCCATTCCTTGAGAGCTACTAATCCAGAAGCCACAGTGAATGACTGTCTAGCTGCCTTGGATAGTATATTTGGGAACATGGAATCATATGATGATCTGTACTGGCCATTTAAGACAAGAAACCAGCAGTGAGGGGAAACCCTCTCCATATATTATATAGAATTGAAAGGGCACTGCAAGAGGTACACTAGAAGGGGGGCGTAGCCGACAAGGATTTGAACCATGTCAGGCTTGAGCATGTGTTGAAAGCTGCACCATTCTCTGAAATGTTGTTGTTAAAGTTGGGGCTGAGAGAGACAGACTTACTGATCCCCTCTCCTGTAGTGCATTATTGAGAGCAGAAAGGGCCGCTGAGGAGCAGACTGGGCCCTGGGAACAGTCGACTGCTGCTGCTGCTAGCACCCAAGTTTTGGATGAGGGGAACTTGGGTCAAAGGGCCGAACTCCAGGGTTTGCTCCATGAACTGAAGACTGCTGTGCAACATTTGAACAAGCCAAGCACCGCCCCTGCTGAGCCCGAGCCTGCGGCTCCTGTTGTGGCCATGGAGAGCAAAGTAGCAGCACCTTTCCTGGAAGCTGGAGCCCAGGCCACAGAGGGCATTACCCTTTGAGATGTGTATGAGCAGTTGGTGGAGCTTAAAAAGACTGTAGACTCACCCTCACGACCTACTGGCCCTTCCCCCTCAAGGTTCTTTCCAAGAGTCCCTTGTGCCAGAGAGTTAACGCTGGATGTTCTTTGTGTTAGGTGTGGAGAAGAGGGGCACATATCTTATGGTCTCGTCACCCTCCAAACCCCAGGTTGGTGGAAGAAAAAAGCATGTTAAGCAATTTGGAAACTAAAGTGGGACCCAGGTGAGAAGCTGACTTGGTCCACTGGCATAGTAAGCTTCACCAAATGGACTGAGCCAAGGATCCCTCCTGGCAGCAACATAACCCTGGTGTTGGTGGGACCCCATTCTGATGTAAAAGTTCTCATTGAAGGAGTCTTGTGGTTCCCCCCCTGCTGGACAGTGGGTCGCAAGTGATAATTATAAACAGATCCTTCTATGATCAGCACCTTAAGCACCTGCTACTCACGCCATTGTCCGGTTTGTCTGTATGGGGGATTGGAGCCCAGAACTGCCCATATGAAGGGTACTGCACTATCCAAATTGCTTTTGTCATGAAGGGGGTAGATGATCCACCTGCCATAGACACCATGCCCCTAATATGTCCAGGGACAGGGGAGTGGAACAACACACCTGTTTTAATTGGAACCAATGCCAATATACTTGGCAGGCTTGCAATCTTATGTCAAGAAAAGGACAATGTTGATCAATTAATAAGCACCTGCCGTTCAAGCCGCTGTGAAAAAAATCATGCCAATGGACCTGCCAAGCTGGCTGACTGAGTCCTCAGATAAGCCTGCGGGTGAGATTCAGAGAGTGGATACTCAAGAGATCTTTCTACTGCCCAAGTCAGAGTGCAGAGTTGTGGAGATTGCTGCTTTCACCTGGCCACCTGAGGGGCCTGCCTTCATTATTGATGCCCCGGCAGAGGAACAGTTGCCTGAAGGATTACTGGTGAAGTGAGGGGTCCTGCCTCCCCTGGAGACTCCCAATGCACAGTGAGTGGCTGTTAAAGTAAAGAATGAGACTGGGAAGCCGGTGATTATCCAAAAGGGCTGGATGCTAGCTCATATCTACAGAGCGGATCATGTGATTGGAGGGCACCCGGTGGAAGAACCCGAAGAAGAAAATAGACCAGTTCAGTTTTGGGGATTCCCCCATCCCTGACAGTTAGGAGCTTAAGAAGAAAGCTGGCTCAGAGGTGGTGCATCTTTTCTCTACATGAATGGGACATAGAGAATGTCAGAGGGGAGGAACACCATATTCTGCTCAGTGATGAATGACCATTCCAAGAGAGGTCACAGCGTCTGGTGCCTAGAGATATATAGAGGATGTATGGAAGCATCTGCAGGAGCTCCTGAGAGTGGGCATTATCAAAGAGTCTAGGAGTCTATATGCTTCCCCCATAGTGGTGGCCAGAAAGAAGAGTAGGGCAGTTTGAATGTGCATAGACTATTGCACCCTAAATAAAAAGACCATCCCTGATCAATACACAGTACCCCTGGTTGAGGACACCTTAGCCAGTCTGTCAGGGAGTAAGTGGTTCTCCATGCTTGATTTGAGAAGTGGGTATTGCCAAATCCCCATGGCTGAGTGTGACAAAGAGAAGACAGCTTTCATCTACCCTCTTGGGTTTTACCAATTTGAGCGCATGCCTCTTGGGATCTCTGAGGCCCCAGCCACATTTCGGCGGTTAATGGAGAAGGCTGTGGGGGACATGAATTTGCTTGAGGTAATTGTTTACTTGGATGACCTTATCATTTTTGGCAGTACCCTAGAAGAGAACGAACACCGGCTCATGAAGGTGTTAGACTGACAAGAGGGATTTGGACTGAAAGTATCCATCAATAAATGCCAGTTCTGTCCACCCTCAGTGAAATATGTGGGCCACATTGTCTCTGCAGATGGAGTACAGACTGATCCTGCTAAGGTAAAGGCTCTTACCACTTGGCCACGGCCCCATAACCTCAAAACTCTCTAGTCCTTTCTTGGATTTTGCAGGTATTATCGGAAGTTCACAAAAAAAATGGTGGTGTAGCCATTGAATGAACTAATGCATGGCTACCTGCCCACCAACCAAAAGAAGAAGCCCCATACCCGCGGAGTTGGCCCACCGAAAGAGTATCTCAAAGTGACTGAGCCGTTTGGAAGCAGGTGGACCCCTGAGTGTGAGGCTGCCTTTCATGAGATTATCCAGAGACTGTGTGAGGTGCCTGTACTTGTATTTGCTGACGCTCATAAACCATTCATCCTTCACACCAATGCCAGCTTAAATGAACTGGGGGCCGTTCCTTACCAGGAATATCCGGAGGGCTTCGGGTGGTGGCCTTTGCTAGTCATAGCTTGACTGCCTCTAAGAAGCATTATCCTGTCCACAGGTTGGAGTTTCTGGCACTGAAATGGGCAGTCACAGACAAGTTTGATGATTACCTATACGGAGTCTCCTTCATAGTGCAGACAGATAACAACCCCCTCACATATACCAACACTACTGCTACGCTGGATGCTGCTGGCCATCAGTGGCTATCTGTTCTGTCCTTGTATGACTTCACACTAGAATACCAAAGCAGCAGGGCCAGTATAGATGCTGATGCCTTGTCACAGTGCCCCTATGAAGATACAGCTGCCCAAAAATGTGCACCTCTCCAGTGAAGTTGTTACAGCCTTGTGTTCAAAATTTGTGGTGCAGTCTGACAGCCCCTTGAGCAACCCTGATAGAGCCATTGATCAACTGGGTGTATCCCCCAAGGTCCTTCCAGGAACCTGTATGAACTTTACTAGGCTGGCTTGTCCTCCCTCCCTCACCTCAGTAGGTGGGGACTGCAACAGTCCCAGCAGGAGGACCCAGGACTCAAGGACATTATTAAAGCCCTAGAGAAGGGACCTAATCTAGAGCAAGTACCAGTTTTCCATCCTGATGCTAAAATCATGATGCAAGAGAGAAGTAAGTTGGCCTTAAAAGAGGGGTTGTTGGTCAGAAAAGTGCAAGACAATGGTGACTCCAGTGTTTGCACTCAGCTAGTTCTGCCATGAAAATATCAAAAAGCTGTGTTGGCCTCTCTGCATGATGAGATGGGCCATCTCAGGTATGAATGAACAGCTGATCTTGCCCGAGCTTGGTTCAATTGGTCACATCTGAAACAAGATGTGAAAACCCAATGCAAGACATGCTTATAGTGCATCAGATGGAAGACCCTTCCCCAGAAGGCAGCTCCTCTTGTCAATATTCAAATCAGCTGTCCCTTGGAGCTGGTGTGCATGGACTTCTTGTCCCTAGGATCTGATCAGTCCAATAAATCAAGCATTCTGGTCCTTACTAATCACTACATGAGATATGCTCAAGCGTACCCCACTCCAGACCAAATGGCCAGCACAGTTGTCAAGATCCTGCAACAATTTGTCACTCATTATGGTATTCCCCAAAGAATACATTCAGATCAAGGCACAGATTTTGAAAGCTGTTTGGTAATGGAATTCCTTGCTGCATATGGAATAAAGAAATCATGGACAACGCCATACCACCCCCAAGAGGACCCACAACCAGAACGCTTTAACCAAACCCTGCTCAACATGTTGGGTACCCTGGACCCAAGGGACAAGCAGAATTGGATTCATAAAGTCATTTATCTTGTCCATGCATATAACTGTACCAAAAATGATGCCACTCAATGGTCTCTTTTTTATTTGATGTTCGGGTGTGAGGCCAGACTACCTGTGGATCTGGGCTTTGGTGTCTCTCCCGATGGCATCTCAGAGGAATCATACCTAGAGTACACTAAGAAGCTGAGAGAACAATTGCAAGCAGCCTATCATCAAGCAGCTGAAGCAGCAGCAAAGTCAAGCAACAGTAACAAAGATATGACCAAAGGGTTCACCACCAAGTACTTCAAGAGGGAGATCAAGTCTTTGTCCGGAATCTGGGCCTCCAAGGGAAACACAAAATTCAAGACCGGTGGCCCTCTGAGGTATATGTTGTGGTAGAGAAGCTGCCTGAGCTACCTGTTTACCGAGTCCAGTAAGAGCATGGGAGGGAGCTCAGGAAGACAATGCATCACAATCACTTGCTCCCCATCGGAGAGCTTGGGCCACAGCCTCAGCCTGACAGTGAGATTTTCATTGCCAGAAGGCCTCAAATTAGGAGTCGAACTGCAGAGAAGCAAAACTCCAGTGTTGTTCCCTCATCGCCTCTCAAAAGGACCACCTTGAACCTGAATACTGGCCCAACTGAGCCTTCTGAGTGGAATGTAAGAAGAAGAGCTGTCCCATCTAAGCCTCTTGAAAGGGCCACTGTGGACTTGCCCACTGGTCTGCCTGAACCTTTTGAAGAGTCCCAGAACAGTTCTCCAGCAGGGAGCGACTTTGAAGAGTTTGTGACTGAATATTTTGTGGCAGAATCCAATCCTGCCATGCTGCTATGGAAATGGGGCTGTAACGCACAGCAACCCTCTACCAGTACTATTCCAAGTAACAGTGCACCTGTTCTAAACCCCATGCAGTGCCGTTTACCCCTGTGAGGAGGGCCAATAGTCCTGTGCCAGAACCACACATGGACACTGAAATGGAAAATGCTAATTATCTGGCACCAGGTAACTCTGTAGTTGATGAGCCTGTTTTCCATGACTCTGAATCTGTCCCTGATGTTGTTTACCCAGTTCCCATACTCCATAGGTCTGACAGGCAACCCAAGCCAGTAACCAAGCTGACTTATGATACTTTAGGAGTTTCCTTTGATACCCTCCTGTAAGTTGCTCATAAGCATATTACCCCTAGCTTACAGGCTTTTCCCCTTGTCCTAAGGTATTGTTCTGAATTAAGGGTTGATGTTGGGAAATGTGGGGTTTTAGTACCTGGATGACTTACGAATAGATAGTATTTGATGTTTAGCTAGATAATGGTATGCTAACTTTGTTCTGACCAAATTACTGTTGATTTTATAATCTGCTAGATAGGAACCATGTCTATAATTAGTTATGTGTACAGTATTTTATTATGTATGGGGGAGGTACTGGTTTGTCAGGGCACCAAATAATTAAGCAAGGGAAGAGTGTAAGCCCCCCAAATGTGCTTACTATGTAGGGCTATGGCTCCTCGCTCCCTTGGCAGTGCCTCATCAGTGTTTCCTGGTGGGCTCTGGACTTGGTGGTCCCATGATTGCCTCCACAATTGCAAGAATGCCTGACTTTATGTCTTGAACCCTGTGTAGATGGGAACTGAGCCCTGTAGTGTATTGGTACCTCTAGTCCAAGGAAAAACTGTTTTCAACTCTTTTAAGGGCTCATGTGTTTGTATTTAAGGACTGTATTGCTTTAAGATTAATGTACTCCAAGACGGCAGCCCCCACACGACTACAAAACTCTGGACACTGCTGGGAAAAGGTTGTAGATCATTGAATTTGCCAGGGAATGCATCATCTAATCAAAGGAGGGCTGGACAGAGACTATAAATAGGACTAGTAACCTGCCAAAAGAGAAGATCCCCCAGAGGGGAGTGCAGTACGACTGGAGATGGCTTCACCATCCCATAGCTGCACTCAAGCCCCAAAGCCTAAAGGACCAAAAGATAGTGAAAGCTGGAGTACAGAGTAAGCACAGAGTTTGCAATAAGATATTGAAAGCTGAAGTACACAGACAGCATAGAGTTTGCTATAGGGGCCAGAACCAGTTTGGAGGTGGCTTTACACACATCAGTGCCAGAGTTTTGCTGAAGGAAAAAAGTGAGCTGAAAGCTGTTTAAGTTTGGGACTGAGTGACTAAGTGAGCTGAAAGCTGTTTAAGTTTGGGACTGAGTGACTAAGTGAGCTGAAAGCTGTTTAAGTTTGGACCTGAGGACTGGGTAAAGGCAGTTGAATTCAGAACTCAGAGAAGTAGTCACTGTGGTTTAAGTTTCTAGTTGGAATCCTTGTGTCAGGGTCCAACCTTCCCCTCCTCGGAGAAGTGTTTCAGCAAGGGGAGTAATTGAGAGTGCTGGTGTCAGAGACTTTGGATGGGCCAGCCTGCCTAAGAGAAGAACGTGAAGAGCCTAAAGTTGGGTTGAGGGACTGAGTAAAGTACAAGCTGAAGTTATTTGCCTGGTTCATGTGTGACTGAGAGGATTCAGGGGACCAAGTATAGCACCCTCTGGAATGAAGACATAGGAGAGACCTGCGGTGTGGGATGAAGAGAGGCCTGTCTAGTGAAGACAATTTATAAAGGCTATCAGGTGAAGAGTTAAAAGCTAGGCAGGCAAAGATCATCTTTTCCGGTTCTTCTGGCATTGTGACTGATGCAGCATTCTTCTGGGACGTCCACGGTACCGTGCAACTGCTACTGCAACTGCCTTTCAACTGGCTGCAATGCTCCTGTGTGGACATCAAAGCTGCGATTACCCCGAGCTGCGACTGTGGGGAGTTTCTTATGGCCAGCTAGCTAGTTAGAGTCTGGGGCAACCACTGTCAGGACTGTTGGAGAATGAATATAAAAGGTGGGACAAAGCAAAGGTTTAAGGTCTTACAAGCGAAAGTGAAAGTAAGGACAAAGCAAGTTTAACATGTCACAAAGGAAAGTGACAGTTGGGACAAGCCAGGTTTAAAGTGTTTCAAGCGAATATATTAAAGTTGAGATAGAACAAGGTTTAAAGTGTTGCAAGTGTTTAACAAGTTGTTGGGCCCCGATGAAAGTTCTCAGGCTGGTATCTCTATTTGTTGTGGAACCCACCGCAGCAAGGACATTAAATGAGCACTCTGGGGTAGGAAGCCTAGAAACTGAGAGTAACTATGTGGGAAGTGTTTAAAAAAGGGTGTGTTGCCATTTACATCCATTTTCCCCTTCCCCCAAATCAACTGTTATTCTGTTTGCATGTTAATACTTGTGGTTGTAAATTTATGCGCTCAAATTCTGTGTGTGGCGGGATTGTTATTGAGTGGGTAAGTGTACTAGGGGGCTAATACTGTTATTTCCTGGGGGGTGGTAACCTGCAAGTTTTCCACAGGTATTCTCTGCCACCGGTTGAGGCACCATACCAACAGATAGTCCAGTTGCAGAACCCAGGCTGGGCCCCTCATAAGTGTGCACCAGGTAAAGACCAAGGGCCCTGGAGCAGCCTAGGTGAACCAAAGTGCTGTTACATACAGTCATAATGCAACTGGATATGGATACTTTCACAGAAATGGATACCATTTCAAGAGTTTTGGAAGACAGTATGTCAGAGCCTAGTACACAGCTAAGTAGTGAGGAAACCGATATGGAAATGGTTGGAGACTTTGATTCCCAGGACACTGATTCAACCCTGCTGGCTGGCATGACAGTCAGAAAAGATCAATTGATAGAACTACTGGCAGCAGAAGATGAACAAATATCTTGTCTCCAAGCTAAAATGCTAAAACCTAATATTTCATCAGTTTCTGATCCCTTGAATCTCCAGAAAATGCAGCCCAAAGCATCAGCTGCTAATCAGCAGCCAGCTGGAACACAGCTGGGTCTCAGGAGAGGCCATCCCACTTCAACTCCACCAACAAATTTTAGAAGGAAATCTTGGTCCCCAGCAGCAGCTTTGACTGCGGCTGGGTGGAAAATATAAATAAATGGGAATGGATGGGAGCCAGGACAGACACCCAACGCAGCAGAAATTATGACTTTAGGACAGCAAATCCTGGAGACATCATCATTTACAGTCCAAGATAAAGAGGCAGCTGCTGTTTCAAACAAACTGCCATCTGCTATGATGTAGCTGCAGTCAGCCCCGACAGAGATTAGTGCTACTCCCTCAGCAAATGATCTTGCTACACTTAGTAAATCAGGTACTGTTACTCCAACTATTGAACATGTTCATATCCTAATTCATCTTCAAAAAGTGGAACACCTACTGCTCAAATGTCAGCGTCCTTTTTATCTCTCCTGGTGCAGCAGGAAAGGATTTCAGTACTTGTGCTGGAAAAGACAATTCCAGTGGTGCAGTCTGTTCGTATCACTGAGGGCACAGCACTGAAAGCAACTCTCTCTTATGCTGCACAGCCAAAGAAAACCATTCCTTTTTATCTTCTGAGACTATTTCCATGCTGACAGCCCAACCCAGGCACAGTCCAATATCAACCTCAGAGCCAGATACCGGCAGCTCAGCCAAGCACCCACTTTTGGATTGTGACCCCGGAGAAGGTACATCCAGGATGCAGAAAAATCAAACTGATTTAACTAATAACTCTGCACATGCAGACCAATTGACCAGAGCTGCTGCTTCCAAGAAGTTTAAATTTTCCGATCTGCTTGCAGCTCATGGGGAACCAGCTCAGCAACGAAATGCAGTTAGACTGAAGTTTAAAGAGGCTATGGAAAATTTACCCTCTCGGTCACTCATACTACATTCGGTGTTAAAAGACTCTATGGGAATTGTTGCTGTTGATTTATTTGCCCTTATTCATGCTCCTGGAGAATCTTTTTTTGATATCAGTTTCAAAACTATAATGTTGCTGGCAAAGTTTTGGCAATGGTATGACACAGTTAAGTACACTCCTTTATGGGATCCTTTCATTGTCATACCTTTGACAAAACCATCCATAAAAACTATTACTTTACTTTTTCATAGTGAGGATGTTAACAAAGCTAATGTATTATACCAGTTGAATCAGACATGTGAGGTCTTAGATAGACCTACTCTTATTCTAAATCAAGATTATGTGTGGACAGGGGGTGGAATGTAAAAGAGAAGCTGAAACAGTCTAACACAGGTCTGCTTCATCTGCCTGGGAGCTTCTATATTGGGCAGGATAGGGTTCTGTATTTCTATCCTGGCCAATCCTGAACCTGTCATGAATGTGGTTCATAGACACATTTAAGTTATATGTGTGATCAACCTAAATGCCATCTCTGCATGGAATATGGGCGTTTTGGTGAACAGTGCCCAAATCCATTATGATGCAACCTCTGTGATGACGCTGTTTCAACTGATCAGCACTCAAAATGGCCCTGTGTCTGAAGAGCGCTTATTAATATTAATATTATAAAATCAAAAAAAATCCTACAGGCCATTCAGAAGCCTAACATGGACTACATGACAGGCATGCTAATTCCAAAGCAAATTGTTTTGACTGCATGTCCTCTCCAGGTTGAAACCAAGCTGTTCTAGAAAGTAAGAAAACACAAGAATTTGTATTTCTCTTTCCTTGACAGTGGACTTTTGACTGGAGTAGACTTTTGAGCAGAAACAGTTGGGGTCTGGCAGAAGTTGCGTGAACCTGCTTTTGCTGAGCAGATAGGGAAAAGATTTTAGTTGCTGGATAAGCTTTAAATTCTTATCAGTCTGTGGACTTCCAGGCAGGAGTGCTGACTTGTTTAATAAGTGTTTGGTGTGCGGGATCCATAGTGGAAGCTGGATATTCATTTATCTTTTCTACAGGCATTGTGAGCAGCTTTCTGGAAGTTTCTGTCTTTCTCAGCCAGGATCAATTTACAGCTAACTGGGGCTTAAATACCAGGGCTTCTCACATAGCAGTACTGCAGAAACAGTTGGGGTCTGACATAGGTTGTGTGAACCTGCTTTTGTTGAGCAGATGGGGAAAGGATTTTAGTTGCTGGATAAGCTTTAAATTCTTATCAGTCTGTGGACCATTGGGCAGGAGTGCTGACTTGTTTAATACAGTGCTTGTGTGGGACCTTCCTCTGTAGGTTTTGCAATGCTTGGAGGTGCAGTGAGGGGCAGACACAGGCTGATACACTCTTGTGAGAGTCAGGTGTGGCCCTAATCCCACCCTCCCCACCCCTCCCTCCCAGAGCACAGCTCATTTATAGGGGAACACCTGCCCTGCAATTGGAGGTAGAGGCTTCAGGTGCAGCTCATGTAGTTCTATCCAATAATGCAGACACAGGGCAGGGAAAAAGCATAGGCAGGTCTCAAATAGGAGTGCAACATCCACAACGAATTGCTGAGTAGTGTGATAATTGGATACTGTGGAGGGCCTTCAACTGGAATATACCAGGTAAACTTTCTGTTAGAGGCTGGGCTAGGAATAGTTGGATATTTGGCCTAGAAAAGACTGCTATGATGATGGGGAAGGGACCGCATATCACTAGAGCAAGGTATCTTTGGGAGGGTGGATGGGTGCACAGGGTGTGGTGCGGCCATGATACTGGACTGGGCTTGGAAGTTTGGGGGATGCCCAGTGTGCTACCAGCTGGCACAACTTAATGAGGAGCAAGAGGGGATCTGAAGGCAATTGGGGGTGCTGGGGGGAGGATTGGAGCAGTAGGAGGCAAGCGCTCACCTACATGGAAGCACTAAGTGCTGGGGCCTCCCAAGCTGGGGGAGGAGTGAAGAGAGGTGCTCACACTAGGAGAGGAGGGAAGGGGTACACAGGGGGCTCTAGGCGACCCTGGCAGGTGGGGTCCAAAAGGTGGAAATTTCCACAGCAATAGGCAAGAGTCTGGGGGTTTCCAAAGGAAACTGAGAGGGGCAGTAGGAACAGAGGAGTCACTGGGTGATGGGCTAAGGCTTGCAAATTATTTGAACCCTCTATGCCCATTGGTAGGAGGGGTGTGTGGGGGAGGAGGAGGAGGAGGATGATGATACTGCTGCTGGTGAAGCTGGGGCAGGGATGGATAGAAAGGATGAAGGGGGAAAGAGGCAAGGGCGTAATAGAGGGGGTTCCTGACAGGATGGGGGAAAAGGGGTGGGGGGAGAAGAAAAAGGAGGATCAGGGAAACAAGGAGGAGGCTGATGGTATGGAACAGGGGAGCACAACAGGCAGGATGTAAATGGGGTGATAGCGAGCAGAAAGCCAAATAGGCAAATGGATAGGACAGCAGGTACAATAATTGAGGGACAGGGTCTCCACTCCTCTAGGGGGCTAGGGAGAGATGGAAATGGGTCACCAGGTGGGGTGCAGGAGCTGAGAAATGGGAGCTCAAGGGGGAGAGTGGAGAGGAGGGAAAAGGGATGGAGAGTGGTCCTGATAAATGCCAGGAGCTTAGGAAATAAAATGCCTGAACTCCAGATGATGCTAGCTGAGGGGGGAGGTAGATGTGGCAGCAGTCAGTGAGACCTGGGCCACTCAAGAGCATGAGTGGGACCTAAATCTGGAGGGCTACACTATGTTCAGAAAAGATAGGGGGAGGGAAGGGGGGTGTAGCACTGTTAGACAGAAATGGCATGGGTATTGGAGGGGTAGAGGAGGTAGAGAGGAATGTGGAGGCTATTTGGGTCACCTTGCTGATGCAGGGGGGTAAGATAGTAAAGGTTGGAGTGGTATACAGACCACCAGCACTGGCGGAGGTCCTGGAAGAAAGTTTGGTGGCAAATCTCAAGGGACACTGTAGATTGGGAAAGGGAAGGGTAGTGGAAATGGGGGACCTCAACATGCCAGGAACAGACTGGGGGACTATGACGTCACCAGTGGCCAGAGAGCAGAGGCTGCTGGATGTCTTCCAGGATGCATTTCTGACACAACAGGTGGGTGAACCAACTAGGGAGGCCCAGACACTGGACATGGTCCTGGCGGACAGTGATCAGATTAGGGACCTAGAGGTGAGGGATCCATTGGTGGGGAGTGATTACACGACAGTCTGGTACTTCCTGGACCTAGTGCAGGAGGAAAGCTGAACAAGGACGGTAGTAACCGACTTTAGGGGTGCGGACTTCAGGGAGATGGGAAGGATCCTTAAAGATCGTCTGGGCAGGATATGGCTGGATATGGATGCTGACAGCAGGTGGGGGGTCATTAGGAGGGGAATACAGGAGGTTACCAGATCCTGTACAAGGGAAAGGCGTAAGTTTGGTAAGGCCAGAAAAGCCTGATGGTAGACCTGGGAGGTATGGGAGGTGGTGAGGGAAAAGAAGGCAACCTATAGGTGCTTCAAGTGCTCAAGGAGTGAAAGGGATCAGGAGGAATATGAGTTGACAGCCAAGAGAGTCACCAAGGTGGTGAAAGCAGTTAAGGCAAAAAAGGAGCAGTCCTTGGCCAGTGGGATCCGGAGTGGGGACAAGGGGTTCTTTAGATACATAGGGGGGAAAAGGAAAGTAAGGGGGCAGATCAGCAAGATAAGGATAGGGGACGGTTGGGTACAGGAGGCGGGGGAACAGACAGAAGTCCTAAATGAGTACTTTGCCTCAGTTTTTTACAGGGGGGATGGAGGGGCTATGTCTTGCGAGTGGAGTAGGGGTAAACCGGAGCAAGAGGTGGGACCGGTTGAGACCAGGGGCCTTAATGGGTCTGTGGAAAGGGAGTGGCCACCACAGACAGGTGGGGGCCCAGCAGTGCAGGGTGAAAAGGGGGGAGGATGTGGAGGCTGAAATCCCAGTAGAGAGAGTAAAGGAAGCCCTCAGGTCCCTTCGGACACAGAAAGCACCTGGGCCAGATGAGATACATCCCAGGGTGCTGAGGGAACTGGCGGATGTCCTGGGAGTCCCTCTAGTAGAGCTTTTCAACATCTCTGTGAGGACTGGGTGGGTGCCCCAAGACTGGAGAGTAGCCCATGTCATGCCAATCTACAAGGGGGGGATCAAGAGAGGAGGCAGGAAATTACAGGCCCGTTAGCCTGACATCGGTGGTCGGCAAAGTGATGGAGGGTATTGTAATGGAAAAGCTAGAGGGGTTACTGGAGCAAACTGGGTACTTGGATGATAGGTAGCACGGCTTTGTCACGGCAAGATCATGCCAGACAAACCTTCTTGAGTTCTATGACTGGGTGATGAGGGTCCTGGACCAGCGTAGGCCAGTGGACATCCTCTTTCTGGACTTTAGCAAGGCGTTTGATTCGGTACCCCACAGTGGCCTGCTGGCTAAGCTGAATGAAATGGGGGTAGGGAGACAGTTGAGTTGTTAAGTTGGATAAGAAATTGGTTCTCTGAGCATACTCAGAGGGTGGTGGTTGGAGGGTTAGCCTCATCCCCAAGATGGGTTACTAGTGGGGTTCCCCAGGGGTCAGTGCTGGGGCCACTCCTGTTCAACGCCTATATCTCAGACATCAGGAGGGAGATCAGGAGTGAGATGAGTCTCTTTGCAGACGACTCAAAGCTGGGTGCAGTGGTGGATGGGGAGGAGGGGAGGGTGGCCTTGCAGGAGGACCTGGAGGCTCTGGAAAGGTGGTCAGGAACATGGAAACTAAAATTCAATGTGGGGAAGTGCAAGGTTCTGCACCTGGGAATCAGAAATCCAGGCCAGGGGCATACCCTGGGAGGAGACATGATTCAAGTCACGGAGGGTGAGAGGGACCTGGGGGTAGTGTTAGATGTCAAAATGAACAACTGAGAGACCTGTAGGAGGGCAGCGGCAAGGGCAAATAGGACGCTGGGATGCATCATCAGGGGGATTACCTCCAGAAAGGCAGAAGTGATCCTTCCACTGTACAACTGCTTGGTTAGGCCACACCTCAAGTATTGTGTACAGTTTTGGAGACCACATTTAAAGTGGGACATTACACTCCTACAGAGGGTCCAAAGGAAGGCAACCAAAATGATCTGGGGCCTGGGGGAGAGGACCTATGAGGAGAGGCTCAAGGAGCTTGACATGTACACCCTGGAGGAGAGGAAGGAAAGGGGGGACATGCTAGAGGTCTTTAAGTACATGAAAGGGATCAATAAAGGAAGCCCAGTCAGGGTGCTCCAAAGGAAGGAGGGAAGGGCAACAAGAAGTCACAGGTGTAAGCTGGAAGGGGGCAGGCTCAGAGGGGAGAGGAGGAGATGTTATTTCACTGAAAGGGTGGTAGAGCCATGGAATGCACTGCCCAGGGAGCTGGTAGAGGTGGAGACTGTGGATGGGTTTATGACGGGATGGGACAGGGACAAGGGGAGGGTAAATCTGACCAGACCCAATACAGGTGGAACATCTGGGACTGGGGACAGTATAACCCAAGGAGGAGGGGGGGACACCAAAATCGGCCCTCAGTGCAGGTGCTGAAAATCGAGCAGACTCGAGAGACCATTAGGCCTATTCTGTTGGCATTTTAGTATGTTAGTTTGTTAGTAAAAGAGCTCAGCCCCTGGCCTTGCACTCCTACTTCATGAGAGGCCCCTTTGATCTACAAAAGATGCTGGTATAAAGCGTACCAATAATGTACCCTACTGAATTATCATGTCCGCTATCATTGTGACTGATTCACTTTTCTGCATGAAGGGATCAATCTTTTTGTATAGGCTGTGGATTATCATTGCCCTGTGTTGTCTGCGAAGATCCGGCATCACTCACCCAATCATCGCTGCTGCTGCTCAGGGAGCTGAAGTCAGGAGAAGCTGGAGCGAATTGAGTCTGAGGCAGAGATTACAGCTCACTGCCTTTGGGGGAACTCACACAGAAATAGCCAAAGTTCATGGGGTGTGTCTTCACCCATACTCCTGTTCAAAAGCATCCCTGCTCTCCTCAATTATCCTGCCCACTATCATTGTGACAGATGCACTTTTCTGTGTGAAGGCATGAATCTTTTTGTACAGGCTGACCTTCCTTCCCCCTGCACAAACAAACATTTGTTTTCCATCTGTACTGCTCGCTCTACACTTTGCCAGTCTCGGCTGGATCTGTGTACTAATACTACATAGTAAAATGCCATTTCCAAACAATACTGAATGTTAAATTTAATGTAACAAGAACAAACATACTCTACCTCGCATTATAAAAATCTAATCAAGTTGCGGCACAAACTGAATTACCAGATATTGCTTACCATAGTGCACTCCTATGCTTCGGGGGGGGCTGAGAGGAGGGTCAGATGGGGTAATATGAGGGGAAACAAACATGGCGGCATCCTGATCATGACACTGGAGGACGGGGCATGGGCACCCCCAGCGTCACTGTTATGTTGCGCCCAGTCCCCCACTGTCATGATCAGGACGCCGCCAATGTGTTTTTGGTTTTAAAGTATAAAATAGTGCAGAGAACTGTACCTACGTATACAGTACATATATCAAAATATTGCATGGATGGGATTTTACCACAAAGAAGTGGCTAACAGTTATTTTTCTGTGTACCCATTCCCTGTATACACAATTGCAATCAAGATCATAAAATGGGTTCTAAAAATCATGAAACCTGATTAGCTGAGGGCCAGCTTTACCAGTGCTGTTTTCTTAGCACAACAGCACCAGATAAAGATCCAGCAGCCTCTTTCCACTAAAATCAATACTACACTCATCCCTGATTGCTTTTATAAACATGGCTGTCACCTTTACTCACTAAAAAATCTTCTACTAGGCCCTAAAAATAAAACCAACTTAAATTAAAAAAATAATAATTAAATGTTATTTGCCCTCATAATTCTCTTCTTACACATGCGCGTGCAGACACACACACACACATTAAAAAACGTAAGTACTACAGTAGTTTAAATTTTAATTTCTGGTGTTTCTTTGATGACCATGCAAAATCTCTCTCCTCAGCTGCTTACTATGGAAATCTCTGCTGTTTAATCTGCTACAGATAAAACAAAAACCCTGGTTCCATCTGAGGCTTTCTCTTGTGTGACTGTGGGGGTCAGCATTCTGCCAGTAGACCTGAGCAGAGGTTTGAATTTGTGTATTCCATCCATAGTAAACGTTCCATATCTTAAATGTATAGTAGGAAAAACAGAAAAGAAACAAGCTGGAGCAAACGGAAGGAATAAGATAAAGAAGAATGAAGGGTGAGGAAACATGTAAATGGGAGTTGGTTGAGGAAAATGGACAGGTTACAGGTAATTAAAAATAAATGTTGTTTGTGCATATTTTAACCTGAGATGACATGTCAGTGCTCAGATGTGTTATGGCTAATTTGCTGGGGTGGATGGACATAGTTAAAAAAGTCATAAAAAAAGTTTTGTTCTTGTGCATTTTTTCAACCCCCTCCCCCCCCGAAAATCTTGACCCATTTTATAATCGTAGTAAGACACCTGAAGGTGTTCTTTGTGGTGGAATAATGGCACTTCTCTCATGGTTAAAGGTACTCGTCAATGCCTCATGCCTCACAACACACCCAGATATGCCATTATCCTATTACAACGCATACCTTGTCATGTCCTATTGCGTAATAAAATATAACTGATATTTTTCAGCATGCAGCACGACCTTATGACAGCTCGAGTGGTGAAGCCACGAGTGATGTCAAAAGGTCAAACTGCATGAGGGAAAATATCAGTGATAGTTAAATTAAGATTGTGGCATATTTGATTTATGTCATGCTTTGTATTACACAATGGCAAGAAAAAAATCTTGTGTCCTGATTGTTCATTTGGCACCCTCAACAATGATGTTACCTAAGCACAACCTTACTCTCTGAAGAATAACCCAATAACAATGATCGATCACCGAAACTTCACTGCCACTAAGGACCTAAATACGAGTGAGAATACCACAGATAATCTCATTTATAGGGCAAAACGTGGCAAAAAATGTCACTGACAATTGCCACTTTTTTCTCACCAGTATAGCATCATTTTCTCACTCTGGGTCCAATATACATTGGCTATCAAGTTTTTCTTCTACTGAACATAAACTTCCATGGTTTAACATCACTTTCTTGTGAACAGGGTAAACTAAGTTATCATGCAACTGCTCCTTGTCCTTATGAGACAATTGGGGGACATCAAGGTGCTAACACCAGGCCGCAAAACACAAGCCAAATAAATTAAGTGTGGCGTGACCTTGACATCTTACAGATTTGAAAACAAAAATGCAATAGCAGGAAACATCATTGTGGCTGTAAGGAAATAGATAGGGAAGTATACAGTATTTTTTTAACTGCAAAACAGCAGTACTTGTTACTGTAGCAATGAACATTTTGATCAATACTTTTTTATTCCATTTTAGACTGCCCCTTATCTCCTATTTCCCTCATTTTGAGTCTTAGTTATGGCTCAGACTGTGTTGGTGGAGAACTATGGACCAGCGTAACGTGCATAGCCAGTGTGCTGCGTCCGTTATGCTACTTAGGTTGGGTAGGTAGTATGGTAGTGCTATATTTTATCAATTTATTTAAGCGGGTGTGCTTCACCCACCCCCCCGACAGACACACACACAGACCATGTTTAATCCCACCATAAAACACACACAGGAGGTGTGAACTCAGCCCCCCCAATCTCAACCACATTGATAAAAAAAACACCACAAAACCATACCACAGTACCACCTAACTTCATGTAGCATAACTAGCATAACCTACTGACTAGTCATTCATAATCACTGCTCAGGCCAGGTTTTATTATTATTTTGTTTTTCTGAACACACACTGTTTACATAACTTTTCTTGTGACTAAAATGAGTAGCATGTAGTAGACAGTGCTCCCTTCTGGGACAATATTTGACAATAGGTGTATACAGAATCCTCACAGACTAGGCATTAAAACTCTGGCCCGACCAAGCCATATTGAAAGGAGTAGTTCTTTTATAGTACCAAATGCAAAATTAACATGTTAAAACAGACTTGTAATGGGAAAACCAGTATATTCTAGTACAAGGACAGAAGAAAAAGGGCCAATCTAATAATACAGCACAGGTCAAAACTGTTACCAAAACATGCACTACTGCTGTAGTAGCCTGTATGGGGTTTATTCCAAACAAAATAGCAGTTAAAACAGTTAGTGAACATTAATAAAAATTCAACAACAAAAAACAGCATCATCCCCCACACCTTTTACCAGACTCATTCCACCACATGGTCAATCAGTGATAGTGGTAGACTACAGAGCAGAGTAACTAAGGTAGCCAGTAGTCTATGCTAGTTACAGCATTTAAGGTTAATTGGCAGTGTTTTTTTTTTTTTATCAGTTTATTTACTTGAGTTGGGTGTCTTCATCCACCACACCCTCATGTTAAATAAAAAGCACAGGTGGGGGTGGAGCTCCCAAACTAAATCAGACACATTAAAACCATGAAAACAAACTCAGAGTAGTGTCACTAGCGTAGCAAACCTCTGTGCTACAATACACTACTTTTACGCTATTGCACATTTGCACTAGTCTCTCTAGACTCAGTATCATCACCCAAGTTCTTATACCTGCAGCCTGCCTATAGACCATACTACTACTAGATAGACAACCCAAAATGTTAGCAATTAAAAATTCACAGAGCCATTCATTGTATAGTAGTATATACAATTACCCAGAGAAAACAGTTACCTAACACAAACTAAAAAAAAAAGAAGGAACAACTAGTAAAAAAAATTACCTCCTTAAGAAGAAGCCTTCAGCACATAGTACTCAAAAGAGCAGAACTCAGAATGATGCTCAGAAAAAAAGACCACAGGTTCCTAGCAAGCCATTAGCCAAGAAGGAGGCAAGAAAGCTGAAGCAGAAGCAGGAAGGGTATAAGATAAGGACACAGATTGTTTGACCTTTTATCACCCTCAGTCCTACAGTACTTCTGCTTGAGAAACCTGATGGTGGTGCCAGCATTTTAATTTTAAAGGGCCAATAGCATTTTGTGCCCTGATGTAAGAGCACATTCGGCTCCACCAACATCACTAACAATTGAACACTGGGCCAATCGTGGTGGCTGCAGGTCTACTCTATACCCAACTCCAAAATTCTGTGCTGCTGCACACAAACCAAAACTACGATGCCCCAGAGCCAAAAGTTGAGTGTAAACTCCTCCCATTAATTAACAAACATGACTGCATCTAAAGTGTCTCTGGCTGTGTCTGCTGTCACCCCCCTCCCCTCCCCTTGCACTGCGGACAATTGGGATTCCTTTTTTTTACAACTGGGAGCAATCTGATAAGCTTATTGTTGCTCAAGGAGCTCCCTCACCACCTCCGGAGTGACCTCACCCCCCCTTGCTTTACTTCCCGACTTGGCGAGGCTTGCAGATGACTGTGAGCAATTAAGATGACAGGGGACATTAGCAAAAGGTCAGTTACCAACCCCACCCCCAATCAACCTGAGCTAGTGTAACACTGTAACAGTTCAGAGGCAACTTCTCTCCCTATAAAAAATCTTCCTTCTTCCCAGCGCCGTACTGACAGCTTGATTTTCCCACAATCAGCTGTGAATAAAATTCACAAAGAAAGCTGGTGGAGGGCACAGCTCTTCAGTGACTCACTCTAAACTCGACTGTGCAATGGCTTGTGCAGGGCTGACAGGTTAGGATTTTGCAACACAAATGTTGGGAGGGGGTGACAAAAGTAATGCAAGACTACTAGTATGACAAGTTGGGGAAAACCTGTCCCTTTCATCACCCCTATAATTACACCCCTCTGCTGGTTTGGAAGCACCAGGATATCTCGTCGGCAAGAATGCCAACCTCCCCCACAGCGATGGCACAATACCGATGCAGGTATTATGCCACCTCTTGCTTCGCTGTTTTATGTGGGGGGCTACTTCACACTGAACTCTAGGATTCCAACTCCAGGTCGGAGTTGGTCCAGGAAGAGGGCGGAACACTGGGGGAGGTGAAACACAGAAAAAGGATCATTACCACAAATGTCGCCGTAATGGTCTTTTTCTGTGTCTCGCCATCGGGGTTTCTACCACAAGGGGAGATACATGCTGGTTTTACTATAGCAACAAGCAGTGCACTTTCATTCATAAGAAGAGAGGGTTGTGCCGGATTGGCAGTGATCGCCTTCTTCTAATAAGGAGAATTGGGTGCTGGGGGGAGAGACAGAGTAGGTCATGGGTGCTGACTTTCAGTTGCTGACAGTGAGGGGGGAGGATTATTCTTTCTATTCTTTTTGCTGCCTGGAACTTAGTTTATAAGATGGGGGCCAGCCGTGAAGGCAGGTGAGTTGTGCCAATCGCCATTTGAAGTTTTTTCTGGAGACAAATAAACAAATTGCAGGTGTTCGGTGGGTAGGAGGGTGGGATTTGGTGGCTGCAAGAGGATGGGGAGAAGACAGTACTAGGTTTTGAAGCAATAAACACTGGGACAGATGGGTCAACTGTGGTCTGGTGTGACAGGAAAGCTTACTTGCAAGGAGAGTGGATAAGGCAGTCTTGCGCTGGGATGTGAGACAGTTTGCTTTGAGTGATTCTATGTCACTTTCTTTTTCAAATTGAATAAACTTTATTGAAGTTCTGTATGATGTATAAGGAAAATGAAGAAGATACAATTGTACAAAGTAATTTAACATTAAAAATATACCCAGAATGTACAGTACATTACAAGATTCAAAAACGTAATCTTTAAGTTATAACTACTCTATTTCCTACCTTCCACTCTCCTGTCCCCCTTCCTGGGGGAGAAATATGTATCTAACCAGGAATCAAATAAGACAGGAACAGCAACACCATAATATCAACCAATACAAAGGATTGTATAATACCAAAGGGCATCTGGCTAATATAAACAGATTCATAGCCATTTAAAACCCCAGCTCTGAGAGCTAAACTTGTATATTCCAAAATTATAAAAATTAGAAAGTGACAAGTAAAATGCAGGAAAAAGTAACCTAAATAATGCCTCTGGCCACTATATAATAGAACTGAAAAGATTAGGGCCCTCCATCTTGATATGAACCCAGAGTTAAGAGAGAATATAAAGGCTCCCAAATCTTCACGTGTCGAGACGGTCTGTTAGACTAGCAATGATTCGCTCCGCTTGCAAGGCAAAGAGGATCTCCTTAAACCCCTACAGGTAATGGGGGGATTTTGTCACTAAATTGAGGGGAGAGACATGTCACACTCATACAAAGAGAGAGAGGTCACACTCACAAAGACAGAGAGAGAGAGCACACTCCCAATCCTGATGTATGTTCTTGTCAACTCTCTCTCTCTCTCTCTCTGTATGGGAGGGGTATGGGATCCTGATGTTCTTGTCTACTCTCTCTCTATGTACTGTATGGGAGAAGGAGAAAGAGAGAGAGAGACACACACTCACGTATGCAGTTGTTGGTAAAAAATAGTGCAGTGCGAGCAGAGTGATCTGAGGTGGAGGGGACTATGGGGCACTCCATTGTGTTGTCCGTTCGGAAAGAATGCGAGGATGGTGGAGTCCTTTTTTGTGAAAGCAAAACAACTGCAGGGCTCCACCCACTGCAGCCCTAAAAAGGGAAAGAGAAGGTAAGGTGACACATAAAAGGTCTAGCCCTCCACAAATTCCCACTAGGAATAGATATGCAGCCCTAAGCAAAATGTAAACAATGGGGGGACACTGAGGAGGGGGGATGGTGATTCAGATGCTTCCTTGATAGCCTCCTCTCTTCCAGATTACTCTTTTGATTCACAGTCAGAAGCATCAAAAGCCAAAAGGCACAAAGGTAGGGTTCAAACACATTCCAAGGTAACTTAAAATATTGATCCCATGTGTCAGAGACTACTTCTACACCCTTTAACCCAGAATGTGTATAGTACAGAAGCTGAACCAGGAAGAGCTTCAGTGCTTGATTTAATATATCATAATATTCCATTAAGGTTAATAAGCATTTATGTCCCCCCAATCCATCTCTACAAGAGTAGAGCTTTTTTGGTTAATTCAACCATAGATACTAGTAGGTATGTGACTGTGGAGGAGAGTTCAGTTATGGTCTGTCCTCACAAGACAGAGGGGGACAGACCACAAAATTATGCAGTGACACACATTTTTTAAATACAATGATACACACTACTAAACTGCAGGATGGTTATAGGTCTGTACATGAGAAGGGAGTCAAAATATATTTTAGGGGTACATTAGCTACCAGAATAGATTTTTTTTTAATTTTTTCTCACAAACATTCTTATCAATGGAGCAAATGCACTAGCTTTGGAAACCTCTGATCACATGGGGGTTTCTTGTAGTTGTTCCCCAGGTATGACTTATGGGAGAAGATGAACCCCCCTTATGATGTTTAAACACACAATTATTAACAGATGCTGTTATTCGTAAGCAATATGAGGCTTTTTTAACAGCCAGATTGTCTGTCCATTGTGCATATGACACTTTAGAAGAATTTAAGAATTTCTTTCAGAAACAGGCCACGCAGTCTCAGGGCTAGATATTCAACTGCACCCCAGGGCAATATTCAAAGGTAGGAATTGCAACGCACAATTCCCAGTGTGCTGGGGTGCAAAGATAGTATATGCAGCACATCTTCTGGGGCATGCCCATACATATGTGGCACTTACCGATATTCAGCCTAGGATGTGTGGCACATCTGCTGGCACAACCCAGAGATGTGCCGCATACCTGGGCTCATAGTTGAGTCCATAAAAAATGGTTCAAGTGCCTGCCACCCATAGGTGTGCTGCTGTATTGCAGTGCGCAACACAGCAACCACCAGCAGTGGGTGGCAAGCCCCCTAGAACACAAAGCACAATCACCCACATATGTCCCTGGTAGTCTAGTGGAATCCCCCACCCCTCCAGTAGTGGCGATCGATCACCATGTAAGTATTACTGTCCATGTCCCTGGTAGTCTAGTGTAACCCCACCTCCCGTAGCAGCGATCACTGTGTAAGTATATATGCCCATGTTCCTGGTAGTCTAGTGGTACCCCCCTCCCCATCCTGACCCTCCGATCACTGACACCATAATGTAATAACTATCCCTGGTGGTCCAGTGGTTCCCCCTCCCTGGCTGACTCCTTGATCACCATAGAAAAATGAAACTACACTTCCCTGGTGGTCCAGTGGTAACCCCCTGCCCCCCCACCAACACAGGACACCCAGCCCACCCAGCTCCCCTCGGTCATCAACGGGCAGCAGATCTGCCCACATACCACAGCAGCTGCCCGCCCAAGACAATGGCTTATAGTAGTGGCTGCAAGCTCATTGGTCCACACTATGGACCAATAGGCTTGCAGTGCATACTACAATATTTCACAACTTTGGGAATGAAGTCATTCATTCACAAGGTTGTGAAATATTACAGTATGCACTACAAGCCCATTGGTCCATAGTGTGGACCAATGAGCTTGCAGCCACTACTGTACACTGTCATTCAGTGGGCAGCCGCGGTGGTATGCGGGTGGATTTGCTCCCCGATGATGACTGGGGGAGGGTTGGTGTGCTGGGTGTCCTGTGTGGGTACCACTGGACCACCAGGGAAGTGTAGTTTCATTTCCCTACCACAATCAGGGATTCGGCTGAGGAGGAAGGAACCACTGGACCATGAAGGATAATTATTACATTACGGTGCCCGCAATCGGAGGGTCTGGATAGGGAAGGGGGTACCACTAGACTACCAGGGACATGGGCATCATGTCTAACACGGTGATCACCACTACAGAAGGGGTGGGGGGGTACCACTAGACTACCAGAGACATGGGCATCATGTCTAACACAGTGATCGCCAGTATGGAAGGGGTGGGGGGTGCCACTAGACTACCAGGGACATGGGCATATATACTTGCATGCCGATTGCCGCTACAGACTGGGGGAGGACTTCTGGACCTCCACTGCCAACACCGCATGGCGTGCAGGACACCAGGTACATTTCGATGGCCAGCCATGCACAGTTCATGCAAATGGGGCCATAATGGCATGCAAATGGCCCCATTTGTGCCTTGCATGCATAATGGCTCCATGTGCATATCAGTGTCTGAATATCAGGAATTTGCGCATGACGTATCTCTGATGCACTGGCGCATTACCTATTCCTGGTATTCAGACCTGTCTGAGGAGGATGCACCGGTGCATTGTATTTGCGCAAGGTGCATTCCTTGCTATATTCACAAGGGAGTGCCATGGCACATTTCTTTTGAATGTTTCCCTTAGTTGCTCAGCACTCAGTTGGTACCCACTTGTGCCATTGCCAGGCACATTTTTGAATATCAGGCCCTCAGTGTACAAAATGTTTACAATATTTACATCTTCAGAGAAAATTGCACTTCTTGATTTCATAGATGCATGCAGAGAAATGGTACCTATCAGATAAAATTAGTGCTGTGAGAAAGGAGATGTTTTCTTGTCAGCATGACAGAGTATCTTCCATAAAAAAAGAAATGCAATTTGGTACACAGGGAAAGAAGCAACATTTAGATATGTTTAAAGGCTGTTCGGATAGGGTAGGGTAGAGAAAAGGCTTATTTTTGGTCTTTCTCCTCCCCTTTCTGATACTGTTATTTTAGTCCCTCAATATATTTGAGGATAGTACAGGAACATGTATAGTCAACCTTTGGTCAACAGCATCCTGATGTACCCACCACATCTTTTTTTGCTAATAAAAATATTCTGAAGATTTCTTCTTCATTGCAGAAGGAGCAAGTTGTTCCATTTACAACAGTTGAAGTGGAAATAGCTATAAAATAGCTCAGTGGCAATACAGCCCACATCCAAACTCATCTCAGTTTCACAATCCTGTACAAGACTGTCCAGATCAATTTTTGATAGCCTTGTCTGCCTTAGGGAATTATTCAAAGCAAATAAGCAGGAGAAGGTTTTGGGACAGATACTGGCTTTGAATCAAGAGAAGGCCTTCAGTAGGGTCTCACATTCATATCTGTTTTATGTTTTACGACGTTCCAAAATCTCTTTACTATTTATAAGGTGGATCAAAACACTGTATAGACAGGCTTCAGTTATACCTTATATAAACAGCCTCTGGTCAGAGCTAAAATGGCTGTGGAGAGCTTTTGGGATGCCTCTACCCATTATTTCTAATGCATTTGTACAATGCAGATCTGCTGAGAGGTAGTTTCAATGTGGGCTTGCTGTTATACATTTTTGCAATGTGTTTCCATAGAATATGTCTGCAGATTGCTATATATTTAGCCTGGATAGTTCACAGAAGACATGGCATCTTAGGGCTGTGGGTTCAGTTCCCATGTCTGGCACTTCGGTTAATATCCCAGTACTGACACTGTAGTGCAGCATGAGAGGGGTGCTGCACTTCTGAGTTACCGTCTTTCAGATGAGACTTTAAACCGAGGTCCCATCTGTCTGGATTGGTGGTAGTTCAGGTGGATGTTAAAGATCCCATGGCATTTATCGAAAAGAGTAGGGGAATTTTATTTAGAAAGTTGGGCTTCATTACAAAAAATAAACAACATTCTATACAAAGTATGAACTAATGTCATGAAAACAAAACAGACAAATAATAATAGATGCAAGACATCAACAATCTGTAAATGAAAAAGTACAATTTTGCCACAATAGTTGAAACTGAGAACCTGAAGAGGTTTGGAAATCACATAATTTAACTAAACCCAAAGCATGACAGATATTACTAATTATTTCTTGTTTAGATATCACTTTTTGATGTAAAACTAACATACATCTAGCTTGCCATATGTAATATCTAATAACAACAAAAACAATATACAAAGTATCAATATGATATTTAGTGTTTAAAATATCATTGGTACAAAACATAATCTGATCATAAGTTAACTGAAGAAATAAAGATTCAGACCATATATCAGCTAAACTGGACCATAGATCTCCAGAAAATGGGCAGTCAAGAAACAAATGTTGTTGAGTTTCCAAAACTTCGTTGCAAAACTCTCTGGGGCAAAAACGAGCATTTAAAGCTTTGTGCTTATGATTACTTTTAACTCCCAACCTTCCGTAATTACTTAACCACACTATATCCCAAACATAAGGGGGTAGACGTGGATTGCAAAGCTGTTGGAGAATCCAAGAAAACCGATTTAAAGGACAGCTAGGAAAAATAACAGTTTCTTGAGCCTCACCCCTCCAGATCTTATCATATATCATTTTCCAAGATAAAATACAAAAATATTGTGGGGGGAAACCCCAAGATAAGGCCATTTTATATCCTTCTTTTCCATATGCTGGAATGGCTAATGAACGGGAAATAAAATTTTTTTGTTCAGGGTTCCAATTAACTAAGCAGGATGAAAACCATAACATGAAGTGCGGTTTCCAAATAGCTTCCCCAGGTTTTATAGCCTTACTAAAATTATAACTAAAGAATAAACTATAGAAAAAGGTGATAGGATGGATCATGTTTACCCCACCCTCTCGAATAGGTCTATACGTTAAATTTCGTTTAATTGGGTTGAGCCGAGACCCCCAAAACCCCTGAAAAAATACCCCATATAATTTAGTAAAAAGCACAAGAGGAGGTGGAAACAAATAACTAAGATACAAAAAAATTGGAATAACTAAGTTTTTAAGCAGGACTACTCTCTTTTTCTTCCCAATCAAAGCAGATTTCCATCTTGCAATCAAACCTTCAGCCTTCTTTAAGGCAATAAGCCAGTTATAAGATGGCATGTCACCTGACCCCAAAAATCCGTAAATATTTAAAAGAATCAACTTTTATAGGAATCCCCACATAAGTGCCATTTATCGGGAGAGAGGTGTGACCTAGTGGTATACCCACACTTTTATCAAAATTAATTTTTGAACCGGAAACTGACAAAAAGGTCCGAAGGACCTGAACCAGGGCTTCTTCCTTAGAATTTTTGTCTACCACCATGACCAAATCATCAGCATAAGCTAACAATTTGATCGTAGGTAAAGAGGGAATTCCCTTCAATCCTACAATATGAGGGCAAAACAGTATAGCCCGTATCAAAGTGTCTATATAAAAGTCATAGAGAATCGGGCTTAAGGGGCATCCCTGCCTGACCCCACGAACAAGTAAAACTGGATTCCCTAACCAACCGTTAACATTAGGGATAATAAGGGCATCCTTATATAAAGTCTGAATCCAGAAAAGGAACTTGACTGGAAATCCAAAAGCTCTTAAAACAGAGAATAAAAAATCATGAAGGACTCTGTCAAAAGCTTTTTCTTGATCTATACCCAGGACCCATCCAGACACAATTTTCCTATCCCCCAGCACAAATAATTCACGCAGTAGGAGTAAATTATCGTGTTGGTACCTGCCTGGAATACCACATGTCTGAAAGGGACTTAAATGAAATGCAACTTTAAGCAATCTAGTTAACAGAATTTTAGCTAATATTTTATAATCTACATTTAATAGACTAAGTGGTCTCCAATTATTTAAATCAGTAGCATCACCCTTTTTAAAAATCAAGATTAGAAGAGCTTCCTTCATTGTTTTGGTCAAAACACCAGAGGTCAGTATCTCATTGTATAACAAAGTTAAGGCCGGAGCCAAATTAGACAAAAAGGTTTTAAAAAATCTCGCAGTAAGGCCGTCAGAACCAGGAGCGGATTGTGAACACAGTTTATCAATAGCCTGTATAACTTCAACTTCTGTAATATCAGCCTGCAACATCTCTTGCTCTTGATGGGAGAGTTGAGGGAGATGCAAAGACTCCAAAAAAGTCTTGGCAGACTCACATTCTGGCTTACTACCCAACATGTTAAAAACATGCTGTTCAACAATTTTAACCAAAGATTCAGGTGTTGTGACCAAATTACCAGAGGGAGACCTCAGACACTGAATTAATTTAGAATTTACACAAATTTTACATGCCTTAAAGGGATCTAATCCCCCCTTTATCTGTTTTAGTCCCAAATCTAGCTTCTTGCCCTAATGAACTAGTCCTATCATATTGCAATTTCCTCATCTGAGCACAGATAACAGCAATTTGATTGCTATAATCATGTTGAGTGGTATCAGCTAGAGAAATCAAATGCTGTAGTTGCTGCCTCAGAGATAGATACTTCAAATATTTCTTATTTTGAGAAGCAGCAGCCTTTTTCTGAAAAATCTGTTTCCATCGAGATTTTGAATCTTCCCACCAGGCAGCAACTGTATCATAGAAATCCACAACTGATAACCTAGCTGCCCATTCTTTGTGCCACAATTTCACATTTGAGGGATCCTCCAAATGGGAGTCATTAAAACGCCAATGTTTTTTTTTACAACGTGGAGCAGAATCCCAAGAAAATGATGCACACAGGGCAGCATGATCTGAAAACTCTACCCCGACAGTGTGGCAAGAATGAATACGTAAAATTTTGGACAAAAACAAAAAGTCTATGCGAGTCCGCAAGGGTCCTTTAAAAAATGTAAAACCTCCCTTAGCATGACAAGACCTATAGGCATCTATAAGCTGGGCTGTGATTATAATATCCTTCAAGGCAACAGAATCACAAAACATTTTGGGAGTTTTTAACCCTCTGTCCTCTTGTTGCAAACCACAATTAAAATCACCTACCCAAAGGAGTAATCTAGAAGTATGCAAAAAGGGTCTAACTAAATTAAAAAGCGAGACCCGTTGAGCTTTAGATTGTGGAGCATAAACCACAATAAGACAAAAACGCTCCAGAAAATACGCAAACTCTAACAATAATGCTCTACCTGGTGAAATATCCACTAATCTAGAGACATGAAAATCTGGATTTGAAAATAAAATACCAATGCCGTCACAAGTATCGGGCCAGATGACCAAAAGGTAGGCCCACTAGTCCAGGCCTTTGAAGCCTGTTGTAACTCTTTATGGGTTTTAGGCCTGGTATCCACTAGACAAACAATATCACACTTAAAATCTTTGATTGTCAAAAAAATACCCCTAATCTCTTTTGACCTTTGATACTATTTACATTAAGGAAACAAATAGACAAAAGGCCATTTAAGTGCCAATGGAGATTTACTCCTTTGACTTTGTCGGGTTCGTTTGGCTATAGGATCCAAATTTTACTACCTTCTGCATCAGGACAGGACCGAATGGAGGAGTGTGTCTATCATCCCCTCCAGAGTCCTTATCAGAGATCAGTAGCAAGTATGGCAAATTTATTATTAGACTGCAAAGTCAAGAGCTACTGTGTCCTCTCGACTGACTACTGCCTGACCTTTCCTAGTCCTCTTATGAGTAACATGAGTAAATACAGAGGAATCTAAATCAGAAGCTAGTTGTAAGGGGGGGGAAGGGGCATCTCAATATCTGGCCTATTACTTACAGCAAACTCTAATGAAGTATCCGGAACAGAAGGAGGAACTCCTTCTGCAGGGGTAACTATTTCAGAGGACAAAACAGGAATCTCATGACCCAGCTCTAAAGGTTCATTTTGTACTACAGCTGTTGCATCTTTTTCCAAATCTCGAGCAGCAGATTTTTTTGCTTGTATTTGCTGTGCAATTGTAATTAGGCCATCATGTGAGGGACAGTCATCTCTATTATGGGATGCCCATGGACAACGACCATAAGCATGGCCGGTGCCATCACATAAATTACATTTAAAAGGGTTAGAGCAGGCACTCGAAGAGTGGCCAAATTCAAAACAATGGCTACACTCAATAGTGTCACAGGCAGAACTTAGGTGAGTACGTGAACCGCACTTAAAGCATGATTTAGGTTGACCAGCGTAATAAATAAGCCCTTTGTCTTTACCTAAATAAAAAAAACTAGGTAGATGTTTAGGTCCAGTATTGGTTGAAAATAATTTAACTCTGACTCTCCAGCTACCGTCCCAAATTTGTTCGCTATCTAACTTGGGAGTGGGCCTATTGAGTACCTCACACCTTTTATTTAACCAAAATAGAATGTCCTCCACATTAACCCCTTCATTCTTGAAAATAATTGTAATATTCCTAACAGCAGGTTTAGTCAATGGGATAGCCTGAAAAGGTGACCAAATAGGAGAAGTTTGAAGTGTTGCATACTGAGCCCAAAATCTATCTAAACCAGAGACCTGTTTGAAACTAATATCATAATTGGAATTACCAATACTAATTAAGGCAAAGATTTCCGAAGAAAAGAATTTCATGGACCCTTTAAGCAATTTTTTTGCAATGTATACCCGATCCGGAGGTTCCTCTAACCCACCCTTATAAAGTAAGCGAACTGCGTTTCGCCTTGGAGCTGGTTCTCCTTTGGAATTAAATAAATCTGCCAGCTTAAACCCACCCGGTTGACCTGTGTGATTATTTTCAGGGACTTTCAGTACTGGGGTAGGTATAGAGCTTGACTTAACAGTGGCTCCAAGGGGTAGAACAGGAGATATATCATTTTGCAACCTATTACCCTCATTATTAATGTGAGGTGTCAAGGGTTTAACAGAAAACTTCCCAACACTGTTATCAGTACATGCGTCTATAGAATTAGAATTCAAAAGTCCACAGTTTAAAGCAACACCCCGGGGTTCGTTGGAGCTCAAAGTAGTGCCAGACGATACAGTAGCGGTTGCCTTCTGCAACATTTTCAAATACGTGGGGTCTTGGGAGTCTGGAGTCCAAACACCCCCTTCCCCTTTCTCCCAACCAGCGCTTTCTAAGGCGTTATCCAGTGACCATGACGATTTTAAAACATTAAGGTTTGTCAAATTTTTAGATGAAGCCTTTACACCTTTTGCTGATACCCCACCATGCTTGCTCCACCCAGGAGCTTTGTCAGCCGAAAAGAAAAATACCTCAGAATCCTTGTTCTGTTGTACTGTCGTTGCAGATCATTTTAGAAGAGAGGCATACTCACTGAGTCCAGGAATTTTCTTGCCATTCGGTAATTGTTGATTTAGCAGCGGTACTGACGCAGGCTGCAGGCACACCGAGTTGCGCTTCCGAAAACTGCCAGCCTCCTCTGAAGCAGCCGCCAATGCGGAAGTGAGCGCTGAGTTCGTCGGCCCGTCAGTGTCAGCAGGGGGCCTTCCTATTGCAGCGTCACTGAGGAATGTTGACTCCTTAGTCATCTTAGCGTATGCCGCTATTTTGGAATCCAACTTCTGTATGTGAAACAGTAGTGCCGCTCGTTGATCTTCCAGGGCAGAATGAGAAGATTTATCCACGAAAAGACTGGTAACCTCATTATTACCTTCTTCCATCAATTTTTCAACAGCAGTAGCTTCTATGATAGTACCAGCACAGTTTTCAGTAATAACAAGTTCCTCATCTATGGCCTCTGAAGTTCCAAGCACAGAAGAGGAGGCCCACTCCCCTGTACTTCCGACGTCCATCTCCTCCGAGGATTCGTGCACACTGGCCATCTTGCAGCCAGTAGCAAAGGCTCCACCTACACAGAGTAGGGGAATTTCCCCGGTGTCCTGGCCAAATTTCCCTCATTCACTAAAAATGCCACCAACAGCTTAATCTGGTTTAAGGTCAGTTGGCATTCATCTGTATCCCCCTCCCCGGTCGTGCCTGAAAATAGGCAGGATTTGTCTAGTGCACTTACCCAGTCAACAAAAACTAAAATAAAAAAAAAAAATTAAAAAATTTTCAGTGGACTTCTACATCTACACAATATCATGCTGTATTGCGTAAAATCAGAACACACTGAAAACAACATTTTACATCTGGACATCTGGACTAGGCTACCCTGACATACATTATAAAAATGGTAAAATCATAACCCCACTGAAAGCAAGATACTGCATCTAATGTGGGACATCCTGGGCCAGATATTCAGCGCAGTTGTACTGGCGCAACCACGGAAATGCGCCACCAAGCGATATTCAAAGACTGAGGAGGTGCAGCACAAGTTGCATTGCACCATGGCACAACTATAATGTATGCAGCACAAGTGTAGGGGGCATTCCCATGAATAAGAGGCGCAATGGTTCTTTCAACTAGAAACCATGGTGCAAGTCCGGAACAAAACCCAAGATGCACCACCTAGACTGGAGCCTATAAAAACCTAGCTCAAACACACAGACAGGGATGTGCAACACTGTGCAGAGAGGGGGAGAAAGAGAGCGAGGGAGGGGGAGAGGGAGAGAGAGAGAGAGACACTGAGAAAGACACATAGCCAGGGAGCCACTGCACAGCCAGAGAGCAATGGACAGTGCCCCCTTTCTCATGGAGGCAGTAATGAGGGGTGTGAGGAGGCAGAAGGAACACCAATGTAGCCAACGAAGGGCCCAGTGGTGGTATGCTCGAAACAGGTGGTACCATGCCCATATCACATTTGAGAACTATAGTGATACGGAGATAGTGAGCCGGTACCACCTGAATAGGGTAATTCTGAGGCAGCTCTGTGAGCTGTGCAGTGATGAGATGCAGGCACCCACCAGACGCAGTCATGCCATGTCAGTGGAGACTAAGGTGACAGCAGTTTTGTGCCTGCTCACCACAGGTACCTTCCAGAGACCAACAGGGGATACCATTGGCATCACCCATTTGGCCACGTTTTGCCTCTCACGCAGTTCCTTAACACTCTGCTGCCACATGCTTCGGAGTATAGGTGGAGCATACAGCAAACATGCGGGACTTCCACAAGGTAGCATGCATGCCAGACGTGATTGGGGCCATTGACTGCACCCATGTGGGCATCCGCATACCACCTGGCCATGAGGGCCCAGTCTACATCAACCACAAAGGATTCCCATCAGTCAACTGCCAGGTGGTGTGCGATGCCATGGGGCACATCATCAATGTCTATACCACACACCCCGGGAGTGCATATGACACATTTATCTGGTGCAGCTCTGCACTGTGCCAGGGGTTCAAATGTGGGCATATCCCCATGGGCCACCTAGTGGGTGAGTATGGCACGGGCCAGGGGGGCTGGCACGGCACAGCCGAGGTGGTGAGGAAGGGAGGGCAGGCAGGGCAGGCGTGGTGAAGTGAGCAGTGGGGACAGGGACTAGGAGGTGGCACAGCACAGACAAGGGCTAACCATGTCCATCCCCACACAGGTGACAGTGCATACCCACTGAGGCCATGGTTGATCACCCCCTACCGGCAACTGTCATCTCCCGCAGAGAAGAGATACAATAAGCACATGCCAGCATACACAGTATCATCAAGCGTGTCTTTGGCATGCTTGAAATGCATTTCAGATGCCTAGACAGGTCAGGTGACGCCCTACAATACAGCACATCAAAAGCCTGTGACCTATTCCTGGCCTGCTGCATACTGCACAACATGGCCATTGACTGTGGGATAGCTGTCGAGGCAGAAGATGGCGACAGTAGTGGGGACAATGGTGGGAATGGGCCAGAGGGTGGTGGGCAGCAACCACCCAGAAGGCGGGACCCCCCGCCTAGCAGTGCAGGCATGGCGCCACTGGGACACCATCGCACAGGAACACTGTGGAGAATGCAAGTAAGTGCAATGACACACATGCAAGGGCCACACAGAGCAGCCCACCACACACGGTGCTGGATGTGCATGGTGGTAGGCAGGCAGGGAATGGGGTGCACAGCAGGCATGGGGAGGTACTGGCACATGGATGCACATGCACTGAGCTCAGGCATGCGCTCACACACACATACTGTGGACCATGGCATGGATCAGAGGCATGACACTGGTGCACAGGCACAGCCGGCATTGAGCATATCGGCCATCATCACAACCATGCCACATGGCCCAGCAGCACGGTCAGTGTACACGGGGGGCATGTGGCACAACCCACATGCATGCACACACATGCATGCTGCACCACCACCACCCACATGTACATGGAGCAGCAGCAGTGGATGGTGGTGCGGAGCAGCAGACACATCAGTCCAACTGTCCACCTCTCTTCATACTTTCCACAGGGCCAGAGGACCACAGACAGGTCAGGGCAATGGTGCGAGGGGCCGCAGTAGGCCACAGAGGGCAGCACTGGCTGGGAGCAGCATGGCAGATAAGTGCGGCCACTATGCCATTTCGTGTCCTAGCTGTATTGCTGTGGGTAGTGGGCGGGCATGGTGTCCACGGCCATGTGTCTGCAGGGGGGATGTGCACTTAGCCCCCACAATGTGTGCTGCGATGGTGCCTGTGCTCTGTGCCTTGTGCCCAGGCGTGCGCACATGGGCACAGTGCACTATCCATCTGTCTCGCCGCACCATTGTGGTGTGCTGTGTGGATATCTGGTGTGGCCCTCCAGGCCTGGGTCCATTGTGGTCCCCCAGTGGTGTTTGTCCCCACATTCCAATGCACACTGTGGGTGGGCTGGGGTCTTTGGGGCATTGCACTGATTGGCTGTCCTGTCCCTTCCCCTAGGTGATCGCAGAAATGTTGCCAGGAGGGCTGCATGCCCCCGGGTCCCAAACCCAAGGAGGCTCATGACACACCTCCACACTTCACTGGGTGCCCTGTGTGGCACTGGGTGGCCTGTGCCTCACTTGACCCTGGTCATCTACTGTTTGTGTTTGCCTAGCCACTGACACTATGCACTCTGCGCACTGTGGCCCTGCCTGGTGGGTGTCTGTTGCATGTCCCTGCCATTCGCATGGCTGGGGCAGTAGATCTTTGGCCGGGGGCGTGTTCCACAATTTGTGGGCTCAAGTTCTCTGTGCACCTTCTCCTGGTGCCCTGTGTGCCCTCCGGGTCCATGCCTCTGTGTTCATGGGCGTGCCCTGCTGGGGGGGCCTGTGGCCATTGTCCTATGTTTGCTTGCTTATGTGTACCTGCAGCCTGTGGCTGTTGCCCTGCTCAATGGGTTTGTGCTCAGGTTTGCTCCACGCATCCATGGTTGTGCTGGTGCATCTAAGGTATGAATCTTTCTTGAAAGTCCAACTAAAACTAGTAGCAAGAAAATGTTTAAATGCAAAGTATTTAAATGTGCACGTTGTTGCATTTTGAAGTGGTAAACAAATTTCCAGTTTAATAGGCAACCAATATTTAACAAGCTGTTTCAGTTTCCTAATGTCCATCTGATAAGCAGTTTAGAGTCATGTCTCCAACATTCTAATCAAAAAGAAGGGAGTATGTTATTTCAATTGGTATAGTGATTTGTAGATGTGGAAGGATACATTGAAAAGTCCAAAAATGTGTTCCATAACACTCCATTTTTCCAGCTACAGACATCAAGATGGCTGTAGGCTCTGCCCACAGCCATAAAAATTTGCTTAGGTGAACCAATAAGGACTTATGTTGGTGTTCAGCAGGGTTGTCCTCTGAGCCCCTATTATGTATTAAGGCCCAGATATTCCAAAGTGTTGCATGGCGCAACAGTGTTCTTTGCCCTTCATGCACAACCCACTGGTGCGCCCGGTGAGATATTTAAAACAAAAAAGCACCACAAATCCCGATGCGCCCGGGCGCACTGCAATGTATGCAGGCACAGGTGGGGGCACGGTGCATAAACTGCACAGCCCGATATTCAGCCCAGGCTGTGCAGAGTTATGCAGGTGCAACCTACCTGTGCCTGCACAAAGTTACGCCGAAAAAAAAAGAACAAGTAGAGGGCCACCCACAGATGAGCTGCTGCATTGCAGGGTGCAACACAGCAGCTGCCACCTGTGGGTGGCCCTTGACTTGTTCCCACCGCACCTGGCAGCACCCCCCATGCCTCATTGGGCATCAGTATCTCCCCAAGTCCACATCCCCGTGGTCCAGTGGACCACGAGTAGCCCGATCGCAGGCATAACAGTATTCCCCCAGTAGCTCAATCATGGGCATAACTGTACTCCCCAGTAGCCCGATCACGGGCATAACTGTATTCCCCCGAGTAGCCCGATCAGGCATAACTGCAACTTCTCCCCATTAGCCCGATCGCGGGCATCAGTAACCCCTCCCAAAGTTCTATATCCCTGGTGGTCCAGTGGACCGAATGGAGCCTGATCGCAGGTGGCATTCCTCACCCCTCCCCCCAAGTCTTAAATCCCTGGTGATCTAGTGGACCCCCCACCTACCCTGCCCATGGAGCCCCACCACCCTGCTCCCCCGTCAGCTGGCGGGCAGCAGCACGCCACCCACCTGCCACCCCACTGCCTGCCGACTGACAGCTCGGTATGGCTGCATGCCCATTGGTTCAGAGCATGAGCCAATGGGCGTGTAGCCCATACAGTACTAGTCAGTCCAGATATGTGAATGAATTTAGAGACGGAATGGTTCCACCCTTGGAACATGCCAGCATTACAGCACTGTGCCATTAGGGCGTGAATCATCAATGTCGCCTACCACTGTTTTTGTGTGGGGGGCTGTGCCCCCTCAACCCCTTCCCCAACTAATGATACCAATTCCGGGGGAGTGGAGGCAGAGAATCCCAATTTTGGCACCCTAATGGCACGGTGCCCTAAAGCCGGTGTATTGACTGCTTGCAGTGGACAGAACAGCATTTTCTTGTGAGAATGCCTGATAGCAAAATATTTCTGGACCCATTTATATGTTGTATGGCTACAATTAGGACTTATACAAGCTACATATGAAATATTTTTTGTTTTGTTTCAAATGTTATTTTACTTCTAAATCCCAAAAGAAATGTAAGAAGTTCTAATGTTTTAATTTTTTCTGTTAAAAATGTTACCTCTTTTTGTTAACTGTACCATTCGGTTTCTTTTGATTTCTCTTTCCTTGTTAATATGGTTTTGATATTTTCATAGCTTTACATTTGTACCTTTTATTTATTTTCAGTTTTCTTTCTATTACCCCAATAAAATTCCCTTACTCTTGTAAAAAGTGCCTTGGCTTCTTTTACTTTCACCTGAACACCCACCAGGCAATGGTATCCAGTCAACATGATGAAACCATTAGGGGGACGGCAATGTGGGTACCACAACCAATATGACAGGCATTTCAGTGACAGGAATTTTGCAGTGCCCTCCAAGCTTGCTGCCTCAGGGGTGTTGCACTCTTTTCCCCCTACACCTCCGATGTGGAGGTGATTATATTATATTCTGGGGTGTGCAGGGGCAAAGCCCCCTGCGGTGGGGGGTGCTGGGGTTGAAGCCCCAGCAAACAGCCTGCACGTGCCCCGGTGCATGGAACATGACTGGAGTCAGGTGACAAAATGTTCTGCCAACTCTAACCAAGCAGCTATTTGCCATTCACACTCACATACACACAATAACAGTACAATAAGTATAGCAAGCCAAAGCTTTATTATAGCAAAATATAATATAAAAGGTTACAATAAGTACAGCAAGCCAAAGCTTTATTATAGCAAAATATAATACAAAAGGTTATACATCACCAATTCCAAAAGCTACATCCAAGCCTGTTCCAATGGCTGGGAAGCCCCCTTGTCAGCCTGGCTAGGAGTCTCACGAACCGGGAATTGGCCCCACAGCGATGCAGTCCACCCTGCAGGTGAGGCTTCTAACCAGGCATTGAGAAGCTACATTTATATATTATTCTATGCTAAAATAACGTGCAGCCTTCATAGTGTTGTCTATCACATTCTAGAAGCTGGCCGGGCTCCCAGAGATGCTGCAATTCACACCATAAGGACTGCTCAGAATTCCCTACACCTGCTAGGTCACTGTGCTCCAAACACTGGCCGGTGCCTAGAACACTATGAGCTAAGCAGAAGTTTAAACAAAACTACAAAAACAGGTTGCCTGATAATATGCAACCTTCAAGTTAGCAAAATACACTGTCTGAAGCAAAACATAATAATGAGGCTATCTAAAGAGCAAAACACCAATTAAATGAAGCAGCATGTAAAATGGAGTCACACAATACAAAATGGAGTATAAAATGACATACATTACATGAAATAGCATACAAAATGGAGTGACAATAATCAACATATTATACCATCACTACACATAATTGCTGGGCATGATGTTCACCATCAGCATTTTGGTGTCACCCTAATTGCCATCACCCTGTTGGGTGTCGCAGTGAAGTGGGTAAACCCCAGGCAACATGAGAGATGGGTACAGGCGATCTCAGTTTGACATCTCATCTGAAGGATGGCACACCCCGCAAGTACAGCACCCCCAGTACTGCACTCAGGAGACAGTGTTACAAGGTATGAGCCCAAGCCCAGTGTGGAGCAAGAACCCACAACCTTTTGTGATATCACCTGAGCCACACTGACAGCTCTAAAGACCTCACCTTAAAGGCCTCTAATTGTTCAATATTTCCTTGTTGTCCTTGTTGTTTAAGCTCCTGTCCATCTCTAAATTCATATTCATCTTATACTTCAATGTCTGAGTAAATATTTTGATGCACCAATTAATCTTTTTGGAGAAAAAGGACAACAACTTGTATTTCCTTCACATTAAGCAATTCTGAGTTAATTATTTCTCTCAGGCCTCAACAAAGTCTTTCACACCAGATTCCATTCTATGCTATCCACCTTAGTTATTTGTTTGCTTCTTGATATCCAGACGTCTGAAGTTAGACTGTTCAACATTCCAATTTGGTCTCTTCCATCTCATCCAAACGATCCCGTAAAATGAAAACTATTTTCCTTACTAGGGCACCTCATGTTTGGCAATGGGGATTATTCCTTGAGGAAAGTTTTCTATCCCTTTTTAAATTGCACATTTCTTAATTGGCACTGCTCTGGATACAAAATGTAACAGTAAAAACAAGGCACTGTGTCAGCATGTGGTCTGAAAGCAAAACAAAATGGTTATAGTAAATGCACGCTGAAAATAGAAAATAGAGTTAAAAATCTACGTTTCAACATTAGGTCTTCTTCAGGAAATATCTAAAAGAGAAAAAAGCAAAGTTAGTATAGAAAGGGGGTAAAATAAGGGATATATATGCAGTGAAAGAAAAAAGGGGAGGCGCAGGGAGAAGAAGTGATAAATGGCAAGATTAAAAGAGAATCTATGAAACAAAAAGTTGATGATGGGAAAGACAAAGCATAATAGGAGTGAAAGAGCTATAGAAGTCCCCAGGTGGGGACTAATTAACAGGGCCTAGTAAGAAGGCTGAAAGGTGACAAATGTGTGGAAGGAGACAGAGATGGAGACCTGTGTGAAAATGAAAAAGAAATTAAATGTGTACAGATACAAACAGACTTTAGGGAAAATAAGGGGTGGCTGAAAGATGTTAGTAGAAAATAAGTCTATCATTTAAACTGAAGGGCTGCTGGGAGCCAAAGCGGATGATTAGCTTGGTTTTCATGTTTTTTTCTATGGTCAGAATCCCAGAAGCCCTGCTGAAGGACACAAACAGAAGGGTCATTGACACTGCGGTCCCTGGAGATAAAGTGGGATACAAAGGGTTTAGCAGTGTCTCCATTCCTGATTGTTCTGTAATGTTCCCTGAAATGGTCAGCAAGGCATCTACCAGTCTCTCCGATGTAAATAGCTGTACACTTCCTGCAAAGAATACAATATACCACATTAGTGGAGGTGCATGAGAACTCCGTGGTGATGTGAAAAACACCTGTAGGCCCCTGAATTTCAGTCACACTAGAAACAAATTTGCAGGTGTAGCAGCGAGTTCTGTTGTAAGGTTTGGTACCTGGTAGGGAGAAACTGTTAGGAGTAGGTATGCTGCTTTTAACCAGGAGATTCTGCAGGTTGAGTGGACAGTGGTAAGAGGCAATGGGTGGTTCTGTAAAGGAAGCACCAATGTTGTGGTCAGTTTGCAAAATGGGAAAGTTACTGGTGATGATCCTGTGAAGAGAAGGTGTACTCTGATGAAAAGGAAGTACTAGTGGAATTCATCATTGTTCTTGTGTGACAGTATCCTTCCTGCAGGGGTCAAGGTTATGGGGCATGTTACCGACTTGGGAGAGTGCTCTGTCCACTGTGCTTTGTTGACTGACATTACAGTGATGGATTTATGTCAACCACAATTGCGGTTGGCATAAATCTCTCCAAGAACATTGTGCTTCCTTTGGGGTGCTTTGCCCCCTGGGGGCTCTGCCCCCCCACATCCCCCCATACTTAAGACAATTAACTCCGAGTCGAAGTTGATTCGGGTAGGCAGTACAAGACCCTGAGAAAGCAGTGCCCGGGGTCCCGCAGTGACAGTACAGTGACCCATCGCTGTGTCGCTGTACTGTCGTTCACAGTAGAGGAGTCGATGTTCAATCTGCATATGGGAACAATCAACCTGTCATATTCTATTCTGAAAACCAAGCAGTCTTAGCTGTAATAAATACAGGTCAGTCTTCCTCCTCCCTAATGAATGTCCTGAGAAAATCAACATGGACTTCATATGCATTTCAGTGCTTCCATCCTCTGCCTGCCACAGTAATGAATCCTAGTCCATCATCTTTGGATGTGCATACTGCGAACAAGCAATCAGCCTATTGGTCACATCATACTGTAAACAAACAAGCAGCTCTTCAGCCACATCATACTGTTCATTAGCAATTGGCCTGTTGTCCATATCATACTGCTTATAGCTGTTCAGCCTTTCGCCTCATTGTACTGCTCACAAGTGTCTAGCCTGTCAGGCACATCAAACCACTCACAAGTATCTGGCCTGTTGGATTCCTCTCACAGATCACAAGCATTCAGCCTGAGGGCCACATCATATTGTTCATAAGCAACTGACCTGTCATTCATGTTATGCTGCTTATAGCTGTTCGACCTGTCGGCTACATCATACTGCTTATAAGGGGTTGACCTATTGTCTATATCATACATCTCATAGCTGTTAGGCCTGTCAGACCATCATACTGCTCCAAGCAATCATACTGCTCTAAGCAATTGATCTGTTGGCTTTATCATACTTCTCACAAGCAATCAGACTTTCAGCCACATCATACTGCTCCAAGCACTCGGCTGCCAGCTAGATCTACTGATCTCAAGCATTAGGCCTGTTGACCAATACTATCAGACAATGTACTGTATACTGGACATGCAGTTTACCTTAAATCCATCTATCCTAATCCATACTTGTCCAGTCTGGCAGTTAAAGCATTCCTTCAAGATCTGAGAAGATTATTCCTCAAGGACTGCCCTCAAGGAAACTTGAAGTTCATGCTCTATATTGCATACTAACATGACCTTAGCCATTTATTGAATTCCTAAGACCTAGAGTATGTACTGTCGTCTCCTTGGCTGTATTTGATCACATTATTTATCTAATCAATTCAGAGCTGCTTGCTGTCACACTAACAGAAAATACTCTTTCTCTACCATTCCAAGAGATGCAAATTATATAAAAAATATATGTCAGCCATGCTTTTGCTACCATCTGGGATTCTCCAGCTGCAACAACAAGTCTGCCTTCAGAGTAGTACGGAATAAATACACTCCCTTCAGCATCCTTCAAAACATAGACCTTCTGCCATATTTTGTTCCTGCATTTGCATCTTTCTGCTCTCAAACTTTTAGTTTGACAGCCCCAATAATCAAACAATATATCTCAGGCATATGGCTAACTTGTTTTCCATCCATCCTGATACCACATGCTCTCACTTGTCCGAGCAATCAAGGCTCTATTCAAGGTTTGAGGAAATCCACTCCTCAACATCCCTTAAACAGCCATGACATTAGCATTCCTTGAATTCCTAAGACCAGGAGAATGTACCTCTTCTTCTGTCTTCAATCCTGCAATATACCTAATAAAGAACATCCTCAAGAAAGCATCAGGAAATCACTTTACCTTTACTTTACCAACATCAAAGCTGACAGAAGTAAAAAGGGATCCACATATCCTATTTTGCAACAAACTCTACTTAGTGTCCTGTCCCACTGAAGTCCTCTACCAACTACAAGCTATGGAATGACATCTTATTCTATTTATCTTCTTCTGTGTACCGAAAACTATTACATCATGACTACTTCCTGGTTCATTCTTCATGCCAGAGTGTTGAATCTTGTCTGGATCTTGAGTCCTTACTTATTTTCCAGCCAGTCATTCATGAGTGCACAGTCATCTCTGCCTCAGGAGAACATACCAGATCACATTGTCAAGATTATGGTTCACTTACATCAGACTGCCCTGGTGAATGTGCTTAATGATCTCCTAATGGTGAGAGACAGGTGAGATCATTCCAGCTTGATCCTTCTGGACCTCTCAGCGGCGTTCAACACTGTGAACCATGAGGTGCTACTTGACCGACTGTGGTTTTCGTGTGGCCTGTCCGGTAAGGTCATCAAATGTTTCAGGTCATACCTACAAGGTACAGTGCAGAGGGTAGTGATGGGGTTGGCCTCATCTAGCCCGAAGCCTCTTACCTATAGCGTTCCGCAGGGGTCGGTCTTGTCGCCCTTATTGTTAGCAGAGTACATGCTGCCATTGGGTGACATTATCAGGCAGTATAGGCTGGGTTTTCACTGCTACACAGATGATACCCAGCTATACCTGTCCTGTGCTCCAAGTAACTAGGTGGCGGACTCTGTATTTAACAGCCGCCTGTCTGAGATCTGGACTTGGATGTCCCATAACTGGCTGAGACTCAACCCAGACAACCCAGACAAGACAGAGGTGCTGGTGGTGGACCCAGGTCATCGTGAGGGGGGTGAGGGTTTGTGGAGACCACCTAGTCTTGTACTGGGAGGGGTGCCACTGACCCCATTCAATCAGATAAATGAATCTGGGTGTGATCCTTAACAGCAGCTTGACGCTTGATGCTCAGGTGTCTGCCGCTGTTAAGAGTGGATTTTATCATCTGAGGAACATTGCCTGGATTCAGAACCTATTACCCCCTGAGGACCTAGCCTCACTAGTACATGCTTTTGTAACATCCACACTGGATTACTGCAATGTACCTGGGGCTATCTGGAGGCAACCTCCACTGGCTGCAGCTGGTGCAGAACATGGCGGCAAGATTATTGATGGGTGTGCGTAAGTATGACCATATCACACCAGTCCTCCACAAACTGCACTGGCTGCCGGTTAGGTGGAGGATTGCTTTCAAGGTCGGGCTACTGACTGATAATGCCCTACATGAAGGGGGACTAGTCTACATGCAAGAGCTCCTTGTACCTCACTGCCCATCCCGGGCTCTCTGTTCCACACAGGGTTGTCTCCTGGATATTCCTAGGGTGAGGTTGCACCACTCAGGTGATCGAGTGCTCTCAGTGGCTGCACCTACCATATGGAATCTATTACCTAGACATCTATAGGAGGCACCCTCTGTGGATACCTTCAAAAAAGGTTTAAAAACTTATTTATTTAACCAGGCTTTTAATTTTTAGATAATTGAGTCATGTCTTGATTGGATATTACTGCTGATTTTAATTGTATTTTTATATATTTATAAAATGTTGTATAGTATTGATTGTGAAGCACTCCGAGTCTTTGGAAAGGAGCACTATATAAATAAAGTATCTATCTGTCTATCCTGCTTGAAACCTAAACATCCAAAATTAAACTCTGCTAAGCTTAACAACAGCCAGACCCACAATTTTTAGAAACCTGGAAGGAAGGCTAACCCATTAACTTTGGTTCCCCCACAGGCGGTGTTTCTCTCTTCCATGTTATTGAGTCTATTCCATGAGTTGGAGGATGCAGATTCTGTTACATTGCACTTTGGTCCTTTGGCTCTTTTAGCTACCAATTAGCTTTAGCCTTGAGAAACTTCTCCTGGCACCTCTACCGAAGGTGGAAATCCAGAGAAAAGAGACAAGCCAAAGTAACACTCCAAGTAATATTGCACAAGCACTTACATAACTGACAGTCACCCGCTGAATCTAAGAGAGAGACCTCCATTGAGCATGGCTTTTGCTCCAAAAAGCATAGATTTATTCTTATTTGCCTACAAAATAAACAAATTGCAGGAAAATCAACTACATCAATGATTCCAGATTACCAGATAGCAGTCCCTGATACTAGGACAAATGATGAAATCATCAGCATAAAGTAGTGAATCATTAAACCTGCAAGCAGATAGGAAAACATTGACAAATAATGTAAGTATCAGGGGCCATAATATTGACTCCTGAGGTACACCCCTCCCAGTTGTACAGCATTTGAAAAAAAGAACCTAAGCCCACAAACTGAGACCAGGAACATAGTTAAAGAATGGTGAGAAATGGAGCATTCTGATCGGCTGGATCACATTCTAAAGGAAGATGTAAATGGCTGAAAACAATCATGTTCAATAGAACAGAACATAAGATGAAAAAAACAACACTGTTTTAAAAATGAACAACATTTGACTTTCATAATATAGAGGATAATGTATGGTCCTCTATCGGTAACCGGTCAGTTAACTGTCGAGAGGTTGCCAGGGCGACCATGTAAACCTCGAGAGCGAAGCTCGAGAGGTTTACATCACCATGGCAACCTCGAGACAGTTAACATTGACCAGTTGCTGATAGAGGGACCATAGATTATTTTTTATACTGTATGGTCCCACGTAAAAAGGCTGCTTACTTTTTGGTAACTAGTCACCGTCGCGGCCGTTCAGTCCTTCCCTAACCGCTGTTCATCCGTCGGTTCCCCATTAAAAAAAAAGCAGGCACATGCGCAGACCAATCGCTGTTGTTAACCTATCGAGGTGATGTAGCATCGATAGGTTAACAACATATCTACGTCACATCGATAGGTTAACAACCTTAGGAAATGATGATTTCCTAAGGTTAACAGCGTTCTACCATACATTATAATAATAATAATGCATTCCAGGGGTTGGGTTATATTTGTTAATCTAGCCATATGATCATGCATCACTTCATGAATAGTGACTTCCCAGTGTTTAACTGGTTAACAGTAACCCATACACTTAGACTGAGGGACACAATCCATTATGTAATTCTATATAATTACTGGTTACATTGAACATCAGCCTGAGATTAAGCCATGTAATATTAAGTATTACATGAGTGATATCATCCTTAAGTGTGATACCACTTATATAATAAGGAACACCTGTCAATCAAAAGTAGTGTCAATGGCTCAGCAGGTTGCACACTTGCCCTGGAGCTGAGATATCAGAAGGCTGTGGGTTCCATCCCCACACCAACAAGTTCTAGTCCCAGCCAATACAGCTGTGCTGAGCCCTTACCTGTCTAGGTATTAGAGCGGAGGCAGCATGGCTCACAGAGCACTGTAGCACTGGTCATGGAGCAGCGGTGACATCGGAGCCAGTCACGGAGCAGCGGCGAGCAGTGATGGTCGCCATTCAAAAGATGGTGGCGGTGGTGACACTGTGCATGTGCGATACTCACACATGTGCAGTGAAAGCGGAAGTGCATTTATGAAGTAGTGCACCATGGTGAGAGGGAGATTGTGCTGCGAAGGGGAGCTCCATCATGGGGGACAGCTGTTATACAGTAAGCGCTGTTATGACGTTGCCACAGCACTGTAGGAGAACACAGGGTCATGTTCCGGAGCTGACCCCCTGTTCTCCTACAGTGATAGCATAATGTCTGCGGAGCTCTGCCCACGCAGCCATAAAAATGTGGGTTAAATCACCGTACTGACACTTTAGTGCAGCACATGGGGGATGCTGCACTCCTGAGATACTGTCCGTCTTTCAGATGAGATGTTCCTGGGTTATCTTTTTGTGGTCATGTAAAAACTGTGTGTCATAACATTAGTCAGTGCTCCGAGGTCTTGTCTTCCTGTTCTGGTGGTTGTTCAGGTGGAGGTTAAAGATTCCATGGCACCTCCTGAGATGAGTAGAGGAATTTCTCTGCTGTCCTGGTGAAATTTCCCCTAGTAACTAAAAAAACAAAAACCAAAGGATATATCCCACCAACAGCTTAATCTGGCTCATTGTCAGTTGGTTTCCATCTGTACCCCCCCTTCCCCGGAGACACGGCTGTAAATAAGCAGAATTGCGTAGTCCTCCTTTCCTGGACAAGAAAAACTAAAATAAAAAAGACAGCTCTTAGTTTTGCCCCATGAGAAAACTGGTAACACTGTCAGGCAAATTAGCAATTAGCACCTGTCACATGATCTTTGGCTTCTTTTCAGTCCCTCACAGCTTGTCAAAGAATCACTCCGTAAGTTAACAACTTCTGAAACATAAAACAAATTACCAATTCCATTAACTTGGGAAAACAGCATGATTGTTAGAGGATGCTCGTGAATTGAGTTCATGAAGGGTGCTCTGACCAGGCATGCTTATGCCAAAGATGTGATTTTCCTAGCTGCCCTCAGCATCGTCGTTGTTGAGCACCAGCAGAGTAGGTACGTGTGTATTCTGACTGTTAGCAAGACTTGGCATATCTTATGGTAGCTGTGTATTTTTCCATCATAATCTTCCAAACCAGTAATTATAAAAAAATAAAGTCTGATCTATTGTGTAAAGACTCATTTTTTACAGTCCCTTGGTGTATGTTGCTTTTAGGTATCACTCGAGCTTCGCTCTCATGGTTTATGTGCCAACATACACTTTGGTGTGTAAAAAAACTCATACCACACTCTTGCCCATACATTGGTCTAAATTTATATAACGTGTAAAAATAAATAGTGCTAGATAAGTATGCTATCTTGCCACCCAAATTACAAGATGACATATAGTGCATTGAAGAGGGTTAATATTATCTGAAGTTGATCAGTTCCCAGTGCTTTAGTACCATCGATGTGACATCATATAGTTGAAAGACAAAGAACCTCTGTGCGCAAACACTGAGGCAAGGGTTACCCCAAAGGGCATTTGGCTGGGAAGCCAAGTTTCAAGAAAATACAAAATCACAGATGCCCACACAATGCAAAGCATCATGGGCTGCATATACCAAATCACCACAGAATGTACATTCTGTGGTGATTTATATACAACTTATGTTTAACTGGCCAACCTCGATGAAGATTCTTTATCTTTAAATAATTTTTATTTAATGGAGTTCCACCACAACATATCCAAGACACACTGTCTTCAGGGTAGCTGGTCCATTCCACTGGGGTGTCAAACAGATGAGGCATACTGATGAGTCCTGGTAGGAAGAAATACGTGTCTATGTCTTCTGTTAGCACCCATTGCAAACTGTGTGAGAGGCCTTTCGGCACCATGCAATTCTGCTTAAAGTTGGACCAGCATAACATTCTGTGGTGATTTGCATATGCAGCCCATGATGCTTTGCATTGTGTGGGGCATGTGTGATTTTGTATTTTCTATCATATAGTTGTACCATCTTGAGTATGTCATATCAATGGTACAACAACTTGGAATGCCCTCACGGTCTTGTTGCCCTTGTATCCATGGTGATCCTCTAGCCCTCTTCAGTTTCAGTTGAAAAAAAGTGATGGGTAATGGCTTCCCCTATATATCTGTTTCAAGTTCAAGTTTATTGCAGGAAAATTCCATTGAGCAAGCTCATTCACAAGGAGGTCCTGATTACAGGTTTACAGACAACTACACAATACATATATAGAATGACATAACAGTAATTAATATACAGTAAAGATTCAATGTGGTACATTATGTTCAGGTCATAAAGTAACATTCTTAAAATAATGAGCATGAGCCTATAGAGAGGCATAAGGAACAGGAGAGATAGGGAGTACAAAGGAAATAAGAGAAGAAGAAAAAAGAGGGGGAGGGTAGGGGATGGCTAATTGAGGAATACTAGGATGGAGAAGGAGATTAGAAGCAGTTACATATATCTTTTAATTTGTCGATAGCTATCCTTTTGAAGAAGTTAAAAGGAACAGTACTGGATAATTTCAGCAAAGATTGTAAGCGATTCCAAATGGTTGGAAGGGAACATGAGATAGCGCGTTTACCAAAGGAAGTCTGAGTCCTAGGTACATCTAGGAGGATAAAGTCCAACTTTCTGAGTGAGTAAACACTGTGGGAAATACGGACAAGAGAAGTTAGGTAGCTCAGGAGTTTATTCAGAAGAAGGTTTAGGGTCCAGGTGCCAGCATGGAGTGCACGCTTAATGGTTAGCGAGGTCTACCCAACTGCTAAGTACAGATCACAGTGGTGAGTTTGGTACAGGGAGTTGGAGATAAAATGCAGGGCACGGTGGTAGAAGGTGTCTAATTTATGGAAGTTGGTAATTGCTGAAGTGTTATAAATTATGTCGCCATAGTCCAGAAGGGGGAGGAAAGTGGCCTGGACAAGTCTGAGTCTGGTCTCCAATGGAAAGAAAGACCTATTACAGAAAAAGAAACCTAGCCTGACTTTTAATCTCCTGGACAGGTCTTCGAGGTGATCATTAAAGGAGAGTTTGTTATCAAGCCAGATGCCAAGATATTTGAATTTAGAAATAATTTCCACTGGTTCTCCTAAAGAGGTGACGATAAGGTCTTTAGATGTGTCAAGAGTAGTAGTGCGCGAGGTGTATGGAGAGAAAATCATGGCTTTAGTTTGCTTGGCATTTAGTAGCAGCTTGACATTAATTAGGTTAGTTTCTAGCTGCTTAAAGTCAGCTTGGAGGAGGTCTCTGACTCCAGATAATGTCGGGCCAGAGGTATAAAGAACTGTGTCATCTGCAAAGAAATGCAGGTTTGACTTGGTTATCTGGTGGTCAAGATTGCTGATATATAGAGAGAAAAGAATGGGACCTAGGATGGAGCCTTGCGGAACTCCCCTGGTGATAGGCAGACAGGATGAGAACCAACCTCCTGCTTTAACTTTCTAGGTCCTTCCGGATAAGTAACTATTGAACCACTGGGTAGAGGAAGGGGTGGAACCGATTTTAATAAGGCTATTCGCTACTAAGTTATGATCTACGGTGTCGAAAACTTTGCTGAGATCTAAGAATACTACTCCCGTTATTTTCTTAGAATCCATTGCAGTGAACCGATCGTTAGTAACTTTGGCCAAAGCTGTGATGGTGCTGTAATTAGGGCGAAAACCGGATTGTGCAGGGTTTAGAAGAGAATGGGATTCTATGTTTTTTTAGTTGTGTGTAGATCAATTTTTCAAGAACTTTTGAAAGGATGGGCAGAACTGAAATGGGCCTATAGTTGTTTAGATCACATAGGTTACCCGATTTAAATAGAGGAAGAAAGGGAGCAGATTTCCAGCAAGAGGGAACTGTGGCAGAGGAGATAGAAAGGTTAAGAATATGGAGGATAGGGGCAGTAAGGTATGAGTAACCAAGTTTTAGGAAGAGTGGATCCAGTCCATCTTTCCTGGTGCTTTTTTTGGTATCTAAATTAATAAAAGAGTCTTCAACTTCTTTGAAGGTCAGTGGGAGCAGCTGAAATGAACAGGTCGAGGTAGGCAGCATTGAGTCCGAGCTATCTTGAATCTTAACACGAGTAGCATACAGTGAAGAATCAAAGGCTAGGCCAGCAGTGGTGAAGTGGGAATTAAATTCTTCAAGTGTTTGGTGATTAGTTTCCACAACCATCCCTTTGCTGTGGATCTTAGTTGGAACAGAGGGGGCAGTCGACCGACCCTCAATGGACTTTAGAATCCTCCAAATTTTATGGGGGTTCCCCTTAGCCTGTTCTAGGATGGAAACGTAAAAGTTCACTTTGGTGGTACAAATACATTTAACACAGGTGTTCCTAGCTGCTCTAAAGGCCTGTCAGTCTACAGGGTTCTTGGTTCTCCTGGCCTGGGCCCAGAGTTTATCATGGTTTGTCAATGCAAGCTTAAGTTCCAGAATGAACCAGGGGTGAGAGATTTTATGCCTCTGGACCTCGATCAGAGGTGCGTGTCTATTAGCCAAGTTAGTAAGGTTATTGTTGAGGACAGTAACAACACCGTCAACTGATTTTGCTACAAAGAGATTTTGCAATCTGACCTTGCTTAGGTTGGCCAGGTAGTTTAAGACATTGAACTTTCGAAAGGACCGTTTAATGAAGAAATTGGGCTAGTGCTGTACTTTGGCTTGCAACCTCATGCATACTACAATGCTGTGGTCACTCATGTCATTATGGAGGACTGCTGCATGTGAAATTTTGTGGAGGTGAGTGGTTAGTACCACATCTAAGATCGAGCTGTTTTTGATTTTTCAAGTATTGATCCTAGTTGGTTCACTAATTAGCAGAGCAAGGCCTAGATCGTCGCATAGGGATTTCAAGCCAAGCGATTTGGGGGACAGCTAATCCAAGTTGAAGTCCCCAAGGATTGTTGTTTCTGTATTAGCATTGATGGCAAGAGATTTAAGGATGTTAAGGACATCTGTCCCACCAGCAGGGGGCCTACTGCCACCGATAATAGAAGGCGGAGCTTCAGAGAAACAATTTCATATTCCTTCTGCTTTGAATTGCAATAGATATCACTAATTGAGAACCTGGATTTGGCAGAGATGACTACTCCACCCCCCCCCCCCGGAGTCCCAGTCTGCCCTATACAGATTATAGCCCGCTAGATTAATTTGTTGGTAAGAAGTGTTTTTTCTTAACCAGGTTTCAGTGATGACAATGAGATATGGTTCGGTGTGGTTGGCCCATGCTTGTAATTGGGCTCATTATTTAGACAGGCTCAGAATGTTGACCAACAATATTTTTAATCAGGACGATGCTGTGAATTCCGAAGGAGAGGTGAGCAGCAATGGAGGGCTGGGGTTTAGCTCAACATTGCCTGAGCAAAAGAGAAGCAGGAGTAACAGTTTCTTTGGGAAATTTAAATATTTTCCGAGTGCTTTTTTCCTTTGTGGGTGGTTTGTAGGTGAAAACGAGGCTGGCAGCTGAGTGTTAGTTAGGGACAGACTTGCATGACCATTTTGGTCTAAGAGGAGGACAGCTTTAAGTACCATGGGGGAAGGGAGTAGTGAGAGTGAGGGGGAAGAAAGTGAGGTATAAATAAAGGATGGGGGGCATGTAGAGAAGAGAGTAATACTTGAGGCAGTGTAAGTGAAGGGTTCCAGGACAGGGTTCAAGTACTGAGTTTTATTAGGATAGTCTACATTAGGAGTGCTGCTTATTAGCAGCAAAAAGACAATAATTAAAAATGCCATGGCTCTAAGAAAGTATAGTCTGGAAGTGGGTGGAGAAAAATTCAGAATGAATATGGGGAAGAAAGTGGTGCAGTCTTGATCCCTATCGTGGACCTATAGGATGACAGAAGGCCAAGGAAGGCGTGGCTATGGTGTATTTAAAGGAGGCCTGGGAGGAGGTGGTGGGGGTGGGACAAAAAACTAGCAGAGAAAGGGTTCAAATACAGCGCCAAGCAGCAAGAGTAAAGCAGGAGAGGTCTGGACCAATCGGGGCTTGCTTCAGGAAGGCACCCACAATCTGGTTGGCTGGCTTGGGGCCGTACCTTAGTGCAGGAGGGATCCGGGTTTTGTGCTGTGGCCGTTGGCTACTGAAATGCCATTGGGCCGGTGAGCTGGAGTCCGGGAGCTGAGTGTAGGCTAGCCCTGCTCAGGGCAGCAGCTGGGGGGAGAAAAAGGCAGGGATTTATAAAGGGCTAGCACAGAGGGTCAGGCAGAGAGGCCAGGGAGCAAGAGATTATCAGGACAAAAGAGCAATTAATTTAGGCACCATGGGCAGTAGGGGGTTAAACAGAACAGTCTGGCTTCACTAACAGGGCAGTAAATCACTTAGTAACAATTCTGCAGCTCTAAAACAAATCAAGTTATACAGGCAGATAGTTCTTACATTAATTTCATGTGGGTTAGAGTGAAAAACTAGCAGAGAAAGGGTTCAAATACAGCGCCAACCGGCAAGTGTAAAGCAGGAGAGGTCTGGACCAATCGGGGCTTGTTTCAGGAAGGCGCCCGCGATCCAGTTGGCTGGCTTGGGGCCGTACCTTAGTGCAGGAGGTATCCGGGTTTTGTGCTGTGGCCGTCAGCTACTGAAATGCTGTTGGGCCGGTAGGCTGGAGTCCGGGAGCTGAGCGTAGGCTAGCCATGCTCAGGGCAGCAGCTGGGGGGAGAAAAAGGCAGGGATTTATAAAGGGCTAGCACAGAGGGTCAGGCAGAGAGGCCAGGGAGCAAGAGATTATCAGGACAAAAGAGCAATTAATTTCATCGCCAAAGGCGGCGGGGGGTTAAACAGAACAGTCTGGCTTCACTAACAGGGCTGTAAATCACTTAGTAACAATTCTGCAGCTCTAAAACAAATCAAGTTATACAGGCAGATAGTTCTTACATTAATTTCATGTAGGTTAGAGTGAAACACTAGCAGAGAAAGGGTTCAAATACAGCACCAAGCAGCAAGAGTAAAGCAGGAGAGGTCTGGATCAATCGGGGCTTGCTTCAGGAAAGCGCCCGCAATCCGGATGGCTGGCTAGGGGCCGTACCTTAGTGCAGGAGGGAGCCGGGTTTTGTGCTGCAGCCGTCGGCTACTGAAATACCATTGGATCGATAAGCTAGAGTCCGGGAGCTGAGTGTAGGCTAGCCCTACTCAGGGCAGCAGCTGGGGGGAGAAAAAGGCAGGGATTTATAAAGGGCTAGCACAGAGGGTCAGGCAGAGAGGCCAGGGAGCAAGAGATTATCAGGACAAAAGAGCAATTAATTTAGGCGCCAAGGGCGGTGGAGGGTTAAACAGAACAGTCTGGCTTCACTAACAGGGCTGTAAATCACTTAGTAACAATTCTGCAGCTCTAAAACAAATCAAGTTATACAGGCAGATAGTTCCTACATTAATTTCATGTAGGTTAGAGTGAAAAACTAGCAGAGAAAGGGTTCAAATACAGCGCCTAGCGACAAGAGTAAAGCAGGAGAGGTCTGGACCAATCGGGGCTTGCTTCAGGAAGGCGCCTGTGATCCGGTTGGCTGGCTTGGGGCCGTACCTTAGTTGTTTAAACATGAACAACAAATCAGCAGAACACTGGAATGATTTATCTTTTAAAAAGGCCCGCTGATCACTCATTTTTTCCCCCTCATTGTCTGGCCATTACTAAACAGGGTGTCCTGGAGAGCCACTGATGATGTGCAATGCTAACAGTTGGGCTGGCTGACGGGGGTGGGTGGACTAGTGCGGGATCAGCGGTGAGGATGGACGAGGCTTGTTAACAGTTGTTCTTCACCAGGGAGTCCAGCACCTTTTCCACCCTCATAAACCTGCAGTGAGCCTGGGGTGATGGCAGGATTGCAGACCAGTGGACAGCTTTGAGGAAGCTGGTGACCTGCGCTCGTAACATTTGCCAGAACTAAACTGAAGAGTTGAGGTTCACTGGGTTTATCATGCACTGTCACATAAGTGCTCATTTGTTTGTCGCTGTTGCCCATACACTATAAAAGACAAGGTATGGTCATCAGTGAACAAACAACATTGTGTTCACTTCTCGTGAATGTCACGACAACAGTAAACCTCTCCGATTTAGCTCTCGAGGTATGCTAGGTTGTCATGACAGCTACTCAAAGTGAACACAGTATTATTGTTCACTGATAACCATACATTATCTTCTATGTTAGCTTCAAAGTTAGTTATGTTGCAAGGGTATATATTAAACCAATCACAGCAGCTTTCACAATGCTGATGACATCACAATAGCCTTGTGCAGCACTAAAGCCAGCCATTCAAATCAAAGATAAATCAGCCAATTGTAAAGTTATTACTAGTAAATTGATGTTGTATAAACTGACTGCACAATAGCCTCACTCAAAAATATTCAGTTTATCATCATTTATGAAAGGGCAGGACTTTCAAAAGTCATTAGTGGTAGAGTCACTTGTGAGTTATGATCCTGCACCTACACATAGCAAGACAAATGTGTATCTTTTGAGTCAGTCCATTACATTTCCCCTACATGCAGTACCTGTAGTATTTTGGGGGTATAAAGTCTGACCTTCAGAAAGGGGAACTCCAAGTTAATTAAATTTCAGAAACGTGTCTTACTGAAGTTGATAAATAGTGGAACAAATTGCTTACTGATGTAATCTGCATCATGTATGTACTTTAGGTAGTGGAAGGTAATACATATGCTGTGACTGAACCCAAGTTTTTCAGAGGTGAGAAAAGTCACTCTGGTAACAACTTGATATTTATGTTTATCAGTAAACACATCCAATTCTCGTAATATGAGTAAGTATGTACAGTACCACTGTACATTGCTGAGTGAGGAGGTTGTTATCAGTGTTTCAGGTTTATTCACTTCTCTCATGATATTTGTTCACAGTTTGTACTTTAGACATAGTCTATAAACCTACAGAACTGTAAGTGTTCCAGAAACTAGAAAGGAATTGGGTCAGACACCAAACTCTTCCAAAGTTACTGCTCACCTAGTATTTGCAACATACCTCAGTAAAATGATTTTAATTTACAAGGAAGGGTCACTGAGAATAAAGCTCCTTTTATAAGCAAGAAGACAGCACAACATGGATTGCAAATGCAAAGATTACCAATGACGAAAAAACTATCAACATCCACTGCATAGTTAATATCACTACGAGATATTGTACATACAGTAATGAGACACGGGGTCATCATGTCACTGATGAAACCGCGCACGTCAAACCCACGCATGAAAAACAGCATGCAGCAACAGAGCGATGGTACATAGTGCCGCTGCAACAGAAACACAACACACCTGAACAGTCTCTTTTTTTGCATGGGGCTTTGCCCGCCCACCCCGATTATAATCAACTCCGAGTGTGGACACAGGGGCACAAGGAATATCCCAATTAGCAGTTGTCCTTGGTGTACAAACAAAAAGTAAAACCGTTCCCTAGCAGGGATTCAAACCATGGCCCTCCCCCACTGCTGGGTCAGATGATCTCACCACTCCACCACAAGAGCAGCTTGACTGAGGACATGGCCGGTAGTGGTTACATCCACTTCTCCTTCCTGTGCAGAGCAACAGGGGTAACAGTACTTGCATATCACTCATATACCCCTGTGGGTCTGAAGCACTACACGCTATAGACTACGCGGTTCTTCATGTGTGGTTTAGTCTGTGACATAATGACCCGGTATTCAGTAATGACACTAAGTAACTTACAGTCAATTGTATTACATAGAAATGAGCTGGATACAAACTGCTGGTGCACTGTTTAATTTGCATGTAGCACATTTTCTGTTTTGTTTCATGATTAATGTTGATAAGTATGGGACAGTGCCATGGGTTCTCCAAGAACGATCAACTGGTATTCTTATCTTTTTTTTTTTTCTTTCTTTCTTTTCTACTTGCATGTCATTACATAGAAACATAGAATCTGTCAGCAAATAAGGACCATACAGCCCACCTAGTCTGCCCATTTCCTTACTTGGTTTGGTAATCCCTACTCTTATCTGGACTGCCTTTCCCCCGCTCTGCTGTACAGCAGGGTGCCTTTAGGCTTATCCCATGCACTTTTGAATCCCCATACTGTTATCACTTCTACCACCTCTGCTGGTAGGCTGTTACACAGAGCCACCGCCCTCTCTGTGAAAAATACTTCCTAGCATTCCCCCTAAGCCTCCCTCCCTCCAGCCTCATGTTATGTCCCCTTGTCCTTGTGCACTTTCTTCTCTGAAATATGCTCCCCTCCTGTACCCTGTTTATTCATCTAAGGTATTTGAAAATCTCTATCATATCCCCTCTCTCCCTTCTGTCTTCCAGTGAATAGATGTTAAGTTCCTTGAGCCTTTCCTCATAAAACTTGTGGAGCAGTGCATGTGTCATTTTGTCGCTCTTCTCTGGACTGCTTCCATTCTGTCTATGTCCTTCCTGAGATGCAGTCTTCAGAATTGGACACAGTATTCCAGATGAGGCCTCACCAATGATCTATATAGTTGCATCACCACTTCGCTCCTCCTACTAGTTATGCCCCTTCCTATGCACCCCAGCATTCTGTTTGCTTTCCCCACTGCTTTTTCCGCATTGTCTGGAAGACATCAGGTCATCAGATATGATAACCCCCAGGTCTCTCTCCTAACTTGTGGTGGCTAGAACCTGCCCCCCATCCTGTATACCTCTCTTAGGTTTCTGTGTCCCAGGTGCATTATCTTGCACTTCTTAGCATTGAAACCAAACTGCCAAACCCTTGACCATTCCTCAAGTAGTCTCAGGTCATTTCTCATTTTATCTAGCCCCTCCTGTGTGTTGACTCTGTTGCAGATCTTGGTGTCATCTTTGAACAGGCATACTTTCCCCTCCAGTCCATCTGCAATGTCACTTATGAAGACATAGGACTGGACCCAGCACCGATCCCTGTGGCACCCCACTGGTCACCTCCTCCTCTTCAGATGTTATGCCATGTACTACCACCCTCTGGGTCCTGCCTTTTAGTCAGTTTCCAACCCATTTTACCACTTTAAAGCCCACAACCAGATTCCCCAATTTGTTAAGCAACCTTCGATGCAGAATAGTGTTAAAAGGCTTGTTGAAATCCAGGTAGGCCACATCCACTGCCCCTCCCTGATCCCCCACCCTGGTCACCCAGTCAAAGAAATCGATAATATTAGTCTGACAGGACCTTCCCTCAGTGAATTCATGCTGCCTTGGGTCTTTTGAACCTCTTGACTCCAGGAACTTCACTACCCTCTCCTTAAGCAGGGACTCCATCAGCTTCCCCACCACTGAGGTCAGGCTTACAGGTCTGTACTTTCCTGCCTCCTCGCTAATTCCACTGTAATGCAGGGAGACCACCTCTGCCCTCCTCCAGTCTGCAGGTACCTCCCCCGTCTCTAGTGATTGGATAAAGAGGGTTGTCAGCGGATCTGCTAGTACTTCCCTGAGTTCCTTCAAAACACTAGGGTGAATCCCATTTGGCCCCATCGCCTTGTCTATCTTTACTTTCCCTAGTTCCTCCAAGATGCTATCCACCGTAAATGGGCTGGTGTCCACCTCTCCCCCCTGTAAACCTTTTCTCGTGAGTCTTGGCCCCTCCCCTGCTTCTTCCTAGGTACTGAGCAAACATACTTGTTCAGTATCTCAGCTTTCAAGGTCATCCTCCACCCACCCACCCTCTCCCTTCTTTAGTCTAACAATACCATTTCTGGTCTTCTTCCTCTCACTAATATAACAGAAGAAGGTCTTGTCTCCCTTTTTAATAGCCTGTGCTATTCCTTCCTCTGTTCTTGCATTAGCCCCTCTGACAGCTTCCCCAGCTTCTCTCTGCTTCTCCAGATATTTCACTCTGTCTTCTTCTTTCTGTGTCTCTTTGTATTTCCTGAATGCTTTACTTTTTTCTCACACTTTCTCGGCTACTGACTTAGAGAACCAGTGGCCACTTCTTTCTTTTGCTTTTGCTAAGCAGACTGACAAATTGACTTGTCACTCCTGCTATGGATCTTTTGAGCCTAAGCCACTGTTCTTCTACCCCTCTCCCTGTATCTTCTGCTGTCAGGGCAATTCTGAGCTGTTCCCTCATCTCCACAAAGTTGGCCTTCCAGAAATCTAGGACCTTAATCTTTGTATGGCTTTCTTCTGCAAACGTGTTGACTCTAAACCACACAGTTCTGTGGTCACTGGTACCAAGGGTACTGCCCACCTCAACATCCATAATTCTGTCCCCATTTGTCATCACTAAGTCCAATACAGCCCCCCTCCCTGGTGGGCTCAACCACAAGCTGCCTTAGGTTTGCCCTATACATGGCAGATATGAGGTCTGTGCTCCTTGATGTACTTGCAGTCTGGGTATTCCAATCTGCATACGGCATATTGAAGTCACCCATTAGTAGTACTTTCTCTTTAGCTGCCATATTATGGATGACCTCCCCTAATACTAGATCTATATCCTCCCCCAGCATGGGAGGCCTGTAAACTACTCCAGCATGGATGGTTGTTTTGTTCCCCAACTACTACAGAGTGACCCACAATGCCTCTGCTTCTTCCCTGGATCTATGAATCTCCATTGCTTTAATTCCTTCCTTCACATACATAGCAACCCCTCCTCCCTTCTTCCCCTCCCTAGCCTCTCTAAAAAGTGGATACCCTGGTATGGTTGCATCCCAGTCATGGTTCCCTGCATACCATGTCTCCGTAATAGACACAATATCCAGGTTTGTGTCTGCCATCAGTGCCATAAGGGCTGGGATTTTGTTTCCCAGACTGCGGGCATTTGTGCACATGACCTCGACTCTGTGTACCCCCTTAATGTTCCCTGTTTATTGGTCTTTGCCCTGCGCCGCATTAGTGATATGCCTTCTGTTCTCTCCCCCATTGTAGCCATGGTAGTTTTACGGTTAGATATTATGCTAGTTATTGGGTCCTCACTGCTTTCAGCTCTGTCCTGTAGTGGGGGAGGGGCTATGATAATCCCCTTAGCTGTCTATGACTCCCCCTTTGCAAATTTAAATGATCTCTAAGGATGCACTTAAACTTCTCAGAGAGGATACCTTTGCCTCCCCTGGATAGATGCAGGCCATCTGGAGAATATAGTCCTTCATTCCTCCAGGTAAGGTTCCAGTTCCCAATGAAGCCATACCCCACCTCTCCGCACCATTTCTTCAGCCATTTGTTGACTTCAATGATGCAGATGTCCCTCCCTTCCCTCTTGTCATGGACAGGTAGCACCTCAGAGAAGGTCAAAGAGTGTACTACTTGCCCAAGACTCCTCCCCAGCTCCCCAAACTCTTCCTGTACTCTTCATATATCTATCCCCTCCCTAGCCAGGTCATTAGTCCCCAAGTGAATAATGATGTCCGGCCCCCCCCTCCTTGCTACCGCCATTGCAATCCTAAGGATTTGCTTGTCCTCCTTCTGAACTGTGCCTCCAGGTAGGCACATTACCTCCCTCTCACTATTGCTACTTGACCCCAGCTCAATCCCCCGGGCAATGGAGTCCCCAACCAGGATTTGCTTCCTCCTCCTGTGTGTTCTCCTTGCATCTGCCCTTGGGGTTCCATCCTGGATGACCCCCTCAACCCCATGGTGTTCATTTCATTGCTGTCCTTCATTCCAGTTGTCCTTCATTCTGGGTTGAAGGACAACCCAGCTAGCATGCAGGTGGTGGGACGTAATTCCCTTTTAAAACAAAAGAGAGTGAATGATTGCCATAAACATTGTGGTCTTAGTTTTGCTAGTGAAAGGGCAGCTCTGTTTTGGGTTTTTATTCAAAGTGTAGTGTAGAACATACAGTCTTTGAGAGAGACTTTTATTGCATATTACTTCACCTGAATTAGGCACAAAGTAATTGCAAAACAGGTTGCACGGTGACATCATTAGTTCAGGAAAACTAATGTATAGTGTGGAAGTTGTAACCTCCTACTTACCATTTGTAGCTGGTTCAGGAAAAAATTACTTTTTGGTTTCTACAACAGGGAAGCTCCTCCCACTCCATCCCCCTCACATATTTTCAAAAGCAGCCTGTGACAAATGGGGCTGGTGTAAGTGTACTGCGGTGTACTGCAGGTTTTGCGCCAATGTGCCACCAGTAGTACATACAGCCCTTCCGCCCTGATCACACATAATATAAATTATATTGCCTTGGTGGGCTAGCCCCCCACTCTGATCCCTAAAATTATTATTCGATTAGCCCTGGTGGACTAGCGGCACTCCCCAAACCCAATCATCTATAATCATTTTGGTAACAGCCCTGGGGGTCTAATGGGCCCCCCAAGCCCCAATCCCCCAGATTAATTAATCAATGGTGGGCCAGTGGATCCCCCCAACCTGATCCCTGTGAAGTGAATACCCTACATACCTGATGGTCTAGTGGACCCCCACCCCCCACCTGGCAGTGCCCTACCACCCCGCTCCCTCCCAACCCGTACCCAGCTGGCGACTTGCACAGCTCATTGCTCACCACCACAGCCAGCCACCCACTGAGCTCTGTATGAGCATATACTGTATTTACTGCATACAAAATGGATACCTATGTATGACATATATTTTTCATTTTTTTGTTAATCTTTTTCTCTCCTGTCACCGGATGGCCCTCATCTGCTGGACATCCCAGTCTCACCACAGCAATGTCCACTGGGACTTACCAGTGGGTAATTCTTCTCCTGGGTTTGCCCCCCCAACAGTGTTCATGGGGTTACTCATTCCCCATCAGAGAAGGATCCAGCTGCTGGCTGGCAGGCCCTGCTCATCGGGTGTGGGGCATGTGGGTGTCCGAAAACTTTATGCTACTAGTGACACTTTTCCTCCTGTGGTTCCCTGAGAGACATTGCATGCAATGACACTATGGTGTGCGTTGCACCACATGTCAGCATCTGATACACCCCTTTTGGCCCTCTTTATAGTCCTGGGTGCCCTTCTCCCAGCTTCTGTTAGGGTCCAGGTGATCATTGGGCTATGTTAGCCCTCCACCCAGAGGAGGACAGCATTCCATTGGATGCTCACTCCTCCTTCACCACAGCCAGCCCTCCGATACCCCAGGTTCTCTTCCAAACCTGCATCATCAGTGCTGCAAGCAGCAGTGTAACCACTATGCCAGCGAGCAGGGCTACATTTTCTTCTTGAAAAAGTCAAAAGTAGTCCTATTTTGTTTTTGTGTACCACTAGGTGGTGTTGCTTGCTATAGTATGTGCCTGCTCATCTTACTCTACTCCACCCTTTTTCTCCTCCCTGCTACAACTGCCCAAGGAGTTTTAACCCCGTGGTTCAATGTAAGGTATGCAACTTTGGGTAGTGGAGCTTGGCTGGGGGTGTTATAATCTTTAGGACTGTGATTGTAGTTACTGCAATCTGCTGACTTATTCATTGTTTTAAAATGGCCCAGAAAAACGAGCATTTTTTTAAATCAATTTGCTTTATTGAAATTTTCTAACAGCAAAAAAATATACAAAAACACATACAAGAAGAAAGAAGAACACCAAGAGCAATACAACACTCAGACTAACAATAACAGATCTAATATAAACATAGACTGTGACGGCAGATAAGGACCGCTAGGCCCATCTAGTCTGCCCATTTCCCTACCTACAGGATAGGCCGCAGATCCTATTTAACCAACAGCCTATATCTTCCTGCCCCCCACAAGAATTGCCTTATGTCTGTCCCATGCATTCTTGAATTCTCCAACAGTTTTAGACTCCACAACTTCCTCAGGAAGGCTGTTCCATGCATCCACTACCCTCTCTGTGAAATAATACTTCCTCACATTGCCCTGAACCGCCCTCCTTCTATCTTTAAATTGTGTCCCCTTGTTCTTGCAAGTCTATTTTTCTGAAAGATGCTACCCTCTTGGACTTTGTTGATTCCCTTGAGGTACTTGAAAGTTTCTATCATGTCCCCCCTCTCCTTCTTTCCTCAAGGGTATACATATTAAGCTCCTTTAGTCTCTCCCTCACGGCTTCTCTTGCAGACCCTGCACCATTTTAGTTGCCCTCCTCTGGACTGCCTCTATCCTGTCTATGTCCTTGCGGAGATGGGGTCTCCAGAACTGGACACAGTATTCCAGATGGGTCTCACCAACTGTCTGTACAGAGGGATAACAACTTCCTGTTTTCTGCTGCTGATGCCTCTCCTATACATCCCAGTATACCCCGCCCTCTCTACTGCCTTCTCACATTGCTTGCTAACCTTAAGGTCATCTGATATGATTACCCCCGGTCCCTTTCCTGTTTTGTTGTTGTTACTACCTCCCCACCCATTGTGTATTCTTCCCTGGGTTCTTGTTTCCCAGGTGCATTATTTTGCACTTTTTTGCATTGAATCCTAGCTGCCATACGTCAGACCATTCCTCCAACCTTTCCAAGTCCCTTTTCATCCTTTCCACGCCTCCTTGTGTATCAACCCTGTTGCAGATCTTTGTGTCATCTGCAAAAAGGCATACTTTTCCTTCCAGTCCCTCTGCAATGCCACTGATGAAGACATTAAAAAGGACTGGACCCAATACTGAACCCTGCGGTACCCCACTAGTAACTGCCCTTTCTTCAGAGCGGACTCCATTTACAATTACCTTCTGTGTCCTGTTGTCCAGCCAATGTTTTACCCAGGCTACCACCCTGGGACCCACTCCCAGGCTGGTTAATTTGACTAATAATCTTTTGTGTGGGACTGTGTCAAATGCCTTGCTAAAGTCTAGGTAGGCCATGTCCACAGCCCCTTCCTGGTCTACTACTTTGGTCACCCAGTCAAAGAAATCTATTAGATTCGTCTGACATGACCTTCCCGCTGTGAACCCATGCTGCCTTGGATCCTGTGCTCCACTGACCTCTAGGTACTCAACTATTCTTTCCTTCAGAAGTGACTCCATCACTTTCCCTACCACAGAGGTCAGACTGACAGGTCTGTAGTTTCCTGCCTCTGTCTTGGTCCCACTTTTGTGAAGGGGAATCACATCCGCCTTCCTCCAGTACTCGGGTACCACACCATCCTCCCATGATTTATTAAAAAGAGTAGCCAGTGGTTTCACTAGTTCCTTCCTTAATTCTTTTAGAATTCTGGGGTGAATTCCATCAGGACCCATTGCTTTGTCCACCTTCAGTTTTAGGAGTTCTTGCAGAACCCTTTCTTCTGTGAAAGGACTGGGATCGACCCCCCTATCAAAAAATATATAAGCAAATGAGACAATAAAAGGCATAAATTGAAGGTGAACCACCTTATCCTCTAACCACCCAACACCCCCCTACAGCCTAGCAATCCCTCTCTGTCTGGCCTCAAGAGGTACCAAGTGAACTAAAAGTAAAAACGAATGTAGATAAAAAAAGGGGAAAGAAAAAAGGGGGGGGCCAAACTCAGGAGATCTATACTCACCCCAAGTTAACAGACAAGAAGAGATAAGAAGGAATTCCCATCTTGTACAGAAATGATGGAGACGCTTTCTACAACTGGCAGTGTGCCTCTCCAGCATTAGCGCGGTCATCATTTCGGCATGCCATTCCTTACAGATGGGGTCAAATCATCCAACTAGTGTCTTAAAATTACCAGCTTAGCCACAACAGAGATGAGCACTATATGAGCCTTCCAGACAGGAATGAGTCCCTGTGAAAACTGACCAACAAGGCAGATACTAGGAAGGAAAAGCTCCTGCAATCCTAGAAGTGGATCTAAAGAGTCTTTGATAGCATTCCAAAAACGGGCTACTTTTGCAGTCCCACAAAATATGCTGTAGGTTTCTCTCCATCTGTTGACATCTGGTACAAATGGGGGAAGTGAATTTCCCCATTTTGAATAGCTTATAAGGAGAATAAGAAAAATTGTGCAAGATTTGAAACAGTATCAGTCTAAGCCTATCCTGCTTTACATACTTATAGAAAATTCTCTATATGACCTGCCATAATATAGAGTCAGTAGGGATCTCAAGTGCTTGAGTCCAATGATAATACACCCCTGTCGAAGCGAGGGCATCCAATGTCTTGAAGGTGTTATACAAGGTTGATACTGGGTGGCACTGGGAGACAATCTATGAAAACTTATCAAGTATAGAGTTATTCATTAATTTCCACAGCTTAGGGCCAAGCAGAGAAAGAGCAGCCTGGGAAATTTTCAGAAATTTAAAACCGCAAGCATTAGGAATTGAGTAAATCTGCTTAACAGCCTGAAAAAGGGAGTATTTTGTCACCTACTAACAGTTGAGATAATACAGCTCCTTTCAGCTGTGGAAGGAACGAAGACAGAATAGGTTGCCCCACAATCTTAAAATTTAAGTTCCCAAAGATAGGCTATGACAACACTCTTGACCAGTCCCATTGAAAGTAGCGTTCAAGCTGTACCTTGGCTTTAATTGACCACCCTAATGGGTGGAGCACAGATTAGCAGGAAGTTGACCCAGTTTTATATACAAAAGGCTGGAAAACGTAAAGCCATATTTTCTGACCAAGGACGATTCAGACTCTAGCCATTGTGGAAAGTAACCTGTCCTATAGGCTTGATCAGTCAACAACCCCCATAGTAGAAACATTTGTGCATGTAATGCACAGTAATAGAGAAAAAAAGTTGGGAGAGATAACCCTCCATTTATCTTAGGGACAGTCAAGTTGAAATAAGATCTCCAGGCCACCTTTCCTTTCCATAGGAAAGAGTTCAGACTAGTATGTAAATGGAAAAACCAACAATTAGCCAGGAATACCACCAACATCCCTGCGACGTAGAAATAAAATGAGAGTCTTATGGCAGGTTGCGTCAGTGCTTTATTTCACTTACCAGTGGCAGTAATGAAGAGATCAAGAGTTGAAGAATGCAGTTTCTTTAAAAAAAGACAGCTTGATGATTTTTGTGAGAGGCACGGGTAGGCAGGCCAGTAGGCAGGCAGATGAGCAAGTGAGTAGGTGGGCAGGGGACATGAGTGCTCAGAAAGAAAATAAAATCTGTGAAAAGTGGCAAGTACTCACAAATCTACACAAAGAAATCTTCAGCCAGTTCACCATGATTCAAAAAGTTTGTAACTTTACCTACAAAGATTTCTGTTAGCATTTCCAGCCACCCAGCAAGGAGCCATCAATGTGCTCTCCCTCTTCTGTTTCCTGCTGTCAGACCAGCCATGCCGATGTAATGACATCAGGGAGAGAACTCACATATCCCTTGATATCATATGAGCAACATCACTGAGGTGACCCTGTTGTACTTGTAAATCCACACATCATAAGGCAGGCCACTTTGAGGTGAATGATTTAGCAGGCCATGCCAACTGGGAGCATGTTGTCCAAAGGATGTGCAGGTATTTAATTGTTTTTCCTTAACATACCCTCACAAGCACTTGCCATTTTTCAAATTTTTTTTATAATGTGTCCTATTTTGGCATATGCCATGCATAAAACTGAAAAAATAAAAGCTTATTGAATTTACCATTACCCAGACAAGTATGGTTGTCAGTGTAATGGTTTATAAGGAGAAGAGGCACCTTTGGGCCTTTTTACGGCTGCAGTAGGCAGAGCCCTGCAGACATTTTGCTATCAGAGTAGAAAGAGAGGGAGCTCTCAAGATTCCTAACGGACTTCATAAGATTGTAGTTTTCTTAGCATTACTATGCTAGCGCAGTTTGGCTTTGATGTCTCACGACTCCACACTATTTTGGTAGGGTTACCACCTGTCCCATTTCATGCAGGACAGTCCCATTTTTTGCACTCCCATCCCATCACCCGTATCAAGTATCAGTGGGACACAAAATATCCCGCTTTTGTAGTTGCAGAGAAACAGGGTTTGAGCTGCACTACTTAACTCTTTTTAGCTGAGGCTATCAACTCACACAGCTCACACAATCACACAGTTCAGCCTGAGAAACCAGCAGCATTCCCTGTAACTGATGCCAGGTCCACTACCTCCCCCACACACACACACACATACAACACAAACAACACACACACACACATTGTGGCCTTCCACATCTGAGAGGAGAGTTTATTACCTGTTTTATTACCTAAAGGTATTTCAGTTATCTAAAGTAGTGACATCTCCTGCCCCATGAATGATGACCTGTACATACACATAGCAACAGCAGCAGTGGAATTGAAGGGGTAGATGATAGTGGAGCTTTTAATGTGTGTGGCAGGGGATGGGGGTGTATATAATAAGGGTGACCTCCCTACACAGTTTGGAATGCCCAAGAACTACAGTATGCTGCAATCTATTGTCCTTTTAAGACAATCTGGAGGTATCTTTAAAAATATATTTATTCAAAGCTTAAAAGCATTTGCATGGGAAAAACACCTTGAGCTGCCTACCAGCTCATTTTTAATAAGGTCCCAGCAATAGGGCAGTGGACTATACAACAAGGCTACTACAAATGATAGAGTTTTAATAGCAGGTTATCAAAATTGAAGAATGGGACATTATTTTTGATTGTACAGTATGTATAGCAGTCAAGTGAAATTCCTAGATACATACAAATATCTACAGTATATGAACATACGAAGAAGCCAGCAGAAGAAGGCCATTTGGTCTATCAAGTCTGCTCATGTTGCAGGATACGCAGCTTGAACTACTGTCCCTGCCCCTACTCCCCACTCCTCCCATCCTCCCAACCCATGATCCTTACCCTCCCCCTATACCTGTCCCAGCCTCTTTTAAAGCTGCCCACTGTCTTCAATGAGATTACCTCTTCTGGCAGCACATTCCAAGTGTCCACCATGCTCTCTGTGAAGAAGTGCTTCCTGACCTCCCTCCTAAACTTCCCACCCTCCGGCTTAAGACTGTGCCCCCTTGTGTTATGGTTGCAACTCAGCTTGAAGAGACTCTCCTTATCAACCTTATTTATCCCTTTCAAGTACTTCACAGTCCCAATCATATCCTCTCTCTCTATCTCTCCTGTCTTCCAGTGAGTACATGTTCAGTGTCCTCAATCTCTCCTAGTATGCCTTACCCTGCTGACCAGCTATCATCTCTGCAGCCCTCCTCTCAACCTTCTTCAGCATGTTATTGTCATTTTTTAAGCTGTGGGTACCAGTACCAAACTCCATACTCTAGATGTGGCCTTATCAGTGACCTGTACAAGGGCAGTATAACCTCCTCTCTCCTATTACTGATCCCCCTCTATATGCATCCCAGCATCTTGTTTGCATTTGTTGCTGCTTTTTTGCACTGCGTAGAGTGCTTCAGGTCACTAGTGATCATCACTCCCAGGTTCTTCTCCTCCTCTGATGCAGATACTCAGACTCCACCCAGATAGTACTCTGTCCTAGGATTCTTTGCTGCTGTATGCATAACTTTGCATTTCTTAGCATTGAAACCAAGCTGCCAGATCCTGGACCACCTCCCTAGCTTTTCCAGATCTTCCTGTAGGTCCTGTATCCCTTCAGCTGTGTCTACTCTCCCACAGAGCTTGGTGTCATCTGTGACTAGGCACATTTTGCCCTTAATGCCATCTCTAATGTCATTGATGAAGATGTTGAACACTGGCCCCAGCACTGAGCCCTGTGGGACCCCACTGGTTACCTGTCTTGTGCCAGATAACTCTCCCCCCACAATCATCCACTGGGTTCTGTCCTTTAGCCAGTTTTTCACCCATCTGGCCATCTTTTCCCAACCCCAAGATCCACTAACTTCCTAATCAACCTTTTGTGGGGCACGGAGTCAAAGGCCTTGCTGAAATCAAGATAGAGGATGTCTACTGCTTGGCCCCTGTCTACTGTCTTAGTGACACAGTCAAAGAAGTCAATCAGATTTGTTTGACATGATATCCCCCCGACACATGAACCCATGCTGCCTCACATCCTGGAGACCACGCTCCTCTAGATATTCCACCAACCTTTCCTTTAGTATGGTCTCCATGAGCTTGCCCACAATGGAGGTCAGACTAACTGGTCTGTAATTCCCTGGGTCATCCTTGTGACCGCTTTTCTGGAGTGGAACTACATGTGCTGTTCTCCAGTCTTGCGTCACTACTCCTGTCTCTAGTGAACTATTAAATAGGTCTGTCAGTGACCCTGCAGCTCCTCAACCAGTTACTTTAGTACCCTTGGATGTACTTTGTCTGGGTTTGGTGATTTGTCCACCTTCAATGCCAGCAGGCCCTCCCTCACTCTATCCTCCTCTATCAATACATCTGTGTTCCCCCACTCCTCTTTTCCCTCCTAAAGGCACTGGTCCGTCCTTTTCCCTGGTGAAGATGGAACAGTAGTATTCACTTAGTATTTCTGCTTTTCCCCCATTATCCTCTACTCATTCCACTCCTTTCTTAAGCCTAACAATCCCTTCCTTCTTGTCCCTTTTCTCAATAGTGAAAGAAAGCCTTCTCCCCCTTCTTAATTCCATCAGCTATCTGTGGCTCTTTCTGTGCCTTTGCTCACCTGACTCACTAGCCAACCTTAGGTAATTTTCCCTATCCACCTCTCTCTTGCTCTTCCTGAATTTTCCATAGGCCAACCTCTTTTCCCTTACTACCTTGGCAACCCCAGAACTGAACCAGCTGGGCACCTTGGCCCCTGTGTTCTTACTGCTGAGCCTAACACACTCATCTGTGGCAACCAGTATTCCTTCCTTAATGATGGACCACCTTTGGTCCACCCCCATATCTACTCTGATGTCCACCAGATGGCTCCTTAACACTTTGCCCATTTTCCTGAAGTCCGCCCTTCTGAAATCCAAGATTTTGGTCTTAGTTGGGATGCTTTCCCTGCCCATAGCCAACTGGAACCACACTGTGCAATGGTCACATCCTCCCAGTGGCTCCCTGACCATTATTTTTTGTACATGCTCCCCATTTATGAGCACCAGATCAAGAATTGCCTCAGCTGGGAGATCATGTGATGAGCTAGTGGGGAAAAGACGTCTCTGAGACTGCTCCTGGGTTTCGGCAAATAAAACATATTATTTAGCATTTTAAGACCCCACTTTTGATTCAGCGAGAAACTCTGATTGTTAGTAAGGTACTGAACTTTGGCTAGTGACTCAAGTTAAGATAAAAAAAAGAGTATATTTAATAGAAGAAGAAGTGGGCCTAGAAGGCAGAATAGCCAAGATGGAAAGTGGAAGCCACAAGCCTTTGGCAGCAAGAACGCCGGTGGACAAGTGCTCAAACCCCCATTCCCCAGCTCCAGAAGAAAACAAGGACCCGAGAGTAGAAGATCAAGGGGGTGGCACTCAGCCTCAGAAGATATTATTGAGATTAAGCAGCTTTTACAAGGGCTGGTGACTGATTTTACTATACTGAAGCCAGCTTTACATGCTTTAACACAAAGGGTGGGGGATGTGGAGGCCAGAGTTGCTTCACAGGAAAGGAAAATGCAAGCCATGGACCAGGAGGTAATTGGTCTTAAAAGGCAAGTCAAAAAACTAGAGGATCACCTGGAGGATCAAGAATCACGTAGTCAGAGGAACAACCTAATTATGATGGGCCTCCCTGTGAAATCGGAAGGCCCAGACTGTGTTGCTTTCATGCAGGATGTCCTCCTGAAAATGTTTGGTCTGACACCGTTTGGCAAATCTTACAACATTGAGAGGGCTCATTGCTCATTGAGAGAACCCCCCCACACCTGGAGCTTGTCCTCGAGTTATTATTATGAGATTTTTTAATTTTAAGGAGAAGACGCATGTGCTGAATAAAGCCAAAGCAAATAGAAATTTGCAGTGGAATGGGGCTTCTATTTGGCTCTTTCAAGATTTAATACCCTCGGTGAGAGAGAAGCAGAAGGAGTATATGGAGATAAAGAAGAAGCTTTACTTGGCGGGTCTGAAATTCAGAATACAGTACCCAGCTACGCTGATAGTGAAGTTACCAAAAGGAGACAAAAGATATGCTACGGCGTGCAATGCCATGGAAAGCTTCAGGGTGGAAGCTACCAGATCTGTTCAAATCCATGACCTGAAAGAATGAGGGACTCGCAAGACTGCAGGCAGTATAGCAGCAAGTGCGATCAGTAATGATTGGGAAGTGCTGTGATAGTTGATAGTGTTGTTGGCCAACTTCGATTAAATTCCAGACTTAGGAGAAGAGACTTGCTTTTCTTTGATTGGGACTACTTTAGTTAAAGGTTCCACGGCACTGTGAAATGAAGCCTTTTCGCCGACCTCGATGTTTGTCTTTTTTGCTTTTAATTTTTTATCCAGGGCATAGCTGGTCTGAGAATATCAACAGTCCTGGACCATTGGGATGTTTTCTTTCTGCTAGCTGTTAAATGTTCCTCTCCTTTCCTTTGTTTATACCAGACAATTACAGTTCAGGAGTATGAAGAGGATTGGTCATTGAATAGTCTGAAATGTTATAAGTGTAGGGCAGGTTAATGGGGCTCTTGATTGCAATGGGACAAAAAGTTAGGAGAAGGGCTGGTTCTGCTCCATGTATGCTAAAGAGCAAATATGCTAGGGAGAATGGGTCGTTCTTTCCTGGGGGGCATGGGGCTCCTCCTTAAAACGGGAGAAAAAAGGGAGTAAACAGTGGCTACAGGGGATTGCGGAGTATATTTTTTCCTTTTTTCTTAAGGTTCTACCTTGGAGTAGCCCTCTGATATTCTTCCTCACAATCAGTTTTAGCTGGATAGGATATAAGAGGAATTGAACGGGGTGAGGAATCCTATAAATTTGATATTAAGATGTTGCTATTGTGGTGGTGTCCACGTATGGGGGGAAGGAAGCAGCTGCCATGATGCTGGACCACTATTTTTTATTTTTTTCTTCTTCTTCCGTTTGTTTAAAGCTATAGGGGGTAGTAGGTAATCTGAGAATTTATAGTGGGGGTTGGGAATATGGTGGGGGTCTTCTGTTCCTAGGTAGTGATATGCTGAGACTTGGGGATCGGAGACACCTTGGGGTTGACTCATACACGTCACAGGAGGATTAAGGAGGGCGATCGGAGGATCGGGGGGTGTAGGAGGGGGATTTACTGGGGGGAAGGGGAGAGAGAGAATCCATGATATATGAAATAAAGAAGATAGAACTTATGAGAGTGAATATCAGGGGTAGTGGTACTGAATATGGTATTAATTAAATTTCTTTCATGGAGTGTAAAAGGCCTCGGGGGAGGAAGAAAAGACTGGTTATACTGCAATATATAAATCAGTTGGGGGTTCATTTTGCTGCACTCCAAGAAACCCATTTACTGAATAAGGAATTATATCTACTCAAGAAAGGGTGGGTGGGCAAAGTAATAGGAGTTGGGAATGCAAACGTATCGGGGGGTGTGGCGATATTAATAAGGAAAGCCTGCCCATATGTAATCGATTGAAGTAAGTCACGAGAGGATGGCAGGGGGATATATGTGTCAGGTTCAATTCTGGGAAGCTCATTTTCATGTGCCTCAATTTACGGCCCTACTCCAGCTAAATCGGAATTCTTTGCTTCATTGGAAGTTGATATTGCTATGCTCCCATCTAGCTCACTTATTATGGTAGGTGATTGGAACCTCTGTTTCGATAATGGGGTGGATAGGAACTCTCCTTCTAATAGATTACCCAGTGCACCACAGATAGCTTTAAATAGATTCCTAGAAGTTACAGCACTAGTAGATCCATATAGAGTGTATAAGAAAGGGGGTACTGAGATGACTTTTTATTCCTGGGTCCATAAGACACATACTAGGACTGATTTTTTTCTTGGTCAATAGGGAAGCATTAAGGGGTATTAAAGAGTTGAATACCTTTAATAGAGTGCTATCTGACCACTCCCTGATCCAGATGCTATGGGAGATAGACAATATTCCCCCTAAACCATATCAATAGCAGTTGGATGAAGGGATATTAGTGGTTGATAATATGGTGACTAAACTAGAAGCTACACTGAAGGAGATTATTCAAACTCAGATTCTGACACTGGTGGATAAGAAACTTGCTTGGCCTACTTGCAAGGTATTATACGCAGAAATAGCACAGGAATATACCGCTAGGAGGAATAAACTGAATAGAGCACGGGAAGAATTTCTAACTGAGGCCATTAGATCATTATTACCCTTAGAGGGATCCTCCAATGAGGTGGATGATGAGCTAAGGGACTTAAGAGACAAATTTAGAAGTATAATGAATCTCAGGATTGATCGCTGACTTGAAAGATTAAATGCTAGATACTTGATACAGGGGGATGTGCCAGGTTGCTTATTGGCTTCTAGAATTAGGGAGTGGGAGGTGGAAAGAACAATTATGGCAGTGAATTTTGGAGGAGAAATAATTATGGATCGTCAGGGAATGGCTGATGCCTTTGCTGATTATTACGCTGGGATCTATCAAGAGGGGGGTACCAGTTCAGAGGAAGAAATCAGAGGATTCCTTGACAAAATACCTTTGCCCAAACTAGATATAGGGCATGCCCAGGCATTAGCTGCCCCAATCTCTGATCTAGAGATTATGGAGGCAATTAAAGAATTGCCAAATGGTAAAACACCAGGGCTGGATGGCCTGTCGGCCAAATTTTACAAAGTCTATTTATTGACAATAATGCCTCTTTTGAAAGAATTATTCTTGAATATTATGAAAGATGGGGTTCCCCACCCTCCTTTATACCAGGCCTACAATACTTTGATTTCAAAACCGGATAAACCTAGGGACTTACCCGGTAATTATAGACCCATTGAGTTAGTAAACCAGGATATTAAAGAACTTAAAAAGATTTTGGCTAACAGGGTTCTAAAAGTCACTCCTCTATTAATTAGTCAGGGCCAAGTCGGGTTCATGCCAGGACGAGGGGCACATGATGCACTAAGGAAGTTGCACCATATTCTCCATAGGGCTTCCAATTCTAAGTCTGCTATGGCACTGATTGCACTTAAAGCCGAGAAGGCATTCGATCGATTTTCCCATAATTTTCTATTTTTTACAATGGAGAAAATGGATTTTCTGAAGAGTTTTCTCAGATGCCTTAAAAATCTTTGTAAAGATCCTACAGCTAGGGTTCTATGTAATAGCTATCTTTCTAAAGAGTTTCTGCTGAGAAATGGGACAAGGCAGGGCTGCCCCTTGTCACCAATTCTGTTTAATATTTATCTGGAACTTTTATTAAGGGCAGTTAATATGGATCCCATGGTTCAGAGATTTGAGGTTCAAGGGATGGAGCTTAAATTATCAGTTTTTGCCGATGATATTTTGTTGCCTTTATGTAATCCAGCTGATAGTTTCCAAAAGGCCCTGGAAGTTATTGGGAAATTCTCGGAGGTATCCAACTATAAATTAAATTTAAGTAAAAGTCAAGTTCTCCCACTTACTGCGTATACCTACAGAGCAGATTTTGAGCACTTGCAGCTTAACTGGGACCCGAAAAAAAATTAAATATTTGGGAATTGGATCATGGCTAAAACAGAAAATGGGGTGGAGAAAAATGTGGGTAATTTATTGGCCACAATTAAAAATGTCATTTTTAAGGTGGAATTAACTCCCACTGAACTTCACTGCTAGATTGGGGTTAATTAAAATTAATCTCCTACCTAGATTGTTATACCCGATTTAGCTACTACTCTATAACATTCCGAAGGGAAGGTTTATTAATATCCAATGGGTAATTTCAGAGTTTTTGTGGAATTCTAAGCCTCAAAGGAGGAAACATGTTGTCTTACGCCTTTCTCATCTTATTGGAAGTACTAAGCTTCCGGATCTATTCTTATATTATGTAGCAGGGCAGCTTGGCCTGATGGGGCAGTGGTCCAGGAGTTGGGGAGAAAGGGGATATATCCCAACTTGGCTCCAAATTGAGCAGTGCACTTTAAAGGACCTAAAACTCTCCCCTGCTGCATTATTGTTTATAGATCTGGGGGCTTTACCTGATAAAGGAAAGCAGTCACCAATTTTTAAGTCAGTGAAGGCATGGTGGGATTTATTAAGTCCGACACAGAGGAGGGTGCAAAGGGGAGCTAGGGATCAACCTATATTAGGAAATCCTAACTTTAGGCTGGGTGGGCTAATAATTAATCATCCATGGGCATCACAACTATCCGACTTGAACTTGACAGATTTTGTAGTAGAAGATAGGGTGAATTTACCAGTGCAGACTAGAAAATGGGATTTTTTCAAAAAGATCCAAATTACAAATCTGGTACAGAAATTTATATGAGATAAAGAAATGGGACGGAGTTCATTTACTTGGGACCATCTGAAGGAGATTGATTACCTACAACACCTTCTTTCAAAAGTTTACAGGGTGCTGTTAGATTTTGTGGACTTAGAATCTAAGGCTCAGATAGTGTACTGGGAAAAAACTCTAACCCCCCTGAAGCCTGACTGGAAAGAGATATGGAAAAATGTTAAACTTATGCCTATATCAAAGTATAAGACTATGCAATTTTTTATTTGTTCAAACATTTACTACACCACTGTTAAACTATGTTCTAGAAAACTCAGACAGACAGACCTACGTTTTAGATGTGGAATGAAACCGGGGGACCTGTTACATGTGATGTGGAGCTGACCCAAAATTTATTCACTATGGGTTCAAATTGGTCAAAAAATGGATCCGTTATTAAATTACTCGGAGTATATTAAACCAGAGATTTGTCTTTTGGGGGACATGCAAACGGTTGTGAGGGACTCAGCTAATCATCATGTGTCTCTGATGTCCGCTCTGGTTAAGGCATTCATCCTAAGACACAATGGAAAAACGATTGTACTTATAATTATGATCAATGGGTCAGTGATCTGCTACAGGTCCTGGATAGACTTAAAAGACAAATGATAATAGAGGAGAAAAAGAAAATATATGATAAAAGATGGAGGGTGTTAGAGGCAGTGTACTCAATACAACTGAAGAGTGCCCAGACCCAGATCTGTCTGTCTGAAGGGGATTAGCCTGTAATGTTCTCTTAAGAGAATGTGAGAAGGGATTATGATTTTATGAAGATATATGATTTTGATTAGGGTAGGTTTTGTTTTACCTAGTGAGGCATAATACTCTCTTGAGATTGTCTTTAGTTGACTTAGAAGGTCCTTTATATTTATAAGGCTAGGAAGTTCTCTCTCTCTCCCAGGGACACAGTTATGAAAGTTCAGTCCTGAGAAGATATAATTACTTCAAAGTTAAGAGAACAATTTAGAGAACAGTCTGAATTGGAAACAGACTAGATTAGTGCTAACTTTGAAGGACTAGAATTAAGTACTACATCGATTAAAATGGACTTAAATATTTGGCTGTAATATATTATAATGGTGTATGTAAATAGTTGTGAGGATGTATATAGTATCCATATGCAGTTTGGGGATATGGGCCTGGGTATTTATCCTGGGTATATGTATGTATGTCTTATTACTGGAAAACATTAAACTGTAATAAAGATGTTTTAAAAAAAGAAAAAAAAAAAAGAATTGCCTCAGCTATTGTTGGTTCAGTGATGCCCAGAGTCAGGAACCCACTCTGCAGTAATTCCAGAATCACCTGACTCCTAGCACATGTCGTGGATGCTATGCTCCAGTCCACCTTGGGCAGTTTGAAGTCCCCCATAAGTACCACCTCTCCTTTCCCTGCAGCTTCCGATATTTGTGAGCTCAGTGCCCTGTCCCTCTCCTCATCTTGACTGGGTGGTCTATAAACCACCCCAAACCTCACCCTTCTTCCTCTATTGGACTATAACTGAACCCATAATGCCTCCACCTCCCCTTACTCTGACTCATTCCTCATGCAAGTTATTCCCTCCCTGATATAAACTGCCACCCCTTCCCCTTCCTGACTACCCTGTCCCTCCTGTATAGTTTATATCCAGAGATAGCAAGGTCCCAGTCATGGTGTGATGTTGCCCAAGTCTGGGTTACTGCAGCTATGTCCACCCTCCTGTCCACTAATAGTGCCTGCAGGTCATCCATCTCGTTTCTAAGACACCGTGTATTCAGAGACACCACCCTTCACCTAGAATCTGACTTTTCTTCTCTTCCCTCTATTCTTCTATTCACATTTATCCCTCTGTGTGCACCCCTCCATGTACCCTTGTTATGTGTTCCTCACCCCCTCCACCCTTTGCTAACTGTGTTCTCACTCTTCTACCTCCTCCCTCCAGACCTCTTCCATCACTGTGTGTGAAGGAGATGGTCTTTCCTTCAAATGGCAAACATAATTTTTAGTGCATACAGAAGCTGCTTTAAATTCCTGATTTGAATTCCTGTTGGTGGTCACAGCTAGTCATTACATTTGAGGAACTATTGAATAAACCTCATATGTGGTGAAATATCGTTAGAATGTGTGTAGCAGTAGTGGTCTTTGATAAACCGCTGTATATATACTGTACTCGAGAAGTGTGACACAGTTTATTGGACCAACATAATAGAGACTGTACATAGCATTCAAGCTTTCAGGACAATAATCCCAGGCACCTGATGCTAGGATCATTGTGGTCTCAAAGTGTGTGCACTGTAACATGCCTGTGGTGTAATGGTTAGAGCACTGACTTGGGGACCAGAAAATTGCAGGTTCAGACTCTGCTAGAGCAAAATATTCATTGTGTGACCTTTGGCAAATCTCTTAACCTCTTTATGCTCCAGTCCACACAGTAAATGGGTAGCAGCAAAACCCCATTGGATGAATAAATCATAAACAAACAGCCCCATCTGTACAGTACAATTTGTTATAACCATAATGGGAGGTATCCAAGTATGCATGGCAAAATAATGACACTGGGCACTGTAGACAGAGGCTGAACATAGCCATCTGAAAGATATGAAACCTGAGAATTTGAATTATTATTGGTTATAAAAAGGGATGGAGCTAGGGGAGGGGTTTGGCTATGGTTTGTTGTCCCTTTTTCACCTCATTCAAAGGTGACAACCCTATATTTTGGCTGAAACTGTGATTCATTCATAAATCTCTTCTACATGGACCATACTCATGCCAGCTCAAATTACAGTCAGTGGATGTCCTCAGTGTATTAACAGATGTGTTTTATCAGTTCAGGAGGGAGGTCTACAAGAGTGTGTGTGTGTGTGCGTGTGTCTGTTCCTGTACCACTCTGTTGACTCTTTCCTGGTACACTAACCTTTTCTAGTCAGCTTGCAAATGGCTGTAATGCTATATGTTAGCAGTGCATGTGTATTAGTGTGTGTATGGCACTTTGTTCTAGTTGCCGTCAGATTCCCCTGTGTCAGTCCCACTACTTCTTAAATTCTGTGACCATTTTAACCACAATCACCCCTTCTGGTAGGTTACTCCAGACGTTCACCACAGTCTCCATGAAATCAATATTTTTTCACATTTCTCCTGAGTCCCCCCTACCCCCAACTTCATTTTATGCTCCCTTGACTTGGAGCATCACTTTGAAAGATGTTTCCTTCCTGTAGTCTGTTTATACCTGTGATGTATTTGTATGTCTCAATCATGCCCCCTTTTCCTCCAGGGAATACGTATTTAACTCCTTTAGTCTTTCATTATTGGTTTCATCCCGCAGGCCCTGCATCATTTTATTTGCCCTCCACTGCACTGCCTCTACCCTGTCTATGTTCTTTATCAGATGGGGCATCCAGAACTGGACGCAGTATTCCAGGTGCAGTCTCACAAGTGTCTTATACAGGGGTAAGATGACCTCCCTCTTTCTATTTGTGATATCCCTCCCTAGGCATCCAAGCACCGGGCTAGCCTTTCCAGCAGCCTTATTGCACAGTTTAGTTTCTCTTAGGCCCTCCAAGATGATAACTCCCAGGTCCCTTTCCTGCTTTGTGACTGTCAGAACCTCCCCACCTAGTTCGTAGTTTGCCCCTGGGTTCTTGTGCTCTATGTGCATGATCCTGCACGTCTTTGCATTGAATCTCAGCTGCCATTCTTCAGACCATTTCTCCAGTTTTTTAAGGTCTTCCCTCATTCTTTCAACACCCACTGGAATGTCCACCCCTACTGCATACCTTTGTATTGTCTGCGAAGAGGCATACATTCCCCCACTAATCCCTCTGCAATGTCCCCAATAAAAACATTAAAGAGTACCAGCTCCAACACCTGCCCCTGCAGCACCCTGCTCTTCACCTCTCCCTCTCCAGAGTACTCCCTGTTTATCACACCTCTCTGACTCCTGTCATTCTGCCAGTTCTCCAACCACAGAATTATTTTACAATCCACCCCTAGGCTGAACAGCTTGTTAATCAGCCTTCTATGGGGTATAGTGTCGAAGGCCTTTTTGAAGTCCAGATAGGTCACATCCACAGCACCTCCTTCATCCTCTACCTTTGCTACCCAGTCATGCTGTTGATTAGTACAATGTGTTAGTGCAATACACAGTGCTTATCCTAAATACAGTAAAAGGGTTAGATGTATAAGTAAATAAATGCCATATAAGGCAGTGTATGTGTGGCAGTGCTCTGTGTGTGAGTAGACAGTGTACTGCAATTTCATACTGGAATATATGTGCATATGTGTGTATACAGGTATGTGTCAGTGTGTGTGTATATCACAACAATTAGAAAGTGCAGTTAGGTGGCTCAGTGGTTAGTGCAAAAATTGCTGGTCTACATTCCCAAGCTATCTAGATCAGTTTCAGCCTTATTCATGTCATTGCTGATTTAAATGAGGTGTCTAGTGGCAACCCCCCACCCTTCATTGTCCCTTGGAACCTGAAAAGAAGAAAATGGTCTCTTTATGTCTTTTCTTTTAATCTGTAAAAGCGTGTGTAGACAGTGCACTACTATCTTACACTGGAATATATATGCATATCCGTTTACATGTATTAGTGAGTGTGTGTGTGTGTGTGTAACACAACAATTAGAAAGTTCAGTTAGGTGGCTCAGTAGTTAGTGCAAAAATTGCTTGTCTACACTCCCCCGCTATTTAGATCAGTTTCAGCTTTATGCATGTAATTGCTGTTTTAAATGAGGTGAGTAGTGGCAACCCCCCACCCGCCAATGTCCCTTAGAGCCTGAAAAGAAGAACATGACCTCTCAATGTCTTTTTCTAATCTGTAAAAAAAGGTCCATCGCTGATGTAACCCCCAGCCCGACCTCCCACTGTGCACTCGCCACCCCACATCCCCAGACTCTCTCACATACCCTCACTCACCTAAACAGATCCCAGTGTGAAGATCTACTGTCCCATGGAAGACACGTCTTGCTGCTGGAGCTGGCGACTGCTATTCATAGTTTAATACAAGTTCAGGAGGCATAAGCTCATTAAGAACTGTCCATCATCATATCAATGGTGGAAAATATATTTCTTGTTTCCCATAAAAGAATCCAGTCTTTACTTAAATTCTTTTGCATTTATGCTTGTGACAGTGTTCACAGAGGGTGAATTCCATATTGGAGGTACCATTTGAGTAAAGAAGCTGCTATGCTTTGTAGTTTTACACACGAATAGGATATAAGCTTAAAATTGTGGAGTCTTGTGTTGTTGTTAATTTGTTTTCTTTCCAAGCCTATTGTATTTAATATGTATTCATTTTGAAAGGCCTTGAAGGTGTAAATCAAGTCTCCTCTCAGAGCTCTATGCTCTAAGGAAAATAACTTGAGTGATTTCAATCTTGAATCATATTCTATAGTAGCCACGTTATGAATCCTTTTAGTGACCTTGCATTGCACTCTTTCGATTATACTTTTACACCCTGTTGATATTGGAGTGCAGAAAGGGGGGCACAAAAATCCAAGTGTGGACATACAAGGCTATCGTATAGTGGAAGAATTATCTGTGAATTCCTGCTTTTAATATGTTTAAATATATTTCCCAGAATAGAATGACATTTTTAACTACTTTGTTGGTATGTGCATCGAATTTTAAGTTATCTAATATTGTCATGCCCAGATACCTTTCTTCTGTTGTTACCATCAACTTTGAGATGTTCATTAAATTAAGTAGCTTTAATATTGTTCTTCCCCATGTGCATAACCTTGCATTTGGAAATATTACATTTCATTTTGTTTAGTACTGCCCAAATGCTTAGTTTGTTTAAGTTGTTTAGTAAATTTACTACTGACTGAATGTTGTTCACTACACAGCCTAGCGTACAATCATCTGCGTATTTGTTAATCTATACCCCATCAGATGATTGCGTACTGGAGACTAAGATATTGAACAAAAGTGGTCCCAGGACAGATCCCTGGGGAACTCCACTAGTAACAGGAATCCAGTCTGATTTATGTCATTTGATAACCACTCTCTGTTGTCTTTTGTCTAACCAAGATGCAATCCATTTTATTAGCTTTAAATCCAGATGTATTGTTACTAGCTGTTCAATCAAGGTTTTATGAGATACAGTATCAAATGCTTTTTCAAAGTCCAAAAATACAGTGTCCACTAGCAGACCATTGTCAAGGGCATCACTTACGGGTTCAAAAAAGTTAATGAGATTCGTGAGACATGATCTACCAGGTGTAAATCCATGATGAGAAATATCTGTATAACCTGTTTTCCATATATGATCAATCATTTTTCGATAAATAAATCTTTCCATATATGGAAAATAAGGTAAGTGCAGTTGAAAACACATTGAAATACACTGAACCACACTTAACTTATTTCTCATATAGCAGACGGCAGTTCCAGCAACAAGATGTGTCATCGATGGGAGAGTGGATCTTCACACTAGGACCTGTTCAGGTGAGTGAGGGTGTATGGGGAAGTCTGAGGATGCAGGATGGTGGGTGCTCAGTGGGAGGTTGGGGTGGGAGTCACATCACCACCCAGTCTGCCCTATTAATCCCTATCTAGTGCGAGGCCCCGTGCCCAAATTGACCTCTGGAGCCCACCCCACTTGCCTCTGGGATACCCTTGTATCTATCCCACTCCTCCTTAAATTCTGTGACCATTTTAGCCCCTACCACCCCCTCTGGTAGGCTTTCCCCTTCTAACTTCATTTTGTGTCCCCTTGACTTGGAGCATCTCTTACAGTGGAAGATGCTGCCTTCCTGTACTCTGTTTATACCGGTGATGTATTTGTATGTCTCAGTCATACTCCCCCTTCCCTCCTTTCCTCCAGGGAATACATATTTAGATCCTTTAGTCTTTTCACAGGTCTAATCCCACAGGCCCTGCATCATTTTAGTTGCCCTCCAACGCACTGTCTCCACCCTGTCTATGTTCTTTCTCAGATAGGGTCTCCAGAACTGGATCCAGTATTCCAGGTGTGAGCTCACCAGTGTCTTATACAGGGGCAAGATGACCTCCGTCTTTCTACTCGTGATACCTCTTCCTTTGCATCCAAGCATCTGGCTAGCCTTTCCAGCTGCTTTATCATACTACCTAATTTCCCTTGGGTCCTCAGAGATGATGGCTCCCAGGTCCCTTACCTGCTTTTTGACTGTCAGTACCTCCCCACCTAGTTCTTACTTTGTCCCTGGGTTAGTGTGCCCTATCTGCATGATCCTGCACTTCTTTGCTTTGAATCCCAGCTGCCATACTTCAGACAATTTTTCCAGTTCTTTAAGGCCTTCCCTCATTCTTTCAACACCCACTTGCATGTCCACCCTAGTATGATCTGTGAAAAGTCATACCTTCCCCTCCAGTCCCTCTGCAATGTCCCTAATGAAGACATAGGATACATAGATACATCGTCTATAGATGCCGTTGGCAGGTAAGGGCCTTCAGCTCACCTAGTCTGCCCTTGAACACAAGTAACTGTGCTTCTTCAAGCTTCCCTGGAACTATATTGTCTCCTTCCCCCAATTACCAGGATCCCCTTATGATTATCCCATGCATTCTTAAATCCTGTAATCCTTTTTACTCCCACCACCTCTTTAGGCAGGCAGTTCCATTTGTCCACCACTCTCTCTGTAAAGCAGTACTTCCACACGTTACCTCTGAAACTGTCTCCCTCCAGTTTCATCCCATGTCCCCTTGTCCTGGAGCACCTTTTTCTTTGAAAAATTTGTGATTTCCTGCACCTTGTTCCTCCCCGTGAGGTACTTATATGTCTCAATCATATCCCACCACTTCTTCTCTCTTCCAAGGAGTATATATTTAAGTCTTTCAGCCTGTCCTCATAGGGTTTGTGATGTAATCCTTGCACCATCTTGGTTGCCCTCCTCTGAACGGCCTCCACACTGTCTATGTCCTTACATAGGTAAGGCCTCCAGAACTGGACACTGTACTCAAGGTGTGGCCTCACTAATGTCCCTATATAATGGAATTATGACCTCCCTTTTCCTGCTGTTGATACCCCTGCCTATGCATCCCAGCATCCTGTTTGCTTTCCCTGCTGCCTTGTTGCACTGGCTCCCTACCTTGAGATCAGAGATGATAACCCTGAGGTCCCTTTCCTGCTTGGAGCATGCTATATCCCCCCTCCAGCTGATATGTTGTTCCTGGGTTGTGCGCCATGTGCATTATCTTATACTTTTTTGCATTAAATCTCAACTGCAAATCCCATGACCAGTCCTCAAGCTTCGGCAGATCTCTCCTCATTCTATACACACCCTCCAGCGTGTCCACCCTGTTACAGAGCTTTGTGTCATCAGCGAGCAAGCAAATTTTCCCTTCTAGGTCCTCTGTAATGTCACTGATAAAGATATTGAAGAGGACTGGACCCAGCACTGATCCCTGTGGAATGCCACTGGTCACCTTTCCCTCTGTGGAGTGACAGCCATTTATTACCACACTCTGTGTCCTGCTATCCAGCCAATTCTCCACCCACTTCACCACCATATTACCCAATCCCATGTTTTCCAGCTTGTTTTACAGCCTTCTATGCAGCACAGTGTCAATGGCCATGCTGAAGTCCAGGTAGGCCACATCCACTGCCCTCCCAGATCCACCTTCCTTGTCACTCAGTCAAAGAACTCAATGAGATTAGTCTGGCATGACCTCCCTTCAGTAAAACCATGTTGCCTTGGGTCCTGTAGATCGTTGGCAACCAGGTGTTCCACTGTTCTTTCCTTCAATAGTGTTTCCATGATCTTCCCCACTACTGAGGTCAGGCTGACTGGTCTGTAGTCTCCCACTTCTTCTCTGTTTCCGCTTTTGTATAGGGGGACTACATCAACTCTCCTCCAGTCTTTGGGTATCTCCCCTGTTTCCAGTGACAGGCTGAACAGGGTTGCCAGAAGTTCCACCACCACCTCTCTTAGCTCCCTCAGCACCTGGGGTATACCCCATCTGGCCCCACAGCCTTATCCACTCTTATTCCTTCCACTTCTCTTAGGACCCTCTCCCTAGGAAAAGGACTTGCATCCATTTATGTGCCCTTCCTATCCTTCCTACTCCTTTCTGGCCCATTTCATGCCCCCTCCTCTGTTAAGACTGAGCAGAAGTATCTATTCACTATGTCTGCTTTGCGGTTTTTATCCTCCACTCTACATCCTCACTATCCCTCCCTTTGCCTTCCTTTTTTCTCTGATGTACCTGTAAAAGGTTTTGCCCACCCTCACCTTTGATTTCATGATGCATTCCTCTGTTTGTGCCTTGGCTTCCCTTATTGCCCTCCCTGCCTCCCTTTGTTTCTCCTGGTACCTCTCCCTGTCCCCTTCTGCCTGTGTCTTTTTGTATTGTTTGAATGCGATTGTTTTTGCTTTCACTTTCTCAGCTACCTCCTTGGAATACCATAATGATCTCCTGTTCATTTTCCCCTTGTTAACCTGCTGTACACAGAGTTGTGTCGCCTTTGTTATCCCTGATTTGAACACTGCCCACTGTGCTTCCACCCCTATTTTCTCCCTATTCCAGCTAATGCCTCTTCTAAGCATTTCCCCATTTTTCTAAAATCTGCCCTCCTAAAGTCAAGGATTCTTGTTCTCGTGTGGCTGGATTCCACCCCTTCAGTTATCTCAGACCCCACTGACCGGTGACCACTATTTCCCAGGTGATCCCCTACTGTGACCTCTGACACATTGTCCCTGTTTGTGAGCACCAGGTCCAGTATTGCAGTCTCCTGGGTGGTTTCTATGACCAGTTGCTTAAGAAAAGCTCCCTGTAAGGGAGTCCAGGATAAATCTGCTTCTGGTTGTTGCTACTATGGGGAGGTTCCAGTCTACGTCCAGTATACTGAAGTCACCAACCAGCACTATCTCCCCCTTGTGCGCCATCCTTTGGATAGCCAGAATAATCTCCTTATCTATCTCCTCCCCTTGGGCTGGTGGTCTGTATATTACTGCTCTGTGGATGTCTGACCCTGTTCTTTCTAGCTTAACCCACAGTATCTTCTTCTTGTTCCCCTTGAATCTCCATGGCCTTTATATTATCCTTCACATAAAGTTCCACTCCTCCCCCCCTTTCTGCCTGTCCTGACTCTCCTGAATAGATTGCAGCCTGGTACGGCCATTTCCCAGCTGTGGTTATCATTACACCAGGTCTCTGTGATGGCCACGATGTTCAGGTCTGACTCCATCTTGGTCACTTCAAGGTCCTCCATCTTGTTACTCAGCCTCTGGGCATTAGCACACATTTCTCTCCAGGATGTGATTTCCTTCCCCTGCTTTGCTGACATGTGCCTCCCCCTTTCCTGTGTACACTTCTTCCCCAGCCCTCCCTGTCCCCAGCCCTTATGTTGAATAGTGCTCTCTGCTGGTCTATCTTCGCCCTGAGTACCCATGCAGAGCATGTGCTTATTGGGGAGGGGAAGGGAGATACTAAGCCTCCTAACCTTCCTGGACACCCCCCTTGGCCAGTTTAAATGCTTGCCACTGAAGCATTCAAACTTCTCACTCAGGACTAAGGTCCCCTTCCCAGATGGATGTAGGCTGTCATCCTTATACAGGTTGACACCCTTCAAGGTGGGGCCCCAGTCTCCCATGAAGCCAAATCCCTCCTTTCCACACCATTCCTTCAATCAGGAGTTGAATTTCTGGATGCGGAGTGTCCTAGCCTTCCCCTTGCCATGGAAAGGAAGTAACTCCGAGAAGGAGACAGAGTGTACTGTCTGCTTTAGCCCGCCCAGATTCCTGAAATCCTCCTGAATTATGGCTGGGCATGCTGTAAGCTGCTCTTGCATTCTGCTTTGCACTTCATTGTATTTTATTTGAATTTGTTTTATTAGTTGTTTTATTTTATTCTTTTGGAGAATCCCGCATTACGTGAGGTTCAAACTGTATTATCCTGTTATCCTGTTATTGCTTAGGCGCTCATAGAATTTTCATTTGAATGGTCCTGTTATCATTATCACTCATAGAACTCCTCACCTAATTTGTGATATTTGGGCTGGAGAGGAGTTGTAAGGATCGAGGAGTGAGAAACGAGGAGTTGAAAGTAATTAAGTGGGACGAGGAGCGAGGAGCTGAAAGAAAGAAATCTAGCGGGACGCGGGTTGCTAAAGAGGAACTGAATAGTTAAACAGTTTAAAGAGGAACATTGCAGGATGTGGAGAGCTTAAGAGAGGGAGCAGGACTGTTTCAAGGATAGCCTGGATGGAAAGTGGAAGGGGAAAAGGAGATTTATGGATTTATTGTTGGATTATTGTCCGGGTTCTGGATGTGAGCTGATTTGTGTTTTAAAGTCATAGCCGAGCACTGGGCCTGGGACTGTGCTTGTGTGAACTTGTAATCACAACCTGGTGCAATAAGCGGTTAGCGACAGGAGTGGTCCCGACTCCATTGGGTGATCACCGGCGGGATTTGTCATTTCACAGGGGATCAGGGTATTTGTTCAGCCAGGGAGCTGGCTGATTTACTGTGGTTCCCCTAGACTCATGGGTTTGGCAGTGGAGTGGCCTTGCCCGGGTGTCATGGTGGCGCTGCAATATTTCTGGCTGGATTTTATATGGAGTTGGAGTTGGAGGGGCCCTAGTCTGTTGCTGGCTGCTGATCGGAATTTCTCGGCCAGCACCGATCGGCTTGGACCTAGATTTTCATTTTTATTTTATGGTGGAGTGATACTCTGGATTATCCCCTGCTGATCGAAATTTTTCATCCAGCTTCGATTGGCCTGGGCTTGTTTTTTCACTCTTATTCTACGGCTGTGTAATACCCTGGATTATCCCCATTTTGGATTTTCTGGCTCCTACTCTTCATGGATGACTGATATCTAGGATTATTTGCATCCTGCTCGGGACCTAAAGTTTATACATTTCTGGGTGGCCTCCCTGGTGGTGAGAGGACCTGGGCATCCACATATCTTTTTGATTTTATTTAGTTTTTTGTACTGAATGTTTATGTGTTTTTTTTTTACTGTGGACATTTCTCTGAGTGGACTGTGACTCTTTATTTGGGCAGTGAAAGTGCATGAAGTTCCCTGCTTCCCCAGCTGTGAGAGGGCTTGGGGGGAGGGGGTAAATTCATAATTCACAATTGTATTTTGCATGCCTGTGAAAGGGGACTGCAATAGTTCCCGAGCTAAGTGTGGGAGTGACTTATTCAATTAATGTGGGATAGGGTGGTGTTTTAATCTGTATTTTATTATGTGTTAATGTGGGTTAGCTGAGTAATTTTGGGGCTTGTTTTATTTTTATTTTATTTTATTTATTATTTTTGTTATTTTGACTTATAGTTTAGGTTTTTATTTTGGGATAATATTGTTTTGGTTGGGGTTGGGTTGGGGGGTATTTATTTGGTTTTGGAAAGTTTTGTTTATTTATTGAGTTGTGTGGAATGTGTTGGATGCCTGCCCCCACAGTTGTGCACTATTCATCCTCTGCTCTCCATTCCCTCTGCCCTTTCTTCACTCCTTCCCTCCAGTTTACAATTTACCAGTGCTGTAGAGCGCTGGGTATTGTGCGTAGGAGATGAAGGGGTTGGGGGCTACAAACAGTGGAGGATGAATGAGGGGGATCATCATATTGGAGTGGTAAGATCCAGGAGACGCCCTGGGGTGAAATGGAATCCAGAACGTGGTTCTACATGTCTGGTTTCCATACCCAAGGGCACTACTGATTGTGGTGGGCAGGTGGTTCAGGCAGACCAGGAGGTTCGTCCAACTTGGGTGGTGTTGTGCAATGCCAGGTCCATCAAGAACAAGACTGCAATTATTGCAGATCTTGTTGAAACGGTGGACCTGGCATGCATCACTGAGACCTGGCTGGATGAGAATTCTGGCCCCATTTTGGAGGCTCTAACTCCAGCTAGGTACTCGGTGACACACCGCCAGAGATTGGATCATGGGGGGGGGGTGCAGTCTGTTTCAAGATCAAACTTAACCTCATGAGTGTATTAGATGAGGAGGCTGAGTCATTCGAGTGTGCCGTTGTAGCAGGTGTAGGTTATCGAATCACCCACCCGGTGATGAGAAGCGATTCCTTCAGGAAGTGGTGGACTTCAGCTTGTCTACATGTTCAGAAAGCCTTTTTGCAATTAGAATGCAATGAACTTGCTCGATTCTTTGCTAATAAGGTGGCTGATATCGGGGCAGTACTTCGGCGGCACACTCTATGGGCGTTGATTTTGATCAGTACGGGGTCACTGCACCTCGGTCTTCTTGGAGTACCTTCAGTCGACCGGAGTTCATAGATGTCATACAGATTATCCAGGGTGTGCACCCTACGTGCTGTAGTTTGGACCCTGGACCAACTTCCCTAATTTTGGGTTGTATTGATGTCATCGATCCGGTCCTTGCATGGATAGTCTGGTGCTCCTTGGAATCTGGAGAGTTTTCTAGCTCCCTGAAAGAGGCGATGGTGACACCACTCTTGAAGAAAACTACCTTGTACCCTGACTGCCATGTAAACTACAGACCTATCTCTAACCTCCCCTTTTTAGGAAGGTGATTGAGAAAGTAGTGGCAGCACAACTGGAAGACCATTTGACCATCCATGACATCTATGAACTGTTCCAGTCTGGTTTTTGAAAGAGACATAGTACCGATACAGTGCTGGTTCGGGTGCTCAATGATCTGCTGATGGCTAGAGATTGGAAGAGTCACTTCATCTTGGTTCTTCTGGATCTCTCATTAGCATTTGACACCGTGGACCATGGGGTGTTGCTTGGTCACCAGAGGCACATCTGTGGACTGTTGGGAACAGTCCTCAGGTGGTTTACATCGTTCCTCATGGGCAGAACACAGACAGTGGTATCTGGGGTTTATTCCTCTGGCCAAATTTTTCTGTCATGTGGGGTGCCTCTTGGGCTCAGTGCTGTCACCCATATTGTTCACAGTGTATATGCTATCCCTCAGAGACATTGTAAGAAGGTATGGGCTAAGGTTTCACTGCTATGCAGATGATACCCAGCTCTACCTTTTTTTCGCACCAGACCAGGATGGAGCTCTCTCGATCTTTAATAACTGTCTGAAAGAAATCCAGGAGAGGATGGATTCCAGCTAGATGAAGTTGAACTCGGAAAAAACTGAGGTGCTGGTTGTGGACCCAGGTCGCTGGATGGGGGGTTGGGGGTTGGTTTGCCCTCAGGAATTCTTCTTGGTGGCGTTTCACTCCTGACCTCTGAATGGGTGCATAACCTGGGGGTAATTTTTGATGAAGGGCTGACCCTGCATTCGCAGGTGTCGGCTGTCGTCAAAGCTTCCTTTTACCATCTCAGGAATATCGCCAGGATTAGGCATCTGGTTCCATCTGGTGACCTTCCTACCTTGATCCACGCCTTTGTGTCCTCGTGCTTAGATTATTGCAAATCCATTTACCTAGGACTTCCTGGGGTAGCAATCCGCTGCCTGCAGCTGGTGCAGAAAGCGGCGGCCCGGCTTTTGATGGGATCTGTTCGATCCAGTCATATTTCGCCGGTGCTGCCTGAACTGCACTGTTTGCCAGTACAGTGGCGGATCACCTTTAAAGTCAGTTTACTGACTTTTAAAGCCCTACACGGACTGGGCCCGGATTACCTGAAAGAGCTCCTGGTCCCTTATTACCCTGGATGATCACACTGCTTGGCCAACGAGGGGTTGCTAGAGATTCCAAGGGTGTGTTTGAAATCATCTGGAGTGAGAGCATTTGTGTATGCAGCCACCACCCTTTTGATTTCTCTACCCCGTCGGCTATGGTAGTGCAGAACTGTGGAGGGATTCAAGCAAGGTTTAAAAACTTTCTTCTGGCACCAGGCATTCAGTGATTGATTTTTTTTTTTTTTGGATGTACTGTTAATTGATTTTAATTGTATTGATGTTTGTTGTGCTTTTACACTGTTTGGCGCCTTGGTTATGAATAAGGTGCCTTACAAATAAAATTTATTATTATTGTTATCTCCACCTTGTCCCCTGCCAGGCCATTTGTCCCCAGGTGGATGATGACATCCAGTTCCTCCCACCTTATTACCACCCTTGCGATCCTATGGATCTGCTTCCAATCCCTCCATGCTGTGCCTCCTGGAAGGCACTTGACCTCCCTCTCCCCCCTGCTAGTTACCCCCAACTCCACTCCCTGAACTATTGAGTCCCCCACCAGGAGTAGCTTCCTCTTCCTCTGGGGTCCTCTAGCCCTCTTCACTGGGGCTCCACCTTGGAGGACCCACCCATCCTCCTTGGTCTCAACCTTGGGTACCCTTGTGGGGCTTTCCCACTCATCCAAGACAGTGTAGGAGTTTCTTAGCTGGACCAGTTTGGAGATGTGTTTCAGACCCACCTTCCGCACTCTCCCAGAGCCCACTATGGTCTATCCACTCCTCCTCCTCCTCCTCGGCATCCTTTGAGGTTCTGGTTGTGGACACGATGGCCTCTGAGTGGGGTGAAGGTCTCCTGAATCCTGCCCAACTCAGTGCAGAGACAGACAACATCCTCCCTCAACCCAGAGAAGTGCCTGCAGATGGGGCAGCACTGCATGATCCAGAAAGTTATCCTGTACACTGCAGCCTCACACCTACTACACTGCACCACTCCTTGCATCTTCCCTGGTTGTATTAACTACGTCTGCCCACTGCCCAATGTAGGCCTCCCTGCTGCCCTACAATGCCCCCTGCTACCAGTGACACTCTCCTGTACTCTTTGTACCCCTTACAATATTTTGGCTGCCTTTAGGCTCCCTCTGTTCTGCTGATTTTTTTTTCTTCTACTCCTTCCCTGTTGCTTTAATCTCCCCTTATTTGTACTCTGTTGCTATGTAAAATTGCAATCCCAAATTTGACTCTTATGTGGTTATATCGTGTGGCTGTCATCCCTCCTGCCCTGACCTAAATCAGGAACTAGTAATCCATAACCTGATCACCCTCCTATAAAGGTGGACCAGCCTGGGGTGTGTGGGAAGGAGGAGGACAGGGTGGGTGTATGCAGTGCCTCCCTTTTGAAAAACAATCAGTTTGGGAGCACCTTCTCCTTTCCCTCCAGTTCTCTCCTTAAGCAAAAATACACTGGAACTCTGCAGACAATTTAGGCAATCAGCCATCCAATCCTTCTCTTTCTGCCGGCTACTGCGATAAACCTGCTGGTCTACCATTGGTCTCAGGCCCCTTTGTCCTGAGAGAGAGGTGGTGGACAGAGCTAACCACTGGTCCCAATCCCCAGGAAAACAATCAGCCACTCTCGCTGTGTTGTGGATGAAACATTGAAGAGGACCAGCCCCATTACTGGCCCTTGTGGCACCCTGCTCATCACCTCTCCCTCTCCAGAGTACTCCCTGTTTAACACAGCCCTCTGACTCCTGCCATTCAGCCAGTTCTCCACCCACAAAACTATTTTAGGATTCACCCCTATGCTACGCAGTTTGTTATTCAGCCTTATATGGAGCCGATGCCAAAGGCCTTTCTGAAGTCCAAATAGGCCACATCCAAAACATCTCACTGGTCCACTATCTTAGTTACCCAGCCATATCATATATTAGTACAATGAGTTATTGAAAAACACAGTGCTTATCTTAAATACAGTAAAGGTTAGGATTAGATGTATAAGTAAATAAATGCCATATAAACAGTGTATGTGTGGAAATGCTCTGTGTGTGTAGACAGTGCACTGCTATGTTATACATACAAGGCAAAAAACTCCATTTAATGCATCAGTTAGGGTTGTTCCACAGCGGCAAAAGTGAGGAAATTTGGCCCTAACTCTCACCCCATCACATGTGTAAAGAAGCTGAGGTATAGGAGAATAGGGTGAGAGTTAGGACCGATGACCCCAACGCACACCCTGATGCCGGTTGGCGGGTGGCTGGGGGTGCAAGGAGCTTTCAACCCAATAACAAATTTCTCACTTTGTCGCTGAACAACCCTAACTGATGCATTAAACAGAGTTTTTTGCCTCTAAATTTCCCTTCTTTTTCAGAATATGCAGTAGAAATAGTGAGTGGAATGTGGTGGTGGGAGCTCGGGCCCACCACATGATGTTTTGTGACATAGTAATGGTAAGTGCAAGGCAAACGCAACCGCTAATGGTTGCGCACATGGTGACTGAAACATAAATAGAAAAGCAAACGTTAGTAGAAACGCAAGCACAAAGTGACGCCAAAGCGAACAATGACACAAAAGGAGATGCAAGCGCATAAGGAAACGCAAACCGTGACACACACGGTGATGGTACCACAATTGGAAACACAAACGGTAATGTTAACAACAGAAATAACATCAAAGGAAACAGAAACGTGAATGCAAACGCTTACGCAAATGGTAACACATACGGTGGCGTACACCGGAACGGAAAAGGTAATGGAAACGCAAGTGGAAATGCTAACTGTAAGAGTAATGGAAGCGCACACCCTGTTTTTGCCCAACAGCTGCATAGAGAAACACAGTGTGTACAAAGAATGTATGCATAATAATGGGCCTCGGAGCAGAAAATGCGCTGTTGGAATACTAAATTGCTTATATCTCAGGAACTGTGCAACTTAGGAAAAAAAAATTAATTTCACATGATTCATCAGTTTCCTGGCTAGGTTTTCACTAAAGGGCTATGCATTGTCATGACAAAAATTCTGTATCTCACACCGTTTCCGAGATACGAGCCCCGAAAGGCGCAGCAGATGCCACCATGTTAGTAAATGGGAAAAAATGTCAATTCTGGAATATCATAACTTTGCATCCATGCAATATTTTGTCACCAAACCACCAAAGGCACATCTGTGAGATGTTCACTGCCTTCCCTCAAAATGTCAGCCCAAAAGAGCAAACCGTTCTTTTGCAGCAGGGTGGCAAAGAACTCCTGTCATTTTGGCTATAGTCTGGAAAAGTAGTGTCGCAATTTGTGACACCTTTCACAAAAATTTATGAAAGGTGCCGCAAGTGTGACATTACTTTGTGACACTACTTTTCCCAGAAATTTGGAAAACTTATTTCTGGGGTGTTTAACCCCAAAATAAAGACACGGCTAGCATCCTCAGGGCTCGAATAGGTAAACACAAAAATAATTATGTCCCTAGATGGTCCCAATTTTAAATGCCAAGCATTTCTGTGATCAGTAACTGAAAACAAAATGGCAGATTTGCAACACTACCAGGGCCATTTGCGACACTAAAAAGTGCATTTGCGACACTTTCGAACTTTTTGTTAACTTTACCCGTTGACTTATAATGGGAACTTGTTTTTTGAATAACTTTTGAACCGTTTAATATTTTTTCACAAAATCTTCAAAAGGCACATAGATGACCCGGCCATGTTCCTGAATTTTTGGACCGGTCGCACAAACCGTGTGACTCAGGTGAGCAAAGAATTTGCAAAACATAATTGCGCATTACCTAATGTCGCTTATTAACTCCGCAGCCCTATATCAGACCGGTACGTAAAGTTGACAGATCCCAAGATCTGTGGTGCCTCCAGCCTGCCAAATTTCAGGCAAATCCATTGAATGGTGGAAAAGTTATTAAGGTGCAAAGTTTCACCCTTTAACCTTAAAAGTGCTACTCAACCCTAACTATGGTAACACTACCATGCTACAATTATGTATAGATTATATATATATATATATATATATATATATATATATATATATATAGATATGTGTGTGTGTGTGTGTATATGTATTAGTCATTGTGTGTGCATTACAACAAATAGAAAGTACAGCTAGGTGGCTCAGTGGTTAGTGCAACAATTGCTAGTCTACATTCTCCCACTTTCTAGATCAGTTTCAGCCTTATGCATTTAATTACTGATTTAAATGAGGTGTCTAGTGGCAACCCCTCACCCTCAGATGTCCCTTGGAGCTGGAAAAGAAGAAAACAGTCCCTCAATGTCCTTTTTTAGTCTGTAAAAATTTGTGTAGACAGTGCACTGCTAATGTTATACTGGAATATAGATACATATATGTGTATATGTATTAGTCAGTGTGTGTGTAACACAACAATTAGAAAGTGCAGTTAGGTGTCTCAGTGGTTATTGCAAAAATTGCTAGTCTACATTCCCCACTATCTAGATCAGTTTCAGCCTTATGTATGTAATTCCTGATTTAAATGAGGTGTCTAGTGGCAACCCCCCACCCTCCGATGTCCCTCAGAGCCTGAAAAGAACACGGCCCCTCACTGTCTTTTTCTTATCTGTAAAAAAAGGTCCATCACTGATGCAACCCGCACCCCCAGCCCGACTTCCTACTGTGCACCTCCCACACACCATTATTACTAATCTCACTCACCTGAACAGATCCCAATATGAAGATCTACTGTCCCATGGAAGATATGTCGTGAAGCTGGAACCAGCAACTGCTATATGGGAAGTAAGTGCAGTTGAAAACCCATTGAAATACACTGAACCACACTTACCTTATTTCTCATATAGCAGACACCATTTCCTGCAGCAAGATGTGTCATTGATGGGAAAGTGCATCTTTACAAGGGGACCTGTTCAGGTGAATGAGGATGTGTGGGGGGGAGTCTGGGGATGCGGGATGGTGGGTGCTCAGTGGGAAGTCATGCTGGGCAGTGGGAGTCACATCACCACTCAGTCTGCCCTATTAATCCCTATCTAGTGTGAGGCCCCATGCCCATATTGAACTCTGCAGCCCCCTCACTTGCCCCCAGGGTACCTTGTGTCTATCCCACTCCTTCTTTAATTCTGTGACCATTTTACCCCCTACCTCACCCTCTGGTAGGCTATTCCAGGCATCCACCACCCTCTCCATGAAAAAATATTTTCTCACATTTGCCCTGAACCTTCCCTCCCAACTTAATTTTGTTCTCCCTTGACTTGGAGCATCTCTTACTTTGGAAGATGCTTCCTTACTGTACTCAGTTTGTACCGGTGATGTATTTATATATATCAGTCTTGTCCTCCCCTTCCTCCTTACCTCCAGGGAATACATATTTAACTCCTTTACTCTTTCCCAGAGGTCTCATCCCACAGACCCTGCACCATTTTAGTTGCCCTCCAAAGCACCGTCTCCACCCTATCTATGTTCTTTCTCAGATAGGGTCTCCAGAACTGGATGCAGTATTCCAGGTGCGGTCTCACAGTGTCATATATAGGGGCAAGATGACCACCCTCTTTCTACTCGTGATACCCCTTTCCTAGGCATCCAAGCATCTGGCTAGCCATTCCAGCTGCCTTATCACACTGCCTAGTTCCTCCCCGAGGAAACATGCATGCGTGAAACCAGTCAGGGCAACTGAAATTGCTTTTTTACGCTGTAACTTTAGAAGTGCTGGAACCTGCATGTCATAGGAATAAATGGACTGAATTTTGAACTAGACTGCTTACTGGTGCTCGTATTTTTGTGGTGATTGATTATATTTTACTGAGCACAGCACGGTACTGGAGCTACTTGCTGATAACTCTTGTTAGAGCTTGTTGATATTGCCGGTCCACTTTGGTGTGATACAGAGTCTAACAGGTGCATGCATGAATGCAACTGATCATGTTTATACTCTGTTCTGTTTACAGTTCATACTGGAGAGGAGTAGCAGGGATAATCATTTGAAAAATTGAGAGGCGTAACAAGAAGAATCATTTGAAAAATGTTTTAAAGCTAGATAAGGAACACAGTAGATTAAGATATGGTACTGACTTGTATATGTCTTGGTGGTGGTTAACATTTTAAGAAGATCAGTATAGGGATACAATATACTGTACACATTTTATGATATTAAGTTTAGATGTGATTGTTATATACTTTTTTTATTTAGAAACCCTCCCCTGTGGGAAGTGGCTTGGGCTCAGCCAAGATGGCAGCTTAAGCCCTTCACTCTGATGCTAGACACTCTGCATCCTAACCAATTAGAGGGTTTTTTAAACCCCCTCAATGCTGGAAAAGACATCTACTTACTTAACCAACAATAGGCATCTGGCAGTTCTGCTTTTTTTCCCACCGCCTCACCTAGATCAGGAGCCATGAATGATCTAAAGTCTCAGAGTAAGTTCTGTCACTGTGCCTCGTGGGGAAGATGGCATCAGTTCCATCCATGGAGCGCATTGAAAGCATGTTTGCCCAGATACTTGCAGGCATCAATGAAGTAAAATCAGCTGCAGCTATTAGCACACAGGCTATCTGAGACCTTGACACCCGGGTCAATGTCACAGAAAGAATGGACAGTAGCACAGAAGCAGCAGTTGAAGAACTCCATGCCCAACTTCAGGACCAGGCTAAGGCCATACAGGTCCTCCAGGAAAAGCTGGATGATCAAGAAAACAGAGGGAGATGCAACAACCTGTGGTTCACTGGTCCCCCCTGAAAAAGAAGAGCTAAGGGACACTATCGGCTTTATATGCCACATTCTACCAATCATCATTAAATTACCAGAGAATCCACACTTTGACATAGAGAGAGCGCACTGCTCCCTCATTCCAATGTCCAGGCTGGGAGAAAAACCCTGACCAATTCTGGCTAAATTCCTCTGTTATTAAATAAAGGAGGATATTTTGCACAGAGTATGCCAGTTGGGGCAGCTAGAATGGCAAGGAAACCACATAATGATCTTTCAGGACTTTTCTAAAGATCTCATGAACCACCACAGATGGACAGCTTACACAGCAGTGCAGCAAAGGCAACATCAACTCAGCATCCCCTTTACCATCCGATACCCTGCTATGCCATGGCTTGATGCCAGTGGGGTACAGAAATCTTCCCACTCTCTGGAGGCTGCCACCGCTTACATAGATGAACATGGGCCACAAGGCGAGTGAGATCACCTGCAGCAACGGGCAAGCCACAGTCCCTGAGAGGACTCCTTAAAAATGTACATCACTCAGTCTTGGGATTGGAATAACTCTCATCCTGCCCCAGAGGGCCAACCTAAGGAACCATGGTCCTTCCCACAAAGATCGGAATCTAAAAATAGGAATAAACACCATCAGGTAAAGAAAAGAGTAACCAGTGAATACGCTCTAGAAACGGTCACAAGAGCGAGGAAGAATTCACAGCAGTGGAAGGCAGTTTTTCATCCTTCAGTACCACCAATAGGTATGCATCTCTGGCCCACAAACAAGATTCTGACTCAAGACTCAACCACATAAGATAACCAGACACACCGAAACAGGTGACCACTATCAGTTCACCATCTACTACTGCCGAAAGGTCAGCTCATGATACCTCTGCTCAGAAGGCACTCTCTTGGGTTGGGCCAAAGTGGTTGCAATAGTAAAACCCACCACTATCTCCCTTCCAGCACCCAACCATGAGCATGAGAATGGGGCATTATCCTCAGCCATGGATCTGATAGTAGCCTGGCAGGCTTGACTTGAAGGTACCATGAACTGTCAATGGCTTACATCTCCAATCTGAATATCGGAAGCTGTTTAAAACTGTCTTGACCTGAAGGGGATTCTTGATGGTGGAGGGAGAGGCTTGGTTAGGAAATGTCAATGTTTATTTGCTACTGCATAGACTGTATTTATGGCAGATGCTGATGGAGTATTAGAACAACAATTACTCCCATGGTAACCGACAAAAACCTTGACATCAGAGGGCGTTGCGGAACCTTAAGTAGACATCTTAATAATTTACTGGCTGCTCCCACTACATGGGAAAACCTTGTTAAATGCAGTGCTAGCCCATTTTAGAAAGACGTAGAGACAAAAATTAACTGATCTCACTTGATGAGTAAATTGACTCCAAACAATTCTTAATTAGTTGACTTTTATTTAATCTTCACCTTGTTTATATAATCTGAAATATTTATGTTCTAATAATTACTGGCTTCCCCTTTTTTCCCATAGGGAAACCGTTGAGTAATTTGCCATTATAAAGGAGTGTTTATCACGGCAAAGCTGTGCAAAGCCACGCAATCGTGCAAAGCCGCGCTAAGTCGCACAAAGCTGCGCAAACAGTGCAGAACACCAGTAATTATAAAAAATAAAATATAGGGTGTTGTCTGTAAACTTGAAGTTTACACACACCCTGGGGGTAAGATGCTTGCACAAACCCCTCGAGCTTCGCTCTCGGGGTTTATGTGGCATCTTACTCCTCGAGTGTGTGTAAACTTCTCGTTACACACACCACCCCATACTTTATTTTGTATTTTACATATGGTTATAGTCATATATATGTTCAAAAGAAAATTGATCAATGTTTAAAGGTTAATTAGTAACTTTTGAGAACTCCATAGTTGAACCATTGTTCATCGATGCTCTTTCCTTTGGACTGCTGGTTAAGGGGAAATGGAAACATTGTCAAGTGATGCTACTAACCAGTTTACTTGATCTGTGCTATCCTCACCTGTAGAACAAAGAAAATGAGAATGAATCAAATGTATGAGCAAATAAGTATTGTTTTAAAGTTATACAATCTGTAATGGTTTATGTTTGTACAAACTGAAATTATTAATAAAGTAATTCAAGTTAAAAAATAAACAATGTCTGCATGTTTTCTTCTTTTTGTATTTTATGTCTTATTGCTAGCACTGAATAATTATGTTAATGTTGCTAGTTCAGGAGCAACTTGAACCAGAGCTTAAAAAGTTCTGGAATGTAGTACAATGGATAAATTCTATTTGATTCCAAACCAACATATCTTCCCCCCTTACCTAGGTTCAAGTGTCCCCATTGTGTGGATGGACCCCCCCCCCAACTCAGTAAATACACTAAGAAACAGCTATTCTGATGTTTCCCCTTATCACAGAATATTATAATTGCAAGTACTGCCCAAACCCATAGCACCCAGAGATGGATATGCCCACATATGATAATTACACATCAAATCAGATACATGAACTAGAGCCCTAAAACCATATAAACACATTCATTAAATAATAAGACCCACAGCTGGCATGCATCAACCACAAGTAGAGATAACCTCTACACCCTCTCCTACCCAGATTGGATATTGCACGGCAGTATCCTTACCTTCCCCCCTCCCTGTCACCCAGATCAGACCAACACCAATACCCTTCACCCTCAAACCTATCTTAGACAACTGAGGGTACTCACGGTGAGGTACTGCAGTAAGATCTCAGACCACCTTGTCCACCCTATGACTCCATATCACGATACCTGCTACACCAACTATCACACATACAGAAACCCCCTAAGTCCTTTCAGGAGTGACTAGATGTCCACTGCTGACTAACTGTACTAATTTCCACCACTGTAACTGAGCCCAGGAGTGGGAACAGAAACCTTCAGTCCAACATTAAGGGCCAGGTCAATCACCTGCCACCTCTGACAAGTGTGTGTGTGTGTGTGTGTGTATATATACACGTATACATATACATATACATATACATATATATATATATATATATATATATTATGGTAGCATGGTAGTGCTACCATAGTTAGGGTTGAGGAGCCATTTACATGTTAAACCCAAAATTTTGCACCTTAATAACTTTGCAACTGTTCAACAAATTTGCCTAAAATTTGGAATACATGATCAAGACTAATATGCCTTAGGATCTGCCAAGTTTCGTACTGGTCAGATATACGGCTGTGGAGTTTGTCAGGATCTATGCTGCAAGGCTTACACTTTTGGAATTCTACTTGTCAGTAATACAGGGTCACACGTTTGCGCGATCGTCCAAGATCTTCAGGAAACATGTGGCCAGGATCCCCAATGTGCCTTTCGAAGATTTCATGAAAAAATATTAAACGGTTCAAAAGTTATTCAAAAAACAAGTTCCCATTATAAGTCAATGGGAAAAGGTAACAAAAAGTTCGACAGTGTCGCAAATGCAGTTTTTACTTTCACAAATGGCCCTTTTACTGTCACAAATCTGCCATTTTGTTTTCAGTTGGTGATCAGAAAAATGCTTGGCATTTAAATTTGGGACCCTCTAGCAACCTAATTCTTTTGTATTCACCTAGTCGGACCCTGAGGATGCTAGCCATGTCTTTATTTTGGGTAAAACACCCAGAAATATGTTTTCACATTTCTGGAAAAAGTACTTTCATAAAGTACTTTTGCCACGCCTAACACTGTCGAATGAATTTAAAGCTTTATGAGTGCGATGATACTTTTCTAGGCTGTGGAAAATGACACTAATTCTTTTGCCCCGCTGTAAAAAGAGCAGTTTGGAGCTTTGGGCTGAAATTTGAGGAACGCAGCTGACATCTCACAGATGTGCCTGTCAGTATTTCGTTGAAAAAATATTACACAGTGGCAAAGTTACGGTACTCCAAAGTTGAAGCTTTTTCCCATAGGAAACATTATGGTGTACGACGCATTGCAGCAAACGTTTGGGACCCTGCTGCAAAATAACAGTTTGGTCTTTGGGGCTGAAATTTGTAGGGAACACAGCCAACATCCCACAGATGTGCCTTTCAATAGTTTGGTGAAAAAATATTACAGGAAGACAAAGTTATGGTACTCTGAACTTCTGTTCCTGTTTCCCACAGGATAACATTACGGCGTTCACTACTTGCCCTGAAATGCATTGGTTTTTAATATATTATAACTGACGCCCACGATCGGGCTACAAGCCGTCCACTGACCACTAGGGATATAGGAGGTATTTACTATACTTCTGCCCACACAATCGGCTGCGAAAGCAGTCCACTGGACCACCAGGGTTATTGGACCATTAATACATTACTAATGCCTGTGATCAGGCATGGGGGGCGCTACCACGAAGGTGCCGCCGGAGCGCAGGTGGCCATCCACAGCTGGCAGCTGCCGTGTTGCGCCCTGCAATATGGCAGCTCACCTGTGGGTGGCCAGCTGTTGATCCTTTTATTTTTCGCTCAACTGTGTGCAGCGAAGGTAGGGGTTGTGACTGCATCTGCTCAGCCCATCCCGGGCTGAATATCAGGATGTGCGGTGCATGCATGGCCCCCTGCTTGCACCACATACATTACTGATGCGCTCCGGCGCATCAGGATTTGTGCTACGCACATTCCCCTTTTGAATATCGTGCCAGGGTGCTTCAGTGGGTTGTGCATGGCGCAAATGTTGCGCCATGCGCAACCCTTCTGAATATCCCACCCCATGTATATATACACATATATACTATGTATGTCATAATGACTTATTTATTACATATCATATTGGAATCTTGAGGAAAGGAGACTTGTTTGAAATTGGGGGATATATTTACCCAATTGAAAACACTAAGGCCTGGATATTCAAAGGGTTGCGCCATGCGCAACAGGGTTGCGCCATGCGCAAGTCCAAAATGCGCCATTCTGCGATATTCAGCAGGAGGCAGTTACGCCACTGGCACCAGGTTGCGCTAGAGAGCAATGCAAATGAATGCATGCTCAACAGGAGGGGGAGGATCCATGCATAACCTGCGCAACCCGATATTCAGTCGGGTTGCGCAGAGTTGTGCATGCTAACCCCCAACCCGCGCCTGACAAGCTTGAGCCAAAAAAAAGGCTTAAGTCGAGGCCACCCACAGGTGAGTTGCTGCATTGCAGGGCGCAACACAGCAGCTGCCACCCCTGGCTGGCCCCCAACTCGCCTCCCCTGTGCCTCCCCACCAGCCCGATCGCGGGCAGTACAGGTACATGTCCCCCCACACCTCCCACAGTTCGATCGCTGGCAGAACACATACATGTCGCCCCCATCACCCACAGCCCGATCGCTGGCAGAACCTGTATAAACCCCCCAGTGCCTGATCGCTGGGCAGAATGTAACCTCCTCCCCAACCCGATAACTCCCTGGTGGTCCAGTGGACCGTGAAGCCCGATCACGGGCAGAATGTCACAGCACAACCCCCAAACATCTCCTGGTGTCTAGTGTCCCCACCCACCCACGAAGCCCCTCCACCCTGCTCCCCTCAGCCGGGCGGGCGACAGCATCCCACCCGCTTCCGCCGCCCGCCTCACGACTGACTGTCCGTAGGCTGCATGCCCATTGGTGCAGACAGAAGTTAATGGCGGAAGACAGAGATGACAGTCCAGATTTGTGAATGATCATTCTACCAAATCTGGACTGTCGTACGTATGGCTGCAGCAAGGTCTTGAAGATTTTTTAAATTTTGTTTCCTCCCTACAAATTAGAGGGAATTTTTTAGTTCAGGGTTTTTTTTGTCTTCGTTGGGACCCCACTTTGCAGACCCTGGTATAGATTCCTAGCTCACAAATGCAGGATTGAGCCAATTGAATCATACCTGTACCAGATTGAATATTAAAAGTAATAATCACACCATACTAGATTGGATATTAACCAACACATACATAGATACATAGACACTGTCGGCAGATAAGGGCCCAACCAATCTGCCCATTTAAGCTTGTAAGTTAACTTCGTGTTTTTGTAGAAGTCTGTTGCCCCTTACCCTTGACCTCCAGAATTCCCTTATGTCTATCCCATGCATTTTTAAATCCTATGATTGTTTCAGCCCCCACCACTTCCTCTGGCAGGGTGTTCCACTTGTCCACCACCCGTTCTGTGAAGAAATTCTTCCTCATGTTTCCTCTGAATCGTCCTCCCTCCAACTTCATCCCATACCCTCTAATCCTGGAACATCTTTTTCACTTAAAAATAGCATATTCCTGCACCCTGTTCCTCACTGTAAGATACTTGTATGTCTCTAGCATATCCCCTCTCTCCCTCCTCTCCTCCAGGGAGTACATATTCAATTCCTTCAACCTGTCCTCATAGGACTTTTGATGCAATCCATGGACCATCTTTGTTGCCTTCTCTGAACCTTCTCTACCCTGTCTATGTCCTTACATAGGTAAGGTCTCCAGAACTGTACACTGTACTCCAGGTGTGGCCTCACTAATAATAATAATCAGGCAAATATTACAAATAGGGGAGTACTTCCGGATGCAGTGTGTGATCATATGGCCACTTACTGCACCTGGAAGTATAAATAGCTGAAACTTCACCCTCATTTAATTTCTTACAGGAAATGTTCTGGTGAACTGAATAGGGGCTGCAGCTGGATCTCCAATTGATTGACTGGTCCTACTTGGATGCAATACCATATGTTGACCTGGCTGTGGATTTTTTTACTTCCACCTTTTTAACACTTCAGGACAAATATTTTCCAAAAATTATTAGATGGGTGAGGGTCACCATGAGTAAATGGATCACCCTTGATCTATTTTAATTAAAGAAGCAGAGGGATATAGCCTGGGGAAAATATAAATTAACTAACACTAAGTTACAACAAAGTAAATCATAATTGGCCTTATTTACAAAAGGTGCGGATGGGATATGCACCGTGTAACCCCGGCGCATAGCCCACCCACCCCGGTCATGCACACTGTGCCCCCATGTGCTATTCATGTCCCTGTTATGCCCCTCCTACACAGCCAGCACACTGGCCAAATGCACAGCACTGTGTGGGGGTGGGCCGAGAACAGGCGTGCGGGGCGTGTCCGCAGTCTGCACCATTCACGAAAGCGCAGGTGCCTTGCATGGGAGGGGGGTGACTACACCTTTTTGAGGGCAACTGTAACCCCAGGCAGCCAGTTATGTGCCCCCTGGGGATGGGGCCACCAGCCACAGTGGACACAGTGGGGGGCATTGCCCCCCAATAAGGATGCCCCTGCCATCGGGGCACATTCAGTGGACTGGGGGTGGTCAGCTGATGTCATCACCCCCAAAATTGTGCCTGGTGTTCTGCATGCTGGGACCATCATGGCAGCCTGCGGGCATGAGGGATCCACTCCAGGATCTTGTCCAGGCAGCCGATTTACTGTGCAGTCATGTCCGCAGCCCCGCAAACCTGAACACCGGGGGGGTAGGACTGTGTAAGGGAGCTGGGTGGGGAACAATGCCCATGAATGCAGTCCCCACATGGATCTCCCATGGGTGCGGAGCTGCATGAAGGAATACATGCCATTTGCATGTACTCCCTCCCACATTCATGAATAAGGCTCAATATTATTTAGACCAACAGGAATTAGGGCTAAAAAAACAAAGAAATTCTGGGCTTCAATAAAATCATTGATAAATCCAACTGTGAGAGACCAGACTAATGATTTTTGTAAAGATGGTAAAAATATAACTAATGCACAAGAAATCAGTGATGAATTTTCAAACAAATTTTTGGAATTAAGTAAATACACTCAATGGGGTATTGGAATAGATTCTGATACCCAGTTCAAAAATTATTCACATAATAGGAGTGTTTTTTACATTAAAGCGATAAAACCATCACAGGTGCTTAAATTAGTAAAGTAATATCTATAAAAAGCTCAGGAGTCGACAAACTTCAGCCCAAGTTTTTAAAGTTAGCAGCAGCCTATATTAATACTTCCTTAATAAAGATATTTAATCTGTCCTTGACTACAGGATGTCTCCCTCAACAATGCAAACAAGCAATCATGACACCAATTTTTAAAGGAGGTGATCTAAAGGACATGGGTAACTATCAACCCATATCCCTGCTTCCCCCCTTAGGTAAAATCTTAGAAAAATGGGTTAACAACCAACTCACAACATACCTACCGTCAAGTGAGCTCAGAGTTATTGAGCAGCATGGCTTCAGAAAGTGCCACGGAACTGGTACAGCCTTGGTCAGGTTCACGGACCAAATCAGTGAAGCCATGGATGGAGGTATGCTCACTGGTACTGTGTTCGAGGACCTGTCCAAGTCTTTTGACTTAGTGGACCATCACCTGCTGCATGGGAGCCTGGATGATCTAGGGCTTACTAACTTGCCTCTTGACTGGTTCCATAGTTATTTGAAGGGAAGACCTTTGAGAGTCTCATACGGAGGCACCTTATCTGAAAGCAGGGAGTTAGAATGGGGAATTCCCCAAGGCTCAATTCTTGGGCCACTCCTCTTTACCTTGTTTATCGATGTCATGCCTCCTAATTTGACAAACACCAATAAAATACTGCACACAGGTGATATATTATACAGTAGTTCGAACTCAGTTAAAACCATTAATCAACTTCTAAATAAGGATTTTCATGAATTGGAATATTGGTTAAGTAAATTTCAATTGTCACTAAATTATACAAAGACCAAAAGTATGCTTTTTGGATCAAACCCCAGGCTTGAACAAGCTGATAAATTATATATATTTAATAATTCAGGTATTATTCTAGAGCAGGTTACCATATTCAAATATGTGTGCATTTATTTAGATCCACAATTAACATACTCAAATCATATTGGAATAACAAGCAGACTGGTGAATCAGAAACTGGGGGTTCTTTTTAAACTGTAGCATTCATGAACACTCCAAGCATGGATTGCCATAGCCAAGAGCATACTGTTATCAAATTTAAATTGCAACAAATTTTAAGCCGGCTCGGTGGCAATGAGGGTTGAGGTGCTGGACACCACACCTCGTGCCACGCTGGAATGGGCACGGGCCGCCGGGGGTCAGCAGGGGATGAGAAGGATCGAGCATCCAATGGACTGGTGGGGGCTCTTAGTGTCAGTGCCTGCTCACCCCCTGGCTGAGGCTGGAGGACAAGGTACCATGCTACAGTAGGGTGGAGCTAGGGGAAGATGCTTGGAGGAGAGCGTGCATGGATGCATGCGTGTTCCACCTCCGTTAGCCTCATTGCACACCCCTCGGCTCCAGGGGATCAAAACCAGACAAAAATGCTGGCCCCCACTAATGGGCCAGCTCCAGTGTCAACCCCTCTGACCACATAAGTTCCGCCGTTGGTGGCCCCACTTGGAAGGGGCATCCCTGAGTATGAGGGGGCAGGTCACCAGAGGCTGGAGATCCTGTTCGGGGGGCTAGGGGGCGTCTGGCCAAACAAAAAATGAATAAACAAATTACAGCTAATTTTTATTTACAGATTTAACAGAACAGGCCTTGACCACTTTAACTTCTACATTCCATAATATTTGCAGATTTACTCATACATTATGATACCATACTCATCGTTGTTCTCTATATCAGGTTACTGGGTGGCTTCCACCAGACCAGAATAGTTTATGTAGCCTGAGTTGTCTTATTGATAATGTTCTTCAACCAAAAGATCACTCATTTGTTTTCATTATTTCATCTAAGAGTGTCAACAAGAGAACTGTGATCCAATGAAACACTTAGTTTTATCATTCGGAAGACTAGAACAAAAATGGAAGATCGAGCTTTCTCAATTAAGGCTGCAAAAACCTGGAATGATCTCCCTGTAGCATTACAAACTGGCATAAGTCATGATACTTTTAAAAAAGAATTGATGCAACACCCTTTTAGTCACTTGGAATGCCAATATTTTTCTTAAACCTTGCTAATATTGAAATATTTTGTATTGAATGTATAATGTTAGTATAATTGTGTTTGTCTGTTAACAATTGTGTAAATTTTTGACTGTTTCCTGTAATGGTCTCGGGTCGCACTTGAAAAAGGGTCTTTGGCTCATGTGCCTACCGGTGAACAAAAGTTTAAATAAAAATAAATAAAATATAATTATAGTTACTGTTGGTGGTTTACTATAATTATGTTTATTATGAGCCTTCACACTGACCATGGTTCAACATTATATTTCTGTATCACCAGAGTTTGGATACATTGGAACACAGTGCTCTGGGGCATTGTTATCATAAACTACCAGGCATTGCCTATCAGACCTGCCCCCTCCTCACTTGGCTTATACCCGAGCAGAAATATATCCTCCATTCATCCTAATGGCTGACATATAATTTATCAGTTGGAATGTCAGGGGCTTAAACTCGCCGGTGAAAAGGAAACAGATCTTCACACACATAAAAAGAATGCATGCTCAAGTAGCCTTCTTACAAGAAACCATATTGTTCACAACAGATGCCCAGAAGTTCAAAAGGGAGTGGGTTGGTACATAAGTCCACAGTTCTGCCCAATGCAAAAAAATACGTCTCTATCCTTGTCCACCACTCCCTTCCATGGCAACTGTTTAAAACAGCAAGGGATGTAGATGGCAGATGGGTACTGGCCCCTCATAAATACCCCCTCTGGACTGCTAGAAATGGGGAATCTTTACATACCCAATGAGGACGCTCCATCTTTCTTCCACCAACTGGCCACCCAGGTCACACAATTTAATGACCTGAAGGGCCCCATCCTCTTCGGCAAGGATTTCAATTTAGTACTAGATCACCTAGTAGATTGCAGCCACAGTGCACCCAAACCAAATCCAAAAGCAGCTCAGGCTGTTAAGATGTGGATGATGGACCAGACACTAACTGATGTCTGGAGAATCTTCCACCCAAGAGTCTGTGACTATACATGATACTAAGCTGCACACTAATCTTACAGCTGGCTGGATCTTTGGCTGACATCGCAGACCCTTATCCCTATAATAGACTCTACCATTAACCCCAGCGTATTATCTGACCATGCCAAACTGCATCTGATGATTCTGTGGGGTCCAGTAACCCGAAGGTCCCCCTCCTGGAGACATCATCCTCTATTGATATGAGACCCACATTTTAACACCTGGATACAGAAGGAAACTGCAGCCTACTTTCAGGTAAATGATGATGGATGAACATCTGTGAGCACCCTATAGGGGTCTTCCAAGGCAACCATGAGGGGGCTCATAATAGGTTAAGCATCTCACCACAAAAAGGAGAAGGAGGCGCACCTTAAACAACTGGAGGATGAACTCCAGCAAAATTAATCCAAACTCAAAGACCTCCTGAAAGGTGCAAAGAATTCAGTCCTCCACAGGGTGGCACTTAACCTCTGGCTTGAAACTGAAACCTGGTTAGCCATGAAAACCAAAGCGGCCATCTTTATACTCCACCAAAAATACTGAGATGGAGGGGTGAAGTGCAGCAAGGTACTGGCCTACCGCCTTAGAAAACGGAGCGGCATATTGCAGCTCTGTAAAACAAGGCCGCCGAATATGCTAGAAGGATTTGGAAAGCAGTCAAATCATGAAAGATTACTACTGCTCAGTCTATAGTTCTAGTCAAACCCCTGACCCCCAGCTTCTGACAGCCTTTTTGCAGCTTCTACACTCCCTAAACTTACTTATGAATAATTGCTGACCCTATAGGCCCGACTATCTGCTTAAGAAATTGAAGCTGCACTTAAATCCCTCACATCTAAGAAGGCTCCAGGAGGTGATGGTTAAGGAGTTCTTGCAGCACCTATCCCAAATGACATCTCCCATCTTACAAAGATTATATGAGGAATCCACCTCCCAGGGTACCTTTCCCACCACCATGAGAACAGCTAACATAACAATTCTCCCCAAAAAATGAAAGATCCCCACTGATCCAGCTGAGTACAGACCCATTTCCCTTATTACAGTTGACAGCAAAATATTTGCAAAAGCCTTAGCCTTAAGACTAGACAGTATTATGCCCAACCTTATCCACCCCTCACAGGTTGGGTTTATCAAAGGTAGGATCTGCTCAGACCATATGTGTACCCTGTTTAACCTAATGCACATAGCTAAAAACACACCATCACTGGCAGCGGCCATTGCAATTGACTTTGAAAAGGCCTTCAACTCCATGGAGTGGGGTACCTTTACGAAGTGCTCCGACACATGGGGTTTGGATCTAACTTCATCAGTAAGGTGCAGATTATTTACTCTAGCCCCTTAGCTAGAGTCTTCACCAACTCTGCCCTTTCGGACCCCTTCCCCCTCAGTAAGGGCACTCGACAAGGATGCCTCCTTTCTCCCCTACAGTTTGTCATTTTGATTGAACCATTGGTGGCAGCCATTAGGGCCTATCAAGGGATACTGGAGACCCAAGCCACAAAACAACATTATAAAATATTGTTATATGTGGATGATCTGCTGATCCTAACCACTCAGGACCCCAATTCATATGAACGTATGAACTTACGAAGAAGCCAGCAGAAGAAGGTAATTTAGTCTATCAAGTCTGCTCATATTGCAGGTTCCACAGCTTGAGCTAATGTCCCTGCCCTCCCTCCCCACTCCTCCTATCCTTCCTACCCATGATCCTTACCTTCCCCCATGCCTATCCCAGCCTCTCTTAAAGCTGCCCACTGTCTTCAACGAGCTTACCTCTTCCGGCAGTGCATTCCAAGTGTCCACCACCCTCTCTGAGAAGAAGTGCTTCCTGACCTCCCTCCTACACCTCACACCCTCCAGCTTAAAAGTGTGACCCCTCATGTTATGGTTGCCACTCAGCTTAAAGAGACTCTCCTTATCAACCTTATTTATCCCTTTCAAGTACTTCAAGATCCCAATCATGTCCCCTCTCTCTCTCTCTCTCCTGTCTTCTAGGGAGTACATGTTCAGTGCCCTCATCCTCTTCTAGTATGCCTTGCCCTGCTGACCGGCTATCATCTTTGTAGCCCTCCTCTGCACCTTCTCCAGCAGGTTAATGTCCTTTTTGAGGTGTGGGCACCAGTATTGAACTCAATACTCTAGATGTGGCCTTCCCAGTGACCTGTACAAGGGCAGTATAACCTCTTCTCTCCTACTACTGATCCCCCTAGCTATGCATCCCAGCATCTTGTTTGCCTTTGCTGCTGCTGTCTTGCACTGCATAGAGTGCTTCAGGTCACTAGTGATCATCACTCCCAGGTCCTTCTCCTCCTCTGATGCAGATACTTGGACTCCACCCAGGCAGTACTCTGTCCTGGGATTCTTGGCTCCAATATGCATAACTTTGCATTTCTTGGCATTGAAGCCAAGCTGCCAGATCCTGGACCACCTCCGCAGCTTTTCTAGATCTTCCTATAGGTCCTGTATCCCTTCAGCTGTGTCCACTCTCCCACAGAGCTTAGTGTCATCCTCGAATAGGCACATTTTGCCCTTAATGCCATCCCCAATGTCATTGATGAAGACATTGAACAACACCAGCACCAGCATCAAGCCTTGTGGGACCCCACTGTTTACCTTTCTGGTGCCAGATAACCCTTCCCCCACAACCACCCTCTGTATTCTGCCCCTCAGCCAGATTTCCACCCATCTGGCAATCTTTTCCCCAACTCCAAGATCCACCAGCTTCCTAATCAACCTATTCTGGGGCACAGAGTCAAAGGCCTTGCTGAAATCAAGATAGAGGATGTCTACCACTTGGTCCCTGTCTACTGTCTTAGTGACACAGTCAAAGAAGTTAATCGGATTTGTTTGACACGATCTCCCCCCCCATGAACCCATGCTGCCTCTTATCCTGGAGGTTATGTTCCTCTAGTATTCCAACAGCCTTTCCTTTATCATGGTCTCCATGAGCTTGCCCACAATGGAGGTCAGACTGACTGGTCTGTAATTCCCTGGATCATCCTTGGGACCACTTATTTTTTATTATTTATTGTGCTTTTTTGTTGCCGCCAGCCACCCAGAACCTCACCCCGGTCACAGACGCTCACTCCCACCTCCACATCAGATGTGCCCCTTCGATACACTCTGACCTGCCCCCCTCAGGGTGCTGTAACGATGGGATAGCTCGAAGGGGCCATCTTGGAGGCTAATTGAAGCTGAGGGTGGGCTTCATCTAGGGCAGCTGGTGACATTATTTTCTCCCCGGTTATGCAGGGGTGGAGACGTGCAACGACGGTCAGTATCCACCCTGCCCCGAGCCAACTTGTGATATCAGCGTGTGCTGTACACCTAGCCACTGCTAGGTGTCCGCGTCATGCCGAACACTATAACCCCTCCCCCCTGGAGAAGGAGAGCAGTCTTCGGATGCTCAATCCTTCCCCCCAGCCGGGCCCCCTATGGCCCGGGTCCATTCCCAAGCCTGGGACACCAGCGGAAATCCAACCACTGTGCTGGTGGACCAGCTTCTTGGAACCGCTTTGTGGAGGGGCACTACATATGCTGTTCTCCAGTCCTGCGGTACCATGCCTGACTCTAGTGAACTATTAAATAGGTCTGACAGTGGCCCAGCCAGCTCCTCAGCCAGTTCCTTTAGTACCCTTGGATGTACTCTGTCCAGGCCTGGTGATTTGTCCACCTTCAATGCCAGCAGACCCTCCCTCACTCTATCCTCCTCTATCACTACATCTGTGTTCCCCTTCCCTTCTGCTCCTCTTCTCCCTCTTGAACACACTGGTCCGTCCTTCTCCCTGGTGAAGACAGAATAGAAGTACTCATTTAGTATCTCTGCTTTTCCCCCATTATCCTCCACCCACTCCACCCTTTCTTAAGCTTAACAATCCCTTCCTTCTTGTCCCTTTTCTCACTTATGTAGTGAAAGAAAGCCTTCTCCCCCTTTTTAATTCCATCAGCTATCTGCGGCTCCTTCTGTGCCTTTGCTCGCCGGACTTTCTTACTAGCCTCACTAGCCAACCTTAGGTAATTTTCCCTATCCACCTCTCTCTTGGTCTTCCTGAATTTCCCATAGGCCAACCTCTTTTCCCTTACTGCCTTGGCAACCCCAGAACTGAACCAGCTGGGTGCTTTGGCCCTTGTGTTCTTCCTCCTGAGCCTAACGCACTCATCTGTGGCAACCAGTATTCCTTCCTTAATGATGGACCACCTTTTGTCCACCCCCATATCTGCTCTGATGCCCACCAGATGGCTCCTTAGCACCTCGACCATTTTCCTGATGTCCACCCTCCTGAAATCTAAGATTTTGGTCTTAGTTGGGATGCTTTTCCTGCCCATATCCAACTGGAACCACACTGTGCATTGGTCACTTCCACCCAGTGGCTCTCTGACCATTATTTCCTGTACATGCTCCCCATTTGTGAGCACCAGATCAAGAATTGCCTCACCTCTTGTTGGTTCAGCAATGCCTTGAGTCAGGAACCCACTCTGCAGTCCTTCCAGGATCACTTGACTCTTAGCACATGTTGTGGATGGTATGCTCCAGTCCACCTTGGGCAGGTTGGAGTCCCCCACAATTACTACCACTCCTTTCCCCCCAGCTTCCAATATTTGTGAGATCAGTTCCCTGTCCCTCTCCTTATCTTGACTGGGTGGTCTGTAAATCACCCCCAACCTCACCTTTCTCCCTCTATTGGACCTTACCTGAACCCATAATGCCTCCACCTCCCCTTCCTCTGACTCCTCCCTGGTGCAAGTTATTTTCTCCCTGATATAAACTGCCACCCCCTTCCTTCTTCCCGACTATCCTGTCCCTCCTGTATAGTTTATATCCAGGGATTGCAAGGTCCCAGTCATGGTGTGATGTTGCCCAAGTCTTGGTTACTGCAGCTATGTCCACCCTCCTGTCTGCTAAAAGTGCCTGCAGGTCATCCATCTTGTTTTCAAGACTCCGGACATTCAGAGACATCAGCCTCCGCCTAGAGTCTGACCTTCCTTCTCTTCCCTCTTTTCTTCTATTCACATTTATCCCTCTGTGTGCACCCCTCCACAAACCCTTGTTATGTGTTCCTCACCCCCTCCACCCTTTGCTAGCTGTGTTTTTGCCCCTTCCACCTCCCCCCTCTAGACCTCTTCCATCACTGTGGGGGGGTTCACTGACCACCTCCTCTCTGAGTCTGTGGGCCTGCATGCCCCTGCCCCACCCCCAGTAGTTTAAATTAAGTGCAGTGGTTATATATTCTCCCAGTTTGTCCCTGAGTACCCTCAAACCCTCTGTACTGAGGTGTATCCTGTCTGGTGAAAAGAGTGCTTTGTTTGAACAGGTCTCTTCCCAGTCCCCAAAACAGATGAACCTCTCCTCCCTCAGCCAGTCATTAATACCCTCTATTCTTCTTTTCCTAGCTGTGCTGATCCTTGGTACTGATATCACCTCTGAGAAGGCCAGTGAACTTCCTTCCTCCCTGCAGATTTTCGCTAACTCCCTGAACATACTTTGCACTGTCTCAACCTCCTCCCCAGCTAGGTCTTTGGTTCCCAAATGTATAACTAAATTAGGTTTTCATCCAACCTCCCTTACTATTTCCCTTATTGTTGGGCCCACCTTCCCTGCTGTCATCCATGGCATACAAACCACCCTCCCACTTGCATTTGAGTCCCCTTTCCTTCCCCAGTGAATACCCCTAATTATGGAGTCCACTATGATTGCCACCCTTCCATCCATGCTCCCCATCCTTCCTTTCTTACCTTCTGTACTATTGCTCTCCTACCTAACTGCTCCCTCTGCACCCTGGTGAACTTATCTACACATCCACAATTTATCCCCATAAAAGTTTTTCCATCTCCCAATCTACCCCTCCCCTTCTGACTATCTGTATCTGCTTTCAGTTTTCCCTCTCCTTTTCCATTTCCACCTCCCAATTACTACATCTCCTTTCCACCTTCACTGCAATTTCTGGTCTTAAGATAAACTGGGCAAAGAGGGAGGTCCAACCTCTTAACCACCAGTGCACAAAATCTAGAATGTAACCCCTAGAACTAAGGTGGCCCGACAATGCCCTGGCCTACCTGGGCATCAAAATCACACCACAAATGTCTAATGTCTGCAGTACAAACTTTAATCCCTATTAACAGAACTTAAAGCAGAATGTGACAGGTGAAAAAACACTTACATCTCCCTCTGGCCAGAAAAACTGAGGCACTCAAAATGGTGACAACCCCTAAAATACTGCATCAAATAGCCCATCTACCAATCAAAGTTCCTAATAAATGGTTCAAACAGACTGATAAACTCATAGGTGGAGTCTTATGTGAAGGACAGCCTCCTTGTTTTAGTAGGATGAAGCTCCAGCTGCACTGAGATAAAGGGAGTAGGAACTACCATGGATTAAGACCTATGCATGGGTATTTAGAACTGAACCTGATGGATTACTATGACTGGATAACTAGACAACTGGATAGGGGCCATGCAGTGGATGTCCTGTACCTGGACTTCAGTAAGGCATTCGACTTGGTTCCCCATGGGAGAGTAGGAAGTAAGCTACAAGGTACAGGAGCGGGTTAGAAGATGGTGGGCTGGGTAGTGAACTGGCTACAAGGAAGGCAGCAAAGAGTGGTGGTGGGTGGGGAGCTGTCATTCTCAAGGGCAATGATGAGTGAAGTTCCGCAGGGCTCGGTGATGGGACCAGTGTTCTTTGGATATTTATTACAGACATTTTGGTGGGCATGAAGAGCAAAATCAGTCTGTTTGCTGATGACACCAAGATGGGAGTGGTGGTGGATGACCTAGGGGGATGGCAAGGGTTGCAGGAGGATCTGTCAAAGCTGGAGACTTGGTCAGACACCTGGCAACTGGGGTTCAATGCCAAAAAATGCAAGGTGCTGCATTTTGGGGAAAAAAACCCTAGGAACAGCTACCAACTGGGGGGGGGCAGTTAGCTGTGATTGAGGAGGAGAAGGATCTGGGGGTGCTCATTAAGGGAGCAATGAACAACTCAGCACAATGTAGAAAGGTGGCTGCAAAGGCCAACAGAATGCTGGGTTGTATTACTAGGAGTATATCCTCATGGGGGGGGTGATTCTGCCATTGTATAGATAGCTAGTTAGGCCACACCTGGAGTACTGCATGCAGTACTGGCACCCATACCTGAAGAGGGACATTAAGTTGCTCGGGGTGCAGCGCAGGGTGACGAAGATGATCCATGGTCTGGGGGACTTACCTTATGAGAGCAAGCTGAGGGAATGGAACATGTACTCAGTGGAGGAGAGGAGGGAAAGGGGAGATATGATTGAAACCTTCAAGTACATGAAAGGAATAAACAAGTCTTGTATGGAGGGTCTTTTCAAACTAAGGGAGGGGAAGGGAGGGACACTCAAGGCCATGATATGAGATTGGAGAGGGGAAGGTTCTGAAGAAAGATGAGAAGACACTTTTTTGTGGGAAGGGTAGTGGCCAGGTGGCACACGTTACCGGCAGAAGTGGTATCCAGTAGAACACTTGGCAGCTTCAAAAGGGGATGGGGCAGGGCAAGAGAGAGGGAGGGAGGGCCAAGAGAGGTGGGCAAGGGAGGGAGGGGCAGCTGCAGAATAAGGGCTGCTAGCTGTACAATGGAGCAGACTTGGTAGACCATAAGGCCTTTTTCTGCTGGCAATTTTCATATGTTCGTATGCACAGATGGTCAGATGATTGGCCCTTCCAATGCAGGATCCTTCCATATGGCTTGATAGTGAAACATCCCAATGTACTAGTGGTTCTCCCACAGTGGGCTTTTACTCCTCCGGCAAAAGCACCAAGATCACACCCTACAATAGGGCCATCACTCACTTAATGGAAGAATATTCAGAAACTCCTGGCCACACCCCTGGTACATCCTATCTACTCCTCCTATGGGATAACCCTGACATCACTGTGGAAAAGGTCCCAATCAAATGGAACTGATGGGAAAGCAAAAGCAGCTGAGTAGATATCCTCGTGCCATGCTCTAAAACTATCAACTCCTTCCAAGGGCTCCAAACCAAATTTGTCCTGGAGAGGTTAGATTTCTGGCACTACCTGTAACTCAGAAGTGCTGTCAGCCATATTCTTTCAGACTCAAAATGACCAGAATCACCCCCATTACACCCACTTTTGACCTGGGTCTGAAGACACCAAGGGAAGGCAGGTACCATCTACTGATATATAAGAAATCACCTACCTGATCCCATGACTAAAACATGGGCCCAATGGGCAAAAAGCCTTGGTAAATGATCCAAGGATGTAGACTGGGAGTGCTGCTGGCATTCAGCCTGCAAAGCAGTCAGAGACCCCAAGGCATATTAAATCCAGAACAAGATATTACATCTATGGTATTGCACACCAGATGTTCTGTATAAAGCACACCTTGTCCCAAATTGGGCAGTATATACTGTCAACATGTCAAGATTTTTATAGCGAAGACCATCACAGTGACAAATATCAGCAGATCACTGTGATGGTCCTGCTGTACACTAGCACTGTGTCTCCCGGTGTTTCTATCCCACCCGGAAACAACTCCAACTTGAAGTTGGTTATTTAGAGATGGGAAGGTGTGGGGGCAAAGCCCCCTGTAAAAAAACTTTGTTCCTGATAGGAACAATGCCAACAGTCAGCATTGTTCCCAACACTGTATGGGATGTCGACAATGATGTTGTCGATGTATGTTGGTGGAACCATTGGATGAATATCACTAAACTACTAACTAGGGTTCTTACTCAGCCAATCACCACCTCTATGGAACTGCTCATTCTGGGTTCTCCTAATAATGCAACACACATAAATCACCCAACTTTTAATTGTATCTCAGCTGTTTCTATAGAAGCTAAATGCTTTATTTTAAGAAGATGGCACATCCCAGACATCCCCACCACAGCTGAACCACTCAACAATTTATCCCTCTTAGCCCGATTCAAGAGACTCTCACATCTCAGCAAAAACACTATGATGGATTTCTGGAAAGAAAAATCTGATAGTGCCACTTATTGGGGTTCCAGTTTCTTTCTTAATTAATAACACTTTAATCCACTACCCCTATTCGGAGCCCCCTCAGGTGCAAGCCTAGGGAAACAATACCACACTTATATGTTCTTTACCTATGCAGGAAAAAAACAGTGACTGGAAGCACTCTTAAATAACACTCACACACTGTAATGGTGTTTGTGTGTCATTTTACTCGTTACAGCCAGGAAAAGATAGTGCAACATATAATAATGAGGTGCTTGTTACAGCATTGGAACACTGAATGGAACAGTCTAACTTATTTTGGAGATTACACTCTAGGCTCTCCATTTTCCATGGTTTTCTCCACTAATTTCTGGTTCAGTTTTTGGCTCAGATGCCTAATCCTTGTTCCATGCTGTGGATAAACAAACTTTCTATGGCTTGTATTACTTTAGCTTTACTATTTTCTCAAGCGTGCTGCTTTTTAGTCCGTTGCTACAGTTGCATTTTGTAGCATGGTAGGTTGCACAATGTGTGGAGAATCCACAAAAACCTGCTGACATCTCTGACGCACACAAGCGTCTTCCTCAGAGCTGATTTGCCCACACATTGCCTTTCCTTTTATATTGTTTGGGGTAGCCATGGATAATTTAAGTCTCAACCCTCAGAACTGTGACAAATGCTCGTATTTTCAAAAGTCAATAGTGCGAGTGAAAATGTGTTTAAGTGAACATGTGTTTAAAAACAAGTTAAAATATCACAGAACTACTGCATAGTAGGGGCTTTTTGGTGTTTTTCCCATACAATAAACAATTAAATTTATGCATTGTTTATCAGTCGCCATTTTAATGCAATCTTGCCTCTAACTTCTGAAGCAACAATGTTGCCATAAAGTTCAACATTTTTTTGTCAACGAATGAAGCACCCTGTATCTAGATGCAAACTTGATATATTCCTAGATTTGATTATTAAGTTGGAGTGTATTTATCTCATAATTTCTATAAACAATGTGTCACTTTCCAAATTATAAACTGAGGCTTGGACACCGCAGCCCTATAACAATCAGTATACTAAGGATTCTTTTCCTTTTCATTCTTCTGATGGATTATATGCTTACATGGTCCACTAGTGCACACAAAGTGTTACTATTAAAGTGACAGGCCAATTTTCTAATCTTAAGAATGGTTATCTCACCATATTTTATTTTTATTTCATAAAGGCAAGTCAATTAAACTTGTACCTCTGGTGGGTAAATAACTCATTCATTACATTGTTTTAAAGATTGTTTACTGACTCGAGATAGGGACCATAACCTTCCTTCCTGATAATCCTTATCCAAAATATGTCAGTAGTTACTACTTCATTGCTTATGTGACACTTGTTCGATGCAGAGTGAACATTCAGGTGTCCAATTCTTTTAAACTTAATTTTCCTCTTTCCAGACCACTGTATGTACTGTACTTTTAAACAGGAGGTAAGCTTTACACTTAAAAAACGGCAATTTTACATTTTTGCTTATATGTACAATTACTCTTACACTAATTTCCTATGTAGCTGCTCAAACCATTATCCTCAGTTAAACCTTTAGGGAACATAGTGTTAAATTCATTAATCCAGAAGCTTTTCTCTTTGTTCTAACAGTGTTTTCAAGTCTCCTCCTCTTTTGAGTACTTGAGCAAGTTAGTTTCCAATAAATCTCTGAGATGCTGGTAAACCATGGTTTCTTTCTTCATAATGTCTGGACACAGCATATGTTGATTTTTAACCCTTATTGCCATTTTGTGTCCTCCTATCATTTGTTTCAGTTCATGTTTTGTTTGGCCTATGTATGCTAGGCCAGAAGGACACATAAGCATATAAATTACCCCTTGTGATCTGCAAGTAATGAAGCCGTTTATCTCATATTTTCTTCTTTTTCTTGGATGGGAAAAATGTTTTTACATTCATGGTGTTGCAGTGTATGCAGTGTCCACACTTGAAATTCCCTCTTGGTGGTTGTGGCATTCAATCTGGTCTTATCATTTTAATTTCTTTAAAATAGCTATGCATAAGAATACCTCTTAGATTTTTTCCTCTTTTCCTAGTAAACATCGGTCCTTCCTCTTTGTCATCCACTAAACATGGCTCCCCTCTTAGAATACTCCAGTTCTTCTAGATAATATTGTTAATCTTTTCTGTCTTGTCATGATATTCTGTACTGTACATTATTTTATTCTCATTGTATTCTTTCATCCTCTTCACTAAGGTACTTTCTCTTGTTACTTCTCTTGTTCTTTTAATTGCATTTATTAGTATTCCTGGGTCATAACCTCTTTGCAGGAACCTTTTGCACATTCCCACCATTTCTTTTTTAGCTTCCTGTCCTTCTGAGCAGTTCCTTTTTACCCTAATTAGCTATCCATATGGGAATCCATATGGGATTTTTTTTTCGGATAATATGGATGGCTACTTTTCCAATGTAAGAGTGTATTTTTTACCCGTTGTTTTTCTTTTTAAATTGACATCTCAATTCTGTTCTCTTTCTTATAAATGTGCATGTCCAAGTAGTGTGTCTCATCTGTACTGTGCTCCTCTGTGAACTTTAAATTAATATCACAGTTATTTAAATACCCATAGAATTCAGCCAGTTCTTGTTCTGTGCCTTCCCAGAGGCACAGTACGTCATCAGTAAAATGGACCCAAAGTACTATTTTCTCCTTCCATTTGTTTATCTCACTGTCCGATATCTATGTATTCTCCCAGTCTGCTGTGTACAGGTTGACCAAAGATGGGGCAAAGGATGTGCCCATGGCTGTACCACAGTATTGTTTGAAATATTCTCCATTAACTAGAAAATAGTTTGATTTTAAAGTGAATTCTGCCAATTCTGTTAGGAATGTGGGGGGGGGGGGGATACATGTGGTTCTTCTTACTGTTTCTACACCTTGATCATGAGGTACATTGATGTATAGGTTTATGATATCAAAAGTTGGCATCATTTTGATTATGTTTGCTCTCTATTAATTTGTTTAGGACTGTGCAGGTGTCTTCAATGTAGGATTTTTTCAAGCTCCACGAATGGTCTTAGGAAGAAGTCAATGCATTTTGAAATAGGTTCTGTAACTGAACCGGTACTGCTGACTATGGGCCTTCCTGGAGGGCATTGAGCATTTTTATGCACTACAGGCAAAAGGTAGATCGTAGGTTTTGTCAGATGTGACACTCTCAGGAAATCCAGTTCGTTATTTGTAATTCATTAATTCTCTTCTGCTATGTTTAGCAACCTGTCTGCCCTTTTTTAATTACTTCAGTAGGATCATTCCTTAATTTTATGTAGCAGTGCTCCTTATTAAGTTGGTCATACATTTCATTTAGATGCATATCTTTTGGCCAGATAACCACTGCCCCTCCTTTTTCTGCTTTTTTTATTAATATTTCTGTGTTACTTTCCAACTCCGTAAGTGCTTTCCTTTCTTTTAAAGTTATATTGTGGTTAACTTTTCCAGTATCCTTTTCAAACAATTCTTCCATTTCCTTTATTACTACTTGGCTAAATGTGTTTACTACCTGGCTCAAGTGTCCTGGAGGTATAAATGAGGATGTCTTTTTAAAAGGTGTTTCTTCCCTTTTGTTCCTTATTTCAATGATTTCTTTTATGGTGGATTATCAGGCAATGTGGGATCCATGCCTTTGCTATCTGAGAGAAAGCCCTCTGGATGCAGCCCCCCCAAAGCCACACATCAAACAGGGGTAGGTTGACTTATCAGTTGACCAGACACTTCCTGTTTTGGATCTCTGTGAAATAGACTATTTCAGGAACTACTGCTGTGCATACCCCTACCCACTTCTGCTGTCACGGTCCAATACTCAGACTCCAGTGAAGATATTACACTATATGCATAGCATAATAACAGGCTCGGTTGTGTTGGTTCCATGTGATGAGGGCAAAAGTATATGGGCAACAGAATAACAGCAATGGCAAATAAGCAAGGCTACAAAGGGAGATCATGAATAAACAGCAATTTTTGAAAGGGCAACAACACTGTGTTGTGTTTCTGTAGGGGTCTTTGCCCTCCACCCCCCTTCTTTATATAATCAGCTCTGACAGGGGAACCTGGGGAAGGGGTGAAAGCCAAAGGCTGATGTTTCAGCTATAGTTCCCAATTACCCTTTTGCTGTCACCATTATTCCTTGACTGTTAGTGCAGTCGCCCTTTTCATTTTCGACCTTATCACAGGATACCAGTTAGGTTCTAATGTTCTGTTCTTGCTCTCCCCTTCCCTTATTCCTATTGCTGTTGTTCCACATTTTTTCCCCCAAACAAGTACAGGAACCCATCTGGAGGCCTCACATAATTCCCATAGGACCCTGATCAATACAAAGTTGCTTCATGGTCCAACTCTATCCATCTCTACCAGAGTTGTATGTTACATCCTACAGGACTCTCAGCATCATTTCAGTAATGAACTTCAGATTTTTTTGTCTATATCTATCTCTTGCATACTGCATCTGCAGTGCATTACATACAGAATAATAGCTAAGTAGGGGTTTATGAGAATTTTACACCCCCCGAGGTATGGGATGCACATACACCCAGAATGAAGTTTAAGGGGTTTATAAAGGCATCCCACACTGAGGGTGTGTATAAAATTCAAGTTTTATACACCTACCCAACCATTAATTGATATAATTTCTGGGGAACATTTTTTTGCCACAGCAATTATGTAAAATATAGATACATCTCACTTCTCTCTTCAGCCACGGTCTGGTAAGGACAAAGCACAGTCATGATCAGAAGCAGCTGGAAACTTTCTTCCCTTTTCTTCATTTTTATAGCTGGTTCTTTAGCAGATACAGCCAGTTTCCTTTTACTTACCACTGAGTGAGAGTTGCCTTGAAGTGTCTGGTGGTAAGTCATGGCGGCTGCCACTGAAGAAGAGAAGACCAGAAGCTGGTGCATGCTTGGAGTGTGGGAAACATGGCACATGTTTGCCATTATAATCAACTGGTTATAATGGCAAATTATAACTGGGTTTCCCTATGGGAAAAAACACTCACCAATAATTATATCACTGTACAAACTTTGTATACCATACATAAGAAGCTTTCCCTCCTGAATGTACCCATTATATTCTATTTATACTCTTATACTGTAATATACTCTTAATAAAAAGATTAACTTGGAGAAACCCTTCCCTTAAAAGCTCTACTGAATGAAACAGTAACACAAAGCAGACATGAATTAAGGACCATTTTTCTGCTTTGAAGCTGTTTTTTGGGGGGTCTTTCATTGCGAAAGAGTAGCTGAGTGGGCTCCCCCTCCAACACCGACATTGCCAGGAACTATACAGGAGTCTGCTCCCACCCTAACAGAAAGTTATAAGGAGATGTGATTTCCAGCAGCACCTTTGGACCTTTAAAAATAATTTTCCATAAACCATACCTTTATCCTTGCAAATTGGACCATAGGGCTTTTCTTTAACTTAAAACTACTCAAGAGTGATTTCAACTTCTAGGGCCTCTACAAGAGAACAATGTTTGCCCTTTTCCAGCTCCTGATTGTGTTACTTCAGATTCCCTAGCTAAAGATGTGCAGATATCTGGCTGTATCAATCAAAGTGTGAAAATATTTACTAGATTTGATTTTGTATGCATTCAAACATTAATTTTACCACACATGCCTTTCTTCTGTTGGTGCAATGGTGCAATAGTCATTAGTCATACAATATATAGCAAGTCTGGCCATCTTATTAGCCAACACATCCAATGTGTTCAAAGGTTGGTCTCCTGGGGCTGGATTTTCTGCCCATTGTGGGACTAAGTCCCACTTTGCAGCTGCTGGTGCAGAAAAGTGCAGAAAAAACAAATCTCTGCACCAGTGCCAAGTCCTAATTGCCTAACAGGTAGCAGGGCAGCTGTGGAGGATGTTATGCCTGGTCCAATCAGGTGTAGCATTTTGGTGGAGCTGCACCCAAAAAATGTCTGCAAGCTGCCATAAATCACAGATCTGGCCATAAATGGCTCCATGATTAGAAATATGGCACATGCAGAAAGACCTGCAAGTTTTTTTCTACATGAGCACCAAAATGGCTGTCTCTGAAAATCTGGCCAATGCACCACAATATGCTGTGGATGGAATTTCTAAGAGTCTTAAAATAGGCAAAATTCCTATTTAAGTCAGGTGGGATTTTCATATGGCATCAAATGGACACATCTTCTAATTACACCGGGTGGAATTTTCAAAGTTATGAAATGGATGCCACTCCTAGTTACGTCAGGTGGGATTTTCAAAGGTCATAAAATAGATGCAACTCCTAGTTGCTGTACATCCATGTCAGAAATTGCCCTGGAATGTCTAGACCATGTTCTATCTTATTGGCACTATTTTTAAAAGTTGGACTTTTATGCAGAAATTCTGTTTTGTGGTATGTTACATCCTGTTTTGGATTAAAAAATACTACACATAGATGTTCTGCAAATGATCAATCAGGTTATACTAAGTCTGAAAATTGTGGTCAGTCACATTTTTAACTGAGCTTTGCAAACTGGTCAAAATTATGCCTCAGTTGTGTCATAGCTTTGAAAATTGGACATGGGGAAGTTTGGTCTTATTACAAAGTTGTACCATAGAAAATTCAATGTAGACATAGGCTTTGGAAATCCCAGCCTATATCCCCATAATCTATTTATTTATTTTTTATTTATTGAAAAGTTTCACCAAGAAAGGCACACTGAACAATTTAAATTTGCTTGTCTCATGGAACGTCCTGGGAGAAGGGGAACATTGGAGTACATGATCATATAACATTTACATGAAGTAATAATGAACTTGGAAAAACAACAGAACCAAGGAATATACAGTACAACATTTGGAAGCATCATGATATAGTAGATATACAATACATCATTAGAAAGCATCAGGACATAGCAGATATACAATACATCATTAGAAAGCATACAGACATAGTAGATATACAATACATCATTAGAAAGTATTAGGACATAGTAGATATACAATACATCATTAGAAAGCATAAGGACATAGTAGATATACAATACATCATTAGAAAGCATCGGGACATAGAAGATACACAATACATCATTAGAAACCATAAGGACATAGTAGATATACATATAGGTTGGTCTGTACAGGAGTGCAAGAGATAACATTATAATTACAATACAGAACTACATGTGCAAGAATCACATTGAGGTTAACCTCATCCAAATGGAGGCAACCCCTGGTTCTGCCTCTATAAGAGGCATCATCATGGTGTTTACAATTTTTAAACTAGTGTCAGTAGAGAAAGAGAGGCTAGAGTGTGTCAGTAGAGCGAAAGATGGATTTTCAAAGCAGCTTATTTGACATAAGCCCCTGCTGTGTCAGACTTCTGGTGCACGGGAACTTCTGACAAACAACTGGGTTTTCAATCAATGGCCTTTAATGCCCTAGACCACATTTTTTTAGTCTACTGCGTATCACATTAGGGGGCCTTTTACATGCATCTTCCATACTGCTTAGTCCTAGAATTTGATGTTATCTGCCTCAAAACACTTCCAATTGCTGCAAATTGGTGAACGTCTGAAAATACAGTGCAGTTGAGTCAAACAGTCCAGATGCATTAACTTCCCCAAAGTTTAAGGCTGCACTTATAACCACAGTCCTTGCCCTTGTTTGAAAATCTGGTCCCATAGGCCTATAGAGAAAACCAGGCTGTGTGCACAGTATTTTTGCAATTGCTTAAAAGAATTCTCCCCAATTTAACTGAGCATTTGCCCAGGTACGAAAGTATTTATAACTCTGAATCATAGAGTTAAAAACCACTTAGGGTGCAGATATATAATGAGGAGCTATCAGGGTACATTTTGAAGCCATTCCTACTAGCATGATTATAGTTTTCTTTTCATTTGCAAGACCAGTTTGAGGCAGAACTCTTGTAATCAAGTTAAAATCCCACCTTAAGTTATACTGAACTTCCTCAGAAATGTTCCTAGAGCAACATAAGAGTGCATCATCAACATATTGGTGACATTGCAAGCCACTGAAATGCTGAAGTAAACCATTCAAATATAGCAAAAACTGTAGGGGACCCAGAACCAGGGGTTGTCGCCTTTGGTTGAGGTGAAAACTGGATACTAAACAACACCCCAGACTTGCCCCTGGCTCCACCCTTTTTTATGACTGCACATCATTCCTCCTCCAAAGCCATTTATAATGTCAGGGAAGACTTTAAACATAATAGAAAAAAAATGTCATGCTTTTTTAATTTATATTTTTTGTTCTTATTTTCTTGGTAACCAGGTAAGGCCCACTGTGCAGAAGGACAATTTACAGTGGTGACCCAGGAGCACAGGGAGGATAAGTGACTTGGTCAGGGCAACACAGTATGTAAGTGGAGGCAGTGGGATTCAAACCCAGGTATACTGGATGTACCAAGCTCCTTCATAGCTTGCTGTTGTAACCTCTGTTAAACAGCTTCCCATTTTCCTTTCCATGTAAGTCTGATATGATCTGACCAATTTTTTATAAATTAATTATGTATGTTTGTGGTACTCTCAGTTCTGCATTGTGTTCCCTTCATCTCAGCAGCTACTTCTGATTATTTTCATATTTCTAAGACATTCATCAGTGTCAGACACAGCATTCCATTCCAATTATTGAATGGCCTGTAATGGTGTAATTAATATCATGGAATGTCCAGTTAGTATGAAAAATGAGAGCAGTAGCTGCTGAGGATTCGGAGGGGGGGCGGAGGAATTAATGAAATGATATAGGCAGTAAAAATTAGATTATTTTAACAAAAATGGGTCTAAAGCATATCAGAATATAGGACAAATAAAAGGCAGCACAGGAGAGGATATAAAGGCATATAAACTGTTCCCTATCACAGCAGTTAAAGACCTTACTAAAATTCAGAATTGAAAAGATTAGGTTGATTTGCTGCTAATGGTCTTAATGACCATACTCAACACCTGAACTATGTCAAGCAGTATGAACTCCACTCATTCAAAGTCCTTATTTCTTCTCAAGTTTTTATTCATAACTTCACATGACCCTGATGTAATTTCGTGGCTAAATGTTACAACTTCTTCAGGCCAGCTGTATGAAATTTTCTTGCATTTCAGAGCACATGGGAGGAATTCTGGGTAGAGATGCACCGTGGCGATTGCAAACCCGAGGCTGCTGAATGCTCCCCTGGTACACAAGCATGTTTCACTACTGCTGCTCAACAAGTAAAAGCTCCTTTGAAATTGACATTATATTCTAAAGACACAATATTCTATTTTGCCTTAGTTGTTGTTGTTGCCTGTTTTTGAAGAGCTACGTCAATGCAAATTGCCTCAGTGGCACCTCGAGGTAGGAAACTTTTAGATAACTACCACTGTACAAAAGCAGGATTAATCTGTGGTTTTGTTTGAAAAAGCTACCTACAAAACTGCCATGCTACCTTGATGAAAAGCAATTAAGCTGTTATACCCTGTTGGAGAAGAAGGGAGACAGCTGAGAGGTGAGGGGTGGATGGACGGAAAAGACAAAGCTAAAACAAAAGGCAATGGAAGCACCCCCCCATTCTTCTTGCAAGTACTATGATGCCCAAAAAGAAGGAACAACAAAAATTGACCAAAACTGGTAAATCCATTGGTAAATCACTGAAGCAATTAGAAATGCAAACCCCAACTATGAGTGACCGATTACCACCTCCAAACACCACTCAATTAACATCCAACAAAGCCAGCCGACACCAGACAAACAGACAGAAAATGAAAAAGAAATGGAGGAGGTAACACTGCATGGCTTGAGCCATCTGATGCCTGCCCCAATTTTATTGAAAAGCAAAAACTTAAAAATTAAGCAAATGTCTATAACACCTAATAAAGACACACGTCAAGAACCAATATCAAATAAAACATGGAGAAATATCAAACACAGGAAGCATCTGGAGATTTGGAGATACAGAACCACACATATGAAGTATGGGAGAATGCACTGCCTGAATTTCGGGAGCTGAATAGACCCACCACAGTGGAAGAAAGATGAGATGGCAGCCCAGTTTTGGAAGGGATAATGCGGTGCTCATATACACAGGATAAGGCAAAAGCAGCTGTGAGTTGTGCCAAGCAAACTCAACAAAAGTTATGTGAGAAAATAACAATGCAACACACCTATAATGCCACTATTCCTGTTGCAAATTATGATAGTATCTAAAAAATGAAGCTAATAAGTGCACTGCTGGGGAACAAATTAAAACCCTATTGAAAAAAAAAATCCTGAACAAATTACAGAAGTTGATAAAGGGAGGGAGAGGTTGGAGAATGTACACTTACAAGTCTCAGAGAACCACAAAAGTAAAACAAGCAAAACAGTTAAAGAACCAAGCAACTCGGATTACCTATGCAATTCTGAAATGCGGTCTCCCAGCCTGCATTATGCCGATGTTGGGAGACTGCATTTCAAAATCCTGATGGGGATTTACTTTATGTGGGGGGCTTTGCCCCCTGCACCCCCTAACTAAAATATCCAACTCTGAGGGGGAGTGGACCTTGGAGTTGGGTGTTAGGATCAGGGGTGGAAAAAGATGTTTTTTAAAAAGTTCCCACTGCAGGAACAGCACCCCATCCCCGATATCATGCTGGCTGAGCTGTAGGTGCATTAGCGCTCCACATTATGGGGCAGCTCAGCCAGCACCTCTCCCTACTGTCTCCAAATGGTTACGCAAGGCAAAACTATGTTTCGTGGGCATAACCCAGTATTTCACTGGGAGAAATACAATTTCCCCAGTGAAATGACATTTCACTGCCGGGATGCAATGTAGGGCATCCCTAATTATGGGATACCGATGATGCCGGGCTCCTACATGTCAGGACCCTCAGCTTCGGTATCCCATAACGGTACCAGCAACTCTCAATGGAGAGATACCTCCATGAATAAAAGCTTATCAGACTCTGAAGAGTCAGCTGAACCCATTCATATTGATGATAGTGATTGGAAAGAACCCCCCAGGGCACAAACTATAATTTTACAGCTATCTAAATTAACATCAGAAATGGAAAAGGCAAATAAGGAGAGTTCAGGAAAGGTGGCTAACTTTTCTAATACAGTTAATGTTCTATGAAAAGAAAATCAGCAACTTAAAAAAGATTTGATGGAAGCACAAATACTGACATATTGGAAGAGGCAAGCTTATCTCAGAGACAAATAAAGGAAATTATTAACCAAAATAGTGACTTTAAAAACAAACTAATTGACTTTGAGGCCTGGGCCAGATGAAAAATTATTCAAGTGTTGGGCGTACCAGGAAACTAAGAAAAAGACAAATCACTAAGTGGTATACTTAAAGAAATTATGGCCGAAGACATGGAAGAAAAGTGGAAGAGGTGAAAACAGAGTTTCACAGGGTGCATCAAACCTTTAGGCCAGATTCAGGTATGCAAGGGCCACCTAGGCCTATAATTGCTAAATTCTGCAAATCCAAGGACAAGGACAATGCAATGGCTAAAGTCTATAAAAAATAGTGACTGACAATAAATGGTGCCATGATATCTATTTTTAATGACCTACCAGCAGATTTAGTAGCTGAAAGGAAAAACTACGATAACATAAGAAGGACCCTTTGGTCAAAAGGGATTAAGGCTACAATGACATATCCAGCAAAATTAAGAGTCATCATGAATGGTGTACACTATGCTTTTGAATCACTGGAAGAAGCAAACAGGGCACTTAAGAATTTATTAAAAATTGACTTTATCTAAATTGATGCTATAGAGCAGCTTTAGTGTTAGCATAATAATATAATAGGTGCATGTAGGTGTTTTTTTTTCCTTCTTCTCTACCTCAGCTTATAAGGACAAAGAAGACTGAAGAAAAGAAGCCTAAGCAAAAGAGTCAAATAATGAACTTTTCAATATTTAAGAGTGTACTTGACTAGAAGGCAGATGGGTAGGGTGGGAGAGGAGGAAACAGGCAACTAGTTAGGATACAATAAAAGCAGCAAGGGGGAGGGGAGCAGCACATTCAACAGGTAGGGAATTAGGTGCTACCGATTGGTGGCATTTTTTTGTGTGTATATTAACAAATTAAAGATGAGGGAGGGGGGATTTTGGAAAAAGGTGAAGGGTTTATTTTTATTTTTCTGGTGTGGCACATGAAAATATTTAGACTCAAAAAGGATATAGTCAGATAAGTTAAAACCAAGAGTACAGACTTGGTAGTTAACTTGGACCAATCTAAAAGCATCAGCCTTAAGTTATACCAATGGTACAGAAACAAAATAGTACATCACGGACTTGAATTTTATTTATCTCATCTTTCAAATCCTCGTGATCAGACTATTATTACTAAGTTTACATTGGATTTATGCAAAGCAAATTACATACATTTTAAACAAAAAAGAGCTGGTATAGTCTCAGAATTCTGAAAATGTGGGATAAAAGTACATGATGGTGTAAAACATGTGCTACTTTTACATCCTTTATATCATAGTAGAAGAGAGTTTTTGATTGGGCCCATACTGGCTAACCTGTGTCTTCCTCTTGATCAAATATCAACACATTGTACCGTTTGTCTAAATTTCTGAACACTGTTAATCTATAATGGATAACAATGTTGTCTGGGTAGCTAACTAGGAATATTACAGTCCCAGTGAGCTCTTGTGTTTACTTTTTAATGTTGCACATCATTGGAAGAGTATAAGGGAAAGTGTCTTTCTTTGCCTTAATTGACTCTTTTTCCAATTTGACAGTCTTTTGGAATATTGAAAGTACAGGTTATAGTAGCTCAGATGGGGTGTAGGTAATGAGACCTGATACCAGACGAGTCCTGTTTACTCCTGTAAATTCATAGGATTTCTAAGGACTTCTCCCTCCTGAATCCATCCTATTTCCTAAGCTACATAATAATGAAAATTCATTGCCACTTTAATCCTTCATTACTATTTTAGCTTTTTACTGGTGTTTACTATCGGGAGGTGAGCTATAAATATCAATTTATGTTTCTGAACTTTTATTATGTTTGTATCTCATTCTTTTTAAACTGTTTTGTAATGACTTGATGTCGAACAATAAACATGAACTGTGTGTGGGAGTCCCAGTTTGTGCAGGACTCAGATACTAACCCTTTTTCAAGAAACCAGTTCTCTGGAGATACTACATTGACAATGTGGTGGCTGTGTGGTGGAGAACCTAAAATGAACTGGACAATTTCATTGAGTACCTGCACACTTCTAGTCCAAACGTGAGGGTCACTGTTTCATTTAATTTTTCATTTCATTTTGTTTATTGTACTGGTAAATCTTTTGAGCAAATAATTGTCCATTTTCATGAGCAACCAGTTACCTTTAACAAACTTAAAATTTAACAAATACAATAAAAAAACTATTAAAAACAGTCACAAACCAACCATGATTTAAAATAAGCAAACAATTTATGCTTAAATGATGAAATTTTCTACAAGTAGCAACTTCAGAGGGGAGATTATATATATATTAGAAGCCTGATAAACCAATGATCTCTGATCTAATGAAGTATGCACAAAAGAAGGTCTAATACCAAAAATAAGAGATTGCCTGGAACCAGTTATTGTTTTGTTGAAAGAGAAAAGTTGTTCAGTGCAAACCAATGCTTTCCCCCAAACTCTTATGAACAAAAATTACCTTTTTAAATTTCATATAACCCCTAAGAGACAAACAATTCATTTTATCACACAAAACACACTGGCCCAGATATTCAAACTCGCCATTCTGTGGTGCAAGCCCCTGCGCCGCACAAAATAGTTGTGCAGGGGTGTGGGCAGGGTGATATTCAACGGAGTTGCACTATGGCGCAACTTCCTTGAAAATCGCCCCAGCCACACCCACTGTGCATGGCGCCATGGAGCTGCACCAGTGCAAGTGGTCAGAGTGGAGCATTGAGATGCGGTGGCGATAGTTCCATTGCACCATGCGCAGCACCTACGATATTCAAAGGGTGACGTGCAAATGGGGCCATAATTTATGCAAGGCACGGGGGGGCATTTGCATCTAATTACGGCCCCATTTGCATGCCATTAGCATGCAGGTGCGCCGATCCCCGACGACTTGCACCTGGCGCCCTGCCAGGCAGCAGCCATCGGGTCCGACGCACCCTGCAGCCCGATCGCGGGAATAATAGTAAACTCCCTCCCCCCATTAGCCCGTTCGTGGGCATACCTGAATAGTCCCCCCCATTAGCCCGATCACAGGCATAACGTTCTGTTCCCCCCCATTAGCCTGATTGTGGGCATAACGTTCTGTTCCCCCCATTAGCTCAATCATGGGCATAACGTTCTGTTCCTCTCCATTAGCCTGATCGCGGGCATAATGTTATGTCCCCCTGAGCAGCCCGATCACGGGCATCAGAGCCTTCCCAAAGTCCAATATCCCTGGTGGTCCAGTGGACCGTGAGTAGCCTGATCGCGGGGCATCCCTAACCCCCGTTGAAATCCCTGGTGATCTAGTATCCCCCCACCCACCCATCCACGGGGCCCACCACCCGCTCCCCGTCAGCCCGGTGGTGGCAGCACCACCTGCCTGCCGCCCCACTGCCCACTGGCAGACAGCTCGGTAGGGCTGCCGCCCGGGTTCAGAGCATGGCCTGCGCGGCGGCAGTCGATAGTCAGCAGGCAGCAGTCCAGATATGTGAATGTATTCATTCATTCACATATCTGGACTGCCTTGTGCTAGTATAGGCTGCATGCCCATTGGCTCATGCTCTGAACCACCGGGCGGCAGCCCCACCCCGAGCCGTCAGCTTTGCTGGCAGTGGGGCGGCAGGTGGGTGGATGCTGCCACCCGCCGCTGACGGGAGGAGAGGGGTGGTGGGCTCCATGAGTTGGTGGGGTGGGGGACCACTAGATCACCAGGGATTCACGAGGGGTTAGGATGCCGCCGCAATCGGGCTACCTGTGGTCCACTGGACCACCAGGGATATTGGACTTTGGGGAGGTCTGATGCCCATGATCGAGCTGCTTGGGGGAACTGCTATGCCCGTGATCGGGCTAATGGGGAAACAGAACGTTATGCCTGTGATCGGGCTAATGGGGGCGGACACTTCAGCCCCCGATTGGGGCATGGGAGGGCTCCGCCAGGTGTGGCAGGAACAAGTGGAGGGCCACCCACAGGTGGCAGCTGCTGTGTTGTGCCCTGCGATGCAGCAGCTCACCTGTGGGTGGCCCTCGACTAGTTCCTTTTTTTTTTAGTGTAACTTTGTGCAGGCGCAGGTAGGGGTTGCACCTGCATAACTCTGCACGGCCAGGCTGAATATCGGGCTGTGCAGTTTATGCATGGGCACGCCCCCCCCACCTGTGCCTGCATACATTACTGATGCGCCCCGGCGCATCGGGATTTGTGCAGGTGCATTTTTCCCTTTTAAATATCGCACCAGGGTGCATCAGTGGGTTGTGCATGGTGCAACACTGTTGCACCATGCGTAACCCTTTTAAATGTCTAGGCCACTGATGTGTTCTTACTGTAAGATTAACAAATCAGCAATTGGAGTTATAAAGAGTCCTTACTCTAGTCATGAGTCCCTCCCCAGCTGCAGAATAACAAAAAATTCTGTAATCAATAGCTGAAAACAAATAACTAAGTGAAACAATTTTTTGAAACTCAAACATTAAGGAATTCCTGATCCTTATAACCAAATGCAAGCAAACAATACACTGGGCCAAAAGCCATCACCTACAAACCCAGCAATCCTCAAACCTACAAGACCCTAAAAAATTGTGCTGGTCAGTAAATTCCCTTTTGAACAACAAATTATACTCCACACCCACCACCATTGATTTCAATGGTGTCAGCTACACATGGACCCATCAAAGGTAGCCATCCTCTTTAACAATTTCTTCTGCAACCTGTCCAAATATACATCCACAAGTCACTCTGAGTCTGAACCAAAATATGATTATGGGAACCAGAATTAGCCCCACTTCTATATTAAAAGGGTCATGTGTCATGACGGTTTTAAACTACTCACCTCCTTAAAAACGAACAAATCTGATGACTCAGATGAGCTGATTCTGAAGTTTCTTAGACTCGCCAACCCCCACATAGCATCCCCTATAACAAAAATCCTCAATTTATCTTTCTCAACTTATGCCATGCCCGATCTCTGGAAGACAGCCATTGTCATCCCACTTCACAAGAAGGAAAAAAAAGACATCACACGAAAACTGCCATCCCATCTCAAACCTGTCTGCTTTAGTCAAACTGCAGGAGAAAATCGTATACACCCAGCTAACCAAATACCTACTGTACAGCAGTATAACCTAATCTGTAGTGGATAACATAGCTTCAGAAAAGGGAATGGTACTGATACAGCCATAATAGTGCTCACTGATGCCATCTACCATACAATGGACAGGGCACTTGCAACAGGTACCGTATTCTCCGATCTGACCAATGCCTTCAACTTAGTTGACCACAATATTTTAAACCAAAGGCTCCAAGATCTAGGTTTCAGATCCCCAGCACTTACCTGGTTTAAACATTATGTAAGTCATAGGAAACAGACAGTAAAAGTAGGCAACGCAATATCTGGCATGAACATAAAATGCAGGGTTCCCCAGGGATCCATCTTAGGGCCCCTACTGTTCTCCATCTTTATTAACAATCTGTAATCCCAAGCACACTCTCATTTATGCAGGTGATGCAGTCCTGTACCCCCATAGCAATGATATTAACATAATCAATCAAGCACTGTGCAACAGCTTCTAAAAACTGCAGAATTGGTTCAGGCAAGAAAAAATGGTTTTAACCTCCCTAAAGCCCAATTGATGCTGTTCAGCACCAGCCATAACCTAAAAAAAAATGTCCACAATCTTTTGTATCAAGACAGACAATGGGACCTATCTGGAAAAGGTCATCTCCTTCAAATACCTGGGTGTTTACCTAGACCCAATAATGTCCTTTGATACCCATATTCAAAGCACGTCTAACGTGCTTCATCAAAAGCTAGGCTCACTTTACATAATCTGCAAGTACTTAGCATCAGAGACCAGGATCACAATACCTCAGGCAAACTTGCTCCCTACACTAGACTGTGGTTCCCTGATTATTGATGCTGCCAGCAAATCCGTGTTGCAGAAAAAGCACCCTTTCTTACAAAATCACTAAATTTGCATCCAACTGCACTAGTAAAACACATCACTGCATCTCACTACACTCCTTAAACTGGCTACTCCCTGAGTTCAAAGCCAGACTAACATTTGTCAGGTTCATCAGAAAAATTATGTACACAAGTGCCCCTCCTTACTTAGCTTAACAGATCACGTTCATTGATATGCCCTCCTCCCGCTCCACCTCAAATAATAACATCACTATCCCTCTGTTCTGAACAAACTTGGGACAGTGTACTTTTTGCTATCGAGCCACCTCAATCTGAAACTCAATACCCCCCCATTAAAAAAACATCAACAATCTTTGCCTTCACTAGGATGCTGAAAGACTTTTAATCCACACTCAATGTGTGTAACTGCTGGACTTTGTTGATTCCCTTGAGGTACTTGAAAATTTGTATCATGTCCCCCCTCTCCCTCCTTTCCTCAAGGGTATACATATTAAGCTCCTTTAGTCTCTCTTCATATGGCTTCTAGTGCATACCCTGCACCATTTTAGTTGCCGTCCTCTGGACTGCCTCCATTCTGTCTATATCCTTCCAGAGATGGGGTCTCCAGAGCTGCACGCATTACTCCAGATGGGGTCTCACCAACCGTCTGTACAGAGGGATGACAACTTCCTGTTTTCCACTGGTGATATCTCTCCCTATACATCCCAGTATCCCCCAACCCCCCTTACTGCCTTCACACATAGGTCATCTGATATGACTACCCACAGGTCCCTTTCCATTTTTATTGTTATTATAACCTCCTCCCCCATTGTGTACTCTTCCCTGGGTTTTTGTTTCCCAGGTACATTACTTTGCACTTCTTTGTATTGAATTTAAGCTGCCATACTTTTGACCATTCTCCAACCTTGCCAAGTCCCTTCTGATCCTTTCCACCCTCCCCTTGTGCATCAATCCTGTTGCAGATCTTTGTGTCATTTGCAAGAGGTATACTTTTCCTTCCAGTCCCTCCACAATGTCACTTGAAGACATTAAAAAGGACCAGTCCCAGTATTGAACCCTGAGGTACCCTGTTAGTAACCCCCCTTTCTTCGGAGTGGACTCTGTTTACTATTACCCTTTGTGTCCTGTTGTCCAGCCAATTTTGTACCCAGGCTACCACCCTGGGACCCACTCCAGGCTGGATAACTTGTTTAATGTCGTTTGTGTGGGACTGTGTCAAATGCTGCTAAAGTCTAGGTAGGCCATGTCCTAGCCCCTCACTGTCTACTACTTGGTCACCCAGTCAAAGAAATCTATTAGATTCATCTGACATGACCTTCCCACTGTGAATCCATGCTGCCTTGGGTCCCGTGCCCTGCTGGCCTCTAGGTACTCAACAATTCTTTCTTTCAGAAGTGATTCCATCATTTTCCCTTCCGCTAAGGTCAAACTAACAGGTCAGTAGTTTCCTACCTCTGCTTTGCTCCCACTTTTGTGAAGGGGAATCGCATCCGCCCTCCTTCAGTCCTCAGGTACCACACCATCCTTCTATGATGTGTTAAAAAGGGTAGTCAATGGTGTCACTAGTTCTCCCCTTAGTTCTTTTAGAATTCTGGGGGGAATCCCATCAGGTCCCATTGCTTTGTCACCTTCAGTTTCAGGAGTTCTTTCAGAACCCTTTTTTCTGTGAATAGACTGGTATCGACCCCCCTATCCAGAGTGCTTCTATTGGTTGGATTGGGTATCTCCAGCTCCTCTTCTTTTGTGAATATTGAGCAGAAGTATTCGTTCGGTATCCCTGCTTTTTCACTATCACCCTCTGCCTACCCACCCTCCAGTTTATTAAGCCTCACTATCCCTCCCTCCCTCCCTCCCTTGGTCTTTCTTCACTCCCTAATGTACCTGTAAAAGGTTTTATAGCCCATTTTCTTCTGCTTTAACTGGTACAGTTCTCTGTCCTGCTCCTTCTGTGTTTCCTTATACTTCCTGAATGCTATCATTATCTCCCTAACCTTCCCCATCACCAGAACCATAGTGTTTTTTTTCCTTCATTTTGATTTGCTTATTTGCTTCACACAAAGGCTTGTTGCCTCTGTGATGGCAGTTTTGATATTTCTCAATTGTTCCTCCACCCCTCCTTCTTGCCCGTTTGCTAGTGCTTTTCTGAGGCACGCTCCCATTTTGCCAAAGTCAGCCCTCCTAAAGTCCAGTACCCTCACATTTGTATGGCTTGACTCTATGGCTGTGTTTATCATGAACCACACCATTTGGTGGTCACTTGTTCCCAGATGGCTACCCACTTCTAAATCTGAGATCCTCTCTCCATCCCCATTTGAGAGTACCCAAAGATTGATCCCTCTGTGTGGGTTCCAATATTAGCTGTCTGAGGCATACCCCCTGTAGGGCATCAGGAATGACCCTGCTCTTGGATGTGGCTGCAGCAAAGGGGCTCCAGTTTATATCTGACATATTCAGGTCCCCCATCAACAATATTGCCCTTTTTCTGCCATCCTAAGGATGCCTTCTATCATTTCCTTGTCCATTTCCTCTCCCTGAGATGGGTCTGTACACAACCCCCATGTGGATTGTGTTGCCATTTCCTGTCTCTAGGGTGACCCACAGTGCCTCCACTCCTCCCCGTTTACCTTTTGGTTCCATTGCTTTGATCTCTTCCCTGACATAGAGAGCTACCTCCTCCTCCTCCTCTTCTACCCTCCTGTAGATTGTGTACCCTGGTGTGTTGACATTCCAGTTATGGTTCTCTGTGTACCATGTTTCTGTTTCTGATACGATATCCAGGCTTCCCTCTTCCATCCAGGCCACTAGTTCAAAGACTTGTTACCCAGACTATGGGCAGGTACTCATACCCTCCATTTTTTGTGTGGCCTTACCCTTTTGGCCCATCCCTGCCTTAATGCCTTTGCCTTTTTCCATTTGCCCCTGCCCTCCCCCTATTGACTGCTCTGCTTTGGTGTTTACCTCTAACTACCCTGCTTTGGGGGGCTGGGATTTTCCTGCTCCTTTTCAGTGCCTCCCTCCTTGGCTAGTTTAAATGCTTGCCAATGAAGCATTTAAACCTATCACCTAGGATCCTGGTTCCTCTCCTGGACAGATGCAGACCATCGTGCCAGTACAGGCTTGTATCCCTCTAGGTGGACCCCCAGTCCCCAGTGAAGCCAAAACCCTGAGCTCTGCTCCTGTTTTTCAACCATTGATTGAATCCCATGGTGCAGAGCACCCTAGCCTCACCCATGCCACAGACAGGCAGCACCTCTGAGAAGGTTACCATGTGTGCTACTTGTCTAAGGCCCCTCCCAACTCCACAAACCCCCCCGCTGCTCAGTCCATCCCCAGCCAGGTCATTTGTCCCTAGGTGGACAGTGTCCTATCCCTCTCCCCATGCAGCAACTGCTCCCTGCATCCCTGAGGATTCATTCCTGTCCTCCAAGCCATGAGCAGGCACCTTCCCTCCCCTCCCTCCCCCAGTTCCTACCCACTAACAATTGAGTCTCCCACCAGGAGTTGTTTCCTTCCCCTGTGGGGTCCCATGCCACCCTCCTGTGGGTCTCCTTTGTGGAGGTTCCCAGCATCTTCCTAAGTCCCTACTGTGGGTGCCTTCGTAGAGGAACCACATTCTGCCAGAACAGTGTATGAACTGTGGAGAAGTACAACTGGAGGGATGCACCACTGTTCCATCACCGTCACCCTCCCTGAGCTCACCATGGTCCAACCACTCCTCTTTCTTGGCAACCTCTGAGGCAGCGGCGGCAGCCCTGGTGTTCCCTGGGTGGGAGAGGAGGTCCCCCTAATCCTGGCCAACTCAGCCTGGAGACAAGCAACCTCCTCCCTCAGCCAAGAGAGGTGTCTGCAGATAGGACAACACTGCATCTTCCAGAATGTCTCCCGAAAGACTGCCACTCCACAGCCACTTCACTGCACCACTCCCATCATGTTTTATTTGTGGCCCCTCGACTGTTGTTTTGTATGCTTACTCTTTCTTCCCTCTGTTTTCTTTTTTTGTTTGTTTGTTTTTTCTCCCTACTTTCCTACTGCCTCTGTACCCTTATAGCTCCTGCCCTTTCTGTTCTGGGACAGGAAGTTCCTGTATTCCTCAGCAGTCTCCTTCTTACTCGCTCAGAGACAGACCCCCCAGCAGCTAACCCTTTTTTCCTTTTCCTTCTCTCCCTGTTTTTCTCTCCTTCTGTAGTGATTTACAGCTTCTCTCTCCTCCTCTTGATGTGCCCCTGTGGACCTAGTTGCTAGCTACACCCTTTGTAATTCTGTCTATATATCAGTTAGGCTATTGTGTGTGCTGTGTTACCTAACTGTTTCTGTGTCTAAGTAGGTGTGGCATGGCCTTGCACTATAATGGTAGAGAACCAGGGGTGGTTGGGGAATGTGGGAGGGTGGGCGGTTGTTCCTTTGGTACTTGGTGTCTACAAAAAACAATCAACAATCTGGTAAAAAAAAGACTTTTTTCTGTAACCTACAGAGCAAAACACAGCTCTAGTTTAAGGTCTTAAGCCCTCCACTAGTGCACCTCCCTTGCTTAGGGAGTGTTTTTCTCTGAGCTCCCTTCATGGCTTGTGTGGCTGTGCTGCTTCTTGCATCCTGCTGCCTGGTTGCTTTCATTCTGTGCTCTCCTCCTGCCTTCCCTCCCCTCCCCTCCTCATCTCTGTTCTGTTCTTGCCATTTGTGCCGTGCCCCTGTCTTGTTTCCTCAGCCACTCCGGCCATCTCCCTGCTCCCTTTCTCCTTCCTCCTTTGCTGTCCTGGGATTCCCCCATTTGTTTTTTCTGTTTCCCTTTTTGGGCCTTTTCCAGCCTTGTGTCTTGCATTCTGCTGCCTGGTTGCTTTCATTCTGTGCTCTTCTCCTGTCTTCCCTCCTGTCCCCTCCCAAACACTATCCTGTTCTTGCCGTTTGTGCTGTGTCCCTGTTTTGTCTCCCCAGCCACTCCGGCCATCTTCCTGCTCCCTTTCTCCTTCCTCCCTTGCTGTCCTGGGGTTCCCCTGTTTGTTTCTTCTGTTTTCCTTTAGGGCCTTCTCCAGCCCCCTGATGACACTTCCGGGCATCCCTGCTTTACGTCACTCATCCTCATCTGCCTTTTCAATGCCTGCTTCCCCTTCCTGTTTTCTCCCTACCTTTAAATGGCTGCATGTCACTAGCTGTATGAATCACTACTCACATGAGTCCTATCGTAGCTCCACCTGGAAAACATACAACTTCTCCTGTCTCCCCATGGCATTTATGGCCAAGCTTCAGTGCATCTATCAGACAACGCATTCCGCTTACCACTTGGAATACTCGCTCGTCCTTTCCCCACCACTCCGTAGCTCCTTCCCTTCTCTGGACCTCATGTTACCCAGGCTTCTCATCTCTACTTGCCCCGCCCAATCCCTACATGGACAAAAGGATCCGGAACCAAGCTCGTAACAACTCCTTACCTATAAGTACCTCCCTGCTTCATCTATTGTCTCAGCCCCCACCTACAGTTCAGATCCACTGTTCCTTCTTCAACATCAACTCTCTCCTTGCTCATTTGTAGTTCATAGCAGCACTTATTAGCTGTGTTCTAACTCGGCTACTACTGTGTTACTCCTCATTGTACAAAGTATAGCTGCTTGTCTGGGGGGTATCTAGGTCTACTTTCCTAAATCCAGTTGTGCACCATTTCCCTTGGATGTCCCACCTGAAGAATGCAGATAGCTCACTCCAGCTATGGTAACTGATCAGACCATCAGTAGAATATGTGGAACAGTATCTAACAGCTCCTGCTGCACATCATCACGAAGTAATGAGCACTACACCTTCAGGACAAAGGGATAGCATAGCCTAGGGATCCAGCTGTACAACAGCAAACTACATGTCCCTGTTACAGACGCCATTTCCAGTATCACTCGACCTAGTGGGGAAGGGGGGCACAGGAACTCGCCACAGCTACATTCCCATGGCTGAATCCCACATACCATATCTACAGCATCTTAATGTACAGAACGTTCTTCTCAATATCTAGCTACCTCACTTCTTCCTACCTCTTACCGTTTTCTCCTCATGATATGTTCCGGAGCATTCACCATCTCCTACTGCCATTTTGCATTTTCCATACCTGTCATGATATGTGCATCTCGTCCACCACCGTATGTTTACCATACCTGTAACATTTCAACATCTAATCACTGATTCATTGTCTTGTGCCTGCTTCTCATTCTACAGCTCCTCACTCTCTTCAGCAGTGTTGTGCTATAGCCAGCTCATATCAGCAGTATTCTGGACTCTGTCCCTAACTCATGCCTTCTGAGGTGCTGAGCAAAGGTAGGCTTCCCTCCGTTTACCGGGGATGAGATTCCATTACATGCACTACCTCCTACCACTTACTATCCTGACATCCTCCATCCCTAACTCTGTTGGACAGCATCAAGTGCAGGTTAGCTCGCCCAGACTACCAGGGATGGGAGTCATGTCTACAATCTGCTGCGGCTTACTATGCCTTTTCTACCTCATGTCAGTTGCTGCTCCTCTTCGGGAATGGAACTCCATCATGTGCCTTCATCATCCGACCTATGCCTATCTGTCTCAAGTCAGGATCATCCCATCTCAGCTGTCACAGAAGGATGTCTGAGTCTACATTCCACTGCTCCACCTTATGCTTTCTCAGTTTGATACCTGGCAGCTACTTCTATTCAGGAACTTGACTATGCCCAACGTGCCTTCTCCATCCTACCTAATCTGCAACCTGAATTCACAGTCTTATCCCACTAACTTCCATGGCTGGGAGACTGAATCAGTATTTAGCCATTCCACTGTCTGCATTTCACTCCTGCTGTGGGTTGCCACTTCCCTTTGGAATGAAGCTTCTTTTATTGTGTACTCATCATCCTACCTCTCCTCGTCGTACCCAGTACAGATCATCTCTCCTCGATTGTCATGGATGGATGCCTGAGTTTACATTCTACTGCTTCACACATCTCCATTCATGACCTGCTACTGGATGATGCAACCCTTCTGGACTTGGACCTCGTCCTGCTCTTATGCTTCATTAGTCCTTGTCTGAAGCCTCCCCTCAGGTTTTATCCCACTGACTTCCCTCATCAGGAGCCTGAGCTTGCCTTGCTGTTTCCACTTACAGTATCCTTTACCTGATATGGGTCACCGCCTCCCTTCAGGAACAGGACCATCATTCTTCATCTGCCTTCCACTTCCTTGCTCTGCCTGTTGACATCGACTGCAGATCATCTCATCGACAACAGGGCATCCAAGCCAGTGCAGGAATCCGCTGGGTCATCATATCCTCTGCTGCTTGCCTGATTGCTATTCCCATCTGCAACGGGTTCCATTAACTCATTGCCCTTCCTACTCCTACCTCTGCCAAGTGGTACCGGATACGAAGTTCTCTATCCTCAATTGCCAAGTCTGGAAGCTCTCATCTCTAATCAACTGTTTTAACCTTATATCTTCTCCACTGGGCCTTTGCTTGCTGCTCCCTCCTGCACCAGAGCATGTACTATCAGTGCCTGCATCTTCTGCCCTCTCTGGAGTGTCACGACTATGTATCTCAACTCATCTACTTTGGTTGGATGCCTGCTTCTGTTCAGCAAACCTTACCATTTGCTGCCCGATTACCACTTCCCTCCAGCTCAGGACCCAGTTACTCCGATTGCCTTGCATCCTTCCTCGCCATTTGCCATCCCGCTCTTCCTTGGATGATCATGACTGGACCCTTGGCCTCTATTCCCTCACAATTTGGATCTTGCCAGCTGGTTTGGTATCCACCTCAATCCGGGTTGTCTGCCTCTGGGACTTCCTTGCTGCAAGTCACTCCTTCCTGTCGATGTATGAGTTTATATTCTCCTTCAGATGTAGGAACTTTATCCTTCTCCATTTTAGCACCTTCTGTCCTTCCACTAGTCATTTGAAGACTTCATCAGCTGTAGAACTTAAGTACTTCAACCAGTTGCTCTTCGCACTTGGCCTCGCTCCTTGACTTTCCATGGATCATCTTCTAGTGACTGCTTCTGTCTTCCAGCATTCAGCTGCACCTTCCTGGATCAGACCTCTGTCCAGCAGGACTCTCTCTGGATTTTCCTTATGTCTTCACATGGCAGCCTTTCCATCTCCGCATTGCAGGCTCAGGGCTTTGATCTATTTGCTGTGGCTCTCTTGGGCATCCTGCCATATCCCTGGCCAGTATTTCTATTAAGGCAACTACTACCTTTATTAATCCATTGCATACTTCTACCCTGGCTGTCCTACAGCTCCCATCCACTACTCTATGGATCACTGTTTCTTTCTCTTGAGGTAACAACTTCTAGCACGCATCCCTTGGGGAAAGATGCCTCAGACACGCTGATGTCACTTTAAAGTTCTCTATCCTACCCAATCACCTCCGCTCGATCATTCTGGACTCTCTTTTTACTGGAAACTAGAAACATTCCATCCCTCTTCGTTGGATACTCCCTACGAACCTTGCCCATTCAGTCTCCATGGACTTTCCTGTCTACCATGCCTCATAGACTATCCCCTTGCATGGAAAGGATGTAACTTCTTCAGTTGTGCTCTGACTTGCTCTCTATCATCACTCCTCCAGATTCTGGGACTCATACAATATCTCATGGCACCTCAGTCATTACCTACTCACAGTCCGAAGCTTCATACCATCACCAAATTTGTTGACTATGTTGTTAGGCTCTAACTTTCTCAACAGACATTGCTTGTTCCAAGATCTTCTCAGCTGCTTACAGAATATTCATCATTGGATCTTCACTGCCTAGCTGTTGATGAATGCTGCCTCATTCAGACCATTGTTCTTGGCTCCTGGACATCAACATTCCTCATACAATTGTCTGCACTTCTCCATCTAGTACCTTCAGTCGAGGTAAACGCCTTCCAGAGGATCCTCCAGCCTCTCCTTCATGAAGCATCTACATTACTCTGTCCAGTAAAGACTATCATCAAGAACAGGCTCTTCATATTTCCATCTGGAAATCCACAACCATTAAGGCAAATTCACTAATCCAGTCTTGCCTCCCAACCAGTCTTAATCAGCTATAGCATTAAGCTTCTCTAACATTCCACACTACTCAACCTCACTTCCAATTTGGCCTACAGACTCTTCAATGTATCAGCCTCCAAACTTCTATCAAGGTCCTTGGCATCGGATTACCCCTAAATCTAACCAATTATAAGCCACCATAATTAATTTCATGGACAATCACGCTGCAGAAATCCCTGTATTTACTGCAGCCAGCATACCCGCCAAGCATATACAAGTATAGTTATGTCATCATGCCCTACTAAGCCATCCAATCCTTATACTCATTTGATTACCATCAGGACTGCATCTGCAATTCTTCCTCTATTCATCTACTAATCACTTATGGCGGTCCTCCTATCAGACTTGCCTTGACAGTCAAACCTTACACAAGTCAGATCATGCATCTATGACTGCATGAAACATTGCCATTCCCAATGTTCACTGTCTGATGGCATACTGATCAAATTATGCTCTCCTGGCTCATTACGCCCCTGCAATCCCTTTGGACACACATCCTTCATCCCCTTGGTAATCCGGACTTCAGTCACCCTCCTTCATCTGGATCTGCTTCATATTTATGATTCTATTGCTCTTTCAGGAAAGACCTACTTATCAACTTCAGGATCATCATTCATGGATCAAGGATGGATAATCATCTCCAAGGCACTCAAAGATTCTCTTCTTCTAATCTACTTCATGAATGCTTTCTTAGCGACTCATCACTCACCACTGAATTCCTTGCCTCCAGACTTTACCTTGAAAGTCAAATCTTATACACATGGAATCATTCACCCATGCCTTCTCGTAGCATAGCCTGTCCACCATTTCCTTGTCCAGTAACTTATCAATCAATTCATGGTCTCTCTGCTCATTATGCCCACATAATCCCTTGAGACAAGCATCATTCATCACTTTGGAAACACACCCTTCATTTACCCTTCTTCTACTGGATCTGCTTCACACTTAGGATTCTACCATTCCTTCAGAAAAGATCTATTCTTCAACTTCAGGATCATCATTCAATCTACATCATCTCTGGATTGAGGATGGACCATCGTCTCTCCAAGAAGCTCATCTTCCCCAGCTTAGCTATGGTTACTAGAACTTAGGTCCTTCTCCTTTTAGTATGCCCAGAGGATGGGCAGACCTATGGCCATGGGTTCTCAGAGGTTTCCTCCACCTAGGGAGTTTTCCTTTCCTGAGTGCCAGGGGTTATACTGTCCATGGGTTGGAGGAGGTATCTTTTTGGGCCTTCTATTCCCTACAAATTACTACCTACATACCTACTACTCAAGAGTGGGAATAGAGTAAAGGCACACAAAGTACTACAAGTTACACAAGCACCATATACCCTGTTGCTAATCTACAAAACATTGAATGGGAGGGCTTGGCCCAAGGTTCAATGTGGGGAATATCTCCTACCACAACCTCTACTAAGCCCTCCACTAATGCACTTCCCTTGTTTAGGAAGTGTTTTTTGTCCACACCATCCCCTCCTCCTCCTCCTTCTCCAGCGAACTTCTCACCCTTGTTCCTGGACCTTCTATTCCCTACAAATTACTACCTACATACCTACTACTCAAGGGGCGGAACAGAGTAAAGGCACAAAAAGTACTACAAGTTACACAAGCACTATATACCCTGTTGCTATTCCACAAACATTGAACTGTTTGTATTCCACAGTCCCTCAAGCCTTCTTCAGCTCCTCCTTTTATAAGACACCTCTTTTACAGAGTTTCAGTAACAGCTCTAGTCGCAAATGACTGCAGATATTCTCCCAGCTAGATTTCCTACCTAGCAATTTAAAGTTACACTAAGTAAAGACAAACCCAACAACAAAAAAACAAAACACTGACTTCTACTTACTATTACAGGCCTCTGAATTAAGAATTCAGTTCAATGTACTCAGTAAATCACCTCCTTGCTGTAGGATGGGTTGCTGCTCCCCTTTCTCAGCTTCTTTAGTGAAGGATGATGATGTTTAAAGTTCTTTGGGGCAGTTCACAGTCTCCAGAACTCGAGCAGCAACACAAGAGCAGATGGAGAGTAGTGGCTTCAGGTGTTTTAAGTTTCAGCCTTGAGCGGCTCTGCTTTAGTAGTGGAGGAGCCCCACCCCCAGAGTGTATTACTACCAGCGCTCTCAGCCCACGACCACTGCCACTAGCTGGGAAGAAAGCAGGCAGATAGGATAATGATGTTTAAAATTATTTGGGGCAGAGTTGGATGAAATCAATTTCCTCAATCAGAAAATCACAAAAGAAAGGGATGGAAATGTAGGTACCAATATTTTCAGGATGCAAACGGATAAAAATACCTTCTTCCTCTATCACTGTCCCCACCACAAGGTCTCCAACATCCCCAAAGGACAGTTACTGAGGCTATGATGAAACTAAAGCCATGACATGAAATTTAGTGAAGTGGTAGAAACTTGACACAGAGATTCAAAGAAAGGTGTTACAGTGACCATGGCATTAGCAACGCTAATGAGCTTGCCAGGTCTCAGACTTACATACACTGTATAAGGAACAAACTTAACACACTGTAGGTATGAGGTTTAATTATGTCACTACCTTTTTTGGTCATGCGAGTTATTGTATGTTGAAAAAATTATTATGAGCAATTGACCAGTGTTCAAGGCAGACAAAGGTCTGGATGAAATCACCCTGAATTCCCCCTCCCTCAATATATGGCATATAAGAAACCCAGTGCCCTGAAAGATATACTGATGCACAGTAGATTGCAAGCAGGAAAACAGCAGACATGGTTACCTAACAGAAAAAAAAGTTGCTATATGCACAAAAATTGTTCTGTGTGCAAAGTCATCAAAGAAGTAGTCTAGTAAGGAATACAAACTGAGATAGGTAATAACCTGCAATACCATGGGGATTATTAGCCTGCCAGCATGCTCTTAAGGAGCATTTTATGTCAGGAAAACAATAAGGAAAATACATGAGGGAAAGAACTGGAGCACCGCAGAGCTATATTCAACAAGCATTTGTCAGTGCCGAATGTTTTCTTGCATGCTGTTTACTGGTTACTGCATGTACACACTGTTACTACATATTTACCCAAGACAGACCCGATAAGATGTAATGTACCATTTGAAATGAGATCCTGGTTTTACACAATTGTGTACTAAATGTACCCAGGATAGTGGAGGTGAGATGTGCCATCTCATTTTTAGTAGGGTCTTGCTTTTATAATGTATTTTCCAGAATACATCATCTTAGATACAACATCTTTTTAGTCAGGTTCTGCTGTACAGTCATGATTTTACATGGTTTTGCAATATATTTACCCAGGATAACCCAGCGGAGATGCAATACCTCATTTTCAATGGGGTCCTGCTTTTACACATTTTTGTACTGTATTTACCCAGGATAACAAAGCTCAGATGCTATCATTTTCAGTTGGTTGCTGCATTTTCCATTTTTTCTACTGTCTTTACCCAGGATAGCACAGCTGAGATGCAATATCTTGTTTTCAATGTGGACCTGTGTTTATCAATTTTCATAATGTATTTATCCAGGACAGTCTAGCTGAAAGGCAAGTTACATTTTCAGTGGGGTCTAGCTTTTACAATGTATTTTTCCCAGGGCAGAGCAGCATAGGCATACAATTCAGTGGGAATGCTGTTGTACTGGGGTCCTGCTTTTACATTTTATGAGATACTGTATGTATATTCTTTCCTGCAATATACTGTATGTTTATGCAATAAAGCATGACAGGGTGTGTTATTGTGTAATAACGTCACTCCTGGGGTGGGTTGAAGCACGAGGGGGGCGAGCAGGGGTGCCACAGGAGTGACGTATTACACAATAATACACACCCTGTTGTGCCTTATTGCTATTATACAATGTATTTGTTGTTATATTAAAATAAAAAACATTTAAAAAAAATGTTTTAGTAGATTTTATGTGGCAGTATATTTTGTTTCTTAAAAAATGGCTCAAGCATATGCTCAGCCATACAGTGATGTTATTGTGTATGATAATCACTGTCTCAGGCATACACTGACCAATCAGAGTCTGGATTCTTTCTTGCCATTGTATAATTTCATTTATTAGCTAGACCTCTGCTGCAACTTGTGGTCTATTGTTAATACGTATCCACAATCTGCTTATTAGTTTTTATTTATTTATTTATTTTGCATTTGCTAGCCTTTTCTGTATAACCGAAGTATGATTACAACCCTAAACAATCTTTGTTTGTGAGGGTATTTACTGTACTGTTTTCTGACCATCTGCTTGAGATATGGAAGTGTGGTTTTTAATACATGCATACACCAGCTCTTTTGCATTTATAGCCTCTCATTTGCATTTCTGATGATTTTGTCTCTTACTTGGTGAGGCTATTCCCCCTTAATTGTTTTACTATTTACTTGTGTCCGCCCCCCTTTTGAGTCAAGCCTTCATCTCCTTGCAGCCTTATCTGAATAAATCTGCCTCCCTGCTGCCTCCCAGTTAGGGTGTGGCTAGCATTTCCTGTACTTCCTAATCTGATTACAGGCCTTCATTCCACTAGCATTTCTAGTTAAGGACTTCACCCCAGTCGTCTCCCTATCTGGGGAAGGCCTACTCCCCAGTAAACTCACTATTGTTCTTACCTCTCCTCTAGTTTCATTGTCTGGGTAAGGCCCATTCCATTTATTTCTCCCTATCTGGATCAGCCTCCTCCATGGCCATATCTATTGTGCCTTCCATTTACTTTCTACCCAGATGTTTAACGTGCTTGCACTTTATTTCTACTATGCTGTTAACTTATTTGGCTTTCCTTCCCCTTTTCTTCCCCCTATTCTCTCTTCTACCATATACTGCTCCCCCCCCATCAACCTCCCCTCCTCTTCCCATACACTGCCCTCCTCCTCTCCCCCACCCCCATTTCCCATGGCCTCCTGGGTCTCAACTGCTTCCTGCTCCTTGGCTTCATCTCAAATCTCCCTCTGGCACTTTCTGTCCCTTTTTTACCATTATCTTCCCCCACCCACACACACACATTGCCCCCTACTAAAACCAGCATATTGGTTTCATTAAGCTCCTTTTCTCCTTGCTGCTTTTGGTAGTAGGTGACATTGAACTAAATCCTGGCCCTGTCACTGCACCACCTATTCAGCTTCACAAGGACAGAGGGTCGACCGTTTAACATCTGCAGTCTCATTCCCAAAAACTGACCTGCTACAGCCCATCATACATACCCTATGTCTGAATGTACTTGTTATATCCTAATCTTGGCTCTCCATTAAGGGCCAGGATTCTGCTGTGGCTATCCCTGGTTACTCCTTAGCAGGACAGGATCACACAAAGAGGGGCAGTGGTGTTTCCATTTACATATTCACCAACATCCAGTTTGTGTCTGTGCTTGCTGTCTCTTCTACCTCCTCTTATGAGCTGCACCTCCTCAGACTCTTCCTTCCCTTCTCTGTTCCCATTATTATTGCTGGAGTTTACTGTTGACCTGGCGTGTGCCCTGCTTTAATTACTGATCTCTTTTCCTCTATCTGTTTTCATTCCTCTGAAGGTGAGCTGCTTATCCTTGGTGACTTTATTATAAATTGGCTCTCCCCTCTGCAAATAGTCTCCCAAAATGTAAAATCCCTCCATCTGACTCAATTGATTTCTTTGTCATATACTGGGTCCTCTTATTCTATCCCAGCTGTATTGTGGATGCAGATATCCTTCCTGATGTCCACAGTGACTATTATATAGTTTATTCTGTGTGAAAGGCACATCGTCCTAAAAGCCCCTCAAATTCATCTATCTCAGGTCCTTTAGGTCACTGGACTTTTTCTCCCTCTTAGCTGACCTATAGGTATCTGACTGGTTCCCCATCTCTGCAACAAATAATATAAATTATGCCCTCTAGTACTGTCAGTCCAAATTAATGGCTGTATGGGATCATCATGCACCCCTGAGGAAAACCAGAGTACGGGGTTCCCGTCTTCCCTAGATATCAGCTGAGTTGTTAGCTTGCCTCCATACCAGGGACTTTGCATGGTGATACTATAAGATTTCTTGCTCCTCTGCTGCTTTGGCAGACTATTGGCCCCTTCATAATACCTGTACTAAAGTCATCAAACTTGCAAAGTCTGAACATTTTACATCCACACTCCAGAACATTAATCACCCCTCCAAATTTTGGAAGGCTATCCATTCCTTTTCTCTCCTCTGACTCAGTCTCCCTCCCTCCCTTGTTCTTTTTTTTTTTTTGTAGTTTTTCTCTTGGGGTCCTCTGCCGGTTCCCCTCTGACTGCCCCCCTCCCCGTGCTGAGCATTGGGTATCAGACCCCCTTCCCTTTAATCCCCATGACTTACTCTTTGTGGCAGGGGGTGGGGAGACCTCTCGACCCACCAGACTGGATCCAGTTTTCAGGGAAGCATCTTCCCGGGCAGTGCTGCGTGGGGACAATCATCATCCTTTGGCAGAGGACTCCCTTGTTTTCCGGTTTTTCCCCTTCCCTCAGGGGATGTAGCATGCAATGATGCCAGTGGCAGCAATGCGCACACTCCCATGCATGCTCCTCCAGGTGTCTGCTCCATCTTCCGCACACATCTTCAGCATCAGCAAGCTGCACCCCAGCCTCCACTAGGGGGCAAGTGATTGCCAACTACTGGCATTCCCCTTTCCTGGAGAAGGAGAGCAGTCCTTGGGACACTCAATCCTTCTCTGCCCCTGCTGACCCTCAGCAACCCATGCTCATTTCCAAACATGGGTTGCCAGTGTGGTGTGAGGTGTGGCGTCCAGCGCCTCAACCCTCAGTGCCACTGGACCAGCCCCTCCCTCTCTTCCTCCCCTGTTCTTAAGGTTGGTGACACCCTCATTTTTGATGCTTCTTCTGTTCATCTGTTGCCTCTTCCTTTAACTCCTGCTTTACCACTTGTGCACTCTTTCTCATTCCTTCCTTACCCTCACTTTCCTCTCCCCTCCCTCTGCTGTCCACCTTCACTCTTTCTCCTTCTCTCCAACCGCTCCTTCGGCTTCCCTTAAGAACCTGTTTTCCCTCAGTCTTCACAAGGGAGGGAGGGAGCCCTGATGGTTTTGATCCTAAGCTTCTGCTTTTCTCAGCTCCTGCCATCGTTCTACCTATTACCCAACTCCTTTAACTCTCATTTTCCTCTGCCACTGTCACTAAACTGAAAGCAGGCTCTTGTCATCCCTCTCTATAAAGCTGTTAATCTTGATCTTTTTTCTCCTAGTAACTTCTGTCCTATCTCTCCTTCTCACTCTGGCTAAGTTATAAGAAAACCTTCTTCCTCAGCTCTCTTCTTTCTTTGACTCTTTCTCATTCGCCCCTTTTCAGTATGGTTTTAGGAAATCCCACTACACTTTCATCTCCTTCCTCCAACTCACTGAGTCCATCCTTTCAGATATGGACCAGGGTCTCATCGCTTCCACCATATTTGCTGAACTTGCTAAATCTGTTGACACTACAGCACACACCCTCCTTCTGGACAAGCTTAAAGCTGTGGGCCACTTTGTCTCATCAGTCAGTTGGTTCTGCTCCTACCTTGAGGGAAGGTCTCAAGCTGTCTGGATTGGAAGATCCATATCCCTCCCCACTCCCCATATGTTCAAGCATCCCTCAAGGGTCTGTCTGGGAAATGACCTCCCCTCTGCCGGTTTGTCTGCACCCATTCATGTGTACACTGATGATACTGTACTCTTTCCATCTGGCTCCTCTTTCCCTGACAGTACTTCCCAGCTACAGCTGGACTTTGACAATATTCAGTTCTGGTTGCAGTCTAACTCAGTGCCACAAAAACAGTTTCCATGACTTTTGGCACCTGACAGAGGCTTATCAGACTCACCTACCTCCCACTATTCCACACCCTTGGTGGTGCTGTGATTGAGGATGTATCCTCTTTTAAGTACCTCAGCATCTAGCTGGGCCATTGTCTTGATTTCTCAGTGCACACTGATATCATAAAGTTACAAGCTCCACCCCAAGCTTGGAGCACTGTAAAGGAATAAAGTTGAGTATCCTGCTTCCTGCCTCCAATGAAATTGTTTTAAAGATGATTCCCACTATTTTTTACTGTGGTGACATACTGTAGTTTACAGTGAAGTTCTCATAGAAACAAAATCTGATGGCAGATAAGAGCTGCTTGGCCCATCCAGTCTGACTGTTTTCATTGTGATTGCTTTCCCTGCAGACCGTTTTTGGTCTACGGCACTGTCTCTTCCATCCCCTTCCTTTCCCTCATGATTCCCTTGTGCCTGTCCCAGGTTTTTTTGAATCCCACAACTGTTTTTGCCCCCACTACCTCCACTGGAAGATTGTTCCAGACATCCACCACCCTTTCTGTGAATAAGTATTTCCCCACATCTCTCTTGAACCTACTCCACAGCTTCATATAATGACCCATTGTTCTAGAGGATCCTTTCCTCCAAGGAATACCTCCTATCTGTACCTTATTCACCCCATGAGGTATTTAAAGGTCTTGATCATATCACCCCTCTCCTTCCTCTCCTTCGGGGTGTACATATTTAGTTCCTTCAGCCTCTGCTCTTAGGACTTTTGATGCAGACCCTGTGCCATCTTGGTTTCCCTTTCTGGACCACTTCTACTCTGTCTATGTCTTCCTGAGATATGGTCTGCAAACCTGGACACAGTACTCCAGGTGGGGTCCTACCAATGACCTATATAGGGGCAACACCACATCCCTCTTCCTGCTGATAATATCCCTACTTATACACCCCAGTATCCCACTAACTCTCTTGATCACTTTGTCACATTGTATGGCCACCTTCAGGTCATCTGATAGGATTATACCCAGGTCCCTTTCCTGCTTGGTCACTGCAAATACCCCCCTCCCAATTTTGTACTCCACCCCAGGTTTCTGTGACCTAAGTGCATTATTTTGCACTTTTTTTGCATTAAGCCTTAGCTGCCAAACATTTGACCACTCCTCCAGTCATTTTAAATGTCTTTCTAGCCTTTGCACCCCGGGTGTCCACTCTATTGCAGATATTGGTATCATCCACAGAGAGGCAGACCTTCCCTTCCAGTTCATTTGCTATGTCACTTATGAAGGCATTAAAGTGGACTGACCCCAGTACTGAACCCTAAGATAAGATGCTGGTCACTCTCCTCTCCTTGGAGTGAACTCCATTTACCACCACCCTCTGCCTCCTACCCTCTAACCAGTTTCTTACCAAGGTTGCCACCTTATTGTCCACCCTCATGCTACCCAACTTGTTTACCAGTTTCCTATGAGGAACAATGTCAAAAGCCTTGCTGAAGTCCAGGCAAACCATGTGCACCACCCATCCCTGATCCAACACCTTGGTTACCCAGTCAGAAACATTTATTACATTTGTTTGGCATGACCTTCCCTCTGTAAAACCATGCTATCATTGGTCCTGCAGTCTGTTGGATTCCAGGTATTCCACAATCCTTTCCTTTAATAGTGTTTCCATTAATTTCTCTACCACCAAAGTCAAGCTGACAGGCCTATAATTTCCCACCTCCTCCCTGCTACTACTTTTGTGAAATGAGACTACATCTCTCTTCTCCAGTCCTCTGGGACCATGCCAGTCTCCAGTGAACTGTTAAACAAGTCTGCCAGGGGTGCAGCCAGCACCTGCCTGAGTTCCTTTGGCAGTGTTGGATGCACTCCATCTGGCCCCATGGCTTTGTCCACCCTCATGTTAGCGAGTGCTTTCTTGACCCTCTCCTCAGAAAAGGGACTGGTGTCCACTTCCCTCCTATTAAAGCTCTTGGTGCCTATTTGTGGTCCCTTCCCTTCCCTTTCTACTGTGAACACTGAGCAGAAGTATTTGTTTAAGTTGTTTAACTTTTCTTGGTCCTCCCCATACAGCCCCCCACCCTCTTTTTTTAAGTGTTCGGTCCCCCCCTTTGTCTTCCTTTTCTCAATAACATATCTGAAAAATGTATTGTCCCCTTTCTATACTGTGTGGGCTATTCTTTCCTCAGCTTGTGTATTTGCAGTCCTTTCTGCTTTGCCTGCCTCTCTCCATTTCCCCAGATACACTTCACTATCCTCCTCTGTCTGTGTCTCCTTATACATTCTGAATGCCACTGGTTTTCCCCTTACCTTTTCTGCCACATCCCTCAAGAACCATAACAATCCCCTCTTCCTTCTGTTTTTAGAAGTAGTAGTAAAAGTTTTTATTCATTTCATAAACAAAATGAATGCATCGGATCACTCAACTGAGGCAAGCTCATTTCCAGTGAGGTCCTTTGTGCAAAGTTGCAAAAGTTACATAATACAAGATACAGGGTACAAAGACATTTGAAAAATACAAATAAATACAATAAACATATTAAATATATCCAAAACAGAGCCTAATAAATACATACTGAGGCTAAAATACTCCCACCCAAATAATCAGGGATGCACTAGGATAATTCTAACATAGTTTTCTGTCTTGCCTCTTTAGTAAACCAGGATTTTATTTCATCTAGTCTAATTTTTCCATTTATTAATTGAATAGCCTGAGGTATAGCGTTCCAGAGCGCTGGCCCACTGAAGAAAAAATGTGTTCTAACCATCTTTGTTCTATAATTGGGTTGGCTGTATTTTAGTCCTAATGCAGACCTCAGGTCCTGTTTTATCGGCCTTAATACTAGTTTATCTGTAATGTAATCTGGGGCCTGCCCTGTGACACATTTGGCCATAAATAACAAAGCATGTAGAGATTGTTTTTCTCTAAGATTAAGCAACTGGAGTTTTTCAAAAAATTCTAATCTGTGGGACCTTTTTGGGGCATCTAATATGAATCTCACTAGCTTATGATATACTATGTCCATTTATTTAAACTACTTTGTGTAGCGCCTGCATAGATAATATCCCCATGGTCTATTAGGGGCAAAATTAAAGCATTAACCACATGCCTCCTTGTTACTTTGGTCAAAGAATACTTGTTGCTATGTAAGCAACCTAAGCATTTCCCTACTTTTTTTCTATTGATCCTACATGTAAATCCCATTTCAGAGCTGATTCCAAATGAACTCCCAAATATTTATAACTCTGCACTTGATCTAAAGGAAGATTACTGAAAGTTCTAATCTGCAAAGTTGATTCAGAGGGACACTTTTTTGTTATCTAGAGAAAATCATTAGATGGAACTTTTTGGGGTTCAGAATCAGCCTAGACTGCAGTAAGTGAACTGTAGTTCATCAAAAGCTCACTGAAGTGTAGGCTGAATACTTTCTGCAGTGGCACCTTCAACATAAACAACGGTATCATCTGTGTATAAATGGTATTCAACCCTGGGATCTGACATACAAACACTATTCATATATATATTATATAAAATTAGACCCAGTATTGAGCCTTGAGGTATGCCTGACACTATGGTCCTCTGGCTAGACGTCCAGTCAGCAAAGGTAACCATTTGTTTTCTATGAAAAAGATATTGCTGAAACCATTTGACCACAGTGTCAGACATGCCAATAGTTTTGAGGCTGGACAGGAGGATGCCATTGCAGAAGGTGTCAAAAGCTTTAGGCAAGTCTATAAAGACTGCCCCCGTTGACATCCCCCTGTCCAAAGCCTCTATGATATCCCCAGTAACCTTCACAAGAGCAGTGTTTGTACTATACAAAGGCCTAAAACCCGAATGAAATTTATTGATAATCTTCTTTTCCTCCAGAAAATGCTGAAGTTGAGTACTCGGTTATCTTTCAGATTTTTAGCAGTAATTGGTAGGAGGGATATTGGGCGATAATTTTCAATTAAGGTTTTTGACCCATTTTTGTGAATTGGTATTACTCTTGCCATTTTCCACTAACTTGGAGATCTATTTGTGTAAGGGACATGTTAAAGATTTTTGTTAAGGGATATGCAATAATGGGAGCTGCATACTTTAATAACAATGTAGGCATTTTGTCAGGTCCACAGGCTGTCTTAGTATTCAGTTTAAGTAAAGCATCTCGTACTTCTTTTGTACTAATTGAATGGAAAGAGAATTTTTCTAATAACTGGGAGGGTACAGGGTAATTTATTGAATTCTGAGCCAGAGGGATTTGTGTATCCACTGTTGCACTGTCTTTACTTAAGTTTTGGCACTTATTATCACGACAATTTAATCTGTCCAAGTTAGTCATAGGTTGTAAGCCCATGGACGTAAAATACTTATTGAATTCTTCCACTACCAAGGGACCAAGGGGCACTTTCTGATGATTTATTTGAAAATTTTCTGGTATTTTAGGCTTTTAATTATTTTGTATTTTTCTCATTTTCTTCCGAAATTCCCCTTGATTGTTTGCCACTGACTCAGACAATTCCCTATTATACTAACTCTCTGACAAATCTCATACTCTTTGTGTACTGATTCCTACATTTCTTATAGTTCTCCCAATCTTTCACTAAATTAGTGGTTTTGGCTGTTTTCCACACTTTGTCCCTAATTTTCTTAATTTTCTGTAAATCTGAATTATAAGTAAGCTTTTGTTTACTTCCTTGATGTACAGGTTTGTTGCATTTACTATGTCCTCTTTTAATCTGGCCCATGTGCCCTCCACCCTACCCAGGACATCTTCTCCCACCAGGTCCTTTCAGTGGCATTCCTCCATCTTTGTAAAGTCAGCCCTTCTGAAATCCAGGACCCTCAGTCTTGTGTGGTTGGATTCTACTGCTGTTCTTATATTAAACCACACTGCACAATGGTCACTGGTCCTCAGATGATTTTCTACCCCAATGTCTGCAACACAGTCCCCATTAGTAAGCACCAGGTCCAGTACTGTCTGCCACACCTGAGTGGGTTCACTGACTAACTGCCTGAAGAATGCCACCTGCAGAGAGTCCAGGATGTCTCTACTTCCAACTGTTGCTGCAGCAGGGAAGCTCCAATCTACATCTGGCAGATTAAAGTCCCCTATCAGCACGACCTCCCCCTTCTTAGCCATTTTTCCAATATCTTCCAACATTTTTTTATCTAAATCCTCCCCCTGTGTCTGAGGCCTGTAGACTACTTCTATCTGAATAGTAGCTCCTAGACCCCCTTGAATTCCCTATACCTCCATTGTTTTTATATTTTCCTTAACACAAAGAACCACTCCCCCTCCTTTCCTTCCTGCCTTGTTTCTTCTAAATATCATGTAGCCAGGTATGACCATTTCTCAGTCACGGCTGTCAGGGCACCATGTTTTGGTAATGGCCACAATATCCAGGTCTTCCTCTGCCATAGTGGCCTCCAGGTCTGGTATATTTTTTTCCCCCGACTTCTAGCCATGGCACACATGGCTGACCAGATTTTGTTATCCCTTCTCTTGTCCCTTCCCACTTCCCCCCAGCTGTTCCCCCCTCCTCACCTTTTCATATTGCCTGCTCCTCTTCCCTCCTCCTCCCCCCTGCTAGTCTTTTGCTACCTTGATTGTCCTACATCCCAGTGGGAATCTTTTCTCACAGGATTCCCTACCCTCTATAATAGCCTGTTGGGGGGGCAGTTGCTGCCTCCTCTTTGCCTTCTGCCACCCCGGCTAGTTTAAATGTCAATTGAAGTAACATTTAAACCATCTACTGAGGATGAGTGTTCTCTTCCTGGCCAGATACAGGCCATCTCCCACCCCCGGTATAATCTCTGATCCCTCCAGGTGGAGTCCCAGCCCTCAATGCAGCCATACCCCTCCTCTCTGCACCATTCCTTCAACCATGAGTTGAAGGCCTTAATACAGAGATCCCATTCCTTCCCCCTGTAGACAGGCAGCATTTCTGTAAAGGCTATATTGTGTGCTGTCTGCTTAAGACTCTTCCCCAGCTCCCTAAACTTGTCCTGCACTGTGCCCGTCCCATCAAAAACTATGTTATTCATCCTCAGGTGAACAATGACATCCAAGTCCCCCTTTCTTCCTGTTATCCTCATGATCCATTGGATTCACTTTCCATCCCTCTGAGCCATTGCACCAGGTAGACACATTACCTCCCTCTCTAACCCCCCTTACCATCCCACAACTCTATCCCCCTGAAAACAGAGTCCCCCACCAGAAGATGCTTCCTCCTTCTCTGGGGTCCTCCCCCTCCCTCAGTGACTCCATTCAGGCAGACCCCCACTTAAGTCTCTTCTTCATGACTTTTCTACTCCCACCTGCAACTGTCCATAACTCCTACCTATTTGATCTCCTTCCTCCTACTGATACTGCCCTGGTCATTTTGCTCTGCTCCTCCCCCTCTATGCCTGAATGGGTAGTTTTCCTTTGCCTAGCTAAGTTCAATTTTATTTCCTTAAAGAGCTATTGTACTACCTAAAACTAATATTAGATTTTAAAAGCAGCCAACCATTACCTTTTGTACCTGAGATACTTTTTCTTTTCCCTTTGTTTAATTAGGTGATTGTTTACCTGATGTTAGTAGGTGTGATGTGTGGAACAGCTCTTAGTCTGGCAGCTGACATATATTGCTCTACTGCCCCACACTACATCAGCATTGTGACCTCACTGACTGTGACATCACTGCTACTTGGGAACAGCAAGTGAGTGACTGCCAGGTCATTCACCTATGATGTCACTGTCAGTGAGGTCATAATGCTGATGATGTAGTGTGGGTCAGTAGAGTTAGACATGTCAGCTGCCAGCATAAGAGCTGTTCCACACATCCAGCACAATATTATCACATATAAAACTTTCTGATGAGCAAAAAAAAAAAAGAAAAATACTTCAGAAATAAAAAGTTACAACTGATTACTACTTAAAATTTATATTATTTTCCTGTCTGTCTGTTTTGGCTGCACTAGCTCTTTAAAGTGCATGTGTACTGTGTTACCATCCACAGAATGACAGCTAAAAGGTAGGTGCTATCTGCAGGATGTCTAATGGAGCAACCAGGCTGCAGCCTCAGCCAGGAACAGAGATATCCTGGAAGACCTGCAGGGGCGTGCCTAAGACAGCTTGTTATGGAGCCCACGCAAGAGGGAGTGACTTTGGACCTGGTACTCACCAATAGGGACAGAATTACTGATGTAAAAGTGGGGAGCCATCTGGGATCAAGCAATCACAGCATGGTGTGGTTCAATGTGAGGACTGCAGAAGAGTCAAACCACATGAAAGCAAGGGTCCTGGATTTCAGGCAGGCCGACTTTGCAAAGATGGCAGAATGTCTTAGGAAATCACTGGCAGGGAAGGAGAAAAGAGGGTGGAGGAACAAAGGGAGACTCTTAAGGGAGCCATAGCACAGGCAACAAGCCATTTGCATTAGGTAAGTAAGCAAAACAAAGAGAAATTAAAAAAAAAATACTATGGTTCTCAAAAGAAGTGGCCAAGAAGGTAAGGGTGAAAAGGGTGGCATTCAGCAGGTACAAGGAAACACAGAGGGAAGAAGATGGGGAACTGTATCTGGAAAAGTAGAGGGAGACAGGGAAAGCAGTCAACAGCACAAAGGTGCAAACAGAAGAAAAAATAGACCAGGCAATAACAAGAGAGGAAGATACATTTTTTCAGGTACATTAGTGAATGAAAATATATTAAGGGTGGGATTGTGAGGCTAATAAGGGAAGGAGAGAAGTGTGCAGAGTGGGACCAAGAAAAAGCAGAAATCCTAACAAGTATTTTTGTTCAGTATTCACAGAAGAAGGGGAATGGGAGGGATAAAAGTCAGGTGACAGAAGCACCACTGGGAGGGAGGTGGACACCAGTACATTTATGGAGGAGAGAGTCTTAAAGGAACTCATTAATCTGAAGGTGGAAAAGGCAATGGGTCTGGACAGGATACATCCCAGAGTATTAAGGGAACTTGGGAAGGTACTGGCAGCACCATTGACAGCCCTGTTCAGCAGTTTTCTGGAAACAGGTGTGGTAGCAATGGAATGGAGCAGGGCGAATGTAGTCCCTCTCCACAAAAGTGGGATCAGAGAGGAGGCTGGCAATAACAGGCCAGCCAGCCTGACCTCATTGGTGGGGAAAGTAATGGAATCACTACAAAAAGAAAAGTTTGTGATATATCTCAAATCCAACGGCGCACAGGATCTGAGGCAGCATGGATTCACAGCGTGAAGATCTCGTCAAACATCTGACAGATTTCTTTGACTGGGTGACTAGGGAGGTGGATCAGAGAGAGGCAGTGGATGTGGTCTACCTGGATTTCAGCAAGGCCTTCAACACTGTCTCACATAGGAGGCTAGCAAACAAGCTGGGCAGCCTGGGAGTGGGTCCAAGGGTGGTAAACTGGGTCAAAAATTGGCTGAGAGATAAGACACAGAGGGTAATGGTGAACAGAGTTAAATCCAAAGAGAGGGGGGTGACCAGCGGGGTCTCACAGGGATCAGTGCTTGGACCAGTCCTCTTTAATGCCTTTATAAACGATACTGCAGAAGGGTTGGAATGGAAGGTGTGTCTCTTTGCAGATGACATGATGATCTGCAACTGGCTTGGCACTCCAGGAGGGATAGAGAAGATGAAAAGGGACCTAAACAAGCTTGAGGAGTGGTCAAGGGTTTGGCAGCTGAGATTTAATGCAAAAAAAGTGCAAGATCATGAACTTGGGGCACAGAAATACAGGGGAGGAGTATATGATGGTGGGGTACTGATGACCACCAAACAGGAAATGGACCTGGGAGTAATCATATATGATGATCTAAAGGTTACCAAGCAATGCAAGAAGGCTGTGATGAGAGCCAGGGGAATTCTGGGGTGCATAGGGAGAAGTATCTCCAGCAGAAGGGAAGAAGTGGTGATACCACTGTATAGAACATTGGTGAGACCTCATCTAGAGTACTGTGCCCAGTTCTGGAGGCTGCATCTTTGGAAGGACATAGACAGAGTAGAAGTGGCTCAGAGAAGGGTGACATAAATGGTGCAGGGGCTGCAGCAAAAGTCATATGAGGGGAGACTGGTGATCTCAATATGTATTCCCTGGAGGGCGGGGGGATATGATAGAGACTATCAAATACTTCAAGGGTGTAAATAAGGTACAAGAGGGTAGCACCTTTCAAAAAAAGATGTTCAAGAACAAGCGGCCATGGTATGAAAATAGAGGGAGTAGACATAGGGGTAACGTTAGAAAGTATTTTTTCATGGAAAGGGTGGTAGACCCATAGAACAGCCTCCCGACAGAGGTTGTAGGGACGGAAATGGTAGAGGAATTCAAAAACTCATGGGACAGACTTAAAGGAATTCTAGTGGTAGAAAAGAGAGGTTAAGTCACAGATCATTTAGGATCTGCAGTATATGAAACAGGTAGGAAAAAGGGGCAGGCTAGTTACGCCAAGCAGTCCTTGTCTGCAGTCAAATTCTATGTTTCTTTGTTACAGTTCTTATGATTATTTATTTATTTATTGAGAGTATCAGATTACAACCTTTGAGTCAAGGACTCATTTCCAAAGACTCCATGTCAGGTACAATACACAACAACAGGTATTCATAACACAATAAGAGACTACAGACATGGTATTGACAATATATAAGGTTAGCAGTATAACAGTGAGGACGTAGCTAAGATACTGTAGCAACAGGGGTAAGACCAGTGCTGCTAGTTCTATACAGTAGGGAAGCCATACAAGTCCTAAGTGGGGCTTGCGAAAGTAAGTGAGCAGTACAAACGGTAATAAGGGTGTGGCCTGAATGCTGGTAGGTAGTGTAAGCAGCTGGGATACCAACTTTGTCATTAACACACAAAGCAGCAGGGTGAGGAGTATATTTGCTAACCCAGCATCTCCTCGTCCGTAGGCAGATTCCTTTACTTATTAGGGACAGTGACAGTGATGGGTTGAGATTATGTGGTTTTTGAGGGCTGTTTTGAAGAGGCCTAATCTGGGAATAGAGGTGATGGCCTGGGGAGCACATTGTATCAGGATGGTGCTCTATGGGAGAAAGACTGCTGTGCAAGGGTGGTTGTGACCCTAGGAACAACCCATGTTAGCTTATCTGCCGCGCGGGTGTTTGCTGCGGTATGGGCAGTGCAGAGGGAGGCAGAGACTCCAGTGGGAATGAGGCCTAGTTGGATTTTCTTTGTAAAGAGACAGGTTTGGTAGCATACTCTTTTGTCTAGGGTGAGGATTTTAGTTAGCTCATACAGGGTACAGCTGTGGGTATGCTTATCCACACCAGCAAGGAGCCTACAGGTTTTATTAATGGCTAGGTGGATTTTATTTACTGCAGTGTGGTCATGCTTCTTTGATGTACTGTATGGCTATATATGACTAGTATATGACTACTATTTTTGTAATGCAAATAATTACTATTTATTTTATTCTCCTCTTCCACTATCTTCCATACCCCTCGCCTGCAGTACACATGTGGAAACCTATCAACTCAGTATGTCTTTCCTGGTAAAAGTTTTGAAAGGAAGGAAGAAAGAAAAAAAATATTTAAAGTCATTTAACTGTCAGTGAAGATGAGTTTTTAAGGAAGGTTACAGCAGAAAGTAATACAAAAATATTGGCTCTAGTGGCTGTATGTTGGAGGTCCATGACAGTGAGGACATAAACGATTGTTACTGTAAGTGTTTTATTGGAAAACAAAATAATTTTCTTTTAGTGTAATTAACAAACAAAAGTTTATGCAGCTTGTGCAGAATTATTTTTATAAGAAATGAAATCTCTGTAGCTCCTTCATTTTAAAGCAGCAGTGCAACAAACTAGTTTTTCCAAAAAGGCTAGTTTCAGGTACAACTAATGAAGATGTTAGCTTACTGGTCAAATCTACCTTTCTAGGTACTTCCTATGCTGCACACTATGAGCTTAGTTTTCAGAGGTCCCATTAGACTTATGCAAAGTGTGCTGAGCACCCACTTGTGGTGAAGCCAGGTGCACCAGGGACCCTGCACAAGATTTTAGTACTTTATGAGTCCTGGTGCCATAAGCAGAGTCATGCAGCAAACAAAAGGCACAATGGAGGGATTTGAGGGTGGAAGGGAGGGTCAGCTGCAGAATAAGAAGTGCTAGCTGCACATTCAAGCAGACTTGATAGACCTCTAGGCCTTTATCTGCCGGCAAATTTCGTATGTTCATATGTTCGAGGCTGCTGTCAACCCCTGCACATAGAAACATAGACTTTGATGGCAGATAAGGACCACTTGGCCTACCTAGTCTGCCCATTTCCCTACCTACAGGATAAGCTGCAGATCCTATTTAACCAACAGCCTGTTTCTTCCTACCCCCCACAAAAATTGCCTTATGTCTGTCCCATGCATTCTTGAATTCTCCCACAGTTTTAGACCCCACAACCTCCTCAGAAAGGCTGTTCCATGCGTCCACCACCCTCTCTGTCAAAAAATACATCCTCACATTGCCCCTGAGCCATCACCCCTCTATCTTTAAATTGTGTCCCCTTGTTCTTGCACATATCTTTTTCTGAAAAATGCTACCCTCTTGGACTTTGTTGATTACACTGAGGTACTTAAACGTTTTTGTCATGTCTCCCCCTCCCTCCTTTCCTCAAGGGTATACATATTAAGCTCCTTTAGCCTCTCCTCATATGGCTTCTCTTGCAGACCCTGAACCATTTTAGTTGCCCTCCTCTGAACTGCCTCCATCCTGTCTATGTCCTTGCAGAGATGGGGCCTCCAGAACTGGACGCAGTACTCCAGATGGGGTCTCACCAACTGTCTGTACAGGGGGATAACAACCTCCTGTTTTCTGCTGGTGATACCTCTCCCTATACATCCCAGTATCCCCCCAGCCCTCCCTACCGCCTTCTTACATTGCTTGCCAACCTTAAGGTCATCTGATATGATTACCCCCTGGTCCCTTTCCATTTTTAAACACCTAAACACCTCCTAGCTCACTCATGTCTCACAGCCCGCCCTTTCCCAGTCTCATTCCCTCTGGCACTGGGTCTTCCTTGTGACTCCTTTCCTGCTTCACATCTCCACTGGTACAAGACATTTTCCGCCACCATCGGACAGTGGCCCATTAGCCTGCCAACTTCCTCTCCCGGTCGCATGCAAGGTAATACTAACTGCCTATGGTGCCCCTATCTCTTATTGTTACCACAGCCAGCTGCCTACCTGCTGCTTGTTATATGAATATTATCTCAAAGTATGTTATAACTGAGTATCTTTATTTTTCTTTTAGTTGTTTTGGTTGTTTATTGTGCATTCTTTTACTACCTCTGTATGTATGTTGACCTCATCCTTTGACGTGGAACCTTTGTAAACGAGCAGTTTCTGCTCAAAGGTATTTGTAATCCGAGAATTTAATAAATAAAAAACTAAAAATTTTTGTTGTTGTTACTACCTCCCCCCCCATTATGTAATCTTCCCCTGGGTTTTTGTTTTCCAGGTGCATTACTTTGCACTTCCTTGCATTGAATCCAAGCTGCCATACTTCTGACCATTCCTCTAACCTTGCCAAGTCCCTTCTCATCCTTTCCACACCTCCTTGTGTATCAACCCTGTTGCAGATCTTTGTGTCATCTGCAAAGAGGCATACTTTTCCTTCCAGTCCCTCTGCAATGTCACTTATAAAGACATTAAAAAGGACTGGACCCAGTACTGAACCCTGCGGTACCCCACTAGTAACCCCTCTTTCTTCAGAGTGGACTCCATTTACAATTACCTTCTGTGTCCTGTTGTTCAGCCAATGTTTTACCTAGGCTACCACCCTGGGACCCACCCAAGCTGGTTAATTTGACTACTAATCTTTTGTGTGGGACTGTGTCAAATGCCTTGCTAAAGTCTAGGTAGGCCATGTCCACAGCCCCTTCCTGGTCTACTACTTTGGTCACCCAGTCAAAGAAATCAATTAGATTCGTCTGACATGACCTTCCCGCTGTGAACCTATGCTGCCTTGGGTCCTGTGCCCCACTGGCCTCTAGGTACTCAACAATTCTTTCCTTCAGAAGTGATTCCATCACTTTCCCTACCACAGACGTCAAACTGACATGTCTGTAGTTTCCTGCCTCTGTCTTGCTCCCACTTTTGTGAAGGAGAATCACATCAGCCTTCTTCCAGTCCTCAGGTACCACACCATCCTCCCATGATTTGTTATAAAGGGTAGGCAGTGGTGTCACTAGTTCTCTGCTTAATTATTTTAGAATTCTGGGGTGAATTCCATATGGCCTCATTGCTTTGTCCACCTTCAATTTTAGGAGTTCTTTCAGAACCCTTTCTTCTGTGAAAGGACTGATCGACCCTCTCCAGAGTGCTTCTGTTAATTGGATTAGGCACCCCCACTTCCTCTTTTGTGAATACTGAACAGAAGTATTCATTCAGTATCCCTGCTTTTTCACTGTCACTCTCTGCCCACCCACCATCCATTCTATTCAGCCTCACTATCCCTTCCTTTGTCTTTCTACGCCCCCTGATATACTTATAAAAGGTTTTATCCCCCTTCTTAACTGAGTTGGCTATCTTTTCCTCAGTTTGGGCCTTTGCTATTCTGACTACCCGCCCTGCTTCCTTCTGCCTTAACTGGTACAGTTCTCTGTCCTGCTCCTTCTGTGTTTCCTTATACTTCCTAAATGCTATATTTTTCTCCCTAACCTTCACCACCACTTCTTTTGAGAACCATAGTGGCTTTTTCTTTCATTTTGATTTGTTTATTTGCTTCACACAAAGACTTGTTGCCTCTGTGATGGCAGTTTTGATATTTCCCCATTGTTGCTCCAACCTCCTTCTAGCCTGTTTGCTAGTGCTTTCTAAGGCACTCTCCCATCTTGCCAAAGTCAGCCCTCCTGAAGTCCAGAACCCTCACTTTTGTATGGCTTGACTCTGTAGCTGAGTTTATCATGAACCACACTGTTTGGTGGTCACTTGTTCCCAAATGGCTACCCATTTCTAGATCTGAGATCCTCTCACTGTCCCCATTTGAGAGCATGAGATCTAAGATTGCTCCCTCAAGAATAGGTTCCAAAACTAGCTATCTGAGGCATGCCACCTGAAGGGCATCAAGAATGGCCCTGCTTTTGGATGTGGCTGCAGCAAAGGTGTTCCAGTTAACATCTGGCATATTAAGGTCCCCCATCAACAGTATCTCCCCTTTCTCTGCCATCCTAAGTATGCCTTCTATCATATCCTTGTCCATTCCCTTCCCCTGACATGGGGGTCTGTATACAACCCTTGTGCGGATTATGGTGCCATTTCCAGTCTCTAAGGTGACCCACAGTGCCTCCTCACCTCCCTGTTTACTCTTTTGTTTAGTTGCTTTTATCCCTTCCCTTACATGAGAGCTACCCCCCACCCTCCCTGCCTCTCAGTAGGTTGTGTACCCTGGTATGTTAACATCCCAGTCATAGTTCTCTGTGTACCATGTTTTGTGACTGCTATGATATCCAGGCATCCTTCTTCCATCAAGGCCACCAGTTCAGGGAGCTTGTTGCCCAGACTACAGGCGTTGGTACTCAGTACCCTCCATTTCTTGATGGCCTTACCCCTTTTTGCCCCACCCCTGTCCTTATTGCGTTTGTCACTTTCTCCATTTATCCCTGAGCTTCTCCCTATTGGCATCTGCACAATAAAAAATGTCTCATGGAAACTAAGAGCTGACTTGGCCAGAATTACATCACAGAGCAGGATAGTAAATGGCCTGTGTAAGGCTGATTGAGGTTTATACACTGTACAAAAATACAAACAGAAAAGAATCACTTGTGGGTAATGTGTCGGATGGTTGCAACTGAGTAAAGCCTGCCATAACATAACAATTACAGCACAAGTGGGCGCTCATAGGGCTATTGAAACTGCAGTCATCTTGATCACAAAGTGCACACATAACATTGGTTTGCAGTTGGAAAAGATGACCTAAAGCCCCCCCCATTGGTCTACATATGTTACAGGAGGTAATACCACCAAGCCGTGCAGCGCTGTGCTCAAATATATATGGTAAATACATGTCGCATTGCAGGCAGGTAATGCAGACCGTCCTACCTGACAAACACCATGCTGCCCTGATGCTTGGCTCTCACACAGAACTTAGTCAGGCTCAGGGAGACTCTTACAAGGGTGGAACTACTGTAAATGAATAGGTATAGCAATCTCACAATAGGAGGGTCATGCGCCCTTGCAGCCTTTCAGAATCTCACATATGGGCATACTGCAGCACCACTACAGTGCAAGCCCCACTCCACCAGGGCACAGCCATGCATCCACCACAAGACTGGGGCAAGCCCGGCTGGTGCAGGCAGCCCCCCATGTGGTGCAATCAGCAACTGAACATTGGGAACGGTGCACAGTGTGGCACAAGGTGCCCTTTCATTGTTCTTTGTTGGCACAACACCATGCACCATTCCCAGCCTTTTAAAATTGGGCCCCATGAGTTTTTCTTTACCTTCTTGATGCTAACATTTACCAGGTCTACAATGGTATTTCCAAGCCAAATGTGGTGGCCATCTTTTGTATTGAGAAAAAAAATGAAATTAAAATATTTATAAAATACTCCCATGTTGGTAAAACTAGAAAATTTACCACCAAATAAAACTGGAACATGTCTAGAAACTTTTAATTGTAAAAAATGGTAGGATCAAATTTGTTAACCAATTTTGTTACACTGCTGCTTTATCTATACACTTGACAACTCTCCTCACCAGTTCTGCACTCCCCCCAACAAAAAAAAAACACACACATTAAGTGCCCATTAAGCATCTTAGAGTGTGTGATAAACAAAGTTTCTGTCTATTATAATGAGAGAAAAATGTATTGGATTTAATATATTGTATGTGGGCAATCACTTTTGCCCACTACCACTAACTGTCCATTATATTAGCATCTGTTATAAGTAGAGTGCACTGTACTACAGTAAAAGCCGCTTTAAGGGATGGCTCCATGGCAGAGTATTCATCCCCTTAAAGCGATCATCTCCATTAAAACAAGCAGCTTAAAGTACGGTTAAAAAAATTGGGCGATAACATGAAACACAAAACAGTACTAACTAGACAAACAAAACACACAGCTGAACAGACAGACAACAGAGACAAGCACTGTTCATGATTGCAGCTCTTTCAGTGACCTAGTGCTGGTTGTCACCTCATGTTTAAACTTTATTTTTTGTCATCAATAAAAAGCAAGTAAAAAGCAACTTATCTGACAGCTACACCACTTAGCTGAAGAAGTCTTATCTTCTTCTGTTTAGTCTCCACGGACATGCTCTTCAGTATTGTTCTTTCCAAATCGAACAGCTGTTCCCACTGCTTTATGTTGCCATGTTGCAAGCACCAGTCTCGCAGGGGCCTGAGCTGAGCAATAGCTTCCTTGCTGGTGACCGGTGCGAGGGGCAATTTGTTCACATCGGAGATGTCCTCGTCTTGATCTTCTGTTGGATCTTCTTGTGACAGCAAACCACAGATTGCCTCCAAGGTCAGTTCGCATTGAAACTCCTCTTCCATGAATGTTGGTGGTTGCACAGCATTGGCGAGTGGGTTGTCAAGGACTTCTTGTGCAGCAGCATCTGCTGGTTTCTCGGCTGATTCACTTGCTGCCATAAATCTAGCTTTGTGAAAACAGTTTGCAATTGTGCTTTCCTTCACAGAGGTCCATGCCTTGTGCAGCATGAAGATCGCATCAAGGAGATTGATACGATGTGCAATCTGATGCAAGAGATGTGGACCCACTGTCAGTGATTCCAAAAATGCGCTCTGAAAATAGAGAGCAGTAATTCCCCTTAAGATTTTTTATCATCCCCGTATCCAGGGACTGTATTAAAGAGATTGTGTTTAGGGGCAAGAACTGATGCTGCTAAATTTGTCAACAATGTTTGAAGGGTGGACACTGCAACTGCCCACCACCAACAACAGCATTTTGCATCTATGACGCCTCATACATTTGCTCCAGTTGTCCAGCCACTCATTAAAAATGAATGCAGTCATCCATGCACTAGACAAAATAATGTAGGTGACTGAGAGGGTTGTCAAATCCTTAGGGAGGCAGTGGGGAACTTACTGTCCTGTATGACCACATGCCAGTTTCTCAGTGCCCAGCAGCACAGAGAGATACAGTATTTGGCCTTTTTTCCCCCAATAACATCAGCGTCCTTCTGGATGTGGCCCTGATCAGGATAGCCCCTGTAGAACACGCCAACCTCATCTGTGTTAAAAATGTTGATGGGGGCATAATCATCAAGCAGGGTTGGTAACACATTTTTTTATCCACTGAGATGCGAATTCATCATCCGTGTCCATGTACTCTTCCTGCTCTTTTTTACAAACAATGTTCCGACACCCCTTCCAATGAGATAACCACCCATCCATTGCTTCAAAATCCTCATGCTCTAAATGGGTGGCCATCTCTTTCGCCTTCTTTTTTAACACAGGTCCCGATATGCGAGCACCTTTTGAGACCGCATTGATAAACCACAGGTGGAGGGCATATTCCACCAGTGTATCCTTACCCCTCGTTTTCTTTTTCTGGAGGGATTGCTGTTGCAAAGCTAGTCAGACTGCAGTTCTTGCTTTTTCTTGCTGACCTGGCTTTTTGAAATCCCAAACTGTGTAGCAACCTTAGCCATGGATGCATCAAGCTGCTGGAGTGCCTCGATAACCTTTATTTTCTCAGCTAGATGCAGATCAACATATTTGTTCTCCATACTGCTGCACAGAATTGGGACCAAAGGACAAAAGACTTAGGAGGCCTGGGACACAAAGAAAAAAAAGTCGAATTCCCAGCTGAGACAAACACCATCAGAGGACCTCAGTAAGTTTCTTTTAAACTGCAAGTTACTGCTGGCTATTCAGGAATGAGGTGATAATCCATTAACGAGCCACTAGTGAGTGCTTGAATGCTCAGCTTAGACTTGTTATTCCAGAGGCAAGTGAACATAATCATCTAATCACTTGTTTAATTGTCCCCTTAAACAGAAACAGCCATCCCCAATTAAGGAAGAAACACCTATTGAATAGTACAGCCACTTAATCGGTGACCTGGGGATCGTCCCGTTTAACAAACGTCCCCTTTAAGCGTGTCCCAATTAAGTGGCGTGTACAGTACTGCAATTAGCACAATGTTGCATTTTTAATGTTCATAATGATTGGAGATGGTGGTAATGAGGTGAAACACAAGGCTTTGAAGTAAGTTTGAAATTTATTCTGTATTAAAGAATTGTAGTAGTAGGATGGTTTGCTTCTGTCTCATTGATCTTTTGCCAGTGTAATGCCTATTTATGTTTTATTCTAATACAGTGTCCTGCTCAATTCTATCTGTCTAGCTTTTGTACTCCTCAGATGATAGACATAAACCAGCATTGCTCCCCCACTTGAGGGTTTCTCCTTCAAAAAAAAAAACATCTGCTCCTTCTACACTCCTTGTGGAACTTTTCCCAGCATCCCAGTGCTTCCCACTGCTACAGTATAAACAACCAGATGATCAATTTCAGTTTCTGAGTCAACCTCTCTAATCAGTACTTTTTGTTCTTGCTGTGACCTCTCTCATTAATAGGAGCAAACATGGGGATGCTAGACATTACCTGATGTAACCAAACTCTAATACGCATTCAAAATCTATCATCCAATTAACTACTGTACATCATTTGCTAGCACATAACACTAATAATGCTTGTTCTCTTTCGTGGTCCACTTCCAGCAGTTACTTCACCTGGAAGAACATTTTTAATTTCAGTCCTGATAGACACCATTTCATTGAACAGAACAATTTCACCTCTGCAAGTTAAATGTTTATGTATAAAATGACAGGACAGTAATATAAACAATTGTAGGTTAAATTGAGTTTACAAGCCCTTGTGATGCACAAAAGAAGCTTAGAAATAATTATCTTGGGAAATATATGTGAGGAATATGATATACAAAAGACTGTTCCTGGAATTAAGGACATGTAGGTACAATTTGTTCATCCTGAACTGTTTCTGCAGCTGCAATATTACAAAGCAAAACTGTACAAGGTGTCTAGCACAAAAGAAATGTCAATATTAAACTTTCAATTTATAATTATAACAAAGCCCAATAGACTTAAAGCAGTAATGTGACTGGTCCACTTCAGAGAACTATTTGACAATAGTAGCTACAACATATTCAATGTTCACATTGCTCCTCAGAAATTACCATGTTTATCTTTTAGGATATTTTGGAGGAGGTTTTGATTTACAGCAATATCCTTGGACTTTGGCATTATCATACATTTAGCTTTACCTAAGGCTGTGCATCTTCCCAATCAATTAGTATTCCTTGTCATCCAGTACTGAACAGTAGTGCCCCTGGCTGTTGAATGTTGTTGTCTAAATATTCATTTATCAGCTTCATGGAAGTAAATAATGAATCATTTCAGCTGCTAAGTTGTTCTGAAGTATATTCTTTTCTAAAAATGTGATTCTAATCAATTTTGTTTTTTTAGTACGTTATGAAAAAATAAGAAAAGAAAATCTTGGGGAAGGTGACCATAGTAACCATGAGTGTGCATTAATAGAGAACCTCTTGTACTGGCTCCAAGTTAGGATGTTTTATGTTTGTAAAACAACAAAATGTTTGATCTTATTAAAAGTAATATAACCTCCCTCTTTTTTACTGCAATGTATAATCTGGATTGGACTATAGTCTCAAGTGGCAGTAGCACTCAATAGAATCAGCAGGTAAACCACGATTTACGCTCAAACTTTTTTTTTCCATTATAAATGACATTCTGGCCGGCTCCATGGCACTGAGCGAAGAGGTTCACTTGGCACACTGGTGACCCAGGTTCACACCCTGAGCCCAGGTACCGGGAGCACAGACCAGCAGGGAAGGGGTTCAGAGAGTCTATTGGACACTTCCTTCCCATGGGATTGGGTCTGGCCTTGGCACCCTGGGGTGGATAGGTGACATGCTTGGGAGATGTGGTGCCTCGACACCCCCACGTACGTCCCCACTTAGGGTTGTCGTACTCACGCATGGCCAAGAACTGTGGAGGGTAAGGGTCAAACAAGGAAAAAGGAGCTCCCTGCCCAACCGGATGATGGGCACTGTCCCGGCCACCACGAAGCCCCAGAAGACAGTCCAGACCAGCTTCGCATCACCCAGGATATGTAGGAGTGACCAGTAAGGTACCTTCCCCTTCGGAAGAGAGGGACCCTCCCAATGAAGGGTTACATTGAGTTACCTGGGGGTTGCAATGGGAGCTGGTGGCTGGTGGTAGAGGTTGGAGGGGAAGTCGGAACCTTGGTGCTCTGAAGGAGTGGCCAGATGGGGGAGGCTCCACCGGCAGGAGCATAAAAAAATAATTAAACAACATTCCATTCACAGGTTCTTGTGCTAGTGAGCTATGGGCAAGTGCTACAGGTGCCCCAGTACTTCACTAGTAAACCCTTTGTCAGGGCTTGGATTAGACCTCTGGGTAGAATTACTGTACAAATCTTCTTCAAGGATATCTACCCATTAAGCCACATCATGGAACTGTAAGCCAACAGGACCACCTGGAAACTTTAGCTAGCTGGGGCCACCTACATCCACATGCATCATCAGCACCTATATAATGTAAGCACCCCATAATGCCTCAGCTCTTTCTCCCACCATCAACCACTTATTAGTCCACTACTGCTCAAGAACGCCATTGAAATTCACAAGTATTATTAATGCTACTGCTTCTTTCTCTTTTTCATTTCAAATATAACAGTTGTTTATGTCAATAATGAAAGACAAGGAACCATTGTTCCACTACTGTCATTGTGGTAAACTTAAGATATATAAAGATGGTGCTTACAATGCATGCACCTGCTGCATAGGCATCTGTCATGATGCGAAGGCCTGCAGCATTTAACATGGCTGTAACCAATCTACATGGAGATTTCACAAGAAAGCCCTAGAAATGTATTTAAAGCTTAAGGTAATGCAGGGCAAATAGCTTGCATTGCAGGTGGCTTCACCATCGTCACCCACTTCTCCTCACAGCTCGCTGTCATCCCACCACTCCCTGTCATCAATTTCACCACCTATTCATTCAGCGAAGAAAAAGGGGAGAGCTGCTAAATTGATTAAAAACCACCACCATGCTGATAAAGAGAAGCAGCAGCACTGTGATAAAGATGCCTCTCTTAACAAGTCTCACTCTCCTCTTAAAAGAGTTAAGTCTTAGGGCCAGCCTGCTGGTGCAGTGGTACAGTAGGATTACCACTTGTGTCACTGGCAACTGGGGTTCAGGAGCGAGCCCAGGTTACTGGATGGTTGGCTGGGGGGAGGAGGATTGAGCATCCAAGGGACGCTCTACTCCTGCAGGGAGGGAGGGTTGCCATGCCCGCTGCAACACCGTCACCTGGGGGCACACGGGTGGAGGTGCAGCACAGAGTGCCAAGTGAGAGGGGAGGTTGTCTACTGGGGTCCAGAGTGTCATCACGCCTCTGTGTGCACTCATCTCCATGGACCCCCTCAGTGGCCGTTGCTCTCAGGCGGGGACCAGAAAATGGAAAATACCCTGCCGCCAAACCTGACGACAGGACCCTGGGGTGGTCGGGGCTGGTGGCAGGAGCACTGTCACAGGTGGTGATTGGGGGAGTTGCCGCCCCTTCCCTGCCCAGGAGGAAGTTCCACAGCAGGATGGGGGCTGAAGACTGCTGGTGACTGGCCACACTGTGGCATCCCAAGAGCCAGGTAAGGTGGTGGAGAGGAAGGGGGCATAAAATAAAAATAAAACAAAAAAAAAAGTAAGTCTGCTGAGAAAGACATATCCCAGGCTAAGTCCTCAGGTTCTGCTGCCCTCCAACCATCTCTCAGACACCAAGGTTGGGATCTGGCACTGGCTGTAATCCCTCATTAGGTGACTCACAGCCAGGTCTGGCATCAGGCACTGTCCCATCAACTAATCGGTCATTGATCCCATCAGAGTCTGTCAACATGCAGGTGCTATTTCATACTATGTCTGAACTGTTTCAAACGTCTGTGCCCCTGGTTCCGCCATTGACACTAACCCCATCACTGCTGCCAGATCCACCACCGTCAACTTTATTGATGATGCTGGTGTCCCTCTGCAGGTTAGTATACTTAGCAAGGAGCTTCCTGCATCAATGCCTGGTCCATTAATGGTTTCTCCAGTGTAGCCTCCTCCTGCCATCAATCCACTGCCTATTTTTGTCGATGAGGAGGAAGAGCTGGTAAATATTCTAAACTTGATGGAGGAGGAATATGAGGGAAAGAAGAAAGGTATGACCACTCTCTGAAGTAGTGGGCTCCAGTTCCACTTTATCCTCCTGTAGTGAGACCAGTGTACATTATACACGTAGGTCCCCTCCTGAGGATGACTCTTTCCAGGCTTTCCTGTGAACTGGGCTTTACTGCTGAGGAGGAAGATTGCTCCAAGAAGACTCTCAATGAATTCTTAAAGTTTTCTGCCCTGCCTCTGGTTATTGTTTCTCCTACCCATTTAGCTTTGGAGGATGAGACTATGGTTACTTTGTACAGGCCCAGTGCTTTATCTACTATGCCTTGTAAAGCAGATAAACAATATCCTGCTCCTTCTGAAAAATCCTGTTGTTCCACGTAACCTAAAATGGATTCTGTGGTTATTACAGTTGCATATGGCAGATCCTGAAGCTCCTAAACACACAAGCTGTCTTCCACCTGACAAGGAATCAAAGAAGCTAGATGTGGTGGTCAGGAGGACATATGCTTTGACATCCCTTGGCCTGAGGATTGCCTACTACCAGGCTTACATAATCAAATATCAGAATAGCTTGTGGAAGTCTATGACTACCTTGGCTGAGAAGCTGCCTGATGGACCTGATAAATCTGAAGTCCAATAGACTGTTGCCCATGGTCTGGAGGCTGGTAAGCACATCTTAAGGTTGGCTTAAGATACCTGTGATGTTGCTGCTCATGTGGCTGTTTCTGGCATTTGCCTGTTCTGCTACTTGTGGCTATGTGTGGCTGTGTTTGCTACTTATGTCCAGCAATCAGTCCTTAATGCTCATTTTAAAGGTAAGCAGGTTTTTGGTTTTGATGTTGAGTCTGCTTTGAGGGACTTCCAGCATCTGAAATGACATTGAGGTCCCTTCATACCCTTAATCCTAAACCTCGAGGTCAGGGCCAGGGTTCCTTTCATAGGGTCTATGCCTACCCTGGTAGACACTATACCAGAAGACCCAGCCATGGCTCCCAGTGGACACATGACTACCCTCAAGCCCCTCTGCTTCCCGGTGCCCATGCCAGTGTGATCAAGGATGTGGATCTTAGCAGTGTGCCTGCTGTCTGCGAGGCCTTCTGACTTCCTTACAACACCCCCAGCTCCTGCAGATTGGGGCATCCTTGTTGGAGACTGCATCTCCCTCTTCCTTACAAAGTCAAGGAAGATCATGATAGATGCTTGGGTGCTATTGGCAGTTCATCAAGGACACGCACTAGACCTCCTCTCTGTCCCTCCTCTACATCCTCCCTTGCCAAAGAGTTGCTCTCCCGGACATCTTGCCTTCCTGCTGGAGGAGTTTCAAGCCCTCCTCCAGAAGACGGCCACAGGGTCTGCCCATATTCCAGAAATGAATCAGGACTACTATTCTCAGTATTTTCTTGTACTGAGAGATTTACATTCCATCCTGGACCTTCAAGGTCTTAACCTGTTTATAGAATACAAAAGGTTCTGCATGGTCTCTCTACAGGCCATGCTCCCCCTGCTGCTGTAAGGGCATTGGATGTGTGCCCTAGATATGAAGGAAGCGTACCTCCATATCAAAATCTGCAAGTCCCTCAGATGGTACCTGAAGTTTATGGCTGTCACTGCCAGTTTTGTGTATTTCCCTTTGGCTTGTTCACTGCACTGTGTGTCTTTTCCAAATGTGCTGCAGTGGTTGTAGTCAACTTCAGAAAGGAGGGCTTTTATGTTTTTCCATAGCTCAATGGAGGGCATCTGAAGGCTCTGTCAAAGGAGATGATAATCTATTCACTGTTCTGCACCAGACACCTCTTCCAGCAATTGGGAATACTGGTGAACCAGCCAAAGTCAGTGCTCACTCTGTGTCAGCATCTCCAGTACATAGGAGTGCTTCTGGACACAGAACTGGGTCAGGCTTTTCTTCCCTCAGACCATACTACGACATTGGTTGCTCAGGCTCAGCTGGTCTCTTCCATTGACTATGTCTCAGCCAGATGTCTCCTATGAGTAATAGACCTCATGGCTGCTACTATTCCCATTGTCCCCTTGGCACATATGCATATGAGGATTCCACATTGGATCCTCTGTACCTAGTGAGCTCAGCATTCAGATGAACTGGAGTGTCTCATGCAGGTGACACCTCTGCTTCACTGTTCCTTGTTCTACTGGTTGAACCACTGCCACCTGGAGATAGAATACCCTTTCTCCCTCAGTCTCCTCTTCCAGGGATTATGGATGCCTTAATCTCAGGATGGGGTGCCCATCTGGACCCCTTCCAGACTCAGGATCACTGGTCTCCCTTGAATACAGTTCTACATAGCAATGCTCTGGAGATATGGGTTGCTCTGCTTGGCATACAGTCCTTCACTACCCTCCTTCAGGGTTAACAGCAGTTGAGCCATACAGACAACATTTCAGTGATGTACTACATCAACTGCCAAGGTGGAGTCCATTCGTATCCTCTCTGCAAATAAGCAAGGCCCTTGTTCTTTGCATCACTGTACACTAACTTCTGTGGCAGACACTCTGAACTTCTGCAGCACAGTTAGGTCAAGTTCTGTGGCAAGGTTTAAAGTTCTGTGGCATATTAATAAATAAATAACACAGAGACAACATTACAGTTTTGGGGGACCCAGCGGGGATGGCCTGTGAAGAGGATCAACTTCCATACATATTTACCTTATACATCCAGTTTTATGCTTTTCAGTAGCTGTTCTGGCTCTCTGTATTTATCAAAATCTGTTTAGGGCTTAGTGTCACTAGGTATGCAACATTAATGGCTACTGGCTAGCACCCCCTCCCAACTACTGACAGTTAACACAGCTGAACAGTTGTTCCCCCAAGGAAAGCTTGAAGCAGCCTAGCCATGGAGCACCCACATCTCCCCTTTTCTGTGCACTCTTATCTAGGGCCCCATATACAGTCACATTAGGGAGTACCAGGCTTTGGGGGATGCACAGTCTCCCCATACTTTCACCTTTGAAAACTGCCATACATTAAAAATACAAAATATTGAGCATCTGCAGTGTCAGTGTGATTATTCCTTTTTTTTTCTGTTTTTCTGTTTCACTCTTTCCTAGTTTAGGTTTCCCATTTTGAGTATATCTTTAGCTTGTTGTCATCTTACTTACCTGGGCTTCATCTTTTCTTTATTTTTGTTTATGTGCACCCTCCTCCCTAGCCTGAAGACCATGACATCCACAGCACCCCCAGACCATGTGCTGTCATAGTCAGTTACACTGAGGCAAAATTTGATTTAGTCACTTAAGGAAGTCTCATCCTAAAATAATTATGGTAATACTTTATTTTAAGTGTCACTTACTACACTGTAACTGCATTGTAACTAATAAGGGGTGCAGGTACTGAAAACATGAAATGTGTGACTTAACTAGGTAAATAAGAAGTAAACAAAATATATCTATAAAATAATAAAGAGAATTGAATGTAAAGGCTTGAGCTCTTCCTTCTTCACTAAACTTGGACACCGGTTTTCCTGGAGGAACTCCCTTTTCATAACAACCATGGATGTAAACAGAGTTAAAAACAAAAATAAACCCTGAGGGACAGCACAACGCAAATACTTATGTTTTAGTTTTGATAGGTATGCCACTGTTACCTATGTAGCTAATGTAATAGCCTTTCCAATTTATCTTGTGCAGTTTATCTTGGAGTGCTGTACTGCTTCTGTTTTCTCTATACCCCTCTAGGAGGCTCCTGCTCCTCCTCCTCCTTCTGATGTCAGGAAGTGTCCATCCAAACCCTGGCCCTGTTTCTACCAGGGTAACAAATCTAGCAAAAACGGAGGGGGGTCTCACCATCACTACCTTAAATATCTGTAGCCTCCTTCCAAAACTGGCATCCCTTCAAGTCTTTGCCAGTCAACACAATCCCGACATACTAGCCATTGTTGAAACCTGGCTGACTCCAAGCACTCCAGACCATGCCATCTCATTACAAGGCTACAATATTTTCAGACTGGACAGGACTAATAAAAGGGGGGATTGTGCTATTTACATTAAGGACAACCTCTCTAGCCACCCTGTCTGCTTTTCCACCACAAACTCCTCTGTGCAATTTCTCCCTGTCAAGCTACTACTTGGTGCCCAAAATAAAGTGCTTACTATGGCCGCTGTCTATATTCCTCCTAAAGATCCAGGGTCCAGCCTCCAGACTGTTCTTGAATTTGTAAGATCGCAACCACCTGACACCGAGCTCCTTCTCCTTGGTGACTTTAATATAAATTGGCTCGCATCAGACGTTGGGTCCCTCAAGGATGCTATCCTAGCAGCTAACCTAACGCAGATGGTGAGCGCCCCCACTAGAAAAAAAACTACAAAACTGGAACTTGCACTCTCATTGACTGGATTCTTGCTAGCCACCCAGCCCGGATAAAAAACACAGTTGTTCTCCCGGACTCTCTCAATGACCACTCCCCTGTGATCTATACCTGGACAAATAAGTTCCAAAAACCACCTCCAAAAACCATCTCAAGCAGAGTGCTACCCCATGGAAACCTTACTAAGCTCAAGACCTGTCTTTTACAGCAAGACTGGTCCCCAATATACAATACTCTAGATGTTGACGCAGCCCTAGATTATTTTATCACAACTTTCAACACTGCCTGTGACACCTACACACCAGTAAAAAAAGCATAAAATCAAAGCGCTCTCAAATCCCTGGCTCACGGCCAAACGACTGGCCCAACTCAAAGCTTGGGACCACCTCTGGGCCAGAGCCACAGGCTCCTTGATGGATATCCAGAAGTATAAACAGGCATGAAACCAATGTACCAAACAAGTCCGACTAATGAAGAGCTCCTATTTCAAAAATGCACTCGCGAACTCCTGGGGTGACGGGAGATCATTCTGGGACAACATCAGAAATATCATGGATAAGCAGTCCAAATCCTCTCCCACTATAATGACTGTTGATGGAACCACTACCCTAGATCCAATGGTCATGGCAAAGGCCTTAAATAAAACTTTCACTGACCTCGGTGGGGTCCTCCCGACGGACTTCTTCTCTGACACGGACTCGCCAAAACCAACATCTCCTACTGCCTCACCTGACCAACCGCTTTTCCACTTCAAAATATTTAAGGCACACGAAGTCTACAAATATATAAAAAAGGCTATCTCTAAATCCAGTGCAAGCAGTGATATTATTGGTCTTAAAATTCTGTCCCTTACCCTGGAAGAGGCAGTGCATGGTGCACCCACTCACCAACATTTTCAATCTCTCCCTCTGCCTTAGTCAATTTCCCAGCAAATGGAAGTCTGCTATAGTCACACCAGTGTTCAAAAGTGGCGACAAGTCCCTACCAGGAAGCTATCGGCCTATATCTATACTTTCACCCCTCTCCAAGGCCCTTGAATGCATTGTGGCTGACCAACTCTCAGACTACCTGCATAAGTATAACATACTCTGCTTTCAGCAACATGGATTTAGGAAAGGAAAGGACACAGTACGTTGACCGCCCTACTGGAATTCTCAGGAGAAATTCACACTGCCTTGGACAAAGGTCATAAAACCAGAGCTGTTTTCATTGACCTAACAAAGGCGCGTTTGATACTATTCACCATGGCTTACTTATCACACAACTACACAGTCTTGGTCTCTCGGAAGGACCAGGTGCCTGGGTTAAAAGTTACCTGGCCCAACGCTCTCAATCAGTAAAAATCTCAAAAGTTCTCTCAGACTCAAAACTGGTCCTCTCAGGTGTTCCACAGGGGTCAATCCTAGGCCCCCCTCCTTTTCAGCCTTTTCCTAAACTCTCTCCCCAAATCCTGCCTGGAACAAATAATCCTTTATGCTGACGATGCCATGATTTTCTCCTCTCATAAGGACCCAAAACCCTTACTCCAGAGCCTGCAACTTGCTTTCTCCAATGTTGAAAAGTGGTTCCTAGATCACAAGCTGGTTCTAAATCACAAAAAAAACAAAATCCACACTTTTCTCCAGTCCACAAAACAGAAAAAGACAAATTCCACTTACTATCAAAACATACCCAGGAAATACCCTTGAACAAGTGTCAACATTTAAATACCTTGGAATCACCTTTGATCAAGGTCTTACCTTTGTGACCCACATTGATAACACAGCGAAAATGGTGAACCAGCGCATTGGTATCCTGTTCCGAAACCAGCAATTCCTTACCCAAGCTGCACTGAGGATTGCTATTCAAAGCTCTGTCATCTCAATCATAGACTAAGGCTTAATTATCTATGGCTCTGCCACTACCACCACACTATGGCGCATCACAACCACCCTAAACAAGGCCTGTCGGCTTCTCACTGGAGCACAAAGACGTACTCATACATGTGAGCTCTACACTGAAACAGGATGGTTGCAACTCTCAAATCGCATAAGGTATCTCACATGCTTGATGGCAAAAAAATCCATCTTGGGCCGCACTCCGCCATGTATCCAAGACCTACTTTGCCCGAATACCAGCATCCGTCCCACCAGAAGATCGGAACACCAGCCTCTCCAGATCCCCAGATGCCAGACCACACAGGGCTAAAGATATTTTGCCTATCGTGCCCCCAGCTGGTACAATGCCCTGAGCTCACTCATTACATCCTCCACGTCACTAGGAGCTTTCAAATCTATGCTTTACTCTCACCTCTCAGCCTCTAGCGCCTGTGACTGCCTTGACTAATGATTCTTCCCTCATGGCTGTTTTTACTATTTTTCATCCTCCTCCTCCTCTGCTCCTTTCTTGACAAAGGCATCTGAGTACCTCAAACTACTTTAAGTCTGCTCCCCTCCCCATATCTCCTCCTACCCTTCCCACCTTGACCATTCCTCCAATGTTTTGTTTTTTCCTGTGATGTACTGTATTATACTGGCTTACTGACACCTTTATAATTTGCTGACCATTCTATGTAACATGTCTTGTTTGTTTGTACATTGATGACGTGGAACCTTTGTAAAAGAGCCATTGGCTCAAAGGTAATAATTCCTAGAACAATAAACTAAACTAAACTAAAGGAGGAAAGCTTCAAGACGGTGGTGGAGTGGGAGCAGTAGTTTGAACAGAGGAGCCCTTCCGGGGACCTGCAACTCTACAGTAGTGCTGCATGTGAGAATTTTTGTGGGATGAAGCAATGGAATGGAATTTAAACAGTTGAAATCCATTGAGAGTGAGTGAAAGTATTCAGAGTGAATCATAGTGAAGGAACGAAGAGAAGAGCAGAGAGAAAGGAAAAATTAATCCAGAAGAGCTATGGGAGTACAGTGAGATCAGTGACAAAACCAAAAAACAATTGCAATGACTGAGAAATGAAAGAGACTCTCACAGGAAAAAGAAAGGAAAGGAAAGGAAAGGAAAGGAAAGGAAAGGAAAGGAAAGGAAAGGAAAGGAAAGGAAAGGAAAGGCAAGGAAAGGAAAGTGGAATCTCTACCTGATCCAACCTATTTTTTCATTAAGCATTTAATTGGGGACAGGCATAATAATTTTAATTTCATATGTGTCTTTCTATATTTTATTTAGGTAAAGCAACATTAGCTGGCAGAGGGCTTTTCATATTTCTACACTAAAAAGACATATGGAGATAGATAAATAAAAGTAATTTCCATTCAGACAGAAAATAATTCTGTTCAGATAGTTCCATTCAGACAGGATATAATAGATAACTTAAGAAAGGAGCTTCAAAAAGTACCCACCAATATCACAGTAGCCTGTGACAATGGCAACCATGATTGAGCACTTTCAAAAAGGATGACTCAATTGCAATGCCTATCCACAGGGCTACCAGGCAGGGAGGACGACCGGATGGGGGGTCCACGAATATAGTGACAGAATGTCTCTATATATACACACATGCAGGGGGGACCGAGCATGCCATGCTACGGGCAGTAGGGGAGGGAGGGTTTGTGAGGCATAATTGGCTGCCAAGCTGGCCTTGTGGCATGGTGGGTGGGTGGCAGGCTGGGGTTGCGAGGGTGCCGGGTTCAGTTCCAGGTGCACATTCATTTTGTTACCAGCCGTGATTTTTTTTCTGCTTTTGCACCCCACTCGACATGTATCCTCTGGAGTTGAGAATCCTTTAGTGGGGGATGCAGGGGTGCAGCCCCACATAAAGAAAAATCCCCGGCACCTTTTGCTGTGCGCCGGGAGTGTACATCACTGAAACTGCTTTTTGGCGATGTACACTCACTCTAACGGTGATCACATGGAATCAATATCACTATGTAATTCAAACCTCCTAAGCATATTAGATATAGCTCAGTAATTACAGTAAAGTTTGGAAAAGTGACTTTGAATTTCACACCACAGAGTCATGTGTTTCACTGAAATAAAGGGTGCAGGCACCAGCATTCTGTACACTCAGATGCCATTGCCATTGTTGTATGCAGCTGACAAAAATGGACTGAACTTCCACTCTTTAAAAAAGTGGATGTAATTTGTATATTTGAGTTGGAAAGGGAGTTCTTTCCTGCTGTGTGGAACAGAAGTATAAATGATTTTTATGGAAAGAATGAGTAAGTGCTTTTTTTATAAGAATCTAAGTTTTTAGTTTGCGAGGATCTAAATGGAACCCGTATTTTTTTTTTAATTGTATTCTTTTTGCTGCCTGTTTTTCCCCTAATCCCGTTCGGGGTTCACCCTGCTCCGATGACCAACCCCAATGCTTGGAGCTCACCCCCACAAATGGGGCCGCCATTGGCAGAGTTAGGTGGCCAGAGGAGTCGGTGCCAGAACCAGCTCATTAACAGGGAGCCGGCATAGGTTTTTCTTGTTTTTTTCAGCGGTGGGGATGTGCAATGACAAGCAGCGTCCACCCCGCACTCCTTATGTTCAGGCACTGGATTGCATTGCAGTATCCCTAGCCTCCGCTGGGGGTCCACATTGTGCTGGACACACAGCCCCCCTCCCCCCAGAGCAGGACAGCAGTCCTACGGACACTTAATCCTGCTCCCCCCAGCTGGTCCTCCGACACCTGGATCCGTTCTCGAACCCGAGTCATCGGTGCCGCAGACGGCAGCCATGTCTCTGTGCCATTGGGCAGGCCTGGAACCCATATTTTAATTGAAGTACATTTTTCAGTGAGCAGTTCAGGACACTCATAGCTAAATTCCTTTATTCAGTTTTTGATATATAAGTTAAAACAGAATACCAATACAAGTAAAATGTTACTGGATAATTGCATAATATATGGTCTGGTTTGCCAATAAGTTATTTAATTTAAGTGTTAGCAAAATCATCCCCACACTGGTTTGAGTTTGTTTCTAAATGTATTTTTTTTAAGTGTATTTTAGACTCTGTCTGATATTTTTATTTAACTTAAATTATTAGAGAATAACAACAGTCCCTGGAAGTGTACCTACTACTTGAAGCAGAAGTCTTCTAAAAAGTGCACTGCTTGGAGCTTACTTGAACTGAGACATACACACAGGGAAAAAGTGAAAAACTCTATAAAAAGCAGTCAGCTGGATTAATAAATGAGTGGGGTATACCGCCAAAAAGCAGAAGTGTTGAGACTGTTACAGCAAAAGCCCGAAAATCCGCTAAGTACAGTAGCTTAAAGCATTGTTACATTGAGCATTTGTACATGGAAAATTAAACTTTAAACAAGACTCACACACTGAATACTGAAGATTGCATTCTATATGATGGATTATTTTTGTATCTAGCAGTTTGCACATGCACTTTTTTAGATAATTCTCTTTGAACCAAGTATTTGGCGCACATGGAATAATGACGGTTTATCTGTTTAAAAAGAACTTGTGAAAAAAAAACCTCTTTGTGTCAGTGGCTCTGCAGGTTGCACACCCGCCTCTGAGGCCGAGAGAGCAGAAGGCTGTGGGTTCTATCCCCACACCAGGCACTTGGGTTAAATCCCTATACTGACACTGTAGTGCAGCATGAGAGGGGTGCTGCACTCCTGAGATGCCATTTTTCAGATGAGACATTAAACCGAGGTACCATCTGTCTGTTCTTGTGGTAGTTCAAGTGGATGTTAAAGATCTCATGGCACTTCTTGAGAACAGTAGAGGAAAACTTTATTGAATACAAAATTGTGAATCATACAACCATGACAATGTTCTACAGTCCATAAAAGAGATACATGCAGAATAAACTTTTATGCATGATTTCTTCAAAATACAAAGATATTCTATGTCACAATCAATATGGGCCCAAAAAAAGGAAAACACTTACCACCCCCCAAAAAAAATTACTAAATCAAAAAAGAAGTATATCCGTTTAAGTCTGTAACCCATGGCATGTTCCCCCATCATTCAGCTACAACATTCTGTGGAAGTTGATCACATTCTATTGCATATATATTCCTTAGATCTTTTAGAATTTTATTTCTCAAATCAATGTGAGAAGAGTTCTTTTGCTGTAAACAGACACCTTGCCATCCAAATGTTCCATTTGATGATACTGAACAGCAAAAACATTGTGCTTTGGTGTCATCTATTCCACCTTATGGAGGTATGGCCATAAACAATGTTCTCATATGTTACAGTTTTTACCAATGGCTCCTTCCACTGCTTGGCTATGTATTCCCAGAACCCCTTAATAAAGGAACATTCAAAATAAAGGTGCTTTATAGTCTCTACCGTATGTATACATTGTATTCAACTACAGATGCATTCCTGCACCTGTTTATGCTTTTGGTTGTTTTTTATATTTGTTTTTTTTTTGTGACAGGATAGGCAATGGAAATCCCATATACAGGTATGAGCTGGAATCCTTGGGCAAATTAAGAGTTTTTCTAAGGACTGTCTATGTCATATAGGGCATTTCTCAGAAACCACTGGCACCTCACATAGAGTAGTTAACAGGTCTTTGTACAATGTTTTGTGTGTGGGTGCTAAAATTACCTGTCTGGGAGTTACCTTTCACTGTTTAAGATGTAAAAAGTTCTCCCTTAGATATTGTAACTGTTGTGGACCCTTCTGAATTTTTGATGAGTTCGCCTCCCAACCCTGAAGCCACTGCTTGCAATTCTCACATAACCAACCTCCCCACTCCTTCCCTATATTGATGAGAATAGCTTTTAGATTACTCATTAAAAATATACTATTAAAAAATAGGATGGGATTGACCATTGCTAAACCTCCCTTGCATATTGGCAAGTACAAAATATTTCTTTTAATTGGGTTCAAATGGCTCCCCCATACAGCCTGAAAGAAAATGCTCAACAGGGGGGGTTCCAGTTTTTTTGAAGGGGGAAAAACATAGCTCAGGTACAAGAAGACAGGAATTAAATAGGTTTTCATCAAGTAAATCCTTTTCTTTTTCCCCATTTTGTATTTATTCCATAGTTCCACTTTTTTCCTCCCTATTTCTAACTTTTCTTGCCAATTGATTATATCACTGTCTGTGGCACCAAATTTTACCCCTAGAATTGAAATTGTGCTAGGGGATAGTTGCAGCGAGCCTATGGCTTCCCCTTGCCTGTCCTGGGTTCCTACTGTTTTCTCACAACATTTCTCTAAGTTCAAGGAGGCACCCAGAACCTTACCAAAACCCCCACATTCTGAAATACCAGTGAGAACAGATTGCATATCCTCAGCCAACAGGCACAAACCAGCAGCATGAGCTAATGCTTTGGGGGAGAAATGCAATAGGCTTTATGGCCTGCGATGAGTTTATTTTCTGTAATAATGGATCAATAAAAAACACATATAATAAAGGACTCATGGGACAGCCTTGGCAGACCACCCTTTTTATTGGTACCATTAGGCCCATTTTCCCATTTATTATGGGTCTTACCGTGGCAGTCCTATATAAGGCCTTTATCCACTCCGCTATCATAGGAGGTACCTTATAGTGATGCAACACTTCCTATAGAAACGTATGACATACTGAATCAAATGCCTTCCTTTGGTCAAGGGACACAATATAGCCAGAACTGTTATCTGAGGTCCCATAGGAAAATATTTCCCCTATTAAAGTTAAATTATCTCTTATAGAGTGACTAGGTATAGAGCATGCTTGGTTTGCAGAAATCATAATTTCGGCAACTTGTACTAGCCTGTTTGTTAAAATTTGTGTCAGAAATTTGCAATTATAAAAGAACCCACTCATGCTAATATTAAAAATCCAGCTGAATCAACCTTGTTAGATTTAATTTTGACAAATGCTCCCTTCCAATATTTAAACGCAGGGGTATTAGAAGATTTAGATAGCGATCACAATGTTATATATTGTTAGAGATAAAGATTTTGTCAAAGCAACCTAGGCTTATTTCCTATCGAGCTACTAGGAAGTTTGATTATTTAGCCTTTATTGAAGATCTAGATAGAATAAATTGGGACAGAATGTTTATGATCCCTGAAATTGGTCTGGCCTGGAATTATTTTCTTACAGAGTTAATGCAGATCTTAAACTATTATATGCCAATGAAATTCAGGAAAATAAAACAATCTTCTGCTCCATGGTATTCACCAACACTGAGAAAGCTAAAAAGAAAAAAGGGTCAAGCTTGGGTAAAGGTACACAGTTCAAACTCTCTAAGGGATTGGCAATATTATAGAAGCCTTAGGAATTCCTATGTAACTGCTGTTAGAGAAAGTAAAAGATCATATTATAATTCTAAATTTGAGAATTTTGCTGGGAATGTTAACATTTTTGGAGATATAATTAAAGAGATAAATTGTCACCACAAACAGGGTGGGAATTGTAAAATTGATATTTCAGGTTACGGGGAGAAGGAGTCCCTTGCAGATGGGTTCAATGATTATTTTGTGAACTCGGGGAATTTTTTTGGTGGTCCTGACTCTTGTAATATTAATGACTATTCCCTGCCTCATTTAGATTTATCTAATTTGTTTTCATTTAAAAAGCTGGAGGAATATGAGGTTATTGAGGCTTTGTTGGACTTAAAGACAACAAAGAGTGGTGGCCCTGATGGACTGACCCCAATCTATTAAAAATCTCAGCTTTAAAGATAGCTGCTCTCCTCACTTATTTGTATAATTGGTCTATTAATGCGGGAGTAATGCCCTCGTATTGGAAAATAGCTAGGGTTGTTCCGATCTCTAAGGGAAGGAAGTCGGGATCAGTTTAATAATTATCGACCGATTTCACTTCTGTCCCAGGTTTCTAAGTTGCTGGAAAGATTTGTGGCTAAACAATTGACCGATTTTCTGAATCAGAATGATTTATTTGATAAATATCAGTCAGAATTTCATAAATCACAAGATGCAATCTCCGCCATGTTGAGGGTCTTGGATGATGTCAACAAAGCTATGGATAAGGACCTTTTGACTGGTGCCATCTTTGTTGAACTCTCCAAGGCCTTTGACATGGTGGACCATCAAACTTTTCTCTTCAGTTTGAGGGACATTGGGTTATCGGGTAGTGCCCTTAAGTGGTTCACTTCTTATTTAGAGGGTAGGATGCAGTCAACCATTGTTAATAAGATTGTTTCAATGCCTTTGCCAGTAGTCTGAGGGGTCCCTCAAGGATCGGTGCTTGGATCCTTACATTTTTTGATTTATCTGGAAGAGCTTGGATGCCATGTGAATAATATGGCCTACCAATTGTATGCAGATGATACTATAGTCTATACCTCTGCTCCTTCTGTGGATGAGATCCAAGTAAAATTACAGTTAAGTTTTGATATATTATATGGATATTTGACACAACGGAAACTTAAAATGAATGTAAGTAAGACAAAATGTATGATATTTGGTTCTACTATGAAACTTAGAACTTGCACTAAACTATCAGTGCTTGATCCTGAGGGAACAAAATTAGATCAAGTGATGACTTACAAGTATTTGGGTTATTGGCTGGACCCCTCAGAAATTGGCAATTTGCATGTTGATGAGTTAGATTAGTGGGGAAAGGGGTGGGTCTACTTTATCGAAACAAAAATTGTTTGCGTGGATATATGATAAATAAAATTGTTGAATCACAGATTTTTCCTCTTTTTGATTATGGAGATGTATTTTATGATTATTCTCACTCTGGAAAGTTATATAGATTAGATGTACTTTATAATCGCCTGGCGAGACTGATTTTACCATGTTCTAGGGGTACCCATCATTACTTGATGTATCACAAATTAGGATGGATTTCTTTGCCAGATAGAAGACAATTACATAAATATCTTCTGCCATTTAAAAGTATTACAGCAATGATTCTAGACTATCTGGATGAAAGGTTAGAATTTAGGGATGTTAATCCCTCTTTAAGGAAGGCGGCCTATCAAGAGTTAGTAATACCTAGATCAAAAACTAAACGTTCCGACTTTTTTTTCAGCCAGCTAGTCCCTAAATTTTGGAATATGATGCCCTTGAAATTTCGTATGCATAATAGCAAAACCCCATCATGAAAAGTTGTTAAAACCTGGTTCTTGGATTCATTTTTTGCTCAAACTAAGGCTTGTTGTGGCTAATTGGTTATAGCAATATAATTATTGTATGTAATTGTATGAATTTGGTGTGTTATATACTGCACATTTGTATTTATTGTAAATGTTGTAACTTTATTTCTGTTTAACCGAGGGTCACCATTTTAAATGAGTTTTACTCAATGATCTAACCCATTTAATAAAATGAATGAATGAATCTGTGTTTAGCATACATATAGGTCTCTAGTTCTCAAAATCTTTCCTATCTCCTTTTTTATGTATATAGATCAAGATTCCTTTATTAAAGTTTAGAGGGACATTACCAGACTATAAGATATTATTAAAACATTTAAATCCTCACGTAAATAGTCACCAATAGCCTTACACAATTCATTAGGCAGACCATCAGGACCAGGAGATATGTTGCTATTTAATTGTTTTATCCCCTCTAGTACTTCCTCTGAGGATAGTGGCTGGCTAATATGTATTAGTACCTGGGGGGGGCCTTCGGTACCATTATGTTTCTTAAATAATTCTTAATATCTACTTCATTTGATGGGATTTCCGAAAATAAATTCATAGAATATTCTGTAGCTATTTGTGTAATTTGTGCTGCAGTGGAATGAATGTCTCCTTCCTTGTTTTTTAATTTGGACATAGTTTTTTTCTCCACCTGATGTGTATTAGAAGCAAAGGGGCAGATGTTCTCACTTTCCTCTTGGGTTCCACATTTTTGCTGATTATATAAATGGGAAGACTTTTGTTTCAAAAAATCTCTCATATCTTGTTGTATTAATCGTATTTGTTCATTCAGATGTTGGCCCGTAGTGTACATAATGGAAAATAGGTTTTGTAAATGACATCGTTGTTGCAAGTAGTGTAAGTATGCCTTGTTACATTTTCCCTTACTATACTGTTTTAATAGGTGAGTAATATCGTTTTTTGTATCCTCCCATCAACTAATACTGTCTTCATAACAAATATAAACTGATCGTCTAGCTATTAGCAGCTGATTTAATGAGTTTAGAAGTTCTTGGTCTGAGAGGAAAGAGGTATTAAACCTCCATACACACGGACCTTTCAAATTCTCTGGATTGCCTCCTATAGAGATAGTTACCATTTTGTGATCTGAAAATTCTAAAGGGAGCGTCTTAGCATTTATGATTTTAATATTTCCAGATACAAAGATGTAGTCTATGTGGGTTGCTAAGGAGCCTTTTTGAAAGGTGGAGGAATGAGTTTTCATGAATTCTAGATAGGTGTCCTGTAAACGTGCTGTGGTTATAACTTTATTCAAGAAATGAGAGTCACAATATATTTTCTTTGTTACAGCATGTGAGCTCTTGTCCTGTAGGCTAAGCCCACAATTAAAATCTATACACTTAGATGTGTGCAGATAGGGTTGTATCTGGGCCAATATTTCAGATCTGCCTACTTTTGTTTGTGTGGCGCATATATTAATCAGTCGGTATGGTTTATTATGGATTACTGTGTCTAATATAAGGACCCTGCCTGGAATTAAATCAAAAAGTTTTAGTAGTTTAAAATCTATGCCCTGTATCAATATACCCACCCCAGAACATGCCTCCTGGCAGATGGACCAAAATGAAGGCCCACTGAACCAATACCTCTGCGCTTGTTTAAATTCTGAGCCAGAGTGGAACCTTACATCTTGTAAGAATATGACGCCTGGTGCTAAGGAAGTAAGAAATCCAAAAAACAGGTTCATTTTCCCAACCATCTTAATACTGTTTACATTCACAGTATGGCAGTCAAGGGTAGGGCTAGCCATATGAATATTTTTAGGAAGGATCGAGAACTCCTAATTCGGATCTGTTCCTATGTTTTCCTCCCTGAGCCTGAAGTCCCTTTTAATTTCATTTTAGCCTTCCGTTTCCGGGCTCCTCTACCCTTAAGCAACTTTCTGTGTCTGTTGTTCCCTGAGGGTGACAGGAGGGGACAGAGGATGTTTCTGATTCTTCTTCAGACTCATCAGTGGACTCTTGTAAGATTTCATAAGGATTAGAGGTTGATATAGGAGAGGTTTTAACAGTCTTTGGGGGGGGAGTTGCTTTTAGTTTTGACCTTGTTGACCTCCTACAACCAGTTCTAATGGGTTTGGGGGGGCATTTCAGATTCCGTATCCTGGTTCTACCAAGTCAACCATTACCACCTCATGGGCTTAGGGGGGATGCGGAGGCCCAGTAACATTCTTGTCTGAGATACTATCACGCCTTCCAGCTGAAGAGGGCCCTGGTATCTCTGGCCTACTAGACTCAGACTGTGGTGGATGGGTACGATCTCTAATTCTAGCTTTTTGGGCTTGTGAAATAATGAAGTGTTGATTGGCCCCACCATAATGGTGCTCTTCATTATGAACTGCCCACGAGCAGTTCTGGAATGTATGGCTCAGCTCATCACTAAGGTTACATTTTTTTTTGTTCAGTCAGGCTGAGCTGACATGGCCCAACTCTCCACATAAATTACACATTACTTTGTCACCATACACTGCTCAGGTGCATAGGGTCACCACACCTGTAGCAGGCCTTTGGCTGGCCGGGGTAAAACAACACCCCAATGTCTCAGCCCAAGAAAAAAGAATTAGGTAAATGCAGTAGACCGGAATCATCAGATTTATAACAAAACTTTCATTTTCCACCCCCCAGTCCAGATATTCTCAGAGTCCAGAATAGCCTCAGCATCTCCAGTAACTGTACACCTTGATTTTAGCCAGTACATAACGTCTGATAGATCAACACCCTCATTTCTGAATAAGATAGTAATGTTCTTGTAGGCTGGTTTCATCAGGGACATTGCTAGAAATGGAGTCCACAATGCAGTTTTTTTCAGTTCATGATATTTAAACCAAAAACGTTCTAGGCCCTGGGTAGTTTTAAAACTAATATCAAAGTTTGACTCCCCTGATATATGTATCAGAGCGTACAGCTCATGGGAGAAGAACTTCATAGAGTCCTTCAGTAGGTTCCTAGCAATGTATACTCAGTCGGGAATTTCAGGTAAACCTCCTATGTATGAGAGCCTTACTGCGTTATGTATTTTTGATAGCAGGACAGTTAAACAGAACAGTGAGGAGAAGGTGTTTTTCTGTCTATCAGGTAACAGATTGAGAGGTGCTTCCATCTGTGTGTTTTCATTGACATTATTCCCCAGTGATGCTTCAGGGAGGGGAATTTTCAAGATAGGGTTCTGGGTTAGAGCTAATCCCTCAGGGATGGTGAGGGGATCTTTTTCAAAGCCATCTTCAGTCCATGTCATACTTGGGACCTCAGAGGCAGTGGTAGAAAAGTCCTCAGGTGTAGGCATTCTGATGGGCGAGTCTCCAGGGCTCCACAGTGTAGCTCCACTAGGTTTCTCCCAGCCAGTTCCCTGTAGAGCCTTCTCAAATGACCAAGACCCAGATCCTGGAAATGCATTGCTTTGCAACTCGCTATTTTTATTTGGGACAGTTTTTGATGCAAGAACATTCAAGTTTGTACTCACGGTTGCTGGTTTGAGCGGTGCAGAGACACTCGCTGGCACTTGAATAATGTCCGCAGACAGCAGGTCTTGTGTAGCTTTCATTACCTTACTTAGTTGCTTTTGCTTGACAGTGTCAATCAGGCTGTCAACTTGACTCCGCCGAATTTTCTGCATATGCATAGTTTTCTTTGCAAGAAACCTCCATTCCTCAGATTCAAGTTGCTGCTGAAGTTGTCATGTCTCTTCTTTTATGTCCACTGCCACCTGTGTGGAAGCTCATTCTTTAAACGTATCAGAATTTACTTCCTCATTCATTTCTTCTTCACCACCTGAGGTCCCATCCAAAGTTTCTTTTTGACTTTTGCCAGGCATTACTGCCTCACCATTTACCACTGAATCTTCACAAACTTCTGAAACCAACACAATATCAGCCTCCAACATGGTCAATGCATGGGAAAAGGCCAACTCCCTCATCTCCACAACTTCCATCTTCTCCCCTGGGCTATCGTCCGCTATAGTCCACACCACTGCCACATAAGAGTAGGAGAACTTTTTATTGAACACTTTAAAAACATATTTACATCCTCAGTGTTGCATTACTTTAAACAAAGAAAATAAAGTCCAGTACATCCCACAATCCCAAACCAAAATCCATGTTATCCTGCACACGGTGAACATCACAGCATAACGTCTAACATACTTCTTCCCACAAAACAATCCTCCCCCACAAATCACAAGTCTCAAAATCAACCATATTTCTGAAAAAAAGGAAAACCTTTCCACCAAGCTTGTACCTTAGATCTAGGGTCATTTTGTACATCCTCTACATGCGCCTCTCTCAAGGCTGCTTCACTAAGCCTACATATTGAAGCATAAGACATTTTCTTTTGTTGTAATATAAACTGACACCTAGCTTGCCATAAATAAAATAGTAAAATAGCAAAAAACACATTTAAAGTCATGTCTACCCCATTAACCAACAGGCCTGAGTAATTCTCCAAAACCAGTTTCTCATATGTTAGTACTTGCATCCAAATCAGACCCCATCTGTTAGCTAAATATCTCCAAATCCCCCTTGAAAATGGACAATCTAAAAGAAAATACTCCACTGATTCTGTTTGATTTTCAGATTCAGGGTATAAACAAGTTCTTTCATCTAGAACCTAATGCTTATTATTTCCCCCAAACTCCTAGCCTCCCATGGGAAACCAACCAAACCACATCCCACATTCTATGTGGTATCCTTTTATTCATTAATTGATTTACTACTAAATTACTGTCAGAAGGTAAACACCCTTTAAAGTCAGCCATTTCTGGTCCTACCGAGGCTAAAATATGACAATATAATGCCTTTCTTGATTTACCTGCTAACTGTGATCTACAGATCCCCCACTTATGTATTTTCTACAATGTAGGTCTAAAACACTTGGAAACGTTCCATCTATGGTTGAATCTCACCGGCTGCTCCACCCACAGCTGTAAAACAGGTTTCAAACTATTAGCCAACCATGTTTGGACCAATGAATCCTTCTCCTGCAGAACTACCTGAAAGGACCCAGACCGAAAAATGGTGTAAAAAAGCACCACTGGATTTACCATGTTCAACCCACCCTTATTTAAGGGAAGATATGTAATTTCCCTTTTGACTAGACTGAGAGAAGATCCCCACAGCATTTGAAAAAAAATTTGCAACAATTTTGTCTCCAACTGTAAAGGCAAAGGAAACACTGCGCTTATATATAATAAACACGGAACCAAAAATTGCTTAATAATAAACATTCTTTTAGTTTTAGAAAATTTCCAGCTTTTCCATCTAGTTACCTTGTTTTTACAGATCAGTAAATTTTCTTTCCAGTTCCTACCGGACATATCTCCCTCCCCAAACCATACCCCTAAAATCTTGATTGGGTCCTTTGAAATAGTAATACCGCCCACCTGACACTCCCCCACCTCTGTGGCACTTACCAAAAGTCCTCTGCATTTATGGATATTCAGGCTCACCCCCAACAGTCTGCTATATTGTTTCATCTCCTGTAATATTTCTAAAAGACTCTGTGAATTCCTAATAAATGCACATAAATCATCGGCACAAGGCATTAATTTAATTTCTTGAGGGCTGCATTCCCCCGAATCCCTTGTACCTTCTGATTCATTAATATTCTTTGGATTAATGGGTCTAATACAAAAGAATATAATAGTGGGCTCAGTCTGACCCCTAGCCTGACCTGTATCCATTTCCCTTCTTTACCAGCTATTAATGGTGTTACTATAGCTTGTGTATAAACCAATCGTACACATCCAACATAAACTTCAGGAATCCCATAAAACTTTAAAATTTCAAACAAAAAATCGTGGCTAACTTTATCAAAAGCTTTATGCTGATCAAATGAAACAACATATCCCTTCTGACCTTGCCTAATGCTATAATCTACCACATCCCTAATTATGGAAAGATTTTCCTTTATGTTCCTATTAGGAATGGAGCAGGTCTGTACTGGATGTATCAAAATTCGTGCCACCCTCCTAAGTCATTTCTGCAGCAGACTGGTAAATATTTTGAAATCCGAATTCAAAAGACATATAGGTCTCCAATTGTCAATTTCCCATCTAGCCCCCTTTTTATGCAACATAACCACCAATCCTTTAGCAGAGTCTTGGTGTATTATATTTTTGATAATCCAAAATATCAGTACTTTGGCCAAGCAAGGAGCCACTAGGTCACCATATATTTTGTAAAAAGTATTAGATATCCCATCCTTCCCAGGAGAGGTACCTTCCTTTAAACTTTTAATGACTTCCAGGATTTCCTGTGGGGTTATATCCTCCTCTAATTTAATTTTTTCTACCACATCTAACCCTGGCACACTCACCCCAGCCAAATAATTAATAACCTGTAACCTATCAATGTCCCAGGGCCTGAATAAAGTTTCCAAAAAAGTCTCCACTTCTTGTCTTATTTCCCCTGTAGTCCTTACAATCTGCCCTTGGGAGGGCTTTAATTCAAATAAATGAGATTTTATTCTCTGTTCTTTACATGCCTCATGGGGTCCCAATACGGGGGCGTTTGTGTACCATAAGAAAGTTCAGCTTGCAATGATTTAGACCTGTCATTCTGTAAGACCCTCATTTGTCATTTGAGAACTGAAATTTAAGCTGAATAATCCTGATGTCTAAGAGACAGAAGTTTCAACAACTGTGTCCTAAGCTGGAGATATTGAAAAAAATCTCTCATTTGCTGACAAGTTCCCATAGTGTTGAAACCATGCCATCAAATCCTGCTTTGTCTCAAACCACCACCACCATAAATCTTCATAAAGCCCATCACTGAGACTCTGGCCAACAAAATAGAGGTAACATTATATTGAACTATTGGATCTTTTAAAATTGAAGTATTTAATCTCCACCTAGTGGAGGTCATCAGAATCCCCCCCCCCCTTCTGGAAATGATGGTAAATACCATTAAATGATCAGAAAATTCTATTGGAAACACTTTAATAGATTTCATTTGCAATTGTTTAGAAATAAACACATAATCAATTTTAGAAGTTAACTGGTTTTTCACAAAAGTGTGTGTAATTAATGGGGAAGTGTTACAAGAAACATCTACCAAATCTGCCGTATCACTAAGAGCTTTAAAAGCCGTTGAATCACTATAAACTTTTTTCCCTTTCAATTTCCTATCAGCCGTCTCCAAGGTACAATTAAAGTCACCCCACAGAACTACTGCTTGTGCTGTTGTTAAATATGGTTTCAATAAAGTAAATAAGTCCACTCATTCCACTTTGGTCTGGGGATCATAAACTGTTATAAATTTGTATGAGTCATGGAGCCAAATTCCATCAATTAACAATACCCTCCCAGGAATAATGTCTACCAGTTTTTGTAATTTAAACATATATCCAGAGAACAAAATTCTCACCCCATCAGTCTGATCCTGCCCAAATGACCAACATGATGGCCCCCAAACCCAATTATTTTTAGCCCCTAACATGCCAGTATATGACCTCATCCAGGTTTCTTGCAGGAAAACAACATCAAATTTTACCTCATGCAATAGGGAAAAAAACAGCAGTTTGCTTTCTGTTATTCTTAATACTATGTATATTACAAGAAACCACCATAAAGGAAGCCATATGTTAGTGATTCAACAACCCCATAATAATCAAAACCTGTTCAAGTTTTTTTCTGCTTTTCTTCTTTTTATCCTTCTTGGTCCCTATTCTGTTACCCTCAGGATTTATATCCAAAGATCCCGACTGAGAGGACCCATCCAATAACCTCTCTTCTAGTTCTGTATCCCCCCAGTTTTTGTGGGATAAAGGTAAAAAAGGATTGTCCATCTCAATATCCTCCACAATCTTAGTCTTTGCTAATCTCTGACTTCGTCGTCTTGGTTCAGCCCGGGACCAAGCTTCCTGTGTAAGGGGCATATGGACCGTCTCAATTTCCTTCTGCACAGATGTCTCCATTCCACCTTCAGGGGTAACATCTACTATATCTTCAGTTAATGGTACTGTATCAGGGGTCTGCACTGGTACTAGGGGTGGGGGTACAGACTCTCCCTCATGTGCCTCAGTCTGGAATGCATGTTCTGCGTTCTCATTTGATTCCTCCTTCCCTCAGAAGACTGAGGAGCCTGAGGCACCAGCTCAGGGGCAGCAGTGGGGGCCCCCTGTTGTGCCCTAGAAATAAAATCATTAGGATCCACCGTCCAGGATTTGTTTTTGGCAGCCCAAGGACATTCTTGAAAAATATGTCTCTGCTCACCGCACAAGTTGCATTTTGAAAAGTTGCAGCACTGGGAGCTATTATGGTTAAACTCCCAACATATACCACATCTCAGCTTATCACAAACATTGGACAGGTGTGTACGGGAACCACACTTGTAACAGGCCTTTGGCTGACCCGAGTAGAAGCAAACGCCTCTACCTTTGCCCAGAAAAAAAACTGTTTGGGATGTGCATGACCCCTTCTGCTGTTTGCTGTAGCTTGATTTTAAATCTTCAATGCCCTGTCCAGAAATTCTCTGAGTCCAGGAGTGCTTCTGGGGCACTCAGCACTTTACATCTTTGCTGCAACCAATGATGTATATCACAGATATGAACACTTTCATTTTGGAACATGATTGTTAACATTTTTATTAATAGCTTTGATAAGGGGATGGCATAAGAGGGAGTCCACAGTGGAGCGAACATACCTTGATTATAAAGCATCCAGAAATGCTCCAGTCCAGCAGGTGTTCTAAAACTTATATCAAAGTTGTCTTTTCCTGATACATGTATCAGGGCATAGACATACTGCGCAGTAAACCTCAATGATTCTTTTAATAGTTTTTTGCCCACATACAATCTGTCCAGATGCACTTCAAGCCCCCCTTTATACCGCAGATGTACTGCATTCCTGCGGGGAGTGGGTTCCATTTTATTAAACAGATCTGAGAACCTTGGTCTGGGGGGGTAGCAGAACCTCCTGCTGTTTGTTTTTCTGCCGAGCTTTGCCCTCCCATATCTGAAGCCCTTTCATTTACCTGCCACTTCCCAGTGCTTGAATTCAGGACATGTGGCAAAGGCTCTTCCTGTACAAAAGATACAGCTGTCCCAGTGTCTATACCACCCTGCACCTGCCTCTACATAGAAAAGTCCTCCATCAAAGGATTTAAAATGTTTCTTACCCCTGTATCATACAGTACCCCCAGCTTGGGCCAGCTTCCAGATTCAGTATCACCCGATTCCCTCAGCCATGGTTCAGTCCCTTCCATCTGTGAGTTCTCCATCTTATTATTCAGATTCTGGACCAGTTGGTCACTCAGTGCAGTCTCCAAGTCCTGGATGTTGGTTTCCAGCTTCTCACGATTATCAGGCCTGTCCTCCCTCCCAAAAATATTACCCATAGATGTCCATAATGCTTTCAACCTCACTAGTCCTGGTGCTTCAGTTCCCTTTATTTCAGCAGCACAAAAAGCATTGTCACTCGGGGCAATTTTGGGTCACTGTTCCAAGGGAGTCTCAGTACTATCTTGCTCAGGAGCCACCTCTGCTTGTTCAGACGAAGTATATCCAGAGTCTTCCTGGGATACAGCTGGAGTAATACTATCATTTTTCATAGTTTCCTCATACGGTGGGTTGGGAATCCAAGACCCAGTGCTAGTTTGCAACCACCCTGCCTCTCCCAGCACTCTGTCCGGGGACCAGGTATCCTGCAGGGTGAGTACAGATTTTAAACCAAATTGTGCAGCTACTAAGCTCCTGGTGCTATTCTCTTCCACACAATCTGCTGAGTCATCCATTTGGTGCACCTCTTGTACTCCAGTTTGCAACATACCTTGTTTGTTGTGGTTTTGTTTGATCTTTTGATGCCTTAAATTTAAGGCAGTTTTTCTTTTTTCATAATGTTCTTCGTCCTCTGCCAGCATAGTCAACAATATAGTTCTTCTCTCATCTATGTCCTTTTCCACCTGTGCAGCTGCTGCTGCAATATCAGTATGTTCTAAGAATCCATCAGTATCATCCTGCAATAAGGGTGTTGCAAATTTGGATTCATCATCCTCATCCATGGAACTATCAGAACTTTCCTCATTGAAATCCACAAATTTCCTTTTAAAAAGACAAGGCAAGCTATCTGCGGTCTCCAGCAGTACCTCCACCTCCTTCTCCTCCACATCTGCCATCTTGGTACTGCAGACAAAGGGGTCCCCTCTGCTCACAGGAAGCAAGGTCCCCCTGCAGGAAGAGTAGGGGCATTTCCCCAGTGCCCTGGCCAAATTTCCCCCCATTCATTAAAAATACTACCAACAGCTTAATCTGGTTTAGGGTCAGTTGGCATTCATCTGTGTCCCCCTTCCCTGGGTTGTGCCTGAAAATAGGCAGAATTTGTCTAGTGCACTTACCCAGTCATTAAATATGGTTCATATCCTGAATAGCTTGAACTGTATTTAATAGATAGATGTTGTGAAATTAGTACATGTACTTTCTATTTAATATCTTTTGAGACTCATCTCTTCAAACTGGAATTGCAAACAACAGAACAACCAGACCACAGTAACTTAGCTCGATACAAGTGGGAGGAGCAGTAGCAGTTACACTGGTCAGCATTAATCAGCATTTGTTACAGCTGCACACTTTATTATCAAGTAAGGAAAACAGAGAGCTTAGCTTAAATGGTCTGGGACATCCCGCTACAGGATGAAGGTTTGGTCTTACTCAGCCCTTAGAGAGTAATTAGAACAATTATAAAAAGAGGATTTTCACAGTGAGGAGAGAGAGGGAAAAATGGACAAATAGAATAAGGGAACCCTGATGCTACTGCTATCCAGCTGGTTAAAAACAGGGTACTAAATGAGAAAAAGACCGAGGTAGAAAGGTCAGTGGGGGATGCTGCAACAGAAGGTAAAGCCATCAAAAAATGGAAAGCAATAAGTACCAATGCCCGTAGTCTGAGTAACAAGCTTCCTGAATTAGTGGCCTTGATGGAGGAGGAACATCTGGATATCGTGGCAGTCACAGAAACATGGTTCGCACAAAACCATGACTGGGCCGTAAACATACCAGGATACACTATCTACAGGAGGGACAGAGAGGTAAAGAGGAGGAGGAGTAGCTCTTTACATAAGGGAAGGAATCAAAGCAACAGAACAAAAGGGAAAACAGGGAGGAGGAGGAGAAGAAGCACTGTGGGTAAATTTGGAGAACGGCAATGGCACCACAATCCGCACAGGGGTTGTATACAGACCACCTTCTCAGGGGGAAGAAATGGACAAGAAAATGATAGAAAGTATACTTAGTATGGCAGAAAAAGGGGAGATATTGCTGTTGGGCGATCTGAATATGCCAGATGCTAACTGGAGTGCAGTTGCAGCAGCCACTTCGAAGAGTGGGGTTATTCTAGATGCCTTACAGGGGGCATGCCTTAGACAACTAGTATTGGAGCCCACTTGAGAGGGCAATCTTAGACCTGGTTCTCTCAAATGGAGATGAAGAGGATCACAGATGTAAGGTGGGTAGCCATCTGGGAACTAGCGACCATCAAACAGTGTGGTTCACAATAAACACAGCAATAGAGTCAAGCCATACAAAGGCAAAGGTACTGGACTTTAGGAGGGCTGACTTTGCCAAAATGGGTGAGTGCCTAAGGAATGCACTAGCAAATGGGCAGGAAGGAGGGGTGGAAGAACAATGGGGAATAATAAAAACTGCCATCACAGAGGTAACAAGCCTTTGTGTGAAGCAAATAAACAAAACTAAATGATGTAAGAAACCACTATGGTTCTCAAAGGAAGTGGCAGTGAAGGTTCAAGAGAAAAAGAAAGCTTTCAGGAAGTACAAGGAATCACAGAAGGAGCAGGACAGAGAACTGTATCAGTTAAAGCAAAAGGAAGCTGGGAAGGCAGTCAGAACAGCAAAGGCCCAAACCGAGGAAAAGATAGCCAACTCAGTTAAGAAGGGGGATAAAACCTTTTATAGGTACATCAGGGAGAGAAGAGAAGACCAAGGGAGGGATAGTGAGGCTTAATAAGGGGGGCAGAGGGTGACTGTGAAAAGGCAGAGATACTAAACAAATATTTTTGCTCAGTATTTACAAAGGAAGAGGGGAGGCACCTAAAACAAACAGTAGAAACACTCTGGATACAGAAGTTGATACCAGCCCATTTACAGAAGAAGGGTTCTGAAAGAACTCTTAAAACTGAAGGTGGACAAAGCAATGGGGCCTGATGGGATTCATCCCAGAATTCTAAAGAACTAAGGGTAGAATTAGTGACACCACTGACTACCCTGTTTAACAAATCATGGGAGGATGGGGTGGTACCCAAGGACTGGAGGAGGGCAGATGTGATTCCCTTCACAAAGTGGGAGCAAGGCAGAAGCAGGAAACTACAGACCTGTTAGTTTAACCTCAGTGGTAGGGAAAATGATGGAATCACTTCTGAAGGAAAGAACTGTCGAGTATCTAGAGGCCAGAGGGGCACAGGACCCAAGGCAGCATGGATTCACAGCGGGAAGGTCATGCCAGACAAATCTGATAGAGTTCTTTGACTGGGTGACCAAAGTAGTAGATCAGGAGGGGCTGTGGACATGGCCTACCTAGACTTTAGCAAAGCATTTGACACAGTCCCACACAAAGATTAATATACAAGTTAGCTAGCCTGGGAGTGGATCCCAAGATGACAGCCTGGGTAAAAATTGGCTGGAGAATAGGACACAGAGGTAATAGTAAATGGAGTCCACTCTGAAGAAGGGGGTTACTATGTGGGTACTGCAGGGTTCAGTATTAGGACCGATCCTCTTCAATGTCTTTATAAGCGACATTGCAGAGGGACTGGAAGGAAAAGTATGTCTCTTTGCAGATGACACAAAGATCTGCAACAGAGTTGATGACAAGGTGGGGTGGAAAGGATGAAAAGGGACTTGAGGAGGTTAGAGGAATGGTCAAATGTATGGCAGCTTAGATTCAATGCTAAGTGCAAGGTAATGCACCTGGGAAACAAAACCCAGGGAAGAGTACACAATGGGGGGTGAGATACTAACAACAACAAAAATGGAAAGGGACCTGGGGGTAGTCATATCAGATGGCCTAAAGGTGGGCAAGCAATGTGAGAGGGCAGAAAGGAGGGCTGGGGGGATACTGGGATGCATAGGGAGAGGCATCACCAGTAGAAAACAGGAAGTTATTATCCCTCTGTACAGACAGCTGGTCCGACCCCATCTGGAGTACTGCGTGCAGTTCTGGAGACCCAGTCTTCGCAAAGACATAGACAGGATGGAAGCTGTCCTGAGGAGGGCCACTAAAATGGTGCAGGGTCTGCACGGAAGACATATGAAGAGACTTAAGGAGCTTAATATGTATAGCCTCGGGGAAAGGAGGAGAGGGGACATGATAGAAACTTTCAAGTACCTCAGGGAATCAACAAAGTCCAAGAGGATAGCATCTTTCAAAAAAGGTGTGCAAGAACAAGGAGCACAATTTGAAGATAGAGGGGCGGCTCAGAGGTAATTTAAGAAGTATTTTTTCACAGAGAGGGTTGTGGATGCATGGAACGGCCTTCCGGAGGAGGTCGTGGAGTCAAAAACAGTGGTGGAATTCAAGCATGCATGGGACAGTCATAAGGCAATTCTAGGGGGTGGGGGTAGGAAGAAGTAGGCTGCTGGTTAACTAGGATCTGCAGCTTATCCAGTAGGCAGGGAAATGGGCAGACTGGGTGGGCCAAGCGGTCCTTATCTGCCATCAAATTCTATGTTTCTATGTTTCTATAAAGGTGAATATTGGAAGCAAGCAACTTTATGATTCTCCTGAAAGAGACAATTGAAAGGCTTCACCTGTGGTTCAAAGGGCTGGAACAACTAGACCCCCCCCCCACCTGAGCTATATAAGGCAGTCCCTCCAGCTTCACCCTGAAGCATGTTTTTTTTGCCCCACCATCCTCCCCTCTACCTCTAGCAGCTCACCTCTCTGCTCGGTGGGGGGGCTTTCATAAGGTACCTTTAGCTAAGGGAATCTTTCTGGCGGCACCTCTGGGGTGGAACCCCCCTCGAGGGTTCCTTGCCTTCAGTACCCCTACAGGGTGAAATTCCCCTTGGAACAGAGAAGCAAACAGCCACTACATTCATCGACAAGTTGTACAAGCATAACACTATGCTAAGTTGTGTAAGCCTATTGAATTACTGTTTAAATCAGAATGTTCACTGTGGAAACACATTGGACTCCTTTTGATGTGATATTATATTTATTTATTTATTGAATTTTGTTGACCGGGTAGGCCCACTGGGCCCCGGAGGTCCCTTTTTCAGGGGCGACCCGGGGGTAAAAAAATTAACATACAGGTAAGCAGAAAGTACATACAGGTAAGCAGAAGCAGTACAAATTGGGTACATTCCATATTGTTTAACAATGAAAGACACACATTGGGTAAATTCCATAATGTTTAACAGTGAAAGACTTCATGGAGTTGACAATCTGATAGGTGGTGAGGGAGCATAAGGGAAGAGTTAGGCATATATAAGACGTTATTCATACTCATGTCAAGTGAGCTAGGGAGTGTACGAGATAACGACTAGAAATAACCAGAGAAACCAATTACCTTCTTTTGGGCTAAATGGGGGTAAGTTGTTTCAAAAAAGCTCACCTCCCTGTGAGGGAGGGGCAGTGACGTAAGGTCAGTTCCTTAGGCATTGGCAAGTGCTCCTGTCGAGCAGGTGTGCTTTGAGCTTAGACCGGAAGCAGGGGCCCGACCCTGCCTCCCATACCTCCGTGGGAGTTTGTTCCAGTTGGAAAGGGCTGTGAAAGCAAAGGACCTGGACCCAGCTTTAGTCTTTGTTTTGGGGACCACAAGGAGAGTTTGACCGGAGGTACGGAGACTCCTCAGATTGGATTCAACCTTAACTAGTCCTTTGAGACTAGGGGGAGGTGAGGGCCCCAGAAGCTTAAATGTAAGGCAGAGTGTTGGGTAGGTGAGGCGGGCTTCCAATGACAGCCAGCTGAGCTTAGATTGAGCCTCACAGTGGTGGGTCCTAGGGTGTGATAATGTGGCAAATCGGACAATCTTATTGTATAAGGTCTGGAGCCTGCCAAGTTCCATAGAGGCCACACCTTGGAGAACAGGAGCCACGTAAGTGAGCTTGGGGAGAAGGACGCTAGTTGCGATGGCAACTCTGGCTTCAGGGATAATCTGGTCCTCTATTCTGTAGAGGATACCGAGTTTCCCATGTATGGCTTTGGTGAGTTGGTCAACATGATTTTTTTAGGGTGAAGCCTTGGTCCAGGGTGGGAGGCTCAGTATTTAGTGGAGGTAACCACCTCAAGTTTATCACCCCCTCTGGACTGCAGCTTAAGGAGCAGCGACCTCTCGGTTCCCAAGGATCTGGGCCCGAACAACATCGCCTTAGTTTTGCTGGTATTTAATACCATTTTGTTCCAAGTGAGCCAGTCCTCCATCTGAAGGATGTCCTCTTGAAGGGCATTCTCCAGTTCTCCTAAGTTGGGGGAGGCTCAGTAAATGACAGCATCGTCCACGTATTGGATGACGCTGCTGCTCCCCGCAATGCAAGTGCAGATCGTTTATAAACAAAGTGAAAAGAAGGGGGCCAAGTATTGACCCCTGGGGTACCCCTTCTTTGAGCGGTGCAGACTGGGAGACATTGTCCTTCCACTTGACCCTCTGGGTACGGCCCGTGAGGTAACTCGCAAACCATCCTAGGGCATGTGTGTCCAGGCCAAGAGAGCACATTTTTTGTAAAAGGAGGATGTGGTTTACCAGGTCAAACGCTTTAGAGAGGTCTATGAAGACCGCACCTGTGCTGACCCCTGAGTCATTATTGCACAGGATATCTGCCGAGAATTTGGTTAGTGCAGTGTCCATCCCATGCTTGGCTCGGAAGCCGTGCTGAGACGAAGAGATTATCTATATATTTTATGTGATTTTTCCTTTTGCTTTCTTTTGTTTATTATGTGAGATTCTGCAAAGTTAGAATTATTTATTATAATTGTTTATAGAAAGTTAGGTATATTTATAACTTATTGATTGGAAGCAGGGTTTTTTTTTTGCATGCATTACACTTAACACTTTGTTGGGCTGTTTCTGAACTTAAAAATTCAAAATATTTCTTCTCATGAAGCACTTCGGCTGCTAAGTAATTTAGTACAGCCAAACCCTGCTAATACTATATTATCATTAAACATATCCTGGCCCAATTTTTATTTATTTTATTTTTGTTTACTGGGTAGGGTGCACTGGGTAAGCATTTTACTATTTTAAGGCACAACCCAGGAAAATACAAACTAGTGGACCAATACAGTGCAGACAATGATAATACATAGTAACAACACAGGAACCATAAAGGTACAATTCTGTGCACAATACAAGAGGAAGAATCTATTGGAATACAAATACTATACAGCTCTATACATTGACAGTGACTGTAACAGCAGCAAGAATAGAGAGGAGAGTAGAGAGAGGAGAATACCATGATGTGGCAAATGCCTGAAAGGAGGGAGCGTATAGGGGGAAGGAAGTTGAATAGAAATAATTAAGTGCAGACAATTTAAACAGATACCAAAACAGACAAGTCCATATAGTGAGCGAGTGTAGGTAGCTTGAGGAGTACTGCAGACAGGGTTAAGACAGGAGCAGACTGCCTCTTGGAGTGAATGCGAATGGTATAGGTGCTGGAAGATGCAGGCATCTGAGCAGTGTTTAATTTGGGCTGGTATACTGTTCTAAAGTCTTGGGGCAGCAACAGAGAAGGCCATCTCACTGTGTTTAGTCCTAGTGCTGGGGATTGAGAGAAGGTCTGTTTCAGTGGATCTAAGGGAGTAGGGATTTTTATAGGGCACCAGGAGAGAGGTTAGGGACTGAGGCACTTGGTTCTGTTGTAGACTATGGGTTAAGCTGCCTAATGAAAGATCCCAAAGTGCAGTAGGGGAGGGCTAACCTAGTTTGGCATACAATGTACAGTGATGAGCAAGTCGATTGCAGGCCAGTGCAAAGCGACAAATGTTATTATAAGCCACATCTCAAGTGTGCAGGATAGAGCTAGTAGTATTAGTAAAGATGGATATGCCATAATTTGGGGAGTAGTACACACAAGCTATTGTGGTGCAAGCAGATGGGGAAAGATTTGAGCTGACTCATTAGGCCAGTCCAAGCCTGATGTCTAGAGCCTTACAAATGGTGCTTATGTGTAATGAGAAGTCAAGTGGGGGATCAAGAGTCATGCCCAAGTATTTGAAGGAATGTACAGAGTCTGGGGGAGCCATTGTCACAGACCACTGTGAGCCGAGAATGGATGTTTTATATTGATTTTATTCATTTATAAATGAACAAGGTAAACAATCCCATTGAGTACACAAGTACATTCATTTTCAAGGGACACCTTCTAAAGTGCATAACCTGGTTTACAATCTAGGGAGAAAATTTATCAAGACATACAAAATTACAGAATTACAAGTATACATATACATATTAAATACATTATCACCTAATAAATCACATCCCACAAACCACTGTTTACCCTTCAATTAAAACGTATCCATTTTCCAATGCTATGTAACATTCATGCATTTGACCACTTTGTTTATGGTACCACTGCCTAATTGTGGTCCAACTTACTTTGGCAACATAGGGTCTCAAATTAGCAGGTAGAGTATTCAAAATTTTTGGACCCAGACAAAACAACATAGCATATCCACTTTTTGTCCTACACTTCAGCACTTCAGACTCTATATACTGGGCTGATCTCAGACCCATAATTGGGTGTTTTATTTTTAGATCTTTAGTAATATATGCAGGTAATTTATTTTCTACAAACTTATACATAAATTTAGTTATATGTTGATTTCTCCTAATATACAAATGATCCCACCCCACCCCACATCTCTATAAAACTCACAATGATGTGTAAGTCTATGCGCCCCGTGATATACCTAGCCATTTTATTATATATACGATATAATTTTTTCAAATCTGTCTTATGTGCCCCCCCCCCATATATCACATCAGCATAATCGATCGCTGGCACTAACATAGCATTTATCACATGTAACCTGGTATTCCTTGAAAAATTATTTTTTATTCTATATAATATCCGCAGTTGTTGCCCCAACCTCTTAACTAAATATTTATATGAAAAGACCACTTACAATATGTGTCCATCCATGACCCTAAATATTTGTACTCATTTACCAACTGTAATTTAGAGCTGTCTTTCGCTGTTATTTCTAGGGACTTTTTAATGTAAGGGTCTTTATTTTTTTGCTGAAACAAAATAACCTTGGTTTTAGTAGTGTTCAAAACCAGTTTATTTTTGATGTAATTGTTCTATATCTCTTCAAAAGCTGCTTGTAACATATATTGTATTCAATAAAAATCCACACCTGAAACATACATAATAATATAATCCGCGTACTGGTGATATATTAATTTTTCTTGTTTAAATTCCAGGTCATTTGTATATAAATTAAATAAAAAGGGGCCCCAGGATTGATCCCTGGGGTACGCCCTTCCCTATCTGTCTAAAATCTGAAGAATATGGCCCAGCTATTCAGAAATGCACTAAAGGCCAGTGCAACTCTGGTGCAGCGCAACCCAAATGTGCCATGGTGCAGTGAATGTGATATTCAAAGGTTGTGCATGGTGACATGCACCAGTGCAACATGGCTGAATATTGCAAGGATGCGCTATGGCGCAACAAGAGGTGCGCCAGGGAGCAACCAGATCTGCACCATAGCGCAACAAGAGGTGCACCAGAGAGCAAAGGGAGAAGTGCCAAGGCACAGAAGGACCAGCCCCAGGCAATGGTGGGAGCAAAGCAGCAGAGGGAAAGTGTGGGGCAGGCAGTGGAACACAGCTGGGGATAGTGGCAGGGAGGTACAGTGGTGGGCCACAGGTGACCACCACCTACAGGGCACAGACAGGCAGCCAGACCCCCAGCACCAGGGCACTTGATGCATTGAACAGGTGGCACCAATGGCCAAGGGAGAGCTGCCACTGGAACCCCCTCCTGGATGCCAAGTCCCCACCCACCCAGACCAAGGCCAGGCACACCCAGGTACATGGTGTCCAACACACATGCCACACATCCTGGACAGCCAGCCCATGGCCACCCCAAGGCACAGCCACCAGCCAAGGGGCAGGACACCACCATGCATGGCCCGCACAATGACACAGACACACCACACAGACACCCACCATGCCACTGCAGCATGGCTCCACTTGCCAGCTGCAAAGCAGACATGGACACAGGCAGATAAACAAGAAATCTGTAATAAACAAAACAATGTACAATGGAATGCAGTGGGGAAGGGTAGGAGAGCAAGGGATGGGGACAGGGACTGTACAGTGGGACGGGGAAGGAAGGGGAAGGGCTGGCAGGGGTAAGAGGGAAACAGTGGGGCCAAAAATGGGTGGCCATGGCCTGCCGCCACCTGATACCTCCACCTCTGTCTGTCATGCAGCACCATCCATCTGGTCTGCTGGGCCACCTCCAAGGTCATCAAGGTGATCAAGATGATCTGCCTTAACAGTCGGCAATATAGTGGCAGCAGCGACCTCCTCCAGTTGCCTATGACAAAGGAATGGACAGGTGATCAGTGCAAGTCCCTAGGAACCATACCCTCCCACTGTGCGCAATGGGCAATGGGAACACACACCCTTGAAGTGGCATCCTGGCCACCCACAGTGGGTGGGCCAATGCTTGCCAGCATCTCAGCATGCTACAACAATGCACAGTGGTGGATACCACCGCCCAATGGCCACCCAACTGCGCAGTGACAGGCAGGAGGCACAGGGCTGCAGCAGCACCACAGCAGCAGTGGTGGCAGCCAATCACACACCCATCCCACCAACAGCTGGTACATGTGTACAATGGCTGCCCCACAGTGGCATGCACACCGCACAGTGTGCAGCACACAGTTGACAAGGCACGTGGCACAGATGGCCATGGCCACACCCTCACCCCCACTGACCACCTGGTACGGAGTAGAGGACAACAACAGTGCCTACCTGGCCACTGTGGAGCCGCTCTTGTCTGTCCCACTGCCACTCTACCACCACCAGTCAGGAGTGCTCCACCTGATGATTGGCCCGCAGCAGCCTGATGTGGCCCACCAGGCACCCCCGCTGCTCTGGTATGGTGCCAATCCTCAGGCCCTAGGAATGGAACACAGACAAGCACACATCAGAGTATAGACACAGTATGTGCCCACCACCCCCAACCCTGTGCATAGTGTGCACCCCAGCCTGACATGACCCACAGGGCAATAGCACAGTGCACACAGTGGCCAGCAATGCCACACCTCATGGCACACACCGACAGTGCCTGCCCCACAGGGCATGTCAGGCAGCCCAGCCAACACCACAGTACAGCAGTTGGGCACACATTCAGCATGTGCTGACTTATCTGGCCATGGTGCGGCCCCCCTGCGGACACATGCCTGCAGCAGCCTCAGCTCTCAGGGTCCCGCCGCATCAAGTCACAGTACCGGGGGGGTAGCACTGCTCACTGGTCTGAGGCACCCCAGTATCCTGAACCAAGCCTGCAGCAATGGCCTGCCAGATGTCACTTCTGGCCTGCTGCAGGGGTTCCTGGCCAAACAGACCAGGTGCATGTGGCAGCATGTGGGCCACAAGATTGACCAGCTCAAGGTCCATCCAATTGCGAGCATGTCACACCCCTCACCTTGCCATGTTCACTACACAAGGGTCTGATCCAAAATGGTGACCAATAGCGCACGTGCACAACGTGGGCAAGATGTGAGCTTCATGGAGACATGAGCGGCATACGCAAATCATGCATCGCTGTAGATGTGTGGCATGGGGGTGGCCCTCCTGGCACATGGTGGTGTAGTCCCAAAGGGCAAAGAGTCAGGTCAGGGGTCAGGGGGCACCTGGCACACAGTGCATCAGAGTGCAATAGAGGCCATGATGCATAGTGCACCATGGCCCCTATGGCGCCGGAGCACTATAGAGGCCATGGCACATAGTGTGCCATGGCCCCTATGGCACTGGAGCCTTATAGAGCCCATGGTGCATAGTGCAACATGGCCCCTATAGTGCACTGAGTGCACAGTGCATGATAGGCAGTAGCACAGGCCATGACGCATGCGTACTACAGGCTGCGCACTGCACATGTCATGGCATTACGCCACGACATGCACTGGAGCAACTCCGTTGCACAAGGAGCAAGTACGTGATATTCAGCCACCACATGCGAATGAGCTCATCAGCCTATGCACGGCACACCAGGGAAATTAGCATGTCATTACCGTTGCGCCACAGCTTATTTGCATGTGATGCACTATAAAGGAGCTACACAACAAGACAGGCCATGAAGCGGTATTGCAACCATCTGAGGTACGTTGCACCTGCTGTGGGAACAGCCAGCATAGGTGGATGGGGTGGCCAACTGCAGGCAGTGAAACACATGTCCTTGTCCACAGGTAGCACCATGTCCAAGCTTGAGGAGACTGAGGAGCATGGGCCTGCCCAAAAGCACAGGCCCAACTGTACAAAGGTGGAAGTCAATGCCCTGTTAGTGGCCTACCTCGACAGGGAGAAACTACTGAGTGGTGCCACTGGTATACCACGGGCCAGGGCTGCAGCTTGGGTGGAGGTGGCGGCGGCTGTGAACCTGCAGGGCAGCCACCAGCGGTCGATGCAGGAGTGCAGAAAGAAGGTGGGCACTGATAAATGCCACATTAAAGAGAAGGTGGTGGCCATATGGGCAGCCAAGACAGCCACTGGTGAGGGCCATGCTGCTGTGCCACAGCTCACAGCACAAGAGGAGCTGGTGGCGGCCACCATGTGGTGCAGCACCATTGAGGGTGTGCCGGGTAGTGGCTTCCAGACAGGAGGGAGCCCATCACTGCATGGTACATATACCAGTCCTGGGGGGATGCTGGTATTGCAGCATGAACACACCTGATTTCTCTTACAGCACTGGCATGCCAGAATGCAGTGGAAGGGGTGCCAGTGGCAGCCATTGGGCCAGGCCCAGTCCCAGAGGACCAGCCATCCACCTCCACAGGCATCTAGGGGCCCAATTGGCTGCAGCACACCACCACCATCCAGACGGATATCCTGGGCTTGGTGTCAGACAAGGCCCTGGTTGTGTTCCAGCAGGATGCCAGCCATGGCATACTGTGCATGGAGGCATAGATCAGGGTGGGGTCTGACACTGAGGACAACATTACCATCATCCTGGACAGCTTGGGTGGTGTCATGAGGGAGACACCCATACCAACTAACATCACTGGCAGCGTGGCCAGTGGCTTCTCAGTTGTGGAACAGCTGCCCGCCACCACCTCAGGTGCTGCTGTGTGCACCACCACAGTGGGGCATTTTGGTGGTGGTGCATCCACTCAGGTGCTGGCCTGTGTACAGGGACTGGAGGGGCAACAGCAGCAGATGGCTGGGGACATTGGGCAGCCTGGTGCAGAGTCCACTGCTGGGGCACTAGACAATGACCTACCCCAAGGGGACCCCTCTGTGCAGTGTCCACCTGAGGGGGGCCATGCAGTGTGGTCATACACCACCAGTGGGTTGGTGGTACATCCATGCTCCCTTGGGCACTGACCCATTGTCAGAGCACACCCGATTGCTGCAGGCCTCTGTGGAGCAACAGATGCTGCTCATAGCTGGGGTGCATGCACTCCATGCAGAGCTGCGCCAGGCTGCTGAGCTGCACGAGAGGGGACTGCACAGGTCCTGGAGGCTATACAGCACCTGCAGGAGGACACAACCGCATCCCTGGATTGCATTGCCAATGCGATCTCAGTTGGCCTTGCACCACTGGCTGCCACAAAGCATGGCTGCCAGCCACAGACACCGAGGAGTGCACTGTCCACCCCACGGACCCAGCGTCAAGTGACTCCCTCCATGTCAATGCCGGGCTCTGCTGTTGGCATCCCAGGCATGCCTGGGGTGGCCCTGTTTGGGTGCATATACACCCCTGCACAGACACGGTCACGTTCCCACAGTTCAACCCCTGGGGGGCAGTTGCATACACCCCCTGTGGCCATTGAGTAGTCAGTGGCTGCTGACCAGCCCCAGTGCAGCTGACCCCATGTCCACGGTGGCCATGGTTCCGCGTGGTGGACCTGATGTGCGCACTGTCCTGTCTGCAGTCCACTGCTACTGCCCTGTGTGCACATGGGCGAAGTGAGTGGGTGCATGCCACAGTTGTGGCAAATGTGTGTCACACTGCATGCTGCCTGTGTGCACACCTGCCCAGCCACTGGCCCATGTGGCATGTGCGTGATGAGAGCAGCGCAGCACTGGTTGTGTCTGTGTACCGGCACCCTGCATCTGATCCACACCACTTGCTGGTGCCTGGGCACATGTTTGTGTGTGCCTGTGTGTGTGTGTTGCTGTACAGTGCTGTGTGCTGTTCTGTGTGGCTGTGTGGCACAGCCACCCCCAACCCTGCCCCACACCTGTGTGTGCATGCCCATTGCCATGCCTGCCTACGCCCGTGTGCCATGTCATTGTGTCTGGCCACTGCATGGGTGTTGCTCCACCTACTTGCGTGTGCCAAAGTGCTCCTGTGCAACTGTGTCCTGGTGCTGGTGTGCCATCCTCTGGAGCTGGGGATCTCTCCACCCTGGAGGGGCTTCCCACTGCCCCCAGGCCCATTGCCCTCATTGTCCCCATTGCTGTTCCCCTCTTCAGTCTCGACAGCTATCCCACGGTCAATGGCCATGTTGTGCAGTATGCAGCAGGCCAGGAATAAGCCAAAGCCTTTCAAGTGGCTGTACTGTAGGGCACCACCAAACCTGTAGAAGCAACAGAATCATACCTTCAGCATCCCAAACACACGCTCAATGATGTTCCGCATGCTGGCGTGTGCCTCATTGTAGCAGTCGTCCACTGGGGATGATGGGTGCCAGTAGGGGGTGAGCAGCCAGAGCCTAAATGGGTAGCCACTGTCACCTGTGTGGACAGATACATGGATAGCCTAGTGTCCTCTGTTGCTGTGCCCCTTGCCCATCCCTGGCACCACTGCCAGCACACCTGCCCTGCCCACCCCCATTCCATGCCCTGCTGTTCCCAGCTCCCCATGGTCATTCCATACTCCACCACTAGGTGGCCTGTGGGGATGTCCCCAGTCTCGAACCTGTGGCACAGTGCAGAGCTGTGCCAGATGAAGGAATCATGTGCACTCCCAGGGTGTGTGGCACAGACATTGGTTATGCACCCCCTGGCATTGCACACCACCTGGCAGTTGACACTGGGGTAGCCCTTCCTGTTCATGTATGCTATGCCCTCAGGGCCAGGTGGCATACAGATGCCCACATGGGTGCAGTCAATGGCCCGAGAATGCCAGGCATCCGTGCTACCCTGTGGAAGTCCTGCATTGTTTCTGTATGCTCTGCCTATGTGCTGGGGAACTGGATGTATTTTGTAGTATGTGGCAGCAGAGCATTGAGGAATTGTGTGAGGAGGTGTGATGTGGCCAACTGAATTATGCCTGTGGTGTCCCCTGTTGGTCTCTGGAAGGTGCCCGTGGTGAGCAGGCACATGACGGCTGTCACCTTCATCTCCACTGTCAGGGCGTGGCTCTGTCTAGTGGGTGCCTGCATCTCCTCATTGCACAGCTGCCTCAGAATCACCCGGTTCAGGTGATACCAGACCACGATCTCTGTATTAGAGTGGTTCTCGAAGCTGATGCAGGCACGGTACCACCTGCTCTGGGCATACTGCTGACGGGCCCTTCCACGGCCACATCACTCTTCCTCCTGCCTCCTCACACCCCTTATTATGGCCTCCATCTGGAAGGCTGCACTGGCCATGGCCGCTGCTGTCCTGTGTCCCCCTGGGCTGTCAGCTCCAGTGGTCTGCTTGGCACCGTGGGGCAGTGTCTTTCACTCTGCCTGGCCCCCTCTTGCTTCCCCTACCCCTGACTCGCACTCCACTGCCACCTGTGTCCCACACCCCTGTGGTTTCCTGTTCCCCTCCCTCAGTTCCTCACAGGCTCTGTCTTCCTTTTGCCTTCTATTCCCTTCACTCCAGGGTCAGGTGGCTTTCTCTCTCTCTTCCCCCCCCCCATCTCTCTCTCTCTCTCTCTCTCTCTGTCTCGCTCCCCTCTGGTGCATGTGCTGTCCCCCTGCTTGCTCCCTGTATTTATAGGCTGAAGTCTGCGCGGTGCATCTAGACATTGCTCCACACTTGGGCCATGGGTCAGGGTTGAATATCACACTGTGCCGCAGATTCATGGGCATGCACCCTGCCCTTGCGCATGCATTCATTTGGGTTGCGCATTGGCGCACTGCTACTTGCGCTGCGCACTGACTCCTGCTGAATATCGCTCCATGGCACAGTCCCACAGTTGCACATGCGAAACCCAGTTGTGCCATGTGCAACTGCTTTGAATATCCCACCCTATGTGTTTAAGAATGCCTTTTGTTTCCTGCCCCTTAAGTAATTGGAAAACCAATCTACAGCATTATCCGAAAATCCCATGTTTTTCAATTTAGTAAAATAAGTATACCATGATTTAAAGGGTTAAAAGCTTTTGACAAATCGATCATGATTGCTCCTGTCAGTAATCCATTATCCATTGCAGTCTGAATATCCCCAGTTACTTTTATTAAAGCAGTCTGAGTACTATATCTTTCTCTGAAGCCTGACTGATTACTATTCAAAATGCCATACTTTTTTATGTAATGCTTGACCTGCTTAGCTACCAATTTTTCACAAATCTTTGCTACCACAGGTATCACAGATATTAGTTGATAATTACTAATCTATCTTTTGGAACCAGATTTAAAAATTGGAATTACTTTAACAAATTTCCATTTAAGAGGCACTTCAGCTGTATTTAATGATAAATTAAAAATATGTGTCTGGGGTAGGCAATCACTGGGGCTGCAAATTTCAATAAATTTCTATTAATCCCATCAAGTCCCACAGTCTTTCTTTCATTACTATTCAACAATTCTAACATTACCTCATTAATATTTATTTTACCAATTTTAAACACCTGCCTTAATTCCTCATAATTATCAAAAAAACTTATCTTCCCCAATTCGATAACTTCATCTAGTTCATCCTTTACAACCCCTATATTCACAAATAGAAACATAGAAACATAGGCTTTGACGGCAGATAAGGACCGCTTGGCCCACCTAGTCTGCCCATTTCCCTACCTACAGGATAAGCCACAGATCCTAGTTAACCAACAGCCTATTTCTTCCTACCCTTCACAAGAATTGCCTTATGTCTGTCCCATGTATTCTTGAATTCTCCCACAGTTTTAGACCCCACAGCCTCCTCAAGAAGGCTATTCCATGCATCCACTACCCTCTCTGTGAAAAAATACTTCCTCACATTGCCCCTGAACCGCCGCCCCCATCTTCAAATTGTGTCCCCTTGTTCTTGCATGTCTCTTTTTCTGAAAGATGCTACCCTTTTGGACATTGTTGATTCCACTGAGGTACTTAAATGTTTCTGTCATGTCCCCCCTTTCCCTCCTTTCCTCAAGGGTATACATGTTAAGATCTTTTAGTCTCTCCTCGTATGGCTTCTCTTGCAGACCCTGCACCATTCTAGTTGCCCTCCTCTGGACTGCCTCTATCCTGTCTATGTCCTTGCGGAGATGGGGTCTCCAGAACATAGAAACATAGAAACATAGACTTTGATGGCAGATAAGGACCGCTAGGCCCATCTAGTCTGCCCATTTCCCTACCTACAGGATAGGTCGCAGATCCTAGTTAACCAACAGCCTATTTCTTCTACCCCCCACAAGAATTGCCTTATGTCTGTCCCATGCATTCTTGAATTCTCCCACAGTTTTAGACCCCACAACCTCCTCAGGAAGGCTGTTCCATGCATCCACTACCCTCTCTGTGAAATAATACTTCCTCACATTGCCCTGAACGCCCTCCTTCTATCTTTAAATTGTGTCCCCTTGTTCTTGCAACTCTTTTTTCTGAAAAATGCTACCCTCTTGGACTTTGTTGATTCCACTGAGGTACTTAAAAGTTTCTATCATGTCTGCCCTCTCCTTCTTTCCTCAAGGGTATACATATTAAGCTCCTTTAGTCTCTCCTCATCGGCTTCTCTGCAGACCCTGCACCATTTTAGTTGCCCTCCTCTGGACTGCCTCTATCCTGTCTATGTTCTTGCGGAGATGGGGTCTCCAGAACTGGACACCGTGCTCAGATGGGGTCTCACCAACTGTCTGTACAGAGGGATAACAACTTCCTGTTTTCTGCTGCTGATGTCTCTCCTATACATCCCAGTATACCCCAGCCCTCCCTACTGCCTTCTCACGTTGCTTGCTAACCTTAAGGTCATCTGATATGATTACCCCCAGGTCCCTTTCCTTTTTTGTTGTTGTTACTACCTCCCCACCCATTGTATATTCTTCCCCTGGGTTTTTGTTTCCCAGGTGCATTATTTTGCACTTCTTTGCATTGAATCCTAGCTGCCATACTTCTGACCATTCCTCCAACCTTGCCAAGTCCCTTTTCATCCTTTCCACGCCTCCTTGTGTATCAACCCTGTTGCAGATTTTTGTGTCATCTGCAAAAGGCATACTTTCCTTCAGTCCCTCTGCAATGTCACTGATGAAGACATTAAAAGGACTGGACCCAATACTGAACCCTACGGTCCCCACTAGTAACCCCCTTTCTTCAGAATGGACTCCATTTACAATTACCTTCTGTGTCCTGTAGTCCAGCCAATGTTTTACCCAGGCTACCACCCTGGGTCCCACTCCCAGGCTGGTTAATTTGACTATTAATCTTTTGTGTGGGACTGTGTCAAATGCCTTGCTAAAGTCTAGGTAGGCCATGTCCACAGCCCCTCCCTGGTCTACTACTTTGGTCACCCAGTCAAAGAAATCTATTAGATTCATCTGACATGACCTTCCCGCTGTGAACCTATGCTGCCTTGGGTCCTGTGCTCCACTGGCCTCTAAGTACTTGACTATTCTTTCCTTCAGAAGTGACTCCATCACTTTCCCTACCACAGAGGTCAGACTGACAGGTCTGTAGTTTCCTGCCTCTGTCTTGGACCCACTTTTGTGAAGGGGAATCACATCCGCCTTCCTCCAGTCCTCGGTACCACACCATCCTCCCATGATTTATTAAAAGAGTTGCCAGTGGTTTCACTAGTTCCTCCTTAATTCTTTTAGAATTCTGGGTGAATTCCATCAGGACCCATTGCTTTGTCCACCTTCAGTTTTAGGAGTTCTTGCAGAACTCTTTCTTCTGTGAAAGGACTGGGATCGACCCCCTATCAAAGTGCTTCTCTTAATTGGATTAGGCACTTCCCCTCCTCTTTTGTGAATATTGAGCAGAAATATTCGTTCAGTATTCCTGCTTTTCACTGTCCCCTCTGCCCACCCACTGTTCATTCTATTCAGCCTCACTATCCCTCCCTTTGTCTTTCTCGCTTGCTGATGTTACCTATAAAAGGTTTTATCCCTTCTTAACTGAGTTGCTATCTTTTCCTCAGTTTGGGCCTTTGCTATTCTGACTTCCTCCCTGCTTCCTTCTGCCTTAACTGGTACAGCTCTGTCCTTCTCCTTCTGTGTTTCCTTATACTTCTGGAATGCTATCTTTCTTCCTGACTTTCACAGCCACCTCTTTGAGAACCATAGTGGCTTTTTCTTTCATTTTGATTTGTTCATTGCTTCACACAAAGGCTTGTTGCCTCTGTGATGGCAGTTTGATAATTCCCATTGTTGCTCCACACTCCTTCTAGCCTGTTTGCTAGTGCTTTTCTGAGGCACTCTCCCATCTTGCCAAAGTCAGCCCTCCTAAAGTCCAGTACCCTCACTTTTGTATGGCTTGACTCTGTAGCTGAGTTTAACATGAACCACACTGTTTGATGGTCACTTGTCCCCAGATGGCAACCCACTTCTAGATCTGAGATCCTCTCACTGCCCCCATTTGAGAGTACGAGGTCTAAGATTGCTCCCTCAGGAGAACTGGATGCAGTATTCCAGATGGGGTCTCACCAACTGTCTGTACAGAGGGATAACAACTTCCTGTTTTCTGCTGGTGATCCCTCTCCCTATGTATCCCAGTATACCCCCAGCTCTCCCTACTGCCTTCTCACATTGCATGCTAACCTTAAGGTCATCTGATATGATTAGCCCTAGGTCTCTTTCCTTTTTTGGTTTTGTTACTACTCCCCATTGTGTAATCTCCCCCTGGGTTTTTGTTTCCCAGGTGTATTATTTTGCACTTCTTTGCATTGAATCCTAGCTGCCATTATAGGTCATTAAAACAATTCGCTACCTGAGAGCATTGTTCCATGTCCTTACCATTGATATAAAAAGGTTTTGGATATCCATCTTTACCCGGATTTTGAAATTTATGAATTAAATTCCAAAATTTACCAGTATGTGAGAATTGAGAGTCTTGCAGTATACATTTATGATAATCTACCTTTGCCTTCCTTACTTCCTCTAAATATTTATTCCTTAATGCTCTGTAGCCATCCCAGTCAATCTGAGCCTTTGATTTATTTGCCTTTTGCCATTGGATGTTTCTCTTTTTATGTAAATTGCACAGATTCCCATTATACCAGTTAGTATTTTTAACCCATGATGCACCTTTCTCATAGGTGCATGTAGATTACAGATTTTTTCAAATTCCTCTTTAAAATACTGCCAAGCCTCATTTACAGTAGGAATTAGGGCTATCATTTCCCAGTTCACATTTTCCAAATCCTGCATAACATTAATGTAATCAAAGTGTTTAAACATTCTTTTAGAAATCCAGTATCCAGTTTTCACTCCTTTTTCTTTAGCTCTGACACATACCAGCCCCTGGTGATCACTGAAGGTATCTAACAAGACCCCACTCATTTTATAATTTTCCTTTCTTGTAGTAAAAATCAAATCCAAAGGAAAAGATGCTTCACTATCCTTGCTATTAACTCTGGTTACCCCTTCAATTAATTGACTTAAACCCAGTCTAACAGATAACTCAACCAATTCATGCTCAGCTGTAGCATATTTCCAATTTATGTTCAAATCTCTAGTCAACAAAATTTCATGTGTTGATTTAAATTTGCATAAGTAATCATACATAATCTCAAATTTAGAGGGGGGGACTTAAGAGGTTTATATACACCCAGTGTCACTATAGGTTGAGAAAAAGGAAGACCTAGTTCCATTGTTAGTAATTCAATACTCTGGAAATTCATTTCATTTGGTAGAACTTTAATATCTAATTGTTGCTTTGCATATAACGCCACTCCACCACCTATTTGTTACAATCCTGTCTAAACAACTGATAACCATCTATCTCAAGAAAAGAAGATAGAGTTTTAGTACTTAACTAGGTCACTGTTAACATGATTATATCCACCTGATATTCTAAGACCCATTCTCTAAAAACATATGTTTTATTGCCTAAACTATGCATATTGAAATGTACAATTGAAAACTCTTTCACATTCAGGGTGTCCATAGAGACTGCTTCCATCTGTTGTGGTTCAGGATTCAAGTGTACATTTCCACTTAAAAGTAACAGAGTGGTAACAAAACACATGTTTAACCCACAATCTCTTCTGTACGCAGATTCTAATCATGGCCCTTCTGATTATAATTTTATACATACTAACCGAAGAGATACAAACCTGCACTCGTCCCCAAGTCCCATATGAGTACTACTTAATTTAAATAACATCCCATGTACCCCCAGAGACATGACTTGTGGGGATATTAACCAGTTTACACCCTTACCATGGTGTCCAGAATCCTTGCTTATATCTCTTTAAACTTGTCCATTCCAATAGGCTATTGTTTTATACAAGCAGATTAGCAGTAGGAGCAAACTGGTCAATCTAATGTTTTTATGATTATACATATTTATGGTATTCTCTTTGACTCTCTGACTTTGGAGACACACAAAGGGGAAATATGTATTATCTAAACAAGCAAAATGATTACACAATAGCACATTAGACAAATCACCCTATGCCCTGATAATTCTCTCCTATCCTAGGCCTCTAACTTAGAAAATAATTGCAACTTAATTTCCCTGGTGGTTAAATACCTAAATCTATACAGAACAATGTGTAGTTCTGAATAGCATTGCTTATGATTTAGAAGGAGTCATAAGTAACCTGTTCTCCCTGAATCAGGTTTGGATGACCTTCAAGTCAACTGTGAGGGTATTGTTAATTTCAGTTCTGTTTTGTGCACTGGTAAAGAAGACCAGGTCATCAGCATAGAGGAGAGAGGTACTGTTTGGAAAGCAGTTATGTACTGAGTTAATGTGTAAGGAGAAAAGGACCTACCCAAGTATGTAGCCCTGAGGGACACCTATGGTGGAGGGTAGATTGTCAGATAGGGTGGAGCCAATCCTGACATGCTGCTGTCTGTTGGAGAGATAGCTTCTAAACAAAGGTAGGGCATGATTGGTTACCCCAAAGCACTTCGTTTACTGTGAAGGAGAAAGTGGTTTACCATATCAAAGGCCTTTGTTAGGTCTACGAAGACAACTCCAGTGAGCTCACCTTTGTCAATGGAGGTGGAGATACTGTTGGCTAGGGTGAGCAGAGCCATAGTGTTGCAATGGTTCTGGTGAAAGCCATGCTGAACAGGGGATAGAAGATTGTGAGGGGAGAGGTAGGAGGTAAATTGGGTCAAAACAATTTTCTCAAGTACCTTACTCAGTGTGGGAAGGATGGCAATAGGTATGTAGTTGATGATTTTTCTGCTCCCTTACTGAGAACTGAGACTATGATGGCCATTGTCCAGACAAATGATATGACATTAGTGGTGAGGGAAAGATTGAATATTCTGATTAGTATTATGCTAGCTCATAGGCAGCAATTTTAAGGAGTTTTGGCTCTATGCCATCCCAGCCAGCAGATTTAAATCTGGGGATCAGCCTCAGTAGCTTGTATATGTCAGAGATACTAACTAGTCTGAAGAGGAAAGGGGGATGTTGCCCTGATGGAGAAGGTAAGGGAGAGGACTGACAATTCAATGGGGTTGAGAAAGATTCTCTGTATGTTGAGAGGTCTGAAAATAGCGTGCTGAAGGCATTAGATATAGTATAGGTGTTGTTACAGTTAACGTCCCCAGTCTCAAAGTCTGAAGGGGTAAGGGTTCTGTTGGGGTCCAGGGATTTTTTTTGGTGCAATTCCAGAACTGGAAGGGTTTTTATAAGAGAAGGCTAGTTGGGTTCTGTAAAAGTTACTCTTCCTCTGTCAGATGGCTTGTTAGCATTTGTTTCTGAGTGTTCCATAAGCTGATCAATCAGAAATAGAGTTAAATGCCTAGAAGGCAGCCAAGTTTCTGTCTCTCTCTTTTATGAGGGATGGGAGGGGGCAAGTCAGCCATTTAGTAGTAGGAGCACAGACTCTTCTGGTGGTGATGGGAACATATTTATTTTGGAGGCTAGAGAAGATGGTATTGAAATGGGAGACAGCCTGATTAATATCAGAGGTAGCCTAGAGGTATGTCCAGTCTAGGCAGGCTGCTTCATTTATGAATTGAGAGGGGTCCAAATGGGAGAAGTCATGAAAGTGAATTAGGTGAGGAAGGATTTTAGGGACTTTGGCACGCCACATGAAGAATACTGGGGAATTTTATTTTTATTTTATTTTATTGAAGTCTTGGATACTCCTCTGAGTAAGTGCTCATTGAAAGGTTCCACATCAAATAGCAAAGGCAAAAAACAGACAGATAATACAACGAGAGTTCTGCAAACAGATAATTAGAGTATTAAACATAATGGGTACATAAAATCCAGACATGAACAGGTGAACTGTGGCATTGTACAAAGTATGCCTGCATCAGGAGGAGGAGCAGGAGAAGGAAGGGGGAAAGAGGGGCAGTATGGGGAGAGACAGAGGTTTGACTGGGACAGGATAGGGGTACAAGAGGTTGGGGGAATTGCTAAGTGCTGGGGTTTGCCTAACTCCAGGGATAGGGACTGGGAAGTGCTAGTGGTAGTCAGTTGATGCGTGGGGTGTCTCAGCAGTGGCACCTGCAGGAACTTCTGTCAATAAGGTGTTGGTGCAGTCTGAGTTTAAAGGATCCGAGAGTAGTAGTGCCAGTGACAGTAGGCGGTAGCGTGTTTGTCCAGAGTGATGCCCAGTAGGAGAGTGCTCATTGTGCCATGGATGTGCGGCATCTTGGTACTTAGAAGGTTTGTGTGGAGGAGCTCCTGGTTTGTCTGGTGTTGAGCAGTAGGGACAGTAGGTTCTGAACTCCACGAGGAATCCGGTTTAGTGTAGTCTTTTTGGCGAGAAGGCAGGTTTGATATCTTGTTCTGTTGTTAAGATGGAGCCAGCCAGCACAGGTATAGAGTTCCCAGGTATGTGTTAGTTTAGGTGCATTTGTAAGCAACGGGCAGGCTTTATTTAGGGCAACAGCAATGCGTTGGAGTGCTGCGTCAGTTGCAGATCTGTAGATTACCAGTCCATAATCTATAAGGGATACAGTCAAGCTGTTAATTGCCAGATTTAGCACTTCATGGGTGAGACAGTGCATGTGTTGGTAGAGGATGGCAGTTCTGGTGTTGATGGCTTTAGCAGTGTTGTAGAGGTGCTGTGTGAAGGACACGGAGGAGTCAATGGTAACCCCCAGGTATCTGAAGTGTGGGACGACTTACAGGGTGCTGCCACTGTCATTCCATATCACCAAGGGGTAGTGCTTTAGTTTGTTTCGGGCTGTTGCGTAGGGCATGGTTCTGGTCTTTTTACAATTCATGACCAGCTTTTGTTCTGTGAACCATTTTTCAGATGATGCTTAGCCACTTTGGAGATCTGTTTCGAGGAGTTCCAGGCACGGGTTGCTAGCAAAGAGTACCGCGTCATCAGCATATAAGAGCATATGGCATTGGCAAGAGGCCGGTAGGTTGTTTAAGAAGACACTGAATAACAGCAGTCCCAGTATTGACCCTTGTGTTACACTGGGTCTGACAGGTTGACTATCGGATAGGACTTCCCCAGTCCTAACTTGTTGGGAAAAGAGGCTTAGGTAGCTGATAAACCAGTCCACGGTTTCTGTTGCAAGTCCAATTTCAGAAAGCTGCTTGAGGAGGAGGGCATGGTGAACTGTATCAAAAGCCTTTGATAGGTCAATGAAGGATGCCTCTACAAGGTGGCCTTGGTCCAAGGCATTATTGATGAACCTGGTGAATTCTAGAAGGGCCATGATGGTACTGTGGCTGCCCCGGAAACCCATGTTCCTCTGGGTAGAGGAGCTTATGTTGGTTAAGATAGTCCACCATCTGGTCAGCCACAATCCGCTCCGGTGCTCCAGTGCCTTGGAGAGTGGCAGGTGTATGGAGATTGGTCTGTAATTGTTGTGTAAAGTTCAGTCCCCACTTTTATGTACAGGAGTTGCTGTGGCAGACTTCCATCTTTGAGGGAATTGAGAGTGGCAGAGGGAGAGGTTTATTATTTTTGTTAGTGGTCCAATTATTTTGTCCAGTGTCAGACAAATGATTTTTGAGTTACAATGAATCCTCACTATGCCTCAACTTTCCTAAGACCTTCTCTACATATTTTCTTGCATCTGCTTCAGATACTATCTTGAAGCAGAAAGGCAGTCGCAAGGTGGTGTAGATGCCCTTGCAGTGTCTCTTGGGTTAGGGGCAGTGAAGAAGTCCACTGGGAGAACACTACTAAGGACAGTAAATGCCTGATTCAGTGAGTTGGCAATGAGTAAGGGGACTGAGGTTGGAACACCCTTGACAGTGAGCATAGCAGGAGGTGTTTTGGGATCTTTCCCTGTAATATCCTGCCCAGAAGGATTTGTTGTTGTTCTATGAGTCGATGAGGGCTTCTTTGTAAAATGTACTCTTTGCCTGTCTGATTGCTTTTGTACAGTCATTGCATGCTTTTTTTATATCACTGGATGTTTGCTACAGAGCCCTGTGATCGAACTTTTAGCCAGTATTGATCTCTTGCATCAAGCAGTGATATTAGATTGGGGGCAGTCCAGAGGTTAAGAGGTCCTTTGATTTTCCTTGTTTTGACAGAGGCGTGTTTGTCGCAAACAGCATTACATTTTGCAATAAAAATTTTGAACACCATGTCCACATCGTTGGATTCTACGAGGTCTGACCAGTCAAGGAGTTCTAGGTCAGCTTTTAGTTGTGGCAGGTGGCCCTTTAAGAACAGCTGTTTTTTTATGATTCTGATGGAGGGCTTACAGTAGTTGTTGTTCCATAAACATTTGACAGGGTAGTGGTCACTAAGGGTGTCAGGGAGAATGGTAAGGTCAGACATATGCACAGGGCGGTTTGTGAGGACCCAGTCGAGTAGTGTGCTGGTGCCAGTCTTATAGTTGAATCTGTAATGGTCACTAGCTGAGTCTGGGAGGACACCAAAACAAATTATTATGTCAATATTGGGGACTAACACCAATCTATGAGGGTGGCACTTTGTCCATTATTAGAAAGCCTAGTAGGAGCTGACCCATCGGCACAGCGGTTGGATTGCCACATGCGACACCAGCAACCCGGGTTCAGAAACAGACCAGGGTCACTGGAGGGCCGGCCGCGGGAGAAGGATAGAGCATCCTAAGGACTGCTCTCCTTCTCTGGGAGGAGGGTGGGGGAGTGCTCGGAATCGGCGACTTCTCATGGAGGCCGGTCACACAACCACCGCACTAGCATGCATAGGGAGGCGGGCAGATGCGGACATCATTGCACAACCCGCTTCCCCAGAAAAATGAAAAATGGACAGCTGCGCAGCCGTCAATGAAGCCCACTACAGCTTCTATCAGGCCTCTGGCCAGCCTCCGACCTATCCTGAAGACTGCGGCATGTAGGGGTACGCAGCCCACTGTGGGGGAAATCCACAGGAGTATCGGGCTCATGTGGCTTGATTGAAGGTGGAAGTCCGTGGCCCGTGACAGGGCTGAAAGTACCGGATGGCCAGTGGTTCAGGGGAGGAAAATAATGAATAAAAAAAAAAGAAAGCCTAGTAGGATGAAAGATTAATTGGGTAAGGGGCAGCTTGTTTAGAGATAGTTCTATCGAGTGTCTACTACATTTGAACCAATCAATACTGAAATCACCATGGGATTATAAAGTCGTTGTTGTTCACAAGGGGGGATGATGTTGTTAATTAAGATAGGGAGGGCTTGTAGGCTGGTAGCAGGAGTTAGGTAAATACTTGGAGTTTCTTGGTGTTTCCCAAGGTTAGTACTCCATGACACAGTTCAAGGGATGTTCATGAATGGGATGGGGGGAGCTAGGAGCCATGAAAATAAAGTGGGACTTAAAGTAGATCATAGTACCCCCTCCACATTTAGGAGAGGCTCTGGCACATCTGATGAAGCTGTACCCAGCAATGTCACACAAGCTGTTAGGTGTAGTGGGCTTGAGCCAGGTCTCTGAGACACAGAGTATGTCAGGCTAGTAATGGCAACTCCAGGCAATAAGCTCGTTCTTGTTGTGTAGAAGTTTTCTTGCATTGTGGTAGGCTAGTTTGAGACCTGTTACCCCTGGCTGGCAGGGGGGAGAGAGAGAGAGGCGTGGGAGGGGATGTAGGAGGCCCAGGGTTGGGTTTGCTATCTCCCGCTGCCATTAGTAGGAACCACAACAGGAGGATAAGGGCTATGACTTTAAGACAAGTGCTTAGGGGAGGGAAATACCAACAGAATTTACTTAACTCACTCAGCTCTAGAATGGAATCTTGAGTGAGTGCTGTACTCCTGTGTAAAAATGGCTGTTTTCCTGAGCAGTTAGAAAGTTCAGAACTAAAATGATAACAGTCTGACTTGGAGTATAAATAACCAAAAAAGTATAACTCCTATCACAAAACTTACAGCATGAAGTTTGCTCACAATAAAAAAATCTTTAAAATTAGGGGTCACACATGTTAGTAGCATTAACTTTTTTTTTTTTTACAGAGCATGCAACAATGAAAATTTACATTTTCTTTTTTAAAAAAAAAAAACAAAACTCAAAAAAACACCTTAGAAGTAGCAAATGTCTGTCGTACGATGGTTTTCCATCACACCAACATCTGTGCATTACACTGCCACAGTTTAGAGCATTTCTGAGCTGTTTTACATAATAAAATAGATCATAAACTAAGGCATGTGCCAACACATAACGCCAGTAAACTGATTGAATTCGGAAAATGCTCTGCACAACTGCCCACATGATGCACAAACCACGATAACTAAAAAAGTATGCCTCCTAGCCCCTAGACACCCGTACGGAAAATGTTCACAATAACAAGAGCTTTAAAATGATGAGTCACTCATGTTAGTGGCATTTGCAGATATTTTTTTTACAGTTCCTGAAATGATAAAAAAGAAAATTTATTTTTTACATTTTGTTCCCAAATAAAAAACCTACATCATAAAAAGTACACCTCCTAGACTCCAGATACCAGCATGATAATTGTCCACATTAAAGAGACCTTTCAAATGATGGGTCACACACATTTCTAGCATTTACAGTTTTGTTTTTACAGTACCTGAAATGGAGGAAAATCACATTTTTACATTTTTTTTATCCCAAAAAAACTAAAACAAAAAAGTACACCTCCTAGCTCCCAGACACCACCAGCATACTAATTTTTCACAATAAAAAGAGCTTTCAAATCAGGGATCTCACGTTTCTAGTGATAGAGAAAAAATAGCATTAAAACCTAAAAAAAAGTAATTTACTCTGTTTAACTCAATGGTAACCCCTACCTTAAAGTCGGTATTCTGGTAGGTAGGAATGTTTCCTACTGACCTGCATTTTCCAATAAGCTTATCCCTAATTGGTTGATCTAGAAAGTGCTTAAAAAGTGCAGGATGCACATATGCACTCTGGGGATGAGATGAAGTGAATACCTGACGCACATATGCGCTATGGGGACTAGAGGAATTTTCCTGATGATGCACATACACGCTATGGGGCTGAGTGAGTTTAAGTAACATGTAATAAGATACCAGTATTTGGGAGCACATATGCCGAGATTGTTGTTGGTCTGCCATGTGTAGGCTAGGGCATTAGACATTGTAAAGTCTGACATGGGGGTGAGATTTCTTGTGGAACACATTGAAGCAGGTATAGTGTCTACAATATGAAGGAGAGCAGAAAAGACTAACAGGAGGACAAACAGGCAGTACAACTGTTGCATTATTTCAAAGTTTAAGGGTAACAGAGCAGGAGGGTTGAGAAGCTAAATCTGGGTTTAGTGCTTATTGTTGTCAGAGATAGGGTATAGGAAAGTTACAGTAACAGTAGCAGCAATAAGAAGAGAGAGGGAGATTAGGCACCCTAACTTACAGAGAGCAAGCTACAGGCAATAGTCACCAATTAAAACTGTTAACAGCATCAGGGAAAGACAAGAGTGAACCAAAACAAGGAGAAGGAGCTGCATTTGGCAAACTATAGCATGCAAAACTAAGTTACATAGCAAGGCTACTCAATTAGGCAGATGGTAATGCTATATAAACAGTATATACTCTTAACACAGTTTACTCAGTTTATATGTCCTAATGCAATAATCCACAGATTGAACAGGTTGAATGATGTTAAGTAGGATATACAGTTACAGCATTGCAAAGAATGAAACGTGAGTTATGGGATAACGAAACAGACAAGAGCAGAGAGCAAACTGCAGCAGTATGGGCAGCTTTAGGTTAGTTACAACACAGATAGAAGCTGATTATCTTAATACTTGCTTAGAGGCAATTAGTAGTTATATTTCAGTTTAGCGAATCACACAGATGAGAGCCATCCATTACAGACAGGATTAATTAGTGTAGGGCAAGCAGATACAGAAAAGGTAGTGCAGATACTCGATTACTTAATGTCAGTTAAAGCACAACATACTACATGTAAAGCAAAGTAAACATGAACACTTAAGCTTGCATAAGTATTACTAAGGCACAACTAAATGAATAATTGGCTATGGTCACAGAAGTTAATTTTGACCTTAGTTGTCCAGAGGTTCTTGAAGGGGGAGAAAAATTAAAAACTCTAAGAAGTACCATCAGACTTACCCTAAAACTACTATTAAACCACAGAGGAAATATAACAAAAATAATCTTGTGGATATTACTTTACAACAAAAAATTGCTGAACATTTATTTAATAATGCAAAGAGAAGTCCAAATGAGAGCAATTTAAAACGTTTCAGTTTCATGTCAGAAGAACTCTAAGCAATTAACCTCAGCTCCCAGAATTAACTCACAGGGGTCTAGTCCTTTGGATAAGGATAAGAATGAGAATGTAAATAAGCTGTCTGACTTTCTTACAAAATCTCCAGTTTTGGCTCCAAGGTCAATAGAACTAGATGCTAATCAAGTGTCCAATACTAACTTACATGAGTTGTCCAAAAATACGGGTGCACTGGTTAATAGTTTCTTACAGCTACCAGGCTTATCTCTCACTCAGGAGGAGGGGGCAGGGAAAATGGAATTACCCAGGATTAAATCCCAAAACTTTATTATGGCTGAAGTCATTATGGAACTTCAGAACACTATAACTGGGCTGAAAAGATTGGATAAGTCTAAATTGACATTAAGGGATATGGGAAGCATTTATGATCTGCAACCTGAATGCTTTATAAATAGTAAAAATCAGAATGAATCTGTAGAAGATTCCAAAGTTGACCAAGTAAGTGATGATAAAATTGGACCCCTTCTTTTTTTTCCTGTCGTACCTGAGTGAGGATATTATTAACTTGATGAGTAATCCATATGCTACAAACCATATGCTCATGGAACAACTAGTAATTATTCTAAGTGAGTTAAATACAATAAGGGAGGATCTAGCCATAAATGGAGCCAGAATGGATGATATCTTGAGAGAATTTCATCAGTTACAACTTCCAAGATGGTCACTCTCGATAGTTATAGCAGAAGTCTCAGAGAAGGTTCTGAAGTCTACTATTAGACCTGATTTTAGCTCTATTGTTTTCTTTGACTTGAGCTCTGCAAGACAGTCACCTAAAAAGAAATGAGTTGCTAAAAAATCAAAAAGAAGAGAAAAAGGAAGTCCCATGATGAGCTCAACTGCCATCTCTCAGGAAGTAAATCTCTGGTGGAAAGTACTGGCTCTCCTATTTTGACAGTATTCAAGGGGGTAAATTAATGAACGCAGCAGAAGAAATAGTGTCATCTGTAGACCCCATAATGCCCTTCCCTAAGAAGAGTGGCTTGCTCGCCTCTAAGTTTAAGGTCATCTGTACTGGTATTATTACTCTTAAAGAGGACTGTGAATCACTTTTGGAGAAAGTTGGTGAAATGGGGGAGCCAGTTCAAAATACAGGGGACACCCCCTTAGGTACTCTCCCCTTAAAAGCTTTGGAATCTTCATAGGTTCATATGTTCATAGAGTTAGTCAAGTTCAGTGGACCTGAGTCCTTTAAAGAACTTGCCACCAAATAATTTATTTGTGGAAAAAATACTTCTTATTGCCCATGTGTATGTCGAGACTATTTTTAAATTAATTCATATCTTCACTCTCTGCAATCTTTTTTGGTACAAATTCCATATATTTACAACTCTTTGACTAAAACACTAACTACTCTGAAGTGTATTATTAGTTTCTCTTTTCAGTTTCTGGTTATGTGATCTAGTCTTACTAGTAATATGTGTATGTTTAGCCAGACCCAGTGTTTTTAGTAGAGCACCACTGTGATAAGTTTTGAAGATCAGGCATCTCTAATTTTTCGATACTCGGTGGAGTATAATTTGAGTCCTATGAATCTACTGGTATAATCCAAGTTTTTCATATTGGTTATGTCTTTGGTTACCCTACGTTGCACATTTTCTATTCTCTTTTTACTGTAAATTGAGTAAGGTGCACAAAACTGAGAACAGTACTCTAAGTGTAGCCTAATCAAGGATGTGTAAAGTGGTGTGATAACTGCTGGCTCCCTGCTCTTGATGTTCCTAAGGATACACCTTAATATTCCATAGCATTTCTTGGTCATTAGGATAGTGTGTTTATCACATTTTAAGTTATTATTGATGAACACACCCATATCTTTTTCATAGGTTGTTTCCTGTAGTTTTACAGTGTTTAATGTTTACTGACATCCAATGTTGTTCTTGCCTAAGTGCATTACTTTGCATTTTGTTTCACTGAATCTAAGTTTCTTTTCCTGTGCCCAATGTGATAACTTATCTAGGCACTCTTAGAACCGCATTCCTGCTTCTGGATTATTAACAATACCACCTACTTTGCAGTCATCAGCATATTTACACAACCAGATGTTTTTGGATGACATAGAAACATAGAAACATAGAAACATAGACGTTGATGGCAGATAAGGACCTCAAGGCCCATCTAGTCTGCCCATTTCTTTTTCTACCTTATAAATGTGCTATCGTCCTTTGCTCTGTCAGTGGCCTATCTATTCATAGTCATTTGTATTGCTCCCTTATGCCTATCCCATGCCTGTTTGAAGCCCTGCACTGTATTCATAGCCACCACTTCTTGTGGTAAGCCATTCCATGCATCCACCGCCCTTTCTGTGAAAAAATTTCCTCACATTCCCCTTAATCAGCCTCCCTCTAATCTCATGCTGTGTCCTCTTGTCCTGCTATTTTTCTTATATTTAAACATGTTAGACTCTTTCACCTTGTTTATGCCCTTAAGGTGTTTGAATGCCTCGATCATCCTCTCTCCCTCCTTTGCTCAAGGGTATACATATTGAGCTCCATTAATCTGTCCTCATATGTCTTCTGATGCAGTCCCTGCACCATTTGGTTGCCCTTCTCTGGACTGCCTCAATTTGGTTAATGTCCTTGTGAAGGTGTGGCCTCCAATACTGCCGCAGTACTCCAGATGGGGCCTAACCAGTGTCTTGTACAGAGATTATTACCTCCTCTTACATGACTTGCAGATACCCCTACTAATACACCCTCACCCCTAGCCTACCTACTGCTTTAGAGGTCTGCTTGGATGATTTTAGGTCATCAGTGATGATGCCCAAGTCTCTTTCTTCCTTTGTGACTGCTAACAACTCCCTCCCAGCCTATAGGTGGCTTCAGGGTTTCTCTTCCCTATGTGCATGATTTTGCACTTCTTTGCATTAAATCCCAGTTGCCACTCTTCTGACCATTCTGCTAGTTTATCCAGATCTCTTCTCATTCTGCCACCCCATCTGGATCATCTACTCTGTTGCAGATCTTGGTGTCATCTGCAAACAGACAAGCCTTACCCTCTAGTCCATCTGCAAGGTCACTAATGAAGATGTTGAAGAGGACTGGCCCCAGGACTGATCCCTGAGGTACCCACTTATGACTTGCATCTCTTCTGACTGTATACCATTTACCACCACTCTCTGTTTTCTGCCCGTCAACCAGTTTGCCACCCAGTTGACCAACTTCTGACCCACCAGCCTACCCAGCTTATTTATCAATCTTCTATGTGGAACAGTGTCAAAGCTTTGCTGAAGTCAAGGTGAGGTGACATCAACTGCTCCCCTTGGTCCACCACTCTGGTTACCAGTCAAAGAAATCTATGAGATTAGTTTGACAGGACCTTCCTTTGTAAACCCATGCTGTCTTGGATCCTGTGCCCCTATAGTTCCAGGTGTTGCACTATCCTTTCCTTAAGGAGTGCCTCCATAATTTGCCCACTACTGAGGTAAGACTGACCGGTCCTGAGTTCCCGGCTCCTCCTGCTACCACTCTTGTGGAGGCGGGGATCACATGAGCCCTTCTCCAGTCTTCTGGGACCTCTCCTGTGCTCAGAGACTCACTAAACAATTCTGCTAATGGCTCTGCTAGTTCCTCCTTTAGCTCCTTAAGTACCCTGTGATGTATGCCATCAGGTCCATTGCCTTATCCACCTAAGACATAGCAAGCTCTTGTAGGACCCTTTTTTTTGTGAAGGAGTAGTGCTCCCTCCTCCCCCTTTGTCCATGATGCTGGGCTGTGGGCCCTGCCTACCTTCTCTTCAGTAAATACTGAGCAAAGTATATATTTAGGATAGATGCCTTTACAGGGTCCTCCTCCTCACATGCTCCCTTTTCTCCATTAAGCTTAGTAATACCCCTCTGGACTTTCTTATTTCACTAATGTATCTATAGAAAGTCTTGTCTCCTTCTTTTACTGTTCGTGCTAGTGTTTCCTCAGTTTGGGACTTTGCCTGCCTTACTGCCTTCCCTGCTTCCCTTAGGGCAGTTTGGTATGCCTCCCTATCTTCATCCCGCTGTGTTCCCTTATAATTCCTGAAGGCCAGCCTTTTGGCTCTGACCTTTTCTGCTACTGTATTTGAGAACCAAAGTGGTTTCCTTCTTCTTTTGCACTTCCTTTTCTGTCTAACACAATGGGATGTTGCTTCAAGTATTGCATCCTTAATGCTTGCCCACTTTGCCTGTACCCCCTCACCTGTGTTTCTTTTTGCCAGGGCTAGCTTAACTCTGTTGGCCATCTTATCAAAGTCAGCCCTCTGAAGTCCCATATTTTGCCTTGGAATGGGATGATTTAGATGTAGTAGCCAAATTGAACCATACCATGTGATGGTCACTGGCCCCCAGGTGACCTTCTACCTGGAGATCTGTGATCCCTTCTTTGTTAGTCAGTACTAGATCTAGGATAGCCCTGTCTCTTGTGGGTTGCTGTACCAGTTGTTTGAGGCCCTCCCCCTGCAGGGAATCCACTATGAGTCTAGTTCTGGCAGATGTTCCTGCTAGTATTGACCAATCTGTATCTGGCATGTTGAAGTCTCCCATTATCATAGATGCAACCACTGTATTAAAAAGTATTGGTCCAATAACTGAACCCTGGGGAACCCCACCAGTAACTGCACCCCATTCAGATTTTTGGCCCCTAATCATAACACACTGTTTCCTATCTGTCAACCATGAGGTGATCTATCTGATAATGTTAGGGTGAAATTGTAATCTGATTAGTTCCTCTATTAGTATCCTATGTAAAATGGTATCAAATGCTTTCAGAAATCTAAGAAGACCACGACCACTGGTAAACCTTTGTCAAGTACTGCACTTACTGGTTCAAAAAGTGTATCAAATTTGTTAGGCAAGATCTTTGGGGGGGTGAAACCATGCTGTGTGTAATCGATGTATTTGTTATAAAGTAGGTGCTCTGTAATACGTTTATGTAATAATCTTTCAAGCAATTTTCCTGTGACAGAGGTTAAGCTGATTGGTCTGTAGTTATTAATAGATTGTTTGTTACCTCTCTTAAAATGGGGGTGACTATTGCTTCTTTCCATTCTTTCAGTGTTGTACCTTCTTTTAGTGAGGCATTAAAAAGTGTGGTTAATGGACCTGCTAGAAATGGGGTGAGTGTTTTCAGAAATGTCAGGGTTAAACCATCTGGTCCTGCTGAACTGCTTATTTTGGTAACTTTGATTGCATCAATTATGTTTTTCTCTGAATATGGTTCAAAATCAGGTCTTAGATTTGGAATATCCCTGTCAGTTTTTCCTTAGCCTCGAAAATACTCAAAAAATATTTATTTAGTTCTGTGGAAATTAATTTTTCATCCGTTATTAGGTTGTTTTTTACTTTAATTGATCCTACTGAGGTGTTATTTCCTTTTAGGGATCCCACATAGTTGTAACATTTTTTCATATTATCCTTGACTGTGATTGCTAAGCTTTGTTCCACATTTTGTTTAGCTGTTTTTATTTGAGTTTTAAGCTGTCTAGCTATATTTTTATACTTTCTAAAATTACTGTTTGATGTTTTTTGCATGTTTTATATAATTTGTTTTTCTTGTTCATGGCTCTACGGACAGTGTTATTCCACCATAATGGTACTCTATCTTTTTTTGTTATATTTGTTTCTTTCTGGAACCCATTTTGTTATACGAGTATTTAATTTATTATTATGTTCCAGATATCCTTTAATTCAAGATTGTTTAGTTCCCTTTTCCAGTTCCAGGATGATAGGTATTTCCTTATTTTGCTGTAGTTTGCTCTAAAAAAGTCTTTCATTTTAGTTATTCCAGTAGTTTTGTTCTTCGAGGACAGCTTAATTTCTACTTGAATAATATTATGGTCACTTGTACTTTGTGGTGGAAGTATCTGAGGTTCATTTACTTTTATTTCAGGATTAATGAAGATTAGATCCAGGATGTTATGTCCTTGTGTACCTTCTTTAACTAATTGTTCTAGACCAAGTTGTAGAATAGTATCAATAAACTCATTTTCTAGTGAGTTAGTGCCAGATAATTTTATAATTAATATTTGGAAAATTAAAGTCTCCCATAACTACATAGTTTCCAGAAATATTTATGGAATTAATTTCTTTTAAGAAATCTTTAGTTTCTTCAGGTTTAAAATTTGGAGGGCCATAAGCAACACCAATTGTTAAAGGCATTTCTTTCTGACCTACTTTTATCCATATGATTTCATTTGTATTGTTCTGATCTTGTTCTATTTCATATGCTTCTAGGTCTTCTTTTACATATAGTGCTATTCCACCACCTCGCCTTCCCTCTCTGTTTTTGAAGAACGCTGTGTAGCCGGAAATTATGGTATTCCCGTCAGAATCTGTAAAGCAGGTTCCTGTCACCCTGCAAATATCAATATTTTTATTATTTAGAAAAATGTTAAGTTCGTCTATTTTGTTTTTAAGACTTTGGGCATTTGTAAGTATAATTTTTAATAGTTTATTCCTAATAGTTCTTACTTTATTTTTAGTTTGAGGTATCTGGTTGAGAGGTATATGAGTTTCCTTTGTTAAACTTTGATTTTTCTGGTGATTATACAGAGGGACTGTATGAGTCAGTCTCCCTCTTCATATGCAGTTTAAATGATCATTTATGTTAGTTAAAATTTGTTTCTCCAATACTGTATAGCCTTTTCTACTCAAATGCAATCCATCCCCTGAATATAGTTCTCTTCTCCCTTCAAATGTCTCCCAATGTGTTAAGCAGGTTATTTCTTGTTTAGTACACCAGACTCTCATCCAGTTATTGATTTTTGTTTTATTTTGTTCTGAAGATAAGTATTAAGTCTGGGTATAGGTAAGATTTTGAATAATACTACATCACAGCCTTGCTCAATGAGTTTATCTGTTAAGGCTACTAGGTCCTGTTGAATGGTTGTTATTGAATCATGTAAGATATTGTTTGCTCCAACATGTGTGATTATCAGAGGGCAGCCTCCAGTGTTACCTAGAATGTCATTAGTTATTATTGTTAAATCAGAGATTTTTGCCCTTCTAAAACATGACAGTGTTTGACTGGTTTTATCAGGATTACATATTATTCTGTCCATATGTTTTATTATTGAATCCCATAATACAAAGACAGGTTTTTGTGGTGGCATACTTGTTTCCAAAGGGTTGGGGATCGGGCCTGATGTTGATGCTTGTGAGATAGAGGGAATGAGGTCAGAGAAATCTATAAGTGGTGTTAAGGCATTAAATCTATTACTAGTCTGCAGGTCAAAGTAATCAGCTCTGCACCCTATTTTAGATGCTTTTTTTCCCCTGTACTATATGCCATTCCTCATCTGTTTGGGTTGTTCTGACTTCTTCTCTCCTTCTTTTCCCATTTCTTATGGCATTAGGGGTTTGCACTATGGTACATTCAGTAGGTAGTAACTGCACATGATTTGTTGGTGTCATTTCCTCTGTTCTTAATATAGGAACCTCGAGATGTGGATTATTTATTTGTTCATTCCTTAGGTCTTTATTTGTTACATCATTTGCACTTAGTATTCTTATCTGCATTTCCTTTTGACTCTGTTCTATTGCTAGTAGTCTTATAGAAAATTGTGCTATTTCTTTCTCCATTTCTTCATTTTGTTTACACTTAAAACAAACACGTTATTTTGGTAGAGAATCATTTGATACTATTGCATACATTTCACAGTTTCCACATTTAACCCCTGTTTTCCCTTCCATTGTATTATGTCCCCCATTTTAGAAGATATATATTTTAATCTGATACTATGTTGAGCTATTTTCCCAAAATCAAGGTAGACAGTATTCACAGAACACCAGAATATTATAGATAACACTGTAGTTCACTTTAATGACTCATATTGTTATACCTATGGCTGTCCTCCAGTGTAAGGATTGTGCCTACTTCACCATGCAAACAACGCAGAACATGCACGTAAGATGCACATGTCTTTGTGCATGACACTGCGCACCCCGCTCGGCTCACCCCGTTCACTAGGGTGTTTGCTGAAATAACAGCCCATGACCCAGAAGTACTCCCAGAGGTCACGGGCCAAAGATTGCAGCAAAAGTCTTTTAAAATACTTTAAAAATATTACAAACACCACTCATGTGTGGTCAAGTTGTTAAATAAGCTGCCAAAAGTTCCACATGCACTTTTAATGCTGTTTCAGCTGAGTTGTAGTTTTCACTGCAGAATAGAGAACTACAGCTCCTCTTCCTGTTACTTACACAGGGCTCAGGCACTCACAGAGATGAGCAAATACTGCACACATACTTAAACTGTTTGTTATATCAGATAAAAGCTCCTGAGGACAGAGAGAAGCACTATCCTTCAGGAAAACACTTTTGCACACTTGCGTTCGCTAGAGGGTTTGCTGATATACCAGTTAGTAAAGTTCCCACTGTGGTGACAAGTAACTACAATATGCAGAGAGCTCAGTCCAGGGTATTTCTGTCATGGAGGGAAGTCCCTTTGGTCTCAGACCTGGGTGCCACATCACAGGAACTTGGTATTTTAAGATTATATGGTGTGAATAGAAAGACGTTTGAGGCAGAAGGCACTATGATTGAGTATGCTAGCTCACTTCTCAGAACCAGGATGGAAACACAGACTGAGAGGGGAGATACAGTACAGGCTTTTTGGGCTAGGGATGAGTTAGGTCTGGAGTGTATCCAGATGAATTGCACTAACCATAGAATAGACCATTATATATGAAACAATTGCTATTTACTTGAAAAAATGTAACATCATTCTAACATATGCAAATAAGAAAGAGATCTCTAATTTTGATAGTTTAGCAAAACAGAATAGTGGATGCTTCACTCTTAGTATATTTGGCTTGAAGAAACCCAGAGGGGAAACATGGTAAACTAACAAAAACAATATGCTCATTTTTCACAAGCTTCTTGCAGATTCTCTTGAGTTATGGGGATAATAAAAGCTAAGAGGGAGAGCAGATCCCAATGGTGCCCAAGTAGATGTCCTGTTTAAATCTAAGATAATTGTGGAAAAAAACTGTTGGAGAAAAGCAATATTCTTGATAATTTGGATATTTAGGTAGTGAATAGCTTAGCACTACAGGTGCAGAGGGTTTTACATCCAAAGACAAGTTTAGGGGAGAGGTATGTATCTGGTTCGGTGCCATTGTCCAATACAGTAGGTTCACAACCTTAACAGGATATCAGTGACTCGTGGCTCAAGGTACACAATGGGCAGATCAGAAATGGCTAGGGTTCATTTCAACCTATGTGATTGTATGTTTTCAAGAGACTTGGCAGGCACTCTCAAGAGCATTCTACTCACATTAATAATTTTGAACTTTTTCAGGTCCCCACAAAAAAAGACTGTGGGTTGGGAAAAATGTCAGGAGGTTTGGCATGTTATGTTCAGATAGGTGGGCACATTTCTGCCCATCTGGTTAACATTAAAGACTTTTGCCTAACTCTATATGTCATGATAGGTAGTTTCAGTTTTTACTTGTCAATTTATACATTGCACCTTCCTCTTCTAAGTTTGCTACTGATGACCCTTGGGGTATTCTGGGAGATCAGCTAGAGGAGTTGTATCAGGGATTTTTCCACACTTCCATTCTGATTGTGGGAGATTTTAACACCAGAATAGAGATTTTTGATGGCCTTTTAGATAACTCTACTGTCAATATCTTATGTGAGTTACAGCTCCCTCCATGTAACAAAACCATGGCTACTAAGACAAACTATGGGGGCTGACTTTATTAATTTTATGCAGGAGTACAGTTTTTATCCACCTAATGGTAGATTACCTGGTGATGAAGAGGGACAACTGACATTTTGCTCTGCATTGGGGGCTTCTGGGCTTCTGTTATTGATTATGCCATCTGGGATGGCCCCACTGAGTCATGGTATTTTCTTAAAATAATTAACAGAACTGAAAGTGATCATCTACCTCTGTATATTGGACTGGCAGCAAATGCACTGTCCTCCATACTCATTTTGGTAGAGACCCAAAAAGGGTGCAGTGCACCAAAAATGAAAATTAGAAATAAAAGGAGGATTAAGTTGGCAAATGATATTTCATCTGAGATTTTTCAGATGTCAACATCATTTCTAAGTTCAACTTTACAATATAATATTAATTTCTGTACAGTAGCAGAGCTTTATAATCTTTGGAATCTTTCCTTTCCAGTCTTCATGCTTTAATGTACCCTCTCGGTAGAACTAACCCTAGAGGTAAGTCAGGATGGTTTGATCAGGCTTACAGGCAAGAGAAAGCAAAGCTATTAGAAGTACTTGAGGCCACCAAGACACAGCTTACCAGGGACAAATGTAGAGGTTTAAACAGAAAGGAAAGCATATAAAAACTTCCTACATGAGAAAAGGTGTGAGTTCTATAGAAAACAATGAGAACTCATGTCTGAGATTATCACAAAAAATGATTCAAGAGCCTTTTGGCACCTGGTGGCCAGGGGAACTGCTAATTGGTCCAATTCAATACATACCTATATTTCAGCAGATTCCTGGGTAGAACATTTGACTTTGTTGTTGTGCAATCTATTAATTAAATGTTAACATTCAGTGAGTTGGAGTATACAAACCAATAACTGGCTGGGGTGGGCTATTAAATGCTGAGGCTGAAGGCTGAGGTGTTTAATGTATTCCACACCACTCCAGTTGTATTCCAGATGATCCTCTGAACTTTCTATTTACAGTGCAAGATGGGATTATTATTAATAAACTTGCAGGGTACTATTATATTATTAAATGGGTCAGGATGGAAAAGCAAACCTTTTAGATATCAAGATAATATGTATTCATTTGATGGAATCTCACTTTGTATATTTTATATATTTACAATTTTAGGGCCACATATTCAGATGAGATGTGCAGCACATCCCTGGATGCACCACACATCTCCAGACTTGCGCAGGCCATCAGGGACATGGCCATATTTAAAGGCCACCGATGTGCCCCACACTCTGACTGCACCGCAGTGCACAATATTGTGATGCGCCTATGCAAATGAGGGGTCTTCCATGCATAAGCTACACATCACAATATTGAGACCCTCAAAAGTGTAACTATGGCTGGCTGCACCAGTGCATAGTTACACTTTTGAAACCCTACTTTAACTATGCACGGGGCAGGTTGGTATCCCACACACAGTCTAGGGCCAGGTACATAGTGCCCCCCCAGCCCGATATCCATAACAAGAAAGAAATCTCCCCAATCCTGGTAGTCTAGTGCCCCCCAGCCCTGAACACACTGCTCATAAACAAAACACCTGATCCCCTTCCCTCATAGTCTACTGTCCCCCCGAGCCCTGAACACAGTGATCATAAACAAAGCACCCAGTCCCCTTCTCTGGTAGTCTAGTGGCCCCCCTCCCCAGCCACGAACACAGTGCTCATAAAAAAAAACACCCAATCCCCTTCCCTGGTAGCCTGGTGTCCCCCCTTCCCAGCTCCAAACACAGTGATCATAAAAGTGGCCCCCCCATTAGTCAGTAACCCACCACCCCACTCCCGCCCAATCCAACTGGAGATGGCTATTGGCATAGCCCGCCTTACACTGCAGTGGCTAGCCACTGACTGAACTGTTCTGGAGCATTGTACAGTATATAGTACATGCCCATTGATTGACAAGTTCCTTCAGATCTGCTTCGCCAGTGTCTAAAATGTCAGTTTTTGGCATGTTCACTAAATGCAAATTCTGCATTGGCTAATCCTTAGGTGGAATATAAGGCAATAGCTTTTGGGTAACTACTGTAGTAGCACAATCCATAATCATCGTAAGTACTGATGCCCCCAGCACTTTGCCACTACTGCTGTTTACTACTTATTTATATACTCAGGATAGCCCTACAGAGATGCAACATCATGTTTCCAGTGGTGTCCTGATTCTACTTATTTCTATAGCTGGTGGTCTGGAGCACTGGGAGGTTAGTGTAAAGAAAGATCAAACCAGCTTCATTTTTACACAGCTGGAATGCAAGGTCGCTGTATGTTAATGTTCGCTGTATCTTTCTGACCAAAGTGAACTCCTTTACTGGCTCCTATACCTAGCTGTTGTATTCGGTACCTACAGTATTTCAAATCTCCGTCGCCATGTAGACTCCATTATTGACCATGTGACATGGTGCAAGGTACCACATCAATCACTGGTAATTGTGTCATATGTGGAGGAGTCTGGCACGTGCTGTAAACTGTCACTGCCCTTCAGTACAGTGATTCATGGGTTTGGCAGCATAGTTAAATGGTGCAGTGTCTGCAGTTTCCATTGAAAGTGTGTTTTCTCATTGTAGAGGGCAGCATTTCTTAATTCATCTGTGAAACTGTTTTTTTTTTCCTGTCAGTTGTACCACATAAGTAGTTTTTGATGTCATGGTTGAGTGCTATAGCCAGTCAGATTGTCCGAGACGTGCAGTGAATTTTTCTTTCACAGCAGTCATTTGTTTCTCCTCTGTTATACACAGTTTGTACATTTCTAGCTTGCTGCATGTCAGACACTGGTGAGTGAAATGCCAAAAAGATGTGTGGTGCATGGATGCAGCAACACTTCAGCCGACAATGTTTCCCTACATTTTTCCCTAGTGACGAGCTTGTGAAACAGAAGTGGGTTGTCTTTCTGAATACCACTTGATAAATTTTACCTAGTCTAAACATTCTGTTATTTGTAGTGCAGATTTCAAACATGATGATTTTGAGGAGTAGTCTGACCTCAAAATAGCCTACAGATTAAAAGGCAGTCCCGGGTGAGTTGAAAAAGAATGGTAAAAAAGGCAGTCATTCAATCAGTAAAGTTATGCATAAATTCTAAAGAAAATTTAAAGGGTTGTGAATATTCTAATTGTTAGCATGTAATATAATATTTACGTTGTCACATCTCTAGTATCTGTCTTCATGGTTTGTTTGTATTAAAAAAGTAAAAAAAAAAAAATAATTATAGCTCAAGTGATACAAGCTAAATGTGACATACCCTAATCTTACTACTACTGTCACAGGGGTATAATCGTAGCCTTACAGAGTCACATTGTTGCAATGTGATGGTGTTTTCTGGTTAGGTGTTGAATCTTCAATTGTTGAATTTTTTCATGTCTTTATACACAAGGTCAACATACAGTACATTATGTAACAGTGCAGATTGCTGCAGTGTCAATATGTCACTTCATATTACTTGTAGGCTATGCAGATATCATGTGGTACTTCCCAGGTTCAAGTGTTTGGCATCACATATTTGTATATTCATGCAAATGTTTGAGACTTCAAGCAGATCACTAGTCACTCTGAACTGCAACCTATCTGCTTATTATGCCACAGTTTTTTTTTTCCCCCTTTTTTTCAGAAGAAAGGCAAAGCTCTTTGCTGGTGCCAACTCATGTGGCTGTCTCCAGACTGCTGATGACATAGTAGTCCTCCATTAGCTGTTCCGCTGTTGACAGGCTGTTTTGCTCATATCTAAATACCTAAGGCTCAATTCTCAAAGCCCTAAGATTGACGCAAGGTGCCTGCCCCAAACATAAATGGCGCAAATGGCACCTTGCATCAAACACTGCCCCCTGAGCAAGTCACAAAAGCAGCCTGTGTCAACTGCAGGCTGCCTGCCCCAAAGAGGGCTAGCGCCACCCGTGTACCCAAAAATGGGCTGTGACATGGTGCTAGGGGGTATGTGGTAGATGCAAGCTGCCACATCCCCGAATGTGGGATTCTCGGGATTCTCAGAACTCTCCCAGGGGGAGGCATTCTAAGTTCTGGGCTGGTCTAAGGGTACTTAGAAAATTCCCCTCTGGAAGAGTTGCTGTTTGTGGCAATGTGCTGCAGGAGGTGGCCCCCCTCCCAATCCCCGATGTTGCCCCTATTAATAATTAATTGTAGGGCCCCCTGCCATGGTGGTATAGTGACCCTGATCCCTGGTGTGACCCCTTTTCATAATATATATATATATATATATACATATATTTATGTTTATACCCCTGTCCCTGCTGGTTTAGAGGTCCCCCTCTCTGCTCCCCAATGTGACCCCTTTTCATAATTTTTACATGTATTCCCCCATCCCTGGTAGTGTAGCAGTCCCCAATCCGCAATGTGACCCCTTTTTAAAATATATATAAATGACTCCTTCCCTGGTGATTTAGTGGCCCCCACCCCTCCACTCCAGCAGATATTGCCCACCACCCCGTTCCCCCATCCCAATCCAGAGCCAGCACCAGCACAACCCTGGTCTCACCTGCATGGCTGATGCCGACTCAACTGTCACTGAGTGACAATGTAAAGGGTACACACTCATTTGGGCATGTACACTTTACATTACTGCTCAGTGACAGTTGAGTTGGCATCGGCCATGCAGGTGAGAGGAGGCGTGCTGGTGCAGGCTGCTTGGTTCAGAGATGGGCGAAGCAGGGTGGTGGCACTACTCACTGGGGTGGCTACTAAAACCACCAGGAAGGGTAATTATATTATAAAAAGGTCACATCGGGATCATGGAGGGGGCTACTAAACCAGGTACAGGAGCATATATATATATATGAAAAGGGGTCACATCGGGGATTGGGGAAGGGAACCGCTAAACCACCAGGGATGGGGGCATATAGATATTCTGAGAAAGGGTCACATCGGGATTGGAGAGGGGGGCCACTACACCACCACAGCAGATGGCAATACAATTAATTATTAATAGGGGCAACATCAGGGATCAGGAAGGGGGAACAGCTAGTCCACCAGGATGTAGACTGGCACATGGTTGCCATTCGGTTTGTGGTAAACCCTCACGGTGCGCCGTCTGGCACCCAGCAATGGTTGCCTCATGCCATGGGGCTGCCTCTGGGACCCTGCCCAATAGAGAATTGGGCACAGGCTTCCTGGCACACCGGGCTTTGATGCAAGCTGCTTTTAGTGGCAGCTTGCATCGATCTTAGGGCTCTTTGAGAATCGAGTCCCTAGTTTTGAACTGTGTCCAGCAAAAACATTCAATAATGCCACAGCACAACAGTGTTCTTCATTTTTTCTTTGGACCATATCTCTGTTTTTCAGCCACTTTGTCATGTCTTTCAGTTTCTGGGAGGCTCTTTTTTAATTTTTGTTTTGATCCCATGCTTTTCAGTAGCCCCATCTGCTTGGGCAACCTCCCAGCCTTATCCTCACCTTCTCTGCCATTTACCTCACCTCCAACTACCCCAAACTTCTCCCTCTGTGGTGGGGTCCATGGCAGGCTGGAAACACTTAGCTCCCCACTAAAGTGACATGGTTCTGGGAGGTGATGATCAGTGATCTCTATGGGGTCCCAGAGTAGTTTGTTACATCCTGCAATTTCTCCATTCCCACAAGTATGCTAACAGCAAGGGCTCAGTGATGCATATGAACATTTATGCCACCTGCACAAATTGGAGCCAGTCTGAATCCATTCTCCCAGTTCCAGCTCCAGCCACACTGCCACCCATCATCACCCAGGTGGTGGCAAACAGTAAAATAGGTGACCCTCCCACCCTGAGAAGAAGAGCATCCTCTGGGATACTTGATCCTCCTGCCCTGGCTGGCTCCGAAATCTTAGGCTGTTTCCCAAACTTGGCTCAAAGGTGTTGCATGTGGAAACCCTGGTGCTATGTCAATGGGCCAGTAAGTCTGGAATGTTCGCTGAAAACCTTACTGTACTTGGTGATTCTCAAAGGTCCATAATGTCTGCATCAGTTAGTTTATTGTTACAAACTGAAATACCATCAATGGCTCTACATGTTGCTTGAGCTTTTCCAGTCAGTTTTGTAGCCCATCTCTGAGTCAGTTTATTCTATAACCTTGCTGTAACTGAACCCAAACCTGTGAGGTAAATGGAGGCCATAAATCTAGCTCAGTAGCCCAAGACAAGCATATTGAGAAGCAGGATGTTTTCTCATCTCCCCTATTTTTGGGGATTTAACCACTTCAAAGCAAGCACCACCAAGGTGCAGGAGATATCTAAACTTTCCTTAACTGGCATGCCCACAGAGCTCAGTCCTTCATGAAATTTGGAATGCACAATCAAGAACCATATATCTTGGGATCTGCCAACTTTCATACTGTTCGGATATACGGCTGCAGAGTTATTAAGCATGATATGCGAGTGCATTTATGCTTTTTTGGAATTCTTTGCTCGTCTCTACAGGACGCACCCTTTGTGTGACCAGTCCAAAATCTTCAGAGAACGTGTGGCCGGGGTCCCCAATGTGCCTTTTGAAGATTTCATGAAAAAATATTAAACGGATCAAAAGTTATTCAAAAAACAATTTCCCATTATAAGTCAATGGGAAAAGTTAACAAAAAGTTTGACAGTGTCACAAATGCAACTTTTACTTTCGCAAATGGCCCTTTTACTGCGGCAAATCCACCATTTTGTTTTCAGTTGGTCATCAGAAAAATGCTTGCCATTTAAATTTGGGACCCTCTAGCAGAGATGGAATAATGACCCACATTATTCCATCTCTGATGGCCACCAGTTCAAAAGAAGGTAAATATACAGTTGATCCTTGCTTGTTGAAACATGGAACTGTACCAAACTAGATCTGAGTATATTTCAGGAAATCTCTAGGAGTCATAACTTGCCTTGTGTTCCACCTGCATATCTCGCCAGTAGAACAGCCTTAATTCTTCTTTGGCTTCTAACAGGCAAATGGGCAGATACACAAGGTTTTTTGCAGCCTCATAGAACACTGTAGAAAACATCCATCCATCAGGTGGAAATGGACTTTTCTCCAAAGTTAAGGCATTTGAGGTCTAGCCTCAAACTGCTACGTGAGCCTGTAAAAAAAAAATGAAGTTCATAAACTCCTTCACTTACCCAGGAGACCCTTGCTCACAGCCAACACCTGAGAGGTGGCTGATTTCCAATTGCTCTTTTCACAGGGCACAGGAAATCAAATCAGTTGCACTTTGGGGGTTCTTTTGGCTTTGGTTCACTCAACATATAAACACATCAATGGACTGTATTTGTCTGTTGGGCATTAAATCTGTATTTGGATATTGTCGTAATCCTTCTGCCTCAGATTTAGATAATGTTTTCATATGTTTTCCAGGATTTACAGCTGAGAACCCTAAAATACATGTTGCAACCATATGTGCTTTCTACAGCTGAATATTTGGTTTCTCTCCTAACTCTCCTTTCGTTTCTTTCTTTTTTCTAAGATGGACTATGACTTAAACTCTTTGTGAAAGCAGGCTATCCCTATTTAATTTGAACTGTTTTTAACTGTACATGATCTATCCATTCTGAATCAGGAAACACCTGCCTCTTAGAATACCTTTCCATTAAAATTGCTTTTTTTATGCCAGCCATCACATCTGCTTGTAGAGTTGATTACCTGCTTACTTTTGTAACAGGCAAGTCCTTCTTACCAGTTTTCTCCTTACAGGATAACACTGTGTACTGATCCACTGATAGCACCTGAAATATTTCCTTCACCATTTCAGCAAGAGATAGCTTTTTGGGGCTTTCCTTTCATATCGCAACTTAACTAAGGAAGGTACATGCCAGAAACACTGGATATTATATTTACTCTGTTTTAGTCCTTGTTTTAAATATTTCCAGGGTGAAATTGTTTTTGAATGTCTTCCAAACATTTATTACTATTATCTTTCAACATGTCTACATCAAAACCAGTAAAGGGGAGGAATAATAGGGATAGAATGTATGTATAGCTGTACCTGTACTGTGTCAAAAATAGTACTGAGCATTATTAAATTAACTGAAGTTAAACCAGCAATTATCAAACGTTTAAAAAGGCTTTCTAAATTGTCTAAACTGTCATTCTGTAGTTTTTCATCTACAGTATAGAGTAATCCATTGAGAAATCATTTGTCATTATCATGGTCATAGTTATATTGTATAATATCTGATTATATAATTACAGTTCATTTGTTTCTCCAAAATCCAGGCTTTGGCTCGTATGCAGTATATGGGTCCCAAAATAGCAGACGAGATTTCAGCTACTGAGATTTTAAACAGCGACGTCCCTACATACACTTAGTAGTCGGGGAAGATATAATATACTGCTCATGGTGTGAGGGGCTAGGGGGGCTTTACTTAAATGATCAGATGTATGTGAGAAGGGGGTTCTTGGGGCATAGCTGCCCGATCTGTGGAACTCTCATCTGCCATTTTGACAGGACCCATAAACTGCACCTGCTCCCAAACTTTCACTAAAATAAAAATACGTTTCTTAGTCCACACAAACATATTTATCCTTATAAGATGTAAAATTCACTGCTGAAGTAATATAGTAATTTGTTAAAGTGTAATTGTCAGTGTCTCTGCTCTGTACTTTGTGTTTTAAATAAGACATTTAATTTAATGTATGTTTTCTGTCCTTTTGCATTGCAAAAATAAACTTTCCTAAAGATGCTAATATATAATTTATGTGGTAGCAAAAATGTCTGTATGTATTTAAATGTCTATACATTAATAGAGTGGCATCATTCTATAACCTGTCCCAGCTGCTAAGGTTTAACCCCAGTTTTCATAATGCACACAAAGTGATTGGGAGCTCCATTCTTTTGGGGGTAGACATGGACAAGCTCTTATCTCTTCTTCAAGGAGACAAATTTGTCTCTTTTACTATGTTTAAGGCAGAACACATGGTCAGAGATAGGCTACCTTCCGATTCGTGCAACTGCAGCACACAGTCAATGTCACTTTAGGCCCACCTTGCCATGGCCTACATCAGCTTCAGAAATCTGGGGTTTGTTAAGTCAAGATGCAACTCAGAGGTGTGCAATATCATCCCTATGCAAATGACTGAGAGATCACGCTACTAGCAAATTAAACTTACAGTTAGGACACTGGAGTGCTGAATTATTGGAACTAAAGGATAAAACCACTGTAGTCAGGGAATGGCATATTTTACATATTTATTGGAAATCTGACTGTCTGAAACTGGCCCAATACAAACTTTTTTATAACATGTATTATACTCCAGTGAAACTGACTAAAATATGACATCTTGGGACAGATACCTGTGTTAAATTCAAGACCGAGACAGGAACTTTGAGACATATCTTTTTGGACTGTGACAAAACAAAGCCATTATAGCAGGCCATTAAGGCACAGCTAGACCCATTATTAGGTATGCAAGATGCCCTTGAGCCTCTTTTGTGTCTTACAGGCTTAGGCCTGGAGAAACTAACTGGTCCTTGAAAATACCATATGGCTTTTATCAAAGCGGTTGCTCAAAATATCATAGCTACTGTAAGCATTGGTTCTATGAGCAGGCCCCATCTTATATAAAATAGCTAGCTGCCATTCTTGAGGCCTTGCATACGGAACAAAAGCTAGCTAGCCTAGGACACACAGATCAAACATATTATCGCTTGATGGGCCGCACTCCATACCTTACTACGTTTGCCCCACCCACCTTAGATGCTTGACTCGGTTCCTCTCTTTGTCTTTATTTATGCTCTAGGTATGTTTCAAGTCTCGTTTTATTCCTGCTTTTCTCTGAACCAATTCTTGGTTGAAATGGACCCCAGATTTGTGAATTATGTTATGTTGTTAGCTGCTCATAGTTTTCTTTGTTCTTCATTCAAGTTTAGCTGGTTACCTTAGTTGATTGTTAGTTTCACTGTTTATATTTTATCACCTTAGTTAAAGTCTTTTAGCGTAGAGTGGCTATGATTGTATTTCATATGGAGTAGATTATACTCTTGACTTATTATGTTTTTATGCTTATATATTACTACTTGTTTTTCTCTACTGGAATTTCTCTATTTCCCTGAAATTTTCATTAAAGTGTATTCAGCTATTTTAAAAAAGAGTAGCATCATTTGTACAATGACTGTGAGAATAACGTTTTGCAAATAAATGCATTTATTTTCACATGTGACAGACCTGAAGTGGAAATACTGTAAATTGTTTATTTCAATCTTAGGTAGGTCAACAGCATGTATTTCTACTTTAGGCTGGTCACAAAGGAGCTCTTAACCAATCGGAGAATAGCTTGCACAATGCCTGCCGACATCATAGTGGCATCTGCTGCAGTTAAAAACAGAGAAGCACTGTCATTATATAAAATGGCATATGTCATGGTTTGTCTAAAAATGTAACATTTATTTTTATCTGCAGGGTTTGACCTCTACAAACCTCACGCATGGCTCTGACCCTGGTGAGGTCACAGAGATCAAAACCTGCAGACAAAAATAAACGTGTTACTTTTGTTAGCCCGTGACATATCCCATATTTACATACAGTATATCAGTATGTTTTAAAAGTGTGTTAGAATAGTTTATTTTACTCTACAGAACCTAAGCTTTCATAAAAACAAAAATTCCGATCTTCATCAAGGATATTTCCTCCACTGGGCCACACCTTTGGAACTATAAGTCATTGGCATCAGGACCACTTAGAAACTTTTGTTAGCTGGCGGCTGCGCATGATGATGTACAATGTTGTCACCTATAAAATCTGCAACATCAGTGCCTATAAAACGTGGGTGGCCCCCTTGCCCCTCATTTCTTTTTTCCACTGTTGACTGCTCATCAGACCTGCAGAGGAATAACCCTATCATTTTCTATGATTCTATTTGTATTTAAACTTAGCAACATTACCCCTTTATGCCACCATCAAAAGAACCTTTGTTTAGGTTTTATACCTGCAGTTACAAGATCTACAAGGACAACATGCACAATGGACCCAGTGCAATATGCCAATGTGCCACATAAACCTGGCACATTGCAATAGAGAAGTCAGAATGCCATGAAGCAGTGGTTGCAAGGCATTCATGACTGGCATGCACAGCTGGCATGTGCCCAATCTCCCAGGTGTGTGAACAGCAATGCACCCAGGGTGGGCAGGGGGCATGCCAGGGGTGTGTCAGTAATGCACACCATGCACCATGGTGAGTAGTGCTGCACACCAGGGCACATGGGGGCAGGCAGGTATGCCAGGGACAGCACTGCCATAGGTGCCCCATGTGCCCAGCCTCTGCATACACTGGACTGGAGAAAGGGCCCATGAGCAGGAAAGAAATGCCTCCCCACACAGCATGTGGCTGGCCTGACCCCAAACTCCCCTGGCAGACACCCCTCACATTCTACAGGGTGATCTCCACCCCCGCTGCTGCCCCCCCAATGGCTGCACTGCTGCGCCCATGCAGCCCAGCACCAGGTAGTGCCAGCGTGGCCAATAGTGGGGAAGGCCAGCCCCTGCAGCACTGACAACACCCTACCCATATCTGCAGGTGCAGTACCGGGTGCCCAACTGCCAGTGGCACAATACTCCACACACCCCAGAGCTGCCGGTCATCTGGCCTACACAGGGTCACACAGCTGAAGCATGCCCATGTAGGTCATCTGGCTGGCAGCTATGTAGGTGTGCAGAGGGCTGTGCTGCTGGCCGTCAGGCACCTGGTACCACATCTGCAGATATGGGTAGGGTGTTGTCAGGGGGGCACCACAGAACACATGTGTTGGGTCAAGGGTACAGGGTTTGGGGGTTACCTGTGTGGGGCAGCAGGTGCACTAGTGTGTGGTGTGTGAATTTTGGGCACCTTGCTGCACGAGTGCCAGGGTGACGTGGGCTAGGGAAGGTTGCACAGATGGCCCCTATGCAATGGGAGTGATGCCAGTGAACTGGAGCCTGATGGGGCACTGCACGCAGGTCCAGGTGTCAGTGGGTGCAATTCATGCACCTGGACCCATGCAAACTGTGCTGGTGATCCACTGTGGACCCAGGGTGGGCATCCGTCTGGGTCTGCTACACCTTCCCTGGCCGCCCCGCATGGACCTGCATGCCAGGAGGATGGGGCCACAGACAGGTGGTGGATGGTAATGAATTCCAGCCAGTGTGCACCTGTCCACAGGTGCAGAGCTCTGCGGGTGGGTTACGCGTGTAATCCCCTTGTTACCCGGGGTTACTAGAGTCCCAGTAAGACCTAGTGGTAGGCAGGGAAGGCAGCTTGTGAAACTCCAGTTAAATGGGTTTTACACTGTCTCACTCTGCTCTCAGTCTCAGCTGAGACTGAGGGATGACATCACCAATAGAACTATCGCAGCTGCATGAGCCACATTGGAATCTGCAGCAAGGGAGTTAGTTAGAACGTTGGGAGGTTTTGAAGTCAGAGTCTTCAGTCAGTCTTCAGTGAGTGGGTGTGAAGTTGGGAGCTTGCTGAGAAAGCAGCTCATGAAGGCTCTAGGAGCCTCAGCCCTGACAGAGGGCTACTTTTAAGTAAATAGGGTGTGTGTCTCCACCTTAAAGAGAGACACAGAAGATTACTGAAGTAGTGGAGACTGCTGTTTTCGGGTCTCAGGGTCCCCTCCTTTTGTGGGGGGCAGGAAAGGTTTCCCTGCAGATTCCTGGGGCAACCCCCTAGTTCTGCTTGTGAAGGAAAAGCTGCCTATGTGTTCCAGTGTTTATTTGGGAGAACAAGAAGATTTGTGAGTTGCCTATGGGGCACCTGCAACGTGAGGGTGAGTGTCTGCTCTTGCTAAAAGGGCCTATGTTTTTCACCCTGGAACTTGTGTGACAATGTGGGGATTGAACTACTAAATATTGGGAAGCCTAGAGTAATGGGCTAAGTTAAGTAAAAGTAGGTTCAAGTCCAGAGCTTGTTGGGATGCAAATGTTATGTACAGGAGATGTGATAGACATCTACCCATAATCTACATTTGAAAGTTCAGTAAAGGAATTGTTCAGTTTCCAGAGAAATGGCCGGGTATGGGCTGTGGGAGCTGGAGGTGGGTGGCCCCCCATCTTCAGTGACCAGGTCCACCTCTACGGATTTCTTCTGTGGATTTCTACTTTACCTCAGGCACTTAGCCAGTGATGAGGGAAGTACGCAGATGTGGGATTGTAAGGAAAATTCTCTCTAGGAGTCAAAGACTCTAGTGTGGTTTGGGGAGCCGCAACAGGATAATTGGTTCATTCCTCAAATGGACCGAGAATTGGATAATTGGTTCATTCCTCAAATGGACCGCAGATTAAGTGGCTGGCAGGGGAGCTGCGCCAGTTGGGAAAACCCAAGTAGTGTACAAGTCGGGCTGTGTACCCAAAGCTGCGTGCAAGTCCGGGCTGTGTGCCTGGTGGGTTTAGAGCCTGAGGGCTGGAAATAGTGATAAAGTGTTCTGTAGTCTCTAATCTGCATTACCAGGAAATGTAGCTCCATGGGGGTCCGTCTATGCTTTGTTTGTTCGGAATGGATGTGAATAAAAGCCACACTGAAGAATCCCATTCCAGGTTCTGGACATTACAGTTATTGCTTCCTGTGTTTCGGATTTACTTGGGTGCCCCTGTGCAGAGTAGCCAAACCTAGGTCCCCCTATGCCGAGTAACCTCATCCTCCCTGAACCCAGTCCCCACCAGGTACTGCTGTCAGCTTCAACAGCATGCCACCTGTTGTTTTGCTAAAAAGGCAGGGGTGAGGGGTTACAAAAATGGAAGCACCGCTTTGGATTTTGTTCTGGGAGGAAGGTGCTTGGGCAAGGGGGCTAGCGTTTTGGCTATCTGGCAGTGGGTAGCCCAAAAAGCTGAAGCAATTTCCCTAGTGTGTTGCTGTGTGCTGTGGATCTTGTGCTGCTGTTTAAAATTTCCAACTGTTTACCAATGAGCAGTAAAGCCAAAGAGTGTGCCCTTGTCCTGCATCAAAATTGTTTACAGCGTTTTTGCCTGCTTTAAAAATGAACTGTGATAAAGAAAAGTGTGGAAGACTAGGAGTAGCAACAGGAAAATTGTGCTCTGAACGTTTGAAATGCTTTTAAAATGAACTGTGATAAAGAAAAGTGTGGAAGACTAGGGGTAGCAACAGGAAAATTGTGCCCTGGATGTTGGAAATGCTTTTTGAAAGTATGAGAGACTTGCAGGTGTAAATGGCTATGATAAATGTCTGAAATGGGCTCCCGCCGTGGAGACAGTTGGTAAAGAAAAAAAGTTGCATTCTGCAGTTTAAATTTGCCTGCTCAACGATCGCCGTTAGGAGAAGAGCCCTCGCGAAGAAGAAGAGGCTCATTTGCATGGCGTCGTGTGACTGGTCAGGCTGCAATCAGTCCCGCCCCTCGGCCAGCTCTACAGTGACTGCCCCACCATTCGAGAGGGAGTGTGAGTGGAGTGTGTGTACTGGCTAGTGGAGGAGCACTGCGGAGTGTTAAAATCGCTGTAAACTTTGTAAAAATAGACTTTCTTGTTTAAAATCGGGCTCAACCCGCTAATCGATCGTTGAAATTGCTAAAGTGGTGGTCAAGAAGACGATCGGCAGGACTGCCCACCCGTTTCTGTTCTGAGGCCTCCAAGAACTGGCTGCAGGCCGTTTTTCCCCATCGCAGCAAACTGCTACTGATAACAGTAAGTAACAGCTTAAAACTGCTCAAACAGTGATTTTCTGCCCTATGCCATATAAATGTGTGTGCAGCAGTGTAGTCGCTTTGCAAGTAACGACTGTGTCAAGTCCTGCCAGCAAGTGGAAGTCTGTTAAGCCATTGATTGTGTGCATAGTAATGAATTCAGCCTCAGTTTAAAGTTTGAAGTCAGAGAGAGAGACTGTGGGGTGTAGCCAATGTGCAGCACTAGTAATATAGGCAATCCTGTGCTAAAAACCTGGACCTGTAAGGGACTGTGAATCAAATAAATGTTACCAGCAAGTAAAAAGTCAGTGGAAAATCCTGTAAATGTGTTTAAAGCAAGAACAGCGCAAGTTGTGCAGTTTGAGCAAAATTTATCAGTAGTTTGTGTAAATCGGGTGCGCAGTGGCTTGACCCAGATTCTGAATGTTGATGCACAGGAGTGCTGCCGCCGCAATTACAGGGTGGGGTAGTAAAGTAAACACAGCAGCAGAGGAGCCATTTTACAGTTAAAGAATGTGTTCAATAAAGTAGGACTTACAGTTACAGTGAACTTTTGTTTGTTTTTCTGCAGTTATGGCCTCTGGACCAGCTCGTTACCCGGATCATGCCCGGGTTGCAGTAACAGCAGCAGTGAATAGACTGAGGGATATTGAAAAGTGGTGCTGTGGAGGGCAACTGCCTCCTCATGTGGCGATTCCTGGTTTTCCAGTGCATGTATGACAAATATGCTTGAGAGCTGGAAGGGATGTCTTCATGATTCCTCACTGTGCTGGATGCCTAGAAAAATATGGCTTGTATAAAGCGCCTCAAATCCGGTTGGCTCCCACATGGACAAAGGTTCAGGAATCTGCAGTTGGCAGCACACAGCACCAGGCGGAGCCTGTGGAAGAAGGCCCCTCGGGGGTGGGCACAAAGCTAGATGGTGCAGAGTAGAGACAGAACCCGAAGTTGAAGTTTCGGATGCTGGATCCCAAAAGGAGAGTTCGGATAAAGCATCAATAGACCCCTGTGGGGGGCCTAGCCCAAGTCTCTTAGGCAAAGATGAGATGCGGGAGACCTTTGAGTGGAAGGTGTTGACCTCCATGCCCACTGAGGAGTTGATAGTCTCAGGAGTGAGAATGACTGCTCACTCCTGGACTCAGATCCTCAGTGAAAAGGAAGATGAGGGGGAACCTATGTGGCCTTGTGAAAAAGGAACGGGTACACAGCCTCAAGATCTTGCCTCGGAGGAATGTATGGAAGAAAGTGGTGATACTACTGCCCTGGCTTCACAAGAGGAAGAAGTCAGGGATCCATTTCTAATTTCTTTAAGGATGCGTAGCTGGCAGAACCAGGACTGGCCACCCCCAAGCCAGGCCAGCAGTCTCAGGTTGAACAAAGCAAGTAAAGAGGAGAGACTGGTTCATAGAAAGGCAAATGAGATCTATGGTATGACCTTTCCTACCTTTCCTCGAAAAGTCTGGGAGGAGATTGAGAACAGCAGGAAATCCTGGATCTGGGATGAAGCAATGAAAAGTGTGCATCCTGGGGCCAACAAGCATGTAAAGAACAGACTGTTTCACCAGAAGTATACCCAGTGGAGGAGAGGCAGGACACTTTTTATAGACAGAGTGAGAATAGTGGACGGAGAGGGACATGAAATCTCCCACTGTGTGAATTATGTGCGCCCAGATGGGGTAATAATTCAAGCTCCTGACCCCCGGTACTATTGGCCTCAGTGCAAGGACCTCCAAGCAATGTGCCCGTGCCTACTAAATGGAAAGCCGAGCAGTGGTAGTCAATACTGCCACACCAGACTGTGAAGTGCCTTTATTGATCCACCAGTATGAACATCCAGGACTCAGGTGCCCCACATTCATGAGTCTACAGTGTACTGGCCTTTCCAGAAACCATCGACTGGCCCACCAGATGACTTCAGATCCACAGAGGACTCCAACCCAGCTGTATCCTGTTCATCGCCTGGTAATCGGATGACGTCGGACCAGCTGTTTTCTTTTTTGTTCCTGTTCTAAGGTTCCATCTCCAGAGATGACATCAACCCAGCAGTTCCCAGATGTGCCCTCCTGTGGTTCCTGGAAGATGTCCACCCAGCTGTATCGGAAGAAATGTTGCCAGGGAGAGTCTTCATCAGAGGTGCAGGTCGGTCCCAAAATTTCCATTCTACAAGTGGCTGGGAAGTCCAAACTTTTCTATCTTTACGACATTGCAGTACACACCCTATGCTAGCAGACTTCAAAATGTGTGAATTGTCCTGAAAGACTCTCCCCTTCTGGACTTTGGCCTGTTAGAACTGTGCTTCACCGGGGTCCGGCCCAGGAGAGACTCTTTATAGGACTAGCCTTCGGGCATTGTGGTCACTAGTTGGGACTTTTAGGGCACTCCATCCCCCCAAATGTGTATTGTAAATAATGTTGTTTTCTAATGTAAATACTGTTTTTCTACCTTTTTTCTAAAAAATCTTTTTGGGATTCTTTAGTGTTTTGATGGTAGAGGTCTAGGTAGACTGTATGCAGATTAGGAGTGTGTGTTGTCTTTCTTTTTCTTACAGGTGTTCCTGGGAAGACAGAAGAGAAGACAAGAAGAGGAGGAGGGGCTCATCAGAGTTCCTCATCAGTCCTTTAGTGTGTAGAAATTTAAAGTACTGTGGTTTTATGGTTGTTGTTACTGTATTAACCCTTTCCTTCCACAGGTGTGGTTGTGGGGGTAGGGAGGAGACAGCAAAATGGTATTTTAATGGTGTGTGGTTGCAGGTTGCCCAAGGTCAGGGAGGTCCCTGGGTTGTTTTTGTTTTAGGGGTATTAGATTAAAAGCAAATAAGTTTTTCCTAGAGGGTTAGGGGGGATAGACAGGCTGTGGTCCTGAATGGCCATTGGGACCACAGTGCTGATCTATCAGGGCTATGCTCTGGAAAGTTCTACCAGAGCCACTAGGTGTCCATAGTAAGTGGATAGTGTAGAGGCTGACATGTCAGCTAAAGGCCTCTAGGCCCTTAGTGTTGCCTGCCTGTGCTTGCACATAGTAGGAGGGGGCCTGATCACCCCCATCTGCAGGTAGCACATGGGGTGGGATGGCCTAAGGCCGGGTAACTAATGACTGCTGACAGTCATTTTTCTGGTCAAGGGCGAGTGTAACCTCCTTCTTACTCGGGGTTACTAGGATCCCAGTAAGACCTAGTGGTAGGCAGGAAAGGCAGCTTGTGAAACTCCAGTTAAATGGGTTTCACACTGCCTCACTCTGCTCTCAGTCTCAGCTGAGACTGAGGGATGACATCACCAATAGAACTATCGCAGCTGCATGAGCCACATTGGAATCTGCAGCAAGGGAGTTAGTTAGAACGTTGGGAGGTTTTGAAGTCAGAGTCTTCAGTCAGTCTTAAGTGAGTGAGTGTGAAGTTGGGAGCTTGCTGAGAAAGCAGCTCAGTGAAGGCTCTAGGTGCCTCAGCCCTGACAGAGGGCTACTTTTAAGTAAATAGGGTGTGTGTCTCCACCTTAAAGAAAAACACATAAGATTACTGAAGTGGTGGAGACCGCTGTTTTTGGGTCTCAGGGTCCCCTCCCTTTGAGGGAGGCAGGAAAGGTTTCCCTGCAGTTTCCTGGGGCAACCCCCTAGTTCTGCTTGTGAAGGGAAAGCTGCTTATGTGTTCCAGTGTTTATTTGGAAGAACAAGAAGATTTGTGAGTTGCCTATGGGGCACCTGCAACGTGAGGGTGAGTGTCTGCTCTTGCTAAAAGGGCCTATGTTTTTCACCCTGGGACTTGTGTGTCAATGTGGGGATTGAACTACTAAATATTGGGAAGCCTAGAGTAATGGGCTAAGCTAAGTAAAAGTAGGTTCAAGTCCAGAGCTTGTTGGGATGCAAATGTTATGTACAGGAGATGTGACAGACATCTACCCATAATCTACATTTGAAAGTTCAGTAAAGGAATTGTTCAGTTTCCAGAGAAATGGCCGGGTATGGGCTGTGGGAGCTGGAGGTGGGTGGCCCCCCATCTTCAGTGACCAGGTCCACCTCTACGGATTTCTTCTGTGGATTTCTACTTTACCTCAGGCACTTGGCCAGTGATGAGGAAGTACCCAGACATGGGATTGTAAGGAAAATTCTCTCTAGGAGTCGAAGACTCTAGTGTGGTTTGGGGAGCCACAACAGGATAATTGGTTCATTCCTCAAATGGACCATGAATTGGATAATTGGTTCATTCCTCAAATGGACCACAGATCAAGTGGCCAGCGGGGTAGCCGGGCCAGTTGGGAAAACCCAAGTAGTGTACAAGTCGGGCTGTGTACCCAAAGCTGCGTGCAAGTTCGGGCTGTGTGCCTGGTGGGTTTAGAGCCTGAGGGTTGGAAATAGTGATAAAGTGTTCTGTAGTCTCTAATCTGCATTACCAGGAAATGTAGCCCCATGGGAGTCCATCTATGCTTTGTTTGTTCAGATTGGATGTGAATAAAAGCCACACTGTAGAATCCCATTCCTGGTTGTGGACATTTCAGTTATTGCTTCCTGTGTTCGGATTTACTTGGGTGCCCCGTGCAGAGTAGCCAAACCTAGGTCCCCCTGTGCCGAGTAACCTCATCCTCCCCGAACCCAGTCCCCACCAGGTACTGCTGTCAGCTTCCACAGCATGCCACCTGTCGTTTTGCTAAAAAGGCAGGGGTGAGGGGTTACATGCGCCTCCAGCATTCGTGTATAGGGCCCTATGTGTGTGTTTGCTGTTTGGGCTTGTCCCACACTAGGAAAAAATCTGCCAGAGATTTAACTAGGCCACAAGGAGATGTCATAAGAAGCCTCTGGACTATGTCATTGCCCTCAAGACCATGGCATCTCAGATCAAGAACACGGGCTCCAAGCCAGCTTCTCCCCCATGCTGGACCACCACTAGGAAAGATACACACAGATGAGCAACAGCACTGTCACTGTCACTAATAAAGAAACAGTTGGAAAAAATTAAAGACAAGGAGAAATCATCATTGAAGCTTTTGCTCCTCTAGCCATCACCATAAGCACTGGAGAAATATGCTTTTCCAGTGAGGTTGTAGTCTCCACTGAAGGATGGTAAATCCTTGTCATCGGATACTCCAGTTGCATTCACTACAGCTCCCCCCACAAACCATTGCTGCTGAGATACCAAGATCAGGGCTTGGCTCTGGTGCTGCTGTACCTACTATGGACATTATCCCACCTCCATCATCGGGTTCTGTCCAGTGATGACAGCAATCACAAATCCTCTAATGGGTGTTGTCAACTCCCAGGCTGTGTTGGTATAATTTTCAGAAATGTTGCTTTGCCTGTTCCTGTCACCACTAATTATGATGCCTACAGTCCTGTTGACAGAGCTTCCCTGCCGGTACCATCATCATTGACAGGGCATAAAAGCATGCCTATCAATCCTTCATCATAGTTGCCACCTCTATTGTAGGCTCCAGTAATTACCCCGTTGTTATTGAAGATGACGAGGAAAAGAAATATAATTCAGATCTCCTAAACATGGAGGAGGATTTAGAGGTTGAGGGTAAGGAGGAAGATCCCTATGAAGAGGGCTCCTTTCCAGCTCTACCCTATCATCTTGTAGCAAAGATTCTGTAGTCCATAACCCCAGCTCTCCCCTGAAGATCCCTCATTTCAGGTTTTTGCTCAGACAAATCCAGGATGTCATGGGCTTTGACAGTGAAGAGGAAGTCTCCAGTAAAATTAATTTAATAGAGTTTTTAGAGATTGTAGCTGCACCTACTACTTTGGTACCTCCTGTATACCCTGCAGTGGAGGATGCCACATTTGCTGCCTGGCATAGGCCTAACTTCTTGCCTTCAGTCCCTAGAAAGGCTGATAAATAATAACCTGCAGCATCTTTTAAGCCTTATTATGCTTCCCAATCAGAATTTTTTTCTGTAACAATCAATGCTGTTTATGTTTGTTCTAGAGACCCTAGAGTCATGAGTACTTTGCCTCCTGACAAGGAATCCAGAAGGCTGAATGCTATGGGCAAATAAATGTATGCCTCTGCATCCTTAGGCTAGCAAATTGCAAATTATCAGTCATATAGGATAAAATATAAAAATAGCCTTTGGAAATCTGACATGACTACCATTCAGGCTTTATCTGATAGGCCTACCAAGACTGAACAACTTAAAATTGCTTCAGCTAGTGGTGATGCTGGAAAGCATCTGTCATGGTCAGCATATGATGCAGCTGATATAGCTGCCAGGGCTGCTGTCTCTGGCATCTGCCTCAGAAGATATTCGTGGCTCAGAGTGGCTGACTTTGCTACTGATGTACAACAAGTTCTTCTGAATGCCCCTTTCATTGTATCCAAGCTGTTTTGACCTGATATTGATAATGCCCTTAGGGAGCATCAATCATCCGACATTAAGGTACATGGAATCCCTGACCCCTCACCCTGCCAGAGGACATGACAGTGGGTTCATTTCATAGGCCCACAGGATGTGGCAGCTGTAGCTACCATTAGCAATTCTGAGGTCATAGTGGCGGCCCCCTTTATGGGTCCCCTAACCCTGGTGCCCATACTTAGTCAGTCAAAGGGATTGGTCAAGATGCCCCACCACCTATGTCTCCCCACTTCCTTCACCTCCACTGTTGCCTACAGGTGTGCAAGTGAGTGAAGACTCTCCTTTCATTTGTCAAAATGGAGGGAGATCACCACGAATGAATGAGTCCTGGAAATAACAGAAAAGGCTCATGCACTAGAATTGATCTCCAGCCCTCCAGTTCACCCTCCGACTCCTCATTTTCCTCTGGGTCACTTGTCCCTTCTGAGAGAGGAAGTTCACTCACTTATTCAAAAAAGGAATGTCTTTATGTTTTCCCCTATCTGGACGATTGGCTATTGAAGGGCCCATCCAGGAAAGCAGTTTAGCACACCTTGTCCAAATCACAATTGTTCAAGGACCTGAGTGTTGAAATCAATGTGCCAAAAGTCATACTAATTCCCTGTCAGTACCTGCAATGCATTGGAACAGTGCTGGGCTCAGCAGTGGGTAGTGTATGTCTGCCTATGGACAAAAGCAAGGCTATAATTGCCCAGGCCAGCTAGTTTCACAGGAGCCATTATGTGTCTGCCTGAACCATGCTCCATCTCTTGATACTTCTGGTGGCTGCCACTGTAACAGTCCCCTTGGCCCTCCTCCATATGCGACTCCGGCAATGGATACTTCAGGTACAGCGGGATAATTGATGGACAAACTAGAACAAATGGTTCTCATCATGTGTCCTGTTCACAAGCCACTGAATTGGTGGAAGGAACCTTAGCACTTGCTGCAGGGCATCCCATTTTTTTTCCCTGACTCCAGTACAGATCCTCACAATGGATGCCTCTTTATTTGTTTACGTATGTATTTATTTATTGAGATCTTGGATAACACCTTTGAGCAGATGCTCATTAAGAGGTTCCATGTCAGTTACATAAGACAGTAAGGCATAAGAACTGAGGACAATATACATAGCAGGTACAGAAATCCAATAACATAATGCACTGAGGTAAAGTCTGCTGAGGCATTGTACAATGTATGCCTGCATCATGAGATTAAATAAATGGTATCAGGAGTGGATACATAGGGAGAGAAAGAACTGAGGTGACAGAGTGTAGAGAACAGGGAGAGAAGAAGAGTAAAGGGATAGGGCACGGAGGAGGGTCAAGGAGGAGGCTGTGCCTGGGGAGGAGGTAGGGTAGGGGCAGAAGAAGTGCTGTGGTTGGACTATCTAGATGGGATAGAAGGCAGGGGATTCTGGGTGGTATCCTTTCAGGATACTAAAGCTTGGAATCCCAACACTCACAGGGCCAGCTTCAGTATCCCAAAATACAGATGCCCAAAATAATTTCACATGGCAAAACTGTATTTCGCTGTGCAAAATTACGTGCGAAAGATTTCTCATGGGTGAAATAGTTTCACTACATGAGTAACAAGAGGAAGAAGGTTCTGGTTGAGCTGCTTCTGTGGTGTGGAGGGCTAGGTTATGAGCAGCTCAGCCAGCAAGGCTGCGTGGACTCGAGTTCTGTTCCCGGTGTGGCATCAATTTTTGCCTCACTGCTGTTCTGCCCCATAACATTGTTTTACTAACTCCGAAGTCCACTCCCCCTCGGGGTTCATTATTTTAGTTATAGGAAGTGCAGGGGGTGTGTGGGGTGAAGCCACCACATTGATCGCAAGTCCCTGTTGGGATGCCGAAATTCAGTCTCCTGAACTCAGTCTAGTGAGGTTCAGGAAACTGAATCAGGGGAGTAATTATAGGGAGGAGTGGGGGGGCACAAGTTCCCCCCCAACATTTTAGGTGAGCACATTTGTCACCCCCAACATTCAGGCCGTATGTTGTTGCTGCCTGCCGGTGAGCTGAGAGGGACACAGGAGCCTGCTGTTCTGTGGGTGGGGGGGTTGGATTTTACTGGTGGGTTGGGTCAGGTCCTGGGAGTGAGAGTCCCAAGAGAGTGCAGCAAGCTACGGCAGCTAGACAGTTAAACGGCAGAGGGGGGGAACCAGTGTTACAAAAGTGGCCTGGCCAGAACCAGGAGGAGAAGAGTAAATTGTAGCAGGGAGGGAGAAAGTGATGGACCACATCACACCCGGAAGTAGCATAAGCGCATGCCACCGTTAATAGCGAGGAGTCTGGAGGAGCGGATGGGAAACTGACTGCTCACATCGAGGGGAAAAAAATGCTACCATCAGTGTGTTTGCCTGCTTGGTGCTGCTTCACTTCTCCTCTCCTCCTGACTGTGACTGTCATGTCCTGTGACTCCTGCTGCCACATCTGCCCTCCGATGATGCCTGTGGAGGAGCTGCTGCTTTTCTTTCCAGCCTGGGAGTTGGGGGAGGGAAGGATGGGGTTTTATGGCCTGGGATTGAGCAGTTCAGGGCTGTGGACACCAGTGAGTGACTGTGGGGGTCAGATGGTTGGATCAGTTGGGGCATCAGTCGGTCTGAGCCTGCAGTGGAAGTTTGGAAGGCAGAACAGAGGACAGAGGAATATGGACTGCTGGAGGCTCCTGCAAGCAATGATGAAGCAATAACTACCTGGGAGGTAGGACTGACTGGTGGTTCTGCAGTGCAGTGGGTGGGGGTGAGTAGTGATTGGGGGGGCAGTGAGCCAGCAACATCATCATGCCACAGGGACATTTACTCACAATGCTGTATGCACAAATTTGCAAAACAAGACACTGGCAAACAAGCAGAGGAGGTGGTGAAAGGGAATTCCAGTTTGCACAGGGCAGTTCTAAACTGGCAAGGGCCACATACTATTGGCCATTTGATTTGGCACCAGTCAGGGTCAGGGAGTGCCTGGGAAAAGAAGCCTGCTGCAATCTGTGAGGCATTCTCTTTACTGTTATGTCTGGAGAGGGCCAATGGCTCTACCAGTAGACTGTGACCAACACAATCCGCAATCAGCACAAAACTGCTCAACTTGAGCTAACATAGCTCTAATAGTCTACAAAAGGCATGAGTAGGTGATATTTCTGTTTAATTATGTTTATTGGTGGTCTGTTCTGCTTTGCTGTGTTGGTTGTGTCTGTACTGTCTACAGTCAGTGTCTGATTTAAAATGCTGTGCTGGCTAGTGTTTCTCTTGTGTGCCACCTGAACCTGACTGTTGCCTGCTTTGGTAAGGGCAGGGATCTGCTGGCTGGGGGGGGGGGGTTAGATGGTTACCCTAGCATGCAACTCCAGTGTTTTCCTCTGTATTACCAAAGTTAAAGTAATTTCAATGGGCTTGTGCAACTGGATGAGATGTATGCTTGTGTGACTTCAATGCATTGTGGCTGTTCACCTCTCTATCCATGGGATATACTGTGCTGTAGGGGTATGATGCAAGGAACCCTAGAGGAGGTCCCCCCCCCATAGGTGCTGCGGGAATAATTTCCTTGGCTAAAGGTAGCTTGGGAAATAGCCCATGGGAAAGAAAGATGAGTCACTGGAGGAGGAGGGGTAGATGGTAGGGCAACAAAGAAAACAAATGAGGACTAGCCCAGAGGAGGGCCTTTTAAGGTCTGATTGGGGGAGTGGTTTGTTGCTCTACTCATTGAACTCTGGCCAGCCCTCAGCCATCAGTTTCAATGGGCTTGCACAACTGGATGAGATGTATGCTTGTGTGACTTCAGTACATTGTGGCTGTTTGCCTCGCTATCCAAGGGATATACCACCCTGAAGGGGTACGATGCAAGGAACCCTAGAGGAGGATTCTCCCCCAATAGGTGCCACAGGAATAATTCCTTTGGCTAAAGGTAACTTAGGAAGAAGCCCAAGAAGAATGCCCGAAAGGGTGTCGAGCATCGAAGAGGCGAGAAATCAGAATATATCGAGACCGGAAATTAAGGTGATAGACGAAGATGGGAAGGCAGGAGAAGAATGAGATATGAAGAGAACGATGAATGAAATGAAAGCAGACAAGATGCAGAAGGGCAGACTTCCTAAAGAGAGAGGGAACAGCTGGGGCCCCCATCCGACTCCATCCAACAGCGGAACTAAACTACGGAACCTAAGGAAACTCCAGCCCTAACTAATATTATGACCATTGGCATGGAGGAGAGGAAAAAAACCCTTTGAGGAGGAAACCTCTGGGGATCCAAGGCCTAGGTTGCCTTCCTCCAGGCTGAAGGTTGTTTTGATTAGTGACAGCTCAGCTACTGCAATTTAGAGTCGAGATCGAGTGAGAAGGAAAACATTCCAATTTAGAGGAAGCTCTCGCTCTGTCCTTCTAAATGGACAACTTTTGAGGGCTACGAGTGATGTCTCTGCAACTAGATGCTCAAAAGCAAGAGAGGAGAGCGATGACTGCTAAGGCACTCAGCTGGCCAATGCGAGCCTACGAAACAGACAGGTGAATCAGAGGTGGTCCTGAAGGAGAATAGCGTAGAGGGTGCCTCCGAACCCACTCAGGCAGCCAAAGGGGCTATGATGATGAAAGCACCACCCCTCACAGCTGGATGGCATAAATTCTACATCCAGAGGTGTTGCCAAGATGAGGGACTACTGAAGGTCCACCCAGAGTGAAGACATTCTCACTATGGGCCAGGGAGAAGGACCTTGCTGTGAGCTTTGCATGCTTTAGATGCAGACTTCATAGAAACATAGAAACATAGAATTTGATGGCAGATAAGGACCGCTTGGCACACCCAGTCTGCCCATTTTCTTACCTGATGGATAAGCTGCAGTTTCTAGTTAATCAACAGCTTACTTCCTCCTGCCCCCCCATTAGAATTTCCTTATGCCTGTCCCATGCATTCTTGAATTCTCCCACTGTTCCTGACTACAAAACCTCCTCAGGAAGGCTGTTCCATGCATCCACAACTCTCCCTGTGAAAAAATACTTTCTAACATTATCTCTGAGCCATCCCCCCTCTATCTTCAAATTGTGCCCCGTTGTTCTTGCACATCTCTTCTTCTGAAAGATACTACCTTCTTGTACCTTGTTAATTCCCTTGAGATACTTGAAAGTTTCTATCATGTCCCCCCTCTCTCTCCTTTCCTCAAGGGTATACATATTAAGCTGCTTTAGTCTCTCCTCGTATGTCTTCTGGTGCAGACCTTGCACCATTTTGGTTGCCCTCCTCTGAACAGCCTCCACTCTGTCTATGTCTTTGTGGAGTTGGGGTCTCCAGAATTGCACGCAATACTCCAGATGGGTTCTCACTAACTGTCTGTAAAGAGGGATAACAACTTCCTGTTTTCTACTGTTGGTGCCTCTCCCTATGCATCCCAGTATACCCCCAGCCCTCCTTACTGCCTTCTCACATTGCTTGCCCACCTTTAGGTCATCTGATATAATTACTCCTAGGTCTCTTTCGATTTTTGTTGTTGTTATTAACTCACTGCCCATTGTGTACTCTTCCCCTGGGATTTTGTTTCCCATATGCATTACCTTGCACTTCTTTGCATTGAATCTGAGCTGCCACGTATTTGACTATTCCTCCAACTTTTCCAAGTCCCTTTTCATTCTTTCCACCCCATCTTGTGTATCAACCCTGTTGCAGATCTTTGTGTCATCTGCAAAGAGACATACCTTTCCTTCCAGGTGCTCTCCAATGTCACTTATAGGAGACATTAAAGAGGACCGGTCCCATCTCGAACCTCTGCACCCTGCTAGTTACCTTCCTTTCTTCACTGTCGACTCCTTTTACTATTACCTTTTGCGTCCTGTTGTCCAGTCAGTTTTTTATCCAGGCTACCACCTTGGGACCCACTCCAAGGCTGGCTAACTTGTATATTAATCTTTTGTGTGAGACTGTGTCGAATGCCTTGCTAAAATCTAGGTAGGCCATATCCACAGCCCCTCCCTGGTCTACTACTTTGGTCACCCAGTCAAAGAAATCTATTAGGTTCATCTGACATGACCTTCCTGCTGTGAAACCATGCTGCCTTGGTCCTGTGCCCCACTGGCCTCTTGGTACTCAACAATTCTTTCCTTCAGAAATGATTCCATCATTTTCTCTACCACCGAAGTCAAACTAACTGGTCTGTAGTTTTCTGCCTCTGCCCTGCTCCCACTTTTGTGAAGTGGAATCACATTTGTCCTCCTCCAGTCCTCAGGTACCACTCCATCCTCCCATGATTTGTTAAAGAGAGTAGTCACTGGTGTTACTAGTTCTACCCTTAGTTCTTTCAGTATTCTTGGGTGAATCCCATCAGGCCCCATTGCTTTGTCCACCCTCAGTTTCAAGAGTTCTTTCAAAACCCTTTCTTCTGTGAATGGACTGGTATCAACCCCCCCTATTCAGAGTTTCTCCCTTGTTTGGTTTAGGCACCTCCCCCTCCTCATCTGTTGTGACTACTGAGCAGAAATATTCATTCAGTATCCCTTCTTTTTCACTGTCACCTTCTGCCCACATTCACTCCCCTTTATTAAGTCTCTATATCCCTCCCTTGGTCTTTCTTCACTCCCTAATGTACCTATAAAAGGTTTTATCCCCATTCTTAACAGAGTTGGCTATCTTTTCCTCAGTCTGTGCCTTTGCTATTCTGACTGCCTTCCCCTGCCTCCTTCTGCTTTAACTGATAAAGTTCTCTGTCCTGCTCCTTCTATGTTTCCTTTTATTTCCTGAATGCTATCCTTTTCTCCTTAACTGTCACTGCCACCTCTTTTGAGAACCATAGTGGTTTTTTCCTTCATTTTGTTTTATTGATTTGCTTCACACAAAGGCTTGTTGCCTTTGCAATGGCTGTTTTGATTATTCCCCATTGTTCCTCCACCCCTCTATCTTGCCCATTTGCTAGTGCTTTTCTAAGGCACTCTCTCATTTTCCCAAAGTCAGCCTTCCTAAAGTCCAATATTCTTGTTTTTGTATGGCTTGACTCTATGGCTGTGTTTATTGTGAACCACACTGTTTGGTGGTCACTTGTTCCCAGATGGCTACCCACTTCTAAATCTGAGATCCTTTCTCCTTCCCCATTTGAGAGTACCAGGTCTAAGATTGCTCCCTCCCCAGTGGGTTCCAACACTAGCTGTCTGAGGCATGCCCCCTGTAGGGCATCAAGAATGACCCTGCTCTTGAATGTGCCTGCAGCAAAGGTACGCCAGTTAACATCTGGCATATTCAGATCCCCTGTCAACAATATCTCCCCTTTTTCTGCCATTTTAAGGATGCCTTCCATCATTTCCTTGTCCATTTCCTCCCCCTGAGATGGGGGTCTGTACACAACCCCCATGCGGATTGTAGTGCCATTTCCTGTCTCCAGGGTGACCCATAGTGACTCATCAACTTCCTGTTTACTCTTTAGTTCTGTTGCTTTAATCCCTTCCCTTATATGAGAGCTACTCCTCCTCCTCTTTTACCCACCCTGTCCCTCCTGTAGACTGTAGCCTGGTATGTTGACTTCCCACTCATGGTTCTCTGTGTACCATGTTTCAGTGACTGCCACAATATCCAGGCATCCCTCTTCCATTAAGGCCACTAGTTCAGGGAGCTTGTTGCACAGACTATGGGCATTGGTACTCATCACCTTCCATTTAATTTTTATGGCCTTACCCCTTTTAGCCCCATCCCTGTCCTTAACACCTTTTTTGCATTTATCCCTGTCCTGCTCCCTACTGACTTCTCTGCCTTGGTGTTTACCTCTCTAACTACCGCGCTTTGTGGGGGGAGGCTGAGATTAACCTGCTCCTTTTCAATGCCTCCCTCCTTGCCTAGTTTAAATGCTTGCCAATGAAGCATTTAAACCTGTCACCTAGGATCCTGGATCCCCCCTGGACAGATGCAGACCATCACGCCAGTATATGCCTGCATCCCTCCAGGTGGCTCCCCAGTCCCCAGTGAAGCCAAAACCCTGAGCTCCACACCAGTTTTTCAACCATTCATTGAATCCCATGTTGTGGAATACCCTAGCATCATCCTTGCCATAGACAGGCAGCACCTCTGAGAAGGTTACTGCACATGCTACTTGTCTAAGGCCCCTCCCCAACTCCACAAACTCCTCTTGCACCACTCTGATCCCATTTATAGCCAGGTCATTTGTCGCTAAATGGACAATGACATCCAGCTCCCTCACTCGTGCAGCTGCTCCCACGATCCTGAGGATTCACTTCCTGTCCCTCCAAGCCGTGGCACCAGGCAGGCACCTACCTCCTATCCCTTCCTCCCCATGTCTACTCCCTAATGATTGGAGTCCCCACAGGAGTTGTTTCTTCCCCTGTTGGGTCTCGTGCCACCCTCCTGTGGGTGTAGAGCAAGACCATCGGCTACAGGTTAGCCCTGAGCCAAGGAGCAATGGACACAGAAGGCATGTCTCTGAATGGAGAGCAGTTTGATGAGGTAGCATAAGACCCAATGAGAAGTATGCTCGATTAATAAATGTGAATGAGTAAACCCTGAGATCGGACTGAGTGAAGGAGAACCAGACTCATGTCATGAGGGAGCTACCCATGATTGGTAACTATGGGAGTGCATGCCAACCGGGTCCATTGAGAGCCAAATTAGGAATGGATAAAATTGCATGAAGGTAGGAGCAAGAGCAGCCAGGTGAAGCCGGCAGCTGATGGTGAGGTAGGTAGTACCAGGAGGACATCTAAATAGGTTTGATTTGAACAAGGGAATAGGGTCTGAGGAGGAGGAGATGAGTAATTAAGGTGATATGCTGGAGGGAATATTAGGTGATGTGAATGAGTAGGATATGGTGGTATAGTGGGATGGCAGGATAGGGAAGCCCCCAAAAGAAATCAGAGGTCAGAGAAAGGGAGGAATGGAAGATGAGGGGAACGGGAGGAGGAGGGCAAGCACTCACCATGGGGAAGCACAGTCAGGGATGAAAGTAAGAAAGCGCATCATGGTGTAACCAAGAGCAATGAATGACAAAGGCCAGGGAGAGCAGGGGCAGGGTCAAATGGCAAATCCCAGAGGAAGGCTGCAGAGCATGCCAGCCAGGCATACAGTCAAGTCGGATAGATAGTCCTATGATGTGAAACAAGATGGGTGGCAAACAGGTAGGGTTAAGGTTGAGGAAAGGAAGGGTAGGAGTACCAGGAAGAAAACAAGGTATAAGGGGAGGTAAGAGGAGACCAGACGAGAACCAACAGTAGGAGTTGCAGTCCCCATAGAGAGCAACTGCCCCTTTAAAAGTGATCAGCGAACCAGTAAGGGAGATCGGGATCCAAACCACAGGTCCATAACATTAGATGTGGCCCAAACATCAAGACAGGCCATCAAAAATGAAATCCTGGAACAGGTACAAGAGGCCAGGAGGTGAGCATCAACCAGGGGGAGAACAGAAGTCGAGAGGAGCCAAGTAAACACTGTCCCCTAGCTCACAGGAACTGCCAAGGAGCTCAACAGCATAGGGCACAGGAAGTTGCTGTGGAGAGAACTAAAGCAGAGGAGTGAGGCATTCTCCATAGTAGTGGGGATAAGCACAGTTGGCAAAAGGGACAGAGAGAGCAAAGGAAGATGGATCGAGGAAGAAGGAGAAGCATGGAATGTATGAGGGGAAAGCTGGGCAGTGGCAACACCAGCACAAACCCGCAAGAGGGAAGGCGACAGAGACAGGAGCAGCAAATGCAGAGAGAGAGACAGAGAAGGGGAAATGAAAATATGAAAAAGGTACAGGGGAAAAGGAGTGAGGAGGAGGGATGGGAGAACCAAGGAGCCACAGACAGCCACTGAGCAGTGAGACAGGAGAAGGAACACAGGCAACAGAAGAGGGGGCTGCATAGAGCCACGGTGGGGAGGTAGAACTGGCAAAAGGGGCTACTCAGCATTCCAGACCAGGACGGGAACAGGATGGAGGTATGCAAGTGAGGAAAAATGAACACCAGACTGGAGAAGACATGGGGAACGGGGGTCTGGTGGGAGGGAGGGAGAGAGAGTCGCAGGCCAGTGGCAGCGAGCAGTAGGATGCACAGCAGGGAAATGGAATGAAGCAGGCAACAGAACAAGAGAAGAGGTATGAGGAGCAGCACCTCCAGCCACAACAAAGAAAACGAATGAGGACTGGACTGGGGGACAGCCTTTTAAGGCCTGGTTGGGGGAGTGGTTTGTTGCTTTGCCCACTGAACTCCAGTCAGCCCTGAGCCGTCAATAAAAAAAAAGCAAACCCTTACACAGCAGGTGGGTCTGGGTGGATGGTTCAAAGGAGTCATTATGGAAAGGAAGGGGGTAGGGAGAAAGAGCTGTAGATCAAGTTGGGTCTACGGACCATAGTGATAATGTAGGTAGGGAAAAATGGGAAGACTGGGTAAGTCAAGTGAAGCAGTCCTTACCTGCCATCAAATTTTATGTTTCTGTGTTAAAATGAATTAACAGCTGTGCAAAATAAAAAATAACAAGCATTTGTCACTGCCAAATATTTGCCACTTGCATTGCTGTTGTGCTGGTGGGTCCTGCTAGCTTGTGTACATTTTTAGTATATATTTAACCAAAATAGACCAAATGAGATATAATCTGTGATATGTCATTTGCAATTGGGTTCTGATGTCTACTGCATTTCCCAGGATAGTAGAGGTGAGATCACTATCTCATTTTTTTATTTTATTTATTTTTATTTTTTTTTGTTGACTGGGAGAGGCACACTAGCCATAGAGGCGACTATTTGCAAGCACAACCTGGGAGGTTATAAAGTAGAGAATATACAATACAGAGAGAGTACAAAAAAGGAGGTAAATAGTACAATTTCCCATGATGGCAGAGACAAATAACATAATAGGAAATACGGTCTTGACCTAGTTATACAATACAATTCTTAAAAAATGCAGGCACATAAAACATTGGAGAGTAGCACTGAGGGTATAATGTAAGGTAAAAACAAACAGTAGCATGAACAGGAGGGAGGGAACAAAGGGAAGATATCCAGCTAAGCAAAAATACAATGATAAGTGAACACAGTAATGAACAATAAGGAATGAGTGGTGGTCTGGCTGAGTTCGTAGTAAGGGAACCAAACAATGGCAGAGACACACAGTGGTTTAGTACCAGGTAAGTGCAAGAAAGAAAATGAGCAGAAGGATAAAAGGGAGAGGAAGTATTCGGGTAAAGTCAAAATCAACAGAAAGTTTAAGGTAGGAGGACATGTCAGAGAAGCAAAATTAGAAAGGGTTAGGTAATCTGGGTAAGGACAGGGCAGTAGTAAGTGGACTAGACAGAGGAGAACCAGGTAGGATCAAAGCACAAGCAAGGGACAGATTTGGTTGGGAAATTTCGCAGCTCCTTTTTAAATACAGCATGAGTCGGCGAGTGACAGATGGCAAGGGAAAGAGAGAGTTCCAGTGCTTCGAGGCAGCATGAGAGAAGGCACAGGTACCCTTTGAAGTTTTACATTAGTGTTGTCCTGCTTGTATAATGTATTTATGTATTCACTTTTCAAAGGTATGTTGATAGAAATAATGGTATTTTTCCATAGATAATTTACTTTTTGCTGGGTAACATAGCACTCACAATCCGAGGCTGGCTGAAAGTGATGTTGTCCTCCCCCCCCCAACCTTTATGCCAAAATTACTCCTCTGAACTGAATTATGGGATTCCATAGGTAATCCATCTGGGTTGGGATGGGGTGCACATCTGGGACCTTTGCAGGACCAAGGGCTATGAACCAACCTAGACTCAGATCTCAACACCAGTGTTCTGGAGATGAGGACTGTCCTGCTTAGTTATCAAGCCTACACAGAACACCTCACATCTGGTCCTTTGTTGACAAGGAGGAATAATTTCAGTGTAATGCACTACATTAGTGTGCAAGGAAGCACTTTCATTATTATCCCCTATGCAGGGAAATGATGAGAGTATGGTATTGGACAATGTCTCCAGCCTTCAACTGCATTTCATGTTTGTCCCAGTTGCCCAAAATGTCTTAGCAGACAGGGCAAATCAGTCCCAGTCACATACATAAGTGGGAACTACTGATATCCGTGGTAAATTACCTCTTCACAAAATGGGGTCATCCAGAGTTGGACGTTTTAGTGTCCCAGCCAATGCAAAAATGCTGCATATCTGTTTGCTCACTCCAGGGCCTGGATGTTTTTCTGTGAGATGTGTTGTTCCTTTCCTGGAATAGGAGATTCATTTATGCATTCCCTCCAATCTCACTGTCTCATAGGGTTCTACTCTTGTTGCAGGCAGAGCAGGCCACACTAATTCTGGTAGCTCTCCCTTCTAGCCTTACCAAATATGGTTTCCTTGCTACAGCATCTGGCAACAGAACCTCCTGTTCAGCTACCCCTGTGTCAGGCTCTACTGTCACAGGACAGTGGTCCCTTGGTCCATCTGGACCTGAAGTCCCTATATCTGCATGCATGGCTCCTGAAGATATAGCCGATACCTGCTTAGTAGTTTCTCCCTAGATGGTTGATGTCTTAGTGGGAGCAAGAAAGCCTTCTGCAAGACAAACCTATTCACTAAAGTGGAAGTGTTTCTCCATATGGTGCGCTTCCTGCTCCATAGACCCATTTACATGGCCTGTTGATACTGTACTGCCTACCTGCTGTCTCTACTTGACTTTGCTCTCCAATACTCATCCATTAAGGCACACTTGGCTGCCATTTCAGCTTTTCATACCCCTAATGATGGGCACACCATGGCACAGCTGGAAGTGTCCCATACATTCCTTAGAGGTATTATGTATATGCGTCCCTGATTTGTAAACTGATTCTGCCTTGGAACCTTCATTTCAGCTTTGAAAAATTGACTCTGGCTCCATTTGAGCCTGCCACAACTTGTGAAATGCATTTACTTTCATGGAAGACTATTTTGGGCTGCTATGACCTCTGCTCAAAGATTTCAGAGCTTCAGGCTCTCGTAAATAAACTTCCTTACCTGATTTTCCACAAAAACAGATTATCTTTGTGCACCAATCCATACTTTCTACCCAAGATGGTCTCTGAATTCATATTGAATCAGACCATAAACCTTCCCATGTATTATCTTGAGCACGATATCAAAGATGAGGCATTGCTCCATAACATAATGTATATAGAACAGTATGTTTCTATCTTGATCACACAAATACTGCAGACAGTCCTCTCAGCTTTTTGTGTCCTTCATCCCTGGAAAAGAGGGTACACCTGTTACAATTACAATTTACAATTCATTGATCGACAAAAGAGTCATTACAATACAATACAAAATAGGATAAAAGGAATAGAAATTATTACAGATACATAATCATAAATTCATTATTCACACCACAGGAAAGGTAAGTAAAAAGGACGATCATATATATACCAGAGCAGCATTTTACAGTAAAATTTATAGTCATAGATACACTGTACTTAAAAATATTTTTAAGTTTAACAGTTTTTCTTTCCTCTCATATTAGATAATTCCCATATGATCAGATCTGATGCATTATCATATTTACAGATAAATAATCATATATTTATTGATTCATATCACAAGAAGAATAAGTGCAAAGATAAGTCAAGCATATATCAGAGCAGCGTTTTACAATGAAATTAAGTTCATATTTACAGATGCACAGTAGTTACAAATGTTGCTACATTTAACAATTTTTTTCTTTTTCTCTCATATTAAATAATTCCCACATAATTCGGGCTGATGGAATTTTCAGTTTACCCATGATGGACATTAAATAATGATCCCTTGCTTTACTATAAAGCGAACACCATAAGGTAACATGGATTAGGTCATCTTCTGCATTCCGATAGCATTTACAATGCTTATTAGTAACCCCTTCCTGTTTTTGTTTCTCATAAATATAATTAGCCTTATAGAGTTCCATATGAAATCTAGTAATTAAATACCATTCCTTAGGGTTTTCCAGTATTTTAAGATATGGTTCTAGGCTCAATTTATACCAAGTAAAATGTTTCGAACCATTGATGCTTGTTTAGATTTTGGTTATCTCTATATCCTGAAGCCTTATTTTAATTTGCATTCTGATTTCTGGGAAGGGTTTTGTATAAACCTCATACAGAAGCTGACCCAATCCTAATAGTAACATACATTTTCTTATAATTTTAAGAAGAGGCAACAGAAAGCCTCTTCTGTTGTAATCAATGGCCACTTCTAAACACATTCTCAGAAAATGATATTCTAGTAAGAGAAAAGGTTTAAGTATATGTGTTAGTTTGTCTTCTAAAATGAGCATATTTAAGGAGAATTGCCACAATTCTTGTTTTTACAACATCAGAAGGAACTGACAGTGGAACTCTAAGTATGTATTTGTACATTTTATTAGTAACTTCCAATTTATCCGGTTTATCATGTGACCAAATTTCAGATGCATATACATTTTTATTTTTATTTTTTTAAGTTTATTAATTTCTGTAGTCCTATTATTGAACTCCCACCCAGTTTAGCATATAATTTCTTTTAAGCATTTAAAGCAGTCAACAATTTAGATCAGAGTTTGTCTATATGGTACTTCCATGAGAGATTTTCAGTATATCTTATTCCTAGGTAGTCGTACATTTTAACTGTTTTGGTGGGTAGTTTATCTATGAATAACTTGGTAGTTTGCCTAGATTTATTTCCAAAGAAAACTAAGTTAGTCTTTTCCTTATTTGTGTTTAGTTTATTTTCATTACATTGTAAATAAAGTCATCCATCATGTGCTAAAGACCTAGCAAAGATGTTAAGAAAAGGACTATATCGTTCACATATGCTAAACAAGCAATTTTTACATACCCTATTGAGGGCAAATGGTAATCTGGGTGGGTTAGATTACAAATGATAGAATCTATATTTAAGTTAAGTAATGTAGGAGACAGAATACAGCCCTGTCTGACTCCTTGATTAGTTTTGATGGGATCAGACAGGGAACCTCCCTGATCATATTGTATCTTACGCCATGTAGGTTGGGATAATCTGATCAAGATATCCAGCTAAGCTGGATCTATATTATAAGCTTTTAGTTCTTCCACAGGATAGAGCAGCTACTTAAATCAAAAGCTGATTTAAAGTAAACAAAACAACAATGTAACTTTGAGTTCTTAAGTTTAACATATTTCCATAACAAATGTGAATGCACAGTACAGTGTTGAACAGTCGAATGACCAGCTATAAATCTGTTCTGAGCTTCATTTATAATATTATTTTCAGTTATCCAATCTTGAAGTCTGGTGATTATTATCTTTGTAAATAGCTTTTGAGTGGAATCTAATAAGCCTATGGGCCTATACATGGTGGGATCATTTGGATTTCCTTTTTTAAAGGTGGGACAGATACTGTAATACTGCCTAACCAAGAATTAGAAGAGGGATCACCTTGTACTTAATGACTGAATAGCTTATAGAGTAAAGGGAGCCACCATTCTGGGAAATGTTTATAAACATCTGTTATAATACTATCAGGACCAGGAGCTTTGTTTGTAGAAGACCTATTAATAGCCCTTTAAAGTTCCTGATATTCAATGTTACATGGTCTTGGTCAAAATGTAATGTCTTCTATGCTCAGAGGTCATTCATTAGCTATATAACAAAGATCTTTGAAATGGTTGATCCAAATCATTGGGGTAATTGCTGCTTCCACTTTTCTAGCATATTGAGAATAACTATGGCTTACCAAAGTCCATAATTATTTAATGTTCCTATTGACTACTGAGTTCCTAAGTTTATTCCACATTAATATCTGAAATTTTCTTTTTTTCTCTTTCTAAAATAAGTTTATATTGTTTCCTTTTGTTATTTAATGATTTCAACTTATCCCAAGAAGGGTATTTCCTATAATATCTAATATATTGATTTCAGTTAGATTTTGCAATTCTACAAGGTTTTTAAACCACGTTTTTCCTAATTTGGAATTTTTATAAGGTTGTCTCATGAATGGTCTAATTTAAATTTGAATATTTGCCCAAATATGTAATATATGGTCAAAGTTTGTTTCAGCTAGCAAGTTATATTTTAGAGATCGTAAATAATCTGCATTTAAGATATCTGAAAAAAAGTTTGTGTATTGATTACCCCATCTTATTCTATGCATAGTTATAATATTTAAATTATTTCCCATGGTATTATTATTTGAAGTGGGACTTCTTACCCTTGCATGGCCGTGGACTGATATATCAGTCCAAAACCCCTATACGTTCTAATTCTGTCAGCAGCCTAAGGGTTAATAGATGAGTATGAAGAGTCATGAAGATTGGTAAATGTGTAGATTCAGGTCTTTCTCTTACCTCTATATTGTCTAACATACTAACTGCTTCAATATTTGCCCAGACAAAATCAATCGTAGAGGATCCTCTGGGACACAAAAAGGTATATTTGCCCTACCTGTATCTGATAGTCCTAACATATATTAAACACATATTGCTTTCAGTCATAATCTTAAGATGTTTTGTACCATTTGTATTTGTTGCTTTATCTTTACAACAGCAAATAGAACTAATTTTTTGATTAATGATATTTATGGCTTTAATTAGACTATTTTTTAAAGACGTCTCTGTTTCAATAAACAAGTGTGCATTGAAGTCGCCAAGGCATATAATTGGTAAAAGCAAGTAAGTATTAGTGATGTTTTCTAAAACGTTATTCAACATTTCTAACTCTATGGGACATGTAGGACTCTTATTAGGTGGCAGATAAATGTTAAGAATCAGTCTTTGCGAGTTTGTTTCATTCATCCCTGGGAAAGAGAGTGTACCTGTTACTAAACAGTGCTTGTCCAAATGGCTGGCTCACTGTACCAAGCTTTAATATAGGAAGTACAGTAAGGAACTTCCTTGTGCTGTGCATGGCCACTCTACACATGGTATGGCCTCCTTTATTGCCCATTTTTAGAATGTTTCTGCAGCTGAAATACAATAGAGCCAGCCATGATGCACGCAGTAACTTGAGTAAATGACATGTCACAAAATACTGCAATAGAAAAGGGCGTAATTGCCATTAAAATACACTGTTCCCTGCAGCATGCTTCAGTATTTTGTTATATACTGTAACATTACTGCTTGCATTCTGGCAGGTGCTGCTGTATGTGCTGCTACACATGGAGTACTGTGCATACTTTTACTAAGCACTACAGTCTAGACATCATTTCACGCAGACGTGCTGGCTTTGGTCTTGCTGTTCTGCAAAGCCTTTTATCCTTATTGCATATCAAAATTGCAGTCCTCCCTGGCAACCTTGTGAATTGCTTGGAAATCATTCCAAAGTTGTGATCCAGTGGAGGAGATGTGGAGGAGATGCCCTCAATGAAGATAGACCTATTGCTCACTGTAACAATAGATGTTAAAAAAAATCTTCCATTGAGACACAGTGCACCCACCCTCCCCCCACCTGTATGAGTTATAAGCTGGCACATTTGTCAACTTCCTTGTCTGGAGGTGTCCAAAAGTGCCCATATACTATAGTTCCAGTCCCATGCCTCTCCTTGTGTGCCTGCTACTGGTTTGATCTCCTGGTTCCTCATTGTAAAAGGCCCGCCAAGTTTGTCTCCAATGGGGGACTGAGGAGCAAGGGGGGCCAACCATGTTTTATAGGCACTGATGTTGCATGTCATTGTGGGTGTCCCCCAGCTAGCAAAGTTTCTGAGTGGTGGTAGAGTTACTAAAGTGTGGCCAAATGGGGGAGATACTCTCAGAGACCTACTGTTATGACAAGTTACTGTTCTTTTCTCACCCTCTGTGTTGTGAAGATAGCCTTCTTAGAATAAACCAAAATAGTATTACTGTGTTAAAAATGTGGCTATGAATTTCAAATGTGCTATAATTACTTATGTCCATTTATATCACCAGTTACTATACTGTTCTGTTGTTTGTTTGCACAGAATGGGCCCGCCTCTACTCATCATCTCCACTGACTTTCTGTGATTGTATTTATTATATTCTGCAAGCTGGGAAAGATTTTGGAGTCACTAAACATGAAATTAAGAAGTCTGCAGTTTTTGTGACATGTCTGTAGCACTATACCACTGGATCATGATTACAACAGTAAGTGGGACTATAATAGTAAGTGGGAACTTTATTAATTTCATCTAAATGGAAACCACAAATTTGAAAACTTCAACAAAATGTTATAAAACTCATAAAAACATCATGAAAAATATATTATTAATTTTATTATTTTTTATCTGTCTATCTATCTAGCTAGCTAGCTATATCTGTCTGTATATCTATGCAGTGCTCATGAGGATACATCTCAGAAAACAAAAGTGATATTATTTGTTTACTGAGGACCTGGCAGGAGAATATCATGTTTCTCCTCACTCTAGGCCCCCATGTCCAAGTTTATCCACACCGTATGTAGTGAGTGGCTGGAGCCGGAAATATGAGCGGCTGACTGCAGCCAATCCCTTTCACTTACTAGGAAGTTTCACTTTCAAGTGCCTCTGTCCTACAGTACTAACACCACACAAGGCAAATGAACTGTAACCCAACTCATGCATAATCGTTTTTAAAACTCCCCACGCTTTTTTGTCTCTCTATCCAGCCACCTTTCCTACCACTCCCAAGTCTCCTTGTCACAACTTTTTCAGTCCATGGCTCATACCCGACTGAAGAAGTTGTACACACTTCCTTTTTAAAACTCCCCGCACTTTCTTCTCACAATCCAGCTGCCTCTCTTACCACTCCCTTATCTCCTTGTCGTGCCTCCTTCAGTCCACAGCTTGTTCCTGACCCCCAGCTGGCACACGCCTCTAGCCTAATCCAGAGCAGCACACACATATAGAACAAATCACATTAAACTGTTCCACCAGGGAGTTGCTTTAGCATTTCTGACTGGGTTGCATAAGCATTGCTGGATTCAGTACAAAGTCCTGCACAAACCGTTTCTGAGAGTTATACCTCAGTTTTGCATTATGATTTGGCTTAACTTGCTTTCCAACTGAGTAGCAAAAACATTTTAGAAACATTACTCTTGAGCTGGTTACATGTTAGAAAACAGTGCAGTATGAGTTGCCAGTGTGCTGCCAACTGTAAGCAAATTTTGGCCAGAGCCAGCATGGCTGCAGAACAGTCATTGGTATTGTGTTGTATAGCATTTCCCATGATCTTATGTTAATATGACCTCTCAGATGTTTTTCAGTCTCAGCTTTATAAGTTTGAAAAATGTTTCTCAAGCTGTAACACTTCTACTGCATTACATCTGACAGCTAGTACAGCTGTCTTTAACCTGACATTATTTGTACCCAGTTAGAACAGCCTCAGCTAAAAAGCGTTCCAATCAGTGTTCATAAGAGGCCAGACTCCTCTGAATTCTAAAGCACACATGAAGCTTTAAGAGCCTGCCCTACAAGTAGATGAGTAGATTCTACAAGAAACCAAAAAGCTTTTACAGAAAAAATACAAAATAATGCAGATAAACGGGTTTCAATGGTGGAAGTGTACTGTCTGAAAAAACTATGGGCCCAATTTTCAAAGGGCTTGTCGCAAGCCCTGCATCTGCCGCAGTGTAGCACCCAACTGCACCAAATGCAAGGACACAAAGTGCACCAGATTTTAGTGCATTTGGTGCAGTTGCAAAGTTGACCCCATTTACGGTCACTTGCATCATGAACTGCGGCGCAAACCCCATACTACGGATGCAATTGTATGCTGGGGGGACCTGGCATAACACTGCTGTGGGGATGCAGGGGTACTTGCATCAGGGAACTGTGGTGCCACAGTTCTAAAATCATGCCGACCCCCTTGTTTGATGCAAGTCCCCCCTTGCATCAAGATCCTGCCCACAAGTCCAGTGCGTCCCTCTAATGCCCTTTGAAAATCAGGCCCCATATGTCAAAACTTCCTGCCAGTAAAATGCGTGGCCATACAGCAAACAACAAATGCAAGTTACTCATAAGAGCAAGATCAAACTAGATTTTTATGATAAAATAGCTACATCTGCTTTTATGGTGCCACAGCAAACAAACTTTTTAAAATAAATGTAAATGTACTGATTGCATCACATTATTTCCAGCATTTTTCAGATACTACAGAGGAAGGAAAAAAAACAGCAACAAAAACTTGCAGACCAAACAATTCAGTGAAGCAGACAGAAACATACCCTTACTTTTTAGTCCTGATCTGAGGTCATCACCCCCAGTAATGGGTCGGAGACAGAGCCCCAGCCCCGCTGTTAGGACAGAGGCTCCCCTAGGAAAACCTGCAGCGGCAGACCTTCTCAACTCTATGCAGTGAACATCTTAGGATTCCAAACTTTTAGTCCATGAACCAACATGCAAAAGCAAGACCAACTGACTGTTGCACCTGCACATTTCGCACAAGCAGAACCAGATTGCAGGGGACCTGCTTTGGCATGACGCGACCAGCTTGATAATCCAGAATCAGAGATCTGACACAAAAGAAGGATGCATCCTAATTTACATCCTTCCAGCTGCACACTACAGTGGGCTAGTGCTACTCACCTTTCATTTTATGGTGAGGCCAATATGTTCATTTTGTTGCTGGGTCACACAGAACAGAGCCAGGATATGATTAGAACAACAGCATGACACCTTTCATCACTTTTTCCATGTGTGGTTGTTAGTTTGGCAAGTGATATGGAGGTAGTAGCTACACTGAATGGTACTGATTGGGGGGGGCTGGCTTTGTGGCTGAGGGACACTTTTTTTACACAAGTTAGCTTTGATTTCCATGTGTGACTGTTAGTTTGGCAAGTGATATGGATGTAGCAGTAAAAGTGGTTTGTAGTGATTTTGGGGGGCTGCTCCTCTTTTGTAGAGGCTGTAGTTGGACAGGCTGTTAGGCTGCAATGTGGATGGTTTTTAGTTTGTTGTTGCATGTGTTATTCAGTTGGTTGTTATATATGTTAATAGTTCTGTAATAACTGGGGGATTCTATGGTCAGGGGTATCAAATGGGATAGGGAGGGAGAAGCCTGGCCAGTTAGAACAAGATGCTTCCCTGGACTAACGGTGCACAGGGCTAAGCATGAGGTATATCAGCTGGCAAAAGACTGTGGGGGTTCCCCAGACATACTGGTCCACCTGGGCACAAATGACATTGAGGGAAATAGCTAGCTAGAGATACAGGCAAGATTCAGGAGCTCGGCCAGGGTCTGTCATGACATAGGATGTACAGTTTCCTTCTCAGAAATCCTGCCAGTGCCAAGGGCTAGTGGGGAACACAAAGAAAAATTAGGGAGATAAACCATGGCTCAGGGGAGTGGTGTGAGGCCAGAGGGTATGGGTTGATGGGGGATTGGGGGGAGACCTGGGAGGATAAGGAGCTGTATGCTAGAGATAGACTCCATCTCAATTTGGAGGGGAAGGGAATCCTTAAGTTGAAAATAGAGGGGTTCATTGGTGAAAAGTGGGGTTTAAACTTGTGAAGGGGGGAGGGATGGGAGAAAAGGCTGTCAAGGGGGTGCCGATAAAGGAGGGACTCTGTCTCCACCCCCCTGGGAAGCTGGAGGATTGTGGGAAAAGGCCGACTGGTAAAGTGCAGACCAGGGGAAACAGAATCCCCAAGGAACACGAGCAGGGAAATGGAACTATAGGAAAGGGTGGAAGGTAGTCCCAGCAAATGCCAGGAGCTTGGGCAATAAAATGCCTGAGCTCCAGGCGATGTTAACTGAGGGAGCAGTGGATGTGGCAGCAGTCACTGAGACTTGGGCCACTGCAAGACATGACTGGGACCTGAACCTGGAGGGTTACACTATGTTCAGGAAGGACAGGGGGAGGGAAGGGAGGAGGGGTAGCAATGATAGTAAAAAACTGCTTGGCATAGGGGAGTAGAGGAGGCGGAGGAACCAGGAGGCGACGGTCACCTTGATAACAAGGGGGCAAGAGAGTAAAATAGGAGTGGTGTATATACCCCTGCCCTGGCGGAGGAGCTGGAGGACAGTCTGGTGGCAGATGTTAGGAGACACTGCAGACTGGGAAGAGGAAAGGTGGTGGTGTTAGGGGACTTAAACATGCCAGGAACAGACTGGGAGACTATGACATCCTCTGTGACCAGGGAACAGCGGTTGTTGGATGTCTTTCAAGATGCGTTCCTAACTCAGCAGGTGAGTGAACCGACCAGGGAGGCACGGGTACTGGATGTGGTCCTGGCAGACAGTGACCAGATTGGGGGCCTGGAGGTAAGGGACCCATTGGCGGGGAGTGACCATGCCATGGTCTGGTTCTGCCTGGACCTAGGAGGGGGAAGGCTGCCAAAGATGGAAGTAACCGACTTCAGGGGTGGATTTTAAGGAAATGGGAAGGATCCTTAAGGAGCATTTGGATGTGATTGGGTCAGACATGGACGCTGATAGTAGGTGGGAAATCATCAGGAGAGGGGCAGGATGCTACCAGCACCTGTGCAAGAGTAAGACAAATGCGGTAGGGCCCAAAACCCTGTTGGTGGACCAGGGAGGTCCAGGAGGTGGTGCGGGAAAGAAAGCAGCCTATAAGAAATTCAAGTGCTCAAGGAGTGAAAGGGATCGAGGGGAGTATGAGCTGATGGCTAGAAGGGCCACTAGAGTGGTGAGGGTGGCTAAGGCAAGGAAGGAGCAGAACCTGGCCAGGGAAATTAGGAGAGGGAAAAAGGGGTTCTTTAGATACATTGGGGAAAGACGAAGGGTGAAGGGGCAGATTAGCAGGTTAAATCAGGGAAGAGATGGGCACAAGACCCAGAGGAGCAGGTTGAGGTACTAAATGAGTACTTCACCTCAGTTTTCACCAGGGAAAATGGGGATGCTGCATCATACATGGGAGGAGACAGAGATAATGAGGAGGGGCCCTTACCAATCAGCAGGTCTGGGGAGGGGGCATCACTGGCAGGTGGGGAGGGCTAAGCAGGGAGAAGAGGTACTGGAAGTGGAAATCACAGCAGAGAGGTGAGGAAGCCCTCAGCTCCCTTAAGACGGAGAAAGCACTGGGGCGGATAAATTACATCCTAGAGTGCTGAAGGAACTTGCAGATGTCCCGTGAAACCCCTGGCAGAGCTTTTCACCATCTCTCTGAGGACAGGGTGGGTGCCCCAAGACTGGAAGGTGGCGCATGGTGCCTATCCACAAGGGGGATCAAGGGAGGTGGCAGGGAACTACAGGCCTGTCAGCCTGACATCAGTGGTGGGCAAGGTGATGGAGGGCATTGTCAAGGAGAGGCTGGGGGACCTGGATAAGTCAGGGTGCCTGGACGATAGACAGCATGGATTCATCCCAGGAAATCGTGTCAGACAAACCTGGTGGAGTTCTATGACTGGGACAAGTGCCTTGGACCTGGGTAAACCAGTGGATGTCCTCTTTCTAGACTTCAGCAAGGCATTTGACTCTGTTCCTCACGTGGGCCTGTTGGATAAACTAGGAGAAATGGGGTGGGAAACCAGAGATCAGATGGATAGGCAATTGGCTCCAGGACCGGACCCAGAGGGTCGTAGTTGGTGGATAGTCTCTTCCCAAGGAGGGTCATTAGTGGGGTCCCACAGGATCAGTCCTTGGGCCCTTCTGTTCAACGCCACGATCTGACATAAGGACAGGAATCAGAAGTGAGATGAGTCTCTTTGCAGATGACTCGAAACTGGGGGCGGTGGTGGATGGGAGGAGGAGGTGGCCCTGCAGGGGACCTGGAGACTCTGGAAAGATGGTCTAGAAAGTGGAAGCTGAGGTTTAATGCAGGAAATGCAAGGTACTCCACCTGGGGCCAGAAACCCAGGCCAAGTGTACACCCTGGGGAAATACTACAAGTCTCAATGGCTGAGAGGGACCTGGGGTGGTGGTGGATGTCAAGATGAACAACTCTGAGACTTGTAGGAGGGCAGCAGCCAAGGCCAACAGGATGCTGGGATGCATCACTAGGGGATCACCTCCAGAAGGAGGAAGTGATACTCCTCTGTATAACTGCTTGGTGAGGCCACCTGGAGTACTGCATGCAGTTTTGGAGGCCGCACTTAAAGAGGGATATTAACCTCCTGGAGAGGGTCCAGAGGAGGCAACCAAAATGATTTGGGGCTTGGGGACAGGACCTATGAGGAGAGGCCTGAAGAGCTAAATATGTACACTTTGGAAGAGAGAAGGGACCAGGGGGACATGATAGAGGTCTTCAGGTACATGAAGAGGGTAAATAGGGGAGGAACAGTCAGGGTGCTTCGAAGGAAGGAGGAGGGGGCCACTAGAGGGCATGGGTGGAAGCTGGAGGGGGGAAGATTCAGGGGAGAAAGGAGGAGGAGGTGCTACTTCACTGAGAGTGTGGTAGAGCCATGAAATGCACTACCTAGGGGGCTGGTGGAGGCAGAGACAGTGGAGGGGTTCAAGAGGGGGTGGAACAGGTACAGGGGAAGGGTTCAGGAAGCAAAATCCAATGCAGCAAGAATATCCGGAACTGGGAAGGGAGAAGCCAGAGAAGGCGAGGGGGACAGCAAGGTCAGCACCCAGGGTGGGAGCTGACCAAACGAGCAGACACGAAAGACCATTAGGCCTATTCTGCTGGCATTTTAGTATGTTAGTATGTTAGTATGTTAGTATGTTAACATGTATATATTTTGTCCACACTTGTAACAGAGTGTTAATTATTGGCAATATGGGCTGGCAGTATAGCCCAGAGATTAGAGTAATGAGCTTTGAATGAGCTTGGTACATCCAGCAGACACACCTGGGTTTGAGTCTCAACTCCACCACTTGCATACTGTTTGACTCTGAGCAAGTCATTTATTTATTTATTTAAAATATTGGATTTACAGACCTTTGAGTCAGGGACTCATTTACAAAGGCACCGCGACAATATAAGACAGCAACAGTACAGTTAAAGGTTCATACAACTATAGCTAGGAGAGCAGACAGTTATTACAATCACTCACTGGAATACATGGGTGGCAGCAATAAAAAAAACAGTGGCCCAGATATTCAAACTGTGCCCAAAAAGTGCTCAACAGCAGGAGCAAGCGCAAGTCCACTGCGCCCATGTGCAAGAAGCGTGATATTCAAAAACTACGCAGGCCAAGATGTGCCTACAGCCAATGACTGAATATCACACCACCTGCGCCATAACGCATCAAGGGAGGTGAAGCTGAGCATATCTGAAGCACCATAGCACAACAAGGGATGTTCAGCTGAGCAGTACAGATGCACCATTGTGCAACCAGGGATGCCCCCAACAGCAGGGCAGCAATGGAACAGCACAACCAGGGATGCAGGGGCCAACCACCAATGCCACAGATGGGCAGAGGGACACACAACAGAACAGACATCATCCCCCCACACCCCATGCACTGCACAACTGGGGGAGAGCTGGAATAACCACCGGCCATTGGATACCAGCAGCCAACCCACAGCCAGGCCATGGTGCCCCATCACACCCCCTAGCAAGCTGTGACCGGCACACAAGGATGGCCGACCAACCCGTACCACACCATCCCACCAATGCAGAGCACACCCTGCACCATAATCCCCATACACCCTGCCCAGGAGTAGCACCCAACAGTGCAGGACACCCCATGCATGCCGCCACCCCCCACTGTGACAATGCAACCCTGTGCACCATGGAGCCATGCAAGGCAGCCCCACCATGGGCACCCTGCAGCGGGCGGCAGCAGACAGTGATGCAACAGATGCATACACAGTGCCACCCTGCACATCCCCCCCCGAGGTACAGCTGACAGACCGACCATGCGTCAGCACATGAGGTACCCCACATGCGACAGGGCATGCCCCGGACCCCACCTCCAGCAGTACAACACCTTGCACACCCTCCCAAGGACACATCCCATCCCACCACTGGCCACAACAGCCACCACTGACGCGCCAGCAGACCATGCATTTCACAGACATGCAAGGGTGTCAGCTGCACAAGCCATGGATGGTCTGACAGGGGTGCCATGCACACAGTGCAGGCCCCATGGACCACTGCACACAGGCATCCAGTGCACAGAGTACAACACACAAACCACAGACAGTGACTGATCCCCCTGCCCACACCATAGGCGGTTCACCTCTGTACACACACACACACACGCCCATGCGTGAACCACCCCTGACACCATGCACACCACTGCAGCTGAGCACCTGTAGCCCGCTGCAAATCAGAGACCACCACAGTTGTCATAACAAAATGCTTATAATTAAAAGAAGTAACAAAACATATAAACAAATATTTACAAGGGGGGAAAGGACACACAACAGGTGGGGGCGGGTAAGGGGCGGGGTGAACATATGGGAGAGGGAGGAAGGGGTGTGAGGGTGGGTCAAAGGGGGGAAGGTGGTAATAGGGGCATGGAATGCTCAGTGTGTGGCCCGGTCCTCCTCCACGTGGTGCCTATGTCTGCCGCTCCTCCTCCTCCTCACCCCGTGGCAGTGGATGCGTTACAACAGCTCCAGTGTTGCCCTCGCCACCTGGAGCAGCTCCCTCACATTCCTGTCCAGCACCTGGAGTCACCGTCCACCTAGGACGAGGGAGCAGAGTCAATAAGTGTGACTGTCCAGCCCCCTGCAGCCCACCCATTGTGCATGGCATACAGCCATATGCCACATCCCTGTGATGGTGTACGACCACCCACAGTGACCATGTCCACAAGACCTGCCTACCCAGGCAGCCACAGCCATGTGGACCACTGCACACACCCATCGCCCATGTTCTGCACAGCACCACCATGGCCGTACAGTGACTTGGCTATGCGTGAAGACAGTGCCACAGCCATGTGCCCGGTGCACGCATGGACCACCATTGACACACTCCCGGACATGCAGTGCCACTGGACAGTGCTGACTGGATCCCTTGTGCCCATGGGGGACCACAGTGGTCAGGTGGTCATGGAGTGGCCACAGTATTGAGGAGGGCGGGTGCCCGGTCAGCCCCCCCTGGCTCCCCCATGTGGTACCCGAGGGCTGGGTCAGCATGTTGATGGTTCTTTGAGCCCCTACATCTCCACCATGGCCAGTGGCGGCATCCTGCGTGGGATGCATACCGGCTATGTCTGGGTCATGTTGGCATAGCCGTCAGTCTCTCATGCATAGCACTCTGAACCTTCATGAATGGTGCAGAGTGCAGCCACGGCCCCTGTACCATCCCCCAGCCCACCCATGCATGGAGCTCACTGGCCGACCGGGTGATCCTGTGCAGAACCACCCCCACACCTCTGTGGAGAATGGGGCACAAGGGGTGTAGCAGCCATAGAGTGTCTACACACCCCTGATACATGGCGTGTAGCCACTCTACACCTTTGAGAATAGGGCCCCATGTACATTTGGAGCATACCAACTCCTTCATCATGGGGCAGAGACCAAAAAAAGTAATACAAATATAGACAAATCTTCCACCAATCAGAGGCCAGCAACTTAAATATGCATTGCTGTTTAATGCATAATAACAATCTACATTCATTAGATTCTAAAAGAGACAAAGCTAAAGTGGTGCCAGTACTGACTGATTTATAACAAAATACTAATACAAAAAACATCAATGACTTCAAAAACAGTACTATTATGGGCATAAAAAATCAACTTAAACAGGGTGTCAGTATATGTGTAACAATATTAATTATATATTAGCAATAAAATATTTGTTCTCTTAATTATAAGGAACGGAACATCCTAAGTAACCCTGTTAGTTGAAAAATCAATACTCATAAAAATTAAATAATCACCATCAAGAACCACATACACTAAATCAAAAGTGCAGAGGAGTATTTGATTATAAATATACCCAAATTTCATACATACAGTGGTAATCATACAAAAGTTGGCTGGTAGCATGGTATACTGAACGGTACACAAGCGAAATACCTATTGAATAATATATATAGTGGTACCGCGCAATGACGTGCACCGCGCAGTACCAGTAAACTTTTGCGTGACTACCACAGTACATGGACAAGATCACAGAGAAAACTTCAATGCAAAAAAGAAGAAGAAGATGAAGCAAGGTGATGTATAAATATCCAGTATAAAAACAGTGTCCATATATACAAACAAGGTGTGCCAGAAGTGCCTGCCATTGAATAATAAATATATCCAAATATTACACTTATCAATATAGCTTCAAATCCAAAATCTCATGAAGACCTGTAGGGAATAAGCTCTTTAAATGAAATATCCATTACAATTCCCTTTGCAATAACTTTTGCAGTCTATCCCTGCCCCTGACCAGTCTTGTCACATATTCCAGACCTACAAATTTAAAATCACCAGGATTTTGTTGATGGCATGCCTCATAGTGTACCCCATTGCATTTTTCTCCAGGCCATTTCTAATAGCCCCAATATGCTCTAACATTTTGACTTTTAGCAGCCTGGTGGTACTACTTACATAAGCTTTGTAGCAGGAATACCAGGAAGCATAAAAACACATATTCAGAATAACAGCTGACAAACTGGCACACATCAAGTGATTTTATGTTGTTTCCCATCTCTTGCATGGGTAATATCTAATAGGTCTGTTACTCAGGCAATTTTCAATGTTGGGTGCAATGCAGTGGCTTCTAGTAAATATATCATCCAAGTCAGTACCTCTTGAGAAACGTTACTCTAGGCCTGGATCCAACAGTATTAATCAAGTTCACATCTGGCAATAAAACTGGCCAGTGTTTTAGGATTATTCCTTTAATTTGATTTGTGTTGCTAATGATGTATACCTAGAAACAAGAGTCACTTTTACATCTTCTGAGTCTACAACTTTCTTATGGGTTCAATAAGGTCTCCCTTAGAGTATTCTTGGTCTATTTTATTCCTTATTGATAACCCAATTGAAGTAAGCCCTTGCTGTAAAATGATTTTTCAAATCCGAACTCTGTTTTTTCAAAGTTCTCATCTGTAGAGCAGTTTCTTTTAATTCTGAGAAACTGCTCCACAGTGATGCTATCTATTAATCCATGTGGGTGACCACTTTCTGCCCACAGCAAAGCATTGTTTGCTGCTGATTCTCAGTATCGCTCTGTATCAGTCTTGATTCATCCACATAAAACCAGATATTCAAAAATGCAATACTTTGGGACTAACCACATGTGTACACTGTAAATTAAAGTGATTCCTATTTAACCAGGAGACAAATTATTCAACCTCACCTTCTGATCCAGACCACACAAGTATAATATCATCTATAAATCAATGCCATCTGACAATCCCCTCCCCCCCAGGTGTGGATTACTCTCAACATTATATACCCCCTGTTCTTCACAAACCAGGCCAGGTACTTATTTGTATAAGGGAGGGCCATAGTGGCCTCCATTACCATACCCTGGACCTGTAGGATAAATTATTTCATAATAACAAATAATTATGATATAACATGTAATCCACAGCCTGGAGGAGAAAGTCAGAGGGCACCACTAGTAAAGCAGGAGGCAGTATAGTGCAGTGGTTTAGGGCTCTGAGCTGCAAATCTGGTGGCATCCAGCAGACCAGACCTGGGTTTGAATCCCACAACTTCCACTTGTATACTGTGTGACCCTGAGCAAATCACTTAACTTCCCCATGCTCCCAGGTTGCACCTGTAAAAAAGCTTTCAGCTTAGTGTGCTACTCCTGGTTAAACAACTAAAAAAAAAAAAAAAAGCACCCTGTTGTCTTCTCAAAAAATGTTTAATACAGTAGCTTGAAGACCAAACTTGTGAGGTATACTAGTGTATAGTGATTTAACATCAATTGTCACAAATTTATAAGTCTCCCGCCAACCCAAATTTCTGAAATTTATTCAAAATATCCTTTGTGTCCCTAAGATAAGCCTGTTTCAGGTCTTGTCTGTTTTTTCCATTCCGTACCAAATACTTGATTTGCCTTTTTATTTTCTCTATACTTTTGCATCTGAAGTCTTGCCTTTTCCCCTGTATTGGGCTTTTTTCTCTTTGGGCATTGTCATTTTATACAGTCTCACCCTCTCTGTTTGTTGCTGATGATATGTTTTGTATTTTCCAGAGTCTGATTTAATTTGTGCATGGTACTCTCTCATATACTCTTTCTGGGTTCTTTGTTTTACCATACCACCAATAGGTATACTTACCGAATCCAGGTAAGCAGCCCCACCACCATCACAGCAAGATGTAGAGGCAGCAAAAATTCCGCTGCGGTTGACGCTCTGTCAGTTTGTTTCTCATGAATTCCATTTAAAATTTCACAAACACAACGGCCAGAAGACAGCGTTAAAGGTGGCAGTTATTTTGGAAACAAAATTCTTCTGCATGTCAAATACATTGACATAAGCCTGGAAGCATTAGATAAAAGTAATAGAAATAATGACACGTGGTCCATCAATGCCTGCCTTGATCTAGATTCCAGAAAAGTACTGTAAAAAATGCTCATTCTGTCCTCTCTGTTGATAGCCTTTATGTCTTTAAACATCCAGTCATGACATGTTACCCACCTTGGTACAGATTCCAGGTGGTCTTGATCTCTTTTCAGATGTTGGCTTGGAAACTGTACACAGTGCTCTATGTGCAGTCCAGCCAGCGTAAACATTGGATGATCCGGTGGGAAAAGATGCCAGATCCATGCAGTTGGCATGATGTACTCTACCTACAGTGCAACATTCTATACCAGAAAAGCTACAGTCACAGCCAAAGACATGGCCAGATATTTCCTGAAATTTCTGTGATATTTCTAGAGAAATCTCCTGCTTTCTGCATTTCCACAGTAGGGGTAGCAGATAGAAACTTTTTAGAAATTTCATGAAATATCTGGAATTATCTGACCATCTCTGTAGTTACTACTCTATTCTATTTATCCACAAACCACAAGGACAAAATCAAGGACCCATAGACATAATCACCAAAGCAGAGGACCTGTGTAACCACTCCACCAACTCAACCACCACAAAAACAGTAAAACATGCAGACAAGTGCAGTTCCCAGCAATCTTCATCTTTTTCTAGATGTTGGCTTTCTAGCTCTATGCAGTGCTCTAGAGGCAATGTAACCAGTGTCTGGCACAGCAGTATTTCATGATCAGTTCTGTACTGGAAATGCTGGTGATACTGGCAGAAAAAGATCCTGGGTCCATCCAGTCAACACAGTGTACTCTATCTACAGTACAACACTGTACCAGTCAAGCAGTTCTTTTCACCCACAAACCACAAAGACAGAATCAGAGACCCCATGACACAATCACCAAAGCAGAGGACCTGTGTTACTACTCCACCAACTCAGCCATCACAAAAAGAGCTAAACATGCAGACAAGTGTGGTTCCTGGTGATCTCCATCTTTTTCTGCACATTGGCTTTCCAGCTGTGTGCAGCACTCCAGATGCAGTCTAACCAGTGACTAGCACAATGGTATTTCATGATTAGTTCTGTACTGGAAACATTGCATGATACTGGCATAAAAAGATCCAGGGTCCTTCTGGGCAACACAATATACTCTAGCTAAAGTGCACCACTATAACATACAAGTAGTTCTATTTATCCCTAAACCACAAGACACAACTAGGGACCCCAACACACAATCACCAAAGCAGAAGGTCTGCGTAACCACTCCACCTCAACCACCACAAAAAGAGTTAAACATGCAGACTAGTGTGGTTCCAGGTGGTCTTCATGTTTTTCTAGATGTTGGCCTTCCAACTGTATGCAGTACTACAGATGCAGTCTAACAAGTGTCCGGTATGGCAGTATTTCACAATCGGTTGGATGATAATGATGGAAAAAGAACCCAGGTCCATAACATAACATCCTCTATTGACAGTGCAACATGGTACCAGACAAGCAGTTCTATTTATCCACATACCTTTCTGTGACCACAAGACACAATCACGAAAACAGAGGGACTGCATAACCACTCCCCCAACTCAATCAGAAAAAGAACAAAACATCTACACCACAGTCCATAAACATGATTTCAACATGATGTTTGCCACTGATATCCATGCTGTGCATCAAGGGACACCCAGTGTTGATTATAGCACATCTGGATGATATTTGTACTGTACAAATGTGCTGGTATATCTATCACAAAACACAAAAGTAAATAACTGCTCACATGACCGGTCCAATGGTGCTGAGGGTTGAGGCACTGGATGCCTTACCTCGCGCTACGCCAACTACCCGTGTTAGGAATAAGCACAGGCTGCTGGGCCTCAGCAGGGGAGGAGAAGGATTGCGCATCCGATGGACTGCTCTCCTTCTCTGGGGAGGGGGGTTGCCAGTGATCGGCATCCTATTAGCCCCTAGCAACAGCTGGGGGGCAGTACGCTGATGCTACAGTAAGGGGCAAGAGATGGGGCAGATGTTTGGAGGAGCTCGTGTGGGTGCGCACATGCTCTCTCTGCATGTGTCATTGCATGCCTCAGCTCAGGAAGGAAAAATGGAAAAAGGTTCTGGCTGTGCAGCATGACACTGTCCCCTGCAGACACCACCTCTGAGAGGGCGCTTCCCTAGCTGGATCCATTTTGGGTGGGTTAAGACACTCCCCACCACCCTGCCACAAAGGGTAAGTCATGGGAGCATAATGGAGTGGGTCTGATCCTTGGGGGATGGCGCCAGGGGGACAGACGATGGTACTAGGAGTGCCAGCCAGGACGGGGAAGAAATACCATAATAAAATAAATAAAAAAATAACTGCTCACACGCTTCAGTAAGCATGTACCAAATTTTTTTTATTTTTTATTTTTTTATTGCAAGACCAACTACACCACAGAATCATGGCACTTCAAGGCACTCTGCCATTTCCTCAAAGAATTTCGGTAAGGCCTAACATGTAGCTGCTTAGTGACCAAACAGGTTGGATATCATACTCCCAAGCAGGAAACGATGGCTTGATAGCAGAGCCTGGAGTTGGGATGAGTTGCCAAGGAAGTTCTGGTGGTGCTGCCATGTGGCAGTGCCCCCAACTTGGAGCAAACAACACTGGAGTAACCTCGCAGCAGCTAACCTGTGCTGGGACAGCCAGGGAGCATGACTCCTCCACAGAGGCATGTGGTGTGTGTGAGAGACCTGACTGGACATGCCTTTCATCAGTGGTAGGTGGGAGGGAAAAGGGGAAGGGAGAAAAAACAGTTGACAAACAATGGTGGCAGGATGACAACTGCCCCTTCACAGGCCAAGCACCAACTGCAAGGCACCCTTTTTCCTGAGAGGCTTAGTGAACCTCAATGACTCCTCAATCATGCTAATCAACTGTGCATCTTGATGACACGGTAACTATGGATCATGGATTCTGGGATGGGGGGCCAATAGACTAGGTCCAGCTTGGGGGGATCCCTCTGTCCATGCCACAAAGAGTAAGTCATGGACATAGGCACTGGAAAACTACATCTGCAATTTTACTACCACATCTGAAATTTACAGTTCCACCTATACAGGGTGCCAGCGGCAGTGCGCCTGGTCATTAGGGTGCCACTTCCCGATGTCACCATCCCCTCTTTTTGCAAGGGGCTGTACCCCCTGCATCCCCCCACACCATCCTTTCTAAATATTCTAACTCTGGGGGGGGGTGAACCTCAGGGAGGGGATGGCAAATTCTACTATGTGGCACCCTAATGACGGCGCACTGTTGCTGGTGCACAGATGTCCGGAAGGGGACATTTTCACCATTCTCTGCACAAATTCTGCAATTTCTTGCAATTTCTTGAATTCTTTACTGTAATTGTATATAAATATTTAAATGCTCAAGGAAAGGTACTCAAAGATGCTAACAGTTTGGTGCACAGGCTTGAATTTGGCCAAAACAATACAGTGTGAGAGGAGGAGGGGTCCAATGTGATTGGTTTCATCTGATTCACTTCTGTGATTTGGTTTCAAAATCCTCTGGCCAAGCTAGTGCAAGCAATAGGACAAGACGAGGTATGGGTTATGGCCTGATAAGAGCACACCCCAGCTAGATTATAAGACACAAGGCATTTGTGTCAAGTGCCTTTAGCACCTGAAAAGTGCTCTTAGCAGGCCATAACCCACACCTCAGAGTGTCTTATTGCGCTTATGAAATGGGTCCCACATTAAAAAAGTCAATTTAAAAAAGCACATAAAAAACTGTAAATAACTACAGTAAAAATGTGATCATATGAACAGAAAAAAAGTAGTCCTTGTCATTGTATTACAATGGAGAAAGTCACTAGAGGGCAGTGGTGTCTGTCAGTCCACCCCACACACACACACACACACACACACACACACACACACACACACATACACACAGACGCACAAATACTGAAAACACTGTACAGTATGTTTTTCTTTTTTATATTTCTTAGTTTGGCTGTGTTTTGTGCCCATCTCAATTTTAGTGACATTTCAAACAGGAGCATTATGTCTGCCAGCCCCCCCGCCCCCACACACACACACACACACACACACAACCTGCAGAATATTTTTTTTTATTTATTTATTTATTTATTTATTTCAATCTAGGATTACAATACCTTTGAGCCGAGGCTCTTTTACAAAGGTTCCACGTCAGCATGTGCAACAGCCATCATTTTTAGTTACAAACATAATGTCACTGACTTACAAACATGTAATAACCAGTACAAAGACTTGAGCTATGAGCAAGACAAGGAAGGGGGTCGATGGGGAGAAGTGAGGGTAGGAGATCGAGGGGGGTAGGAGGTGCAGGGGTAAGGGGAGCAGGGAGGTGGGGGCAGGGGCAGGAGGGAGATATGGGGGAGGTGGGCGAGGGTGGGAGACAGTGCAGCTAGGGGCCTTGTCGAGGGAATATGCCAGGTAAGGTGTTAGGGGTGCAAAGACTGATTGTAAGTGCTGGATGCTGGGGCATGTGCAGCTGGAATGGTGGAAATATGATTATTTTACTTTATTTATTGATTTATTTACTCATTTATTTTCATTTCTTCCTTTGTCAGTGTTTTGTGATGACTGACTGAGTGCACAGACAGTTTCAGTGAGACCAAGCAGGAGTGACCGTGTCTCCCATAGGCTGCCATAGTTAATGGTTTACTTTACTATCACTTCCCAGAACTTAGTGCTGCTGTACGAGCGATGCCAATCAGTCTGTTTTGCAAAAAAACAACAGGCTGCTAGCTAGCTTGGTATTAAAAAAAAGCTGTCTGTTAAGTTTTACATTTTATACTGTCTAGTTCAGGATCGGGGTTTCTGTTGTCCTTTAAAAATCACGCCATGGCCGCACATGCAACGATCACTGGATCAGGGGCATCTTTCTCTACAGAAGCAGCAGAGGTGAGGTTTATTATTTTTAAATCAAGGGAAAAGTCATTAAAAAATTTCTGCCTAGTGAGCATTGTGCATTCCACTATGATGTGACTTTCAAATGACAAAGGAAACCTGCTACTCCGTCAAGTCTAAGCTGGCATGACTTTTTCCTGAGGGTGGCACAGTGATATCTTGCTGTTGTAGGGTCAGGTTGGCACAAGTAGTGCCAGTTGTAAAAGTTATATCCTGATAAGAACACGGCTGTAAAAGTGTGTCAGACAATCAGATTTCAGGAAATTGTGGTCCATTTTACAAGTACACTTAAACACTTAAAATCTGTGTTGAAGCAGACTTTCACAAAATTTTTTGCTGCCGCAGAGACTGAAACAATAGGTGTGAGAAAAGATGCAAATTGCCACATTCGCCTATATGGAACATTAACTACAAATCTTGTTTTTAAGTGGTAGCATGAGTTTTCCATATATATATATATATATATATATATATTTATATATATATATATATATATATATATATACTTTCATTCTGAATGGATTTTGATTCAGATGTCTGAGGAGTTTGGATGGCCCTGCTAATTATAAACCTGAATGTAATTTTGAGGGAGTTGGTGACAGTGATCCCTTACTTGATAATCTGTCACACCTACATGCTCACATACGACACCACGAAATGCTACAAAATCACTAGCATCAAGGTGATTCTGCGCCAGTCACTGGCCAATCTTGGCCCAGGTTACAAAACATTATTTTACATCTCTTTTCCTCATAAAAAGCCATGCACGGCCCAACGTTCAGCATATGGTGCGCCAAATGATTACTCAGAAGCGCTGACCTTTGTTCAGACATACATCAAAAATTTAACTTCCAAATAGAAAGGGTGCTTACGTGTACACTTGTTAAACCTCTGTAGACATCTGGAGAAAACAGATGTAAATTAAGCATTTCAAGCTGTGAGATTGCTCAAGCTTATGTTAATTACAAAGGAAGCCACTATTTTAGTCTCATTGTAGTGAACATGGACTGAAACAACCAAACAACCTAAATGTGCCAAAAGATAACAAATATGCTACAAAATCACTAGCATCAAGGGGCGACTCTGGACCAGTCATTGGCCCGTCTCAGCCCAGGTTACGAAACATTATTTTACACCTCTTTTTCCCCATAAAAAGTCATGCAGGACCCAATGTGGGTAGTGGGCAGTATAGCGCAGTGATCTAAGGCTCTGAGCTACAAATTTGGTGACATCTAGCAGACCAGACCAGACCTGGGTTTGAATCCCACAGCTTCCACTTGCATACTGTATGACCCTGAGCAAGTCACTTAACCTCCTTGTGCTCCCAGGTCGCTCCTGTGAAAAAGATTTCAGCTTAGTGTGCTATACCTGGTTAAACAACTAAATTAAAAAAAAAAAAATGTGCAGCACATGGTACACCAAACGAGTACTCAAAAGCACCAGCCTTTGCTTAGAAATGCATAACAAATCAAACTTTCAAATAAAAAGGGTGCGCACATATGCAATGATGGGCATTAGGGGAAAAGAGATCTAAATTAAGCATCTGAAGTTGTAAGATTGCCCAAACTTATGTTCATTATAAAGGAAGCCACCATTTTAGTCTCCTTGTAATAAACATGTGTTGAAACAACCAGACATCCTAAATGTGCCCAAAAAAACCAAAATGCTACAAAACTACTTAAACTACTACTACTTACAACTATTTGATCTGATGGCACCTCTGGGGACATTAGAGTCAGCATCATCCACAGTTCACAGTTAGAAAATAGTTGCGTTTTTTTTGTGTGTGTGTTTTTTATGTGCTTTTACACATAAAAAAACATGAGGGGCCTAACCTATGGGGAAAACAAAGAATTACAGAGTCATGCAGAGATGCATAAAAAAACTTCACACTGGAAAATACCTTGGCTGCAAACTCCGGTGAACTCCTCAAATCCACAGAAACACAGCCAGCCTGAAGAACACACACCAGGGGACTGCAGGATTCACAGAGGTAAGCCTCTCTCCTTCTAGCTTGATTTCTGAAGGGGTGTTAGACTACTGGGGCTCTATTTTCTGTCCCCACACAGCGACTGATAGCTTCTGCAATCAGTCATTTGGACATTTGTGTGCTGGGAATTGGGTATTTGTCTCATGTTACTTTAAGGGAGCTTTGTACTGCATTCTCACTACTTATCTGATGCCTGCAAGTACTGTTTTAACTGTTAATTGTAGCCTGTATTACTGGAATTAGACTGCTTACCTGTTTAGATCTGTTTCGGGTTCTGGTATCTCTCTGCCATTATGGACTGAATTCTGGTACATGCGCACTAGCCACCTGTGTCTCGACTCTGTCCCAACAGTTGGAACATGCGCAGTAAGGTCTTTTCTTGAAAAAGAGCTACCCGCTGCATACTAATGTGAATCCTTAGTTTCCCCTTCCCTTAGAGGCCTCAGAATCCCCCCTTCCCACAGAAACAAAACCAGCCTAAAGAGCACACACCAGGGGACTACAGAATTCACAGAGGTTCACAGACGGGCTGTAAGAGGTAAAGCCTCTCTCCTTCCAGCTTGATTTCTGAAGGGGTGTTAGCTCATCAGCGTTGTACACCGACTGCCCCACCCACCCCAGCCATCCTGCCACCAAGCTCGGCTCTGCCTTCATTGCTGCACACTGGTCATGTGACCACACCTTCTGTACTCCATGGGTGGGATATTCAGACTGCGCCAGGCTGTGGTGCAAGCCTGGGCGCAGCACAACGGGGATGTGCCAGGGTGCTGACGGGAATATTCAACAGTGCTGCACCATGGCTCAGCACCATTGAATATCGTCCCATGGCAACCCGCATTGTGCATGGCGCAGTGGCACTGCACCAGCACAAGTGGCCAGAGAGGGGCAGAGGGATGCGCTAGCACAAGTGCCATTGCGCTAGGTGCACCAACTGCGATATTCAAAGGTGCACATGCAAATGTGCCGCTCCACAAGAGTGGTAGCAGGGAGGAGGCGGGGAACTACAGACCAGTCAGTCTTACCTCAGTAGTGGGCAAGATTATGGAGGCACTCCTTAAGGAAAGGATAGTGCAACACCTGGAATCCATAGGGGCACAGGATCCAAGACAGCATGGGTTTACAAAAGGAAGGTCCTGTCAAACTAATCTCATAGATTTCTTTGACTGGGTAACCAGAGTGGTGGACCAAGGGGGAGCAGCTGATGTCGCCTACCTTGACTTCAGCAAATCTTTTGACACTGTTCCACATAGAAGATTGATTAATAAGCTGGGTAGGCTCGGGGTGGGTCAGAAGTTGGTCAACTGGGTGGCAAACTGGTTGACTGGCAGAAAACAGAGAGTGGTGGTAAATGGTATACAGTCAGAAGAGATGCAAGTCACAAGTGGGGTACCTCAGGGATCAGTCCTGGGGCCAGTCCTATTCAACATCTTCATTAGTGACCTTGCAGATGGACTAGAGGGTAAGGCTTGTCTGTTTGCAGATGACACCAAGATCTGCAACAGAGGAGATGAGCCAGATGGGGTGGGCAGAATGAGAAGAGATCTGGATAAACTAGCAGAATGGTCAGAAGAGTGGCAACTGGGATTTAATGCAAAGAAGTGCAAAATCATGCACATAGGGAAGAGAAACCCTGAAGCCACTTATAGGCTGGGAGGGGAGTTGCTAGCAGTCACAAAGGAAGAAAGAGACTTGGGCATCATCATCACTGATGACCTAAAATCATGCAAGCAGACCTCTAAAGCAGTAGGTAAGGCTAGTGGGGTGTTAGGTGTATTAGTAGGGGTATCACAAGTCGTAAGAGGAGGTAATAATCCCTCTGTACAAGACATTGGTTAGACCCCATCTGAGTACTGCGTGCAGTATTGAGCCACACCTTCACAAGGACATTAACCAAATTGAGGCAGTCCAGTGAAGGGCAACAAAATGGTGCAGGGACTGCATCAGAAGACATATGAGGACAGATTAATGGAGCTCAATATGTATACCCTTGAGCAAAGGAGGGAGAGGTGATATGATCGAGGCATTCAAACACCTGAAGGGCATAAACAAGGTGAAAGAGTCTAACATGTTTAAATATAAGAAAAATAGCAGGACAAGAGGACACAGCATGAGATTAGAGGGAGGCTGATTAAGGGGAATGTGAGAAATTCTTTTCACAGAAAGGGTGGTGGATGCATGGAATGGCTTACCACAAGAAGTGGTGGCTATGAATACAGTGCAGGGCTTCAAACAGGCATGGGATAGGCATAAGGGAGCAATACAAATGACTATGAATAGATAGGTCACTGACAGAGCAAAGGCCGATGGCACATTTATAAGGTAGAAAAAGAAATGGGCAGACTGGATGGGCCTTGCGGTCCTTATCTGCCGTCAACTTCTATGTTTCTATGTTTCTATGTTTATAATGCATGCAAGGCGCAAATGGGTCCATTTGCATGTCATTATGGCCCCATTTGCATGTAGGTGCACCCATCCCTGGTGACTTGCACCTGGCACCCTGCCAGGCTGCAGCCATCTGGGACTGATACCCCCTGCACAAGTGGCAAAGTGTCCCACTGCCCGATCGAGGGCATAAGTATAAAAATAAGGAACTCCTATATCCCTGGTGGTCCAGTGGACCTCTCACAGCTCAATCGTGGGCAGATGTCTAAAATAATAATAGATCCCATCCCTGGTGGTCCAGCGGTACCCCCTCCCCATCCTCCCACAGACCCCGCCACCCGCGCCCCGGTCAGCAGCGGGCAGCAGCTCCCACCCGCAAGCCACCCGGCCGCCCGCCCGACTGACCATGTATAATACAGCTGTCGCCCATTGGTCTGGCGTGGGCCAATGGGCGTGCAGGCTTACATACTGCACAGTCCAGATTTGTGAATGAATCCATTCACATATCTGGACTGTGTATATGTGTTACTGCTACCCTATTGGCCCACGCTGTGGATCAATGGACATACAACTGTACTGTATGCAGTCAGTCGGTGGGCGGCCGGGCGGCTTGTAGGTGGGGGAGTTGCCGCCCACTGCTGACCGGGGGCGTGGTGGCGGGGCCCAGTGGAAGGGTGGGGGGGTACCACTGGACCACCAGGGATGGGATCTATTATTATTTTAGACATCTGCCCGCGATTGGGCTACGAGAGGTCCACTGGACCACCAGGGATATAGGAGTTTCTTATTTTTATACTTATGCCCTCGATCGGGCAGTGGGGCACTTTGCCACTTGTGCAGGGGGCATCAGTCCCAGACGGCTGCAGCCTGGCAGGGTGCCAGGTGCAAGTCACCAGGGATGGGTGCACCTGCATGCAAATGGGGCCATAACAACCACCAGGGATATAGGGGTTTCTTATATTTATACTTATGCCCATGATTGAGCATGGGGAGGGCACTACCCGACGGAGGGTGCTGCCAGAGTTCGGGTGGCCACCCACAGCTGGCAGCTGCCATGTTGCACCCTACAAGTCGGCAGCTCACCTGTGGGTGGCGGCTGTCCTTTATTTTTTGGAACAACTGTGCGGTCGCATGTGGGGTCATGCCTGCATGGGCTCCGCACATCAGGGCTTAATATGGGATGGCGGGGGTATGCATGAGCATTCCCCTACTGCGCCCGCATATACTAATGCACCCTGGCTCATCGACTTGTGCCGCACTTTCCCTTTGAATATCGCCGGACGACAGTGGGTTGCATGGCGCAACTGTGTTGCGCCATGCACAACCCTTCTGAATATCCCACCTAAAGTGTCCACTTTCCCATTTGTAGTAGCTTATGTTTTCTGACCACTAGGTGTTGTTGCAGTGCCCTTCCTGGCACCACTCTGTTTACTCTCCTAATCTCCACTCCTCCGCTTCCAGCTAATATTTTTCTGACCAGTAGGAGTCACTATAGTGCCCTTCCTAGCCCCTGTTTTTGCCTTCCTCACACCACTCTGTTTACCCTCCTAATCTCCACTCCTTCTCACTTTCCTATTATACCTCTACTTTAGCCCTTTTTTCCTCATTTCTTGCTGCTGTCCCCTTATCTCAAACCCTGGACCCTTGACACCAAAGTCAGCAGCTCTACCACCAAGCCAACGGGTCAGGCTAATTTCTTTCAGTTTTTTAACACTTTTAAACATTTCGGCTCCCTCCCCCCAACTACCTTGTGCTCCTTATGACACTGCCTTCTACTACCAGCTCTGCCATGTGGCTTGCACTGCTAACACTAGCCCCCCTCATTTTGCTAGGGGATGCTCCTCATGTCTCCCAACATGGTGAGCCCAAACCACCTCTTATCTGGCTTCTTACCTTAGCCCCCCACCTCTAACAGTGTACCACCCTACTCACTCTACTGACGGACCATGCTCCCCCCACCCACATCTCCCCTTGTTGGTACTGCCATGGTACAGCAGTGGACGCTACTCTGCCTTGCCTCTCCCTCTCTATGGTACCTACCCATCCCTATCTCCATACGCTGCTGTTCCCCCTCCCAACTGGTGCCTAAGCTGATGAAGAAGCGACTAAAACTGGCATCCTTGCATATCCTCCTGCTCCTCCTCTCAGGAGAAGTCCACCCCAACCCAGGACCTGCCCAACCCCCCCCAAGTTTACTGCTCCTAAGGATCTAATAGTTGCCTCCCTTAATATATGTAGCCTCCTCAAGAAATTTGATTCTTTTCAGGGCTGGGTTGCCCAGAGTTGCCCTGATGTCATCTCGGTAGTTGAAACTTGGCTCAACGACTGCACCTCAGACTCCGCAGTCTCACTCCCTGGTTTTACTCTATACCATGCCGACAGATCCTCTAAAAAAGGGGGTGGATGTGCACTGTATGTCCAGAACTCATTACAGTGTCTCGCCCTTCCTTCCCCAACCCTCGAACATGGGGCCCAAGCTCTCACTCTGAAGGCCACTCTTGTACCAAACAGAGCCCCTTTGTTCCTCTCCTCTGTATACATTCCTCCCCAAAATCAGAAGAGTGCCTTCCACTCTGTCCTCGCCCACCTCCGGACACTTCCTGAAAGGGCTGACATCATTGCCCTTGGGGACTTTAATATAAACTGGTTAGCTGATGCATCAGCTCCCATTAGGGATGCTGCAGCCTCTCAAAACCTGTCCCAACTTGGGACCACTGCCACTAGAATCAACCAGAAGACTGGTACTGCCAACCTCCTTGATCTAGTGCTCACCAATGCACCCCACAAAGCAACCCACGTCAGGGTACTACCCAATGTCCTGAGTGACCACTCCCCAGTGCTCTGTCACTGGTCGTATAGTGTTAGACAGCCCCCAAAACTATCCTCCAATGCCACCTCAAACCCAGCAAACTTTGGTCCCTTAGACAGTGTCTCTTAGCTAGTGACTGGGCCCCCATCAAAACCGCATTGAACATTGACTCTGCCCTCGACCACTTCATCGACACTTTCACCTCTGCCTGCAACTGGTATGCACCCCTAAGCAAAAGAATAGTTAAAGGGATTGACACATCTTGGATATCACAAGCCCTGCTGAACCAGATGCATGAACATGTCAATCTATGGCACATTGTGCTGGATACTGGTAAACCCACTGATAGGCAGCGCTACCAAGAAGCGCGTAATAAATGTACTTGGAATATTCATAAGGCAAAGGCTGAGTACTACCAAACCTTGCTCACTGCCACATGGGGCTCAGGCCACAAGTTCTGGGACTCCCTCAAAAAGCTCAGTGGCAAAGCCTCCACTGCACCTCCCTCCTCCCTCCCAACTCAGGGCCAATGGGTTTATCACCTCAGATCCTGCCCTGATTGCAAATCACGTTTAATGCCTTCTTCTCCGACCTTACTGGTGTTCTCCACCCCCAATTTCTTCTCCCCACCCCCAGCACCACCTTGCTCCCTCTCCACCCCACCTTTCCACTTTAAAGCAATATCTCAGCATGAAGCTGCCCCTCTTCTATTCAAGGCCCTCAGCAAATCCCATTTCAGCAGCGACAAACTAGATCTTAAACTGCTTAGGCTCACCTTTAACAAAGTTCTCCCCCCTCTCATCGTGCTTCTGAATTGCTCCCTATCACTGGGCCAGTTTCCCTCTAAATGGAAATCTGCCCTCATCACACCCATCCTTAAAAATGGTGACTGCACTCTACATGGGAACTACCACCCCATCTCAAATTGGCCTCCCCTCTCCAAAACCTTGGCAAAGATTGTGGCCGCCCAGCTTATGGACTACCTCTCCAAACATAGCCTCCTGTGTTCCGAGCAGCATGGCTTCCACCATAACCACAGTACCAACACAGCCCTTTTGTAGTTTACAAATGCCCTCCACACATCTCTTGACTCTGGCCACACTGTTGGTGCTATTTTTATAGACCTTTCCAAGGCATTTGATATGGTGCAGCACACACTACTCCTGGATTCCCTCACACAAATAGACCTTTCCCAGAGACCACCAGCTGGTTTGCCAGCTATCTGTCTGAGAGAACCCAGACAGTCAGACTTGCCCATACCTTGTCCTCCCCCCTCCAAGTCAGGTCGGGGATCCCACAGGGCTCTATTCTTGGCCCCCTAATTTTCTTCCTGTTCCTCAACTCCCTGCCCAAAGACTGCTCTGGGAAACTACTCCTGTATGTGGATGATGCCATCCTCTACAGCTCCCACACTGATCCCACAGCCCTCCATTCTACACTCCAAAAATCTTTCACAGAGGTTGAATCCTGGTTCGTTCAACATAGGCTAGTCTTAAATTACAAAAAAACAAAATCCATGGTGTTTGCACACCCCCAAAACAAGAACATAGGCTAACCCCTGCTCATATTGAACTCTCTAAATGACCCTCTTGAGCAGGTTACCTCATTCAGATACCTAGATATCACCCTAGACTCTGGGCTCATCTACCATGACCACATCATAATACTTAGCACTGCTGTCAATGTGCGTATTGGCCTACTTCACCCGGTACAAGCACTGCCTCCCACCAGAAGTTCTCCACCTAGCTGTCTCTGCATCAATACTATCACTCATAGACTACGAAATCATCATTTATGGGGCAGCCAACAACACATACCTAAACAAAGTTAGGCTGACCCTTAATAAGGCCTGTAGACTAGCTACGGGCTGTGCCAGACTCACACATCCATGCACCCTTTACGCCTCAACCAACTGGCTAAACTTTGACGGAAGGCTCAAATATCAGACCTGCCTCTTTGCTAAAAAAATAACTGCAGGGCAACTCCCACCTGCTCTCTCCCCCCTACTCCATGCACCTTTGCCTACCCGCCTCACTCTGCAATCAGCAAAAAGTCCACTTCAGGGTACCTCGCTGCAAGACCACCTCGGGTCAAAGAAATTTTAGGTACCTGGCCCCTAGCTGGCTTAACTCCCTCCCAAACTCCCTCATCACAGAACCCAAACTTAGTTCAAATCTCAACTAATTGACCTAATCACTCATGACTCAGTCTGTGACTGCCCTTGATTTCAAGCCCTACCCACTCCCTCTTTCACGACTGTGGACTTAACTCTGGTCCAGCTGCCCCTGGGCATGCCTATATTTGAAAATGGACACCTCAGTCCAGCCTAGGCCTGCAAATAACCATCAGGGCATGACTAGTGCCACCGCCCTGCAGTGTATGTTTTGTTACCTGCTACCATTTGCACTATGTACCTATGCTTGGCAGCACTCTGTATCGCCAGCTGCTTTACTGTGTTATCTGTAACCATTTTGTAACCATTTCTGTAACTATTGTGTCTAATTGTCGCTATTGTCCCTGATGTCTCTGTTCTCAATGACATGGAAACATTGTAAAGGAGTCTTTCACTCAAAGATATGTTATCCGATAACACCAATAAATAAATAAATAAACCCCTTCCCCAACACACTTTGTGTTCAACAACCACCCTCCTCAATCAAACAAACCTCTTGCTTAGATTCATTACCCCCTACCCAAAGTGTGGAAACTGCATTTATTTTTAGAAGCATGCACACCTGGAATATGCCTTTTGTGTTCAGTCACCATCTCCCTTGCCTCCCCAAACCACTGTTTGTTTTATCCCCCCCAATGAGAAACACTGTTTTCAGAAGGAATACCTGTTCAGTAGAGTGCGGTACATGTAAAGCTGGCACACATTCAAACCCACTCCCCAGACCACTGCTCATTTCATCGCCCCCCAAACAGAGGAAACTCTGTTGTTGTTTTTTTGAAGTACAGTACCTCTTCAGTAGAAAGTGTTTGAATGTGTGCCAGCTTTACCTAAATCACAGACACAATGCACCCAAGAATGCGGGCAAGAATGTTGGTGGCTCTAGCAACACATTTGCACAGGAGAATGCCAAGCAGACAACAGAGCTATGTAGGGGCCATGACAGAAAGATTCAAAGTGACTCTGAACCATGGATTTAAAGCCCAGTAATATGATGAAACAGGGTGCTTATGTGCACTTCTGGTTTGAATATGTCTGACGTGCGTAAAGATCTGACACCAGGTAGGAGCATTGAAAAGAATAGCAAATGGCAAATAATAGTAAAAAAAATTAAATAAATGAACCTTCCAAGAGTAAAGGGGATAAAACTATCTCTCTTTGCAGAGAGCTACACTGAAATTAAAACACTACGCACAATTATACTAATGTTGTTCCAGAAGCCACATAAAGCACACCCCACATTGTGAATGTTAGGGGGCAAGCCAAAAACAATCTGTTTTTTTTAATTACAGAACCTCACAAGAGGGCTAAAACAAATTATGTAGCAAATCAAATCCACTCAAGATTATTAAGCAGAGCACAGTGTGAATAAAAAAAAACTTCACTGCTCAATATGAGACTGGCAAGAATGTCACAAAATGGGGCCCTATTTAGGGTAGTGAGAAGACAGCTGAAAGACCACAGTTAAAAAACACACAGACAACAACATGATATTATGTACACTATGGACTGGGTATTCAAAAATTAGCACTAGCGCTAAAGGGGTTTGCCCGAGCTCTACCCAGGTTTGCAACTTGCACTGGGGGAGTCTCTATTCAGAGGTCCAGACAGCATGTCCAAAATTTGTTAGCACCCAGACACTAATATAACACTGTGCCCATGCAAATAAGGGGGTTCCCTCCTTCATATGGGTGTAGTGGCATGTTTGAAGGTTTGTGACAGTGGTAAATAGCCCACAAAGTAGTGCTATTTACCACTATTTAAACCATGACTTAACTGGGTGCTAAGCTTGTGCCTCCACCCCACCAATATCAAAGGGGCTGTACTGCAGCCATCTACACTGATCACCTAGCACACCAGGTGAAGTTGCAGTCCCTGGTATCTAGTGGGACCCCTCACCCCTGAATACCGGTCCCACATTAGTCTGACATATCCCTGGTGTCTATTGGCACCCCAACCCCGAACACCCATCTTGTGTTAGTTTTCCATAACCCTGGTGTCTACTGGCACACCCCCTCCCCTTGAACACCCATTCTGCATTAGTCTGACATCTCCCTAGTGTCTAGTGAGACCTCTCACCCCTCGAACATCCATCTCATGTTACCTTTGACATATGCCCATTCCCTGGTGTTCAGCGGCACCCCCTCTGAACACCTGTCCTGTGTTAGTCTGACATATCCCTCATGTCCAGTGGCAACCCCACCTGAGCACCTGTGTATGATGAGACAGAAACCCTGGGTGTTCGGTGGTACCCCATGAACACCTGTCCCACATTAGTTTCCCATATCTCTTGTGTCTAGTGGCACCCCACACCCCTGAAGCACCCTAGTACTATAAGATGTAATGCCCTTGCGTCCAGTGGTATCCCCCCACTCCCACCCCTTTGAATGCCCATCAACAGACATAATGGTATCCATTGGTGGTCCAGCAGAACTCCACCACTCACAGAATACCACCCTTCCAACTAATCCCCATAGCACAGTGTCCAAGAATGTGCAGGGGGTCCTGATATGGTGATCGGCACAGCCCTCATCTCACCTCCTTGATTATCCACCATATGAGCTGACAGGGTGCACACACCAGCTGAGGTGGTGAGAGGAAGGCTGTGCTGGTTGCCATATCAAGATTCCCTGCACATCCCTGCACACCCTGGTATAAGGGGGGGAAGGGTGGCATTCTGTGAGCTGGTGGGACCACTGGACTGCCAATACATACCATTAAGTCAAGTCAAGTTCAAGTCAAGTTTATTTAAAAGATGCCCAATCCCAGAGGCTCTGGGTGCCATGCAAATTTTTAAGAACATAGTACATGAGTATAAACAAAATAAATAGAATCACATGTTATAAAATAAATCATAGTCTGTTGATGGGCATTCAGGTATAAGTGCTTGGGGGTGGGGGTGCCACTAGACTCCAAGGATATGGGAAACTAACATGGGACAGGTGTTCGATGGTGTAGGTGCTACTAGACACGAGATATATCAGACTAATGTCGGGACAGCACAATTTTATTTAGCGCTATGCCAGCATGGACCCATATTCAGTTGGATAGTGCTTGTCTGTTATCCAACTGAATATAGCAGCTGCTGGGAGGACACAAGCACAAGCCTAGGTGGAGTGCCCAGTCACTGGTGCAAGACCTGTGAAGGATTGGATGTTATCCTGTGGGCAGAGGGGTTTTTCCTTCTATTTTCTCACTGGATCCACATACATCCAAGAGGCGCAACATGTGAACTCTGTCTCCTGTGTGTATTCCTTCCTTCTACTGCGTGTCCAGTATGCACTGCCACCCAGACACCTCCAGGTGGCAGCAGTTAGTCCTGCTCACCCTCCTTCTCAAGGGAGGAGAGCAGTCCTACAGATGCTCCATCCTCCCTCCCCTTGCTGGCCTCTGAGTGACCCACATTTGCTTCCGAACCTGGGTTGCTGGCATGATTGAAGGTCATAAGGCAATTTCTAGGGGGTGGGGGTAGGAAGAAGTAGGCTGCTAGTTAACTAGGATCTGCAGCTTATCCAGTAGGTAGGGAAATGGGCAGACTGGGTGGGCCAAGCGGTCCTTATCTGCCATCAAATTCTATGTTTCTATGTAAGGCACAAGCACCTCGACCCTCCACACCATTGGGCCATGATACATAGACTTTTGTACTGATACATCATATGTCTTTTAACTGATGTTATCACATGCCTTCTTTTGTACTGATAAAGTACAATATTGCATTTATCTTGTATTCAACCATAGTTTCTTTGATCCAGTAGTAATTAGGATAAAATACTGTATCTCCTCAGTAATGTACTGGCACTCTACCACGTTCCCTACCCTCATAACCTAAGGACAGTCTATGGGTAGAGAACCATACATCAGTGGAATGGTACCTCATATAGGATCAGCACAGCAAAATTGTTATATTGCAACTCTAATCATCACCTTCTTTCCTACTTTCATGACTAGGGTAGGACCAATCAGTTAGTTTGCTACCACATTTTAATACACTTACAACTGGAGACATGGGGTCATCTGGATGATCACCAACATGGCTTCGTTCAGGGATGATCGTGTCAAACTAACCTTGGGGAGTTCTACAATTGGGTGACAAAGGCACTGGACCAGAGAAGGCCAGTGGATGTCCTCTTTCTAGACTTCAGCAAGGCATTTGACTTGGTGCCACACCCAGGGTTGCTGGACAAGCTGGGGGGAATGGAAGTGGGTAAAAGGATGGTGAGGTGGATAGGGAACTGGCTAACTGGGTGGTTTCAGAGAGTGGTGGTCAGTGGGGAGGTATCATCTCCTAGGAGGGTCATTAGCGGGGTCCCATAAGGGTCAGTGTTGGGCCCACTCCTGTTAAGTGCTTACATCTTGGACATCAGGGAGGGTATCAGGAGTGAGATGAGCTTCTTTGCTGATGGCTCGAAGCTGGGGGTGGTGGTGGATGGGGAGGAGGGTAGAAGAGCCCTACAGGGGGATCTGGAGACTCTGGAGAGGTGGTCATGTACTTGGAAACTGAGATTTAATGCCAAGAAATGCAGTGTTCTCCACTTGGAGCTTAGGAACCCTGGTCATTGGCACTTTTTGGGTGGGGAACAACTGAGGATTTCAGGGGGAGGAAAGGATCTTGGGGTAGTCGTGGATGCCAAAATGAATAACTCTGAGCGGTATAGGAGGGCAGTGGCTGAAGCAAATAAAATGCTTCGCTGCATTGCCAGGGGGATAACCTTGAGGAGACAAGAGGTGCTCCTTTCTATGTATAACTGCCTGGTTAGACCGCACCTAGAGTACTGCATGTAGTTTTGGTGCCCGTACTTGAAAAAGGACATTGCACTTCTGGAGAAGGTCCAGAGGAGGGTGACCAGGATGATACAGGGTCTGAGGGAGTGGTCCTATGAAGAGAGGCTTGAGGAGCTAAACTTGCACTCCCTGGAGGAGAGGTAGAACAGAGGGGACATGATCAAGGGCTTTAAATATCTAGAGGGAATCAACAGGCTCAGCCTAAACAGGGTGTTCCAGCTGAGGGAGGAGGGGGCTACCAGGGGGCATTCCTTGAGGCTGGTTGGTGGGAGGCTCAGGGAGGATACCAGGAGACGCTACTTTACTGAGATGGTGGTGGACCCATGGAACACTCTGCCTGTGGAGCTGGTGGTTGTTGATACAGTGGAGGGATTCAAGAAGGGCTGGAACAGGTACAAGGGGAAGGTAAAACTGAGAAATGCCAAATCTGGAAGTGCAACTGTGATGGGGGATAGGTCGGGGGATTTACAAGGGGGGGGGGCAACAATGGTGTCCTGACCAGGTGCTGATTTTCAAACAGACTCGATAGACCTTTAGGCCTACTCTGCTGGCATCTCAGTATGTTAGTACTAGCCAACTGGGTACCTGCCAATGAAGGAATTTTTTAACCATGGGAAATGACACCCATTAAAAATATTGAATTGGCTAACACATTTTGAAATCTAGCCAAACTTACCACCAGTTCACAAACTGATTTCCTCCACCATGGTGGTAACACAAGGCCAAGCTACAAGCATAGCACCATCCTACAAGGCTGTGCTGAGGGTTTGTTTATTCAGATACCACAAGACCCTTCATAAAATAGTATGCATGTCCCAAACATATAACTTATTTATTTATTTATTGAAATTTGTTAACCAGGTGGGCCCACTGAGATGTGATGTCTCTTTTCAGGGGCGATCCAGAGTTAATTACATTCATATTGTCGACAACTGTTTACAGTCAGTACAGAGGCATCAGTTTACACATACAGACATATTACACTATCAACAGGATTGTTACATACTATCAATTTACATACATTAGATAACAAAGAGCAAATGACATAGGTAAGACATAACACTGACAAATACACTATAATAACTGCCTGGGTTATTGCTTGGACTGTTTCTAATTAAAGTACGTGTCTTAAAGAAAACAACTCACAAGTATGCAATATGCATAGTAGTTTCAAATTTGTAATAATTCTGATACTTTGTGAAGGGCCTACAATATTGTATGCCAGGTAAGGCACATGTTACAATGGATGTAAACCTTTGCAGGTATGCACCTCAAAATACTGTATAACATATCTGCAATGTGTATGAAACACCAGACCTGTGTGGTATGACTCTGGACATGTACTGTATGTTGCCCATCAGTCACAAGGGTAGGGGACGGGGAGGGGCCAGGGATTAAGGTTTCTACATACCAACTTTACTATATTGACCCTGTATGAAGCACCATACCACTGGTGTGTAGTTTCATAGTTTCATAGAAAGATACGGGTCTGTCAGCATAGGAGAATATAGACTTGCCACATATCAGTGTTGATACTTAGTACAAGCTACTTCAAAATAATAATCCAATGAGCTCTTAAAAAACTCCATACTAGTGCTAAGCACCACAGACTCTGGTAGGCCATTCCATACTGATACCAGTCACTGATTGTACCAAATGCATCTCCTTCTTGTTCTATAAATCTCTCCCTTAAATTGCAGCTTATGGTTCCTTGTAGACATTTATATTTCTGCAGAAACCTGCACAGTCCCATAAATCTTCATTTGTAAAGGCCTGATACAAAAAGCATAGATCCCCTCTAAGTCTTCTTTATTCCAAGGGATAACGTCACCAGTCTGTCAGCCTTTCCCCGTATGGTTTATTCGATTACATTTTTAATTTTTTTGGTAGCTCTCCTCTGAAATTCAAGCTTTATTAATTTTTTTAGAATAACAGCATGACAGCAATACATACAGTACTTGAAGTGAACAATACAGACCAAATGCATGTCATGCCCCTCCCTCCCCCTGACTTCACACTAAATCTAATGGTATGTATACTCGTATCCAAACCTTTACCTCCTTTCTATATACCCTCAACCTAGCTATTAAGATTCAGAACTAAGCACACTTCCTTATGAGAGGCCAGTATTTAGTGAATATAGAGAGTGAAAATCCTCCCATATCTTTTTATACCTAGCCAGACAGCCCCATAAACTAGCCCGCATCTGTTCCATTCTCAAGTTAAGCAGTAAATCCTGGAGCCATTCTGAATAAGATATGGCCTGACCGTCAGTCCAATGATGAAGCACTAGTTTCTTCATGGTCAATAACAGCAAGGCCATATGGTATCTATGGATCTTCACTGGAATCAAGGACAAAGAGCCCAGGACACAGCTTTCTGGGGTAAATAAATCTTCCAGGCCTAATAAAGGGTCTGTCTTTGATTTAATCGTATGCCAAAGTTTCTTAATAGGGGAACACTCCCAAAATACATGTGGTAAGGTTGCCTCATGCTGCTCACATCTATTGCCTAGCGGGGATGGAGAAAGATTTAACCTGTAAAGCTTCACAGGGGATGAGTACATATCATGAGTAATTTGAAACTGAGTAAGCCAAAGTCTATCTTGAGGAATATATATGTGTAAATCTTTCCAGATAGGTTCCCATTTCCCTTTAAGGTTTGAGAAGATTGTGGACCACTATCTTGGATCTTGATATTTACCATCAATGGCTTTGGATATTAACATCGCATACAATAAAAAGACAGCATGAGGTTTACCACTAACTGGTCCCCAAAAGGAGACCCAGTCTTCATTCCTACCAGTATCTTGCAAGTTCTTTAAAACCTGTATTACCAAGTGGCATAATTGATACACTTTGAAGGCATAGTTCGTAGGAATGTGAAACATGGCCATAATCTCAGCCAAGGACAAACATTGTCCCTCCTTAATGAAGTCACCTAACTAGGACCCCTTAAGTTGAGGAATCCAGTTTCCCATGATTTGACTCCCTCCAATTTTAAAGTTGGGATTACCAATCACCGGTTGAAACATACGCTTAGAGTGACTAAGCGATAAAAAGGAACACAACTTAGTGTAAATTCTAATAGATGTGACAATGGGTGAAGGGACCAACCCTTTGGCAGTGCTTTAGGGGACATATACAACAGTGCAGTAGGGTTCAACCCCATTTGGGGAATCAATTCCTTTTCTAGTGTCAACCAAACCGGGAACTCCTCCCTGTCACTAGGCACACACCACCTCAGGTATTTGTTCAAATGGCTCACCCAGTAATAAAGACCAAAGTGTGGTAATCTCAAGCCCCCAAATGTTTTGGATGCAGCCAATTTGTGATAGGTCCTGCAGGGCGATTTTCCTCACCATATAAATGAGGATACAACAGAATGCACTTTTTTAAACCAGGCCAGGAGTACCCAGGAATTCAGCATGCACAGGTGATAAAACAATCTGAGGAGGACATTCATTTTTACCAAACTGATACATCCCCATAATGAAATAGACAGGGTATGCCACCTCTCCAGATCTTGTTGAATTATTGCCAACAATGGGTCCAAATTCTGATTTCTCATCTGAATATCTTCCCGTGATAGAAAGAGACCCAGATATTTGATTTTATTAGGGCACCATTGCAACCCAAGTGATTCAGTGCCCCCCCCTAGAAACCCTGTTGTTTAGGGGAAAAAAAGTAGTTTTGCTCAGATTTATTTTATAATTAGACATCTCACTAAACCCTCTTATAATCGACAGGACCTTCAGGATCGAGTGACTGGGATGCCATAGGTATAAAAACATATCATCTGCATAAGCAGAAAGTTTGAGTTCATGTGCGCCTATTATAACCCTTTGTATCCCTTCCATTTCCTGTATCAGGATCAGTAAAGGTTTGAGATAAATGTTAAATAAGAGAGGAGGCAAGGGGCACCCCTGACGAGTACCTGAGGAAAGGAGAAAGTGTTCTGAAAACACCCTGCTACAATAAATACAGGCCTGTGGCTTTTGATATAATGCTAACACCCAGTCTATAAATTTAGAAGGGGAAACCAAATCACGACATGGCACTGAAAAGGAACTGCCTATCAACTCGGTTGAAAGCCTTCTCCATGTCCACAGACATCAGACCAGCAGGTGTATCCGAGTCCCTGGAGGTGGAGAAGACGTGCACCCGTTTCCTAAAGTGGTCGGAAGAATGCCTTCTCTACATGAATCCCACCTGGTCTGAATGTATAATCAGGGGTAGCACCAACCCAAGTCTGCACACCAACAACTTAGCCAATATCTTCATATCGCAATTAAGCAGTGAAATGGGTCTATAACTTGCGACCTGTTCTGGATCCTTGTCGGGTTTATGCAATACAATTATAATAGCTTCAAATAGTGTAGAATCAGGTTGAGTTTTCATTAAGTATCCACTCAAATAATCTCTTTAGCCATGGGGTAAGTACCTTACTAAATTTTTTATAAATGTTTGGGGAGAACCCATCCGGGCCAGGGGCTTTATCCGAGGATAGTGAAGAGACGACTGAGGTGATCTCCTCTGTGGAAATAGGGGCAACCAAATATTCCTGGTGACCAGGCTGCATGGTTGGAAGGGGGATAGAATCTAGATAATCCCGGACCTTTTGTCGGTCTGGTGAATTTACCATGGGACTATAAAGTTCCTGGTAATATTTTGCAAATTCACCAGTGATGTCTTTAGGGGAAAAGGAAAGAGACCCATCCTCTCAAGAACATACACCCCGCACCAGTCTAGAGGCCTCCACTTTTTCAATCTCAAGGCAAGCAAACATTCCACTTTCTTACCTTGATCAATGTATTTCGACCCCATTTTTAAAACAGTGTATTCCACCTGTTTCCTGAGAAAGCCAAAGTATTGATCCTTAAGAATTAGCAGGTGTGTGTGCTCTGACTCTGGAGTGGACAGGGAAAGCAAGGCCTCCAGATTCCGAATTTCTTGTAATAAAGATAAAGCCTTGCCCTCGCTATTCTTTTTCCTCCATGAGGCTAGTATAATAAGTTCTCCCCGGAGGATGCATTTTAGCACCCTCCACTCAAGGTCAGGACTTTCAGTGGAGTTCAGGTTAAGTTTTGTGAAAAGGTCAATTTCCTGAGAAATTTTTTTCTATTATGGATGAATCCTTTAACAACTGGTTATTCATTTTCCACATTGACTCTTTAGGCACGTCCACTGAAAAGTGAGGAAACATTTAAAGACCGAATAGTCTGATATCACCCCTGGGGTTATAGTAGCCTCCATGAGGCCCCCTAACAAAGTCTGGCTCATTAAAAAATAATCAGTTCTGGACTGGGTATTATGTACACTAGATTTGAACATATATTCTCTGGATTTAGGGTGGAGGACTCTCCAGGGGTCGTATAATCCCAGGTGGTCTCCCAGCTCTCTGACTGCCCTCTGTACTGGAGTCAATCCCTTTTTTTTGGAGCCTGACCAATATAAATCTGGGGAAAACGGGAGATTCCAGTCCCTACCAAGAATAATGGGGTATCCCACAAAAGGGGCAAAATTTTGCAGTAGGTCTGTAAAAAATCCCAGAGAGTCTACATTTGGCCCACATATGCTACCCAGTACCATAGTGGTCCTTTCTAAACAACCTTTTACTAAAATAAACCATCCTTTTGGGTCACACACTGTTTGCTCATGGGTGAAAGGTATTCTCCTAGCAATTAGAATTGCCACCCCTCCCCCCACTCTGAGAGCTATCCCCAGCACTAAAGACCTGGCCCACAAATTGACGATGGAATAAAACTCCCTCCTTCTCCAGAAGATGGGTTTCCTGAATCATGGAGATATCACTTTGTAAATGCTGCAGATGCTTTAGCACTTTGTACTGCTTAGTTTTAATTCTGTCCCCATGTACATTCCACGTGCAAAACCTTTTAATATTTGTCATTGTTTCAATGAACATACTTGAACTGTCCTATAATAATAATACAACCATTTCCATCAAACATCCAACCCAGTACCCCGCCCAGTGCGAAGCCAAAAAACCCTCCCCTCCCACCATCCCCACCCACATTAGCCCTCCTCCCACCCCCTCCTCTCTCTTCCCCGATCAACTCCCTGCTGACTATTTAGGAATACCACATGTGACACTTGGGAGTGCCAACTTCCCAACCACCACTTTTGTGTACATGATCGCCTTATGTTACACAGCTCCGCCCACTTCCGCCCCTCCCTCACCCACATTAAAGCCCTCTTAGTCTAACACTGCCTTTCTTTACAACATTCCCTCCTCCCTCTGTAGCTAGCCACTGAGACGGAGGTGAGAACCCACAAGCCCCATAGGGGTGCTCTCCAACAATGGAAAGGTCCGAAAACATTCACCTCTGACCCAATGTGACCGCTATACTCCATATTAACTCTGAAAGGAGAGGGAGGTACAAAAGAGAGAACAAAAAAAAAAAGAAAAAGAAAAAAAACTCCTTCTAACTCTCTTGTGTCCAGATAGTTTGTCAACATACTAACAGAAATAGAAGCGGAGACCCTCCCCAGGATGGTTCCTCCAGAGATAAACATTCAGTCACCATTTCTCCCGTCACTCCTGTCTTTGGAGTGAGTCCTTGTAAATTAAGATTACGTTCAAATGAGATTAGGCTGCAGTCCAATAGCAGTCTCCGCTCTTATAAACAATCGGAAAGAAAATAAATTGTTCCACATTATAAACAGTACTGGGTCTCCTTAGAAAACTGATTCTGTCCTAGTGGTTGAGAATGAAAACCAAGGGGGAGTGCTGTTCCTCTTTAATGACTCTGTATCACATGTACTCACAGGTCTAGTCCCTGCATCAATATTCAAACCATCCGGATTCACAAAAAGGCTTCAACCATCTCTAAACAAATCCAGCAGGGCCTTCTTAAGGGTCTGCTCTGCTACATTGTGATCTTTAAAAGAACTCCATTTACCATCCAAAGATACCTGAAGGCTCTCTGGGTACATCATCTTGAAGCAAATATTGGCTGCCAGTAATTTTGTTACAGTGCTGTGAAATTTCACTCTTCTGTGGCGAACTGTGAGGGGGCGATCTTGGGTTACTCTTATAGCTTTACCTTCCCAAAGCACTTCTTTAATATCCTGCAATTTAACCAGAAAATGCTGCCATTCCTGATAATTCAGGAACATGGAGATGAAGGCTCTGGGTTGGGAGCCAGTTGGGGGCACCGGTCTCGTGGCACGGTGAGTCCATTCAATAATGTAAGCCACACCGAAGGGCGAGGGCCCTGCCAGCTTTTCCACAAATGTTTGAGTGAAAACCACTGCATTATTCTCCTCCCACTTTTCTGGGATCCCTATGACCACCACATTGTTTCTATGGCTTTGTGCTTCAAGATCTTCTATTTTTGCCTCTAACTTGTGGATCCTTTGTCTTGTCTCGGCCATATCGGGTTTGATCTTGTCTAATCTGCGCTCAGCCGAGATCACCTGGGCCTCACAGTCACTAGTACGCCTTGACAGATCTTTGACTGCTGAAGAGATGGATTTAACATCATCCTTTAATGAGCGCATTTCCTCCCTGAAGGGGTGAAACCCCTCCAGGAATTTCTCAAGTGTGAGCGGTTGTTGCTCTGCTGAGCCCACTGATACCTTGCTGATTGAGCCAGCCTGTGCCTTCACTTTTTTCAGGGCCTTCTCCAGCGTGTTGGGTGGAGTATGTCGCGGGAGTGCAGCTCACATCTCCGCCTCCATTCCTGGCCGATCGCACCCGAAAACGCTAATCACGGTCCCAGTGAGTACTCAAACCCGTTAGACATGAAGAAATACCGTGCGTGAGAAAATTAGCTTAATATTGTGGGTAGAAAAGGAGAGATAAGCAGGAGCTCGCTCTGGAGCTGCTATCCCGGATGCTGCATCATGTGATCCCCCACCATAAATCTAATGTTACCCAGAGTGCACTAAAGGGGGAACAGTATTCCACAGTAGGTGAGGTCTAACCATAGCTGAGTATAGAGGAATTATTTCACCAGCCCCTCTGCTTTTAATATGCCTAAGAATGCAGCCAAGTATCTTACTGCACTTTTTGACTCCCTCTCTGACATGATTTACAGATGATTATTTGTTGTTAATAATCATGCCTAGATCTCCTTCTATGTCTGTTACTTGTAACATTTTACTAACATACTAACATACTAAAATGCCAGCAGAATAGGCCTAACGGTCTTTCGTGTCTGCTCGTTTGGTCAGCCCCCACCCTGGGTGCTGACCTTGCTGTCCCCCTCGCCTTCTCTGGCTTCTCCCTTCCCAGTTCCGGATATTCTTGATGCATTGGAATTTGCTTCCAGAACCCTTCCCCTGTACCTGTCCCACCCCCTCTTGAACCCCTCCACTGTCTCTGCCTCCACCAGCCCCCTAGGCAGTGCATTCCATGGCTCCACCACCCTCTCAGTGAAGTAGCACCACCTCCTTTCTCCCCTGAATCTTCCCCCCTCCAGCTTCCACCCATGCCCTCTAGTGGCCCCTTCCTCCTTCCTTCGAAGCACCCTGACTGTTCCTCCCCTATTTACCCTCTTCATGTACCTGAAGACCTCTATCATGTCCCCCCGGTCCCTTCTCTCTTCCAATGTATACATATTTAGCTCTTCAAGCCTCTCCTCATAGGTCCTGTCCCCCAAGCCCCAAATCATTTTGGTTGCCCTCCTCTGGACCCTCTCCAGGAGGCTAATGTCCCTCTTTAAGTGTGGCCTCCAAAACTGCACGCAGTACTCAGGATGCAGCCTCACCAAGCAGTTATACAGAGGGAGTATCACTTCCCTCCTTCTGGAGGTGATCCCCCTAGCGATGCATCCCAGCATCCTGTTGGCCTTGGCTGCTGCCCTCCTACAAGTCTCAGAGTTGTTCATCTTGACATCCACCACCACCCCCAGGTCCCTCTCAGCCATCGAGACTTGTAGCATTTCCACCCCAGGGTGTACACTTGACCTGGGTTTCTGGCCACCAGGTGGAGTACCTTGCATTTCCCTGTATTGAACCTCAGCTTTCACTTTCTAGACCACCTTTCCAGAGCCTCCAGGTCCCCCTGTAGGGCCACCCTCCCCTCCTCCCCATCCACCACCACCCCCAGTTTCGAGTCATCTGCAAGAGAGACTCAACTCCTCCTGATTCCTGTCCTTATGTCAGATCGTGGCGTTGAACAGAAGGGGCCCAGGACTGATCCCTGTGGGACCCCACTAATGACCCTCCTGGGATGAGACTATCCCACCAACTCGATCCTCTGGGTCCGGTCCTGGAGCCAATTGCCTATCCATCTGATCATCTGGTTCCCCACCCCATTTCTCCCAGCTTATCCAACAGGCCCACGTGAGGAACAGAGTCAAATGCCTTGCTGGAAGTCTAGAAAGAGGACATCCACTGGTCTACCCAGGTCCAAGGCACTTGTCACCCAGTCATAGAACTCCACCAGGTTTGTCTGACATGATTTCCCGGGATGAATCCATGCTATCTATCGTCCAGGCACCCTGACTATCCAGGTGCCCCCTAGCCTCTCCTTGACAATGCCCTCCATCACCTTGCCCACCACTGATGTCAGGCTAACAGGCCTGTAGTTCCCTGCCACCTCCCTTGATCCCCCTTGTGGATAGGCACTATATGCGCCACCTTCCAGTCTTGGGGCACCCACCCTGTCCTCAGAGAGATGGTGAAAAGCTCTGCCAGGGGTTTCCCCAGGACATCTGCAAGTTTCTTCAGCACTCTGGGATGTAATTTATCCGGCCCCGGTGCTTTCTCCATCTTAAGGGAGCTGAGGGCTTCCCTCACTCTCTCTGCTGTGATTTCCACTTCCGGTACCTCTTCTCCCTGCTGAGTTTATATTCTGTCATTTTATTGCTATGGCCAAAATGCATTACTCGACACTTACTGTTTCTTCATTGAATTTTAGTTGATGATCCTTTGCCCACTGTTCTAATTTTTGTAAGTCCTGTTAAAAATGTAGTGCTGCTTCTTTGTTATTAACGATCCCTCCTAGTTTTGTGTCATTGGCATATTTGTTTATCCATGAGCCTGATGACGTCGACATAGAAGAGGTAAATAAATTGAACAGCACTGGCACAAGCACAGAGCCTTGGGGTACCCCACTCATTACTGGACCCCAATCTGAAAAATACATAGATACATAGATACACAGATGTTGTCGGCAGATAAGGGCCTTGTGGCCCATCCAGTTTGCCCTATCCCAGTTCCATGTCATAACAGCGATCACAAAACAGTGATCACTATTATGGCAAGTGTATTGAATATCACCAAAATGCAAATCAGTTCGGCGATATACACATTCTGGTGACCTAACATCTGGCAGCACTAAAGAGTGTTTATACAGAGGGGCTTTGCCCGCTGTACCCCCCCTTACTTCAGGATTACTAATTCACGGGGTTGCATGTCGGGGAGAGGGGCGACACTTCAGATCGCAATAAAAAGTATACAGGCAGTGGTAGTGAGTGGCAAAATTGCCTCCCTCCCATCCCCAGCCCCAAATCTAGTACCTGCTGTGCTGGAGCTAGCCACCCTCCTCACCACACCACATGGCTGGCTCGGCAGCAGCAGGCACACTATCCCCTCAAAAACCCTCTTTCCTATCCCTCCCCTTCCCCTTGCTGTTCTCCCCTTCCGGTCACCCTATGGTACCATCGCCTTTGCATATGGTCACTACCCAGCAGGGTAGCCCATGAGGACAGCACTCTGATGTGTCGCCATTTTGACAGTCGCTCATATTCAGTCACTGTCCTCATGTGATATCCCCATCCCTCTTTCTAATGCTTAAGGTATCCTAGATGCTGTAACTTCTCCTCCCCCCGCCCTAGCTTGATAATTCTCATGTGGCTATCCCATGCATTTTTGAATCCCTGAACCATGGTCACCCCCAACACTTCCTGGGGGAGACTGTTCTATCGCTCCATCACCCTTTAAGTGAAGCAGAATTTCCTCATGTTCCCTCTAAGTTTTCTCCTTTTAGTCTCATACTGTGCCTCCTTGTTCTGCTATTTCACTTCATGTGAGCGATGCTCCCCTCTGGTACCCTGTTGATCCCCTTTAGATACTTGAAGGTCTCTATCATGTCCTCCCCCCTTTCCTCCAGGGAGTACATATTGAGAGCTCTGAGTCTCTCCTCATATAACTTATGCTGCATCCTGGACACCATTTTTGTTGCCTTCCTCTGTACCGTCTCCACCCTGTCTATGTCTTTTTGGAGATGGGGCCTTCAGAACTGAACACAGTACTCCAGATGAGGCTTTTTTAGGGTGCCGTACAATGGTACCACCACTTCCCTCCTTCTACTTGTTATACCCCTCCCTATGCACCCTAGAATTATGTTAGCCTTTCACTATTTAGCCACTTTGAGGTTGTCTTCCATGACTACCTCTAGATCCCTTTCCTCTGATGTGGCCTCCAATGTTGCCCCATCTAGTTCATACTCGACCCTAGCATTCCCTCTCCCTAGGTGAATAATCTTGCACTTTTTTGCATTGAAACCCAACTGTGTTATGCCTGGGTCCTACACCATCTACTGACCCATGTGTTCATACCATAAGTAACCTTGTATATTTTCACTGTGATATTGCTGTATTGCACTAACATATAGAAATAGGTATCCATCGTACAAGCAAGGGTGCTAGGACTGTGCTTGCCACTGATATTTGTTGCTATATGTTATGTTTACATGGTAGCTTGTGACATAGGCTATTGCAGGAGGGCAAACCACATAACAGCATCACAAAATGAGTGACTGTGACTGGGGCTGACATGCAACAATGGCCTATTGTCGATATAGCACCTGAACATGAACAGCTAACAGGGAATAAGGGTGAACAGGGAATAAAGGTGAACGAGGAATAAGGGTAAATGCAGAATAAGGGCAAATAAAAAAACTGCCCATGCTCGCGCATATCCGTGTGTGCATACACACACACACACACAACCACAGACACCAACTGCTACGCACACCCTACCTACCCCCCCCAGCAAGCCATGTCAGGCAACAACCCACACCCCCCCCAAAACCCAGCAGTTGTAAGCAGTGAAGGTCCTTGACGGACAGGCTGCAGGCATGCCACTCGTGGTATGCTCCACAGGATCGCAGGCTCTGGACGCAGGACAAGCCTGCCATGTGTTTGAACCTCACAGGCAGCAAGCAACACCATATAGGACATCAGCAGTGTAGGGTGCAGCGGCAGTACGTTGTCCATATACAAAATATCTACTGTTAACCGGCAGGGCCCGTCGCCACCTGCAAGCAGCACATATCACCGCACAGGCACACACGCGGTGAGTGCAGTACACAAATCCAACTTACTGCAGCATGGGTCTGTCATACACAGGGCCATTCTGTAGCACACATGGCAATGGCTGGATCAGTTCTTTGATGTTGCTGTCACTGTTCATGGCATCAGGGAGCGGGCAAACAGGTTGTCTTTTGTTCATTCAGCTGTACATAGGGTAGTGTCCCCAAGCAGCATCCTGTTTTTGTCAGCAGCGGAGGCATGGAGCAGGGCATGGCCAAAATGCACATGACTGCACAGCACACCCATAAAATGGCCAGCATCAGGAAGGAAAGCTGTCGCTCTGTGTCAGCAAGTGAAGGATGGAGGACGGTACCTTCCTCACTAGCCAAAAAGGGAGACCACTCCTTGCTCACCATGGGTTTGTGTACAGCAGAGACAAGGAACTACATGGGAAAGTTTACTGGAGATGTGTGCAGGACCACAGGCATGGCTGTCCTGCACGTGTGCACACCATGGCTGACCATGGGGTCCATACCAGCTACCCGCATAACCACGTCCTGGATGCAGGGGAAGTCGGTGTCCATGGTGTGATGGCAGCTGTCCGTGAATGGGCACGGTCCAGCCTCAAAAGTACAATGCATGTGGTTGTGCAGGCAACATCAGGAGTAATGGATGCTGTTGCAGGCAGGCTGCCAGCCCTGCCCTTGATCCGAAGGACCATACAGCCGGTGTGGCAGGCAGCGAGGGACTGCCCAGCAATGTCCACCAGCGTGACAGAGATCACCATCCCACATGGGTATACAGTCACGCACGACAGTGACCGTTTCCTGCAATATGATAGCAGTCCAGCAGGGGACCGCATACTCATATACTCAACGCAACATGCAATGATGTTCCTCACTGGGTGCCAGGACAGGTTCCTGGATGGCACCTTTCGTGCCACACCACCACTTTTCAGGCAGATCTACACTTTCCATGGCATGCGGTCCGAGGTAGTCGTGCTATCCGGGTACATGCTCATGTGTTCGTGCACAGAGCGATTGTACATGCATGTGTTCACAGAGATCCACCGGCTACTGGGTGACGCACAACCGCATACAGTGCTGATAGATTTTGAGCATGCAGCATGTGGGCATTCACGTCCATGTTCAAGAAGGCAGACATGCGAGGCTGCTTTTTCCACTTTTGCCAGACCATGTGGCGATGTGTGCAGGGCAACCCTGAGGTGCATGCATGGTATGCCAGGGATGTGGAGTTCGCACTGCAGATACACATGCTCCTCGCCCTGGCATTTGTAGCTGTGGACGACGTGGGCAACATGTATGTGGAGCTCATTGACATGACCTTTTATTGCGACAACAAAGAGCTCCTCTGGCCACTCCTTGACTACATGAGGAGACATGGGTCAGATGCCCCATTTATAGGACAGCCAGGCACCACTCACTGTTCCAGGTGTCCACATGGAACATGTACGAGCCCACATGTGCAGGTCTGGCAAGGACTAGCAATGTGGTGGAAGGCTGGCACCATGGCTTCAATACTGGCTTAGTGCCAGTCATCTGAGTATATAGTGCTTCCTGGGCTGCCTCATGGAGGATCAGCTGAGTGACATGCCCATGGAGCAGCTTGTGTTGGCCTCAGGGTCTGCCACCAAGAAGAAGGTGTACAGGGACCTGACATGTTGCATCGAGGCAATTGTGGCAGAGTACAGTGTGTGCAGCATGCCAGACTACCTCAGAGGTCTGGCGTACAATTTCCACTAACAGGTGTAGTTCGCTGCACCTGTGGCTGTGATGGCACATGTATACCCCCCTCCACCCCAAGGCTCCATTGGACTCTGTGCCACTTGCTGCAGCCAGCACCTGCCATGGCTGCACTGTGGCATTCCACACATGAGCATGACCCACCATGGTGGCCACTACCCATCACATGCCATGATCCACAATGCCATACAGCCAGTGTCCATCATTACATCCCTGTCTGTCTGTCTCTGCCTCCATCCCTGTGCCCCTCCCGGTCTGCCTGCCACTGCCCAACACCCATGTCTGCTGTCTCTGAGTCCCACCTGCACTGTCCGCCATCATCACGCCATTGCCTCTGTCCAGTTCTCACACCTGGTCGACCAGATGCTCACACCCACCAACGATTGTGCACCCTCTCCCTCTGCTTGTATCCCCACATTGCATCCACTGATGTCCTGTTCCTGGGTACTTGCCATTGGCACCTGGGCTTCCATTCCATCTGTGTCTCGGGCCCACCTCCACTTCATTGCCTCCACTGACCTCCCGGCCCTCCCTTGTGTGTCCTTGTCCTGTTTTGGCCATCCAACGTTGTTCATAGACACTCCCACCCCCCCCCTCGCCTCTGTCCTCCAATGCTGCAGTCTCCGCCCATGTGTGGTGCTGCATGGTGCACAGCTGGTCAGATCGGTTCCTTCACTCTGTTCGGATCCTCCCCCTTTGGTCAGCTGCTGTGCAGTCCCCTGTGTTATCCTGCATCCCTGTGGTGGTGCAGCTGTGTTTTTTTGTTTTTTTTTATTATTCTTGTCCTGCATTCACTGTTCTGACACCCACCCATGTTGTGGCTTTGGGCTTTTTTTCATTCGTGGTGTTACCGGCGCCCTTCAGCGGTTAGCCCCACTGCAATCACCCTTATTGCATGAAACCGTTTACATCATTTTATGGTTTTATACATGTTTTAATGTTTCTTACACCTGACATGCATATCTTTTATTGTAATGTGTTTACCTAGGTTACGTATGTTCCTTTTATGTTCTGATGTAGTCATATAATCATGTGTAATTTCTGTCTTATACCAAAGTATCATGCCATGTGCATTTCTGCTTATGCTACATTCTCTTTGTTCATAACATATAGCTGACAATGCATTTTCTTTGTTCAGAGATTCTTTCTTACTTTGCAACTTAATTTCCTATGTAATTGCCCATGGGAGCTGCCTTATTTACATGCCTTATCCAATGCTGTATGTTTATCATGTCTGTAACTGCACTGTTATCTATCATACATAATTGTATGAACACCAGCTCCTCAGAAAGAAAGAGACCATACTCAAGGAATGGTGGAAAATCGACTCCCTTGTGATTGCTTTGTCACATGTCTGACGTGAGTATATGTAATAAAACTGCTTTTTATTGCATACTGCTTGTGGTATAATCTTCGGATAGCCAATCCAACACACAAGAATCTGATGGTAAGTTGGACTTACTGAAACAATGGCGACCATGTGAAATGTTTCTTTTGGCTAACAAAGGTACACTCATTTCCTATTGGGAACTGAGTTCTGGAAATTCCTTTGACCAGTTTTCTAGCCTCTTCAAATGTCTCATTTTTTCTATACCTTCCTCTGTATCTACCCTGTTACGTAGCCTTGTATCATTTGCAAACAGGCTAACCCTCCCTTCTAGACCCTCTGCAATATCACTTATGAAGACATTGAAGAGAACTGGTCCCAGCACTAATCCCTGGGTACGCCACTTGTTACCCATCTCTCCTGTGAGCTAAATCCATTTACTACCTCTCTTTGTGTTCTGCTACTCAACCAGTTTCTAACCCACATGACCACCTCTGTCCCCACCCCCAGATTTGCCAGTTTGTAGATTAGTCTCCTGTGTGGGACTGTGTCAAAGGCCTTCCTGAAGTCCAGATAGGCCACATCTACCACTCTGCCTTGGTCTATTTCCTTTGTCACCCACTCGAAGAAATCGATCAAGTTGGTCTGGCATGACCTCCCTGCAGTGAATCCATGTTGCTGTGGGTCCAGCAGCCCCCTTGTCTCTAGGTAGTCCACCAGCCTTTCCTTAAGCAGAGTTTCCATCATTTTACCTACTATCAAGGTCAAACTGACTGGGTGGTAGTTTCCTGCCTCCTCTTTGCTACCACTTTTGTGCACGGGTATCTCTTGTTCCCTTCTTCACTCCTCCGGAACCATGCCTGTTTTCAGTGACCCACTGAACAGCTTAGCCACAGGTTTAGCCATTTCCTCCCGTAGCTACTTTAGGATCCTCGGGTATATCCCACCGGGCCCCATAGCTTTATCTACCCTAAGCCATTCTAGTGCTCTTTTTACTCTGTGCTCTGAAAAAGGTCTAATGTCCACCCTTTCTCCTTGTTTGCCCTTCTTCATTAATGGGGGACCATCCCCATTGTCGTCTTCAATGAATACAGAGCAGAAGTATTTATTGAGGATGGTCGACTTGTCAATGTCTTTCTCCACTACCCTGCCTCCCTCTTCCCTAAGTCTCACAATCCCCCCATCTTCTTCCCCTCGCTAATATACCTAAAGAATGCCTTCCCTCTTTCCTTCACCGATTTAGCTAGTTTTGGCCTTTTCTGCCCTTACTGCCTTGTTGGCTTCCCTTCATTGTTCCAAGTATTCATGCCTGTCCTCCTTGCTTTGTGTTGCCTTGTACCTCAGAAATGCCATCTTTTTTCCTCTTACTAGGTCTGCTACTCCCCTCGAGAACCACAGTGGTTTCCTCTTTCTTTTGATCTTGCTTCAGGGCCTGGCACAATGGTTTGCTACTAGGTGCAGGGCTTCCTTTATCTTATGCCATTGTTCCACCACTCCCCTTATGTCATTGTATCCCTGCATAGCCTTCCTGAATTTGTCATTCATCTTACCGAAGTCTGTCCTCCTGAAATCCAGGATTCTAGTCCTTCTGTGGCTAGCCACCTGTGACGTCCTTATGGTGAACCCCACAGCTTGATGGTCACTAGTCCATAGACTGTCCCCCACTGTGACTTCCTTTATCCTGTCCCCATTGCTTAGGACAAGATCCAGAATTGCATTCCCCCTTGTAGGCTCCCTCACTAGCTGTGTGAGACCTGCCCGTTGCAGGGATTGCAGGAATCTCTTACTCCTGGTTGAGGCTGCTGCTGGGATGCTCCAGTCCACATCTGACAAGTTGAAGTCACCCATCAGCAGCAATTCACCCTTTGTTGCCATGTTCTCTATAGTCTCCAACAATTCCCTGTCTACATCCTCTGCCTGCCCTGGGGGCCTGTATATCACTCCCATTCTAAGTACTGTTCCCCCTCCTCACTCCAGGGTTACCCACAGTGCCTCTGTTTTCCCCCCTTGTCTTGTGGGACTGTTGCTTCTATCTCTTCCCTGATGTACAATGCCACCTCTCCCCCTTCTTGCCATCCCTGTCCAATCTGTGCAGCATGTACACTGGAATGGCTAGCTCCCAGGCATGGTTGCTATTGCACCATGTCTCTGTGACTGCCATGATATCCAGGTCCTCAGAGGCCATTAATGCCACAAGTTCCAGGATTATGTTACCCAGACTGTGGGCATTGGTGCACATAGTCTTCCAATCATGGCCTCCCCACTCTGCTATATCCCCAGTACCATCCCCCCTTTTCTATGTTTGCCCCTCCTGTACTTTACACGAGGTCCCTCCTTTTTTACCTATGGCCACTCCTTGCTCATGGCCATGCCTGTTTTCTTTAGTCTGATGTTGGGGGGGTTCCCTTCCATTCGCCTATCCCTTTACCTTCGTATCTTTCTGCTGTGTCCTCATTTAAGTCTTCATAATGCACAATGCAGGATGGCAGCTGCAAAGGCCAACAAAATGCTGGGGTGTATTGCCAACGGTATATCTTCAATGAGAGGGGAGGTGATCCTGCCATTGTATAGGTCACTGGTTAGGCCACACCTGGAGTACTGTGTGCAGTACTGGCGCCCATACCTGAAGAGGGACATTAAGTTACTGGAGGGGGTGCAGTGCAGGGCAACAAAGATGATCCAGGGACTAGGGGACATACCCTATGTGAGTAGGCTGAGGGAGTTGAACATGTACTCACTAGTGGAGAGGAGAGGAGATGCATGGGGATATGATTGAAACCTTCAAGTATATGAAGGGAATTAACAAAGCAGGCACAGAGGGACTATTTAAGTTAAGGTGTGGCAGAGACACTCAAGGTCATGATCTCAGATTGGAGGGGGGAAGGTTCAGGAGGGAAATGAGAAGACACTTTTTTACAAAGAGAGTGGCGTCTGAGTGGAATGCATTGCCTGCGGAAGTGGTATCCTGTAGAACAGTGGACTGCTTCAAAAGGGGGATGGGACAGGTAAGAGGGAGGGGAGGGGGAGGGGAGGGAGGACCAGATGTATAAGGGTTGCTAGCTGCACACTTGAGCAGACTCGATAGACCATAAGGCCTTTATCTGCTGGAAAATTTGTATGTTCGTATGTTCTCTGTGCTGGAGACCTCCCGGTTTAAGCCCTTCAAGAAGACCTCCAACTTCTGCCTTAGCACTCTCGCTTCTTCTCCAGTGAGATGCAGACCAGCATGCTTGAAGAGCTTCCTGTTCCAGAAGGTCCCCCAGTCTCCAATGTAGTGAATCACATTGTCTACGCACCAACCCTGGAGCCACTGGCTGAATTCCCTGATCTCTTCATTCCTGATCTTGTCCTTACTGCCACCCTTCCTCCAAACCAGCAGCACCTCCGAGAAGGCCAGATGTGCTGTGTACTCCTTTAGGCTCTCCCCTAGGGTCTTCAAGTCTGCTTTTGCTTCTTCCACAGTCCTATTTGCTGTGTCATTTGTCCCAAGGTGGACAATGATCCCTGTGAAATCCTGATCTCTACTCACAAGCTGTCCTATTCTGTCCTTAGCTCTCCTTGCAGATGCTCCTGGCATGCATTTCACCATGGTTTTAGCTCCCTTTGCGCTGATGGACTGTCACTCCACTTCTTGCAACATAGAGTCTCCCATGACCAGAATCCTCCTGTTGCTATGTTACCCACTGGATGCATACACATTGCTACCTATTTTCCAGCCATGATATTACCCATTTTATTAATAATGGTGGAAAATCAAACACAACCATCCTTTCAATAAGTTCTGTGTGAGGGACCATATCAAAGGCCATAGAGTAATCCAGGTAGACCATGTCTACAGGGAGACCCTTGTCTAGAGCACCATTAATAGGCAAAAAAATTGTAACAAATTGCTTAGACATGATCTACCTGACACAAATCCATGCTGGGTAACATCAAACAGTCCCTTACTCTTCAGATGTTTACCCATCATCTCCTTGGTATATTCTTCCAGAAGCTTACCTAGACAGAGGTTAAGATTATGGGACAGTAGTTCCCTACATCATGTCTTATGCCTTTCTTAAATATGGGGGTTATATTAACCATCTTCCATTCTTTTATAACCTTTCCTTCTTTAATAGAACAGTTAAATAAAGAGGCAACGGGATCAGATAGTTCATTAGCAAGTTATTTTAAAACCCTGGGATGGATGTTATGAGGACCAGATAATGTATTAGTCTTAATACTGTTGAGCTTTAACCTAACACCATCTGTTATTGTCATTGTTTGTGAAACTGTGGGATAATCACTATAAGTTGAAATTTCAAGTGAATCTTTCTGCTGGGAAACTGACAGGAAGAAGTTATTGAAGGTATCTGCCATCTCTTGTTCTCCCTCTATCAGAGCTTCCTCTACTTGTAGGGGACCTGTTGTTTTCTGGCAACCTTTTAACCCTCCCCCTCATATAGTTGAAAATTTTTTTTTTATTGTCTTTTGCCATGGTTGGGATCTTTACTTCGGTATCACTTTTGGCTTTTACAGCAAATTTTTTGGTTTTCTTTGCCAGATCTTTATACACATTCCAGAGTTCCTGAATGGGATTCTTTTTGAATTGTTTATAGCCTTCATTCCTTATATTAATCAATCTCTTAGTGTTGTTATTAAACCACTATGGAATTCAACCAGATTTATTGTACTTTTGAATTACAGGAATTTATTAATTTGTTTATTTATGAAAGTGTTTTACCAAGAAAAAACATACTGAACTCAAATAGCTAATTTCCAGATGTATCCTGGGGGGATGGGGAAGTTGGGTACAAAATAAATAGAAATTGCACAAACAATGTAGAACAATGTAGAATGCAGAGAGTACATTTGGAATGAAACATACAACATTAAAGACGAGAAATGGGTAAATACAGTATGTGTGAAATACAGTTGCAGCATAAAGTAACCAGAGTAAAATAACAATAAAAAGCAATAAGCACAATAAACAGTGTCATCAGCTGATGACTACACAAATAAGTGCAGTATACAATGACAGCAGTTGCAGCACATCTGCAATCTGCAGCAGAAGAAAAACAAGGCCAAGCACATTAGTGACAGTGGCTCAAGGGGAAGGTGTGTGGGTGGAGATTAGAAGTGAGGGAGGATTTAGAAGGATTAGAGTGAATGTTTAAGGGGAGAGAATTCCAGAGTTTAGGAAAGTGGAAAGAGAAAGCAGATTGGCCAGTGAGAGTTTTTCGGGGGCATGAGTCAGCGAAGCCCAGTATTACGAAGGTAATAAAAGGAAGAGGTGGTGAGAGAGACAGCAGGGAGTCAAGATATGGGTGGGGGGTTGAGAGGATAGCCAGAGTTTAAAGGTGAATGTGTCAATGTGGGATAGATGGCGATCCTCGACGGAAGGGAGGGAAAGAGAAGAATAGAAGGCACAGTGGTGGGTGCGGGAAAGGCTGTTAAGGCAAAGCAGCAGAAGGAGTGGAAGAGAGGATCCAGTCTGGCTAGAGTGGACTTAGGGGCAGCACCATAGACAAGATCTCCGTCATCAAAAATGAGGAGAATCATCTTGGTAAGGATGTCACAGCAGGTAGGGATGTGGATGTAGCTTTTATGCCTATAAAGGGCACCATGTTTAGGGTGGAGCTTTTTATGAATTGCATCTATTTGTTGGGAGGAATGGAGGTGACTGTCAAACCAGATGCCTAAGTATTTAAAAGAAGGCACTTTGTCAATAGGGACTCCATCAAGGGTGTGGAAGGAGGGGAGGGACGAGAATTTGGGCAGCCTAGAACTAGTGACAAAGCACATAAAAACCATCTTTTTGGCATTAAGTGATAGTTGATTTGAGTGGAACCATTTTTGGACAGAGTCATAATCGGGTTGGAGCTTGGACATAAGTTCGGCTGGACGCAATACAGATGCAATATTCTAGCTTGTCTTTCACTATTTTCCAATTTTCATCTAAAGATACTCCATTTATGACTGACATCCAGTCCCACATTTTCAAGTAAGTTCTCATCCCTTTATAATCAACCTTGTTGTAGCACTTGAGTGTGGTACTACCTCTTATGGGGTCAGGATGCCCTTTAATGGTAAAATAGATCACATTATGGGTGCTGTCACTAAGCGGTTGTCTTACATTTACATTTGATATTTGTTCATCTGTGTTAGAAAGCATTAGATCTAAATTGATGTTTCCTGTAGTAGTAGAATCTAATACATGTTGCTCAAGATTAATATGGAGAAATAAATCCAATAGCCTGTTTTCTAATGGTGTAGTTCCTATTAAGTTGATCCAATCTCTCTTTGGTATGTTAAAATCTCCCATTAGCAATGCTTTTCCTTCTAGAGCCATACTTTGATAGCTTCCAGAAACAAGTTGTTCTCCTCACCATTAAGGCTAGGAGACCTGTAACATACTCCAGTTGTAATATTATCTGAATTCTGCATAAACTGTATCCATATGTGTTCTATATCATTGTGGTCACTAACTGTCAGTTTAATCTCTTTTGCTCTCAATGAGCCCTATACACTATGCCAACATGCCTCATAAAACCAGATGCATTGGAATAGTTAGGTCAGAATGCTACAGAGTGGTGGTTGTGCAGCATTCATGACTGGGGCATGAAGCTGGCACATACCCAACCCCCCAACCACGTGAACAGCAATGCACTGGGGGCAGGTGGGGATCATGCCAGCAGTATGTGGCGAGTAGTGCTGCACACTGGGACATGTAGGGGTCAGCTGGTACACCAGGAAAAGCCCTGCTATAAGTGCCTCTATGCACCCAGCCCCTGCAGACACCGAACAACTGAATGGGTGCCCCACATACAGAACTGGCCGGCCCTGACCCCATACTCCCCTGGCAGACACCCCCACACCCACAAAGGAGCTATCCCCAGTCCTCTGATAATGAAACCTCCCCCACACCATAGCTTCACTACCGTGCCCCAGTGGCCCATTGCCCAGAACTGCCGGCAAGGCACTCTGTGTGGAACAGCCAACCCCCCGGCACCAATGACTTCCATCCCATACCTGCATTCACAGTTCCATCAGCCAGACTGCCAGTGGCACAGACCTCTGCACACTTCCACAACCACCAGTCATCTGAGCCATACAGGGGCATGCAGCCTTTGCGCACCCACATATGGCAGATGGCCAGCGACTGTGGAGGTGTGTGGAGGACTATGCCGCTGGCCATCCAGCTCATGGAACCATATCTACAGGTATGGATTGGGGTGGTCAGAGGGCACAATGAAACACCTCCATAGAGTCGGGGGTACAGGGTTCGATGGTCACCTGCATGGGGCAGCAGGTGCACCTGTGTGCGGTGTGTGCATGGGGGGGTGCCTTGTTGCATGGGTACCAGGGTTGTCTTGGGCTGGGGAGGGTGGTGGGGGGTTGCCCCCATGCTTTTGGAGCATTGCCAGGGTTCCAAAGCCTGATAGGGCATTGCCATGTGGGTCCAGGTATCTATAGGTGCAATTCATGCACCAGGACCCGAGTCAAGCTGCACAAGTGATCCACTGAGGACCCAGGACAGACTTCCAATTGGATGCCCGACTGGGTCCGCTATACCTCCTCCAGCCACCCTGCACAGACCTGCATGCCAGGGGACCGGGCTGCGGACAGGTTGTGGCTGGTAGTGAATGGACCAGTGTGCACCTGTCCACAGGTGTGGAGCTATGAGGGCAGGTTACGTGCCTCTGGTGCATAATACCTGCCCATTAGTGCATAGGGCCCAATGTGTCTGAAATGTAAAGAGCTACACCCCCACCTCTACTTTCAGTACACCCTTTGTAAAAGAGGTTGTACCCATATATTTGTTTTTCCCAACCATCCTCCTTCCACCAAGTCTCCATTATAGTACAAATATGTATTTTCTCACTATATAGGATTTGTTTGAGCTGTTCCATTTTATTACCCAGACTCCTGGCATTTATCAACAATGTTTTTAATTCTCCACAGTCACTTCTTGTTGAGTATTTATAGTTATAAACTGTACTTTTCATTGGATTGAGAGAAAGAACATCCCCAGCCCCAACCCTTATTATTTCGTTTAAATGTTTAGTGATAACTATCATAAAGATGTTCCCTAAAAGCTGACTCCCCTTTCTATTTAAATGGAGCCCATCTTGACAAAATAGGGATCTTTTTTTCTGTGTATAATTCCCATGTTTTAATACATTCTATATTTTTGAAGAGACACTACTGCCTAAGTCAGTTATTTTCAAAATCATTCTATTGTGTTTAAAGGGTGCCCTAGGTATGCAAAGTATTTCAGAAAAAATAACCCTGCAGTTGATATCCTTTAAGTATGCGTATATTGACTTAAGCCCGTTAAAGATGTCTTCCTCTGATGTGTGTTTAATGTCATTAGTTCCAGCATGCGTCAAAACTACTGGATTCACCTGGGTCCATTTCAATAATCAAGGTAGAAAATCAATTATGTCATTATTAGCTGCTCCAGGGACGCTGCTACTTATTACCTGTTCTTTGCTTCCATTAGTTGTAAAATGATCTGTATATTTATTAATAGAGTCACCTACTATAAGGATTTGCTTTTTGGTGACATCATTACTTGTGATTTCTATCAACAAGTTTGCTGATCCTGTGTAACCTGTATTATAATCATTCTGCTTATCCAGGCTTGTAGCTTTTTCATTTGGATCATATGATGATAAAATGTTTATTTTTATGCAGGATACAGTTTGTTAGGGTAAAACCCTGTTTTCAACAACTACCTGAAAAATTATTATAAAAATACAGTGGTACATTAGGACATGGGTTTGAACACATAAACACACAGTTACACATTAGGATTAGAAACATATATATGGATTTCAAAAATAATACTATTTTAAACTATACAAAAAAAGTTTCATAATACCATTATCCCCAAAGCAATAATAGTATAGTTGGCAAGTGATAATACTATCATTCTGAGCCCATAATAGTATCGTTAGGAGCTCTGAGCGATAGTATTATCACAAAAAGTCAACAGTGCAAGCATCTGGCACAGCACCCTATGCTACCAGTGTCAATCAAACAGTAGCATCTGAAAACGTGGCTCATGACTGGCTGCTTTCTGTCTCTGGGTGGGCAGAACATTTTGAAGAACATGACAGCCATCTCTCACTTAGTGAAAGAGAATCACAACCGAGACATTTCTCCTTTTTATGTTGACTGCGTGCATGCGCAAGAAACATATTGCTGCAGCTTGCTGCAGAAGCAGGTTGTGGAGGCATGGCACTGTGGTGGCCAATGCCCCCACAGCCTTTGGAGGCTTGGCCCACCTTTCCCAATGGGGTGGCACACTGCTGCTGATACTAGTTCAGCCATCGTGCCGCAACCTTGTAAGGTTTCTGCCACTGCAATCAGGGGTCACCTCGTCATTGCAGCATAAGCCATTCCGCTGCAATAAGGGAGCAACCCATCATTGTTGGGCGGAACCTTGCTACTGTGATATTGTTTGTGAACATGGTGGTGGCTTGCTGCCATGTTCACAAACAATATTAGTGAGCTCCCAATGCTGAGGGGGTGCCCAATCTCCCTCAGCAGCACATGCCCCCCACAACAGTGGTTGTTTGCCGATGGGGGCCCCAATCCCCGTCGGCTTCAGTCCCCTGCATGCGTTCAGGTTGCCGACTGGGAGCCCACTCCCCATTGGCATAATCTCCCCCCCTCCCAGTTTGATTTGCCGATGGGGGAGCCCACTCCCCATCAGCATCATGTCCTCCCATGACAAAGCATAGGTGTGTGCCGAGGAGAGTTGCCCAATCCCCTTGGCTATTCGCCCCCATATATGCCGATGAAGTGCCGTCCTAGCCATTGTAATCACCACAACAGTAGATTGACATGCTGGGGCCCACCCCAGCATGCCAAATGTCCATAAATGTCCTGTTAAAAAAAATCCCGTGATATTTTTGTTTTCTGTTTTACCTGTAAAGCAAAAACGGTCCCTCATCGAATCCGCGGCCCCTCCCCAACCCGCGCCCACCCTCTGCGCACCTCATCTCACCACACCCCCCTCACCCCATACTTACCTCTGGAGCCCATCGCAACGATCTTCGGTGGACCAGGAACACGTCTGCACTCTTCAAAGCTGACCGCAAACTGAGGAAATGCCAGTAAGCTGTATGATGGCATAAATAGGGTTTTTTCAACTTTGATGCATATCTCAGGCATTTTTTGGAATTTTGGCACCAAATTTTCAACATGGGGTTTTTGGGACCCCTCCTTGTGAATTCAGCCACTCTCATGGTGTTATTCAGTCCTGAAAGGTGATTTCGCGGTCACTGCGTGGAATCACCTTTTGGGACCGAGTAATGAAATGACAGTGCCAGTGTTCATGAGATGGGCTCTCAAAAAGTCTGTGTTGCAAATTTGGTGGAAAAATCCAAGAAATTACTGTTTTATGAGCGTGCGTTGCGCAGTTGCTATGCATGCTCGTAACTTCTCAAATTTGAAATATTTTCACTCCAGAGTTTCAACATTGCCATTTTCCTACACCTCCTTATGAACAATACAGCTGTCATTTTCCACATCCTGGCCAAATTGTCTTTTCGCACTTCCGGCGCAGAATAGTGTGGTCGCTGTGGGAAATCAGTGTTTGGGACACATTATCAAAATCACAGTGACACTGTTCATTAGCAGAGGCCCTAAAATGTCTATGTTGAAAATTTGGTGACTAAAGTCCATAAAATGACTGTGTTACAAGCATGCGTTGTGCAGTTTCCACGCACGCTCGTAACTTCCCCAATTTGCAATATTTTCACTCCAGATTTTCAACATTGCCATCTTTCTATCCCTCGATATGAACAGTATAGCTGTCATTTTTCACATCCTGGCTGAAATGTATTTTCGCACTTCCGGCGCTGAATAGCACGGGCGCTGTGAGAAATCAGTGTTCGGGATGCATTTTGAAAATCACAATGACACTGTTCAGGAGCAGAGGTCCTGAAATGCCTATGTTGAAAATTTTGTGATGAAACTCCATAAAACAACTGTGTTACGAGCATGCGATGTGCAGTTTCCACGCACCCTTGTAACTTCGCAAATGAGTAATATTTTCATGCCAGATTTTCAACACTGACATTTTTTCAGACCTCCTTATGAATGGTACAGCTGTCATTTTTCACATCTTGGCCAAAATGTGTTTTCGCGTTTCTGGCTCGGAATACCGCAGTCGCTTTGGGAAATCAGTGTTTGGGAGAGAGATTAGGATCGAGCGAGTGAGAGAGGGAGTGACCGAGCTCAACTGAGCTCTGTTGGGACTGCTGCAGATTTCTTTGTGGGCAAAAAAGGCACCAATGCAGGCAGGAGCCCAGTACAAAAGGCAGCCTGCAGCGCTGGGAGAAACAGAATGAGCGGTGAGGGGAAGTGAGTGAGTGAGCTCAACAGCTCTGTTGGGACTGCTGCAGATTTCTTTTGGGCAGAAAAAGGCAGCAATGCACCCAAGGGCCTAGTACAAAAGGGCAGCCTGCAGCGGCAGGAGAAACAGAATGAGTGAGTAAGAGAGGAGGAGGGAGTGAGTGAGCTCAACGGACCTCTATCGTGACTGCTGCAGATTTCTTTGTGGGCAGAAAAAGGCAACAACGCAGGCAGGAGCACAGTACAAAAGGGCAGCCTACAGTGCTGGCAGAAACGGAATGAGTGAGTGAGGGAGAAGGAGTGAGAGACTTGGAAGAGAACACCAGGAGGAAGGAGTTGCTGTGTGACTGGACTTCTCTACTGGGACTAAAGAAGTAGAACTCTACTACTGGGACCTTCAATTTAGGGTAAAAAAAAGTGTGTTTGTCTGAGTTGGCTGAAGTGAACTGTTATCTGAGCAGTTATCTAGGTGTAAATCTCAGGTGGCTGAAGGAGATCGTTATTTGTGCAATTTAACTAAGTGTAGAGAAATCTATTAACTAGGGAGAGCGGCTTAGCTAGAAGGAAGCCAGGTTACAGCCAGATTTAAACACCACCCTAGATCGCTTCTGCCAGAGACTTGGCAGAGAATACCAGGAAGAAGGAATTGCTGTGTGACTGGACTTCTCTACTAGGGCTATATTGCCCTCCTTCCCTCCCTCCCCTCCACCCCCCCCCACCCAAAGCCAGTTCTACTTTTATAGGCACAGGATTTGACTGACAACAGGAACTTCCTGTTTGGGAGCAGGACGTGAGTGATCACAGAGCCTCCAAAGACTCACCATCCTAGAAGGACAGAAGTAGCTCTCCGTCTCCTCCTAGCTGCTGGAGGTCTGCCTCTGAGCAAGTAAGGGGACTACTGAGAAATACAGGATCTTCTGGTCTCAGAACAGGAAGATCAGGAGCTTAAAGGGCACAGCAGCAGTAGGTAAGTAGGGAGAAAAAAAAGAGGACAGAATAAGGATTCCAAACAACAGTGTAAGGGCCAGAAATAAGACATGATGGGAGTGGTACAGTGCAGTGGCTGTGGAGCAGCAGTCTTCCAGGAGATGTCCTGGAGGATGCGGTGTTTTCCCATCTGCAGGCACCTCTCTGGGCTGAGGGAGAAGGTTGCTCATCTCCAGGGATTTGTGAGACCTCCTCTCCCATCCAGGGACCACCAGGGTCACTGCCGTTGCCTCAGAGGTTGCCAAGAAAGAGGAGCGGTTGGACCACAGTGGGCTCAGGGAGGGTGAGGGTGGTGGAACAGAGGTGCATCCCTTCAGTTGTACCTCTCCACAATTCATATGCTATTCTGGCAAAGTGTGGTTCCTCTATGGAGGCACCCCCAGTGGAGACCAAGGAGAACCTCACAAAGGAGACCCACAGGAGGGTGGCATGGGACCCCACAAGGGAAGGAAACAACTCCTGGTGGGGACTCCATTGTTAGAAAGGTAGAACTGGGGAGGAAGGGGGTGAGGTGCCTGCCTGGCACCATGGCTTGGAGGGACATGGAGCGAATCCTCAGGATCGCTGGAGCAGCTGCACGGGGAGGGAGCTGGATGCCATTGTCCACCTAGGGACAAATGACCTGGCTATGAAAGGGATCAGAGCAGTGCAGGAAGAGTTTGTAGAGTTGGAGAGGGGCCTTAGACAAGTAGCACGCACGGTAACCTTCTCGGAGGTGCTGCCTGTCTATGGCGTGGTGAGGCTAGGGTGCTCCACACCATGGGATTCAATCAGTGGTTGAAAAACTGGTGAAGAGCTCAGGGATTTGGCTTCATTGGGGACTGGGGGTCCACCTGGAGTGATGCAGGCCTATACCGGCATGATGGTCTGCATCTGTCCAGGAGGGGAACCAGGATCCTAGGTGATAGGTTTAAATGCTTCATTGGCAAGCATTTAAACTAGCCAAGGGGGGAGGCACTAGAAAGAAGCAGGGAAATCCTAGCACCCCCAAAAGTCAGGGTAGTAAGTGAGGTAAACACAAAGATAGAGATGTCGATAGGAGAAGGGCAGGGTAAAATGGAGAAAAGTGACAAAGGCAATAAGGACAGGGACGGGGCAAAAAGGGGTAAGGCCATCAGAAAATGGAGGGTAATGAGTACCAATGCCAGTAGTCTGGGCAACAAGCTCCCTGAACTTGTGGCCTTGATGGAAGAGGGATGCCTATATATCGTAGCAGTCACAGAAACATGGTACACAGAGAACCATGACTGGGATGTTAACATACTAGGGTACACAACCTACAGGAGAGACAGGCTGGAGAGAAGAGGGGGAGGAGTAGCTGTCTATGTAAGGGAACAGATAAAAGCAACTGAACATAAGAGTAAACAGGGAAGAGAGGAAACACTGTGGGTCACCTTAGAGACTGGAAATGGCACCACAATCCATACAGGGGTTGTATACAGACACCATGTCGGGGGAGGGAATGGACAAGGATATGATATAAGGCATTCTTGGGATGGCAGAGAAAGGAGAGATACTTTTGATGGGAGACCAGAATATGCCAGATGTTAACTGGAGCACATTTGCTGCAGCCACATCCAAGAGCAGGGCCATTCTTGATGCCATACAGGTGGCATGCCTCAGACAGCTAGTTTTGGAACTCACTCGTGAGGGAGTAATCTTAGACCTCATACTCTCAAATGGGGACAGTGAAAGGATCTCAGATCTAGAAGTGGGTAGCCATCTGGGAATAAGTGACCATCAAACAATGTGGTTCATGATAAACTCAGCTACAGAGTCAAGCCATACAAAAGTGAGGGTACAGGACTTCAGGAGGGCTGACTTTGGCAAGATGGGAGAGTGCCTTAGAAAAGTACTAGTAAACAGGCTAGAAGAAGGGGTGGAACAACAATGGGGAAACATCAAATCTGCCATCACAGAGGCAACAAGTCTTTGTGTGAAGCAAATAAACAAATCACAATGAAAGAAATGGTTCTCAAAAGAGGTGGCGGGGAAGTTCAGGGAGAAAAAGATAGCATTCAGGAAGTATAAGGAAACAAAGAAGGAGCAGGACAGAGAGCTGTACCAGTTAAGGCAGAAGGAAGCAGGGAGGGAAGTCAGAATAGCAAAGGCCCAAACTGAGGAAAACATAGCCAACTCGGTTAAAAAGGGGGATAATACCTTTTATAGGTACATCAGGGAGTGTAGAAAGACAAAGGGAGGGGATAATGAGGCTGAATAGAATTGACGATGGGTGGGCAGAGAGGGACAATGAAATAGCAGGGATACTGAAAGAGTAGTTCTGCTCAGTATTCACAAAAGAGGAGGAGGGGAGGTGCCTAATCCAAGTAACAGAAGCACTCTGGATAGGGGGGTTGATCCCAGTCCTTTTACAGAAGAAAGGGTTCTGAAAGAACTCTTAAAACTGAAGGTGGACAAAGCAATGGGGCCTGATGGAATTCACCCCAGAATTATAAAAGAATTAAGGGAAGAATTAGTGAAACCACTGACTATCCTTTTAAACAAATCATGGAAGGATGGTATGGTACCTGAGGACTGGAGGAAGGCGGATGTGATTCCCCTTCAAAAAAGTGGGACCAAGACAGAGACAGAAAACTACAGACCTGTCAGTTTGACCTCTGTGGTAGGGAAAGTGATGGAATCACTTCTGAAGAAAAGAATTGTTGAGTACCTAGAGGCCAATGGGGCACGGGACCCAAAGCAGTATGGGTTCACAGCAGGAAGGTCATGTCAGATGAATCTAATTGATTTCTTTGACTGGGTGACCAAAGCAGTAGACCAGGGAAGGGCTGTGGATATGGCCTACCTAGACTTTAGCAAGGCATTTGACACAGTCCCACACAAAAGATTAACAGTCAAATTAACCACACAAAAACACGTATCCTGGATTTTAGGGGGGCAGACTTTGGGAAAATGTGGAGATACTTGAAAGAGGCATTAAGGGGAATGGGACAGGAATCAGGGGTTGAGGAATAGTGGCAGTATTTAAAATGGGGATTACAAGAACAACAGAATTATGCATTAAGCAGGTTAGCAAGAGGAAAAGGAAGAGGAGACCATTATGGTTTCCAAAGAGGTATCAAAGAAAAGTGAAAGCCAAAAGATTGCATTCAGGCAACACAAAAGACACAGGCAGAAGGGGATAGGGAGAAGTACTAGGAGAAGCAAAGGAGGCAGGGAGGTCAGTAAGGGAAGCCAAAGCTCAGACAGAAGAACACATTGCAAAATCAGTGGGTAGAGGGGACAAAACCTTTTACAGGTACATAAGTGAAAAAAGAAAGACAAAGGGAGGGATAGTGAGACTGAAGGGGGAGGATGGGGCCGTGGAGGATGACAACAGTAAAGCTAACATATTGAACAGGTATTTCTGCTCAGTCTTTACTGAGAAAGAGGAGGGTAATGGGTCTGAAGGGAGTACAAGGGGTGAGAATGGTGCAGAAATGGACACAAGTCCCTTTACACGAGAAAGGGTCCTGAAGGAACTGGAAGTAATAAGAGTTGATAAAGCAATGGGGCCAGATGGGGTGCACCCCAGGGTCCTTAAAGAACTAAGAGAGGTGGTGGCTGAACCTCTGGCTATCCTGTTTAGCCGATCACTGGAAACAGGGGAGGTACCCAAAGACTGGAGGACAGCAGATGTAGTCCCCTTAACAAAAGTGGGAACAAAGAGGAAGTAGGGAACTACAGACCAGTCAGCCTCACCTCGGTAGTGGGGAAGATCATGGAAGCACTACTGAAGGAGAGATTGGTGGAACATCTGGTTGTCAATGGACTACAGGACCCAAGGCAGCATGATTTCACCAGGGGAGGTCATGTCAGACCAACCTCATTCAATTTTTGACTGGGTGACTAGGGAGGTGGATCAGGAGGCAGTGGACATGGCCTATCTGGACTCAGCAAGGCCTTTGACACTGTGCCACATAGAAGACTATTACACAAACTGGGAATATGGGTGTGGGCAGGACAGTAGTGTGGTGGGTAGGTAACTGGCTGGGTGGCAGGACACAGAGGGTGGTGGTAAATGGCTGTCACTCCACAGAGGGAAGAGTGACCAGTGGGGTACCACAGGGATCAGTGCTGGGACCGGTTCTATTCAACATCTTCATCAGTGACATTGCGCAGGACCTAGAAGGCAGAATTTCACTGTTCGCTGATGACACAAAGCTCTGTAACAGAGTAGACACACCAGAGGGTGTAGACAGAATGAGAAGGGACCTGCAGAAACTTGAAGAATGGTCAGGGGTTTGGCAGTTGAAATTCAATGCAAGGAAGTGCAAGATAATTCATATGGGGCACAAAACCCGCACAATATATCAGTTGGGGGTGAGGATAAGCATGCACCAAGCAGGAAAGGGATCTTGGGGTTATCATCTCTGATGACCTCAAGGTAGGGAAACAGTGTGACAAGGCAGCAGGTAAAGCAAATAGGATGCTGGGATGTATAGGCAGGGCATCACCAGCAGGAAAAGGAGGTCATAATTCCGCTATACAAGACACTAATGAGGCCCCACCTGGAGTACAGTGTACAGTTCTGGAGACCATACCTACGTAAGGATATAGACAGGTAGAGAAGGTTCAGAGGAGGCAACAAAGATGGTGCATGGATTGCATCACAAGTCCTATGAAGACAGGTTGAAGAAACTGAACATGTACTCCCTGGAGGAGAGGAGGGAGAGAGGGGATATGATAGAGACATACAAGTATCTTACAGGGAAGAACAGGGTGCAGGAATACACTATTTTTAAGGGAAAAAGATGTTCCTGGACTAGAGGGCATGGGATGAAGTTGGAGGGAGGACGATTCAGAGGAAACATGAGGAAGAATTTCTTCACAGAACGGGTGGTGGACAAGTGGAACACCCTGCCAGAGGAAGTGGTGGGGGCTGAAACAATCACGGGATTTAAGAATGCATGGGATAGACATAAAGGAATTCTGGAGGTCAGGGGTTAGGGGCAACAGACTTCTAGGAAAACAAACTGAACTTACAAGCTCAAATGGGCAGACTGGGTGGGCCATAGGCCCTTATCTGCCGACACTGTCTATGTATCTATGTATCTATGTAACCAGCCTGGAGTGGGTCCCAGGGTGGTAGCCTGGATAAAACATTGGCTGGACAACAGGACACAGAAGGTATTTGTAAATGGAGTCCACTCTGAAGAAAGAGGGGTTACTAGTGGGGTACCACAGGTTCAGTACTGGGTCCAATCCTTTTTAATGTCTTTATAAGTGACATTGCAGAGGGACTAGAAGGAAAAGTATGCCTCTTTGCAGATCACACAAAGATCTGCAACAGGGTTGATACACAAGGAGGCGTGGAAAGGATGAGAAGGGACTTGGCAAGGTTGGAGGAATGGTCAGAAGTATGGCAGCTTGGATTCAATGCAAAGAAGTGCAAAATAATGCACCTGGGAAACAAAAACCCAGGGGAAGATTACACAATGGGGGTAGTAATAACAAAAATGGAAAGAGACCTGGGGGTAATCATATCAGATAACCTTAAGGTTAGCAAGCAATGTGAGAAGGCAGTAGGGAGGGCTGGTGGGGATAATGGGATGTATAGGGAGAGGCATCACCAGCAGAAAACAGGAAGTTGTTATTCCTCTGTACAGGCAGTTGGTGAGACCCCATCTGGAGTACTGCGTCCAGTTCTGGAGACCCTATCTCCAAAAGGACATAGACAGGATAGAGGCAGTCCAGAGGAGGGCAACTAAAATGGTGCAGGGTCTGCAAGAGAAGCCATACGAGGAGAGACTAAAGGAGCTTAATATGTATACCCTTGAGGAAAGTAGGGAGAGGGGGGACATGATAGAAACTTTTAAGTACCTCAGTGGAGTCAACAAAGTCCAAGACGGTAGCATCTTTTGGAAAAAAGCTGTGCAAGAACAAGGGGACACAATTTGAAGATAGAGGGGAGTCGGTTCAGGGGCAATGTGAGGAAGTATTGTTTCACAGAGAGGGCGGTGGACACATGGTACAGCCTTCCTGAGGAGGTTGTGGGGTCTAAAACTGTGGGAGAATTCAGTAATACATGGGACAGATATAAGGCAATTTTTGTGGGGGGTAGGAAGAAATAGGCTGTTGGTTAACTAGGATCTGCAGCTTATCCTGTAGGTAGGGAAATGGGCAGACTAGGTGGGCCAAGCAGTCCTTATCTGCCGTCAAAGTCTATGTTTCTATGAGTGAGCTCAACGGAGCTCTGTCAGAACTGCTGCAGATTTCTTTCTGGGCAGAAAAAGGTGTCAACAGAGGCAGGAGCCCAGTACAAAAAGGTAGCTTGCAGCATCAGGAGAAACAGAATGAGCGTGTGTGAGAGAGAGGGAGTGAGCGACCTCAACGGAGCTCTGTCGGGACAGCTGTGGATTTCTTTGTGGACAGACAAAGGTGCCAACGCAGGCAGAAGCCAAGTACAAAAGGGCAGCCTGCAACTCCAGGAGAAACAGAATGAGCAAGTGAGAAAGGGGGAGTGAGCGAGCTCAACAGAACAAAGCAATCAACATTCGGCATTGACAAATGCTTGTTTTTTTTTAATTCTTCTGGAAAATGGAACTATCTGGTTGATCCTGCATTCTGGAAAAAAAAAAGAAAGCAAAGGTAGGTCTGCCTACCGAAAACAAGCGTTTGCACTTGAAAAGAGTCAGTTCCTGGCCATGGGAGGGGTTAGAGGAGCAAGATGGTGCAGTAGGTAAGAGGAGCGAGACAGTGCAACAGCCGACCAGAACAGTCTTCCCACAGCAGCTGACCACCCATTACAAAATAAAACTAGATCCATATATTAAAAAAATAATAAATACCTAAGTGTGTATTGCCAGGCAATAATCCCATCACGAGGTTTTGGGGACTTTGGGAACCTCTTGAGCTTTGTTCTCAAGGTTCCAAGTCCCCAAAACATCTCGATGGGATTATTGCCTGGTAATATACGTTTAGGTACCTTATATTCTATTTGTTATACATAGCATTCACAAGGACAGCTTAGGAATTTTCTTATATCCATCTGAAATTTGTGAACCAGTTTTATGAACTTTATATCATTTGGTAGAGCATTCCATGGCTTAGCTATGCTAATTTGAAATGTTGCATCCCCAAAGCTATTGTATGTCCTACATAATCGCAAATTTGAAACTATTAAATCTCAGATTATACCTATTTTCTCCCAATATTTCATATTTCACCAAATGATGTAATGGATGAAACTCTTGTATAAGTGTGCGACACCAGGACAACCAGAAATATAACCTTTTTTCCTCAGGCATTAGCCAGGCCAAGGCCTGATAAACGTTACAGTCGTGAGTCCCATATACACTCTTAGTTGCAAATCTTGCTAATTTATAATATATTTGATCTATTTTACAGAAGACCATTTTTGAGGAATTCCTGTACAGCAAAGATCAGTATTCTAAAACTAGGATTAATAATTGTTTAACCATTTTTGTCCTGGTCTCTTTTGTACGACAGTCAGATACTCTTCTCAATGCTCCCAACTTCTGATTAAGTCTTTTTATTGTTTGATTTTCATGTTGTTTGTAGGTCATTCTGTCATCACTCAAGGCCCCAAAATATTTATAATGTTTTACATTATGCACTTTAGATCCAATACTAAATTTGATATCCAATTCTCCTTTTTGATTACTCCTTCTTCCAAATGAAACGTGTATGTATTGTGTTTTTTCCTATTAATTAAAATACATGATCTGTTAAACCAAGATTCCATCAAAATAAGATCCTCCTGTAATTTTTGCTCCAGTGAGGTATGACTGTCAGTGGATTCCACCAAGACAGTGTCGTCTGCATACAGTCAGACATCACTGTTGACTATGTTTTTAGTCAAATTATTCACATATACATTGAAGAGCAAGGGGCCCAAAATGGAACCTTGTGGTACTCCTCATTTTACTTTTTTCATTTGTGATATGGACTGCTGACATTTGTATCTCATTCTGCAGAAGTTAACTCATTTTTGTTTGATTTATTTGAATCTTTGTTAAGAAGATTCTGATTGTCGTCACCAGTAACAACATTTACTAAGTCCTGAGACTGCTACTCCAAATTCTCAATTAGATTAAGTAACAGTGTAAACTGATTACTTGTTGGAACTGCAAATTCCATGTCCCGTCTACCTTTCTTTTTATTTTTCTAAGTACACTATTCTCTAGTTGCACTGTAATCATCGTCACTCTCTCTTTACTTTTTAGAAAATCCCTATGTGCTAATATTAGTCAATTTAGTGCATAACGGTCCCTCTGAAGCAGTTTCTTTGTTTGTTGATAGGTTTTTCAGGCATTTACTTTCAAGTTCGAGCCCTGTAATCTTGACTCTCAGTTCCTTGAATTCCTTACATTGCTAGCAAGTCTACAGAGTGAAGTCTGTGTTTTCCTCTACACTGAATTTTTTGCATTCTTCACAACATACACCAATCTCACCACTAATAAATGTGACAAAATTGCTCTCAATAATGAAATATTCACAGCTAGAGTAAATGCTGCACAGTGACTGACAGTTATCACAGGGTAGAAGTCAAAGGTGTAAATTAATAACCAAAAGCCTAAACAGGTTTGAAGGATTTCTGTCACACACTACGCTTCCCCAAACTATATTGTTCATACAGCAACACTGTAATCTGCAAAGCCACTGAGCTTCCTGGGCTCTCGCTGGCAACAGGCTCCTAAATAACTAAGACTACAATACCTAGACAGCTGGGTAGCTATAAGTTACCGTAGTACACAGGTATACCTGTTATATTAATCTGAGAAGCAGCTATCTGACAAAACACTATGGTCCCCCAAGTCACAACTAGAGGGTAATAATAATTGTTTTGCCTTCCCTGGACTTCACAGTCCAAACTAAAGCAAGAAATCCCTATAGAGTTTGTTCAGTTTACATAAAACTTTGGGCCACCTTCCCCAACTGATGCTGATGGATGCCACTGGCCTCTGCCCGCATTGCCTCCCCAATGCACTCACTCACTTGGGTTTTACTTTGATGCACTCCCAACAGGAAGTGACGCTCCCCAAGGTCCGATGTGGTACTCATGTCAACCCAGAAATTAAAAGATTAAAACAATAAAATAGACAGCTAGCAGAGAGTTCCCTTCTTTTAAAAAGACAAGTAAACACCCCCTGTCCATGCTGTAATGGGCAACAACACTGTAGTTTAGAGTCATACCAGTTGTTCACGCATAGTGGGGTCAAGGGTCAAGCACAACTCAACAGAGTAAAACACAAAACCCTCTGCTTTCCAACACAGTCTCTGAGACTGAACAGTGAATACAGAATGTACTGTGGCTCACCCTACCACTGCTTCAATAATTTTCCAGCCTCCACTTCTTTGGACTTTACTTAAGTACACTCACAATTGGAGTGACACTCCCCAAGGTCCGATCTAGAACTAGTGTCACCCCAGAAATTAAAAGATTACAACAATTAAATATACAGCTGGCAGAGTTTTGCCTGTCTTTAAAAAGAAAAGTAAACACCCACTGTCCATGCTCTAATGGGCACCAACACTGTAGTTTAGCGACAGAGCAGTCACACACTCATAGTAGGATCAAGGGCCAAGAACAACTCAACAGACTAAAACACGGGGCCCTCTGCTTCCCAATACAGCCTCTCAGGCTGAACAATGAATACAGCATGCACTGTGGCTCACCCTGCCACCACTTCAATAATTTCTAGCTTGTGCCTTTATACTGTTCTTCAGTTAGGAGGGTAGGGGACATAGTAGGGTGGGAGGAAGGAGACATATGAACCCTAATAACACATTTTTAGACTTTTTTGAGAATTATGTTTGCAACCCTAATAGTTAATTTTCAACCTTTGTGTGGTTTGCGTTTTGTGCAATAGAAACCCTAATGAGCATTAATGTAGGTTTTTTGCTATATCGATATATATATATATATGTGTGTGTGTGTGTGTGTGTGTGTGTGTGATATATATATATATATATATATATATATATATATGTGTGTATATATATATATATATATATATATATATATATATGTATATATCCCACGGGATAACCCTTGCCCTAGTGCATTTGCTCTGGGGTTCTTTTGTTGTTCTCTTCTCACTCTACTTTGGGCTGCCCATGACCTAAACCAATAAGATCCCCTATAGGGTGGCCAGCTATCTCTCCCTGGGCTGAGGTACAGATATGGCATACTGATGAGTCCAAATGAGAATTAAAAATATGTATCTGAGTCTGCTGTTCTTAGCCTTTGCTGATTGTTTTGTGAGGCCTTCTGGCACCATACAATTCTGCTTAAAGTTGAGCTAGTCCAAATTAATTCATAGGGATTTGCATATGCCTCCCATGATGCTTTGCATTATTGGAGTATTTGCAATTTGTGTTTTCTTTAAAATTTGGCTGTATGGACAATATCCTCCAGGATAACCCTTGCCCTAGTGCATTTGCTCTGGGGTTCTTTTGTTGTTCTCTTCTCACTCTACTTTGGGCTGCCCATGACCCAAACCAATAAGATCCCCTATAGGGTGGCCGGCTATCTCTCCCTGGGCTGAGTTACAGATATGGCACACTGCTGAGTCCAATTGAGGATGAAACACATGTCTGTGTCTGCTGTTCTCAGCCTTTGCTGATTGTTTTGTGAGGCCTTCTGGCACCATACAATTCTGCTTTAAGTTGAGCCAGTCCAAATTAATTCATGAGTACTTGCATATGCTTCCCATGATGCTTTGCATTATTAGGGCATATGCAATTTGAGTTTTCATATATACAGTGTGTATGTATATATATATATATATATATATATATATATATATACATACACACACACACACACACACACATATATATATATTCTATGCAAAAAACTGTGTTAAATTAGGGTTAAAACACAAAAAGTTAGGAAATGAAAAATCTTTAGGGTTGCCCCTCCCTCTGGACCACCCATCATCTCATGATTGACAGCTGATGGGGTGTGTCATTGGAGTTGTCAGGCCTAAATGTCACCCCATTCCATCTGAAATTACATTCACAAGCCACAGTAAATAAGAATGGGGTGACATTTATGCCTCACAACCCCAATAACACACCCGTCAGCTGTCAATGTTGGGATGATGGGCGGGTCCGGGAGGAGGGGCAACCCTAAAGATTTTTCATTTCCTGACTTTTTGTATTTTAACCCTAAATGATGCATTAACACAGGTTTTCTGCATATAATTTCCTTACTTTTGAGAAAGAATAAAAAACTAAGAACTTGCACAAGTTGGTGGGGGGCCCTGCGCTCCCACCAACTTGTGGAACTTGGTGGGAGCATTGGCACTTCGGGACCTGTGCTCTCACCAACCTACGGAAGGTGGTGGGAGTGCAGGTCCTTTGGGCCCTGCGCTCCCATCAACTTGTAAATGTAACACAGTAATTCACATCTACAGGACATGCCGAGAGCACCCTCCAAATTTCAGTGCAAAAGACCAAACCATATCCGAGATATAACATGTTAAAATTTGAAATTTTCATTTATCAGAGCTGCAGAATTCCACACCTGTTAACATTTTACAGACACAACGACAGACTACTACATCCATGATACTACGGCTGGGTACCTTATCAATTTCAAGCCACCAGCACAATGCAAAACACAGTCCGCAACATGTAAATTGCTTCACTCAGTATCTCCACAAAAAAAAATTTCTAATTCACATCTACAGGACATGCCGAGAACACCCTTCAAATTTCAAGTAAAAAGACCAATCTGTTTTGAGATATTTAAACTTAAAGATTGGTGAAATTGACCTATCTAATGCATTATAAAATCTGGCCATCTTGTCCCTATCTCGCAATCAAAGATGGCGATCAAAGAGTCTCATGATCAGAAAATTTGCAGATTCATGATCAAATAATTTGCTGGCTCATGATCAAAGAATAAAAAATGCTGTAAATCAAAAATTAGAAGGAATTCTGGGAAACCACTGCCATGGTTCGACAGAACGAAGCCCCCTGAGCAAAACCCACCCTCATTTGTCTTCCTAGGACACCCCTGGGCTGATAAATTAGATTTTTTATTCTCATCCCTTGCTTGTGATGCACGATCATGATCAAAGAATCTCACGATCAAAGAATTTGCAGGCTCACGATCAAAGAATTAAAAATGCTGTAATTAAAAAATTACACATTATTGTGGTAAACCACTGCTATGATTCAACAGAACGAATCCCCCTGAGCAAAACCCACCCTCATTTGACTTCCTAGGACACCCCTGGGCTGAGAAAATTGATTTATTTATTTTGGCCATCTTGTCTTTCACTCGTGATGCACAATCGCAATCAAAGAATCTTGCAATCAAAGATTTTTTGCAGGCTCGTGAGCAAAGAAATTGCACGCTCATGACCAAGAAATAAAAAATGGTGAAACATGATTTTTTCACCAATTTAAACTAAACCAGTGCCATGACTCAATAGAATGAAGCTCCCCTGAGCAAAACCCACCCTCATTTGTGTCCCTAGCCCACCCCTGAGCCGAGATAATTGCGTTTTAAGCTCACGATGCAAGACAAAACTTGTCATGCTAATGAGGTAGAAGCATACACTCAGATTACATTGAATTAATTATTTTTTGTTTTGAGAATGTTACATAATCCTATGGTCTGTGTACTGGCAGTCCATCATTGCTGTGTGAGTGAACTAGGCTGAGACAGGTGCTCCAAAATAGCAGTCCGTTGCCAATTGGTTTGGGGGGTCGAGAATCAGGTTGAGTCTCTGTCATGATTGTTTATTATTTTGTGTCTGACATGATGAATATAGTAGAGGAAAAGGTAGCATTCTATAGTTCATTTGGCTGAGCTGTCACAAAATAGGATGGACTGGTATTCATATATTTATATGCCTCTCCTAGTTGCTAACTTCATTAACTCAACAGGCATGTGTCAATTTTTCTTATTATGGTAATGCAGGGTAAAGACTCAGATGAAAAGCAATGATTCTCTGCAGAGATTCGGCAGTGGCCATAAATATGATAATTCAATTTTTTCATGTGAGATGCATAATTTACTTTAGAGGACTCAGCCGTGGCCCTTATGGTAGGGGAGAGTTACTACCCAGGACCATTACTGAACTTGGCACAGGCAGTTGTGCTAATGAAGTTAGCAACTATTATGTACCATTCTCAAAACAATACTGTACACATTGATAGAGACAGCTTTTCAGACACTTTTGTCAGGTAAAAAAGAAGTGGAGCACCAGAAGCCACTGTTAACTCTGTTTCACTTTACACGGGCTTCATTACCTGCAGAACCTGCCGAGAAACAAAGCTGCCTCTCTACTTATAATACTAACAGAAGAATAAAGAAAGATCTCAAACAAAGAAAATGGAAACAAAATGTTTATGAACAGCACAAAGAGTGCTACAGGCATAGATCAACACACATTTAGTTCCGTGTTATTTTCCTAGTGTTGTGGTATTCACTTATGATGGCTCAGCCAGGGATGTGCAGGTTGTCAATGTGACTGGGGAACAGGATACAAAGGATAATATTGATGACAGTTCCTTTTAATTGGATGAAATCTGTAACAGTATTACAGTAAAGCAAGCAACAGCACTAAATGAGTGTATGAGGACACACTGGCCTAACAAAATAACTTCTGTTCAGTCTGAATAAGAAATGCTGTAATTCATAAATTTCAAGGAATTGTGGTAAATCACCACCATGGTTCAACAGAACGAAGCCCCCTGAGCAAAAGTCACCCTCATTTGACTTCCTAGGGCACCCCTGGGCTGAGAAATTTTTTTAATTTGGCCATCTCGTCCCTCGCTCGCAATGCACGATTGCAATCAAAGATCGTTAGCAAGCCGCGATCAAAGACTTTAAAACCTTATAACTCTATCATTTGACCATTTTGAATGAAACCAAAGACATGACTCGATAGATCGGAGCCCCCTGAGTAAAACCCATCCAAGTTTTATTTCAGGAGTGACCCCTGAGCCGAGATATTTGTGTTTTTATGATCCGAAATCTAAAAACAAGATGGCGGCCCTCGCAGTCAAAGAATTCTCAGGAACAAAGATTCTTGAACCACGAGGCTGCAAATTCTTTGACCACCAGGCAGGAACAGATGGCCAGAACCCCATTCTTTGTTCGCAAAACATACATATAATTTTTCCATTGACTTATAATGGGAACTTAAAAGTGGCATAACTTTTGAATGCCTTAATATTTTTTCACCAAACAAAAAGCAGCATGTTCAACCACCAAAGCTCTTTCAATTGAGCCATTTCACAGAGCAGCATTAATATAGTGCCATGATGAACGCGGTTCAAGTCGAGAGGAAAAAAAAAATGTATTTTACTTGGCTGATAGTGCTGATGTTCCTTCCTGAAAACACAGAGTTCCAAGACTTCAGGGTCATTAATTCAAATAGCTGCCCCCTTGCATACAGTTACTTGCATTCAGGTCAGATGTAAACAAACCAAGGGGAACACACATATTAATATGTATGAGCTGATGCACTGCCAATAGCTGGAACCAACAGCAAAACGAAGACTGCATTGCAAGAGACTGTGCTTACTGAATACCCGCAGGCTAAAACAGAGTTTCTATATGGTGACTTTTATATAACACTGCCACTCATTAATAAACAAACATAAAGACATTTAAAAAAAGCCCATGGATTTCAGTTAATCCAGATGTTTGTAGCTGGAGCAGGAGCTGGTATCTAGATTCAGCTGACTGGACTGATTCAGTTTTGAAGCTAGAGGGCTGCAGTTAGACTGTGTGTAAGCTCGAACTCTCAGTGAGCACAGTCTTTTGTAATGCAGGTTTGGTTTTGCTTTCAAGACCAGCTATTGTCAGTGCACCAGCTCATACATATTAATAAGCCTGTTCCCCTTTGTTTATTGCCCAACCTGAATGCAAGTGACTGCATGCCAGGGCAGTTATCTGACTGAATGACCCTCATGACTTGGAACTGTGTGTATCAGGAAAGAACATCAATGCTATCAGGCAAGGAAGGAACATCATCTCTATCAGGCAAGTAAAAAAAGGCTTTTTATTTACCCCTTGACTTGAACCGTGTTGATCATGGCACTGTATTAAGGTAGACGGTCTTTAAAAACATTAAAACCAGGTGAAAAAAGATGGATTACCATCTCGAGATGGCAGCACATTTTTTTATGATGTCATTCCCGATCTCGAACTGCTGCCAATGACGTCAGTCCTTGATCGATGTCAATGACAGTTAGCTCTCAGCTGAGATCAGGAGAAAAAACAAAGGAATTTCTAAATGCCTGATGTAAAAAAAATTAAAAATAGGACACCATACATAATTGATTTTCAATGACAAACCTTATTGAACAGTCCCAAAACAATGATGATATTTGTGTTTTTAATGCCAGAGGGTGTGGCATCAGAACTTTCAGAGGAGATCTTATTTTCTCTGCTGTGGCTGTGGCTGTGGCTGTGGTGAGGAGGCCCCATTGTCACTGATTGCCTTGAACTGTGCTTGTCTTTTCTTTTCTTGGATGACCCCCCCCCCACCTTTTATATGAAATGTTGGTACCCAGGGATCTTTGGTTGGGTCTACAGACAGCAGGGCAGAAGGACCAGGTAGCTTCCCTCACTTTTGTAGACTGAGATCTGGTGTTGTATTCATGGAGTAGGCCTCAACGAGCTGAGCCTGGACTGGCCAGTCTAGTCAGAGGAGGCACCACAGAATGGCGACAGAATCAACAGTTGTTCTGCCACAGAAAAATATGATGTCCTGCCACAGAATGTAGGTCCACTTTGCCGCAGAAAACATGAGGCCCTGCAGACGGGCTTAATTGCCATCAAACTGCATTATTCCCTGCAGCATTTTTTGATATACTGCAGCATTACTATGCTGAATCCGGGCTAGCACTGCTGTAGTTTAAGTACTAATTCCAAATGACTTAGAACTAACTTTTATGGGAAACTTAAATTTGATATATTCAGCTTGATCTCTACTGCCTTCAAGCCCCATCTGTGTTCAATTGATTGACTCTTCATGTATAACTATAACAAACTGTGTTTGTTTATCTATGCCTGTATCTCACCTGTATTGTAACCTCTGTCTAAACATCACTTACTTGTTGTCCACCCTCCCTGCGACGAGGTACCTTTGTAAACGAGTCTCTGACTCAAAGGTTGTAAATCTGATTATTCAAATAAATAAAAATAGATAAATAATGAGCAGACATCAATACTTAAAATCTGTAACCTGGCTGCCAGGTAAAATCTGTAAAGCTGTTCAATACCTGTGTTGTATTTTTATATAAGATGGCAGCATAGTTATTAACTGTTTCAGGTAGTGATCTTAATACTTTGACAAATTTTCAGTCAGGCAAACATTTACTGAGACAATGGGCCTTCTTGGCAGTCTAACTGCATCTTTATGTAATGTTTGGCAGGTGGTAAAAAGTGTCAATCACTTGTGCTTTAGAGAGGAGTGCCTCAAATTTGTTTTCTGTAATCCAGCCCTCCCACAAGGAACAGACCAAGCATCTATATAATCCTTTTTCAAACCAGCTGTTGAATCACCTGGTAGGGTACGATAACTGTTTTGATCAGCAAGCTGTCTTTTTGCTTTTCCTTTGTAAGCATTCTCATTAGACATCAACAATATTCCACCCTTTGCCATATTTTTTTATGGCAATACCTTTTAGTGCAGCAGTTTCCTCTAGTGCTAGTCTTTTAGCTGCACGGTTCCACCAAGTTGCTTTGACAACAAAGTTGTCAAATGACTTTATAATGACACTGCTTTGCCAATGGTGATCACATCACTGTGGCAAAGTGTCAATGGACCCAAAAGCACTGGAGTCATTTATTTTTCTGGGGGTGCTTTGTCCCCTGTGCCCCCCACAAAGGGGGTTCTTCCTCCACCCCCGGAATTATAGATTCCTAACTCCACAGGTCAGATGTCGGGAGACAGCAGCCAACGCTGGGAGTCAGTGTATCGGCACATCACTGTGACAACCCGTTCCACACTGTGGATGTCAAATGGGATGTGTTGCTGTGCCAGATTTGCTGTCAGGGGTTTGATCTCCTTACGTGATATGCAGCTGCACTAAGGTTGGAATAGTGTTATTTAGCTTTTCATTGTAGTACATTTTTAGTTTACATTGTGACAGCCTTCTGAAATGTTTGGATTGCTGGGCTGGTTACATTGCCTAGGTTGAATATAGACCATTTCTTGCTGGATGGCCAAATTGCCAGTTCCATTTCAAAGTCTTCCCCATTGTGTTGCTCTACTAAGGTTTATAAAGTTGTTTCGAGTTCATTGAGGATATTTTGAGTACTGTCAGTTTGAATCATGTCCATATATGCTTGAATTGAAAGGCTATCGTTTCCGTTGTTAAAAATGGCTATTTTCCCATTGTGAGATTAATGGCAAAACACTTTTTTTAAATTGATTTTGTCAAAAAGTTTGTAAAGATCACGCATAATGTTAAACCACTCATGGTGGGGGTTAGTACAAAAGACAGACCATAGAAAGTACTTGTAATTGTGATTCAGTTTGTTGGTTAGAGAGTTTAATCACAGTATTTGCTGTGGGGAAAGTGTTTGCTCCTTCCCCTTCCCTTCCACCAACATCCTGTCTTCCTTTTGTTGTGCCTTCCTGATAGTTTGCTGCTATTGGTTGTCCACTAGAATAGTGACAAATCTTGAACTACTCTGCTTGGGGGGGGGGGGTAGTTTGAGCTCTCACTTAAATTTTGTCAGCTTTTATTCCGATTGTCCTTACCATGGTAATTCAGTTTTCTATCACTGCTTCTTCCTTGACTCATTGAATGCTGCCATCTTTCCCAGCTGTCTATGCAACCAGTAAAGTAATCTTGTTCATCACTGATGAGCTGTTTCCGTTTTCTTTCTTTCACCTCCTGTTTATGTGCTGATGCTTTCTCAATTTTGCATCCAAACTGCTGATTAAATCAGTGTTCCCCAATTGTGCAAACTCTTGTTGTATGGCATCAATTTCTTGCAATATTTTGCTATGGTTAACAGTGTCCTCCTTAATCAAGATCTCTACAGTTTTCAGTGAGCTCTTTTATATTTTGTTCTCACAGGTCTTTATGTATTTAATAATCTAGACTGCATGAAGGGACGTTATTGACTCTTAAACCACATGGGATTTACCCATCATCGAGGTACTTTCTGTAATAAGCACTTGTTACAGTGTAAGTTGATTTCTTTCAGGACTAACTTCTCTAGTTTTACAGACATACTTTTGGCTGTAGTTGTATCAAAAATGTCTGCATCAGTGTTGTCTGGGAATAAATCCCTTTTGTCTGTGTCACGTCTTGCAGCTGTGCTTGTGCTTTTTGGATTCAGCTCCACTCTTGCCCCATTCTTAGTCATCTATTGATATAAATAAAATATTAGTGTCAGTAAACTTACTGAAATACGGGAACACCAGCTGAACTTAGTAGAGTAGTAAGGTAGTGGTGCAGTGGCAGCAGCAAAAAAAAAAAACTGATAAACTTGTAATTAAAAATCCAATGAAACTGTCTTGTTGGCTCTGTTGTCAGTGCGAAGAAAACTATCGAGACAGAATAGTTGAAACAGGAATGTGCTGCCATAAAACTAGGTGCTTTTAAACAAGATTTACTAAAAGGCAACAAAAATAAAAAGCAGTCCAAGACAGTAGAACTTGGTTCCCTTGGCTGTGAGAAGGAAACAAGATTTTATTCCCTACAAAGACTCAATAGTTTTTAGCAGAACAATGCTAAACTGCAGCTATGTGAACACTCTGGCCCAGATATTCAAAAGAGTTGAGCCAAGCGCAATAGGGTTGTGCTCGCGCAAGTCCGAAATTGCGTCATTCTGCGATATTCAGCAGGAGGCAGTTGAGCCACCGAAAACATGCTGAGCAACAGCGCAATGATAATGAAGGCATGCGCAACTGAAGGGGGAGGAACCATGCATAAATGGCACAGTGTGATATTCAAAGACTTGTGCAATGCGCAACAGTGGAGCAAGCGGAAGTTGCGCCACAGCGGAAATGACCCAAAATAAAAAGGAGCAAGGAAGAGGCACAAGAACGCTACAGGGAAGCCACATGAGGCAGAGGGAGAGGCAGGGACAGGGAAAGTGGCAGAAAGAGGGCAGGCCAGGGAAAAATAACAGCAGAAGAGAGGCACAGGGAAGGTGTGTGGAGCCACACAATCAGAGGCCAGCACAGACAGGTGTACCCAGTGCAGGGAGGTAGCAGCCAGGACAGCGGGGAACAAAGCAACAGCTGCTGGGGGGGAACGCAAGCCAGGGACATGGCCAGTGCCACCTTCCATATGGAGGCTGTAGTGAGGGGGGTGAGAAGGCGGGCAGCAGGGGGACGTGGCCGTGGAAGTGCCCGTCGGCGGTATGCCCCCAACAGGCAGTACCGAGCCCGCAGCAGCTTTGAGCTGTATACAGATACCAAGATTGTGGGCCAGTACCGCCTGAACAGGGCAATACTGAGGTGGCTCTGTGAGCTGTGCAGTGATGTGATGCAGGCACCCACACGATGGAGTCATGCCCTGTCAGTGGAAACAAAGGTAACAGCCTGCATGTGCTTGCTCGCCAAGGGTACCTTCCAGAGACCAACTGGGGACACCACAGGCATAACCCAGTCGGCCACATCACGCAGCCTCACCCAATTCCTCAGCGCACTGCTGCCACATGCTGAGGAGTACATCCATTTCCCCAGCACTGTGGCGGAGCACACAGCAAACATTCAGGAGTTCTACAGGGTAGCACGTATGCCTGGCGTGCTAGGGGCAATAGACTGCACCCATGTGGCCATACGCACACCACCTGGTGAGGAGGGGGCCGCATACATGAACTGCAAGGGCTATTCCAGCATCAACTGCCAGGTGGTGTGTGATGCCAGTGGGTGCTTCATCAATGTCTGTGCCATGCACCCTGGGGGAGCACACGATTCATACATCTGGCACCAGCCGGCACTGTACCACTGATTTGAGAGTGGGGACATCCCCACAGGACACCTAGTGGGTGAGTATGCAAACCAAATGGACATATCATGGGCCTGAGGGAGGCATGGCCAGAGGTGCCATGGGTGTGGCCTACAGGGCTTGAGGCAGGCTGAAGCTGAACACGAAACTAACCTCCATCATCTGCACACAGGTGACAGTGGATACCCACTCCGTCCCTGGCTGCTCACACCCTACCGGCGGCCCACGACCCCATCACAGCAATGCTACAATGAGGCACATGCCACCACATGCAATGTCATTGAGTGGGTGTTCGGGATGCTGAAGGAACGATTCCGTTGCCTGGACACCTCTGGCAGTGGCCTACAAAGGCCCTCAAAGGCCTGTGGGATATTCCTGGCCTGTTGTATCCTGCACAACATGGCCAAAGAATGTGGGATAGCCATACAGGTTGAAGAGGGAGACAGCCATGGGGATGATGGGGACGCCGATGACAATGGTGATGGGCAGCCCCCCCTTGGCCGACGGGACCCCCGACTTATCCAGCTGGCACAACTGCACCGGGACGCCATCACAGAGGAGCACTTCAGCCAACCCAGGTAAGTCATAGAGCCATGCGCAACCACCAGTGGCTAAGGCACAACCCACAAACACGCATGGAAACACACCAGGGGTGCATGCTGGCAAGGGATGTGGCAGGGCACAGAAGCACACACACACACAACCAGGGATGGGTGAAGATCAACACGCCACATGGACGGACACACACACACATGCACACACACAATGCACCGAATGTGCACAGAGGGCAGGAGGCACACCAACCCAGAACGCCAACCCTGGCAACACACATGTCCACAGGCCACCACGTCCACTGTCTGTCCATGTGTGTGTGTGTCAGATGCTGGGCACCATCGCACTTTGGTGTACAGGGCAATGCAGGCATCATCAAGCACACATACCTGCGGACAGCAGCCGGGAGGGTGTGCAGGTGGACTGTTTGTCCGCATGCAGGGCCGGGCACCCACCCGTGCACTACCCACCAAAACACACAATGCACACAGGGCAGCACCAGACAGTGCCCGTGCTGGGAGACAGGTCAGTCTCGCGGCACAGTGCCATGGCCACCTCGGATGCATGAGTGGCCCTGCTGAGACCCACCAGCACTGGCAGGCTGACCACAGGCCTCATGGGGTGGCACCGATGGTCCCCCAGGGGTTCCACTGTGCGAACGCGACTGTGCCCGCACAGGGGTCTGCAGCACACCGAACATGCCTGCACCAGGAGTGCTCGGGGTGCCCACAGCTGAACCCGGTGTAAACAGGGTGAGTGTCACACGACGCTGGGAATGGGGAGTGGATAGCGCACTGCGTGGTGTGAGTGACGCATGGGCACCTGACTGTGTGCCCATTGTGGCCATGACAGCAATGAACGCCTGTGCATGCCTGTCAATGGCAGTGGTCACACACTTCCGCAAACGATCCATCCGTGACAGGATCCTTTTGGTGTCCCTGCTGTGATGCTACTTTGCCTGCTCCAGAGCCACACACAGTGCTTCCACGGATGTTGCAAGCCACATCTGCTGCTGGACCGATGCCCACAGTAGGCATGTGTGCTCGTCCAAGAGGTCGTCTGCCTCCTCAGCATCCTATCCCTCAGGGTGTGTACGGGTCTGATGTTCAGCACCCCTTGAGGGTGGGTGCTGCACATCAGGACCAGGTATGGGCAAGTCCACAGGTGGTGCACAGAAGCCGGCGCTGAACCCTGAACCCCTAGTCCCAGTGGGCGACTGCTGCTGCTGCCCCGCCGGCTGCTGTGCCCAAGGGCTCAGTAGTGCCGCCGCAGTGGCTGCAACAGTCCCACTGTCCTGACTAGACACTGGTGCTGCCCCACTGGTGCTGACAGGCACAGCCTGGGACCATGCTGACATGCTGGCCCACACGGCGGTACCAGCCACAGCCATGGGCGCGAGCTGACCTACTGTGTGTCAATCCTGTGGCACACACGTGTCACTGCCCATGATGGTCGTGTCTTCATCACTGGTGCAGGTCTCTGCCCCAGCCACAGCATGCTGGCATCCATGGACGCCAGAACGCTGAGACACAGGAAGGGCTTCCCCCACACCTGTCTCAACGACATCAGAGTGGACAGTCAGGCGGCCCCACTGTCGTGCCGATCCACAGAAACCTGTAGAGGTGGATGGTCCAAACTGTGACTCTGGCCAACTGTCTGCAGTGGACAGGCCCACCACCGTTGACCCATGCAGATGCTCAGGATCTGTAAGGGAAAGCAAAGTCACGTTACTGCGTGTTACCTACCCGGCCCTCCCCAAGGCAGACCATGGCTTACCATGCAGAGATGGGCCACCACCCATCTGGAAGCCACCACCCAGAATTCCCTCTATGGCACTGCAGTGCATGCTTGCAGCAAGCCTGTCCTCTGCTGGTGTGAGCTGCACCACCTCCGGCTGTCCCCCACCTGTTGCAGCACGTGCTGCCCTGATGGCAGCCACCTTCTCCTTCACCCTCCTCCTGTCAGTGCCCATCTTTTTCTTACACTCCTGCACAGAGCGCTGGTGGCTGCCATGCAGGTTCACGGCACATGCCACCTCCTCCCGTGCAGCAGCATGGGCCGGAGGGGTGCCCCGCCGTCCACTGAGCAGTGGCTCCTGATCCAGGTAAGCCTTGAAAAGTGCCTCGGTCTCGGCCTTCATGAAATTGGGCCTCCTCCTCCTCCTCCCACCACCGTTGTCCTCCTCACCCAGAACTTGCTTGGTCATTATTCAACCTGTAAGGATGGCAGTGGTTACCTGTGACTGTACAGTCCAAAGCATGTCCCTGAATCCACAGTCCACACTCCCACACAGCATGCAACTCACCAATAAACTGCAGTAACTGAATATGGCCACTGCAGAACTTTGTCGCACTTTTATGGTGCAATCCATGCAAATTAGGTGAGGAGCAACTTTAATTAGATGCAAATCACGGTGCTGCACCATTGAATGGCTGATCGGATGATTAGCATATGACGGCTGAATATCACGCTTTTGCACTTTGCGCAATTGTGTTGAATGTGCTGAGCCAATGGCGCAGTTCCATGGCATGCATAGTACACCTCACTGCACATGCCCAGGCTGCTGATGCTGGCATCTGCCATGCTGTTGATGTGCTGTGTGCGATGGTCAATGCAGGGCACGGCCACCATTGTGCCAGTGGCACTATAGTGAAGGTCACTACATGGCGCTGTGACAATGGCCTTCATAGGCGCAATGGCACAACTGCTCCATGGTCCGCTGTGGTGCTGGCACACAAGCAACCAATTGCGCTACTCGCAGAGTCATCCGATGGCGCTGTGTGTGTCCTTGCGCCAGAGACCCTTAACCCTGTGCCCGACCTTTGCCCCCTTGGTGCCATGTGTCAGGCATGGGTGCACCTCTATCGCGCTGTTCGGTAACAGTGCAATAGGGAATGGCAGCGCTGTACCGCACAGCATCTGCACGTGGGGTACCGCACTGAAGAGTGTCATATTGCCTACTATAGCCATTGGGATGGCATGCAGAAGAGCCTCTCAATGGACAGCCATCGAGTTGGTGAATCTGGTGGCTATTGTTGAGCCACACCATGGGCCTCTGTTTGGGGAGGTACCACTGGACAGGGCCAGGACCCAGGTGTGGCAGGAGGTGGCCACTGCCCTGGAGGTGGCCACGGGATGGAGGAGGAGCACAGAGCAGTACAGGCACCGCTATGGGGACCTCAGGAGGAGGGAGCCGGAGCTACTAGCCCATCTGCGGTCGCGTGCCAGGAGGGGCATGGTGCCACGTCCAGGTAGGGGTTCCATCAATGCACTTGTATTGACCATATAGGTAACAGTGTTGTATTTGTCCAGCACATAGGGGAGAGATAGTCTAGGGTTGGCTGTGGCGGTGTTTACAGGGTGTGGGGTGGGTGGGTCTGGCTTGGTGGGTGGGCACACACATTGGGGCAGGGGGACTTTGCTTCGGGATTGTACTGATGTTCTTCTCTCCTTGTTTTCCCCACAGGCGTGGATGAGCATCGCAGGCTGAGGGAGGAGCGGCAGAGGGAGGAGGACAGAGCGTCCAGGTGGGACGAGGGCCATCACCGCCAACCTGACCGGCCCAATGAGGGTGAGTGCCATAACTTCATGATTACTATTGCATGCTGTGTAACAGGGTGGGCAGCGGGGCATGGCTACCATCCATGGACACCACTGCCATGCATGCAACTTGTGACAGTCAGCACTGTCCAGTGGCACTGCATGTCTGGGAGTGCATCAGTGGTGGTCCATGCATGCACTGGGCACATGGCTGTGGCACTGCCTTCACACCGTATAGCCAAGTTACTGTACGGCAATGGCGGTGCTGTGCAGGACATGGGCGGTGGGTGTGTGCAGTGGTCCACATGGCTGTGGCTGCCTGGGTGGGCAGGTCTTGTGGACACGGTCACTGTGGGTGGTCGCACACCATCACAGGGGTGTGGCACATGGCTGTATGCCATGCACAATGGGTGGGTTGCAGGGGGATGGACAGTCACACCTATTGACTCTGCTCCCTCATCCTAGGTGACCGCGACTCCTGCAAATACAGCAGGGAATTAACGAGTTGCTCCAGGTGGTGAGGGAGATATTGCAGCTCCTTCAGCAGATACACCGCCATGGGGTCAGGAGGAGATGGAGGAGCATACATCAGTGCCAGGAGGAGGAGTACCAGGGCAGCCGTTGATGTCCCCATGCCCCGACTACCACCTTCCCCCCTTTGACCCACCCTCACACCTCTTCTTCCCTCTCCCATATGTTCACCCCTGCCCCTTACCCACCCCCACCTTGTTTGTGTCACTCCCCCCACATTTGTACATAGTTATGTAAATAGTTCTTTTTGATATTTTTGAATACAAATCTTTTGATATGGATACTGTGGTAGTCTCTGATTTGCAGCACACTGTAGGTGCTCAGCTGCAGTGGTGTGCATGGCGTCAGGGGTGGTGCAGTCGTGGGTATGTGCGTATGTCCATGGGTAAGTGACTATGGTGTGGGAGTAGCTATCAGTCAGTGTCTGTGGTGCGTGTGTTGTTCCCTGTGCAATGGATGACTGTGTGCAGTGGTCCATGGTGCATGCTCTGTGTCCATGGTGACCCTGTCAACCCGTCCATGGCCTGTGCAGCTGACACCCTTGCATGTCTGTGGCCTGCAAGGTCTGCTGCCATGTCAGTGGTGGCTGTCCATGCAGGGCAGCTACTGTACCCGTCACAATGCTGAGTTGCCTCCTGTCACTGGTGTGGTGCATGTTTGCCTCGGGTGACACTGTGGCCTCCGCGGTTGTTGTCCCACCTCCATGCTGTGGCTTGTGTGTGTTGCAGGGGATGTGCACCACTGTCTGTGACTTGTGCTCCAGGCATATGATGGTGGCGTAGGGGCCCACAGTGCCTGCGCAGGGTGGCTGGCACTCCTGTGCCATGGGGGACTGCAGGCTGTGTGTACACGGTTTCCATGGGCCCACACTGGGGGCTTGGTTGCCCCGCTACTGCATCCCTGTGTTATTGTCCTCTTGGGTATGGGTGTGTGTTTGTCCCTGCACCGTGTTGCATCTGGTGTGGTACATGCTTCCATGCACCACTGTGGGTGTCTGTGCTGGCTGTTGTGGCCAGTGGTGGGTCGGGGTGTGTCACTGGACTACTGTGAAGGGTTCTGTATCACTGGTGGTGGTGTCAGGGGCACGCCCTGTCCCATGTGGGGTACCTCTTGTGCCGACACATGGTCGGTCTCTCAGCTGTGCCTCGGGGGGACTGTGCGTGGTGGCACTGTGTCTGCCATTGTTGCATTGACATGTGCTGCCACCCACTGCTGGGTGCTCATGGTGGGGCTGGCTTGTATGGTTCTGTGGTGCACAAGGTTGCAGTGTCACAGTGGGGTGGTGGTATGCATGGGGTTTCCTACAGTGGTGTTCACTGATCATGGGGGGGTGTCTGGGGGTCATGGTGCAGGGTGTGCTGTGCACTGGGGGGGATGGTGTGGCACGACGTGGTCTGCCCTCCTTGTGTGGCAGTCTCCTCTTGCCGGTGGGTGTGATGGGGCACCATGGCCTGGCTGTGGGTTGTTTGCTTGTATCCATGGGTCAGTGGTTATTCCAGCCCTCCCCCAGTTGTGATGTGCTTGGGGTGTGGGGGGATGATGTCAGTTCTGCTGTGTGTTCCTGTGCCCATCTGTGGCATGGGTGGTGGGCCCCTACCTCCCTGGTTGTGCAGTTACATTGCTCTGCAGCTGGGGGGCTCCCTGCTTGTGCTATGGCACCTCTGGACTGCTCAGCTGGACATCACTTGTTGCGCCATAGCACATCATATCTGCTCAGCTTCCCCTTCCTAGTTGCGCTATGGCGCAGGTTGTGCAATATTCAGACGCTGGCTGTAGGCACAATGTGATGGTTCCTTTTTGAATATTAAGGCCTGGTTGGGCGATGGGCACAATAGACTGTGCTTGCTCCTGCCATTGCGCACTTTTTGGGCGCAGTTTGAATATCTGGGCCTCTGTGTTCGACTACAGAACAAAGTGGGATAAATAATTATAAAGGCATAATACCTGCTACCTGCTGCACTCAGCGACAGCAGACCATCCCATGCACAAGCCCCAGCACTTTGAAGATAACTCCCTTTCCTCAACAGCATGGCCAATGCTGTTTGAGAGCTTCCTAAACACTCAAGTTAAGTTAAATGATTACTTGCTCGGTTTCCATTTAAAGGGACTAATTCCATCATTTTTGTAGCAAATGACACACTCACAAAAGCTGCCTAAAAAGCAAAATCACTGCCCATACTTTAACATTCATATTATCACTATGTATGCTGCAGGTAATCCCAGCTGTCTAATTAAAGCACTGCTGCTTTGTGCTACCTTCATAATCAGTCATTTTTATCAGCTATGTAGCTCAAAATCATGGTGCACCAAGATCACAGATAACCCCCAGAAAAGGCAGCTAAAGCTGTAATTAGACAGAATAAGATTTCCAAAGCATGTTACTATATATTAATATTGAAAAGCACGTACTTGACATAAATCAACAGTGACAGCGGGAAAAAGCACTACCAGATTAAAAGGCAGGCCACCTCAGTAGTACAGGAACAGAAGGAAAAGCTCACCTCATCAGCCATGCTCAGTTCCGTCACTGATACAGGCACCTCACTCCACAACGCCATGGTAGCATGGAAGTGGCAGGGGATACCAGTGGACATGATGAGTCTGCGACTGTACAATGCATCCATGACTGCAGGCACACACACACACGCCATACAGGGCAGACATGCAAGGGACAGATCTGCCAGCACCACGTTCCTTATTCCAGCACTGGAGGCAGGCCGTAGGCATGGTGGACAGCCACGGGATCGTACAGCAAGCCCTTAAAGGGGCATGGGGTGCAACAAATGCCCATCACTCTAGACCAGCCTGTGAGAGATGGACATCGCATCCTACCTCATGAGCCAGAAGAGGAGACCACTCCTATCCCACCTCGGGTACAAGTACTGCAGGGATAAGGAGAAACTAGGGAAGGTGTACTGGAAGTGTGTGCAGGGCCACAGGCATGCATGCCTGGCATGGGCACACACCATTGCTGACCATGTGGTGTACACTGGCTGGCCAGATAACCACGCCCCAGATCCAAGGGAGGTTGGCGTCAGGAGTGTGATGGCGAGTGTGCAGGAACGCGCATGGATGAGCCTGGAGACCACCATCCAGGTCATTATGCAGGCCACTGGTGGGGTGACTGATGCCATTGCCAGCAGGCTGTCCGCCATGTCCCTGATGCACCTCACGGTGCAGCGTGTGCTCCAAGCCACAAGGGCTGTCCCACTATGCCTGGCAGCATGGTCGAGCTCGCCCTGCCCCTGGCATACTCCATCACACCCGGTAGGGCACAGTTCCTGCAATATGACAATGGCCCTGCAGGGGACTGTACACTGATATTTGCCATGCAGTGTGACCTGACACTCCTGTCTGGGTGCCAGGACTGGTTCCTGGATGGCACCTTTAGAGCCACACCAACACTGTTCGGGCAGCTCTATTCCATTCATGGCCTGCAGTCCAGTTTGGTCCTGCCAGCCGTGTACATACTGATGTGTACATGGACAGAATGCACTGACATGAGGGCGTTCACGGAACTGCGTCGGCTACTGTGTGGTGCCCAGCTGCAGTCCGCACTCATGAACTTTCAGTGGGCTGCCTGGCGTGCCTTCATCACTGTCTTTGAGGGCACCGTCGTGTGTGGCTGTTTCTACCACTTCTGCCAGGCAGTGTGGCGGCATGTGCAGGGCAATGCAGCACTGCTCGAGCTTTACTCCATGGATGTGGAGTGTGCATTGCAGGTCTGCATGATCCTTGCACTCACCTTTGTGCCACCAGATGATGTGGCGACAGTATATGGGGAGTTGGTGGACATGCCCTACTTCCAGGCACACAATGCACTCCTGCATCCACTGCTGGACTACATGGAGGACACCTGGGTCAAACACCTAGTGGGGCACACGGCACAGTGATGGCCACTGTTCCATGCATCCATGTGGAACATGTATGAGCCGGTGCGCAGTGGGCATGCGTGGATGAACAATGCGGTAGAGGGCTGGCACCGGGCATTCAACACCTGGCTCGGTGCCCGTCACCCAAACATCTGGTGGTTCTTAGACTGCCTCATGGAGTAGCAGAGGCTCGCCACTGTGTGCATGGAGCAGTTCATCTCCAGCGCAGGGGCCACCAAGCCAAAGACACAGTAGAGGGACCTCACACGCCACATTGAGATCATCGTGGCGGAGTACGGGGTATTCAGTAAGGTGTACTACCTCGGGGGCCTTGCACACAACTTACAGATGCAAGTGCAGTTCACCTGGGTACCCTTCGCCTCACCTGACTGCCCCTCCATCTAGTCATTGCTACCTGTCCTGTCTGCCACCATGCTGTACCCCATTCACACTAGCCTGTGCACCTTTCCACTGTGTGCCCCCCACCCATGCACTGCCCCAATGGCCAGGCCTGTGCCCACGGGCCCCTGGCACCCATTGCCATGGTGGTTTGGTCGCCAGGCCTGCACTGTGTACAGCCTCCAATACCTCCTGCCTGCACATCACAGGCCACCCTGCGTGTGGCCTCCTGTGCCATAAGTGCCTCCTGCCTGCACCAGCCCACCAGCCCACCACTGTGCCATGGCCCCCCAGCTCTGCTGTGGACAGCCACGGCTGTCCTTGTCCTGCTGGCCTCATGGCCCCACATGTGTGCCCATCCATGTCCTCACCCTCTGCACTGTTGGTGTCTCCCATGTCTGCCACCCTGGTGTGTGTGTGTGCACTACCACCTGCCCCCCTGTCCCTTTCCATGCCTGCCGTGTGTCCATTCCATCCATGTCCGGTTACCCTTGGTGTATCCTCCATTGGTCCTTGTTCCCCTGTAGTGATGTGGTGGCTCCTTCACTATAGGCAATGGAATTAGGGCAGCTTGGGTTTTCTTACCTGGCTTCCCTATTTCTTGGCACCGGTGACAAGACCTACATTACTCCCTCACCAGCTGGGTGAAGTTGGGCCAATAGACATTCTGGGCCAACCGCTGCATAGTGCATGAGATTCCCAGATGACCAGACAATGGAACATCGTGTGCAGTCTTGAGTAACTGCTCATGGTACCCCTGGGGAATGACAAGCTGCCTGCCTATCACCCTGATCAGAGAGCTGTGTCTCTCTAGAGTCCCAAGATGATATAACAACATTTCAGACACAAGTATCAGTTTAAACTCTGTGGGCAGAATTCACAAAGAAGTTGCGCTGCATGCATCTCAGATGTGCCGGTGCAAATCAGATGCGCTGAGCACAAACAGAGCGATTCACAGAGGCATACACAATGGGATGCACCTAGCACAGCCCCTCTGTGAATCACCCAGAAATAGTGCGGCACAACTGGAGATGTGCCAGGGCACCCTGGATGCCCTGAGCCACACAGGGGAGCAATTCAGAGTTAGTGGAGCAAGCCAGCAGGGAAACAAGGAGAAACCATGACGCTGGAACAATGAAACCCACAGACACAGGTGCTGAGAGCAACTGGTTTATAAAAGTGAAAAAGCAGATAAAAAACTGTACAACACAAAAATGGAACAACAAACAACCGGAACAACACCAAACAGAGACAGAGAAAGGGGAAGGTTGGGAATGGCAGGGATGGGAAGGAGGGCAGGAAGGGGACAGTAACAGGAGCTATGTACAGAAACTATATACGCAGACCGGCCCTAATAAGAGGCAGGGGGCCACTATCTTCGCCATGCCCTGCCTCGCCACACCCTGGCATGGCCACGTAATGGGAGTTGCAGCAGGATGCTCTGCAGGGCAGCTGACAGGCACTGTACAGTCCATGACAATGGTCTCAGGGCCGCCTGGATAGCCACATGGATCCTTCAGTGCAAGTCCAATGGAGCACCACCCCCAGCCACAGCATGGAGATCCTGGAGACCTACAGCAATGACAGAGAGAACACACACTGAGGGCCTGAACGTGGACAACACCCCCACCCAGCAGTAACCCAGAGCAGCTGAAATGCAGCAACAGCAGAATGCACCGCTCACCTGCCCCTGCAAGGGCACCAGGCTTGGCACCCATGATCCTCCACCTCCTTGCCTCAACAGCATCCATGGCCCTCTGCCTGGCTTCTGATCCTGCAAAACACAACAGACAGCACCATGAGTCAACTCAGCAGTGCCAGGAATACACCCAGAACCAACATGCACAGGTGGTGTAGGGACAGTCAGATACTACCACTGTGCAGGATGCACTGCCACAGCGCACCCCCCACCAGCCTGTGTGCATGCAGCACACAGTGATGACCAGCTGTGCAGTCCCCAGCAGCCTGCACACAGACACAGCACTGCATAGTGCCCCTCCATGGCACACATGATATGGCTGCACTGGGCAAGTGCATCCACTGCCATGTGTGCAGGAAGACTGTGACCCATGTAGGTGTCCCATGAGGGCCTCGACACACACACACCCAGTACGTGCCCCAAAAGGAGCCAGATGAACAACACCTACCTGGCCTTGGCAGTGTACCCCTGCATGCAATGCGATGCAGCCGCTCCAGTCTCTCCAGGTCACACCTCTGCAGCTCACCAAACTGATGCCTGCACTGCTCCCCAGTGTGTGGCATCCCTGTGCACCACACAAGCCTCTGGGCAATGGAAGCCCACACCTTAGCCCTGGGCACATGGAGGTCTTCCTGCCCAAACAGCTGCCCCTCCACAGACATGACAAGAGCCACCAGATGCAGCAGCTCCACCTGGGACCAGTTCATGGCCCTAGGTGTCAGTCTCCCTGCTCTAGGCATATTGTAACTGCAAGAAACAGTTTTATGGAGCAACACAGTAATGCGCAGTCAAGTATTCGAAATGCGCCATGTGAAACACTGAGGCACGTGCAGTACAATGCACACTATGTGTGAAGCGCGAAAGGTCAAAGGCAACACGTCCATGCATGTGCAATGCTGACTACAAAAGCGTGGCAAGGTCACGGCCGGGTTTCGCATGTATGATGCGCATGTGGCTGCCATGTTGTGCATGGCATGCACTATGTACACCTATCGTGCACAGCGCACGACCCATGACCACTACAAACAGTGCAGCATGTACCGTGCATGTGGGTATACACTGCATCATAGAGTGCACAGCGCAATGGCCTGTGTCCCTGCAGCAGTGCATCGGCTAAGCAGCATAGTGGTGCATAATGGAAGATGCGCCATTGAACATGGTGACTGCACATGCATGACAGATGCGCCATGTAGACTACCCCAGATTCAGGAACATGCACCCAATGCTACGCGCATGTGCCACAGATGCGCTGTCACATCATAGGTGCATATCTGAGAAGTTCCTTGTAAAGTGAGATAAGTTGGGGGTAATTTTGCAATTCACAGATATTGCACATAAAACAGTCTCATTCCACATGCATGGGCATCTTAGCTGATTAGCATCTCATTACCAGAGGCCCAGGCCTCATTTGCATGCCCTGAGCCATAAATTCTGCCAATTCAGCAGGCTGAGACCAGGTGACTGGGAGGAGACAGAGCCTTGATGGTGAGTACACAGCTATATTTACAAGGTCTACAGCACTTACTGGGGGATTGTACATGTGCATGCATACCTCTCAATGCTTATGTCCCCCATATGTGGAACATTGCCTCCCAATATGTGAAACAAATGGTCATAATGTGGAACACTCAATCAGATCATTACATAAGAAGCACAGAACACTATTAGACTGTTTGCTGTGATGTCCTGAAAGGCTGTTAGTGAACCATGATGTACACATGGCAGCATTTACGAAAGAGTACTGCTGTACAATGTTAAAGTTGTCAGTGGGACAAGGCCGTGCAGTGTGAAACAGCGAGGTTATGTGAAGTAAATTTACTTATTTTATTTTAGTCTTTGGGCCACTAGGCACAACTGCCTGTTTTCAGGGGTGACCTGGGAGCACTGGGCGGTTAAGTCATTTGCTCAGAGCCACACAGTATGCAAGTGGAGGTTGTGAGAATCAAACTCAGGTCTGCCCTGCTGGATGAATCATTCACACCTCATTCCTCTAACCTCTAGGCTATACTGCCAGCCCAAATGGAGGAACTTTTCCCTGTATAGTGGGACAGTTGAGAGGAATGTGTGAATGGGTGTCACTGGCCATGTGTGGTAGATGCAGCGATGTGCTACAGGTCTGTCCGAGGCACACAGCAGCACCTGTGCAGGCAGAATGACAGTGCCACCATGCCACACACTGCAGCCAGCTGCACCATGGCTGTAGCTGCTTGTCCTGTGCCCCCACCCCACAGGTGTAGCAAGGGTGGTACACAGGATGGACATGGTACCATGGCAGCTACACACACGGTGCTGAAGTACTAGTTCATGTCCATGGCAGACTGCACAATGTGCCCCCCCGGGGCAGCGCCGTACGCTGTCTCCAGCGTGACTGGAGGCCATACATGGCAAGTGCACCGTCCCCCAATGGACCATGTACCATGGGGCACAGCCCCCGTGCCAGGACACCCACCTGCAGACCACCACCCAGAACACCAGCTGCAGAGAACCTGTGGGGTCAACAGACAGTGGCAGGTGGGTGCAGGAACATGTGTACCCACAAGCATGACTAACACCTGGATGCTTCCCCCCACAGTAGCCAATATGTCGGAAGATGCAGGTGCCACCACCAGGTGGTGACCGAATTTCACCAAAAATGAGGAGAGGGTGCTCATTGAAGCATGCCATCTATGCCTAGATGTCCTCACCGGCAGGGGAAGCAGCCAGATGGCACGGGCAGTGGACTGGAGGGAGGTGGCCTGGCAGGTGAATGCCGTGACACCATACAACCGCACGGTCCTGGTGTGATTACAGCACTGGAACGATGGGCGCAGGAGGGCCAAGGAGAAGGTGGCCAACATCCAGGACTCCCTGTGGTGGACAGGGGGTGGCCAGAGCACAGCAGAACAGCTTAGCCCTAATGAGGCCCTCCTGGCCGCCAGTGTGTCTCAGACAGCCATGCAGAGTGTCTCCAGTGGTGGATTTCAGACTGGTGGCAGTCCGTCACAGCATTGTGAGTAGCTGTGTGTCCTAGACAGGTATGCCCACCTGTGTGCCAAAGTTACCATGCCTGTCCCTACGTGGCGTGCACTGTCACTGTATACCCAGGCACAGCAAACCGGGGATGGTCGCCCTTGGCCAGATGTGACATGCCCCATGGTGCTGCAGCTGCCATGCCACTGCACCAGGGGACACGTGTCTGCTGTGCATCCATGTGGCATGTGCCACCACTGCCACGCAGTGTACATAATGGGACAGTGACAGGCGCAACCATATCATGGCCTGTATAGCGATGTCATGCCATGGCCCTGGGGTGGTCAGGCCTGCAGCGTTGGTGCCATGTGGACAGCTGTGTACTGTTGTGCATCATCAATGTGACGTATGTGTACTATTCATTAACCATGTTCTGCCTTCTTCTCTCCACAGCACCATCACACCTCCTGGGTGCAGCCATGGCCACGGCTGCACATGATGCCCTCACAGGCGATGATACATGCCCGTCTCATGGGGCCAATGACACCACCGTGGATGACTTTGCACCAGCAGCATCCACGTTCTGAGCAACATCGATCATGGCCCCGGTGCAGTCGGGCCCCGCGAGCTCCTTGGCCATTGCTGGTGGGACAACCAGTGGGTACATCTCTTGGTTGGGGAGCCTGTCCGGGTTGTCTGATGCTGACCCAGATGATGCGGTGGACATTGCTAATGCCCTCCTTGTGCATGCCAGTGGTGTGCAGGGGGAGAGCCTTGACACCACCATGGGCATCACCGCCACCACCAGCACAGTCATGGCAGACAGTGGTGCACACATCATGAGGTTGCCTGTGCACATGGCCCTGGTCACCACTGATGTTCCCACTGTGCAAGGTGCAGCTGCAGACAGAGCACAGCTGCCCACAGCTGTGGGTGCTGTGCCCCCTGCACCACTGCCAAGTGCAGTACGGTGATGTCAGTGGCATCCAGGCAGGGTGACGTGGTGCACACACCTGCTCCATTGGCCCTGGAGGACACCACCCATGGGCAGGGACACTGGTTTACCGTGATTGTGAAAGGGAAAATTCCATTTTTCACCTAGTAAAAACCAGTATTGCCACTGGTGTCTGCCAAGCCAAAGTCCGTTTTTACCGGTGTTTTGTTTTGTGCACTTTATTTAACAATTTTTAACTGTGTTAACGTGCATTTTAGCAATTTTTACCTCCACTGTTATATATGTATCCATCCTTGTACCAATTAAAGTTATTGTAGGTAAAAAATGTGATGGCAGCAGCAGCACTACGGCCCCCATCCCTCAGATTCAGTAGTAGCAACAACACTATGGCCTCCCTCCCTCCGGTGTGACTTAAGCAACAGCACTGCAGTCTCCCATCCCGCAGGTGTGACAGTAACAGTACTACATTCCCCATCCCTCAGGTGTGATGGCAGTGCATCAGCACTATGGCCCCCTTCCTCTGGTGTGATGGTAGTGCATCAGCACTATGGCCCCCTCCCTCTGGTGTGATGGCAGTGCATCAGCACTATGGCCCATTTCCCTCAGATGTGATGGCAGTGCATCAGCACTATGGCCCCCTTCCCTCAGGGGTGATGGTGGCAGTGCATCAGCACTATGGCTCCCTTCCCTCAGGTGTGATGGCAGTGCATCAGCACTATGGCCCCTTCCCTCAGGGGTGATGGTGGCAGTGCATCAGCACTGTGACCCCCTTCCCTCAGGGGTGATGGTGGCAGTGCATCAGCACTATGGCCCCCTTCCCTCAGGGGTGATGGCAGTGCATCAGCACTGTGACCCCCTTCCCTCAGGGGTGATGGCAGTGCATCAGCACTATGGTCCCCTTCCCTCAGGTGTGATGGCAGTGCATCAGCACTATGGCCCCTTCCCTCAGGGGTGATGGTGGCAGTGGATCAGCACTATGGTCCCTCCCTCAGGGTGATGGTGGCAGCATCAGCACTGGGTGACCCCCTTCCCCTCAGGGGTGATGGTGGCAGTGCATCAGCACTATGGTCCCCTTCCCTCAGGGGTGATGGCAGTGCATCAGCACTATGTCCCCCTTCCCTCAGGTGATGGTGGCAGTGCATCAGCACTATGGCCCCCTTTCCTCAGGGGTGATGGTGGCAGTGCATCAGCACTATGGCCCCCTTCCCTCAGGGGTGATGGCAGTGCATCAGCACTATGGCCCTCTTCCCTCAGGGGTGATGGTGGCAGTGCATCAGCACTATGGCCCCTTCCCTCAGGGGTGATGGTGGCAGTGCATCAGCACTGTGAACCCCTTCCCTCAGGGGTGATGGTGGCAGTGCATCAGCACTATGGTCCCCTTCACTCAGGTGTGATGGCAGTGCATCAGCACTATGGCCCCTTCCCTCGAGGTGATGGTGGCAGTGCATCAGCACTGTGGCCCCCTTCCCTCAGGGGTGATGGTGGCAGTGCATCAGCACTGTGACCCCCTTCCCTCAGGGGTGATGGTGGCAGTGCATCAGCACTATGGCCCCCTTCCCTCAGGGGTGATGGTGGCAGCACCACCGATACATCCAGCTCCCTCCAACACAGTGAATACAATCAGCCCTGGGAAAAAAAAAAAAAAACACTGCCAGTATGCCACCACACCTAAATAAATCCTGGCTGAATGTACCATTATTTTGTACTGTGTGTCAATGCTACATCATGGAAAGGAGCATTGCCAATGCTGGCTCTGTATGCCTTTTCATGTCACCAAGTACTTAAATAAAAAGAGGCAAGCTAAATTAAATAAAATACTGTTTATAAATGTGCAGAAAGTGGTGCAAAAAGTAGAAACAGTACAAAAGCATAGACATTAAAATGTGCAAAAGTTGTAATCAGCAAAAAATTAAATAAGATAAGGATAAACCAAATACTGTAAGAAATATCATTTAAAATGTATATGAAAATAGTAAAGAGTGTAGAAACAGTGGAGAAAACTGACATTTTGGACTAAAATCCACATACATTAAAATGTGCAAAACGTGGAACATAAAGTAAACTGTGCAAAAGAATCAGTTAATCTAAAGTCCTAACAAAATGTTCAACTAAAGTGTAAACTAACAAAAACAAAACAGTACAGTACACTAAAGGATATGAAACAAAATATCACAATCCAGCAATGCCACACTGACTTCAAATAAAAGGGAGCTAAGCAGTGGCAACCACTACATAAAGAACCCTGTTTATTGAACATCAACATTGAAAACAATCGCAAATTGTCCACCTGCAGGTTTCTCCTTTGATCCGTGTGGATCTGACCATATACAGAAAATGACCTTTCAACATCAGCACTGGGCACTGGGACCCAAACTGCCTGCTGGGCAGCTCTAGCCAGCACTGGTAGCTGAGACTCCACAGACTTCCAGTACTGACCCAGATCAAAGTCCAACTTTTCTGGCAAGTCACTGAGGTCTTGTCTTATGTAGAGATCCCAATCCTTTTTCAGAGCTGCCATGTTGTGTAGTCCAAACATTGGAATGTCCTCTGCATATTGGTTGTAGTCCTTGTTCAGTTTAGGCAGATTGAATGGGTCTAGTATGCGACATGCCTTGAAAAACTGTAGCGAAGGATTTGACCCCGTATGCTTGCTGAGTTTGTTTAGCGCTACACTGTAAGCTTTTTGAAATACCAAAACTTGATGCTGCTTGGCCCGGCCTCTAAGCTGATGAAGCTGCTCATCAGTTTTCTCTCCAAAGCCATCGGTCTTTAACACACCAGCCTCGAATTGGTTCTTGATTGCCATCAGTGTATCATAGATAGACCCCAGTGGTTTACCTTTCAGTTGCAGCATGTGTATTGTCTCTGTTATGTCCATACTATTTTCTGCAATAAATGTAGTCTGAATTTGGAGCTCTCCCATCCATTCGGTAAATAAGTTGCGTAGTAATTTCAGTGAACTCGCATCACTCTGGTCTTCCTGCAAGAAATCTCGTAAATATTGCAAGTGGGTGGCATGGTATTTCACAGCCTCAAACCATGTGTTCCAGCGTGTCAGTACTGGGACAAGAGGTAAAGTGTTGTTCTCCATCCCCACCTCTGTGAGGAATGCCAGGTACTCCCTTTTTCGTTTTGGGGACTGCTGGAACACATATTTAATCTGCGTGACCAATTTGTTTACCAACTCAAAATGGTTGATCCATGTGTCACCAACAAGTGACAGGACATGTGCCCAGCAACCAACATGGATGACATGGTCCCCAATAACTCCCTGTAATGCATCATTGAAACATTTAATCATGTATCTGGCATTGTCACTGACAAAACCCACAACTTGTTCCATCTCCACCTCATAATTCTGCACAGTTTTTAAAATGGCTTGCGCAACAGTTGAATGGTTCACTGCGACCAACTCCATGGTATTTGCAATGTAAGATTTGCCACCATCGATAACAAAAACAATGTTCAGTACACACCAAGCATCTGAATTTGTGGATTCATCACACATCACTGTGATGCTCTTTCCTTTCACTTGTTGGCGAATTGTCTCCTCCATCTCGTTCTGCAGTTTTGGCAGGTAGTTCTGACGGAGGATGTTTGCCTTTGGAAGTGCACCTATGCTCTTAATATACTTTTCTTTCCAGTCTCTGAGGCAGGGTTGATCAAGTTTTTCAATGGGAATATTGGACCCACACCAAGCCCTCAACGTGTCGAGAACTGTTTCTTCCCTTGAAGCAGCAGCAGAAGTGGTGGTGCTGAAACTCATATGTAATGTCACCTGTCTGGTCTCACTTTTCTCTATCTGGTTCGTGTTTTTTAAATGCTTCTTGCTGTTGCAGTGGTCTACAACGGTATCCTTCCGGATGTGGTCCACTGGATGGGCACAAAACCGGCAGAACATTTTCCCTCCATCTTCATACATTCCCATTGCCTTGAACTGTAGTGCACGGTCTTTCACAGTAATGCTGGAGATTTTGGCCATCTTTCGTGGTGGTGGTGTTGCCATCTTGATGGTGTAGTGATGCGATATTTCCAAAGAGCTAAAAGTGCCAAAGCAGCAGATCACTAACACCACTTTCACATATTGGCCTACAAAAAAAACATAGTAAGGACTAATTCTGCAACACCAACAAAGCATTCCCAATTATAGCATGGAAGACCCACTAGTGGGCAAAAAGAAAGCTAACTGTACCTTTTACAGTGGTCTTGGATAGACTTGCAGCAGATCACGTCCAACAGCACTTCAAGGCCTGAAATCATAATTGAAATGTTTACATGTGGTCCACAGAAAAATGTACACATAGCATAACTGTTAGAAAGACCATCAGCCACATCCTCACCCTCATCAATGCATTCTCCAATCACAGCTTGCCACTAACACCCACACTTACTTACTTGAAGAATGGCACAAAGGAACAAGCATGAGGAGCTGGTAGCAGTGTTGGCAGGTGGTTCAACATCAGCATGAATTTGCAGCAGTGCTCAGGCATGGTGTTCATGAAGACTTCATCTTCAGACTCCTAGCAAGATGGCAACGGCAGTCTTTCGACAATTCTTCAGGTTAGACAGCAGCACTGTAGCCCCCACCCCTCAGGCATGATGGCAGCAGGTGCAGCCCCCCCCTCAGGCGTGATGGCAGCAAGTGCAGCCCCCACCCCCAGGTGAGATGGCAGCACTGCAACCCCCACCCCTCAAGCATGATGGCAGCAAGTGCAGCCCCCACCCCTCAGGTGTGACGGCAGCAAGTGCAGCCCCACCCCTTAGGCGTGACAGCAGCAAGTGCAGCCCCACCCCCAGGTGAGATGGCAGCACTGCAACCCCCCCCCTCAGGCGTGACGGCAGCAAGTGCAGCCCCACCTCAGGCATGATGGCATCATGCAGCCCCACCCTCAGGTGTGACGGCAGCAGGTGCAGTCCCCAGGTGTGATGACAGCACTGCAACCCCACCCCTCAGGTGTGACAGCAGCAAGTGCAGCCCCCACCTCAGTGTGATGGCAGCAAGTGCAGCCCCACCCCTAAGGCATGACAACAGCAAGTGCAGCCCCCACCCCTAAGGCATGATGGCAGCAAGTGCAGCCCCCACCCCTTAGGCATGACAGCAGCAAGTGCAGCCCCCACCCCTAAGGCATGACGGCAGCAAGTGCAGCCCCCACCCCTAAGGCGTGACAGCAGCAGAGGCAGAATGACGGTACTCACTCAATGCAATGTACCAAAGCTTGACAGAGCTCAGACGTGAATTAAGCCGAACCACCAGGTGCCAAGGTGGACTCCATCGGTTCAGTCCCTAACATCTAGCTGCCTGGATTGGTATATACGTAAACAAAGTGCATCCAATTGAAACAAATCCAAAACTGAATAATGAGGACTGAGGATGCTAATGGAGAGATCAACGATCTGTACCAAACAATAAACCAATCAGGAATTGCACCCACAGTAAACTGGGTACTTTCTAACTTGGTCCTCATGAAAATGGAGCCTCTTAGTTTTCATGTCGGAGCTCAAACTCATGAAAGGTGTTCTACCAGCAGAGATAAAGCCGCCCATAACCACTGTGCAGCTCATGGCTTCATCTCTCCTATCCCCCCCTGCAGTCAACAGAAATAAATTGATCTTTGCACCCAATCACCAGTTTGAGTGATCACTCAGGTGCAAAGATTATTTTTTAATATAGTGCCTGCAGAGGGGACCAGATAGATGAAGCCCCAGTCCGCACAGTGGTCAGGGCTTCACCTCTGCTGGTAGTTCAACTTTAAGAACTGATCAATTCTCTGTAGTTCCCCAACACTTCCACAAATATTCCATTAGACATTCCTGCAAAAGTCCAACTTAAAAGTGGTAAGATTATTAACATGCAGTTATGCAGTTTATCATCTTGTCTTTGTTTACCCCCTAGGTAATCCGATGCCTACATCCTCCACAATTGATCAAGGAAACCAAGGAGGAAAATCTGCAGTTGACAGTTTTGAAGGGCACAGATTAGACATGGTTTATTATGTTGCTTGCACGCATGTGCAAGAAACATAGTGCTATCATCCGAGTTTTCGGAGGTGAGGCACCCGTCTTCCAATGCAGTCAGTATGTTTGCAGGCGCGGCCCCAGTTCCCCAATCACTGCTGCAGCTGCCTATGACAGCAATTGAAAATGCAGTGGTCGTACAGTTAAAAGAGAGAGCTCCGCTTCAGTGAGCAGAGCTCCGCCCTCCACACACACACGCACGCACGCATATCCGTATGCTCATGCGCCTTCCCTCCCACATGCGGCTGATGGGGTGCCCAATACCCCATCAGCTGCAACGCCTTCAAAGCATTCAGGTGTCACGCCTGGGAGCCCACCCCAGCGTGGCAAAATGTTTTATGGCCGACGGGGTGCCCAATCCCCATCGGCCCCTGCCCTAAAAGTTTTCAGCTGCCACGCTGGAGCCCACCCCAGCGTGGCAACGCCCTCATAGTCTTATTGAAAAACTGTAAATAACAAAACTGTCTCTCGGCGCTTCTCCCTGGCCCCTCCCACAGCCCGCACTCCACCCACTGCGCATGCTGCCTCCCCACACCCTCACCCCATACTTACCTCCAGACCATGGCGCAATGATCTTCGTGGACTGGGAACACGCCTGCACTCTTCAAAGCAGACCGCAAACTGAGGAAATGCCGGTAAGCTGTATAATGGGATAGATAGGTTTTTTCAACTTTGGCGGCATATCTCAGGCATTTTTGAATTTTGACACCAAATTTTCAACATGGGGTTTTTGGGACCCTCCTCATGAATTCTGTCACTGTCATGGTGTTACTCAGGCCAAAGGGTGATTTTGGGTCACTGCTAAAATCACCTTTCGGGACCAATTAACAAAATGACAGTGCCAGTGTTCATAAGGTGGGCTCTCAAAAAGCCTATGTTGCAAATTTGGTGAAGAAAATTCTAAAAATGACTGTTTTATGAGCATGCATTGCGCAGTTCCTACGCACTCTCATAAGTTCGCAAATTTTTAATATTTGCACTCTGGATTTTCAACATTGCCATTTTACCACACCTCCTTACGAGCAGTACAGCTGCCATTTTTCACATCTCACCCAAAATGTGTTTCCACGCATGTAACGCACAGTGGCGCAGTTGGTGTGCGAAATCAATGTATGGGACACATTAAGAAAATCACAGTGACACTGTTCATGAGCAAAGGTCTTAAAATGGCTATGTTGAAAATTTGGTGAAAAAATTCCTAAAAATTACTGTTTTACCAGCGTGCATTGTGCAGTTCCTACGCACGCTCGTAAGTTCGTGAATTTTTAATATTATCACTCCAGATTTTCAACATTGCCATTTTACCACACCTCCTTATGAGCAGTACAGCTGTCATTTTTCACGTCACCCAAAATGTGTTTCCATGCATGTAGCGCACAATGGTGCAGTCGGTGCGTAATCAATGTTTGGGACAGATTAAGAAAATCACAGTGACACTGTTCATGAGCAGAGGTCTTAAAATGGCTATGTTGAAAATTTGGTGAAAAAATTCCCAAAAATGACTGTTTTAGGAGCATTTGTCACGCTGATCCTACGCACACTTGTAAGTTCGTGAATTTTCAATATTTTCACTCCAGATTTTCAACATTGCCATTTTACCACACCTCCTTATGAGCAGTACAGCTGTCATTTTTCACATCTCGCCCAAAACATGTTTCCGCCCATGTAGTGCACAATGGTGCAGTCAGTGTGCGAAATCAATGTATGGGACACATTAATAAAATCACAGTGACACTGTTCATGAGCAGAGGTCTTAAAATGGCTATTTTGAAAATGTGGTGAAAAAATTCCTTAAAATGACTTTTACGAGCTTGCATTGCGCAGTTCCTATGCACGCTTCTAAGTTCGCAAATTTTTAATATTTGCACTCCAGATTTTCAACATTGCCATTTTATCACACCTCCTTATGAGCAATACAGCTGCCATTTTTCACATGTTGCCCAAAATGTGTTTCCGTGCATGTAACGCACAATAGCGCATTTGGTGTGCGAATTCAATGTTTGGGACAGATTAAGAAAATCACAGGGACACTGTTTGTGAGCAGAGGTCTTAAAATGGCTATGTTGAAAATTTGGTGAAAAATTCCTTCAGATGTTCTGCAATGTTACTAATGAAGACATTGAACAGGACTGGCCCCAGGACCGATTCCTGCAGCACCCCACTGGTCACCCCCTCTCCCTAGACTGCACACCATTTACCACCACTCTCTGCCTTCTGTCTGTTAGCCAGTTTCTAACCCAGTTTACCACCCTTTCCCCCATGCCCAGCCTACCCAGCTAGTTTATCAGCCTCCTATGTGGGATGGTGTCAAAGGCTTTGCTGAAATCAAGGTAAGTGTTGTCCACCGCCCCACCCGGATTCACTTCCTTTGTCACCCAGTCAAACAAATCAACCAGCTTTGTCTGACATGATGTCCCCACTATGAATCCATGTTGTCTATGGTCCTGGGCTCCGATGGCTTCTAGATGCCCCACTATCCTTTCTTTAAGCAATGTCTCCATGATCTTCCCCACTACTGAGGTGAGGCTGAACGGCCTATTGTTCCCCGCCTCCTTCCTGCTGCTGGACTTCTGTAGAGGGACCACATGTGCCCTCCTCCAAATTCACTCGTGTTGAATGACTCAGTGAACATGGCTGCCAGAGGTACTGCTATCTCCCTTCGCAGTTCTCTTAATATCGTTGGGCATGTGCCATCTGGTTCCATCGCTTTGTCCACCTTCAAATTAGTGAGCTCCTGCAGGACTCTTTTGCCTTTGAATGGACTACTGTCCACCTCTTCACCCCCTTGGCAACTGCTGTACTGTTGTGGCCCTTGCCCCCTCCCACTCTTCTGTGAATACTAAACGGAAAGACACAGTGGATGTCTTGGGAGGAAAGCATGGAACTATCACTTCCAAATACCTAAACAGCACATACAAGCAAGCAACATTCAGCATTGACAAATGCTTGTTCAGTTTGATGTGGCTTAATAAAGTTATTTTGTCTGACTGTGTCTCTATTATTCTACATGCACGCACATACACAGACACGCACGCACGTACACAGACATGCATGCACACACAGAGACATGCACACGCACACACACATACACACATAGAGACATGCACAAACAGGCACGCACTCACGCAGACACGCACACAAGAAAACACATTCCCAGCAAACCACAACGGACTGGCACAGACACTCTCCCCACCCTGGTGGACAAGCACTGACACTTTCCACACCACGATGGACGGACAACTCTCCCCACTCTGAATGAACATCATCCAGGTCGGTGTCCCCCACCCTCAACCCAGGCACACAAAGATAATGACACATTTTATACACATTTTGTACTGTATTTCTTTCATGGAGAGTACAACCAACAAAATATAAAACATTTTTCTACTTTATTTCTTTGTGGACTCCCCACCCCACCTCTGTTTCTTATCACTCTGACCACAAGCCCACCACCCCACAGATCAGTCAAGCAAACCACAGATGTACAATGCAAGGTGTGCAACAACAAAAAAAAAAAAACACAACAAAAAAAAGACCAACCACTGGAGTGTGGCACGGACAAGGCAGACCAGCATACATGTTGGGAAAAATGGTTCTGTGCCACTCTGCCCATTCACCCCTCCCTCCGAGGCCAGAACCATTTTTCCCAGCATGTGAACCAGTCCGCCCAGCCTGCCCATCTGCCGACCATCAAGCAACAAACCAATGGAGCGTGGCACAGACAAGGCAGACTGGCATGCATGCTGGGAAAAATGATTCTGTGCCACTCTGCCCATTCACCCCTTCCTTTGAGGCCAGAACCATTTTTCCCAGCATGTGAACCAGTCCGCCCAGCCTGCCTATCTGCCGACCATCAACCAACAAACCACTGGAGCGTGGCACGGACAAGGCAGACTGGAATACATGTTGGAAAAATGGTTCTGTGCCACTCTGCCCATTCACCCCTCCCTCCGAGGCCAGAACCATTTTTCCCAGCATGTGAACCAGTCCACCCAGCCTGCCCATCTGCCGACCAGTAACCAACAAACCACTGGAGCGTGGCACAGACCCGGCAGACTGGCATGCATGCTGGGAAAAATGGTCTTGTGCCGCTCTGTCCATCCTCCCCGGCCCAGAACAATTTTTTTCAGCATGTCTGCCATTTTGCAAATACATTCATTTTCTGGTACATTAAGCATATCATCTCATGCCCCCCCCCCCCACCAACATCTTCCCTCCCTTGCTTTCCCATTCAAATAAAAGCAGCAGGGCTATCCGAAACACAAAAAACTTACCAGACTATGGCAGGCACACAGAAAAGCAGTAGTCCTGTGGCAGTAGATGGCAAGGCAGGTCTAGTACAGCACAAGGCAGACAAAAGTGCAGGTCAGGAGCACCAGGCTGCTAGTACAGTAGGGCAGGTGAGCAGCACAACGTTTGCAGGGCAGTTGAGCATGGCCACTCTTCCCATCCTGACAGACCAGCCTGGACACTCACTAATCTGTCCCCTCCGACAGACCAGCCCAGTCACTGTCCCCACCCTAATGGACCACCACAGCCACTCTAACCCACAAGAAGCTACATGGCACTATCCCAATCCAGATGCTGATGCACAGCCACTCTGCTTACCCAGAGTGGACACTATCCCCACCCTGACGGGCCGGCATGATGAATTTCCCCACTCTGACAGACCACCAGGGCCACTCTCCCCACTGCAGTGTACCAGCAGGGTCACTCTCTCCATCCTGATGGACCACCAAGGCAGTATCCCCATCCAGATGCTGATGGACGGCAACTCTGCTTCCTCAGATACACTAGCCCAGCCACTCTCCTAGCACAGATGGGCCAGCACAGCCACTCTCCCCACTCCCAACCCTGATGGACCACCAGGGTCACTCTCCCCACTCCAACATACCAAAGGGCCACTCTCCCCATCCCGGACCACCAGAGCCACTTTCCCTTCCCCGACATGCCAGCATGGCCACTCCACCCACCTCAATGGACCACTAGGGCCACTTTTCCCACCCCAACAGACCACCAGGGCCACTCCTCCCACCCCGATGGACCACCAGGGCCACACCCCACCCCGATGGACCAGCAGGGCCACTCTCCTACCCCAATGGACCACCAGGTCCACTCTCCCTACTCAGATGAACCAGCCCAGCCACTCACTCCTCCCCTACAGACCATCCATGGCACTATCCCAATCTCAATGCTGATGCATAGCTTACCCAGATAAACCAGCCCAGCTCTCCCCACCCTGATAGACCAGTGCAGACACTTTCCCATCCCCAACGGACCACAGCAGACACTATCCCCACCCCAATGGACTAACCCAGCAACTGTCCTTACCCTGATGGTGATGCACGGCCACTCCGTCCACCCAGACTGATCCTTTCCTGGATGACCCACACCCCAATGGTTCAGCCTGGACACTAGCCACACCATGACTATCCTGACCAATAACCCCAGATCAGACCAGTCACTATCCCCACCCCAATGGACCAGTTCAGCACAGCCACTTTCCTCACTGTCACTCTTCCTACCTCACTAGCACATCCAGGCTCAACCCCCCCCACATTGCTCCCAGGCATCCAGATCAGTTTCTCCTCACCTCAAATTAAAATCAGTGCCCAGAAATTCCCTTTACAGAGTAGCAAATTTGGCTAGCCCAGACAAGGGGCAGTTAAAAAAAAAAAACAGTCAACAAAAACACCAGACTTTTTTTTCTGTTCCCCCCCACCCAAAAAAGATCTTCAGTGCTCTAGACCAATCTAGACCATGGACAAGTTTAGTTCCCAGGAAACCAGCATAAAAAAACCCACAGCAACCTAGGCAAGAAGAATACCATCCACGATATTCTGACCAGTCTAGCCACTTTGTTCCCAAGCTGTTTCCAAGCTGTGCTCCCCCCCCACTGCACCTTGGATTCGTGCTGCAGAAAGCATTTTGTTTCTCAGTAAGCTAAAAAAATTACATTTAAAATAAACAGCACATGTTTGCAGTTTTGTTTTAGCTCAAAACCACTGACAGATACTGCAGCCAGGAAAAAAGAACTTGCGATTTCAGTTCACAGTGAAAAAATATATTTAATCTTCCAACCAACAAACCAACAAATACTCACGAACAGAATGCAAATCGAATTTCCCCAGGACTCCAGCAGCGAGACAATAATTGGAAAATGAGCAGGTCAGTTCAGGCACTCAGAAAAAAGACGCAAATCAAATTTCCCCAGGACTCCAGCAGCGAGACAATAATCACGAAATGAGCAGGCGGTAAGAAAAGACGCACGCTACCGCACTGACTTATAAAGCCTGCACATCACGGGAGGCCTGAGAACAAACGCTATTTCCATTTTGGCACCGTTTTCCCATGGGCCAATCACAATTCTGGGTTTCCAGCCGCGACACCGTTAATGAGGTAAACCAGCATTCCTGTCCATGGGCAGTCAGTGGTGGTGCCCAACCAAGCCCTGCCCATGTCGCAGCCTGCAATGGTGCGACCCATGGATGCACCAGGACAAGCTGATACATTCCCTGCTCATCAGTGATACCACCATGAAGCATCACCCGCTGACAACATGAAGGTCTACTTTGCCCTCCTGCGGGCAACTGTGCAGGGGCAGGTGGCCCTCCGTGCAGAGTTCTGTAGCCACAGGGCTATGATGCTCCAGGAGCATGAGTCCGTGGCTGCTTGGCATGCACAGATGCTGGCAGAGGCACGCATCATGCGGATGGGCATGACCGCAGCTCTAGAGTGAATTGCAGCTGCTTTGCAGGTGGTGACTGCCTCCGCAACATGCCATGGACATCACGAGTCCAGTTGGATGCCCAGGAGCACGTCCCGCACACCCCAATGGCGGTGCCAGGCGAATTCCCTGCTACTGACTCCGACATCGCTGGCCTCCATGCCCATCGTCCATGGCTCGGGTGGTGGCCATGGGTTGGCCACTCCACTAGGCCCCTGTTCACAGTCTCGGTGCAGCACCCCTGCAGGGTCGCAGGTGACACTCCCTTTGGATGGTGGTGGCACACCCTCCACCACCAGCCATGGCAGAGGCCGCCCCCATGTCTGTGGTGGCTGGGGAGCTGCCCTGTGATGCCCACATCCCCAGACCTGTGGTGGCAGGATGGCATGCCTGTGTGTACCAGATGCCCCGCAGGTGGTGCCGGTGGCAGTGTGTGCAGCGGTCACCCACCCCACTGTCATCCTGGCACCAGTCTGTGCTACTTGTGCAGGACTACCTGCGTGTCTGTGTGCACCACTGTTGTGCCATGTGTCATGGGAATGATGAGTGCATTCTAGTGTCTGTTGTGCCCGTGTGCAGGCTGCAGTGCACACTGACCTGTGATGTCTGCAACATAGCCTGGGTGGTGCATGGTTGTTGCATGCCTGGTATGTGTGTGTGTCTGTATCTTTGTGTCTCTCACCATGTATGTGCCTGTGTGTGCCACTGTGTGGTGTCCCGTGTCCACTGTGCCCACAACATGCATTCTCTACACCTTGGTGCACACACCTGCATGCATACATACCTGCATACTCACCTACGTGGCCCAAAGTGTTTCTCTACCACCTGCCTGTAGTGGTCCCTTGCTCTGGCCGCCAGCCTTGGGTCCCTCTGGCCCTGCCTGGCTTCGCCTCCCTGGCCCTCAGAGGGTGTTCTGTCCTTTCCCTCCCCTACCCCTCCTCCTCCCCAGAACTGTCACCCTCACTGGCCTCAACAGGTATCCCATGGTCTAGGACCATGTTGTGTAGCATACAACAGGCCAGGAATATGCCACAGGCCTTCTCAGGACTATACTGTAGGGCACCACCTGACCAACACAGGCACCGGAAGCACATCTTCAACATGCCGAAGACACGCTCTATAATGGTGCGTGTCACGATGTGTACCTCATTGTAGTGCTCCTCTGCCTCTGTTCTGGGTTGTCGGAAGGGAGTGAAGAGCCAGGGCCTCAGTGGATATGTGGTGTTTCCTATAGGGGTAGACGTGTGTCCATTAGTACATTGGGTACCACTGTAGCATGCACCTTGTCCTCAACCCTGGCCTCAGTGATGTGTGCACCTGTCCTGCTCTACTGCCAGTGCATCCCCATTACAGGCAGTCCTGCATCCCTACCCCAGATGCACCTGCATTCCCCATCTGTTGTGTGGTGCACAGTGCTCATGTGCCACCCTGTGTCTGCCTGTGTACCTTTGCACACCCCTGCTGTCCCAGGGCCCATGCACCTGCATCATACTGTGCAGGTTGCCCACGGTCCACCCCATGTGTCTCGGCCTTGGTGCCCTCCTGTGCTGTTGGGGCCCTTTCACATGCACCTAACAGATGGCCACTTGGTATGTCCCATTCTCGAACCTCATGCACAGTGCCAACTGATGCCATATGAATGCATCATGTGTGTTCCCAGGGTGTGTGGCACAGATATTGGTGATGCTCCCTGTGTCATCGCACACCACCTGGCAATTCATGGAATGGTACCCTTTTCAGTTGATGTATACAATGGCATCCTCAACAGGTGGTGTGAAGATTGCCACATTGGTGCAGTCAATGGCCCCTATGATGCCTGGCATGCTTGTCACCCTGTAGAACCTCTGCATGGCTTCTGTCCACTCCACCTGTGTGCTGAGGAAAAGGATGCATTCCAAAGCATGTGGTAGCAGTGCAGTGAGGAACTGTGTGAGGAGGCGGGATGTAGAGGCCTGCAAAATGCCAGTGGTGTCCTCAGCAGGCCTCTGGAAGGTTCCTGTGGTGAGCACGCACATGACCATTGTCACCATGGTCTCTACCAAGATGGCATTACCTCATGCAGTGGGTGCCTGCATCACATCATGGCACAGTTCACACAGCTGCCTCAGCATGGCCCTGTTTAGGTGGTATCAGCCTACTGTCTCCACCTTAGTGAGCTGCTCAAAGGACAGCCTGGCATGATACCACCTTGGGGTAGGCCACCTATGTTGCCTTCCAGCACCCTACCTCCTCCTCCTCCTCATTAGTACTCCTGTGATGACAACTGCTGCTGGGTTCATTTTGCTGCAGGGTTCTCTGTATGGCCCTCTGGCTTGGTGTGCTGGCTGGCTGTCTCTGTCTTTCTCTGTCTGTCTTCCTCTCTCCCTCTGGCTTGGCAGTGTGCAGATGCAGCAATTCAGTCAACAACCTGCAGGTGGGCTAGACTTAAGTCTCCTTCTTTTGTACTTATCTTTCTATGGCGCATCTTGCCTTTGTGCTGGAGATGTCCCATAGATGTACCATGGATATGCACTGTGAATTGGGTTGCGCTGTGTATGCATGGGTACGCACCCTGTATATGCGCTGCATATTATTACATTGCGCCTATGGCGCATGTCGTTAGGCACAGGGCATCTTGGTTGTGCTGGCACATTCACCCTGTTTGTAAATCATTTTATGGTGCATGTCTTTTGTGAATCCTGCCCAGTGTCTCCACACCCCTTCTGTGCATCATCTAGCTCTTCCTTTTAGAATATAAAATGACAAAAAAAATTTTCCTCTCAGGAGGTATTTTAAATGAGGTGCCATCAGAAGACAAAATACATTTCCTAAATTCTGACAATCTTTAATCAAAGCTTTCCTTTGAACTGGTGGCTGGTTCCTGTTTTCCCCAAGGAGATCAAAGGGTTTTACAACGTTTTAACACATTGCTGTTTTCAATAGGTTCCTCTAGGAAATCATAAAAGTTTATTAGGCTTATCTTCTGGCTGATGGCCAGAGCCTTAATTAAGAACAGACTGGAAACTCTAGGTTCCCCTTTACTGATCAATTTCACACATCCTCTAGTCAGTTTACATATCCTGTAGCTTCACTGCAACCTGTAGAGGGGGCACCCATGGAAGCACAGGCTGTCTTATGTGAGACAGTCACATACTATATTTTTACAAATATCATACAATAATCACAACCAGCTGGCCAAGCGTCACAGTACTTCTATGTTAAACCCACATTTTTGCACCTTTATAACTTTCCCCGTTCTACCGATTTAAATGAAATTTAGAAAGCTCAGCCTCTGTGCCTGGATCTCTTTATCCTGTAAATTTCATGTAGATCGGTTTAGGGGAGGCAAAGTTATGGAGGTGCAAATTGATGCAAAAGTCTCATTTTTTTGAACATTTTAAGAAATTTTTTTGCCACCCGATAACTTAAAAACCTAGGAGCCTTTGAAACCAGAAACTTTCAGGTTTGATAGAAGTTGGTCCAAGGTGTGTTCTTTCATGTTTTTTAGATTACTCAGTTAAGTAGTTTTTGAAATATTTAGTAAAAATGTTTAATTTCTGAGCATGCGCAGTTCAAAAAATTAACATTCAATTCATAACTGAATTTTTGCAAAAGCAGCAGTTTGCACTATTGTTTTATTTTTTTATTTTATTACTACTAGGATTACAAGTACCTTTGAGCCAGGCTCTTTTACAAAGGTTCCGCGTCAGAGAACAAATACAATACAAGTTACAGAACTAGGAACAAAACAATAAATAGGTCGGCATGTTAGGTTACAATGGTAGAGCAATACAATAGCTAGAATAAGTAGAATGTATACATGGGAACACAGAGTGACAGAGGGATAAGTAGGAGGGAGAGTGGAAGATGATGATAAACGGTGAGGAGCGAAGTTAGAGAGGGCAGGAATTGCAGTCAAAGGGCATGGTTATCAACTGGGAGCAGGCTGAAACTAGTCAACAAAAAGGGAAAGATCATTGAGGGCTCAGAAGAGGAGGGGGTGAAGGGGGAGAGCCAATACTGGTGAAAAGAAAGAAGAAATAAAGAAGTAACAGAGGAAAAGGAGGGGGTGGAGATGTGGTAGGTGATAGTTGGAGGGAACAAAAACGAGAGGGCTGAGGAGATTATAGGCAGCATTCACAGGAGCTAGAGTTAGTAAGGTGGAGGTGGAGTTTATGTTTGAATGAGCCAAGCGTGGTAGTGGAGGAGATGTTAGGATTGAATGCATTTAACCAGCTAGGCGCTCTGAAGGCAAAGGATCTTTGGCCCTGAGAGGTGCGATGGCAGGGAGCCTGAAGGAGCTGGTATTCAGAGCCCCTGGTGTTACGTGGCTTTAGTCTAGAACTAAGCAGTGCTTGGACTCCCAGCGGAGTGAGGCCCATGGTTACTTTCTTTGCCATAATGCAGGTTTGTTATTTTATGCAATTTGAAAGTTGAAGCCAGCCAGATCAGGCATACAGGTCACATGAATGAGTGAGACGATGAGCACCAGAGATAAGCCTGCAGGCCTTTTTAAGTGATGTTGAAATTCATCTCAGGGCAGTGGCAGAGGCAGAGACATAGATTATAAGACCATAATCAATGATGGAGACCACTGAGCTTTAGAAAGCAATCTTCAGTGCTTCTGCAGTAAGGTGTTGTCTATGTCGGTAAAGTAGGCCTAGGCACATATTTGCTGATTTGCCAACATTGTCTATGTGTGCCCCATAGGAGAGATTTGAGTCCAGGGATAACCCTAGGCATCTGAATGACTGCACTTGCTCAAGGATGTTGCCATTGCTGGTAGAGATAGCTAGGGGGTGAGATCTATGCCTGTTTTAAGAGCTGTTAAAGAGTATTACTTTGTTTTGTTTTTTTATGATGGAGGACATGCTTATGATGAATGAACCAGTCTTCCACTATGGCAAAGCCTTGCTGAAGACTGGTCTGCAGGAGCACAGGGTCCTTGTGAGAGGAGGAGAAGGTAATAGCATCATCAGCATAGAGGATAATCTGTTCAGTGCAAGATTTCAGGAGCGTGTTAAGAAAAAGGCTGAAGAGTAACGGACCTAGAATGGATCCCTGAGGGACTCCAGATCGGACCGGTCTGAGGTCCGAGAGTGTCCCAGCAATTTTGACTTGTTGAGATCTGTTTTGCAGATAGCTGTTGAACCATGAGACAGTGTCAGGAGAGAGTCCTAAATGCTGGAGTTGTTGGATCAGCAGACGATGGTGGACTGTGTCGAAGGCCTTGGTCAGATCTACAAATACTGCCCCGGTTAAGTGACCCATATCCAATGTGCCGTGCAGTGCTCCAGTGAACTCCAGTAATGCAGAAGAGGGGCTATGACCTTTCCTGAAGCCATGTTGTTGTGGGCATAAGAGATTGTGTTTGTCCAGGTAGTCTGTGATCTGGTTGGATACTATGCATTTGAGTGCCTTTGAGAGAGGTGGTAGTATTGAAATCAGTCGATAGTTCGCATAGCAGGTCTTATCCCCGCTTTTGTGGACTGGAGTAACTGTAGCTGCCTTCCATTTGTCACGGAACTGACCAGTGCTAAGGGAGAGATTGAGAATGTATGTTAATGGGACTAGAACCTCATCCATAGTGAGGGTTAGGAGTTTTAGATCCAGTGAGTCTCCACTTGATATTGACTTTGAAATTGCTTTGGTGATGTGAGTTTGGGCATCATGCGGGTTAATTTCTTTGAAGTGGAAGGGCCGGAGAGTGGTAGGAGGATCATCGGGGATAGCGTGGGTAGTGTCAAGGAAAAAATCCGGGGGAAGGACGCTGCTGAGATCAGTAAATGCATCATTAAAGGTGTTCGCAATGACCAGAGGATCCAGGGTGGTGGCCTCATCAACCTTTAGCATGGTTGGGGAGGATTTCGTTTATTTCCCTGTAACTTCTTTGATATTCTTCCAGAAATCTGACCCCTTTCCCCAGGAGTTTGAGAGAGCTTCTGTGTAATAGGTATTTTTCAGTAGACGTATGGATTTAGTGCAGTTATTGTGGGCACATTTGTAGTTCTGTATGTCATGCTGGGCACCAGAGTCTCTAGCCAGGGCCCAAACGTGGTCCCAAGCCTTTAGCTGGGCAAGTAGCTCCCCAGTTAGCCACAGGTTGCAGAGTGCTTTGACTTTTCATTTTTTAAGTGGGGTGTAGATGTCACAGGCCACGTTGAAGGAGGAGAAAAAGAGGTCAAGAGCTGTGTTAACATCTATTGAGAGGAAAATGGGAGACCAATCAAACTGACTGAGGTAGGATTTAAGGTGTCTTAGCTGTCCACATGGGAGCACTCTGCTAGTGATGACTTTGGGTGGGGACTTATAGAATTTATTTGACCATTCACATATAATGGGTGAGTGGTCGCTTAGTGAGTCAGGAAGGACAGAGGTGCTGACGATATGAGAGGAATGACTGGTAAGGACCCAGTCAAGTAAGGTACTAGTGCCTGTTTTATGGTTCTTTCTGGTGGTAGAGAGAACCATTTGTGAGAGGTTTACTGATGATACAGCATCCCGAGATATAGCAGCATCTGATGAGAGCCAATTAATATTGAAATCATCTAGTGTAATTGTCTCTGCACCTACTGGTTGGGATTTGATGAAGTCCAGAACAGTTGTGAGGCTCCTCCCTTGGTCTTTGGGGGTGAGGTAGACTGTGATTACTGTGAGGGTTTTGTTGTGTGCTCCTAAAAGTAGCTTAATAGGTAAGATCTGAGCAGTGGAGTCATGGAGCGATGAGACAACCTATGAGATAGTCTTTGGTGTAGATTGCACAACCTCCACCTCTTTTGGACATGTGGTCCAGTCTGTAGACGTTATATCCTGGCAGGGCAATCGCTGAGTCTGGGATTTTTGGCAACAGCCTTGTTTCAACAAGTGCTAGAACATCGGGTCTGTGCTGGTTTACAAAGACTTGGATGGCGTCCAGCTTAGGGATCAGGCTACAGATGATAACAGTGGCGATGGTCAGGCCCTAGTAGGTTTTGTACAGCTGGCATTGGTAGTAGTAGAAGGGCCTGGGTTAGGGTACACATCTCCTGATATCAGAAGGAGAAGGAGGAGGATATTCAGAGCGCACAGATGGAGTTTCTTGCAGGTGAGAATATGAATTAGCGGTTTGTTATTACTGGTCTGGCGTCACAGGTGCTTGCCCCAGAGCAACATCATACATGATGAGGGATATAGGAGTGACCATTCCCTGTGTCTGTGGGAGATGCAGTGCAGCCAATTAAAGGTGTCAGATGTCCTTGAGGGAGAGTGGTACTCACAGTGCGAGGTACCTAGGTGGCGATATTGGGTGTCTAGCTGTTAGATGGGGAAGGAGTGGCAGGCTCCAGGGAGGTAGGAAAGGTGAAGTAGTGAGGTGAAAATATTAAGAGAAAACAGTATATTGATGGAGGTAGACATGTTTAGAGAGAGATTTCAAGTGTGGCTGTGTAAAGCCCAGAATATGAGAGAAAGTGTTGAAAAGACAGGGGAAGGGGAGGTATAGAGGAGAAAAGAGGGCACAGTCAGGATGACTGCAACCTAGGAGGGACCAGTGGGATAGAGGCAGGGAGGGAACAGAGGGGGAAGTGGTGGAGCTAGGGTCTATTTAATAAAGGCAGGAGGTAAGGGAGGGGGGTGGGAGAAAATTTAGACACAGCTGTCTTTAATAAATGACAGCTGTGTTGTATAGTGCAACCCCTGCTGCTGTCACCACTTGTAAGTAAGGGATGGGGCTGTCATTGTAGCCCCACCATCCTGACTGTGCTGTGCCTTCAACTTTCTCTGCACACTGGGGCCCCAGTCCCTGGTGGCAGTGTGTTTAATTTATTAATTTATTTGTGTATTTGTACAGTCGACACCACAATTCCCATCCCCAGTGTCAGATGCCCTGCCCCCTCTCCTCAGCAGCCCATTATCTGAATAATGTTTTCCGATATCTGGGGGCCCAATCACCATGTCAGCAGTCAGAATTAATACCCCCCCCAGCAGAATGGGACATTGGGGAGCCCACCTCCAGTGTCCTGAAATACATTCATTTTATATGTATACCTGCAGCAAAGAAAATCGTCCCCCAATGTCTTTTTTTATTTAAACCTGAAATAAAGAAAATGGTCCCTCATCATCACTGCTGTTCCCCCCTCCCACTGAGCTGCCACCTCCCCCCTTACCCTATACTTACCTCCAATTGTTGTGTGCTGTCATTGTCTGTGGACTGGGACACGTCTGCACTCTTCAAAGCCGAACTGCAAACTGAGGAATAAAACTTAATGCCATATAATGTATTTGGTGGATAGGAGCCGGTTGCATTATACGACACAGCTGTCATTTTGTAGAGGACAGCTATCTCATATAGTTTGCACTATACAACACAGTTGTCCTTTACAAAATGAGAGCTGTGTCATATAATGCAACCAGCTGTTGTCCGCCAAATACATTATACTGCAATAGGTTTTATTCTTCAGTTTGCAGTTTGGTTTTGAAGAGTGCAGATGTGTCCTGATCCACAGAAGATAACAGCATATGACCTCCAGATCCCAAGACTCCCAGCAGACTGGCAAAGTCAGGCCCCCATTCACTGACTGGACATCAGCTGCAGCCTTCTAACCTGTGCAGGATTCAGCGATGTGGAGCAGAGGAAGGACAGTCCCACTACTGTGTGTATGGTGCACGTTTCACGATACAACACTGTAGTGAGACTGTCCTTCCTCCACTCTGCTTCTTCACTGAATCCTACACAGGTTAGAAGCAGCTGAAGTTCAGACAGTGAATGGGAGTCTGACTTTGCTGGTCCACTGGGAGTCTCGGGATCAGGATGGACAGGGACTACAATATACTACAAATATATAAATAAAAAAATTTAGAGCAGACTGACATCACACCTGCCTGCAACCCTCCCCCAGCAGCACTGAGGTACATTTTAAGCAGTGGCTATAGGGCATATATCCCAACCATGGATTGGACCATCCTTTCGGCAATTTGGCACTTTCATTACTGTCCTTCCTAGCTCTGCTAGGTCGGACCTTCCCTCCTCCACAGGCTGCACAAACAGTGAAGACAGTCCACTCCAGAATCCAGACAATCAATTCTCGGGATGTCGCAGGATAGCAAGGCAGACTGCTAGCTACTGTAGTCAGTGACAATAAAGTAAGTGTCAATCTGTCATCACACAATGACAGCAGTCTCATTGAGGATCAGCTGGCTTGCAGGGCTGGGGGGCGTGGCTGGACTCCTGTAGCAGTCTCAGGATTGGGCAGAGATGACAGCTGCAGCTGTGTGCTACTCGCAAAAAAGACCAACTAACTCAGACAGTTTCACATTGTGACTGCGTTCTACACACACAAAATCCCATACACGGGTGAAGACTCATCCGTGGCATTCTCCCTAATGATGAGGGCTTGCTTTCTACATTGACTTCACTGAACATGCTCAAACAGGTTTTTTTCTGAACCCCATTTTCCTATTATTTAAAATGTTAAAATTGTCTCCTCTTATTGTCTGTGAGGTAGAACATACCAACTGTAGCATGTCTGCATGTTCACTATCGTTTAACCTCCCTGACACCATATTCATTTTAGTTAACAACCACATTTTCAGACAATGCAGTATCATTTTCATACTTCGGTGTGAATGACATACAGCACTCCAGGTGTGTTCTTTCTGTTCTTTCACTTTACTTTTGCCAGCATTTATACAAGTCACAAGGAAGCAACTGCACACCCAAGTAATCACTCCCAGTGATCAGTAAATAAATGAAAAAACATGTGCTTGCAGTACAATTACTGCCCAGGAGCTGCCTTTTTGTATGAACTGTTTATCTCTGTTTATTTTAAAAAATCCTCTGCCTTTAAATGTTGCTTCCTTTAGCACCCTCCATTTGCCTTTTTAACTTTGCCCTGAAATCCCTTGGGTTTTCTATAGTGCCCTTTGTGATGCAATGTTGAAGAAGAAGAATCAGCATTTATGTAATGCTTTTCATACATAATGTGTCCCAAAGTGCTTTACAAGCAATGCTAGACTGGTAGTGAAGTGACTGAATGTATAGCGGTGGCCATATTTCACATTAGCACCCACACAGCCTGGGCAATTGCATGAACCATTTTTTTATGGGAAGAGTAATATTGGCCAAGACACCGGGAATGTCCCCTACTCTTTGGGAAGAATGCCTTGGGTTCTTTTACTTCTACCTGGACACCCACCAGGACAGAACCAGAATGGGAAGAAGGGACCTCAGTTTAACATCTCACCTGAAGGATGGCACACCCCAACAGTTGTCATTTATTAAAGACAGCTCTGTCATATAGTACTTACTACTTGCACTCTACGACACAGTTGTCATTTATTAAAGACAGCTGTATCATATAGTACTGCACTATATGACATAGCTGTCTTTAATAAAAGACAGCTGTGTCGTATAGTACTTAGTACTTGCACTATATGACACAGATGTCATTTACTAAAGGCAGCTGTGTCATATAGTACTAAGTGCTTACACTATACAACACAGCTGTCTTTAATAAATTTCAGCTGTGTCAAATAGTACTTGGTACTTGCACTATATGACACAGCTGTCAATTATCAAAGACAGCTGTGTTGCATAGTACTTACTACTTGCACTATGCAAGGAACCTAAGCAAATGAGGATACAATTCAGGGACTGTCTCCAATATAGTATTTATCTCATTTTGTGCAGGTCTCAAAGGGACCTGAGCAAATTAGGATACAGTTCAACTATCACAAAAAGCAGGGAAATTCTTTGCAAAAACTATGTTAATGCAGACATCAGGGTTTCTAAAAACGCAAAGCATACAAAGACGGGAAATGAAAAAACATTAAGGATTTGGGTCTCCGGAGTATTGGCAAATCAGTGGTGGGATCTTACTTGGGATTGTCAACCTTATTACCCACCCTCCAGCCCATAGCCTCCTGTCTGAAGCACAAGATACAGCTCCAACCTAGTGCCTCATAGTGATACAGTGTGGCCAACATAATCTGTCAGAGCTTTCTTCACACAGGGCCCTACATCACCTTTGACCTTGTCTGATCCAGGGTAGGGGTGGGCATTAGGGTTGACAACCCAAAGTAAGACCCCACCACTGATTTGCCAATACTCTAGAGGCCCAAATCCCTAATGTTTTTTCATTTTCCGTCTTTGTACTCTGCATTTTTACAACCCTAATGTCTGCATTAATGTAGTTTTTGCAAAGAATATGAGAGGTTATTTTAAACATCAGACATCGCACTGTTAGGTTCAACTTAATGCCACAAAAGTAGGGAGATGTAGTGTTAGGGTTTCCAACCCTAACTCCCCACCCCCCTCAAGCAGCAAAACAGTTGTATGTTATTTTTCTTACCTGATGATGGCTATCTGTGGTTGCTTGTGTGGTCTTGTCCCTTTGCTGCTTGGGGTGTGGGGAGTTAAGATTACAAACCATAACTCCACATGTTCCTACTTTTATGGCATTAAGTTGAATCCTAACTAGTGCATTAATGCAGTTATTTTGCAAAGAATTTCCTTTCTTGTTGGGATAGCGGAATTGTATCCTCATTCATGCAGGTCCCAAAGGGACCCATGTGAACAAATGCAGATGTGCAGAGATTACTGGGCCCTGTGGCAAGGGAAGATTCCATCAGCCTATGAAAGTGCAGTGCCCTGTGAGTCCTGCATTTGTGTGTAGCAACAGATGTCAAGAATTCATGGGGTTGTCTAGTAGGCTGCAGAAGTGTAGAGTCCTCTGGGTCCTGTGCTTCCATGTGGCCACAGTTACAGATGCACAGGGCAAAGAATCCATCTCTCAACTAAAGAACAGGGCCCTCTGGCACCCATGGGTGCAGAGGGGCAGGGCCCTATGCCAAGAGGAGAGTTCTCTTCAGTATATGGTACTTGTGCTTGTGCAGGGAACCCTGCACCTTTGCTTCAAAGGCTGGTGGGTAGTGTTTCATGACAACACTATGTCTCCAGCCACAGCCCATCCAGATGGCTCACTGAGCTTGCCCCTGAACTCAGCTCACTGGCATAGGATCACAAAGCACTACCCGCTGCAGTAAAGGCTGGCACTACACACAACATTTTGTAATAATTTTGTTTGTTAATTTTGACCCCAAATTTTCAAGATAGTCATTTTATGACTTCCCTTTATAAACATGACATGTGGCATTTATAGAACATGGATGGAAATATCATAGTGCACCACAAATGTGAAAACATGTCTCATCCAGGATTTGGAAAACAAAACCTGCCACATTTATGAGGTGGTCTGGAAAAATAACAATGTTGAAAGTTTGGAGTCAAAATATTGAAAATTAGCGAAGTTATGCATGAACGTGGAAATATCTCAATATTCACTCATAACTTGGTCATTTTGCCATACATTTACACCAAATTTTCACGTAGACTTCTGATGTCCCTATCTCATAAGCCCAGTAGTTGAATATTTTCAAATACTACCTGAAACGTGATTTTGTGCAGTGACTGCAAAATCACCTTTTAGGATGGATTTGAAAAATGTCAACTGCCTTGTTCATGAGTTGGGGTCCCAAAAAGGCCATGTTGAAAGTTTGTAAGAAAACTGTTAAGAATGAGCCAGCAGGGTGTGTATATGTGTGTGTGTGTGTGTGTGTGTTTTGGAGGGAAACTATGCCAACCATTCTATCTCTGCATCTAGTGTAAGTGTGTGCACCCACACACACACACACACTCCCATCCATTCTGGCTTGCCTCTTGCTCTGATATCACAATAGATGAAGTAGCAGTGCAAAACAGACACCTAAATTAATAACTTTTAGGGCTGCAGTGGGTGGAGCCCTGCAGACTTCTTGTGGCAAAATGAGGACTCCACTCCAACCGAACAACATGTAGGAGTTGCTTCACAGTCATCTCCATGGTCTGTGAAGCACTCCACTGTAATCCATACTATTTTTCTTTTTGCCATGATAGCAGCACATCAGGAGCTCCTCCAGTGGTCCTGGACCCCGAGATCACTTAGTTGGGGTCCGGAGACATGAGAGCCATGGTTCAGAAACCACCAAACTATTTGTTTAAAGATTAGCAATGACTGCTCTGGGATAGAATATTTGCATAATAATGAGCTGCTCACACATGTTACTGCTCATTATTATTTATATATTCAGTCCCCGAGCAGTCACTGGCACTCTTTAAACAAATACTGTAGCGGCTTCTGCACAGCAGTCCTTGTGTCTCTGGACTCCAACTAAGTAAATTCTGGGGTCCGAGATCACATTCGGTAAGCACTCTGCTGCAATCTGCAGAATTCACTGATGGGTGCCTGCCACTTTGTCCACCTTCTCAGACATCTGCAGAGACAAAATTGATGCCTGCCGCCTTTGTCCACCTTCTCAGACTTTCCCTCTCAGCAGGAACTATCTGCAGGTAGGCAGCAAACCCAGGACTGACAGCATCAGCTAGTCAAATGTGAGCTTGATTTCCAGTTTAAGACCACCTCTTAAACTTTTCCACAAGCTGCCCAGCAATCGCTTTCCTTTGCACCAAAAACAAGATAGCCAGAAATGGCATTTATTGACAAACTCAAGCACTGTCGGGAGTTCAAACAACCACATACTGTTACTAACAGATAGTAATTATGTGTATATTAGGGTTTTATTGACTGTGCACATCTGACTTTATTAAATTCCTGTCTCTGGATGCACTCAGTACCTGAACAATGAACTTAACCCTCTCCCCTTCCTTGGACCTGAAAAGAAGGATGTTCATTTTTGAAGGAATTTGTACTTACATGTAATATTTATTTGATGTTGGGATAACTGGAGTTTTAGCAAAATAAGTAATTTTGCACTTTGCCTGGGAACTTAAAGAAGTCATGTAAAATGTAAGCGATCCGAAAAAAATGTGGTTTTGGTAAGTGAATTAAAACTCTTTAAGCAATGCAGTATATCATCAAGTAACCTGCGGCATTGATTGTCCCAGACATTAAACATTTGAAATGTAGAGCAGCTCAGTTTCTCATTTAATTGTCACATCTTGAAGCCTTTCATATACATTTGTATTTTTTGTCTCACCCACCCAACCCTCCCTCTCAGCACCCCCCACTCCACCCCCAAGAAATGTACCAGTGACACTGTGGGTGCCCAATCCTCCAGTGTCCCGATGAGGAATCCTCTGCCCATTTTTTTTTTAAACCCTGTAAAAAGAAAACTGTCAATCAATGTCTTTTGTGTCCAAAACTCTCCCCCACCCAACTCTCCCACTCAGCACCCCACAAGCCCTTAGTTACCCATTGGGGGTCCAACACCATAATCCTCTCTGGACCGCAGACACATCTTCACTCTTCAAAGCTAAACCGTGAACTGAAGAAACAGGTATACAGTTCAATGTATTTCAATGGTGTTTTGAACTAGTGGCATAACTTGGGCATTTTTGCATATTTGAGGCCCAAATTTTCAACATGCCTTTTTTTGGGACCCCATATCATGAACTATTGCAGTGACATTAGGCAAATCTGTCCTGAAAGGTGATTTCATAGTCCCTGTGCAAAATCACCTTTCAGGCATGAGCTGAAATGTTTCTCTGCCTTATTCATGAGGTGGGGCCATAAGAAGGCTATGTTGAAAATGTGGTGTAAAAATATTAAAAAACAACAACGTTATGAGCCTACGTTGAATTTTGTGAACACAGGCTCATAACTTTGGTAAGTTTCAATAATTTTACCCAAAATTTATAACATAACCATATCTTTACAGCACCTCATGAATGTGATAGCTACCATTTTTCAAATCCTGGCCAAAATGGGTTTTTTTTTACATTTCTAAAGGTGATTTTGAGGTCCCTGAACGAAAGCACCTTTTAGGCACGAGTTGAAAATTTTCTCTGCCCTTGTTAATGAGGCAGGGTCATAAGAAGGCTACGTGATACATTTGGTGTAAAAATATTAAAAAAACAACAAAGTTATGAGCCTGTGTTGAATTTTGCGAATGCAGGCTTGTACCTTTAGTAATTTTCAATATTTTTACCCCAAATTTACAACATAGCCATATCTTTACTGTACCTCATGAATGTGATAGCTGTCATTTTTCAAATCCTGGCCAAAATGGGTTTGTTTTTTACATTCTGAAAGGTGGTTTCACATTCCCCTGCACAAAATCACCTTTTTGGCATGAGTTGAACATTTTATCTGCCCTTGTTCATGAGGTGGGGTCATAAGAAGGCTATGTTACAAATTTGGTGTAAAAATTAAAAAAAAATAATTATGATTATACATGTTGTAGACTGAGGGGGCAGGCACAAAACAGCCTCAGTTTGGCATTCTCCCAGGAGGCAAATATGTCCATCAATGGTGTGCCCCACAGGGAGAACAGGTGGTTCACCACCTCCTGATGCAGGGACCACTCATGTGATGTCTCTCCTCCCTGATTGAGAGCATCCGCCAGCTGACTGTTCTCTCCTGCAGCATGGATCACCAGGAGATCTGGGCCTAAACTGTGCACAAGTGTCCTGGTGTGGAATATTTCCTAACACAGAGAAGGACAATGAGTTCCACCATGCCTGTTCAGATAGAACATGGTCATGGTGATGTCCATCTGTACCTGCATGATCTTGCTCCTGACAAGCAGAGCAAATTCTGTCAGAGCTAAATATACTGCATGGAGCTCCAGCAGTTTTATGTAGTGATGGGACTCTCTGGGTGACCAGAACCTTTGGGCTCTGTGGTCTCCCGGGTGTGCTCCTCTCCCCATCAGAAACACATCCATCATGAGAGTAACAGCCAGTTCTGGCAGACAAGTGGGATACCATCATGCAAGCATTCTGGGACTAGCCACCAGTGGACGGCATCCCACATCAGTTGGGCCACTATGACTGGCTGGTCCAAGTGGTTTAGACACTTGACCACTGATGACCCAACTCCCACTGAAGGTGGGGCATCCACCAGCAGGCCCAACAGATCATGATGATGCAGGATGCCATGTACTCCAGCAGCCTCAGGAAATCCTGGGCAGGGTGGGAGGGCCCAGCCTGAAATGAGCAGGAAAAGGAGATAAGATCCAATGCCTGGTCCACAGGGAGGAGAGTCTTGGCCTGCAGGAAACCTAGTCCTGCCCCCATGAACTTGATCACCTGCTTCAGTACCAGTTTTGACTTGTCTGAGTTGACCAGCAGGCTCAAATCTCAACAAGTCTGGAGAATTAGATCTGTGACTCTCTCCATGGCCTCTCTGGAAGAAATGACCAACAGATTGTCATCCAAGTAGGGGTACACTCTGACCCCAAAGCACCACAGGTGAGCTGCTACCACTGCCATGAATTTGCTGAAGACCATGCATGCTGAGGATAGGCCAAAGGACAAGACCAGGACCTGGTGCATGCCCCCTCCACATGGAACTGGAGATATTGGCAGTGGGATTGACAGATGGCAATGTAGAAAAACATATCCTGGAGGTCCAAGGAGCAGAACCACATCTTCTGCTCCAAGAATGAAATTATCTAGTTCAGAGTGATCATCTGGAACTTGCACTTCCTCACAAGCTGGTTGAGATTACGCAAAACCAGTGTGGGGCACCAGCCCCCCCATCCCTTTTAGGATCAGATAGTACCTGCACACATAACCCCAACTGGGTAGGGCATCCAGGACACAGGGCTATCACCCCTTTCACAAAGACCTGAGCGATGTCCACCCATAGGGCAGACAGCATGTCCTGGGGCACCCTGGACTCTCAAGGCACATGGAGATGGTAAGGTGGGAGAGCCTCAAAGTCCAGAGACAATCCTCTGCCCACTACGTCCAACAACTGCTTGTCCATTGTGATAGTGAACTAACATGGTAAGCAGGGATATAGTCAGCCTCTGAGAGGGACAGCAGTCAGGGATAAGACAGGTGGAGGGACAACACCCCCAGCCAATTACTGGGTAGCTTTGTCGGGGAAACTGGAAGCTGCTGGTGGAGGACACCACTACCCCTGCCCCACCCTCCACCCCCATTTGGACCCTGGCACCCAGACTTCTGCTTGTGGTGTCAGGCCTGGAAATGCCCCTGCCGGGCTGCTGCTGCTGAAGAGGCTGTTACTGAAATGGCCAGTATTGGAAAGTATGTTTCATAGGCTTTTTCTTCTGGCCCTTCTGGAACAAAGCCACAGCATATTGGGTGGCATTGGACTTCTTGATTCAGGTGAGATGTCCTTCCACCACAGTACCGAAGAGGTCTGTGCCCAAGAAAGGGACATTAGAAGCTCATGCTGGGTGTTTGATAAGAAGGTGGAAAGATGCAGCCAGGCCCTGTGATACATGTAGACAGCCAGTGCCATGGCACAGGCACAGGAATTGCCAATTTCCAAAGCTGTCTGGAGCTGATGTTTAGCCAGTGACTGACCCTGGTCTATGATGAGCTTCACCACCAACTGTTGACATCAGGTAGGTGAGAGAGGACTACATCAAAAATCCCATCAGGGAGTGGCCAAAGTTAGCCATCATCATGGCATAGCTAGTCTGCCAGAGACCCAGAGATGCCACAGCATACACCTTTTTAGAGGTGTGGTCAACCTTATGAGACTCCTTGATTGGAGGCTTGTCCACATCGCACTTGTAGCCAGATTTATGGAACACCAAATCTATGACCAGTCCATCCATGAATGGGTGGTCCAAAAACCCTGACAGTAAACCCATGGGGACTGCACACTTGTGGACCATGCAGGCAGAGGGTGCCAGGCAGGATGCTAGATGCTGCCAAAGCCCCAGGGCTGGATTTACAATGGCCTCAGCCACAGGGAAGGTAAGCACAGGGGATTTGTCCTGGTCCAAAATGTCCATGAGGGGATACTTAACCCTCTTCTGGACTGGCTCAAGCAGGACCAATATAGATTCTGAAATAAGTTAGAGAAGCACTCCAAAGGATACTAGGCCATGCTCAGTGGAAAGACCTTCGACCGAACTGTGGTCAAAAAGTGGAGTGTCACAGGAGACCATGGACTCATGATGTGAGTCACTGAGGACACATCAAAAACAGCCCTTGGTTGTTTCTTACCACAGACCTCTCAGGAATTCTCCCCTGAAGTGATCCTCAGACAACCAGCCTGGCAAGACAGATGCTGAGTGGACATCCTCCTTAGTCCAACTACACATCTTTGGCTGTGGTGGTGAAGGCTCCACCTGATGAGGTGGAGATGCAACTGTGGTTTGCAGCTGCTTGGTGTGGACTGGCAGGGGACTACTGGTGGTGGCCAAGGGACCAAAGGTCCAGAGGGCCGAGCCCTACCATGCCCCACAATGGCCCACTATTGCCAGAGGAGTTCCTCGTAGCACCTGTGCATCTTGCGGCAGTGGCTCTCCTTACCCAAGGATGAGAAGGTTGAGGAACATCAATGGTGATGTCTACCTGTCAAGCAGGATTGAGAATGGGAAAGACTCATCTGTGATCTTGATTGCGACTTCAACCATCAACCAGTCGATCGACGGCAAGACGTGTCTTCCAGTGGGTTGCTGCAGACCACATACCTGCCCACATTCAGCAACACTGGCATGGAGGACCCAATGTCTGGTGGAGGCTGCTCCCATTGAGGACTGGATGAGAACACCAACTGGACCACATCCTTTTGGGTGAGGACCAGGAGCACTGGGGCCTGCAAGATCGAATCCTTATCCTCATCCGACAGCTGATTGACTAGCTTGAGAAAAAACTTGGCAGCCTGTTTATTCAGAATCGAGGTAGACTAGCTTGACCAGGGAATCAAAGAGCCCTTGACCTGCCCAACCTGTCCCTGGTTGAGGAGCACTTGACAGCTGTTGAGCAGTTGGGTGAATAGAGGAATCAGAATTACCTTGATTTCTCTCGGTCCTATGGCCGGCACCGGCAGTGCTTGCTTTTAGCATCATGGTGGGCAAGGCTATCCCCAAAGTCTGGAGGGCTAATCCCATTTCATGGAATTCTCCTGTGAAAGACCCTTCTATGCTGGCCCCAGGGAACAGTGCCAAGACCAAGGAGGTGCCCACAGCAGTAGCAGCTGCCCCAGCCACAACATAGGTCTTCTTGCTGCCCTTAAGGTGGTGCTTCAGATCCTGCTTCAAAGGTCAACAGAGTGAGAATCAGAGCTTGCTGTCCTTGGGGGACTCCGGAAGCATGCTCTGACAAAGAATGCAACCATCCATGTCATGTTGTACATGACATTTTTATTTTTGGCACCACACACAAAATTTTTAACCTGGCTTCAGTTTCTCCACTGTTGGTCATTGGACAGAGTTTATGGAACCACAGAAGTAGTTTCAGAAAAGTTTGAAAACATAAAAGAGTTTGCCTATGGTGCAGTCAACCTAAGAAGGGAGCCATGAAGAAGATGACCTGTTCTTTCAGCAGAAAGAAAGATCTGACATCACAGGGCAGAGTCGGAGGCATGTAACACCTGAGTGGTGGAGGGTGCTTAGTTTAAAGGCATCTGGCCAATGACATTGTTCCAGTGGAACTGTCAAAGTGTGGATAAGTGAACCATATCCATGCCCTGGAAGCATTTATTTATTAATTATTTAATTTAATTAGGATGACACAGCTGATGCTAAAATCAACTTATACTGTATAGGTTGTGTCAGGTACTAGGGTCCCATCCCCTGACGAGGCTTCACTGAGCAAAGTTTTTGGGCACCTGGCCTGTGGAAAGTCTTCCTTAACCAGCTTGGCTGTCTTTTTGATTGCACAACCTGCATTGCACATTTCACCATATCTGTACTGATTTTGAAAGTTTGACATCAAGTGAATCACTACTCCAACTGGTGGGTCTTATAGGTTGTGAAGCTGTCTCCTGCAGTATGTAATGATTTATTGTGCCAGGGATCTATACTTTCAAAGTAGAGCTTCAAGTTGCCATCATCATCTTCTTACCTTTTTCAGGAGGATGATATTCTTCTTTTGAAGCTTTGTTTTTCTCACTTGATTTCTTGGATTTATTCCCTATTGTGCAACAATATTCTGGACCTCAGCTTCTAAGTGTCTGAGCCCCGTTTTCATCTTGCCTCCTCCATGCATCTGACAGTGCATTTTTTGTGTGTTATATCCATGCCTTGGGTGATGGAAGGTCCTTGGCCTGACCTCATGTCCCGGTCCACTTAAGGTGTGCATATGTCACAGCGGGACCTCACTTTCTGCTGTATCTTTTTGCTAATATATGCATACACATAATGTTCAAATGAAGCCTCACTTAAAACTGAGTGATATTTTGTTGCTGTAATAAGCAACTTTTAGTTATATATTAACATGTAACACTTAAGACAGGTTTGGGAAAAGTCTTAACATATTCTCTGGAGGAGAGAAGGGATATAATAGAGACTTTCAAATTCATGAAAGGGTTCAACAGAGTGGACATAACAAATCTGTCAATACTTAGAAACAGTGCATCCAAGGAAACATGCAGTCAAGCTGGAAAGGGGACATTCAAGAAGGGCATTAAGAAGTATTATTTCACTTACAGATAAGGCCTTGTATATGACAGACTGCATGCATTGCAGTAGAAGGGGAGCCAAGGTGCTGGCCAAGAAGCTAGAAGAATTCATCAGTCAGAACTTGAACTATATGCATTGGGGAGGGTTGCATCATGGCAAGTGACTTAAAGGAATCTTATTGTGGGAGTCAAATACTCCCCATCATGACAGTAAGGAAAGGACATGTAGGGGAAGGAGATAAGTAGCATGGGGGACATGTACAGGGTGGTCAAAGAACAAACTGGTACACCTAAAGGCACTACCAAAAATAATAGAAACATAGAATTTGTCAGCAGAATTGGACTGGTAAGCCCATCTAGTCTGCTCTATTTTCCCTGACTGTTACTACACCCTGGACCCTATTTGGTCAAGGTGTCCTTCCCTCCTCCCTTTCCTCTATATATTTACACCCGTGTGCCTATCCCATGCATGCTTGAAGCTCCCCACTGTCTTCACTCCACCACCTCTTCCGGCAGGCTGTTACAAGTGTCTGCCACCTTTTTTGACACAGCAGGCACTGAAGCAAATTAGGGGTATGGTCACAAACATTAGTAGAATGGGAGATAAAACCACCTGGAAAGCCATATGCATTAATGACAGGAGCCTGGGACATAAAATGTTGGATCTTCAGGTGCTGGTTGCAGAAGCCCAGCTGGACTTAGTTGCCATGACCAAAACCGGAGCAACACTTCATAATGACTGGGTCCTCATAATCCCAAAGCACTGGATCTTTAGGAGGGATTGGGCTAAGGGCAAAGGGAGAGATGTGGCCTTGTGCATGAGGGAAGGAATCAGGGTAACCAGTATAACATCATGAGCAGGAACAGGGCAACAATTCACTGTTGGCACAGCTGGAAACAGGTAGGGGGCAGAAGGGTAAAAATATGAGCAGCTTTCTGGCCACCAAATCAGAATGATGAGGCAGACAATGTACTACAGGCAGAAATTAAAAGGGCAACATCACAAAGGCCTGTGGTGATCATGGGGGATTTCAATCTTTCTTAATTAGTGTACTTTTCTCCTCTCACCCTGACAAGCCCTCATCAGCCTAACCTCGCACCCAGCCCTGTTACTCTCCTTCTCTGGGACTTACCTCTCCTATGTTCTTCCCTGGTTTTCCCCCATAGCACAGTTGTTAGGGGGAACCCAACCCCTCAGTGGAGTTAGAGTGTGGTGCTGGGAAAGCATCATGGTCGGTGGTGCAGAGCCTATGGTGTGTGAGGTGGGCGTCATCGAGGCACAGGTCAAGAAGCATAGGGAAACCAGGAGCAGTTGTAGAATTTACCAAAAATATTTATTTATACTAGCAGTAACATAAAAAATAAACTTGTTCAGTATAACTTTTTACAAAGGCCAAAAAAAACAGAAAAAATGCATCTGAGTTTTTCTTCAATCTCTGTGTCCAATTTTTATCTTCTGAAACAATTGCAGCTCAGCTCTCTTATAAGTCCTTCCAACCCCCATTCTTAACAAGCATCCTGTTCTTGTATGTTTCAGGCAGGTGCAAGGCAGGAACACAGTGTGCCTGAGCTGAGGCCCCTTTTCCACAGCTCTTCTGCAAAAGGCTTATAATTTGCACTCAGGTAACCTCTTGAGTTCCCAATAGCTTTTTTCAGTCATCTCAAAATATAATTATATACATTTCAACAGTAACACCATATAATTTCTAAGCAATTGGATCACAATATTAGTTACATTTCCACATAGCAATAATAATAAACTTTATATGTAAAGCGCCTTTCATGCACCAAGGCGCTGAACAATAAATAAACATATAAAAGCAATAAAATACATAGTAATGTAGCCAAAGAGCAGACTAACTAGCAAGATAAAATAATCAGTCTGGGTAATGATCTGCATATATTTTTATATCAGCAGGCATGCAATGGAGGAAAAAAGACAGCAAGGGATGGCTGAGAGACAGTGAGAGGCAAAGAACTGCAAGGATGAACTGTCAGGGTGATCAAATCCTAGGTCTCACAAGAAAATTTGGTTGCACAACCAGACAGACAAGAGACAGGAAAGAGGAGAATAAAACATATCCCTGCATTCAAACTCTTTCCTTAACAACTGGGCTAGGGTCCTATTCCACCCTGTCACAGTGGACATTAGCCTACATTAGCCAGGGCTGTTTTCCTTGTTCTTTCCCAGATCCTGTAATGTCATTTTCATGTGTGACATTCACACTCACACATGTGCACACACACACACACTCACTCTGATGTCCACCCTTCCGGAGCCTGACTCTGGCTGTAGTGCCACTGGTGGCCACCCAGGTGGCGGTACTACACCAGAAACACATCCCTTGCTCCCCCATGGTGGAGAATATCCTGGGGAGATGCTCAATCCACCTTCCCTGGCTGGCCTGCCAATGTCCCAGGCTCATTCCAGAAGCTGGGTCATTGGGATTGCAAATGGTACTGCTATCACTGCACTGGTGGACCAGGTGATTTCAATCTTTCTGATGTGGGTTGGAGTATCAACAGCACTAGAAGCCAAGCACTGTGGATACATTCCAGGATGGCTTCCTGATTCAGGGAGTCAGGAAATCAATGAGAAAAGGGGGTGACCCTGTACCTATTGTTCACAAATAGCGATTATGTAAAGGACTTAAGAGTAGAGTTATCAATTGATACTAGAAACCACCTTTTGTTATGGTTCACTACTGAACTGGGCAATAAGATTCTTAACTCCAGAACTAGAGTTTTGGATTTCAGAAGGGCAAACTTCAGGGAATGAGGGAGACGCTAAAAAGCAGGTTGGAGGGTGCAGAGAGGACAGGGGGCAGTGTAGAGAAGAATTGGGATATCATCAAGAAAAGCCTGTAGGAGGCCAACATCAAAAGAATAAAATATTTCTGCACCCCTAGCAAAGACTCCTTGTGAGTTATAATACTGGTAAGTGAAAGTTTGTCCTGTCTGCCCTCACTGATACTAAATAAAATCAGTGATGACCTCTGAATTCTTGGACTTTTTTAAATTGATTGCAACTGCCCCAGAGTGCAGTAATATTCTGTTATTCTCTTTATACTGGGATGCCAGCTCTGTTACTGTACCATCGGAGGAAAGATAGGTGTGATCCTTGTTTGTTTTGTGTTTCCTTCAGGAAGTTACTAAGTCTTGCTTGAGGCAAGTGGGGAGCGGTAAGTCAAATAGGAAACCAATGTGGTGTAAAAGGGAAGTAGGGATAGCAATGAGACAAAAAAGTGATGATCAGGAGATTTAAAGCAGAGACAAGCAGAGGAATATAGAGAGAATTACATCTAGGGGAGCTAAACAATGTCAACAGAGTAGTGAGAAAGACCAAGACTGAAGTGGAGCAAGGATATCAGAAGGAGCTAAGGAAGGTGATAAGGCCTTTTTTCTCCACATTAGAAAAATGTAAGAAACAAAGAAGGGCATAGACAAGCTAAGGCAAGGTGAAAGGTGGATGTCAGAAGATAAGGGTAAGGTAGAAATACAGAATGACAACTTCTGTTCAGAATTTACAAAGCTGAATAAAGCTCCACTATCAGTCTCAGATGGGAAAGTTAATACCAGACCAGAAAGGGGGGAGGTGGAATTGTGCATGGAGCTGATAACCACAGAAAGGGTGTTCAAGGGAGGCACATCCCTTAAGGTCAATAAATCTGTCTGGCCAGATGGGATACATGCCATGGTGTTGGGGAGATGGTGTCAGTGCTGGCAGTGCCCTTGGCAGATCTATACAACTGCCCACTGGAGTCTAGAGAGGTGCCTACAGTCTAGAGAACCAAGGGCATTGTGCCTCTACACAAAAGTGGTGCAGGGATCAGTCAGGAACTGTAGATCAGTCAGTTTGACCACAATTTATTTATTTATTTATTTTACTTCTGTTTACTGGGTAACTACCATGAGCCAATACCCTTTTTCATGAACTACCTGGGGCCATTCTCACAAACAGCCAAGATGTTAGTCATGAATACTTAAAATGAATACATGCAATAGGCAGTATTAACTTAAACTCAACAACATATTCAGTACAAATCTATATAAAACACAACAGTGGGCAAACTGCTGGAATCTATCATCAAAGAGAGGCTAGTATAGTTCTTGGCAGCAAATACACTACCAGACAGTAGAGAACGTGGGTCTGTGGCAGGCAGATCTTACCCAATAAACCTGACTAACTTTTTGGACTGGGTGACCAAATCTATTGATAAAGATCAGGCAGTTGATATACTATATCTGTACAAGGCATATGACATGGTTCCACACAGATGGCTGGCTTAAAAAACTAGGGGATCTTGGGGTGGGTGACAGACTAGCATGATGGTTTGGGAATTGGCTAAGGGTATAACAAAAATAGTAGCCATAAATGGGGAGCAGTTGGGCTGAGAGAGGTTACTAGTGGTCCTTTGAGAGTCGATCCCTGGGTTAATAATCTTTAACATTCTCATCAGTGACATGGCAAGGACATCAGAGAGAAAATCTGCCTCTCTGCAGATAACACCAAGCTCTGTGGCAGAATAGATTATGAGGAGAGTATCAGTGAGGAAAAGGAAAATCAGCAGAAGCTGGAGACATTGTCAGAGGTCTAACAGCTGACCTTCAATGCCAAAAAGTGTAAGGGAATGTACTGTACATAGGCAGCAGAAATCCTAGAGCTGAATGCAGTTTGGGAGGGATGACAGTTGCTGTGACTGTGGAGGAAAAGGATTTAGTGGTAGTGATTTCCAATCACCTCAGATCATGGGTGCAATGTAATAAAGCAATGGTGAAAGCAAATAAAATGCTGGCATGCATATGGAGGGGGGGTTAGCAGCAGGAGAAGAGATCATTTTGCTCCAGTATATAACGCCTGTGCAACCGCACCTGGAGTATTGCATGTAATTGTGGAACCCACACCTCAAGAAAGACATTAAAGGGGAAGTAAACATTGCAGGGGTCACTCAAATTGTGAAAGCTCATGAAAAGACACTTTAAATGAGGTATTGAGATTCCTTGTAGGTGTCAAGAGTCCTTATACATGACCACCTAAATCATGTGTAGATTAAAGCAAGGCAGCAGCCATTTCATGGAATATGGAGACAGAAAGTGATGTTACTGAGGGTCAAGCTGTAATTAACAACATATAGCCTGCCCCTCAGTAACATCACTTTCTGTTTTAAGACTACATGAAATGGCTGTTGCTTTGATTTGATTTACATATTACTTAGAAATTCACATCTCAAGACTCCTGACACCTACAGGTAAGTCCAATACCTCATTTGAAAAATCCTTTTACGGGCTTTCACGCTTTGAAAGCCCCTCCGGTGTGTACTTCCCCTTTAATAAACTGGAGTCAGTGTAGCAAACAATTTGATACTTGGTCAACAGAGTAGGATATATGAGCAGAAAATGGAGAGCCTCAACATGTACTCTCTGGAGGCGAGAAGGTAAGGCAAGGCAAGGCAAATTTTATTTGAAAAGACACCCATTCTGGAGGCTCAGGGCGCTGAACATACTAAAACTTCATTATACAAATCATAAAAATACACAGTCAGCATTTTCTGAACATAAAATATAATGTTTCAGCAATTTAAAACAAGATTATATAAAAACTACCCTCAGCAGCAGTAACTAAACTCAAATTAGCCAGGGTTACATTTAAACCTAAAATTCTATGGCCAGGTGAGGGCTATAAAATGCAGTCCAGGAAAGGCTTGATTATACAGGAAGACCTTGAGGTGGGCCTTGAATACCTCAACAGAAGGGGCCTCCCTACCAGCTAGAGAAAGCAAATTCCACAGGACGGGGGTGGCGACACTAAATGCTCTGTCACCTGCTGTTTTTAATCTCGTCCTGGGAGGCCCCTACAGGAGGAGCGAAGGGAGTGGACCGAGACAGCAGGTGTAAGAAGGTCCTTTAGGTAACCAGGACCCAGGCCATGTAGGGCCTTAAAGATGAGTAAACCCACCTTAAAGAGGACCCTCTACCTAACTGGCAGCCAGTGCAGTTGATGCAGCACCAGAGTGATGTGACAATACTTAGGTTGTCCTGTCAACAGCCTAGCTGCTGCATTCTGCACCAGCTGCAGTTGGCACAGGGTGCCCCCAGAGACCCTGAGATACAGCGCATTACAGTAGTCAAGCCTGGACATCACGAAGGCATGCACCAAGGTGGGGAGGTCCAGCGGTAGAACTAGGGGCTTTATCCTGGCGATATTCCTCTGATGGTAAAAACTAGTACAATGGACACCACCTGAAACTCAAGTGTCAATCCGCCATCAAGAATAACGCCCAGATTACGCACCCTAGAGGAGGCCTTCAATGATTAAGAGCCAGGAAAAAGCCCTGTCACTGCACCAGAGGCCAACCTATCATGCCCTTTGTTCAACTCTACAACCAGTACCTCCGTCTTATTGGGGTTCAGTCGCAACCAGCTGGAGGCAATCCAGTCATTGATCTCAGCGAGGCAGCTGTTAAACGCTTCCACTGCGCAAGATGTTCCAGGGGCCAAGGAAAGATACAGCTGAGAATCATCAGCATAGCAATGAAAACCCAAACTGTACTTCCTAATGAGCTGTCCCAGGGGCAGCATATATACAGCAAATAACATCGCCGACAAGACCGAACCCTGGGGAACGCCACACAACAGGAGGCCAGAGGAGGATGAGAAATTCCCCATCACTACTCTCTGCCTCCTGTTTTATAGAAAAGACTCAAAACAGCAGATAACAGTGCCGGTGAGTCCACAGAATTCCCTTAGGTGGTTCAGTGGCACTCAATGGTCAACCATATCAAATGCTGAAGAAAGATCGAGGAGAACAAGGATTGTCCCCTTCCCTCGATCTCTAGCCTTAAGGAAGCCATTATGCACCCAAACTAACACAGTTTCTGTGTTATACCTCACATGAAACCCAGACTGGAATGGCTTATATAGATCATGGGCCACGAGATGCTCCTCAAGCTGAAGCGCCACCACCTTCTCCACAATCTTACCCAGAAATAGAAGATTGGAGATGGGACAGTTGCTTGCTTTGACGTCAGGGTCCAGTCATGTTTTTTTCAGAAGCAGTCTCACCAATGTCTCCTTCAAGACATCGTGAAAGACCCCCTCTGACAAGGAACACTGGACAATCAAGGCAAACATTGGGCTGACGTAGTCAACACATCCCATTAAGAAATGAGTTGGCACTGGGTCCAGTTCACAAAAGGTGTGCCGGAGCTTGGAAGCAATATTAGTGACCTCAGCCACCTCCACCAGTCTAAACTCACCCCAACCAGGCGGAGTGCTCTCCAGTCACCAAGGTGACCACTGTCGGCCAAAATCTGGCCTGCTAGCGAAACCCCCTGCCTGATGGCAGACACCCTGTCCGAGAAGAACTGGGCAAACTTCTCGCACAATATGTTCAAAAAGGCTACCTTCAGCTGTAGACAGGAAGGATGGAGAAGCCTGTCCACAGTCTAAAAGAGCACAGTTGGTCAGTTCCTCCCCATGGCAATCTCCCTGGACAGAAATTCTGCCTTCTTATGGTTGATTGCCCCCTGGTATGTGCCATAATGCACACATAGGGCCAGTTTGTCTACTCCCAGGCTGGACTTCCACCAATGCCACTCTAATCTCCGACCCAAGGTCTTCATTGCCTTGAGCTCCACATCATACCAAGGGGACCTCAAGTGAGAGGACCTGGGTCATACAAGGACTACTGCAAGGGAGTCGAGCGCACCAGACAGCACCTTATCATAGACATCAACTGCTGCACACACCCCCAATGCATGCACTGTCCACACTAGATAGGTAAGCCACCACCAAAAAACCCTTAAGGGGTCAACCCCCTCAAAGGGCGGTAGCTAACCATCTCTGCAGAGGGCAGGCTCTCAAGGGGTGCCCGAACAGGAACTTCACAATGCAGTGATGGGACCAAACAACCTGATTAATTGTGAGACTATCAATCTCAAGCCCCAGTGAGAACAGTAAATCCAACATGTGACCACCCTGATGGGTTGTGGAAGAAACTCCTTGCACAAGGCCCAGAGATGACATCATCTGGAGGAAGTTATAACCAAGCCGAGAAGATTTGTCGTCAGCCCAAACATTGAAGTCCCCCAGCACTAAACATCTGGGAACCTCCAATGTTTCATCAATGATGAAATTGGCCATCTCCTGCAGGAAATCTTCTGCCACCCCAGAAGGGCAGCAAATCAGAAGAATTCAACAACCTGCGCCCGGACCCCCACAGACGGCCACACATTGAAATGAATGTGGTGCCCTCACTGGGTGCAGGGTGAAGTCTAGCTCAGATCTAAAACAGATGGCTACCCCCCCCCCGGCCCTGCGTTCTGCTCTGAGGCAGTGACTTCGGTATACCCGGGCGGGATGTCAACCTCTAAAACCAGGCTGGCCGCATCACCAATCCAGGTTTCCGAGATGCAAGCTAGATCAGCTGAAGAAACCAAGTCCTCTATAACTGCAGTTTTGTTTCTGACCGATCTAGTATTGCATGGCACCGCCCTCAGGGGACTGGTGGACAGTGCAGCCCCTCTGGTTACCTGCCCACTCAGTCTGGTCAGAACCCTGGTGTTGGGAATTAAACACATCTGGCCTCTCCCATGAACCTGTTTAATCCCAGGGCACCTTCTACACCCCACTATCTCAATACTACCACCCGACGCAATGCATGAGGCATCCCACCTCACTCCAGTCATATGTTTCCTCCCTATTCCAACCTCCCTACAGCGCCTTGCCGCAGTAACAGACACAGGGAAGCTGTAAAAAGGCCAAAGACTGAGCAGCTGGGATGCCTCATACACTCTCCTAGCCTACCCCAGGCCCTCATACCTTCCTAGACACACGTCCCAAAATAAACAGCCCACAAACACAATAAATTCAAAAACAATCAAGTATAACAGCAGCCAAATAATTATAAAATCACACTTCCACTCACTCATACATACACTCACCTTTCATACACTTACAAATGTCCCACAATAAAACAACTCCACAAAAATGCTAACCCCCAAAATACTACCCACTATAATACTACATAAATCAACTCAATTAAAAACCAAAAAACAAAGCAAAAAGAAAAAAACAGCAATAACGCACAAACCTGGTCAGATCAAACAGAATTTATCAAAGTTTATCAAAGTTTACTGTTCAGTATACTAACAATATTCCAGTATAATCACAATGTGTAATCCTTCTTAGCTGTGCAAAAGGGAGCTCGCCAAAGGTCCCAAAAAAAATTTTCATAGTGAAAAAGAGGGGCTCTCTCCACCCCCCTCACCAGTAATGTCTGTCCATACTATGAGGCCCTCTCACTGCCACAGTTCAACTAATGTAAAATGATGATGGTAAACCAAAAAGGGGCACTCTCAGTTCCTCCTTAACCAGTCGTGTAATTCTATAGTACAAGTTTAGTTCATATTATACTTGCGATATCAGGTGCACAGTCCCACATGCAGTCTTTGACTTGACAATCCAAATGATCTTCGAAGGTGGCTCTATTGAGTGGAGCCAGATCAAAGATTCAAAGCCAGATCAAATATCTTAGAGAAATTAGATCCTCCTTTTCACAACCCTAAGCTCAACCCACCCCAAAGCAGGCACCAAGCACAGGCAAACCCTCAATTAGGCCATCGGAGCACACCCGACCTATCCGGGCAGCCCCCAGTGACCTCAGGGTGATCTAAGAGAAAGCTGACCCTCCAGTCAGCACCACCCAATCCCCCAATGGGAGATAGCTGAGCCTAGCACCCACCTCAGGGCAAGTCAGCCTGGCCTGCCCAGTTCACCTCTTTCACTGCCTTGGATCCTTCGTGGCATTCTGCCCAAAACAAAGTGACCCAACAGACCCTCAGTTCAGCTGCTTCAAACCACCACCACACTCCAAATCCAAGAATCAAGATACCGCCACAGTTATAACACAGTCGGTAAAGTCTGTGGACCCATACCACTCTGGCAGCCTACTTCTCCTCCAGTCTCAGTCTCTGTAATTTCCCGGACACAGTCCCCTATATAGATTATCAAGCCATCTGCAAAGCTTCTTCCAGGATAATCCGAAAGAAAGTCCTGCATCCACCCATAAATGGTCACTTGGGACACCGTGACTGAGAGCAAGTAAACAAACACGGTGTTGCTGTAATTGCTCCCAAAGTAAAATGCGAAAAAAAATAAAATGCTGACAAGAAAAAAGATAAAATAATCCACACAAAACTAATAGGATAAAACATTTATGCTGCTAAGAAGAGGGAGGACATTTTATTATTTTATTAATTTGTAGCTTTTGACCAGGAAAGGCACACTTAGCTGTGATAGCTTGTTTCCAGTTATGTTCTGGGGAGTGGGTGAGTTACATGGACCTGTTTTATTAATAGGAAATGCTGGTTATATGACAAAGGAATGAACTACACTCAGCTCTGTATTTACTCTGTACTCAGCAGAGATAGATATTGAGTAGATAAAGTAAAAAAGATAACAGACTTGGTTGCATTTAAAGAGATACCAGAGGTAGGAGATTTAAATATATGAATAAAAAACAGAAAGAATGACTGAATTAAAGGAAGAAGCACTTATGAATTGCTTTATATTCAACAGGCAGTGGAAGAAAATAAAGACAGAAATAAATGGGTCTAAAGCTATAAAACCTGCATTTTTACAAAAGAGGTACAGTCTATTATGCATTAAAATAAATTACACTATTGTTTCTTCATTCTACAATGCATATTATTGGTCACATTTTGAAACTGATAGCACAGAAGAGTGTGCATGAAATTGCGTTAGTAGACTGACTGAAATCAAAAAGTGAATGTACTGAAATATATATATTTTTTAATTTGGAACAAAATACCCTGGTAACTGCAATAAAAGTAGAGGAACAATTAGACCATATTTTTCACAGGTGATTTCAGTAGGTGAATTTTTATTTGATGGGTCCTCTGATTTTTATAAGATGAAAAATGGATTATTAGAAAATATATACTGTATATATGTTTTTAATTGTAGATCAATCTCCCAGAGGAAGTTGGGTTTCCAAGAAAAAGTTAGAGTAATGATCTGAGGAAAAATAAAAAGCAATTAGTGTTGAGTATAGTCCATTCCTTTTCTCATTTGAACTGTTAGCTGCAGGCTTGCAGGACTATATACTCCTCCTTGTTTGTTGTACAGGACCCAGTTGCTCCAGGTCAGATTGAGTTTAGGAATGTTTGTCATGACATTGTGGAAACTCCCCTACCCCTCTTCAATAAGTGCCATGGGACTTCCAGTTGGACAGTGATCATAGATAGGCAGAATGGATCTGGGTTTAATGCCTCATCCAAAATACAGCACCTTGAAAATGCAGCAACCCCCCTACAGTATCAGTTATGAAAATTACCCCAAGTACCTAGTGTAAGGCTAGAACCCACATGCTTGGCCCCCAGAGGTAAGCATGCTACCTACTGAGCCACAGACCTGATGGAAACATTTAAGTACATGCAGGAAATAAAGTTGGCACAAGCAAGCTGTTCACAGAGACTGGCAACATTAATACTGGAGGGCACAAGATAAAATGGGTGGGTGGCAGGTTTATAAAGGGCATTAGAAAGTAGTTTTTCACAGAACTGGTGGCGGAAAATTGGAATAGACTGCCTACACAGGCAGCCAGTGTGAAGATGGTGGAGGGATTTAAGAGAAGATAGGAGAGACCTAAAGAGCTGATTAAGAGAGCTGAGGGGATAAGGCAGGAAGGGATGATGGTTATGAGCTGTTAGGATGCATGTACCAGCTCATAGGACAGATGGACAGACCCTAAGGTTTTTATTCTGCTGGCAATTTTCTATGTTTCTATGAAAGAATGGGTGGGTGAGTGAGTGAAACAGACTTTCTGACAAAGCTGTAGATGTGATGGCAATAGAGGGGCTTAAAAGGAAGTAGAACACATTTAAAGGAGGTATCAAATGGAAACATAAGCAAAGAGAAGGAAAGACTGGGGCAGGACAGAGACTAGAGCACCTCTAAGTTGAGAATCTTGGGACAGACTATGTGGACTCGTGCTCAAGTCATTTTCTGTCAGTCACTTTTCTATGTTGCTATGTTTTTGTATACAATATATAAGAAAAAAGAAATGCAGCTAGTGTAACTTATACCAAGGAGCTAGTATAAGAGGCTTTCCTCTCTGGTCTGTTACTGTACCTGTATGTTTCTTTCTTGTTCACACTCCTGGATACTGGATCACCTCTGTATAGGCTCCAAAACATTGTTCCACAAATACTCCATGCTGTACTTACAGAGAATTGTCATTTAAGTATTTGTCATTATGCTTTGGGTTAAACTCGGTCCACACAAAATATGTTACAGAATGCATAATATCTATTTATTGCTGAATAGTTACAAATACATTTGTAAGTTACAATTGCAGGTTATGTTCAAATTTCTGCACTTACAGATGTTTTACAATATAGGGTGCATGTACAGTATGTAACATCACAAAAAGTCTCCTCGAAAACTGTCTCCCCTTAAAAGATTCCTCCAGAAAAAGTCATCTCTGTCAACACAGCTTGTCATCTTATCAGGCCCTCTGTGGCTTTATCCTGATGAATGACTGTTAAGAATTATTATGATTCTCAATTTCATATTTTTATGTCTCTACCCAAGTCACCATCTAGAATCTCTGAAAGGTTAAAAAGCCTCTCCTCCTGCTAGCAAATAGACACTGTGTACTGCATGGTATATTTATTTGGTGAGATCCCCCCCCCCACTCAAAAAAATATTTTCAATGACCCTGCCATTTGGGCAGCCATGTGCAGCCATTTCAGTCATCAAGATGAAATCTACCACTATGGTCACATTTCTAGGTGTGGGTTAGAACACAAGCAGCTTTCTTGGATGGTACTTATGAAGACTATACAGAAGGTAGCTAAAATAGTCAAGACAACAGGAGATGAAGGCAAGAATAATGATTTAATCAGAGTTGAGGCTAGATAGCAGTGGATGTGGATGCTATTGTGGAGATACTTGTCAGCTGAACTGCAAGCCATGGAGAAGTGGGAAACATAATTGCAAGGCTACGTCTGTAGTTCGATGGACGGAGCAACAATCCACACCCCCAATCAGGCCTTTAAAGGCCACTCCTCCTGGTCGGTCCAGGATCATTTATTTCATTGTGACTGGAGGCTCTGTTGGCCACTCCTTCTCCCTGCATCTTTCTTAAGCTGCTGTTAATTGCTGCTCTTGTGGTTTGCCTCCAGATGTCCCCCACTTCTCTTTTCCCGTTTTCCATCTCCCTTCACCATCCCTGTTCTCTTCTCTCTCTTGTTTCCCCATGTCTCTGCCCCTCTCACTCGTTTACCTCCTGTCCTTTTCATTAGCTCTGCACCTCCCCACTGGCCCTTTTGCTGTCACCATCTTGCTTGTCGTCCCCCATTCCTGCCCCTTCCCCATTGCTTCCTTCGTGTCGTCTCCTGCTTTCTGCTTCTGCCTGTGGCTGTTTTATAGTACCTCCATTTCTTGCTTTCTCTGAGGCCACTGTGCTGGTTGTATCTTGCTCCTTCATTTGTTTCTGTTTTTCAGGGACTGCTGGGACTCGTCGCTCCACTTCCATCTCTCCCTACCAGCCTCCAGGATGCATCATCCTCTCTGGGCACTCAGTTCATCTTTGCTCTCATCCCTGTACCCTGCTCTGTGACCGCACTTCATGCACACCATTTGGATACCTTCCATCGAACTCCTTGCACCACTGATCATCCTTTCCCAGCCGCTTCCTTTCTGACCTCGCTACCTTTATCGTATTTCCACATTGACCTGCTGATCCTGGGGCTTCCGTCAGTGCTGTTTCTTCCTGCTGTCTCCATCTCCAGCTGTTGATGCAGTCTCCACACCTTTCATTTCCATCTTTGTCTCGGTATGCTTTGATAAGCTCTGAGCAATTTGTGTGCTTTCTGAGTGCCGTGCCTGCTCCTCGGCTGGGTTCTCTGGCTGGCTTGCTGTCTCTGCTTAGTTTTGGGGGGGGGGGTTCCTGCCCTACCAATTACCCTGCTTCTTTTGCATATTTCTTTTACCATAGCCTTGTATTCTGGACCCCTCAGCATGTATTTTACTCCACCTCCGTGTCAGCTGATTACAACTGCTGGCATTACCTTAATTTATTTTATCTCCTCGGCATGTCTTTTGCTTCTTTCCCCATCTGCCTGCTACAGTGGCTGATTTTACCTCAGTTACTTTATCCCTCTTCCACAGCTGCTTAGAGTCCTGATGCCTTGTCGTGGCTTCCCTGTTGTTCCCACGGCAGGGGACTCCATGGTCACAACGGGCATTGTGGCCTCGGGCAGCAGGAGCTGCTTTATCATTCCATATAATTAATCAGCATTATCTCACCCCTCCTTCTACTACTGCTGCTCCATACTGGCCTTCATGGCTTTCCTTCCAAGGCACATATAGTCCATTCATTACCGACTCTCCTCACTTCTCATACCCTCCATTCATCTCACCCCTCATCCTTCCTATGCTGATCTTCCAGCTTCTGTCTACCATATTACCTAGCTTTACTCCTGGTATTTCATACCTCAACCATCAGCTGCAGGCGTCACTAGCCATTCTCATCCCTCCCACCCATGCTATTCGATCTACTCCTAATTTGGCTTCTTGATGGACCCAGTTGGCATGCACTCCTGTGGTTGATAATTGCAATCTCCTTCTCTGGACCCACATCAGGGTCTACTTCACTCCATCTGACTTCTGTGTAGGTCTACTCATTCACATCAACTATCTCAGCATACCCCTCATATGGGTCTCATGATACCTCAACTCTACCTGCTCTCCACTCAGAGACATGCCTTCCATGTCCATCGCTCCATGGCTTGGGGCTAGCCAGTAGCCAACAGTCTTGCTCTGCACTCACGAAGTCCGCATGCAAAGCTCAGAGCAGGGTCCTTCTTCCTGGTCAATAGTAAGAATGTCTTCACTCCGGGTAGACCTTCAGCTGCCCCTCATTCCAGAGACACCTCTGGATGTAGAATTTATGACTTCAAGCTGTGAGGGGTGAGGCTTTCATCTGCAGGGCCCCTTTAGCTGCCCAAGTGGATTCAGGGGCACCATTTACGCTATTCTCCTTCTGACCACCTCTGGTTCACCTAATCTGTATTTGTAGGCTCATGTAGGCCAGTTGAGTGCCTCAGAGGTCATTTCTGTCCTCCTTTGCTTTTGGACACCTAGTTGCAGAGACGACACTCGCAACCCTCAAAAACATTCCTGTAAGAAGGACAGAGTGAGAGCTTCCTCCAAATTGAAATCTTTTCCTCTTCCCTCGATCTCACCTGTAAACTGCAGTAGCTGAGCCATCACTAACCAAAAATGTCCTCCAGACTGGAGGGAAGGTGACCTAGGCCTTGGATCCCCAGAGGTTTCCTCCTCAAAGAGTTTTTTTCCTCTCCTCTGTGCTGATGGTCATAATATTTAGATAATGTTAGAGCTTTCATAGGTTTTGTAGTTAGGTTTCGCTGTTGGATAGAGTCATATGGTGACAATGGCTGTTCCCTCTCTCTCCTTAGGAAGTCCTGCCCTCCTATCTTGTGTCTGCTTGCAATCTGCAAGTTGTTCCTCATTGTCTCCTATTCCTCTCCTGTCCTACTAATCTACACCTATCGACCTCTGTTCTCATCCTTGATACCTTTCTGATTCTCTCGCTTCCTTCAATGCTTGACACCTTTTTGGATTTTCATTTTGGGCTCCTTCCTAACCTACCTTTAACCAAGGGAATCATTCCCACGGCACCTATAGGGGTGTAACTTTCCTCTAGGGTTCCTTGCTGTCATACCCCTACAGAGTGGTATATCCCATGGATTGAGAGATGAACAGCCACAATGTATCTAAGTTGCACAAGCATACATCCAACCTAGTTGCGTAAGCACATTGAATTGCAAGGCTATGTCTGTAGCTCAATGAGCAGAGCAACAATCCACGCCCCCAATTGGGCCTTTAAAGGACACTCCTCCTGGTCAGTCCAGGATCATTTCTTTTGTTGCCCCACCATCCTCCTCTACTCCTCTGGTGGCTTCTCTCTCTTTTCTGTGGGCTCCTTCCTGACCTACCTTTAGCCAAGGGAACCATTCCACTGGCACCTATAGGGGTGAAACCCTCCTCTAGGGTTCCTTGCCGTCGTATCCCTACAGGGTGGTATATCCCATGGATAGAGAGGTAAACAGCCACAATGTTTCTAAGTCACAGAAGCATGCAGCAAACCTAGTTGCATAAGCACATTGAACTGAGTTAGGGGTCAAGTGGGGTATCAAGCATTCTAACATGTGGAGCACAGGAGAAATTAGAGTCTGGTGAAAGAGATCATTGTGGGAGAGGTGGTTAAATAATTGGAAGCGGAAGCTGAAGCTGTCACAGCAAATGTGCAGCAGATGTAGGTAGGCAAACTGAATGCTGGGTTACAGTAAAAGGGGCAAAACATGCCATTAAAGCAATGTGATTGAAGGCCACACCTGGAGGGCTGTGGGCATTTCTGATTGCTGCAATTTACAGTAAAAAGTATATTTGAGCAATTGAGAGGTTATAACTGAAATTATTAATGGCATGGAGTTGTAAAGCTATGGGAAATGTTGATACAGACTAGTTATGTCTTCCTGTTTGTAACTGTTGTAATCACCAGTTGGTAGACACAGTTTTGAGATAAAAAAAGTTTAGCGCTGGAGGGGGACCAATAGAGGAACCACAGAAAAAAATTAATCAAGATAATTCCGTTTTGTGGGTAAAAGCAACTGTAGAGTTGTTATTAATTTCAGCGTATAAAATTCTGTGATGTACTTCACGCTTTTTAATGTGGCTGGCATTTGCTTACTGCTTTGGTATATTTAAACTGAGAGTTGAAGATGTCTCTTGACTAATCAAGAGTGTCACCTCATTTGCATCTGAGAACTGTGAAGCATAGCTGAGCAGTTCTAGAATGCTAAGTCATCTTGAGATGATACTCTTGATTAGCCAAGAGACATCTCTAACTCACCATTTACATTTTATTATTTCTTTTTGCATCTGTTGTAGATCACAGATACATTAAAAAGCAACGTCAGACGAAGTGCTCAATATTTCTTATGCTGAGCACCTCTACTACTCCAACCAATGCAGCTTCTAACATTTTCTTTCTGTGACAAACCAAAGTTACAGTAGTTCAGTCATGCTCATCCACACCATGGACAATACACTCCATTGTATCCATCTCCCACAGCCACTATTCAAATTTCAAAAGACCTACCAGTGCTCATGACATTTGTATTCCTTTTTAAAGCACTGATGAAAAGCTACTTGTCAGCTGCAGTTGCTCCCAGTTGGTTGCTGTAAATGCAAGGGGAACACTCATTAAACACTGTTGACAGAGAGGTAGAGAAATTTCACAAATGCATTGCTCTGGAAACAAAAAAACTGGAACGAACATGGAGCTGTGTTGGAAGTGGTCTCTGATGTTGAGTGAACTTTGAAGCTGGAAATCTAGGTTAGCTCAGTGGGAAATCCTTCATTCACACCCACCCAGCATTCTATTCCTCACTGTGAACACTGCTTAGGGCTGCTGGCATGATCTTTATGTTTACAGAGCTGCCACCTGAAACAGAAGTGCCAGCTGCTCCTGGCTCATCAATCGAAACATGAAGGGCAGCAAGTGCCTGATACTGTCTGCTAGCATCTCCATAATGCTGTAGCATATGCTAGCAGCCCTTAGCAATGCTCGCGATCAATAATGCTTGGGGGTCTCACACCAGGAGGTTTCCCCATTGAGGTAGCATGGATTTTATTTACACTTGCAGGGATTCTCCCCTCCTCCCACAAGATTAAGGATCAGATATCCCTGGTGGACCAATGGTGAAGCTTTTCTAGGGAGATTTAGTTAGGGTTGAAGATGTTGTTTTAAAATACAGTGCTAGGTTGTTGGGCAGGTTATGGAGGGACTTTTATTTAAAGTCACAGAATCAGATAGAGGTCAGATTAGAGGATATATTTATTTTAAAACACGGTGTTGGGTGAATAGTCAGTTTAAGGAGTAGGACATTTATTTTAAAACAGTGTGAATGGGGAGTCAGGTTAGAGACAGTTGAGGAGGGGCATAGAGAGAATATGGTGTCTCTCTGTTGGTAGCTGGGAGGACTGTGAGAGGGTTATAGGATGACAATGTTTGGGAGCTTGGGAGCTGTAGGTGGGATGAGGCAACTGTACTGTGGTGCTGGATTTGGTGGTAGAGACTGTAATGTGGCAGGGGTAACTTTTTTTGGTGGTGGCTAGCTGTGAGTGGGAAAGAAGGTGACTGGACACAAGAGAGGATCTGTGTAAAAATGAAGCATCACTGTTTGTGTGCCGAGGATAAGGTTGTGATTGGCTATGGTGCTGCTCTGATTGCGTGCCAGGAGGGGTTATGCAAAACACTGAGGGGTAGCTCTGTTTGGTTCTGGAGGCTGTGAAAGGTTAAAATGTGAATCTGAGTGCTGCAGAGCAGACATGAAAAGGCATCTGTCTGAATCTGATAGGCACTCATGTTCATAGGGTTGGGAGACAGATATTACTGTACATTGATAACAATAGCCAGAGATACGCCCCAGTAAAACTGCATATATCATAGGAAATTTCATGGAAATGAATGGGGATTTCCTGTGAACTATCTAGACACTGTATCTACAGTAGATACACTATATTTCTGGCTACTACTGAAACTTCTAAGAAGCCATATTGTAGAGTTATCACATTTTGGAAGAGCCTAGAAGGCTATTTATTAGCAGGTGATGTTTGGAACAAAGTGTCTGTTGTATTATTTTTTATTTAAACAGAACCTTGAACAGGGATATTTATGTCTCAGCTGCTGTAATTGCCTTGGCACTGTGCCGAGCTCTACAATTTGACTTAATACTACATAAAAAAAACTCCAACTTTAATTTTTGGATGGTACAAAATGTGTTTACTACCATTTTTATGTTTGCTTGCATGCATGTGCAAGAAACATCTTGTTGTATTAGCACATTTCAGAGGTGTGTCAGTGTTGTGGCCAATGCAGGGGATGATTTAGTTGGTGCGTCCTTCAGTCACCAATCAGTGAGCATACTGGTGATGACAGCAAACTTCAAAGAGAGCCAAAGAGTTGAAATAAATCTGCCTCTGCAATCAGATGCAGTTTCGTCATTGCAGCGGCAGATGAGAAGACTCCAGCCATGTGCATTGCAGTGCACAGTAATGCACAGGGCTGGAGTTCCGAGCAGTTGCTTGGTGTGTCATTCCTGGTGAAACATTTCAATAAATAAAACAGCAGCAGCACATCTTTCCACAATGGCGGCTCCTGCAGCCGGCCACATACTCCCACAAAGCCAACATCGGGGGTGCCCAATCCTCATGTCAGCATGTATCCCCCCCACAGCCACATTGTGGCACACTGGGAGCCCACCCCAGTGTGCCCAGACATTTTTTTTATTTCCCAACACCGGGATGCACACTCCTGGTGTCGGATGCCCCCCAACCTCCAAGCTCAATTTCTCTGCTGACGGGGTGCCAAATCCCCATCGGCATCATGTCCCCCTCAAGCTTGCTGATGGGGGTGCTCAATCCCCATCGGCATCGTGGTCCCTCCCAAAACACATGTGGCACACTGGGAGCTCACCCCAATGTGCCCAAAAGTTTGTTTTTTTTTAACCTATAAATAAAGAAAACGGTCCCCCGGAGTCTTTTTTTTTTTGTTTGTTAAACTGTAAAGAAGAAAACTATCCAACGTGGTCTTCCCAGTCCCCTCCCCCACCCCAATCCTCCTCTGCATCACTCTCTCTGCACCCCCTCACCCATACTTACCCTTCAGAGGTCTGAGCAGTGATCTTCTGTGGATCAGGATGCATCTGCACTCTTCAAAGCTGAACTAGGAACTGAGGAATCGGGTAAGCACTGTATAAGCAGACTCAATGGGGGGTTTCAACTTAGGCTGATATCTCAGCCCCCTTTAGGAATTTTCACCCCAAATTTTCAACATGGGGTTCTTGGAACCCCACCTCATAAACATGTCACTGTTATTTCATTTCTTGGTCCCAAAAGGTGATTTCACAGTCACTGCGTAGAATGACCTTCCATGACTGATTAACAAAACAACAGTACCACTGTTCATGAGGTGGGGTCCCAAAAAGTCCATGTTGAAAGTATGGTGAAAAAATTCTGAAACATTACCACGTTACAGGTGCATGTTGTGCATTTTCTATGCATGCTCGTAACTTCACCAATTTTTAATATTTTCACTCCAGATTTTCAACATTGCCATTTTTTAACACCTCCTTATGAACAGTACAGCTGTCATTTTTCACATCCTGCCCAAAATGTGTTTTCACACCTGTGGCACAGAATGGCGCGGTCAATGTGCAAAATCAACTTTCAGGATGGATTAACAAAATCACAGTGCCACTTTTCATGAGGGGAGGTCCCAAAAAGCCCATGTTAAAAATTTGGTGAAAAATTCAAAAAAAGATCACATTACGGGCGTTATTGTGCAGTTTCTACACATGCTCATAACTTCACGGATTTTTCAGATTTACACTTTAGATTTTCAACATTGCCATTTTGTCACACCTCCTCATGAACGGTACAGCTGTGATTTTTCACAACCTGCCCAAAATGTGTTTCCACACCTGTGACACCGAATGGTGTAGTTGCTGTGCAAAATCATCTTTCAGGATTGAGTAATGAAATGATAGTGCCCCTGTTCATGAGGTGGGGTCCCAAAAAGCCCATTTGAAAATTTGGAGGAAAAATACCAACTAACGCTCAGGCATTAAGGTTTCCAGCCCTAACGCCCACCCTGTAGAGACTGACAGGCATCGGGGGTGTGACTTGGGTTCATTGGCCATAATGCTCATGGCATTCTACCCCCAACCTACAGCTACTGACAGGCATCAAGGTGTGCCTTAGGGTCTATGGCCCTAAAGTTTACCCCGTTCTCCTATACTGCACCCATCCCAGCTAATTTCCTTATGAAATGGGTTGAGTATAAGGGCCGAAGACCCCAAAGCAAGCTGCAACACCTGTCGGTGTCAGCAGAGTGGGGTGAGGTGGAATGGCATAGGCGTTATGGCAAACAACCCAAAGGCACACCCCCAACACCTTTCAGTCAATTCAATTCAATTTTACTGTTTAACAAGTTATGTTATTACAATTACATTCCATATATACACTGTTAATCCACATATATCAATAAATATCCAATAAAATTCCATACATTAACTGTTGGTTACAATCAATCTCTTTTTGCACAATTCCCCGTTCATACTTAAATTCAATTCACTAACCCTCACGCTTCACAATATAGGTTCCCTCATATGAATACATTGTTTGTCAATGATTTTAAAATAAGAGATCACTGCCTCCAGTGTTTTTACTGACTGGGAATTCATTAATTTTTCTGTCAAAATCTGAGGATTCCCTTCCAAGGATTCCAAAATAGGCCCCCATATTTTTGTTCTTGCCTTATGATATAATGGGCATTTGATCAATAAATGGGTTAAATCATCTTCTTCTATATTGCATTTGCATATCCCATTGGCTTCATCCATGTTTATCAATCTATTTACTCTTTCACTGATATAATACTCAAATCTAAATTTTATATATAGATTTCTCCTTTCTGGATTCTTTAATATCTTTAAATACCTCTCCCTTTTAAATATCTTATTTATTGCCAACCATTTGCTTATTTTATATGTTGAACATCTCCCCATTTTATTTTGTTTAAATATAGCTCTCAATGTTGTCTTTATCTCTCCTTTTATGTCCTCTTGAGGTCTCCTTAATATATCCGCTAAATATGGTATCAGCCCATAGGGTTTTATCCACTTTTCTAAAATGACCATAACTGAAATTTTAAATTTCCTGTCATAATAATTAATAGTCGCTTCCAGGCATTGTTTTGGCAGTCGCTTACCTGACATTGTATATACTTTGAAGAAATACAGAATAATTCTTTCTTGTACCAGATCCTCTATTGATGATTGACCCAACTCTGCTCTTATTAAGGCTGACAGTGGTCCCTTTGTGAGTCCCATTATATTCTTGTAAAAAATATTTATTATTCCCTCTATCTTCATATCGATGTCCATACCCCATATTTCAACCCCATACAGAATTTAGGATCTTATTTTTGCATTGATGACTTTTAGTGCACCCTGAATAAAGCTTCCTCCATATTTTTAGAAGACGCTAGTAATTGGCAGAACAAACTTCTTAATACTAGAGCTTACCTCTGCAATATGGTTATTCCACACTAGATTTTCATTGATATTAATACCCAAGTATTTAAAATACTTTACCTGTTGGGCCGGCCCAGTGGCGCTGAGGGTTGAGGCACTGGACGCCACACCTCGCGCCACACCGGCGACCTGTGTTCGTGAATGGGCACAGGTTGCCGTAGGTCGGCAGGGAGGAGATGGATTGAGCATCTGATGGACTGCTGTCCATCTCCGGGGAGGGGGGTTTCCTGCAGCCGGTGCTTGCCTGACCCCTGGCAGAGGCTGGGGCTCGGTGGCATGTAGCCGCACATCATGGGGGTGGGACATGGCAGACGCTTGATTGGGGTGCACACAGGAGCATGCGGGCACACAGTGGCTGGTGTCATTGTACACCATAGCTCACAGGGGAGAAAAGTGGGAAAAGGGGAATAGCCAGTCACAGCAGCTTGATGGCCATCTGTGAGCACCTGTGCCGACTCCAGGAGGGGATCACCAAGTGTGGATCCATATTAGGTGGGGGGGAGTTGGCCATCCCCTACCTCCCCACCATGGGGGCAAGCCATGGAGCAATTGGGTGGTCGCCCTCCACGGAGACCGGTGCGAGTCAGACAGTGGCCAGAGAAAGGGATGCAAGGACAGATTGGCTGACTGGAAACCCCAGGAGAAAAAAAAATACTTTACCTGTTCAAGTTGAAGGTTATTATATTGAATGTTCTGCTTTCTTCTATTATTATTACCGAAGACCATAACTTTGGTCTTCTCTGGATTAATACATAATCTAGCATTATTACATTCTATTTGAAATGCATTGAATAACCTTTTGATTCCTAGACTACTTGTTGAAATCAAAATGATATCATCTTCAAGTGCTAGATTAGGACAAGCCTTCTTCCCTATTTTAGGCATGTGATATTCATCCTTATACATCTTCTCCATTATCCGATTCAAATATAAATTGAACAGGATTGGGGAAAGTACACACCCCTGTTTAACACCCTTGCTCCCCTCAAACTCTTCCGTACAATCTCCTCTGGAGTTAAATCTAATCTTAATCTGGTTTTGCGTATATAACACTTTATTAATATTCAATAAAGTTGTCTCCATTCTTAATTCTTCAAGGCATATCCACATCAGTTCATGACTGGTACTATCAAATGCCACTTTGAAATCTACAAAAATGCAAAATAATTTCTGTTTTTTTAATTTTAGAATATTTGTATGCTAAATGCCTGAGTACAAAGCACTGATCTATCGTAGAATAGTTTTCAATAAATCCCTCTTGGGCTTCCTCTATTAAGTTATTTGCCTTGATCCATTCTAATAGTCTCATATTAATTATTCTTGTTATTATTTTTGGGGTGTTATCCATTAGGCTTATAGACCTGTATCACGCTGGGTCTTTTTCCCCCCCTCTTTTTTGAAAATTGGTACTATTATAGATTGCACCCATGAACTTGGGATCTTACCTGAACTGCCCACATAATTAAATACTCTCATCAATATTGGGAACCACAGATCTAATTGATTCTTAATAACATCAATCAGGATCCCGCCTGGTCCTGGGGACTTATGCCTATTAAATTTATTCACCGCTATAATGACTTCCTCTTCCTTTATTTCCTCTTGTAAAGGAATCCAATCCACTAACCTATTTTCCCCCCCATCAATGTTCGTTTCACTAAATATAGGCTTAAAGTGATTTATCCACTCTTGTGGCTCAATGTAAATATCTATTTCTTGATTATTCCTTCCTAAACCCTTTGCCACTATTTTCCAAAATTCTTTAGAATCTTAATCTACAATTGTTTTTTCCAGGTCTTTCCACAATTTCTGTCTGAATTTTTCCTTACTTTTCTTAACTGTGTTGTTATATTCTTTCCTAATTTTATTTAATTCCTTCCTATGAAGTTGAGTTAGTATTTTCAACGTCCACCTAGTTTGTTTATTTAATTTCCTCTTCATTTCTACACAGTCCTTATTGAATCATGATGCCCCTTGTTTTTTTGGATAGATCTTAATGTCCTTCAGTACCAAACTAGCAATCCTAGTAATAATACCCTCATATTTAATAATACCTTCATCTTCCCCACAATCACTAAAATCTCTCATACTCTGTGTTATACCCTTAATTTCCATGATATCCCAGAAACTCTGTCCATTAATTTCCTTCCAATTCACCCCTTTTTTAGTTTGGATTAGATTTGATAATCCCTCCTTAGCAACTACTCTCTCCCCTTCCTTTTGTAACTGGATCTCCATGGGGAAATGATCACTCTCTCCTCTATTTTCCACTCTTAAGTCCAAAAATCCTGGGACCATGTTAATGTTTATCCAGGCCAAATCAATCATCAATCATCAAATCAAGGCCCCTTTAGAGTTCTTGAAAGTATATTCACCCTCTAAATCAGATTTTGACCTTTCATTAATTAACACTAAATTCCTTTCTCTTAATGCCTTGGATAGTCTTAAACCTCGATCTTTGAATTTCCTGTCCATTGTACTTCTATTATTTTTAATAATCCCTATATCTCCTACTGCCAAATAATCTTCAATATCTTTAGCAGGTCTTACTATATTACCCACTCTAGCATTTACATCTCCTGCCACCATTAATCCTATTTATGGATTATCTTCCACTTCAGCATCAATTATTTTTCCTAATTTCTTGATCGTATCTTCTCTCATTCCCTTTCTATCAATAGGAGGTATATAAATATTTATTATGACCACTGGGTTTACTCCCAAGATCATTTTCAAACCCAAGATATTTTCTGAGTTCACTTTTATAGTCATTACCTCTGTCACTGCATTTATCCTAACCCATATTAACAGACCCCCCTTTCTCCTCCCCTTCCTATTATCCTTGGTTGCCGGTAGATTAAAAACTTTATACCCATTCAACATAATCTCATTAGTTTCCCATGTCTCCTGTAGACAAGTAATGTCAAATTTATTAAAATAACTCACCAACTCCTTATCTCCCATTTTATTTCTAATCACCACAACATTCCAGGACAGGATCTTCAACTATCTATTATCTGGTCTATCCTCATTCATACTTTGTGTTGTCCGTTTTTGTCAATTATCCTTTATATCCTCCAAAATGGCAAATGTATTAACATTTTCCATCATTTTAAGCCACTCTGGTTTGGTTTTTTGTTCCTTATGCTCATCCACACATTTGTCATCGATGAGCACATGAATTCCCAATTCATCTAATTCCGGGTAATTTTCACAAGCTCATCATAGACCAGTCTTTTGTTCAGTTATAGAGTTAATTGGCCACTCTCTTCCCATTTTGTAGCCTTATATATCCTATTTCTTAAACCCATTATTTTTGTCAAAGGTTCCAAAAAATCCCCTACCTTGTATTTTAAATTTGTACTATTTTCATTAGGCAATTGCTCCAAACCAAATATAGATAGCTGGTGTACTAAAACCCCCTGGCCCTTTGCTTGGAACACTTGTCCTGAAAATAATCTGGGAAAAAGTGACCTAATCTCCCCATTTCATCACACTTAATTCCTACCATCTGAGATAATTTTCTTTTGCTGTGTACTATGGTTTGCAAAACAAAAAAACTGGTCTGTCACTAATAATACCCAGTTTTCATTTTTAACTGGCCTAATGCTGCTGAAACTGGATATTAAGGCTTCCTCCATTGACACAGCACTTAGTAATTTTTTGATATTGTCTCTCAAAGCGCTGTCATTCTCAGCAGGTATCAATTTAATCTCATATAATGGTAACACATAATCTGTATTTTTCATTTTTACCATGAACTCATTAAAATCCTTGCTAATTTCTTTCTTTTCCTTCTTCTCATTTTCCTTTTCCTTTCCCTTCCCTTGTTTATTCTTTCTTCCCCCTTCCTCTCTTCTCCATTCTTGGCATATTGTTACTCATACACTTTGACACTTCCTGGATCCCTGCTGGAGCCATTGTCTTTACACCTTCTACACTTTTTTTTCTCCCTTGTCTTGAATCTCTCTAATTTCCCTATTTTACTCCTTTTCTGCTCCCTCTTGGTTCCTTTTATTTTCGACTCTCCTTTTTTCAACTTCTTCCCTTTTTGTTTACCTTGCTTTGGGGGCTTATCATTCTGGGGTCATAGCTCTAACTCCTCCTCCACCGTTTTACTGACCTCTACTTCCCCCATTTCTTGACACCATCTTCCTTCTTTTCCACACTTTACTTTTTCCCTCTTCTCCCTCACTTCTCTTTTTCTCCATAAGTCCCAATGTTTATGTTTTAAATCTTCACAAATGCTAGTATTTCTAAGCTTTGGTGAAGGTAACATAATTAATTACAATGAACAATCCTGACTCTCCCATCTCTGACCACTTCCTTGCTCAGTCTTCCTATCTATCCTTTCTCCTTTTTCCCCTATGTAGGCCTGTAGTTCTTGAATAGCTTTTCTATTTTCAATTAAAATTACTTTTGTGAATTTAAGATCTTGTGACATTCTAATTAATTGTTCATAGATCAGGATTTTAGCCTGTATTGGGTCCCTTAATGCTTCCCCTACTTCTCTTGAGAGACCATCCAAATTACTACGGCTAAATTCTACCTGACTAATGAACAAAGTATTCTCTTCTTCCCTCATAATTTGTTCACTTATATATGACTCGTAAAATCTATTTTTTTGTTCACACATATCTATCTTACTCCTACCACTTTCCCTTTGCTTACTATCTATTTCCTTAAGTCCTTGCATGATATATAATAGCTGGTCTCTAACCTCATTCAGCCCTAGTGACAAACCCTTCTTATCACTTAATCCCTCATTCATTTTTACCTCTTGATTCTCCTGCCCCTCAAAACTTTCTTTACTCATACCCCCTCCTTCTTCCTACTCTACTTCCCAATCACTTACTACACTTATCACATCTGAGAATTCTCTTGAACCCTGTCCCCCTGCAGATCTTCCTCTCCAAACTCCCCTTCACCTCTTTCTTCACGTACCTTCTCACCTCCACTCAAAGGTGTCGAGACCTTCCCTACCTCTTTACTCTCCCACTTCCTGTTTACCTCTTCCACTAAATTATACTCAGTCATATAAGTCGTCATTTTAGATTGACATGAGCTATGTTTCAATTTGTTCCCTTTCACGACATTTTTTCTTTTCCTTGCTACTTTCTCTCCCTTTTTTACTGTATTCTTTTTTTTCTCTGGCTGGCTTATCTGAGCCCTGGGTTTTTGTTTTTTCTGAATCATTTCCTTCCCCGTTCCCTTTGACACCATACTACTTCTTGTTTTAACTGGCATTATAGCTTTTTCTTCCTTTTTTGTATGCACAATATGATCCTCAAGGGACCTAAAATAAACAAATCTATATTTCTGAGACCTTCTAGAATGGAGTCTTGTAGACCAAAGACCCCATGCAGTGTAATAATACAGAAAGATATTCAAAAATGCAACAAATCCAGTAAATCTAGCAAATCCAGCAATTCGTTTGACCAATTTACAAATACCCACCGTGAACCTCTAAGAGCATAAAAGACTCACTTTCTGTATGGAATATAAAAACACAGATACAAAAATACAAAAATACAGTAATTTTCTTGCTTATACCACTAAAAGACGTATTTAAGTGCCCCTATAAAGAATTAGTGTCTTTCAAAAAATGTTGTAGCTTAAACACTTGTTTTTGGACCTTGTTAACCTTAATGTCCTTGTTGTCCCCAAAATCCTTAATGTTCTTTGTGATTCTTGGCCCTTGGACCTTGATGATCTTATACAAGAACTTATTCCATGCTCAGACTTCAAAAGAAAAATCCAAAGAATCCCACAGAATCCCAATATCCCTGCTAATTCACCACCTTTTCACAAATTTAGGCCTTGTCAAATTCAGGTCTTCAAAATAGGGACAAAGAACCCTCTTCTAGATGCCTGGCTTGTGGACTTTTCCACCACCATAATTGCCCTACTACAGGGCCACTGTCCACCTCCCTTAGGGATTTTGATATTTGTAATTTCCCAAGAAAGCCTATTTGTAAAACATTTTCTGGTTCTCTGGAGGCCTAGAGATCTCTCTCCACCTTGGGTCGATCAGCAGCCTCAACAGTGCGACTCTCCTTTCCCAACATAATACTGCATAGGGCGCATACAGCACATGTGGAAATATAGTTAGTTGGACAGGATAAATCCCCCACAAATTCTCCTTCTTCTCCGCTAAATCAAAACAAAACAGAGAGCTCAGTAATAAGGGGGTTTAAAATATCCTGTAATCTTTATTCTACATATTTTCACAAACTCACAAATTCCCTTCTAGAAAGCTTTTCTTTGATCTTAGCTGGTAAATATACATAGCTTGTGTGGCTAATACAACCGGCTAACAATCTAGCATCTCCTGAGGTCCTGATTTAAACCCTCCAGCAGTTTGTAGCTTAAATTATTTAGATAGCTACTAAATAACACCAGATAATACCAGCTACTACTTACTTTTGTCTCTTGATGTCGGGAAATTTATTACTGCTTGGGTGCTCCGCTTCTACCCCACAAAGCCAAATACACCGCCAGATATACCGCTAAGCTCTCATTCCTAAAATGAAATTTGCTAAACTGGCAAATGTTTTTGGCTTTTTGCTTTTGCCTCAGTAGTTTTCTCCTGTGATCTGCTTTCCCCCTGCAACGAATCTCCTGACAAGTCTTACTGATGGTGCAATTGAAAATGGCGCTTGACCTGCCAGGATGCCAGTGCCTGCGCTATAACGCCAGCACCTCGTGATTCAATTGGCTCAATCCCTGGAGTCTACCTCTTCTATCTAGGGACCCAGAACTCACTATATGTTTTTGTTGATTTTAATTTATTTTATTTTATTGTATTTTATATACTCATGTTTGATTTAATAGGACTACTTAGTCCACCCAGTGACATATAACTCTTTGGGGCACTAGCTCGTACTGAAAGAACTAAACGTGCACTAACCACACTAAAATAACACTAAAAGTGCATTAATACATTAAAATCATAACCATAAAGCATCCCACTTAATTTCATCCTTGCTTTACTCACTTTACTCGCTTTCTCTCACTTTCACTAACCCCTTGTTTTACTAAAAATACCCCCTTCCAGCATGCACAAACATGCAAATGATGTACAAAAAAAAAATACAAAGGCATAAAAAAGAAGAATGAAGTAAAATAAAAAACAAAAAAATGCAGCCCAGTGAGCTTATTCTTTTTCTTCTCCTGTTTTTTTTTACAGCGCAAGAGTAGGGAACAGGTCTGGCAAGCTACTTCAACCCCAAGGGTCTTCCTGGAGCCTCCTGAAGCCTTTTAGGACCTCAAAACACATGGGTAGGGGCTCCTGCCACCGCAAGGACTCACATCCTAACCTGATGCTGGCCCAGAGGCCTATACAGACCACCACTCCCTAATCTTCCTTCTCTGCACCTCAGACTTAGCAGAGCCCTAAGGAATTCTGGAAAGGTCGGCAAAATCTTCTATCCACTTATGGCAACGGTGGCATACCTGTTGTAAGATAAAAAATAGCCTTTCACTGACTCCTGCTACAGCAGCTTCTCGTCAGTGGCCTAGCGACTGGTCTGCTCCATCCTCTCTCTCAAGTCTGTATTCTGCCAAGCACTCACTCAGGTCCGTACAAGAGAAGTCAGAATAGGGGTACATGGGGCAAGCCACCTTTCTGTCTCTGCAGGGTGGGGTGGGGGTTGGCATTAGTTCAATACTTCACAGCCATTCCTATTATGTATCTCTCTAACTCCTGCACTACCAATGCCAATGCCAGCAAGCAAACATTCGGCATTGACAAATGCTTGTTTATTTTCCTGCTTCTTTCTGCAGTTATGTCATAGAACAAGGGATAATGTAATGTTCTTGGAGCAAGATACTACTTAGACCTAATATTTTTATAAAATTAAAACTTGCCCAGTGCAGATTTGTTCTTTTTTTGATTGTTTTATTGACTGTTTACATTTTGTATACAGCATGGAGAAAAAGGAGACTATAAATCAAATTAAATACTTTTAACAAAACTCCATTTCTTTTTTTTTCTATTATCTCTTTATCCTCCGGAGCCCTGGCAGGTGGCTTTTGGCCCTCCTGACAGAGGGACTCTCTCTCTGGTCTCACTGCTCCAGTACTTGTGGCCCCCAGTAGTTTCCCCATGGATCGCCCCCCGAGGCGGGGCCAGAAGGAGGTTGCCGACTTCTCCCTCCTCCCAGAGACCCCATCCGGAATATGGGAATGGGTCCTGTGAGCGGCGGACCATCATTGAGCCTGCCAGGCTCATTTTCCTCCATTGCTGCCCATCCCCCCCCAATGTGAGGACATCGGATCAAGCCTCCTGACCCATACTGCCCTCCAGCCACAGCCAGAGGGCAGTCAACAAGTGGGATGACTAGTCTCCCTTCCTCTGAGAGAAGAGAGCAGTCCTCCAGATTCTCGATCCTCTCTCCCTCCCTGCCAACCTCCGGCAGCCCGGGCTTGTTCCTGAACCCAGATCACCGGCATGGAGTGAGGTGTAGCGACCAGTGCCTCAAATTCCAGTGCCACTGGGCCAGCTAACTCTATTTCTTTCTTATTTTCCTCTTAAGTATATGGTGAGTCTAGACCAATACACATGTGAAGAGAAGAATATATTAAAATTAGTAAAGAAAAGGTAATCTCTAACAGGTTATGCTGCTAACTATACTGTTTCCAAGACTCTGGGTTACTCAATACTACTAGCCCCACATTAGAGTAGGTAAATAAAAGGAGATAACATTTGAAACAGCTCTCCTGATTCACATAATGTTCCCTCTACAACAAATGTTTTCATTTTGTATTGAACCAGAAATTGGCAGCTCACAGCAATAGATTGCACGCATTAAAATCAATTTAGTTGTTTACATTTTTATAGACCAAATGAAGCAGTTTAGTTCAGAGAGAGTGTGTGTGTGTGTGTGTGTGTGTGTGTGTGTGTGCATGCAGACACAGAAAGCCTTGGAGTCTTGCTACATATATTGCATTTCTTTAAAGACAAAACCTGAGACTGAAATACTCTCAAAAAATAACAAACAGTATGTTTTTAGGGCCCTGTACCACATCATACATCCGGAGTGGCAAGCTGTCCCTTCTACAGTACCTTCTGCTTAATCTGCATCTCACCAGGATCTGCAGGGAAACCACAAGCCAAACCTCAATTACGCACATTGAAACCATAGCAAAACCATGTGACATGCAAGGTGGAAATAATAGACTTGCAGTCTGTACAGATGGAAAACATTTGTGAGGCAAACAACAAAGCCAAAAAACTGCACAACAAACAGAATATATTCAGTACGTGTTACACTAAAAATATGTGATGAGACAGTTCCATTCCTAGTGCCTTATAAGCTTCAACAGCTTAGTCCCTCCACCCAAGAGGTTTTCAGAATTTTTAAATATCCTTTCAAAACAGGAATTCAGCAACGTGTAATAATTAACTGGTGATTTGTAAGCTGTGTTTTTTGTATCTTTTAATGCTGTATCTTTCACAGATGTTTGCTGGTTCATTATTATAACATGGGTACACAGAAATGTGAAAACATGACTGGCTAAACACATCCCATGACTGTGCATTAGTTTTGCTCAGTGCATGGTCTTCCTGGTACTTAATCTTTTCACAAATGTATACACCATCATTGAATGCTGAAAAAATATTTGGCAGACATTTTTTACCCTTGTTAAGCACTCGGAAACAACAATATCCAGACAAAACACACCATGATTCTATTCATTTTCCACATACACACACCCTCCAGAGTTTAAGAGGAATCTCTGTACTGTACCTATAGAATGAAAGAAATTTTCAGTTCTTTTATACAGTATTAGTTGCAATCTTTCCCCCTCTGCTCATTTGAGATCTTCACTTTTGGGCTCCCGGTTCCCCCTCTGCCACAGTCCTCAAACTCTGCCCTCCATACTTCTGATCAGTAGCAGTGCCAGGCTGGGGCCAGACAGGGTGCTTGCTCTAATAAAAAATGTATATTAAAAAAGAACTACAGTGCACACCGCTGGTTCAAGGGACTTGCATTTTTTCTGCAAAGTGATAAAAATGCAGGGAAATTACCTGCATTTTTCTCACTTTGCACAATAAATGCAAGTTCCATTGACCCTGCACTGTAATTATTTTTAACCAATATTGATCTGAACAGTAGCATCTTTAGGAGAGAGGAGTGTTCTCTACCATAGTACAGCCTTCAGTAAAACTGTGCCGTGCCTTGGCTGTGCCACAGTTCTGTCACGGTGGGGCTTTCTTTAATTGTAGGGGAGCACTAGTACTTTGCATGCTGCTGGCATCTGACACTCCCTGGTACTGGTAGATCAGGTTTGGAGAGGGAAATCTAGCAGAATCTCAAAAAAAAAAGTTTAATATCACTGAAAATGGTAAAACAGCATGAGTGCAGAAAGTGGCCCAGTCAATGGCAACCAGAGCAGTCCTGGGATGTTCTGGGCTGGGCATTGTTCAAAAGCACACTAGTGCATTTCATGCCATGCCCACTCATGACTTCCTCAGCCCGCTGCTGAAGTCTTTCTCTACTTTCTCCTCTCCCAGGTCTGTCATCCTCTCTTAGATAGCTGGCAGTGTGGCTCTGGATGCTGTTGATTGATGGGGCCAGTGCCTGACAGTCAGCATTAAAGCTAAGGTAAGGGTGGGAGCTGTGAGGGAGTGGAGTAAGTCATCAGAATCCGGCTGCATTAATGGGCTGTTCCAAGGCTCAAAGGTAGGTGAAGAAGCATTGTGATGTACAGACATTTCTACATCACATTAAAAGAACCAGTCAGCTTTGTTGAAGCTATTGTTTGTACCCACCATCTCCTCTGGACATTGGGCAAGGGCTGTATTCAGTGTGTGTGTGTATATGTGTGTGTGTGTGTGTGTGTGTTGAAGCTGTTGTCTGTACCCACCATCTCATCTGGACATTGGGAAAGGGCTGCATTCAGTGTGTGTGTGTGTGTGTCCTCAGTATTTTATGTGAGCAGGCAGGAGTCTTCCATAGTATTTATTTTTAAGACCTGCTAAAGCTACTTCCCTGCTGATGTGCAATGGATACCTGGAAAATATGCACACACACACACACACACCACCCCTATAATCTTGGGTTTATCCATTTGTTTTACAAAGGACTATAAAGGGAAAGGGAACATTGTTTAACCAGGAGTAGCACACTAAGCAGAAGCTTGATTCCAGATGTGACCTGGGAGCACAAGAAAGTTAAGTGACTTGTTCAGGATCACACAGTATGCACCTAAGCAACTGTGGGATTTAAACCCAGGTCTCTAGATCTGCAGCTCAGAGCCTTAACCCACTGTGCTATACTGCCTCCTCAGTAAAGCTAGATATTTATCAGTTTTTTCTAACCACACGTTATTAAATTGAAAGTAATGTGCCCTATAAATGCATTCATTAAAAGGAAAGATAGTGTTGTCTTTTATACTTACACTAGGAAACATTTTGTGTGCAAAATGTAGCTTTACTATATGTTAGAATGTCAAACCCTGAATTATCTTCAGATTGTGGGTTTGTAGTAGATAGATAGATAGATAGATAGATAGATAGATAGATAGATAGATAGATAGATAGATGGATAAATAGACAAACTGTAATATATGTGTATACAAATAAACTGTCAGAATGAAGTTATTTAAATGAATACTTTGAAGTACAGTAGATCTGATCGATAGGCAGCTACTGAATTTTATTTTTATTTTTGTTTTTTAGTTTATTTACTCAGAACAGCTCAAATGAGATGCAACATCTAATTTCTTGTGTGGTCCCCCTTCCTCCCATTTCTGCGGCTGGGTGGTGTTGAGCACTGGGAGGTTAAATGATTTGCTTAATGTCAAGTAGTAAGTATTTAGCTCTGGAGGGTTCTGAACCTGCGATCTTCAACTTCCCAAGACAGTGCTTTAACCACTGACTACACTGAATATACATAAGTCATAAGCCAGGACAGGGTGTGCATTATGCAAGCAATAATACCCGATAGGGTGGACAGTATTGGGCAATACCGGACTGCCCAGGGGTGTAATGGGGCACAACCCCACAGGTGAAGGGCCTTATAGCCCCTGGAAGGTCCAGTATTACCCATACTGTCCACCCTGGAGGGTATTATTGCGCTTAGAAAATGGGCCACTATATCATATGTGTTATAAAAAAAAATACTTTTTGTGTTTATATGTTTAAACTCTTACCTGTTTAAGTTCTTTTGTAATAAAATAGTTCATCTGCCTTTACCTAGGGACTTTTATCCTAAGTTGTACCTTTTGGGCTAGTTTCCATGGTTACCTCCCCCACAGACATACAGGGCTTAAGTTAAAACCCTTTTGTTTTGTTTTACTATTTTTTTTTCTTTTTAAATATTTATTCATTCATTTTAAATTATCCATCAAGTAATTTAGTCACTCACCGGGGAATCTGGCCAAGGAGTGGCAGTGGCAGTCGGGCGACCTGGGAGCAAAAGAAAGTAGTTTTGTGTTCATGTTTTTTTACTGTAATTTGGTGGCCATTCATACTGAGTGTTATTGCAATTGAGAAGCACTCTCTGACTGCGGTAGGAAAAAAAACATTAAGCTGCACTGTTTAGATGAGAGAAGTGATGGCGGGTTCAGATTGAAGTATTTTGAGGATCCCAGTGGAATCTGAAGGGTAGGCACTGGAAACCATGGGCATCCACATTAGAGAGAGAAAGAGAGAGAGAGACGGAGAGGGGACCTTTCATCCGTACCAGCCGGTTCCTCACTGCGATCGCTGCCACCAAGCTGCTCCCACTTCTTCCCCCATACACAATTTATTTAGGCAATAAACCACAAGGGGTTGTGGGTTATGGGGGGATTTACCATGGCTGGTGTGGTTTATGGCTGAGTTGCTAAATCCTCACCAGCCATGGTAAATCCCCCCATAACCCACACCCCCGAGTAGTTTATTGTGATTATACCATGAGTTTATGATGTGAGTGTACTTAGAAAACTTTTAGTTTTCTTTTTCTCCTGTAAAGCATAATGTTTTTAAAGAAATATTCTCCCGCACAAGAAAATAGTCCCTGGTTTGTATTTATTTGTATTTCGTTCTGGCACCAGTTAAGACAGTTCCGCTCAATGCATGACACCCCCACACTCAGACTCACCATCTGTTATAGGATTGGATGGCTGAGGTGAGAGATGAGGCCCTCCAAGTTCAGGCTGCCTGCTGCAGGTGGAGCTGCTGATGTGTCCAGCTATGGAGATGACTGGATGTCTGCAGTTTCAGACACTGAAAGCTGAGGGGCAGATGCAGAACTCAGAGTCACTTCAAGTATGCTGTGTTGAGGCTGGTTTAAATTTTCATTCAGTGTATTTTCGAGACTGCAGAAGATTTCATGTAATTCCGCATTGTTTATGAGTTCAAATGAGGTGTCCATGTTTTTTAAGCAGTACTGGAGGTTATCAATGGCAGTTAGCGGGAGGTAATATGGTGGCTGTGGCACCTCAGCACGGCTATCGGAAGGATTTATTGTTAGGGTGGCATGTGACTGTGGCAAGCTGGCACCTTTTGCGCTGATTATTGTATGATTTACAACAGGGGTGAGGTGCCAGTCTGTGCATGTGATTGGTCAGTTTTTACAGTGCATGGTGTAATCAAATGCAATCCCTCTCACTGCCACAAACAAAAACGGACAAAAAAATGAATAACTGTCACTGGGGAAACAGCATGTCAGCAGCTCAGACAGCCCCTGTAGTGTGGCATGGAGAAAACTGCCATGATTCATGATCATGAATGAGACGATGTTTCTGAAAACTCACCAACTCTACAACTCCCACCACCACCCCCATGATGGCCGGACAGAAAGTGAAAAGGGATATGAGTAAAGTGAGTAGAAAAAAAGTCAAAACAGAAACGGGTTGCTACAGCTGTATTTCTTTTAAGGCATGGCATCTTATGACTTCCCTGGTGTTCTGTGGTACTGGTCAGCTTTCAAGTGCAAGCGGGTATGACAGAAATGGGACTTTTGTCAAATGCTTCCTAGAGATGAAGTCACACTACGGGGGTAGAATCTTTGTGAGCTGGTTCATGGGCTGTATGATGGACTCCCTTCCACAGTACTACCAGTAAACTGGAATTATGTGGGCAACATGAGGAGCACCATTTACCTAGCAGGGAAAAAAACAGCAACACAACTTCCAGTGTACTCTGCCTTCCGTACAGTTTGCGCATTAAGACCTGAGTGGAAGAATTTACATGCAGCCAGGAGTTGACAGTGGCATGATTGTGATCACTGGTCAGAGAAATGAAAGGCAGTCACAAGTCAGGAGGGTGGAAGACAGCAGCAGATGTACAGTAGACCTCTTTTTGCATGCTTATTAGTGGCATGACGAGCAGGGGAAAAATGATGACAGGGGGACAGGTAGCAACTTTGAGCTGGGAGTGGGACGCAATGACTTTCACAGTGGTTAGGTAACCACAAGAGGCAACTGTGCAGTAAGTCGCAGTGGCACTGGCAAGCAGCAGTTGGTTACTAAGTAAGCTGCTGCTGCCTACTAAGGGAGGGCACAAGCATTTTCAAGAGTGTCCTGCAGAATAACAGGAGAGAGATCATAATTCTTTTATGTGGTGACAAAGTGAGCTCAGCAGAGGTTGATGTGTGGTTTCTTGTGGCAGCTGGCAGTCTTGGTAGGGAGGTATCTCTTGTTAAGCAAGAGAAAAAAATGGCAGCATTTTCAAATTGAATGGAGTGGTTTCAGCCAATGGGCAAGCAGGGTGGGCACAAAGATATTTGAATGGGTTAAGGGGCATTTGTGCTGGAACTTTTTCTTTGCTGGGCATCTATTGAAAGTTAATGTACTCCCCTGGCAGGGGTACCAGCTAATCAGAGCCCAGCAAATAAAAAGCCCATTTTCTAAAGGATTTTAATACCCCCAGTGGTGTAGTAAGACATGAGGCTAAAGGCTGAATGTCCTTATACTCCCGGAAAATGCATTAAAATCCTATGATGCACACCCTGAAGAGCATTATTACACTTATAATATGGTTATAAGTAGGTTTATTAGGGAGAAAATGAAAGTCAACACCTGACTCTGCATTTATAGACATTTAATGCAGTCAGGTAACATCTCTCAACCAGTGCAATTTCTAGATTTTTTCTTGACATTTTATAAATATATTTATACAGCACTAGCAGAACGAAAAGTACACAGGTCAGTGCAGGGGTAGGGCTATCACTCATGGTGCAAATTACCTGGGATCAGAATCTTGCTAGATGAGAGGAGGGACAGGGGGGGCATGATTGAAACCTTCAAGTACCTACAAGGTATTAATAAGGTAAATTCAGAGGACTTGTTTTGTCTTAGTGGGAACAGGCACAAAGGGGCATTGCTATAAGCTGGCAGGAGAAAGGTTCAAGAAAGAGGTCAAAATACATTTTTTCACAGAAAGAGTGGTGTTGGGATGGAATGAACTCCCAGCAGGTGTTGTCTGTCTAAAAACAGTGAATGGATTTGAGTGGGGGATGGACAAGGTAAAGGGGAGGGTCAGGGTAGATGAGGAGGGGACCAGGAATGGGTGATGGGGGTCAGGATTGATGGGGAGGGGGCAGAGTTCCCAGTAGTTGCTGGAGGAGGGGCTCTGCAAATGGAGCAGACACTAGATAGCCCATAAGGCCTTTTTCTACTGGCTATTTGTATGTTCATATGTAAAAAGCCTGGGCTATACAAGGGCCAGTGGAGGAAGGAGGATTGACTGTCTGAGGATGGAGGGTCACTGTCTAAACTGCAGTGTTTCCACTTGGGTGACCACAGGTGGAAACACTGCAGCAGACAGAGTGGGTGGGAGAACACTGATGGGGTTTACAGTCAGAGCACTGTCATATGCACCCCAACTTGAGTTCCGTGCATGCTGACATTCAGAAGATGAGGCTCTGAAACAAGGAAAATGGGCCCCAGCATGGTGGAAAATAGAGCCCAGTACATCTAGGTCCCTACATCACTGGACAGCATCACCCTGATGCAAACTCAGAGATTTAGAGACTATTCACTGGTACTTCCATCCCCACCTGGAAGTACAACCAAGGCTCCATTGAGGGCATGGGCACCAGTTGGAGAAGTCTGTTGGGGCACATAAATGTGCCTTGTGAGCTCCTGGGGGCAGTCTGCACTGAGTGAAGGGGGTGTAAAGAAGTGTAAGAAAAAAAGAAAAATGCAGCAATACATTAGTTATTTTAGCAGATGACATATGCAGCATCTAAAATAAAAATGTATTGTAGCTATTAAACATGTCAAAATCATGAATTTTACAGCTTGCTTATGTCACATGCATTTTTAGAGGCTGCATATGTAACACCCATTCATTCTACGCCTGTAGCTTTTCTTAGAGCTAATCAGACAGCAGTTTTCACAATGCTGATGACATCACAACAGCACTGAGGTCACTAAAGACAGCTTCTGAATTCAAATGGAAAGTTACATTTTCACACAAACAGGTGATTTAAAAGTGATAACTTTAAACTGGTGTTGTATAAATTGAATAAACAATAGACTTGCTCAAAATATGGACGTTTTCTTCACTTGTGAGGGAGTAGGACTTACACAACTCACTTTTGGCTTGGTTGTCAAGGTAGCATTGTAATTAGGTAATGTGGCATGCCCTGTTGCTATTGGTCAAATTGTAAATTGTTCAGTTGTGATGTAACTAATAAGTGATATTTTAATATTGTTATGTAACTAATAGATAGGGTTGGATGAAACTTATCTTCTGCCAGTGGAATTCTGGTGAAATTGTGATTTTGCTTCCATGAAGATTTTGCAAAATATTACCAAAATTGTAATTTCAGTAATTTTCACCTCATTCACAAAGTATGCGTCCACACTGCACCACATTTGGTATGACGACTTTCTCATGGTCAGTACAAATGTGTACCAAGTTTCATATATCTGTTTGTAATGGTGACTGACTTATAAGCCTCCAAACATTCAGAAATTTTAAAATTACATTTTACAATTACGTAAACTGCAGAATTTTAAGCCCCTATAACTTTACAACTTGAGGACAGCTTATCACCAATTATGTTAGGTTCACTGACAATAAATATTAGGCTTTCAGACCACCCCATGGCTCAGCTACTCTACTGACGACCTGAGTTTGGAAGCAAGCCCGAATGTCACGTCAGGAGGCAAGTCTGAGACAGCTGCTGCTGAGCAATGCATCTCAGTCAGAGAAGGTTGGCGGTGGGTTCCACCAGTAAAGTGGCCCCTGTGGCTGAGGCAGGGAGCTTGCTCCTATGGCATGGGAATTCTGTGGCAGTGTGAGGCTGACAGAGGCACAGCTCCCACCAGGGGACGTGGGAGGGAAAAAATGTTGGAGAAAAACCCGGTAGCCAACTGAATGATGACTGGGTCCAGCCTAATCAGGGTATATGTCTGTGAACAGGGTATATCCATGAGAGATGAGCTGCCAGACTAGAGACAAAAAAATATAAAAAAAATGAGGTTGTGTGTTTGAACTCTAATCTATTACTCAAAGACTGGCTGATTTATAAGCAGCCAAAAATTCCAAAATACTATACCTTCAGTAATTAAAGTTGAATTTCATGAGCTTTTGTCAAGTTGTGTAATGTTATGATATATTTGTTGAAGCCATGGCCATACATTTAGCCCAATCATGCATTTGAGTTACCATTGAAGCGGAAGGTAAAGGCTGGGTAAAGTGGAAATAAGGTAGTATTTGCAGAAAGCTCCATAGCAAAAGTATAGTGGTACTAAGTGTCAGGTCACTCTCTTGAGTGATGAACCATGAAGAATAGTCATGGTCATCACAGTGCCCTAGCCTGAATTCTTGCAATATGCCAGATAACCAGTAGAACTCACTGATTTAATGATGTGTGCATGCACACACTGCACTGTTTCTGAACCATGCTACCTGGTAACTCTTTAACAACCCTGTAAATAGCAATGTATACTTTTACTATTTGAAAACAGTGGCACCAAGTGACGTCAAGCCTTATAAGTTATAACTAGCTGTGTCTTACCGTAGGTCATTGTGACAGAAGTATCTGGATAGCTTTAGTGATGATGAAGCATGATGCTGGACAGCACTGTTGCAGGAGTGTTGAAGGGGTATTGCAGGGCCAGGATGCTAGTGCAGGTAAGGTGATTCAGTGGTGATAAGTACTTTGTGGAAGTTAAATTCCACAAGTGGAATTCTAGTGAAATGACCTATTATGTGTCTATGAATTTTTAAGCAAATTTTGCCAATTAGTAATTTCTTAAGTATCCAGAATACATTTTTACCTACTAATCCACATTTATCCAGCTTGAATTAGATTCCAGGATGTATTTACTTTGGTATGCATGCCAAATCTTGAGTGTACACATGCAATAGCAGTGGCGCTATAAACACCCAAATATTTTGAACATTTTCACACAGTTTAACAAATAATTACATTGTGAAATGTTGAACTCCTGTAACTGACAATTTTCACAACCAATTGCCTCTCTATTTAGCAGTTTCCGTGACTCTTCCAAGAAAATATGCATATACATTTTCTATTACGTAGTTCCAAAGGTGGCTAAGTTGTAAGCATATTTCCAGAAATGTTCACATAGATAATAAATTGCAGGACATTGAGCCCCTATAACTTCCCTGACCCTCATCCACACGTCATTAAACCTGGAACCTTTCCAGGGCATCTTCCTAACAATACAGGTGCAAAATGTCAGACTTCTACCTATAACACTGACCAAGGTATGACCAATTAAACAATTTTGGCAAATGCCACATTTCACAAAAGTTTATTAAGTCTGCAAAAATTCTGCAAAATCAGAAATTGCTAATGTCACCCAGCCGTACTAATAGATGATATCTTAATATTGTGCTGTAACTAACTGGTGATATCTTGATATCTTGACCTCTAGCTCTTTTAATCAATTATACACTAGGCTGATTCAAAATACACAATTTTTTTCACATGGAGGGGCAGAATGATAACTCACAAGTGATTAAGCAATGAGTGAGTTATAAAAGTCCTGCTCCCTCACAATTATGAGTTAGGGTATTGTATATCCAATTTATACATCAGTTTACAAGCTACAACTTTTAAATTTGCTGTTTATTTGAACATTTAACTGTTTCACTTTGAATTCAGCAGCTGGCTTCAGGGTAGGACAAGTTATTGTGAACTTCAGAACTGTGAAGTCTACTGTCTGATTAGGTCTGAAACAAAAGCTCCAGTTGCAGAATGCTTTTTTATGACTTACAGTATGCAGCCTCTAAAATAAACAACTGGAATGGTTGCAACCTGTAAACTAAATGATTATGACATATGCAAAATCTAAAATTATTTTTGTTGATAAGGTTGCATACTGTATGTCATGAGCTAAAATAACCATATTTCACTGATTAGAGGTTGTGACTTCTAACATGCCTTCTAATCGAGGACAGCTAGTACACGGGGACAACTTTAATTAAAGGATACATAAAGCCTTAGATTTTACACATAATGTGTTAAACAACTGACTCCATAGACTTGTAAAGAAGAAGCTCTTGTTTACATTTATGCTAAAACTGCGTTTATTAAAGTAGGATAAATGCATTTTTGTAGCATCTGAAAAATGTAAACAGTCTCTCTCAATTCAAAACTCCCACTCTGTAAGAACTCTAAAATGAATGCCGACATGCAGTGTAATGATGTCAATGAAGCGAGAGACTCCAAGCTCGGCAGTACCACAGCATATACATGAACACACACCATATGCCCATTTTAATGAAAAACATCGAAATCATCGCTTAACTTGTATATAATTTACACAAATGCACAAGTTAAGCAATGATTTGAATGTTGTCACGTACTCAAAAGTAAAATTCAATGGTATGTATTATTGCTGCATTCTGCAGTAACCAGCAGCCAACACTTCATTTGAATGCCACCCCAAAGTGACCCAAAACAAAACTACAGCTACCTGGTGGTCCAGTGGGTGGCCCATCCCTCAAAGAACCTGGCTGGCTTCATGCTGCAGATCAAAGTTACATAACCATCCCCAAATGAAGAATACCTGGGTGTGGTTCCTGTAATGGTTACAGTTTTTGACCACCCCGACCAGTCTAATATCTTTTCCAATCCAGTCGATCCCCTAAGGCATACCTGGGGTTCCAGTGGGTGAAGTCTGTCCTTCCAGCCTCAACAGATCAACATTCCCTAAATGCCGACTGCTCATTACCACTCCAGATTACCCCACCAAGCCAAGTACAACCAAGTCTTGATGCCGACCCGTGAACAGTATACATGGCAGCTCCTCCAAGTCTGTGAAGATCCTGGTTTCAAGTTGATTATTTTAGAATGGATGCTATAAACTACTGAAATCCCTCTTCACCCAAACTGCAACTACTGACTGTCAGGTTACATTTAGAGCATAACTCTTATTCCCCCTTCTGGCCTCAATTTCATGCAAGCTCTGCTCTACATGTGACCCAGCAGTCAGTCAGCAGTTGCAGTTCGGGTGATGAGGGCATTTCAGTAGTTCACAGCATCCATTCTAAAATAATCAACTTGGGATGGTTCTATGTCAAAATAGCAATCACAAAACAGTGATCGCTATTATGGTGAGTGTATATCATCGAAAAGCAAATTGGCGATATGCACTTTAAGGCAACCCAACATCAGGATATTGAAAAAGTGTTTTTGTGGGGGCCTCTGCCTCCCACACTCCCCCTCATGGGGGGCTTTACCCCCGCACCACCCTGAATTAAGATTCTCAACTCCGGGGGGGGGTGCATGTTGGGGAAGGGGAGAAATCCGGATGTCGGCAAAAAATTAGGTGCCGCAGCTTACAGCTGCAGCAAAATGTTACCTGCTCCCAGTCCCGAACCCAGTACCTGGGGTGCCAGAGCTAGCCACCCATACCACCATGCCACATGGCTAGCTTGGCAGCAGCATGTACTCTAGTTCCTGACAACTCTTTCCTGTCCCTCCCCTTCCCCTCGCTATTCCCCACTTCCATTGGCCCTTCCCCATAGTCGCTGTCCCATACCATCGCTATTCTGCAGGGTAGCCCAGAATAATAGCACCCAAAATGAGTTGCTGTTTTTTGTAGTCACTCATTATGGATTGCTATTATTATGTGATACCACTTGGGACTGGGATCTTCATGGGACATATTTTAACACTTGGAGCAGCTGCCATGTATACGTTTCAACAGTCAGCATCAAGACCTGGTCATACTCGGTTTGGTGGGGTAATCTGGAGAGGCAGTGAGCAATTGACATTTGGTGGGGCATTGATCTGGTGAGGTTGGACAGAAAGACTTCACCCACTGGACCACCAGGTACTCTTCAGGGGATTGACTGGATTCAGAGTGATATTGGACTGGTCCGGGTGGACAACTGCAACCATTACAGGAACAGCAGCCAGACATTCTGCATTTCGGGGGTAGGTTACTTAACTTTATCTGCAGCATGGAGCCAGCCAAGTTCGTTGAGGGACAGACCACCAACTGGACCAACAGGTAGCTGTTTTTTTGTTTCAGGACACTTGGGGGGGCATTCAAATGAACTTTTGGTTGCTGGTTGCTGCAGCATGCAGTGATGATACGTTTACTTATTTATTTATTTAAGACATTTTGATAACCAGGTGACCCCACTGAGACCAGCAGTCCCTTTTTCAGGGATGACCCGGAGTTAGTTACATACAGTGCAAACAAGAAGTTCATGACATTTCAGACTACATAATACAGAAAGAATACATCAAGGAAGTCATGAGAGGAAAAAAAAGCATGCTTATGCACAGAAAAATTAGTTACAAACATCATGTACACTTCAGCAGCAGCAGGATAGGTGAGATTCATATGCTAACAAGCAAGTCATAGGTACGGCTTTAACCTAAGATAGCAATCTCCAATTAGGGTTCAGTGATAGCAGCTGCAAAGACAGTGTTTCAAGATATATACCTTTAGCCCTGCCTTAAACCCTTTAGTAGAGGTGACTTTGGTTAAGTTTTCAGGAAGGGAGTTCCAGTGGTAGGGGGAAGAGTAAGTGAAAGACCTTTTTCCTAGGTTAGTCCATACCCTAGGGATCTCCAGCAAGCTGGTATTTGATGAGCGGAGGGTGCGCCTCATGGGCTTTGGGGCCAGTAGACCCTGTAGGTGGGGAGGGGTATAGATTTTGGTGAGTTTAAAGATGTGGCATAGGAAAGGTTGAAGGAGCCTGTATTCCAATTTAGGCCAGTTCAGATCGGAGAGTACCTCACATCAATGCCTCCTGGATGGTGAACTCAATGCAAATTGACTGATCTTGTTGTATAGGAAATTCAGTTTGAGGGCTTCAGCCTCCTGGAGGAATTGTAATACAGGGGCACCATAGACCAGGAAAGGGAGCAAGGTACCACTTGCAATTGACCTCTTCGAGTCAGCAGTCAGTGATTTCCAAATCTGTACAGTAGACACAGTTTCTGATGCATCACCTTGGTGATGTAATTGACATGTGGCTTGAAAGTCAAATGTTGGTCAAGGTATACACCGAGGTACTTTACCTTATCCACTACATCAACCAGAGCCCCCTTCGTTGTGAAAAGCGGAAGTAGATTTTGTCTGTCTACTCCCAAGCGCCTTGGTCCAAATAAGACCACTTTGGTTTTCTTGTTGTTCAGGACCAACAAGTTGTCCGCAAACCAGTTTTCATGTGCATTCAGGCTATGAGTGAGTTTTCCTGTAAGTAAGCAGGAATCAGTGTCATTATAGTAGATCACAGTGTCATCAGCATAGGAGAGCACTTTCACATCACCGCAGTGATTGCTGATGTCATTAATAAAGAGCAAGAATAGTAGGGGACCTAGAATGGAGCCCTGGGGACTACATCCATGACCTCAAGGCAGCTGGAAAGTGTCCCATTCCATTTAATCTTTTTTGATCTGCCAAATAGGTAGCTTGAAAACCATACCATCAAATTCTACATTTGAGTGTGTGACGACATTTAAGTCATTGCTTAACCTGTGTATTTGTGTAAATAATATACAAGTTAAGTGATGATTTCTGTGTTTTATTAAAAAGGGTACATGGTATATGTTAACATTACATGTATATATTGTGCTACTGCCGAGCTTGGAGTCTCTCACTTCACTGACGTCACAAGGCTGCATGTCGGCAGCCATTTTAGGGTTCTTACAGAGCAGGAGTTTTGAATTATCAAGAGAGATTTTGCTTACATTTTTCAAATTCTCAAAAACTGCATTTATCATGCTTTAATTAATGCAGTTTTTGCAGAAATATAATCAAAAGCCTCTACTTTAAGAGTCTATGGAATAATTTTTCAAACACATCATGGGCTAGATATTTTATTTATTTATTTATTTATTCATTTCGGATTTTTCTTTTTTTTATTAAACTCTAGGATTACAAATACCTTTGTGCAGGAACTACTCATTTACAAAGGTTCCACGTCAAAAGATGTAGGGTAACATACATACAAAGGTCAACAATGGTTATAGTCTTAAAAACACAAAGATGTCTAAGCATTTATTATACAGCCAAAAATGGAGAGACAAAATAAGCCAGCTTCAGACAAGTTTCAGAGTGAACAGTATATAGCTAGTATAGGGTAGGAGGGAGTCATAAAGAAGTAGGCAGGCTAAAGGGCCATTGTTGGTGGGTAGAGGTGGGTGGCAAAAGTGTGAGGTGGATAGGCTGGAGGGTCCCATATCTGGAAGTGCCACTAGAGAGGGGAGGGGTGGGTGAGTGAGTGGTGTGGGGGGTTAAGGGGTGAGAGTGAACACCTTTGAGCCAAAGGCTCTTTTACATAGGTTCCACATCAAAGACACATGAGGGGGATAGGGTACAGTACAGAAAGGCAAGGATTAAACAAACATACAGGTAGCAAGATTGTACAGTCATAACAAAATTGTATATACAATAGCATGAGGGTGAACCATTTTTTTTTTTACACACATGTGGGTTGCACAAGATTGTACAATGCTGCAGACAGTGGCATTGTCAAGCAGGATGTTGTATCTAGGAACAGAGCCTAAAAGCACTGGTTCACAACAGTGTCAGGAGTGGAAGACAGGAGGGGGACACCACCAGTGGGTTGATATAGGGCTATATTCAAAGGAGTTGCGCATAGCACAACTGAAATGCACCAGCGCAATCACAGAATTGCACACCGGAGCCATATTCAAACAGCAGTAATACGCAGCACAATTCCAGTTGCACCGCTGCGCAATAGTAATGTATGCTGTTCAAGTACACAGGGGCATGACAATGAATATGCAGCGCAATGGCATATTCAGCCACCAAACACAGAGCAACTGTGGAGCAACTCACAGATTGCGCCACACAAAGTTGAGCATAAATGAAGGAGGCTTAAACACACACAGCTGAGGCACAAACCAGGAGAGCCAATGCAATGGGTGCAGCGCCATTTCTAATGGAGCAGGTAATGAGGGGGTTAAGGAGGAGGGAGGAGCACCAACGTGGCCAAGGAAGGGCCTGTCAGCGGTATGCCCAACACAGACAGTACCATGCCCAGCTCACATTCGAGGACTATGGTGACAACGAGATAGTGGGCTGGTACCACCTGAACAGGGCAATTCTGAGGCAGCTATGTGAGCTGTGCCATGATGAGCTGCAGGCACCCACCAGAAGGAGTCATGCCATGATGGTGGAGACCAAGGTGACAGCGGTAATGTGCCTGCTCACCACAGGCACCTTCCAAAAACCAGTGGGTGCCACCACTGGTATCTCACAGTCAGCCACATCCCGCCTCCTCACCCAGGTTCTCAATGCTCTGCTGCCACATGCTTTGAAGTATATAATATTCCCAAGCACACAGGCAGAGCGTACAGCAAACATGCAGGAATTCCACAGGGTAGCACATATACCAGGCGTGATAGGGGCCATTGACTGCACCCATGTGGCCATACCTGCACCACCTGGCCCAGAAGGTACTGTCTATGTGAACAGAAAGGGATACCAGTCTGTCAACTGCCAGGTGGTGTGCAATGCCACTGGGTACATCATCAATGTGTGCACCACACACCCTGAGAGTACACATGATGCATTTATATGGCACCACTCCATCCTGTGCCAGTGATATGAGAGTGGGGTGATCCCCACAGTGCACCTAGTTGATAAGTAGGGCCTGGGAAGAGGTGAAACCAGCAGCATTGCAATACACCACACAGCAGCAGGTTGGGGAGGAGAGGAGAGGAACAAGGACAGTGCTAGGGGAGGGGACAGGACTGGAAATGAGGATGGCAAAAGTGCAGAGGAGCATGGACACAGGTGCCCAGGCATGCAGAACACAGATGGTGAGCCATGAATGGTGGCACAGCAGCCGTGCATGGGAGCCATTGGCCAGGGCACAATGGGTGGCAGGTGGTGGCAGTGTGAAATGGTAGGGGGGCTGGAAAAGGCAATGACAGGCAGTAACCATCACATGTGTCCTCCCCAATGGTGACAGTGTGTATTCCCTCTGACCCTTGCTGCTCACCCCAATATGGCGAACAAGCAATGGTGTGGAGGAGAGATACAATGAGACACACATCGCCACATGAAACATCATAGCATGCTGAAGATGTGGTTCTGTTGCCTAGACAGAACCGGTGGTGCCCTACAGTACAGCTCCGCAAAAGCCTGTGGCATATTCCTGGCCTGTTGAATGCTGCACAACATGGCTGTTGACCATGGGATACCTGTCCAGGTGGTTGAGAGCAACAGTACCAATGATGATAAGGAGGACCAGCTGGACGGGGGTGTGTAGCCAGCCATGGAGAGGAGGGACCCCCGGCTGGCTACACATGCCAGGAGGCACAGGGACACCATAGTCGAGGAGCACTTCGGGAACCACAGGTGAGTACCGCACAGGGCAGCAGTGCATGCACAACACCACACACACACACACACACACACACACACACACACGCAGACATGCACAAACACACAGAGATGCATGCAGGGACACATGTTCACACAATGCACACACAGATGGACACGCACACATGCACATGCACATGCACATGCACCCCCACACCCCCATGGAACAACAGAGACAGACGCAACCACCCGTGTGCCATGTGCTGTTTACCTATATGGATGATCACAGGCAGGCACATGCATCGATACTGCCACAGGGTGCACAGCAGAGCAGAGAGCACCAGGAGGGACACACACACAACAAAGCAGCCAGGGAGTGGGAGACACACAGCAGTACAGTACGTGCCGGCACAGAGGCGAGGCTAACACAGTGCTGTACTCATCACGCCCATGCCACATGGTCCAGCAGAACTGCCCACACAAATGCTGGACATGACCCAGACCACACGTGTGCCACAGCACGTGAAGTAGGCCGCAGCCACACATGCACACAGCTGGCAACAGTAGCAGGAGACAGGACTGGGCAGCACATCTATCAGGACTACCATGCAGAGCCACAGCCACCACGGCCACGTGGGCGGCCATGTCCTGACTGTGTGGCAGCCACAGGCTGCTGAACAGCCACAAGTGGTGTCACCAACACATTCACAGGGGTGGAGGCCTGAGAACGTGACCGGGTCCTCACGGGTGTGTACACACCGGCAAACAGGCCATTGCCAGGTGTGGCAGGGATGGGCATGGCTATGGGTGGCATCAGCCTCAATTGGGTCACCAGATGCCAAGTCAGTGGTGTAGACATAGTGCTACAGAGAGTCCTGCATGCCCTGCTGTGACCGGTGGATGCCAGTGATGCAAAGCCTGTGGCGATGGTCTCTGCAATGCGGTCCAGTGATATGGTCGTGGCCTCCCACAGTTGCCGGACCTCACCAATCAGCTGTGCATATCCAGTGTCCCCTTGCTCAGCAAGGTGACACACCTCAATCTGAAGCACATGTATCTCTGCCCCAAGTGTTGCCTGGTTGCCCACAGAATCCCACAGTAGCCTGGCCTGCTCATCCAGCCTATCAGCGCCGGGTGTATCATGGTGCTGGTGCTGACAGGCTGGAGGGGTGGCAGCATGCCGTTCAACATCCCTCACCTGGAAATGCCGCACAGGGACCACGCATGTTGTGGGGAATGAATGTGGGTGCCAACGGTGGCCCCTGGGGATTGCTGCACAGTGTCCACCGCAGGCCATTGCAGAATGGCAGCAGGCTGCTGCACCTGCCAAGCGGCACCAGTGTCCACACCTGCTCCCCATCCCTGGCCAGCACCGGCAGTAGTGCCACATGCCAGCGAGCAGGCAAGGGGGGGCCTGCATGTTCGCTGGGCCACCAGGGCTACCTGCTACTGCCTGTGTCAAGACTCTACCCCAGGGAGGGGTGTTGATACCGGTGCAACCCAGGATCAGGGCGAGGTCATCATCACTGTCATAGGCATTGTCATCCTGTGTTGCTGGCACAAGCACTGGTAGGTTGTCCAGAAGAAGGAGGTCGGCCAGTGGATCCTCATCCCCCAGTCCAAGGAACTCCACCAGTCCCAGACCAGTACGGTGATGGCTGTCTGTGTCCACAGTGCTGGTCAGCCTTAATGGCACTGCATCATCATGCACTACATTTCTGGTCACATCCTGCACAGCACCCCTGAGGTGTGATGGAGCTGAAAGACAGGATGGGTAGTGTTATTGGTGTTGTGGTTGCAATGCATGTAGTCAGGTGTACTGTGCAATGTCTGCATGTGTGCCACAAGAGTGCCATGTGGTGGCACCGCACGACATGCCTGGCAGGACACATGCATGTCACAGGACCTGTGGCCACAAGTGTGCATACACACAGCAGTGTGCTGCATGTGTACACATATGACTGGCATGCCCCCCCAAACAGCAGTCCCCCCCAAACACCACACATATGCATGCCCTGTACAGTGTGCCATGCTGATGACAGTGACCACTGTGTCCATGCAGGTGCCAGCACACACCGCAGCACCCACACAGATGCCGGGCATGCTGGGTGACGTGCACCCCCTGGACTCTGCACATCCCTACCATCACATGCTCCATGCTGCTGCCACATGGCACACAGGGGACCATGTTGGTGCATGGTGTGGCCATGCAGGCTGCGCACCACAGCATGACACATTGGGTGCAGGGTTTATGCACCCCTGCAGTGTACCAGGCATACCAGTGGCATGCACACACACTTCCCCCTTCCTCCTGCTGTCATACTCACAGTGTTGTGACAGGCTGCCTCCTGTCTGGAAACCTCCCTGGGACACCCTCAATGGCTGCCCGGCTGATGGTGGCTGCCACCAGCTCCTCCTCCTCCGTTGACAGAACGGGTGCTGTGGATGGTCCACCACCCATCCTATTGCGTGATACCCTGATGGCAGATATCTTCTCCTTTATACACCTCCTGTCTGTGCCCATCTTTTTCCTGCACTCCTGTGCACTCCGGTTGTGGCAGCCATGGGCATTGACGTATGTCGCCACCTCATCCCACCCATTGGCCCGTTCCTGTGTGGTCCCTGTGGCCCCGCTCAGGAGGTCCTACCTCTCCAGGTAGGCCTCAAACAGGGCCTGCTTCTAGTCCTTGCTGAAGTTTGGCCTGCATTTCCTGGCAGGCACCTGTTCCTTAGCACCCTCCGATTCCGACATGATGCGTCCTCTGAACAGTAATGGTGAACCGATGATCAGCACAGTAGCATTTCCTGTAACAGTGCTGCATTGGAAAATAGCAGTACACTAACATTGACATGTCCCAGTGTGAACAGTCTTACCTGAAAGGCTGCAATACCTGTCAGTGACCAGTGCTGTATGGTGTCGCTTTTATGGCTCAACTCATGCAAATGAGCTTGTTAGCACCCAGTAATGAGATGCTAATGTGAGCACTTGCACCTGGCATTGGCTCATGAGGCTATCTGCATAATCTCGCTAAATTTTGCAGAACTGATCCATGCGCAACAGACAGTGTCATGTGCAACATGACTGCACCAGAGCAATTCACAAGCAGTTTTAGCTCATGCACATTGCGCAGTACTGCAATTGCCATGTGCACAGGTAGCTATGCAGTGTTCATGTCCATGTATCACGCAGCCGACTGTGCTGCACATGCATGTCCTATTGTGCATGCATCCATGGGTGCGTGCCACACATGCAGCAGGGATGCGCATTCCGTGTCTATCATGCACCTGACCCTGCAGTGCCATTGTCATGGGTCACGCATCTGCAGTCACTGCACCACTGGCATGCAGCATGAATGGCAATGCATGCCCTTCACAAGATGTTGTATACACACACCTGTGCATACGTGGGTTGCGGACGTGACCCCAGTCTCCGCCTGCACTTCCGGCTTTGAGCATGTGTGGTACCCTGCCATAGGCCACAGCTGTGCATGTCTTTTACCCAGTTATATGCCATGTGACAGCATGCTGTGTGTTCCTGTCATGTAGCAGGTACAGCAGTGCTACACGGGTAACTTTTAGGCACCACATTGCTCGGTCAGGCCGGTGTACTGTGCAGTGAGCATGATAAGTGCTAGGGGTATGGACGTTGGGCCAGAAACTGGACTGAGGTGGCGATGGCAAACCTCATGGCAGTGGTGGTCCCATTGGAGGACCAATTGTTTGGTGCAGGTGACTTGCAGGAAGCACGGTTCCAGGTGTGGGCCCATGTGGCTGAGGGCCTGGAGAGGCAGGGAACAGTGCCACCACCATTATGGGGACCTGCATCTCCGCTATCTGGAGTGGCTGTGGAGACTGCAGGACCGTGCCCACCATGGTTCAGTCCCACAACCTGGTACATGTGTCTGTGCATGCTTCATGCTACCTCTGTCTATGCATTGAGCACTGGTGTGTGCAGACGATGCATGTGCACCTGCACACAGGGCAGGCCAGCCCTGTTAGGGTGTGTGAGTACTGTGGTGTGGCAGTGCTGTGCTCTGTGTGACACTGTGTTGCACCATGCCAGTGGCCTCAAGAGCGGACCCATCTCATTAACCAGGGTCACTGCATGGCACTCTGTGTCGTGGTGCTCCATGACCGGCCTGCATGGGTGGGGGGATGGGTGTCTGTTGATGGCATGCCTCTCATGGTCCTTTCTGCATGTGTTTCCTTCTCAGGGCTGAAGGAGTGTAGACAGGCCACGGCCAAGGCCGATAGGCAGGGAAGCCGACCAGTTGATGGTGCTGTGGCTAGGCCAGCAGGACTAGTAGCAGGTGAGTGTGTGCAGATTGCATTTAACATCAGTTGCTGGGGATGGGTATTTGGGGTGGGGCCAGTACACATGGCAGGGCAATGCTGCCATGCAGTGCTATGGCATGTGCTGGCTCACTGTCATTGTTACCTGTTTTGGTCGGCAGCTTGTGGTGGTCCCATCGTGTACGTGGCATCTGTGTGATGGTAACCTGTTGCTGTCACTGCTGGTGGCTGTGTGTGGCTCACAGTGCACACATGCTGCTGCTGCCTGGCCGGCTCTTGTGTTGTCCATGGGGGCATCAGTCCCTCGCTGTGGGGTGCCTGTTCCCAGGTGACAGTGCATGGTACTCTATGGTAAGCCACACAGTCCATGTGTGGCACGGTGTCCTGGGCTGCTGTGGGTGTCCGCTGTGTACGTGCTGTTGGCAGTATCATCCATGAGAGGGCTCTGCCACAGTCCTCTGCACACACAGCCCTGGGCAGGGGGTGATGGCCATTTGCTGTGTGGGACCTGTCACTTAGTGACTGTTCTGTGTTTCCATTGCATAAGTCATCTAGGGCCAGGGAGTGGTTGCCGAGGTTTCGGCGTCCTGGGAGGTGGGATGCTGCAACTACAGCATCTGACTATATGCATGATATCCCGAATGGTACTTCACATCTGCCTGACCAGGAGGCATCTGGCAGTGACAAGGGAGCTGGTGGTGCAGGTGTGCCGGATGAGGACGGACATCCGCCGGCTGCGGCGTTAATGTTTGGACACGTTCCTGTGTTGCTCCATGTTTCCCTCCCATTCATCCCATCCCACTTGGACAGTTATGTTGTTTCCCCTTGCATTCCCATCACACTCCCATCCCCATACTGTATTGTACCCTATTGGACTGTGCACTGCTTTCTGACTCATTACCCTTTCCTGTTTTCACCATTTTGGCCATTACATACCTTGTTGTGTTGCTTTCTATCTTCTGTTTTATTAAACTGTTTACTACCATTTGTTCATGTGTTTCTGTGTTTCCCTCACATGCTTGGTGCTGCTCTGTGCTGGTGTTCTACATTGCTGTGGTCTGGCAGGTCCCTATCTTGGCCAGTGGTGTCCCTGCAGTGTGGGTCTGATACGTGTCCAGTGGCCTGTCTGCCACATCCCTGTGTGCCACTGTTACATGGGTGTGGGCTGTGGTCCTCCACTGTGCCTGCCACAGTGCCATGTGCCCATGTCTGCATGTGCAGCATGGTGAACCCCCAGCTGTGTTACCCTTCCCTGTGCTGCTGTGCTATGTGGTGCAGTGTCCTGTGTCTGTGAATATCTGCGTGGCATATGCGGCATACTGCCCTGTGCCTGTGTGGCAGTGTAGCTGTGGCACACTGTGATGCATGGTTCCTTCACACAGTGGCTAGGGTGGCTGGCTATCCCATGTTGGTTGTTGGGACTGTGGTCCTGGAGTGCGCAGTCCCTGCAGTCATCTGTTCCATGGCCATTCCATGCTCTGTCACATTGGTTCCCAGGGTCTGTGTGGGGCTCTGTGCATTGTCCATGGCCATTGGGCTCTGTGCCTGTTCTGTGCCTCCTGCCCATTGTACCCTTGTGGTTCTCCCCTGCACCCACTTCCATGCTCCTGTGCTTTTGCACAACCTGCCTGTGTTCCCTTGCGCATGGTGTGCCTTGCTCCACCTGCTATATTTAGCATGCACTGTTGCTCCTGCGCAGTTCAGATCACTCTGGTGCATGTATGTTTGCACATTGGCGCATATGTGCTATATTCAGTGTGGTTTGTGCAGGTTCATTTCTGTGGAGCATCTGCTGAATATTGCTTTTGTTTGCTGTGGTGCAACTGGATTGCACTGCACATCCCATAGTGCAGGTTCTGGGCGCACTTTTGAATATCTAGCTCCATGTGTAAATTTAAGGGTTTAGGTATCTTTTAAGTCAACTCCCTGGCAAGTATTTTTAGCTACTAATTCCCCAACATCTCAACCCTATTTCAGTAAGTAAATCTAGAGTCAGGCAAAAGTATCTAAGTTTTACCTACTGAGATTTCATTCACCAGCCACAACAGAAATGCCAGCACCAACAGCTATGTGTGAGGTTTGGGCTCGAGCCACGTGGAACCAAGGATGCAAGAGGATTGCTAGATACTGGTAAGCAAATCAAGAGCTTGGCAAAATAACTTACATTCTACCTAAAAGGTTTTCATCTATCAGCCACAATTGAAACAACAATATGCCAAGAGCTCTGTGTAAGATAAGGACTTGAACCACAAGGAGCCAAGAATGTTAAGGGGGTTGAGAACCTGATTTTCCACAATCTACTGTATTTGCTGGCAGGTCACCAGCCTTTTGGTGCAGCAGGACATGCTTTTCCTTCTTAAGCCTCCAGTCAGAGGCAGGAAGTGAGAGCAGGAGCAATGTGTGTGAGATCGGGGATCAGAACTTTAGCGTGAGCTATCCAGAGCCACGGCAACTTTCTCTCTCCCCGGGTGAGTGAGTGAGTGAGTAACTTGATTCTCTTGAGTGTACTAATCATCTGTGTGGGATCTTCATTTATTAGTAACCTGCCCTCAATTAGAAACAATATGTAACCACCCAGTCCCCTTGGGTTACTAAAATCCCCTCAGTATCAGTGCTAGATAAGAAGAGGCAGCTGGTAATTAACTAGTTAAATGGTTTTTTACCTGCTCACTCTTCTGTTTACTTGACTTCAGCTGAGACTGAAGTGATTAGTTCATTTTGAACTTTCACAGCAGCATAACTCTTGTGCCAGCTGTTGAGGTGGGAGATAGAATGTTGAGATGGCAGTCAGTTGGAGTCAGTGTTTAGAGTTAGAGTGTGGGAGTGAGAGCTGTTCTGCCAGCGGCTCTGAGTTGAGGGCCCCAAATTCTCACCCTAGTTCTGGTATTCTCCAGATTGCCGAGTGGCGTGGTGGAGACCTTTTCCACAGTATAATTTCCTGATTTTCATCCCAGAAGGGGTGAAAAGGACTGCTAGTCAGTCGATCCAAGGGGAAATCCCCTGTTTGGTCCAGGATGTTTTGAAGCTGTCTGAAATGTCTAATTGCTAGAGGAAACAAGTACCTGTTCTGTTGTGTTCCATGCTTAAAGGGAAGGCACAACTTCTTTTTCTGTAAGTATGGGGATGCAAGACTATTTTTGAAGTGAAGTTGGCTGAGGTGTGTGATGTTCAGAGGTATGACTATATCACACTGTTCATGACTTTTACTTTTACATTACCGAGGTGGTGTTTTTGAATGCTGAATGCCAAGCTTCATTCAATAGCATTTCAAGATGTGTTCAAATGTTTAAGGTGTAACTCTGAAAGAATGGCTGAGTGTGAATTTGGGAGCAAAGGGTGGGCAGAACCTCATCTGGAGTAACCAGTTCAGGACTAACAGGTTCAGTATGGGTGCCTGGTTACTTTAGACAAATGGCCAAACGTCTGAAGAGAATTTTTACCCCGGGAGTGGGTTACAGTTTCTTTCTCTGGTTATGGAAGAATGGTGCTAGTGTTAGCCAAATGTGTTTTCAGTAGTGGCCAAATTGCCACTGAAAGCAATGTTCTATGTCCTACGACATGTGGGAATACAAGACCAAGTTGTTCTATGTCCTACAACATGGGACTACCAAGTGCAAGTGTCCTATGTCTTACTGTGGTGGGAATACAAAGAGTTTCTGTCAGATACCATTTGATTTTGTTGTTCTGCAAGTTCCTAGTGCCAAGATGTGTAAACCTTGGGGGTCCACCCTTGCTTTAAAGAACATGTTTTGAATAAAGTCCAACTCTAGAACCCCAACTATGGTCTGAACAGTTACGTTATTGCTTCCTGTGTGGATTTACTGGGTACCCCTCCAGAAGATGCCTATGCATATGCCTAGCAAAAAATCTCTCCCCAAGGCCTGGTTCGTAAATACGAATGGTTACGTTTTTGTACACCTCCACTCCTTGATCTCTGGAGAGTGAGCCTGGTACACATTTCCAAAGCTAGGGGTGGTACTATTTCCTAACAGTTTGAGTGTGTGTCCAGTATGGGTGCCAGTGGTTAAAATAAGGGGAGCTGAGTAAAGTAGCGGGGGTGGTTACACATGGTTTGTAATCCAGGGTGGCTTCTATTAAGAAAATTATTTTTGACCTGTGGCTTCCATTTGAGGGTAGCTTTTAACTGAGGATGATATCTACTTGATGCACTAGGGTGACCCATTTATTTGTGTGCTTTTCAATCTGCTTGTGATGGATAAATGTAAATGCAGTATACTGTGGGTGGGATATTCAGAAATGCACCAGAGACAGGCACAACAGCTGTGCGGCGCAAGTACACTGTGCCAGTGCACACCGAATGTGATATTCACTGGTTGAGCACAATGCCAAGTGCCAGCACAACACAGCTGAATATCACAGAGATGCGCCATAGCGCAACCAGGAATGTGCAAGGCTCAGAGGTACATGGGCCAGGACACAGGACAACAGACACAGCAGGGAGTATGCCACCAGAGCAGGACAGACCACCACCAGGGTGCAGAGGATGCCAGGAGGGAGGCATGGCAGGTGCACGGCTGCAGGCCCCTGACCATGTGCACCACAGTGGTGCATGGAGGCAGTGTGGCACCAATGTCCACTGGCAAACAGCCATGGGCAACACCCACAGGAAGGCACGGAACACGCCACCTGGACCACTGCTAACAACACACATGCCAACAGTACACAACACACAAGCCACACAACATGAGCAGAGTGCACACATATGCCCCAGGGCACACACACCGGCCACTGGGCTCAGATCACCAGGCACATACCCTAGTCAACCCCAGACATACCACTCGGCCACCATGCACACCACTGCAGCATGGCTCCAAACGCCAGCTGCAAAGCAAACACAGACACAGATGGCTTACAATAGAAATATGTATTAAAACATATCAACAATAACTATATACAGATATACAGGAACAGGGATCAGGGAATGGGGAGGCCACAAATAAGACGGTAGGGTGGGGAAGGGAGGCAGGGGGACTGGGGACATGGCTGGGTAAGGGTACAAGGGAGGGAAAGGGAGGGGGTCAGGGGAAGGAAAGGTGGTGCAGACCAATGGGCCACATGGGCGTCCATTTTCTACCGGTGCCTGGTGCGCCGTGTCCTCTGCGGCCTGCACAGGGCCTGTCGAATATGTCGTGCCACCTGTAGTATGGCCGTAGTAACCCACAGTATCTGTTCAAGGAGCCTGGTGTTCACATCCTCCCATCAGACACCTAGGACAAAGGAGGGGATATGGTATGAGTACATGTCCATATGACTGTAGCCCACCCACCATGCACAGCGGACAGCGGTGACACGTGCCCTTGAGATGGCACACAACTACCTGCAGCATGCGTGCCCACACAAGCCGCCATCCCAATCATCCACAGCCACGCACAGCACTGCACACCAACACCACCCACATGTGGCACACCACAACCACAGTGGCCAGGCAACAGGGCTAGGCAGCGGGATGGCAGTGGCACAGCTAGAACCCAGGTGCACCCAGAGCCCCACCTGCAGCAGCCACACACATGTGCAAAAGCCATGGCATGGTGCAATAGACCCCGCCGGCATTGCACAGCTGTAATGGCCATGTGCACAGGAGGCTGTGGCCTACCCCCACCCTGCACAACAACAAACCCTGACAGAGTGCCTACCTGCATTCTGCAGTGCAACCAGTGCCTGTCTGGTGGCACCTCCCAATGTCCAGCATCCCATGCCTGTGCACCAGCATTGGCCTGCCCATGTACACCAGCAGCACCTGCCATCCTGGCTCATCGCCTATCCTCAGAACCTAGTAGGGAGACAGTGAGAAGGACACATCAGTACCTGGCAACAACCCATGCGCCCCACCCCCCCCAGCACAGTATACCCCCTGGCCCTGTACAGTGGCGGTTCGGTGGCACAGCACACCCATGCGTGCGCTGCCACAGCCAGCAGAGTGCACAGCCACAGCCCCCCACAGCACAGTGTGACACCCTTCTGGCCCCCCACAGAACACCGGCATGGCACAGACATGGTAATAGTGCACTCACCTAGACATGGCACAGTGCCCCTCCAGACACGTGCCAGCAGTGACCTCAGCCTGTCAGGATACCTCCTCCGCGGGTCACCATATTGGTGGTGGCACTTCTCCCCAATTTGCTGAGCCCCAGTAGCCTCCTCCAAACCCTCAGTCACCTCCTGCCACACCTTAGTGCGAGGCCGGTCCAGGGACACCTGGCTATACAGGAAACCCACATGTGGCTCTACCAGTGCCACCAGGATCACAAGCTCAACCTGGCTCTAATTTGGTGCCCTCGCAGTGCTCCGGCATGGTATGCTAGTTTCTGAACTGGGAATCCAAAACGGTGCCTGGTAGCGCACGAGCCACATGTGCTGTGGGTGCGTGACTCGATTGGCGATGTGCTGCCATCCCTAATCATGCATGCCCCAGTGATGCGCGATACAGCTGGGGCAGCACTGGCACATGCTGCAGGCTCCTGGAGGATCAAATGACACATGTGGAAGGTTGCCAGGTGCACCATGCGCAAGCTGGAGCAGGGCACGCCATGCATGAAAGTAATAGGGCTGTGCGCCCACGGTCCATGTGCCAATGGCGCACGGGTGCCATACGGTATACAGCGCACGAGCACCACATGCCCAATAATGGTAGAGCACTGTACCACATATGGCGCACTGTGCATAGGATGCGCCATTGACGTACGCATCGTCAGTATGCGCATGCACACTGTCAGGCCTACTGTGCATGTCATACAGTTGTGCCATGGCTTGTGCATGTGCAACTCCAATGTGCCATGCGCAACTTCACGATATTCAGCCAGAATATGAAGATGGGCTGATCAGCATATCCATGGCGCATCGGAGGCATTTGCATCTCATTACAGTTGTGCAGCCCCTAATTTGCATGTGATGCACTATAAAGGCACCATGGGACTGCACAGGCACCAGACTGGTATTACATCCTTCAGAGGTAAGCTACCAGGCTGTGGGCCTGTCAGGATAGTGGATTGGGAGGGCATTGTGTGTTGCAGCCATCACTAACCACATGTCCATACCCACAGGAATAAGCATGTTGAAACATGAGGAGGTTGAGGAACAGGGGCCTGCATGGAAGCACAGGCCCAACTTCACAAGGGCAGAGAGTGATGCCCTCTTCGACACCTATCTGGACCAGGAGCCCCTCCTGAGTGGTTCAACAGGCACCCCACAGGCCAGGGTGGCTGCATGGGAGGGAGTGGCCAGGGCTGTGAACCAGCAGGGCAACCATCAGAGAGCAGCACAGGAGTGCAAAAAGAAGGCAGGCATGGACCAGAGGAGGATAAAAGATAAGGTGGCCACCAACTGGGCCGCACATGCTACCACAGGCGGTGGACAGCCTGATGTGCCACAGTTGACACCACAGGAGGAGCTGGTGGTGGCGTCCATGCAGTGCAGCACCGTCAAGGGTGTGTCCGGCGGTGGATTCCAGATGGGGGGGCAGGCCATCACTGCATGGTAGGTACAGCAGTGCCTGGGGAAAGGGGGCAGGGGTGCCAGGGGGCCGGGGTGTGTGGCAGTGGCACTAATGTGTCTGTGTTCCTTTATAACTCTGGAGCACCTGCATGCAGCAGCAGGGGTAGGGGTGACCACCATGGGAGCAGTCCTGGGCCTAGAGGACCATCCATCCACCTCCACCGGTGTCTGGGGTCCAGACCACAGTCAGCCCATCCCCACTGTCCAGCCGGATGCCTGTGGCATGGTTGCAGGCAAGACCCTGGCAGTGTTTCAGCAGGACGCCAGCCATGTCATCCAGTATGCTGAGACACAGATAGGGCTGGGGTCCGGGACCGATGAAGATGTGACTGTTATCCTGGACAGTGGTGTTGCCAATCAGAGGGAGGCACCCATACCACTCACCCGACATGGCAGCGCAGATGGTGCCCTGGTGGTGGTTGTCCACCCACTGGCTGCAACGCCCAGCGAGGCTGTGGGAGCCAACAGTGCGGCGCAGTCTGAAGGGGGTGGTGGTGGTGGTGCAGCCACCCCGGCGCCATTATGGACACAGTGGCCGGAGGGGCAGCAGTGGCAGCAGGATGAGGCCAAGGGGGGCTGGGTGCAGTGGCTGCTGCCATTGCACCACAGACTGATCAGCCTCAAGGGGGCCCCACTGTGCAGCCCCCGCCAGTGTGGGGGGCTGTGCTGCGGGGTCATGCAACACCCACGGGTCGGTGCAATGCCATGCCCCCCAGGGCACAAACCCATTGACCGAGCACACCCGTCTGCTCCGGGCTTCCGTGGAGCAACAGATGCTGGTCATGGCAGGGGTTTGGCAGGGATGCATGCACTCTGCACAGAGCTGCGCCAGTCCACAGGGAGGCATGGCCTGGACTATGAGCAGCTCCTGGTCGAGACAACACGCATGCAGGAGGACACGACCGTAGCCCTGGATCAGTTTATTGCTGCGTTCATGGCCGGCCTAGCACCACTGGCCACCCTGGTGCATGGCCATCCACTGCAGACCCCACAGAGTGCATTCTCCACCCCTCGGTCCTGGCGTATTCTGACCCCATCAGTGTTAATGCCGGGATCCACTATGGGCATTCCGGACACGCCTGGAGTCGGCCTGTTCGGGGGCCTGCAGACACCTGCGAGGGACCGGTCGTATTCCCACAGTAACAGCCTGCATCTGCTGGGCGGTCTCAGTGGAGCTGTCCACGCGTCCGCAGCGGTCGTGCAACTGCACGGTGGTGCTGATCCACCAATCTCCCTGTCCGCTGTCTGCCACAGCCCTGTGTGCACACTGGTGTGGTGTGTGCATGTGCATTCCAGGGTCATGCCATCCGTGATCCATGCCACATGCCCACCTTGTGCACACCCACCCAGATGCTGGCCACTGTGGCATGTGCATGATGATGCCAACACAACACCAGCCGCCAGTGTGCACTGGTGTTCAGCATCTGACACATGCCCATTAGTGGCCTCTGGATGTGCGCGTGTGGGTGCCCATGTGCTTCTGTGTGTGGAGGTGTGTGGGGGGGTGTGGGTGGGGTCTACAGTGGTGTACAGGGTGCTTCCATGGAGTCCTGTCCCAAGTCCGTCCACGCTGCCCTCCAGCCGTGTCTGTCATTGAGCCCAGCCTTGCATGCTGGTATGCTGTGCCATGGTCCCTGGGACATGTGTGTGGTCATGTTCACCTACCTGCATGCACTGTAATGCTCCTCTGCAATCATGTCCTGGTGCTTCTGGGCCATCCTGTTCAGCTTGGGTTCCTGTTGCCAAGGGGGGCTTCCCACCACTGCCTGGTCCGGCATCCTCATCATCCCCACTGCTGTTCCCCTCTTCGACCTCAACAGCTATCCCACAGTCAGTGGCCATGTTGTGTAGCATACAGCAGGCCAGGAATAGGCCACAGGCCTTTGAGGGGGCTGTACTGTAGGGCACCACCGGACCTGTGCAGGCAATGGAACCATGCCTTCAGCTGCCCAAACACACGCTCAATGATGTTCCGTGTGGTGGCGTGTGCCTCATTGTATTGCTGCTGTGCTGGGGTCGATGGGTGCCGGTATGGGGTGAGCAGCCAGGGCCTGAGTGGGTATCCGCTGTCACCCGTGTGGAGACAAGTGAGGTTAGCATGGTGGTCTGTGTGGCTGCCCCCCTGCCTACCCAGCCAGACCCTCTGATGTCCTCGGCCTAGCATCCCCCCACACCCTGCCGTGTTGTGCAAGGGTGCCCATTCCAGCTGCATACCCACATACCCACATACTAGGTGGCCGGTGGGGATGTCCTCACTCTCAAACCTATGGCACAGTGCTGACTGGTTCCAGATGAAGGCATCATGTGCTCCACCATGTGTGTGGCACAGACATTAATTATGCACTCCCTGGCATCGCACATTACCTGGCAGTTGACACTGGGGTAGCCCTTTCTGTTGATGTAGGCCACCCCCTCCAGCCCAGGTGGTGTGCAGATGCCTCACGTGGGTGCAGTCGATGGCCCCTAGCATGCCAGGCATATGTGCCACCCTGTGGAACTCCTGCATGTTTGCTGTACACTCCGCCTGTGTGCTGGGGAAATGGATGTATTCTGCAGCATGTGGCAGCAGTGCATTGAGGAACTGTGTGAGGAGCCATGACGTGGCTGACTGGGTCATGCCTGTGGTGTCCCCTGTTGGTCTCTGGAAGGTACCCATGGTGAGCAGGCAGATGACGACTGTGACATTGGTCTCCACTGACAGCGTGGCTCCGTCTTGTGGGTGCCTGCATCTCATCACTGCGCAGCTCACAGAGCTGCCTCAGAATTGCCCGGTTCAGGCAGTACCAGCCCACAATCTCGGTGTCACTGTACTGTTCGAAGGTGGTGCAGGCACGGTACCACCTGTTCCGGGCATACCACCGCTGGGCCCTTTCCATCTGGAAGATTGCACTGGTCATGGCCTGGCCTGTCCTGCCCCCCGTGCAGCTGTCTCCCCGGGCAACCCCAGCTATGTGCTGCTGCATGTGCCCCTGCACTGGGCGCGCACCTGTGTTGGGGACCCTGCTGGTGGTGGACTCCGCCTTCCATCCATCTGGATTCTTCCGCAGCCACTCCTCTGTACAGGCTCACAGGCTCACACTGCCATCACTGCCCCCACTGATATCTCACACACACACACACACACACACACACACTGAGTTGCTCACACACACACAGGCACTTTCAGGGTCACACACCTTGTCCCACTGCCCGTTGCACCTCCTGCCTCTGTGCCTGTCTTGCACCGCTGCTGCTGTCCTGCCTGGCCACTGGCTCTCTCTCTCTGTCTCTCTCTCTGTCTCTCACCCCTGCTCCCCAAGGCGCAAGCCTCTGTCCCTTGCTTGCTCCATCTTTTTATGGGCACAAGTTTGCTCCGTGCATGTCCCTATTGCTCCGCACTTGTGCCATCAGCTTGCTGTTGAATATCACACTGCGCTGCTTATTCATGGCTACACCCCCTGCACTTGCACATGCATTCATTAGGGTTGAGCATTGACGCACTGTGATTTGTGCCGTGCATTGTCTCCCACTGAATATCGCTCTTTAGTGCATTTTCGCTCTTGCACAGGTGCATCTCAGTTGTGCCATGTACAACTGCTTTGAATATCCCACCCTGTCTGTATATAGCAATATCAGCCCATTGTACAGTCTGTAATATTCTGTTTCTTTGTGCACCATGTCAGGATTTCTGGAGCCTGGTTGTTCCCAGTTGGTCCAAATTTCTGGAGCAGTCACTATTTAGGGCAAACAGAAATCAGCATTTAAAAAAAATTGAAAATGAAAAATAAAGAAACTCCAGTTGCCAACACTAGAAGCTCTCTCTTTTCTTCCCCCTGAACATCTTTAATCTTTGTTCTTGGTTTCCTGGTTCTCCCCCTTCCCCATAGTCTTCAACCTCCAGCCTCATCCTTTGGCCAAGCAGAAACTGACATTTAAAAAACAGGAACTCCAGTTTTCTCTCCCTTGCTACACACTTACAGCTGACACTCTTTTTCTCTGTCTCTCTCTCGCTCTCTCTTTCTTTCCCTTGGTCAAACACACTTTTCAATTTGCAGTACAAAAAAGCTAAAATGGGGAAACATGGCGAACAGTTAAAAAGCATAAGACATGGAAGTATAGTCACTTATCTCTGCTTTTACCTATTGTCTTTTATAAAATAATAAATGTGACAACGAGGGAGGGCAGCACTCACAACTATACAAATTAAAGTACTAATGATACTGAGCACTGCAGGGTATGTATGTCTCATTTGTGTATAGTAAAACACAGACAGTATACTATACATGATAAACAATGTACAAGCAGAGCTACAATACTGACACATACTGCACATGTACACATGTACACCTACACCTCACAGAATAAACAAGCATACCCACACAATATACCAATTCTGAACTTTTAACTTGATCAGTTCCTGCACTAGGCTCTCTGGAGTTAGCATGATCTCATGATCTTTTTTAACAAAAAAAATGCCATCACAGAAGACTGGTTCTCTCCCAGAACTCAGTCTGCGACTGTTACAAGTTTTCTTAACCCTTTAGATGCCTGCAAGGGTACCTGAATATGCTGCCACCGCTCAGCATGACTCTCACTCAGGGTACCTCTAGGTCCGAAGCATGAAGAATATGAAAATATTTACTACTCCAAGATATTTACATATGTTACAGGGCAACACACATCAAGACTATGGGGAAACAATAATTCTACCTAGATAAAAATAAAGATTTTGGAAACAGAAAACACACAGAATAACCTAACTCACTTCTATTTAAATACTAAGAGTATTCGCTTACCCCAACTGGGAACTCGGTGAGTTAAGGCAGACTCAAAACCATGAAATTGCTTGCTCAGAGTCTCAATCCTAAATGACTTCTCAGTGCCAGACATAGACCCCAAATGCCTTCGTCTGACTAGTCCACCATGCCACATCACTATACATGTCTCTCTGACAACACAGGTTTAGCCATCTCTTTGTTTTCTGGGGAACCACCCATCTGGAGAACAGGTCCAAACTGGATTTGTAATCCAGACCCTGGTTTTACAGCCTGCAATTACAGCTGTTTGTTTTCCCGGGTGCCCTATATGTGGAATGCCTTCCCATTTGGACCTGACCCTGTTTAAACTCACATTCCTTTAATATGAAAGGAGCTCCACTTCTTTGAAGTTTCCCCACAACAGCAATCTATTAAGTGGAAAGGGCCCTGCTGTTTACACAGAACAACAGACATTTCCCACACAGGCAGAACTGTAGCTGCCCCCCGCCCAAACTTTGATGATTCAGTAATGTGATTCTCACATAACACAATACCTTGTCACCTCAGTTGCTAATGCATAATTGATACAGGAGTAAAATATATTTTTTTTAAAAGAGCACATATGTTGTGCATATTACTGATCCTAAATTATTATTTTTTCATGTTAGCAGGTTTGCTGTGTCACAAACACACTCTGTAGGTCAGGCCCTCTGCTTCCACAGTGCTAACCTCAGAGCGCAAAAGTGTGAACAGATAACAGACAGGGTAACCCTTCTGTCTGCTTTGGGTCTGAATCACCTTCTAGCCTCGAGTTCTGGAGGGATTCAAACTGTGAACCTTATGCTAGCATACCCAATTAACAGGCTCAGATAATACTCTTTTCGGGGGATGCAATATAATCTTTCGCCCAAGGGCATCCAGCCAGGTAACCAAAATGAACCCGTACAACTCTATAAGAGACGAGGTATTTCCCTTACCTTTTAAGCAAGCTTAGTAACACAATCAAGCTTTTAACAGCTGTCAGCATTAAATACAGGTTCAGCAAGCACATGTAAAATAATAGAAAAGAGCACAGGCAGTAGTTAAAAGAGAATGTTGTTTACTAAAAGTTTTAAAACAGGTAAAATAAAATACAGAACAAATTATATCACAAATCTCACAGTCATGTACAAATAAAAAGGAAAGTTACAGAATACAAAGTCCTACCACAAACACTTAATCCTGCTCTAAGTGTTACCTTTCTAAGTGCTTTCCAAGTCAGAGAACTATCTATCTCAGAGTCTAGAATCATATACCACACATTTCCCAGATACAATGGTTCATTTTTAACTCTAGCTTTCCCCACTCCCTTTTGGTGAGTCAACTAGCTCTGTCCTTACAGTACATTCTAACAATTTTCTACCAGGAGGTATTTTAATTAATGTCAACATCAGAAAAAAAGCTATTTCCTACACATGACAGTCTTTAATCAAACATTTCTCTTTGAGGTTTTACAACCCAACAATCTGCCACTAAGGCATGAGAAAGCCAAGGTAAATCAACCAAATTACATCCTTTCCTGGTGTCATAAAATTCATATTCAGGAACTAACATCAAAGCAGCAGCAGTTGATAAGGGGCCATAAACTATCACTCTGGAAGAAAAGCATTAATTAAGTTTTTCCCTGGTCAGTTCAATGACATCCTCACTGACACCTTGAAGGTTAAAAACCAAACTGCTAACTTGTGTGAGACAATTTCATACACAGACCATTGATTTATAATACAAATATTATACAATAACCATAAGCAGATGGCAGAGCATCCCAATCCTCCCCACTTAGACTGAATCTGGGGGCTCTATCCCCTGCATGGGATGAGCTCCCTAAGTCAGTTCATGTCTCATACTGACATGACAAGCCATCAACATTTTCAATAGCTGCCCCTGCCCTGTAGGAGACAGTCATGTTATACCCTTGCAAGGCAAGACTCCATCTAGTAGTCTACCATTCATTTTACCCATTTGTAGCAGCCAAACCAGGGGGTTGTGGTCAGTTTGTACCTCAAAATGGTGCCCATATAAGTATGGCTCTAACTTCTTTAGGGCCCACACCATTGCAAGACAATCTTTTTCTACAGTAGAGTAAGCCTGCTCCCTGGGAAGTAACTTTTTACTTAGGCACACTATGGGGTGATCTTTCCCTTGGTTGGATGTCTGACTCAGCACTGCCCCAATACCCACATCTGAGCTGTCAGTCTGGACTGTAAAGGGTCTGCTATAGTCAGGACTTGTTAATAAAGGAGCACTGCACAGTGCCTCCTTCAGTCTGATAAAGGCTTTTTCACAGGCTGGTTCCCAGGTAACTTTCTTAGGCATCCTTTTCTTTACCAGGTCAGATAGGAGAGCAGCCAGGGCACTGTAATTGGGTACAAATACCCTATAGTACCCTGCTGTCTCCAGAAAACACCTGACCTGCTTCTGCGTTTCTGGTCTGGGCCATGCCTTGATTGCCTATATTTTTACTTGGTTAGGATAGAGCTGTCCCCAGCCTACAAAGTGCCAAAGATATGCCACTTCAGCCTTGGCAACCTTGCACTTCTCAGCTGTGACAGTGAGCCCAGCCCTCTGTATCCTGCCCATCACTTCCCTAAGGTGGGACAGGTGTTCCTCCCAGCTGGCACTAAAGATGACAATGTCATCCAGGTATGCCACAGCATACTCCTCAGCACTATTTAACACCTGGTTCACCAACCTTTGGAAAGTGACTGGGGCATTCTTCATTCTGAAAGGCATTACTTTAAATTCAAATAACCCTATCGAAGTGATGAAGGCCGACCTCTCCCTAGCTCTGGCAGTTAACTCTACCTGTCAATATCCCTTTGTCAGGTCACTAGTTGTAAGGTGCGTCACCCCTCCCAACTTTTCCAGGAGTTCGTCCATCCATCCATGGCATCAGGTGGGCATCTGACTTTGTGACTACATCCAGTCCACAATAGTCCACACAAAAAACAAGTAGAGCCATCTGGTTTGGGAACAAGGATTACGGGTGAGGCCCAGGGGCTGTGGGATTTCTGGATTACCCCTAAATCCAGCATTTCCTCCAACTCCCTCCTAATGTCCTTTTGGACAGCCTCCATCACCCGATATGCTGTCCACCGTATGGGCACCTGCATCCCTGTCTCCACATCATGTGTCGCTATGAGGGTTAGTCCAGGCTTGGTGCTAAACAGTGGGGCAAATCTGCTAAAACCTCCCTAACTTCCTGGATCTGGTCCGGGCCAACTGGGGTGACAATTTAATTGCCTCCACAGAGGACTCCCACTTGCTTTCTTCCAGCAAGTTCAGAAGGGGGCCTCCTTCATCCGTCCCCTCCCCAGGACTACATACTGCAAACACCATGAAAGCTCTATTAGCGTATGGCTTCATCATATTGACATGGTACATTCTTTGTGTATGTCTTCTGTCAGGTAACTCTATAATATAGTTTACGTCATTTACCTTTCTGACTACTTCGTACAGTCCTTCCCACTCGGCCTGCAGCTTGTCTTTCCAGACTGGAATTAGGACCATGACTTTCTGACCTACCGTGAATGAGCAAGCTCTGGCTCTGCGGTCATACCACAACTTTTGTTTTTGTTGGACAGCTGCCAGATTGCTCTGGGCTGTCTCCATAAGTTCCTTCAGCTTTTCCCTAAACCTAAGGATTTAATCCACTATAGGAGTTCGCTGGGTGGTGTGCTTGCCTTCCTAGTCCTCCCAGATCAAGTCTAGGGGCCCACGTACCCAGTGTCCATATAAGACCTCGAAGGGTGAAAACCCTGTCAACTCTTGGGGCACCTCCCTGTATCCAAACAACAGGTGGGGAAGGTATTTCTCCCAGTCCCTCCCATGCTGTTCAGCAAACACTTGGAGCATTGACTTTAGGGTACCGTTAAATCTTTCCACAATCCCATTGGCTTGTGGGTGATAAGATGCTGTGCATCTCTGCACCACCCGACACTTCTCCCACAAACATTTCATCAGGTCCGACATGAAGGAACCCCCTCGATCGGTGATAACCTCCTGCGGAAACCCAACACGGGAGAAAATCCCAAGTTCTGTAGGGCACCTGCCACTTTGTCTGTCCTCAGAGAGGATAGGGTGACTCCCACTGGATACCGGGTGACATAATCCACCACAGTCAGGATGAACCTCTTCCTGGAGGTGCTGGGAGTATTTAAAGGCCTTACAATATCCATTCCCACCCTCTGGAATGGCTCCTGTACTATGGGTAATGCAATTAGGGTGGCTTGGGTTTCTCTCACTCACCTTCCCTATTTCTTGGCACCGGTGACAAGACCTGCAATACTCCTTCACCTGCTGGGTGAAGTTGGGCCAATAGAAATTCTGGGCCAAACGCTGCATAGTGAGTGCAATTCCAAGATGACCTGACAAGGGAATATCATGTGCAATCTTGAGCAACTGCTCACGGTACCCCTGAGAAATGATAAGCTGCCTGCCTATCACCCCTTCCTCTGTCTTAGCATCCTGCATATACATCAGTTCATTTTCCCAATAAACCTTATGTTTCCCATCACCTCCCTGTGCTCTGTCAGAGTCTGCCCAAGCCCTCAATTTCTCTAGACTAGGGTCACTTTTCTGAGCAACTGCAAACTCCTTACACAGTCCCAAGGCATGGGACAGGTACCCTTCAGTGTCTAAACTAGGGTCCCTAGCTCTAGCATCAAGGCACTCAGAATCACTGCCATCCCCAACCCTCTGACAATGGGTCACCCCTCCTTCCTCGGAGTAACCCTCTGTAGCCATTGGGTTAACTGCTACCGGGGAAATTTCTACCCCCCTTTCATTAGTCTCCATCTCAGGAGACCCAGGCTGGGGAACCAGCCTCCCAGTGGTTTCCACAGTGGCTTCTATGAGGTCTGGGAACCACAACTTTCCTTTGCCGCTTGGCAGAGAGTAACTGAACACACCACCCCCTGTTTGAGATTGTTGCCGATAATTACATCAACAGCTAAAGTTTCAGCTACAGCAACCTTTTGTACATTCCCCCATCTCACCCCAGACTAGGAGGACACTAGGAAGTGGCAAGGTTTTCTTCTCTAAAGGTTAATCCTCGTACAGTCACAACTTGATTGGGTATAAGTTGACCAGGCTCTACCAGATCCCTTTTTATCAAAGTCAGGGATGACCCTGTATCTCTTAACCCATGTGTCTGTACACCATTCACAGTGACTGGGTGCATGTGTTCCTTCATGTTGACTGGCATGTTTTCAGGGACACATAAACAACCCACTTCTTTTTGAGCACCACTTTGGGTACTACTTGTCCTTTTGGAACACTTGTCTGGCAATATGCCCATTTTCTTTGCAAACCCAACATTCATTTCTTCTCTCAGGAAAATCTTTTCTTGGAAACCTGGGGCTACCTGGTTTTGGTGGAGGCAGTGAGGGTTTTAGCTGCCCTGAAGGTACGCTTTTCCCTTTCTGCACTGCCACACCAGCCCCATTTGCTCTCAGAGCAGGTCTGCTTCTGGTATAGCGGTCTGAGAGTTCAGCAGCCTCTTGCACTGTTTTTGGATCTTGGTCCTCCAGCCAGGTTTTCAGCTCTGCCGGGCTTGCCCCAAAAAACTGCTGTAACAATGCAGCATTTTCAATTTTATCTACAAAGTTTGTTTCAATTCCTTCCCACCAACGTTTTAAAAACTGATGTTGTTTCGTGGCTAGCTCCTCATAGCTCATGTCAGGGCTCCTCCTGAGCTTACAGAATTTAGCTCTGTATGCTTCTGCAGTTAAATCATACCTTTTTAAAAGTGTAGTTTTCAGTTTACTGTAATCATTACTGCCCTCATTCTCCATTTGACCCAGTGCATCCCAAGCTTTCCCGGTAAGTAGCGGGGATAGCTGGAAGATCCAGCACTCTCTAGGAATAGTTGCCTGAATACAAACTTTTTCCAAGTAATTTAAAAAGGCATCCATATTCTCCCCCTCTTTAAATTCGGCTATCAATTTGGAATTTAATCGGTAACCTAGTCTTGTCATTCCAGTTAAACCCAGGCCACTTACCTGCTCTGGTGCTGGTCTTGGGAGTTGTAGCTTCTCCAGTTCAAATCTTCATTGGCGCTCTCTCTCCTCTTGTTCGGCCTCTCACTGACGTTGTCACTCTTCTCGCTCAGCTTCTCGGTGTTCTTGCGCAGCTTCTCGCTGTTCTCGCTCTGCCTCTCGCTGAAGCTGTCTCTCTCTTTCCTCTTTTTCCATCTGCAGTTGGAACTTTTTCTGTTCAAACTCCAGCTCCATCCTCCGCTACTCCATCTGCAGTCTGATTGCTTCTGGCTCCAGAATGCTGGTGACCTTCCCCTGCTGCTGTGGCCCTTGGCTTGCACTGGCCCTGCTGTCTTCCTCACTGGATCTGGACACTGCACTGGACTCTGGACCTTCCATGCCCAAGGTTCAGTCCTTTTTAAAGACTGTGACTTGAAGCTCTGGTCATCAGCAGCCACCACAGCGTTCATGAGGTTCTGTTTGTTGGCTTTCCCCTCATTCTGGATGTCACAAACCCACTCAGCAGGTCAGGCTCTCTACTTCCCAAGTGCCAACTTCTGAGTGCGGTCTTGTGAACAGTGCAACAGACAAGGTAACCCTCTTGTCTGTTTTTGTGAGTTCGGATCAACCTTTGGTCTCAGTTCTGGAGGGATTCAAACTGTTAACCTCTTGCTAGCATACCCAATGCACAGGCTCAGATATATCTGTCTTCGGGGGGCCAGATATCTTTGCCTATGGGTACCTAACCAGGTGTACAGAGAGGAACCCTTTAAAACTTTAATAAAGACCTCAGATTTAAAATGCTTCTCTTTCCAGTTTGATACCACCATTCAAGCTTATGTTTCTTGTCTGCTATAACCATGTACTCTTCTTACAAAATAAAAAGAAGTCAAAGACAGACCAAGTAAGTTCTAAAAAGAATTTTACTAAAGTAGTTAAAATATGTGAAAGACAAAATACAGAACTCTTATATCAAAAGACATACAAATCTTTTAAAGAAACAAGGTTTAAACAGTGCAAATTCCTACTTCAGTACTTAGTCTCTAAATACTTGCTTGAGTGCTCACCGATCTTGCTTGGTCAGAGTCTAGGAAAAAATGTGTCTCTGTAAAGTAAAACAGGCTAAATTAAAAGCTGGCTTTTTCCCCACCTCTTTGCAGGAGGTCACCTAGCTCCTCCCTGTCAGGATATATGGAAATATATTTTATACAAAAAAGAAACATTCTGCAACTTCAGCATAATCCATGTCCTTCAAATGACATTTTCTTTGATCTCATAATAAGCTTCCCCTTCCAGGACATGAAAGCAGCTTTATGATTTCACACTTCTATGTAATAACCTGGGTTTTTTCTCTTCAACGTCATAAACCTTTTTTATGATTTCCATCTTAACAAAATTAACTCAGACCAGTCTGTAATTAACGCTGAGAAACAGGATCCTAGGATCCTAAAGTCTTCCATGTAACACACTGTCTCTAAAAACTGAGTGTGTGTGATACACATGCTGTCAGCATTTCTCTTAGTTTGCATCTGTCAGCTGAAAACTGCGGTGGGGGGTTGAGGTCACTCCTAGAGCATTAGAATTTTTCAGCAGAGATAGTCATTAATACATTTTATATAAAAAAATTATACAGCACTCAGAACTGGCTGTCTACGTCACACTCCTCCCCATCTAGACTGAATTTGGGGTATATATCCCCTACATGGGATGAGCTTTCCAAATCAGTTCACTCCTCATAGACCCCAGACAGTCCATCTGAGTTTTGATTCTTCTCTCCAGCCCTATGTACGATTTTTAGATCATACCCTTGTAAAGCAAGACTCCAACTTAGTAGTCTGCCATTGTTTTTCCCATCTGTGTCAGCCAAACCAGGGGGTTGTGGTCAGTCTGCACCACAAAATGCTGCCCATACAAGTATGGCTCTAATTTCTTTAGGGCCCACACTATGGCAAGACACTCCTTTTCCACCATGGAGTACGCTTGCTCCCTGGGAAGCAGCTGTCTGCTCAGGTACACAACTGGGTGATCTGTCCCTTGGCTAGACGTTTGGCTCAGTACTGCCACAATTCCCACGTATGAGGCGTCCATCTGAACTATAAGGGTTTTGCTATAGTCAGGACTTGTCAAAACAGGAGCACTGCACAGTGCCTCCTTCAGTTTGGAAAAAGGCTTCCTCACAGGCTGGGTCCCAGGTAATTTTCTTTGGCATCTTTTTCTTTGTCAAGTCAGATAGGGGAGCAGCCAGGGCACTGTAATTGGGCACAAATTTTCTATAGTACCCGGTTGTCCCGAGAAAACTCCTGACCTGCTTCTGGGTTTCTGGTATGTGCCATGCCTGGATCACCTCTATCTTTATTTGGTTAGGATGGAGCTGTCCCTGGCCTACCACAAGCCCGAGGTATTCCACTTCCCCCATGGCCACCTGGCACTTCTTGGCTTTGACAGTGAGCCCGGCCCTCTGTATCCTGTCCAGCACTTCCCTAAGGTGGGATACGTGTTCCTCCCAGCTGGTACTAAAGATGGCAATGTCATCCAGGTACACCACAGCATACTCTTCAGCACCATTTAACACCTGGTTCACCAACCTTTGGAAAGTGGCTAGGGTGTTCTTCATTCTGAAAAGCATTACTTTAAACTCAAATAAGCCTAACAGAGTGATGAAGGCCAACCTCTCCCTAGCTCTGTCAGTCAATTCTACCTGCCAATACCCCTTCATCAGGTCAATAGTCATAAGGTAGGTCGCCCCTCCCAACTTGTCCAGGTTTTCGTCCATCCGGGGCATCGGGTTGGCGTCAGACTTCGTGACTGCATTTAGTTCATGATAGTCCACACAGAAATGAGAAAAGCCATCTGGCTTGGGCACAAGGACTATGGGTGAGGCCCAGGGGCTGTGGGATCTCTGGATTACCCCTAAATTCAGCATCTCCTCCACTTCCCTCCTAATGTCCTTTTGGACAGCCTCTGACACCTGATATGCTGTTTGCCGAGTGGCGTCTGTGTCCCTGTCTCCACGCTATATGTCGTTAAGGGGTTAGTCCAGGCTTGGTGCTAAACAAGGGGGCAAAGTCTGCTAAAACCTCCCTTACTTTCTGGACCTGGTCCGGGACCAGCTGGGGAGACAATTTTACTGCCTTCACAGAGGACTCCCACTTACTTTCCTCCAGCAAATCCAGAAGGGGGTCTCCTTTGTCTGTCCCCTCCCCATGACTACACACTGCAAACACCATGTCAGCCCTATTTGCATATGGCTTCATCGTGTTGACATGGTACATCCTTTCATTCTGTCTTCTGTCAGGTAACTCCACAATGTAGTTCATGTCATTTACCTTCTTAACCACTTTGTACAGTCCTGCCCACTCAGTTTGCTTCTTGTCTTTCTGGACTGGAATAAGGACCATGACTTCCTGATCCACCATGTACGAGGGAGCTCTGGTTCTGTGGTCGTACCACATCTTTTGTTTTTGTTGGGCAGCTGCCAGGTTGCACTGGGCTGTCCCCATAAGTTCCTTCAGCCTTTCCCTAAACCTAAGGATGTAATCCACAATGGAAGTTCCCTGGGTGGCGTGCTTGCCTTCCCAGTCCTCCTGGTTCAAGTCTAGGGGCCCACGTACCTGGCATGCATACATACATACAAGAGTTCAAAGGGGCAAAATCCTGTCGACTCTTGGAACACCTCCCTGTATGCAAACAACAGGTGGGGAAGGTATTTCTCCCAGTCCCTCCCATGTTGTTCAGCAAACGCCCAGAGCATTGACTTTAGGGTACCAGTGAATCATTCGACAAGCCCATTGGTTTGTGGGTGATATGGTGTTCTGCATCTCTGTACCACCCCACACTTCTCCCATAAACATTTCATCAGGTCCAACATGAAGGAACCCCCTTGATCAGTGATTACCTCCTGCAGAAACCCAACACGGGAGAAAATCCCAAGTAAGGCATCTGCCACTTTGTCTGTCCTCAGAGAGGATAGGACAACTGCCTCTGGGTACCGGGTGGCATAATCCACCACAGTCAGGATTAATCTCTTCCCTGTGGGGCTGGGGGTATTCAAAGGCCCCACAATATCCATTCCCACTCTCTGTAATGGCTCCTCCACTATGGGCAAGGGGATCTGGGTGGCTTGGGTTTTCTTGCCCACCCTCCCTATATCTTGGCACCGGTGACAAGACCTGCAATACTCCTTCACCTGCTGGGTGAAGTTAGGCCAGTAGAAATTCTGGGCTAACCGCTGTGTAGTTTGTGCAATTCCAAGATGACCCAATAAGGGAATATCATGTGCAATTTTGAGCAACTGCTCACGATACCCCTGGGGAACGACAAGCTGCCTTCCTAGCATCCCTCCCTCCCTCTGTCTGTACTGCCTGTGTATAAATAAATCCATTTTCCCAATAAACCTTATGTCTGGCATCACCTCCCTGTGTGCCCTCCGAGTCTGCCCAAGCCCTCAGCTTCTCTAAACTAGGGTCACCCCTCTGAGCAGCTGCAAACCCCTCATACAGTCCAAAGGCATGGGACAGGTACCCTTCCATTGCTAAACTAGGGTCCCTAGCACTAGCATCAGGGCCCTCAAGATCACTGTCAATCCCAACCCTCTGACAATTGGTCACCCCTCCCTCTTCAGAGTAACCTTCCGTAGCTGTGTGGTCACTCGCTACCAGGGAAATTTCTACCCCCTTTTTATCAGTCTCCCCATCTGGAGACACAGGCTGGGGAACCAGCCTCTCTGTAGTTTCCACACTGGTTCTATGGGGTTCAGGGAACTGCTATTTTCCCTTACCGCTTAGCTACGGGTAACTGCACATACCATCCCCTATTGGAGATTATTACCCAGGATCACATCCACTGCTAATGTGTTGGCTACAGCCACCTGTTGCACAGTTCCCCCTGTATCACATCAGTCCAGGAGAAAACTAGCGAGTGGCAATGTTTTCTCTTCACCAGCAAACCCTTGTACAGTTACATATTTGTTTGGGATAAGCTGACCAGGCTGTACCAGATCCCCTTTCACCAATGTCAGGGATGCCCCTGTGTCCCTTAACCCCTGCATCTGTACACCATTTACCATGACTGGGCGCATGTGTTCTCTCATGTTCACTGGCATGCTTCCAGGGACACACAAACAACCCACTTCCTTTCTGGTATTACTTTGTGTATTATTGCTTGCCCTTCTTGGACACTGTCTGGCAATGTGCCCAGTTTCTTTACATAACCAACAAGCATTTCTTACTTCAGAGAAATCTTTTCTTGTAAACCTGGGGCTAACTGATTTCGGTGGAGGCAGTGAGGGTTTTAGCTGCCCTGAAGGTGCGCTTTTTCCCTTTCTGCACTGCCACACCCTCCCCATTCACTCTCAGAGCAGGCCTGCTCTTGGCATAGTGGTCCGAGAGTTCAGCAGCCTCTTGCACTGTTTTTGGATCTTGGTCCTCTAGCCAGGTTTTTAGCTTTGCTGGGCATGCCCAATAAAACTGTTCTAATAAAATCACATTTTCAATTTAATCAACAAAGGCTGCCTCAATTCCTTCCCACCAATGTTTTAAAAACTGACATTGTTTCATGGCTAGCTCCTCATAGCTCATATCAGGGCTTCTCCTGAGCATATGTAATTTAGCTCTGTATGATTCAGCAGTTAATTCAAACTTTTTTAACAGTGCAACTTTTAGCTTTCTGTAATCATTGCTGTCTTCATTGTCCATTTGACCCAATGCATCCCGAGCTTTCCCGGTAAGTAGTGGGGATAGCTGGAAGCTCTAGGACTCTCTAGGAATTTTTAGCCTGAATACAATCTTTTTCAAAAGAATTTAAAAAAGTGTCCATATCTTCCCCCTCCTTAAATGTGGCTATTAATTTGGAGTTCAATTTGTAACCCAGTCCTGCAGTCCCAGTTAAACCCAAGCCACTTACCTGCTCTGGTGCTGCTTGTCAGAGTCATATCTTCTCCAGTTCATGTTGCCTCTGGCGTTCCTGCTCCTCACGGTCTGCATCTCGGTGTTCTCGTTCTCTCGTGTCCTCTGCATCTCGCTGGTGCTCACGTTCCTCATGGTCTGCCTCCCTCTGTTGTCGCTCTGCCTCCAGTTTCATCCTGCACAACTCAATTTGCAGTTTGAGTACCTCTGGATTCAGGATACTGGTGATCATCCCCTGCTGCAGTGGCCCTTCACTGACAGTGGCCCTGCTGTTCTTTTCAGTCACAGTCAGTGACACGCTGCTCTGGGTATCTGCTACAGTACCATCAGGGCCTCTGTGAAGTTCTGCTTTTTGGCTGTCACCTTGAACGGGACTCCCCTGTCCCCTCACAACTGCTTCAAGTAATCTTCAGTGTGCCTGCTGTAGTCAGAAGCTATCTTCTTCTTCTTCCCTGACTACGGTTACTCTGGCTGCACTTTAGAGAAAAAAAATAAAATGGGTAGGAACTCGACTGTAAGCCAAGTGAAATATAGTTCTGTTTCCTTTTTAAAATAAAACTCTGCATTTTTTCTTTCTTTGCAAGAGAGCTTACGGTCTTGGCTGACACAGAACAATAAAGTTTGTGATACCAAAATAATGCCACCTTTGCCAAACAATCTGTCACAAACCCACTCAACAGATCAGGCCCTCTACTCCCAAAGTGCCAACCTCTGAGCACAGTCTTGTGAACAGTGTAACAGACAAGGTAACCCTCTTGTCTGTTTTTGTGAGTTCGGATCAACCTTTGGTCTCAGTTCTGGAGGAATTCAAACGGTTAACCTCTTGCTAGCATACCCAATGCACAGGTTCAGATATATCTGTCTTCGGGGGGCCAGATATCTTTGCCTACGGGCACCTAACCAGGTGTACAGAGATGAACCCTTTAAAACTTTAATAAAGACCACGGATTTAAAATGCTTCTCTTTCCAGTTTGATACCACCATTCAAGCTTATGTCTCTTGTTTGCTATAACCATGTACCCTTCTTACAAAATAAAAAGAAGTCAAAGACAGACCAAGTAAGTTCTAAAAAGAATTTTACTAAAATAGTTAAAAATATGTGAAACACAAAATACAGAACTCTTATATCAAAAGACATACAAATCTTTTAAAAGAAACAACGTTTAAACAGTGCAAATTCCTACTTCAGTAAATAGTCTCTAAATACTTGCATGAGTGCTCACCAATCTTGCTTGGTCAGAGTCTAGGAAAAAAATGTGTCTCTGTGAAGTAAAACAGGCTAAATTAAAAGCTGGCTTTTTCCCCACCTCTTTGCAGGAGGTCACCTAGCTCCTCCCTGTCAGGATATAAGAAAATATATCTTATACAAAAAAGAAACATTCTGCAACTTCAGTATAATCCATGTCCTTCAAATGACATTTACTTTGAGCTCATAATAAGCTTCCCCTTCCAGGACATGAAATCAGCTTTATCATTTCACACTTCTATGTAATAACCTGAGTTTTTTTCTCTTCAACATCATAAACCTTTTTTATGATTTCCCTCTTAACAAAATTAACTCAAACCAGTCTGTAATTACCTCAGAGAAACAGGATCCTTGATTAAAGTCTTCCATGTAACACATTGTCTCTAAAAACTTAGTGTGTGTGATACACATGTTGTCAGCATTTCTCTTAGCTTGCATCTGTCAGCTAAAAACTGGGGGTGGGGGGGTTGAGGTTACTCCTAGAGCATTAGAATATTTCAGCAGAGATACTCATTAATACATTTTATATAAAAAAATATTATTCAGCACTCAGAACTCGCTGTCTATGTGTCACACTGGACTCCTCTGTCCTGGAACAACTGCCTCAGGTAGTCTGCAACGTACCCGCTGTAGTTGGAAGCCATCTTCTTCCCTAACTACGGCTAGTCTAACTTGCACTTTAGAAAAAAATAAAACAGGTAGGAACTTTGACTGTAAGCAAAATGATATAGTTCTCTTCAATTAAAAAAAAAAATCACTGCCTTATTTTGCATGTGAGCTATACAGGATTAAGCTGACACACTGAACTGTTAAAGCTTATGTTACCAATACTTTTTAAATCACACCACTGCCAACCAAATCTGTCACAAATGCACTTCTCAGGTCAGACCCTCTACTCCCACAGTGCCAACCTCAGAGCACAATAGTGTGAACAGGTATCAGACAGGGTAACCCTCCTGTCTACTTTGGGTCCGAATCACCTTCTAGCCTCAAGCTCTGTAGGGATTCAAACTGTGAACCTTACGCTAGCATACCCAATTAACAGGATCAGATAATACTCTCTTTGGGAGGATGCAATATAATCTTATGCCCAAGGACATCCAGCCAGGTATCCAAAATGAACCCCTACAACTGTATAAGAGACCTAGGTATTTCTTACCTTTTAAGAAAGCTCAGTAACACAATCAAGCTTTTAACAGCTGTCAGCCTTAAATACACGTTCAGCAAGCACATGCAAAATAACAAAAAAGAGCACAGGCAGTAGTTCAAAGAAAATGTTGTTTACTAAAAAGTTTTAAAACAGGTAAAATAAAATACAGAACAAATTATATCACAAATCTCACAGTCATCTACAAATAAAAAGAAAAGCTACAGAATATAAACTCCTACCACAAACACTTAATTCTGCTCTAAGGGTTACCTTTCTAAGTGCATTCCAAATCAGAGAACTATCTCAGAGTCTAGAATCATATACCACACATTTCCCAGATACAGTGTTTCATTTTTAACTCTATCTTTCCCCGCCCCTTTTGGTGAGTCATCCAGCTTCTCCCTTAGAGTTAATGCTAACAATTTTCTACCAGAAGGTATTTTAATTAATGTCAACATCAGAAAAAAGCCATTTCCTACACATGACAGTCTTTAATCAAACATTTCTCTTTGAGGTTTTACAATCCCACAATCTGTCACTGAGATGTGAGAAAGTCAAGGAAAAGCAGCACAATTACGTCCTTTCCTGGTGTCATAAAATTCATATTCAGGAACCAACATCAAAGCAGCAGCAGTTGATGAAGGGACATAAACTATCCCTCTGGAAAGAAAGCATTAATTAAGTTTTTCCCTGGTCAGTTCAATGACATCCTCACTGACACCTTGAAGGTTAAAAGCCAAACTACTAACTTGTGTGAGACAATTTCACACACATACCATTGATTTATGATACAAATATTATACAATAACCATAAGCAGATGGCAGAGCATCACATGCTCCATCTGCTATGCCCCCCAATTTTTCTCTCTGCACAAGTTAGTAATTCTTTGAAGCACCTCCATTTCTTTACCAGGTCACTAGTTCTTGCCTTGACAAACCATCAGCACTACCATGCTGTGACCCACTACAGTGCCTAACGTCCATATTATAGGATTGCAGCACCAGGCTCCATTTTAACAATTTGGGGTTTTGCCCACTGGTCCTATGCAGGCAAGTGAAAGGGTTGTGGTCAGTGTCCAGTGTGAGCTCCCTCCCGTACAAATATGGTTGCAGCTTCTGCAGAGCCCAGATGATACCCAGACATTCCTTCTCAGTTATGGCATAGACCTTCTTACTGGGCAGCAACTTCCTGCTCAGGTACACAACTGAGTGTTCCTCCCTCATGTGTGTGCCCTGACTCAGAACTGCGCTGAGCCCATGATTGAATGCATCCACGTGCACAATTATCCTCCGAGAATAGTCAGAGTTAGCACACACAGGTGCCCAACACAATGCTTCTAACAACTGGTGGAATGCTGTTTTACAGTGATCCATCCACTGAACTTTTCCTAGCATCTACATATGAACATACAAACATGCCAGCAGATACAGGCCTTACAGTCTATCTAGTCTGCTCAATTGTGCAGCTCCCTATGTATTTACAAAGAAAACTGCCCCTCCCTGTTTCCCTTTTGACCTCCCTCAACTTCCCCCTCTTTCCCCACTAGCTGCCCCTTCTATCTAAACCTTTTCCCCCTCACCCTGTCCCAATCTCTCTTGAAGCTTTCCACCATTGTTAGGGATACCACCTCCTCTGGCAGCTCATTCCACTTGGCCACCAACCTCTTGATGAAAATGTGCCTCCTCATCTCCCTCCTAAACCCTCCTCCAATCAGCTTTAGGTTGTGCCCCTTCTGGTACTAGCCACTAAGTATGAAGAGGCCCCCAGTGCTCACCCTGTTAATACTCTTAATGGACTTGAAAGTCTCAATCATGCCTTCCCTCTCCCGTCTTTCCTCAAGAAAGAACATGTTGAGCTTCATGAGCCTCTGCTCATAGGTGTTGCCTTGGTGGCCCTGGATCATCCTGGTTGCCCTTCTCTGAACCGTCTCCAACAAGTCGATGTCCTTCTTAAGATACAGGCACCAAAAATGCACACTGTACTCCAGGTGTGATCTTATCAATGAACTGTACAGCAGCAGAATGACCTCTGCCTTGCTGGTGGTAATTCCCATAGCTATGCAGTCCAACATCTAGTTTGCTTCGATGCTGTTCTTTTGCAGTGTAAAGAGTGTTTTAGCTCATTTTTGATTATTACAGTGCACCCTCTATTATCCGTCAACTGTGGTGCACCAACTTCTTGGTGGATAATAGGGGTGACAGATAATAGAGATGTGTTATGTTGCATTGGTAAAATATGGGAAAAGTAGTACAGGACTACATTTAGGTGTTAACTATTCAGTTTCTTTATTTGTGTACAGTTTGGAAGCAAAATACTATGACTATTGAAGTTTAGTCCATTTCTCATTTATCATCAATCTACTTTAAAGTTAACAGTGATGGACATCTCTTTGGCTTTATTATTGATTATTTTCTTGCCAGTCCTCCTCTGGCATTAACCTGCAGTGATATCCAGGGAAAGTACAGAGTTGGGAGATTGGGAAGCTAGAGGGAGTGACTATGGAGAGGCTGGGATAAAATCCACCACCTGCATGGCAAACACTATATACCTTTTGACATTGTGTCACTGAATTGTTCGGCAATGAAAATCAAAATGTAGGAAAATGATGGATGCTGACCTTAATTCAGTGGGGCATATCAACATACACATGGAAACACAAACTCAGAATGCTGGGAGCTGGTGACTTAACAGTATTCTAACCCTGATCACAGCTTAACACTCTTGAACACTAGTTGGAAACTTTAACAATGGAGTGACAACTCACATTGAGTCTTTTGTGGAGTCCCCACCTTGCACTGCCAAGTGCCAGGTATTTTTTCCATTCTTAAAGAGCTATTAATCATACCTGGCCATCTGAAACAATTAGGGTGAGTTGCATGAGGACAAGAGGTTGCAAAAGTATGGACATTTTTAACTTCATTGACAGCCACAGAAAACCTGCACTAGTCAAGATGGACAAATAGTGGGTTAGCTACACTAGTCCAGGTCAGTTTGCACTATTCCCTGGACAAGGAAAATCATGTTAAAATCAACCCTCACTTATAATATGAAATCTTTTTCTTCACCCCTGACAGTTTCAATAAATTCTTCATCAGTTATGTTGTCAAAAACATCACAACCATTCTCAAAGGCAAAAGTCCTCAACAGTGCACTGTAAAATATTTCTTATTAAGACATTTACAACAACCAAACAGTCGGGACCATAATGTTCTGCATCAGGGCCAGTGACCTGGCAGATGATACAGAGATAATAACATGCGAAAGATATGGCCTGTACACCAGAAAGTGCTGGCAAATGGTGCATAGACAGGGTGGTGGATAATAGAGGGAAAATGGTGCAGGAGGTCACACTGCCAGATAAGGAGGGTGGTAGATAATAGAGGGTGCACTGTACTCCCAGGTCCTTTCCTTCTTTTGACCCAGTTAGCTGCACTCCACCCAACCAGTATTTTGTCCCCAGATTCATCATCCCCATGTGCACAACTCTGCACTTTTCAGCATTGAACCCCAGCTGCCAAGTGCCAGACCACTTTTTTAGTCTAGTCAAGTCCTCCCTGAGTTCCTGTCTTCTGTCCTAAATGTCCACTCTCACAGAGCTTGGTGTCATCCACAAACAGGCAGACTTTACCCTTAATCCCATCCACAATGTCACTTATGAAGACATTAAACAACACTGGACTGAGCACCAAGCACCGAGCCCTGTGGGATCCCACTGGTCACAGGTCTTGCTTCAGAGAATTCTCCCCCAACTACCACCCTTTGGCATCTATCTTGCAACCAGCTTCTGACCCATCCCACAGCCTTAGACCTCCACCTTCAGGTCCTCCAGCTTCCTGAACAGTTTTCTATGAGGCACCAAGTTGAAAGCCTTGCTGAAGTCTAGATACAGGACATCAACCACCTGGCCTTGTCCACTGTCCTAGTAACCCAATCTGAGAAGTCAATAAAGTTAGCTTGGCAGGTGCTTGCCAACACAACCCCATTCTGCCTCTCATCACTCATCCTGGAGCTCATGTTCCTCCAGAAAGCCAATCAGTCTCTCTTCCAAGATGGTCTCCATCAGCTTAACCATTATTAAGGTCAGGCTGACTGGTCTGTAATTTCCTGGTTTGTCCCTCAGCCACTTAATGGAAATGCACCACATATGCCATTTTCCAGATCTGGGGCACATTTCCAGACTCAACAGAGGTGTGAAACAGGTCTGCCAGAGGACCTGCCAGAACCACTACCAGTTCTTTAAGGACCATTGGGTGCATGCCATCTGGCCCTTGTGATTTGTCCACCTTTAGGTCCTTTAGGCTGTTGAGTACCCTGTTGGCTTGAATTTTGCTATCTGTGACTCCCGTCCCCAGCCCCAGATCCCCTACTCTCTTGTGGTACTGGTTGGTCTTTCTCCTGAGTGAAAACTGAACAGAAGTACTCATTAAGCACCTCTGCCTTTTCTTCATTATCTTCTGACCATACTCTCTCCTTTTTTAGCCTGCTAATCTCATCCTTTATGTTTCTTTTCTCCCTTATATACCTGAAAAAGACCTTCTCACCTGCTTTCCCCCCAGCTAGCTGTACTTCTGTCATGGCTTTTGCCTATCTTATTGCCATACTCACCTCTCCTGACTTAGCAGCATAGTTCACCCTGTTCGCCTCCTTCTGAGTACACTTATACTTTCTAAAGACTGCCCTCTTGTCCCCCATCACTTTTTCCACCACCTTGCTGAACCAGCTGGTTTTTTTGGCCTTAGCTTTCTTACTGTACTTTTGATTTTGGCACACTCACTAGTGGTCTCCATAATCCCTTCTTTATTGTGGCCCATTTCTGTTCCATGTCCATCCCAACTCTTTCTTGTGAGATCGGATGGGGGGTTTGCCATTCTACTGAAGTTTGGCTACTGAAGTTTGCAACAAACATTCGATAGTACCCTGCTTTTCCTAGGAAGCCCACATTTTTCTCTTAGTTGTGGATGTGGCCCATCCCTGTATGACCTCCAGTGTTACTGGCTCAGGCCAGATGTACCCACTCCCCACCCTGTGCCTAAGATATGACACCTCTGCAATTCCTCTCTGACTTTTCTCCATCTTAACAGACAGCCAGGCAGCTTTCAGTTGGCAAGCACCTTGGTCATGTGCTTGACAATATCCTATATCTGGCTATATATGGCAATGCTGTCCATGTATGTCACAGCAAAGTCTCCTGCCCCAGACAGAATGCAGTCCACAAGCCATTAAAATGTGTGTCTCATTGTTCTTCCTGAATGACATTACTTGGAACTTAGTAGATGGCAGCTCAGCTACACATCACCACTGGCATGAATACAGCTTGTCGCAGTCAGGTTATAAGCAAAACATAGACTTTATTGCACCAACAGACTCCAGCACACAGCTAAAAACGTGCCCCTCCCCAAACAGCCGAATGTTTTCACACAAAACCTCATGTTCTCTCAAGGCTGAGGCGGCAATGGTGTTATATCCCATTTATACAATAAGATTTAAAGTGACAGTGCCACATCATCAGATTCCATCACATGACCCTTTCTAAATAACACCAAAGTGCCTACAAATAAATAAATGGCTTCCTAATATTTGAGCAAATATGAAGATACTACTATAAATCTATATAAATATGCATGAACACACACATAAAAAGTTTGTTTAAATAAAGAACATCAACTAAACTTCATGCAGCAAAGCACCATACTGAATGTAAATAACATTGCTAAATTCATCCTAAAGAGAATTAATTATCCAAGATGTACAACAAAATTTATAAAAATGGAGACAACTGAAAAAAGTCATTTAAACCTGATGTTATGTCTGACTTGGTTTTATACTGCCAAAAAGATTCTCTTTGTCTCAGTTTTCTAACCAAGTCTCCTCCACAAATGTGTTCTTTCACTTGTTCAAGCATCTGGAAAGTGAAACTATGTGTTCTCCCCTTAGTTTTAACATGTTTAGCCCAGCTAATGCACTTACATCATCCTGATTTAACACGCTTCTAACATGTTGACCAATTCGCACTTTAAATTTCTGTGTGGTTTTACCAATATAAAAATTTCTACAGCTATCACAAGTACCTACGTAGACTATATTCTTAGTATTACAATTACAAAAGCCTTCTATCTGGTATACCATATCAGAAACAGAGGGCGGGATATTCAAAGCAGTTGTGCAAGGCACAAGTGGGATGCACCAGCGCAACAGCGGACATGCACCAATGAGCGATATTCAGCGGCCAACAATGTGCAGCGAAAAACGCAGTGTGCCAATGCACAACCCAAATGAATGCATGTGCAAGTGCAGGAGGTGTATCCATGAATAAGTTGCACAGTGCGATATACAACAGCAAGCCAATGGTGGAAGCATGGAGCAACAGGGACATGTGCAGAGCAAAGTTGAGCCCATACAAGGATGGAGCAAGCAGGGGAAGGAGGCTTGCACCCATGGGAGTAGGGACGAGAGATGGAGACTGAGAGACAGAGAGAGAGACAGAGACAGAGGGAGACAGAGACAGAGAGCGGTCCAGTGGCCAGGCAGGACAGTAGCAGAGGTGCAGAACAGGCACAGAGGCAGGTAGTGCAATGGGCAGTGGGACAGGGAGTGCAACCCTGACCATGCCTGTCAGCGTGTGCTGACCAGAGTGTGTGTGTGGGTCCCCAACACAGGAGTGCGCCCAGTGCAGGGGCACATGCAGCAGCACACAGCTGGGGTAGCCCAGGATGTGAGCCGCGGGGGGGCAGGACAAGCCAGGTCATGGCCAGTGCAATATTCCAGATAGAGGTGGTAATGAATGGTGTGAGGAGGCGGGAGGCTGAGCGGCTTGGCTTTGGAAGGGCGGTATGCCCGGAACAGTTGGTACTGTGCCCACACCACATTTGAACAGTACAGTGACACTGAGATTGTGGGCTGGTACCCCCTGAACCAGGCAATTCTGAGGCAGCTCTGTGAGTTGTGCAGTGATGAGATGCAGGCACCCACAAGATGGAGCCATGCCCTGTCGGTGGAGACAAAGGTCAAGGCTGTAATGTGCCTGCTTGCCATGGGTACCTTCCAGAGACCAAAAGGGGACACTACAGGCATAACCCAGTCGGCCGCGTCACGGCTCCTCACACAATTCCTCAACACACTGCTGCCACATGCTGCAGAATACATCTACTTCCCCAGCACACAGGCAGAGCATACAGCAAACATGCAGGAGTACCACAGGGTTGCATGTATCCCTGGTGTGCTAGGGGCCATTGACTGCACCCATGTAGGCATCCGCACACCACTGGGGCCGGAGGGGGTGGCCGACATCAACAGGAAAGGCTACCCCAGCATCAACTGCCAGGTGGTGAGTGATGCCAAGGGGCACATAATCAATGTCTGCGCCACACACCCTGGAGGAGCACACGATGCCTTCATCTGGCACCAGTCTGCACTATGCTACAGGTTTGAGAGTGGGACATCCCCACTGGCCACCTAGTAGCTGAGTACGCAGCTGAAATGGGCACCCCTGCACAGCAGGGCAGGGTCTGGGGGGGAAGATGCAATGCTGGGGTCATATGGGGTCTAACTGTGTAGGTGGCGGGGAAGACACACAGACCACGGTGCTAACCCATCATGTCCCCACACAGGTGATAGCGGATACCCACTCCAGCCCTGGCTGCTCACCCCGTACCCGCACCCGTTGACCCCAACGCAGGAGAGATACAACAAGGCACGTGCCAGCACATGGAACATCATTGAGCGTGTGTTTGGACTACTGAAAGCACAGTTCCGTTGCCTGCACGGGTCTGGCAGTGCCATACAGTACAGCCCTACGAAGGTCTGTGGCCTATTCCTGGCCTACTGTGTGCTACACAACATGGTCACTGACCATGGGATAGCCATCGAGGTCGAAGAGGGGAACAGCAGTGAGGACGATGCAGACGCCGGGCCACATGGTGGTGGGCAGTCCCCCTCAGATGACGGGAACCCCAGCTGCAGAGGATGGCCCAGCAGCACCATGACACCATTGCAGAGGAGCACTATGGTGCACGCAGGTAGGTGAATGTGACCACACACAGGGACCAGGGCATAGTATACAGGCATCCCTGGCTGGGCCCCATAACAGACATGGTTGGAAGGCAGCGGTGATGGAAAAGGACTGGACACTGTGGAAGCACCCCGTATGGCACTGTGGACCCCACACACACGGCCTCACACACCTCCACACACACAGGCACAGTCACATGGGTACCCACACACACACACACACCCACCCCAAAGCTGCCAATGGGCGTGTGTCAGATGCTGAACACCAGTGCACAGTGGCGGCCGGTGATGTGATGGCATCATCATGCACATGCCACGCTGGTCATTGGCTGGGTGGGTGTGCACAGGGCGGACATGTTGCATGGGCCATGGACTGCATGGTCCTGGCATGCACATGCACACACCACGCCACTGTGCAAACAGGGCTGCAGCAAACAGCTGACAGGGAGGGAGGCGGATTATGACCGATGCGCAGTTGCATGGCCATCACAGACTAAGGCCACCCAGCAGACACTGGCTGTGCGATGGCCACATGGGGTGACACAGATGGTCCCCCAGGTGTGATGCTGTGGGTATGCGACCGGTCCCTCGCAGGCATCTGCAGGTCCCTGAACAGGCCCGCTCCAGGTGTGCCCGGAATGCCTACAGCAGATACCGGTGACGACAATGCCAGGGTCGCACGACACCGGGACCGAGGGGTGGAGAATGCACTCCATGGTGACTGCTGTGGACGGCCCCGGTCCAGGGTGGCCATCGGTGCGAGGCCGGCCGTGACTGCAGCGGTGAGCCAATCCAGGCCTGCGGTCATGTTCTCCTGCATGCGCGTTGCCTCGGCCAGGAGCTGCTCAAAGTCCCAGTGATACCACCCTGCGGACTGGTGCAGCTCTGTGTGGAGTGCATACACCCCTGCCATGACCAGCATCTGTTGCTCCACGGATACCCGGAGCAGACGGGTGTGCTCAGTCAGTGGGTTGGCACTCTGGGCTTGGGCATTGCGCTGACCCATGGGTGTTGCATGGCCCCACGGAATGGCCCCTCACGCAGGTGGGGGCTGCACAGCGGGGACCCCTTGGTCCTGTACTGGCTGTGATGCACTGGCCTGACCCCCTCAGCACCGTCCTGCTGCAGCTGCTGCCCCTCTAGCTGCTGTGCATATGATGGCTCTGGGGCGGCTGCACCACCACCGCCATACAGTATGGGCTGCTCCACAGGTACGTCGACCACCACCTCACCAGGTGGCGTGGCTGGAGGGTTGTCAAGTGCCACCTGGGCACTGGCTGCACTGCTGTGTCCAGCGTGCAGTAGGGGTGTCTCCCCCTGGCTGGCATCACCACTATCCAGGATAGTGGACATGTCATCATCAGACCTGGACCCCGCCCCAATCAGTGTCTCAGCATACTGGACACCATGGCTGGATCCTGCTGAGACACTGCCTGGGCCTCATCCGTGCCCACGTTACTGGCATTCGGTCGGACAGTGGGGAAGGCCTGGCAGCGGTCCGGACCCTGGACTCCAGTGGAGGTGGATGGGCACTCCTCCCGATCCACGTCAGCCCACACAGTGGCCACTGCCACCCCTGCAGCTGCACACAGGTGCTCAGGATCTGTAAGGGAACACATACACATTAGTGCCGGCACCACGCACCCCTGCCCCCTTGCACCCCTCATTCCCATCCCCATGTGCCCCTGTATCTACCATGCAGTGATGGGCTTCCTCTGTCCAGAATCCACCTTTGGGTACACCCTCCACGGTGCTACACCACATGGCCGCCGCCAACAGCTCCTCCTGCGGTGTTAGCTTTGGCACCTCAGGCTGTCCACCACCCGTGGTGGCCCGTGCGGCATGGATGGCAGCCACCTTCTCCTTTATCTGTCACTGGTCTGTGCCCACCTTTTTCTTGCACTACTGTGCTGACCTCTGATGGCTGCCCTGCAGGTTCACGGCCCTGGGCCACTCCCTCCCATGCCTTCGCCCTGGCCTGTGGGGTACCTGTGGAGCCACTCAGTAGGGACTCCTGGTCCAGGTACATGTCACACAGGGCATTCTATTCAGCCCTTGTGAAATTGGGCCTGCACCTCCATGCAGGCCCCTGCTCCTCATTCTCCTCTCGCACTGACATGCTCACTCCTGTGGGTGGGGACATGTGGTTAGTGCTGGCTGCCACAGACGGGGTGCACCCCCCCTTCCACTGTCCCGACATGACTACTGCCTGTCATCTTACCTGTGTAGGATGCAACACCGGTCTGGTGCCTGTTCAGTTCCATGGCGCCTTTATAGCTCATCACATGCAAATGAGGGACTGTACGACTGTAATGAGATGCAAATGCCTCTGATGCACTGCAGATATGCTGATCAGCTCATCTGCATATGCCTGCTGAATATCGCGGAATTGCGCATGGTGCAGTGGGGATGCGCATGCACAAGCTATGGCACAACTGTATGACGTGTGCATTCCACATGGTACAGCGCATGTGTCCACTGACATCGCCTACATTGGTAGCTCATCCTATGCACTGTGTGCTACAGGCAGCACAGCACTCTGATGCTATTGGGCATGTGGGGCACATGTGCTGTACACACAATGGCGCCCGTGCGCTATTGGCACATGGCCCATGGGGCACACTACACCCTATAGTGCACCATGCTATCCATGCCCTGTCGCACTGTCACGCATGGTGCGCATATGAACCTTTGACCCCTGCATGTGTCCCTTGACCCCCGGGTGCCTGCAGCATGTGCCATCATCACCCCCCCAGCTGTATCGCGCATCAGCAAGGCATGCGCGATTGGGGATGTGGGTGCATCACCAGGTGTGTCGCGCATCCATCGCACGTCTGTCTCGTGTGCTCCCCAGCACCATTTTGGTTCAACAATGTTGTTTGCAGGCATGCCACATTGGAGCACACCAAGAGCACCCACCTGGAGCCAGGTGGAGTTGGTCAACCTGGTGGCACTGGTGGAGCCACATGTTGGGTCCCTATATGGGCAGGTGCCCTGGACCAGCCACACACACAGGTGTGGCAGGGGGGTGGCTCAGGAGCTGAAGGAGGCCACAGGGTCACGCCGTAGTGGGTAGCAGTGCCGCCACAGGTACGGGGACCTGTGGAAGAGGGATCCGGAACTTCTGAGGTCACTGCAGGCACACGTCTGAAGGGGCGCAGTGCACCAGCCAGGTGAGTGCACATATCCACGACCATGCCATGTTGCTGTTCTGTGGGGTGCCAGCAGGTGCCACACCATGCTGTTGGAGGGGGCAGGACTGTGGCTGGGAACGCCGCCGGCCATTGCAGCACACCATAGGTGTGCTGTGCCACAGCACCGCCACTGCACAGGGATATGGGGTATGCCGTGCTGGTGGGGGGGTGGGGCATGTGGGTTGGTACCCAGTGCTGTTGTCTGCCTCTCACTGTCTCCCTACTAGACCCTGAAGATCGGCGCCAAACTTGGATGACGGGTGCCACTGCAAGGCAGCAGCAGAACGGCAGTGGCGCACAGCAGAGGAATGCTGGCCAGGTGGGAGGTGCAGGTGGACAGGCGACGATCAGACCACAGCCTGCAGGTAAGCACTTTGTCAGTGTACATTGTTGTGTGGGGTAGGGGTGGGCCTCAGCCCCGTGTGCACATAGCCATTACGGCTGTGTATCACCAGCATGGTCCATTGCACCATGCCGCGCGCCTTTTGCATATGTGTGTGGCCACTGCAGGTGGGCAGTGGGTGCATCCAGGTCCATGCCAGGCCACTGCCATTCCCACACAATGGCCATTTGCATGGCAGCCATGGCTATGGCATGCTGCGCATGGCTGGTGGTGGTGTGCAGTGCTGAGTGTGACTGTGGCTGGTTGGGATGGTGGCTCATGTGGGCATGCATGCTGTGGATGGCTGTGTGTCACCTACAGAGCACATGTCACCGCTGTCCACTGCACTCGATGGATGGGCTACAGTCGTGTGATCATGCACTCATCCTTGTCCACTCCTTTGTCATAGGTGTCCATCAGGTGGATGTCCACACACAGCTGCTGGAGAGGATACTGAGGGTTACCACAGCTACCCTTGCAGTGGCCTCGCTTCTATTCGGCGGGTCTGTCTGGTTCAGAGGTGAAGACTAGCAGGTGCCGTAGGCGGGACATCTTGGGGTCTGGCCTGCTTCACCCCTCTCTTCCCCTGACCCTCCCAAACCTCCATTGTACTCTTTGCCTAGCCATGACCCCTGTCCCCTGCCCTCCTTCTCCAGCCTACCTTCCTGATTGTGGCCTCCCATTCCCTGCCCCCCTCCCTGTTCCCCTGTAATCACTTTGTTGTTGTTGTTTGTTTATTTTAATTCACCTATATTTTGGTAGCCGTCCATGTCTGTGTCTGCTTTGCACTTGGCATATGGTGCCATGCTGCAGTGGTGTGCATGGTGGCTGTCTGGTATGTCTGGGGTCAACTGAGGCTTGTGTCTGGTGGTCTGTGCCCAGTGGTCTGTGTGTGTGCCCTGGGGTGTATTTGTGTTCCCTGCTGGGCTGTGTGGCCTGTGTGTTGTGTGCTGTTGGATGGTGTGTTGTCAGCTATGGTCCCGGTGGTATGTCCCATGCCATCCTGTGGGTGTTGCCCGTGGCTGCCTGCCAGTGGCCATTGGTGTTATGCCACCTCCTTGCACTGCTGTGGTTTGTGTGGTCAGGGCCTGCAGCTGTGCACCTGCCTTGCCTCCCTCCAGTCATCCCCTGCACCCTGGTGGCAGTGTGGCCTGCTCTTGTGGCCTGCTCCACACTGTGCCAGGTGCCCTGTGCTATGGCCCATGCACCACTGTCCCTTGCCCGGCCCATGTACTCTTGCACTTCCTGCCATGCTCCATTGCACAGCCCAGGTTGCGCGATGGCACCTGCTGAATTGCTCCCTGGTGCAGCCCTTGTTGCATGATGGCGCATCCCTGCAATATTCAGCCGTCTTTCGTTGTCATTTGCCACTGTGTTCAGCCTTTGAATATCGCATTGGTTGCTCACTGGTGCAGTGTACATGCGCTGCGCGGCTGTTGCACCTGCCTCTGGCACATTGCTGAATATCCCACCCTGGATGTCTAAAAAATTCTCTTATCCTAACGTATTTGCAGAAGGAGCAACGCTTACACCTCAAAGTGTCATTAGGCTGCACCATCTCTTTCTTCCTTTGAGGTTCCCAATAGGTACTTTGCACTAGAGTATCTCTTAAATTGCATTAGCTGGGCTCAACATGTTAAAACTTAGGGGAGAACACATAGTTTCACTTTCCAGATGCTTGAACAAGTGAAAGAACACATTTGTGGAGGAGACTTGGATAGAAAACTGAGACAAAGAGAATCTTTTTGGCAGTATAAAACCAAGTCATACATAACATTAGGTTTAAATGACTTTTTTCAGTTGTCTCCATTTTTATAAATTTTGTTGTACATCTGGAATAATTGATTCTCTTTAGGATGAATTTAGCAATGTTATTTACATTCCGTATGGTGCTTTGCTGCATGAAGTTTAGTTGATGTTCTTTATTTGAACAAACTTTTTATGTGTGTGTTCATGCATATTTATGTAAATTTATAGTAGTATCTTTGTATTTGCTCAAATATTAGGAAGCCATTTATTTATTTGTAGGTACTTTGGTGTTATTTAGAAAGGATCATGTGATGAAATCTGATGGTGTGGCACTGTCACTTTAAATCTTATTGTATAAATGGGATATAACACCATTGTTGCCTCAGCCTTGAGAAAGCACGAGGTTTTGTGCCAAAACATTCAGCTGTTTGGAGAGGGGCACGTTTTTAGCTGTGTGCTGGCATCTTTTGGGGCAATAGTCTACTTTTTGCCTGTAACCTGACTGCCACATTCTGTTTTCATGCCAGTGGTGATGTGTAGCCAAGTTGCTGTCTGCTATGTGTGAATACCCTGTTTTTTGGCTCTGTCGTTGCTTTTGTAGCCATCTGTCTATATTACTTGGAACTTGAATTGGCCAAATTGTGTGATGAAGGCCAACCTCTCTCTGGCTTCAGGGCTCAGGGGTACATGCCAATAGCCCTTTGTCAGGTCTATGGTGGACAGGTACAGGGCTCCCCCTAACCTCTGTAGGACCTCACCCATTCTGGGCACTGAGTATGCATCTCACTACATACAGCTGTTAAGCTGGTGGTAATTGATGTAGAACCTTGTGGTCCCATTCTTCTTGGGGAATTAGTGACATTGGGGAGGACCAGGGACTACTAGACTCTTGGAATACCCTTAGAACCAGCATTTCCTTGATCTCCCCCTCAATGACATGTTTCACTCCCTTGGGGACTCTGTAGGAGGGGCTGCCTCAGTAGGGCTTGGCACCCTGTGTCCACATGGTGCTCTGCCAGTGCAGTATACTCCAGCTTCTCCATGAACATTTCCCCAAATGTATGCAGCACCCCCACGCATTTTGGTAGCTTGGGCTAGTGTCATCAACTCCAAGAGGGTGACAGCATCCACTGAGGATTCTCCCTTAACCTCTCCCAGAAGATCCACCAGCAAGTCTGCTTCTTTCTCTTCCTCTGGATAGCTGCACAGAGCCAGGACCATCTTGTCCCAGTAAAAGTAGGTCTTCATCATCTTTATGTGGTACAGTGACTGCCTGTGCTTCCTGTCTGGTAGCTCCAGTATATAATTAACATCATTCATCTTTCTGACCACCAAGTAAGGACCCTCCAAAACCACATGTAATTTATTCAGTGGGCTGGGGATGAGCACCATCACCTACTGCCCAACTACGTACTCTTGGGCTCTGGCCCCATTGTTGTATCTTATCTTCTGTCTCTGTTGTGCAGTGGCTAGGTGATCTTGGGTGAACCCTATGAGCTCCTTAAGCCATGAACTGAAATTAAGGACATTCACCAAAACAAATTCTCCTTGGGGAACAAGCTCACCCTCCCATTCATCCTTTACCAAATCAAGGGGACCCCTTACATATGGCCAAACAGGAGCTTGAAGGGCAAGAAACCTGTGGACTAATGGGGTACTTCATTACAACAGCTGTAACATTTGTATCCAATCTGCTTGCACAGCCCCCCTCCCAGTTATAGCCTCTGCCTCATTTGTACTCTCCCTAGCCTCCACCTCATGACTTTGGCTAGCAATGGCCCCTTTGACTGCTTCCCTGGTCAATTTTTCATGGAGGTCTATGAGGTGTGCCTGTGACTGGCCTCCCTTAAAGGCAAGCTCTGTCCTTTTGCACAGTTCCTCAAGATGCACCAGCTTCATCAGACATGATGTCTTCTAGCTATCTACTTTTACTTATTATAACATAAAACTGGTAGAATATACAGTATCCCCTTTTATATATCGTTACAGTAACTGCCACTTATAGCACATGCTGTTTATACGGGCAGTCATTTTTTTAGGGCAGATTGCATTTTCCACTTGTTGCATACATAGACTCCAATGTAAAAAATGTTGGTTATAGCACTTTATGCCCACCTTCAATTTTTGGCAGATTTTGGACAGATTAGCTGAAATAGATTCAAAAGCTCTGAATGCTGAAGTGTGAATTAACATTACCTAACAGCTAGTCTGCCCAAAATGAAAGGCAGGTATAGAGTGCTAATTAGCTCCTCTCATAGAGGTACAGGTCAGGAAGCATAGGAAAACCAGAAGCAGTTGTAAAATTCTCAACAAGAGTTTTATTATTAATAACAGTAAAATAAAACAAACAAATTTGTTCAGAACAACAATTTACAATGGAAGTGCAAACAGAGAAAGCAGAGTCCTTTTTCTTCTCAATTTCAAATCTCAGACTGCTTCTGTCTTTTGCAAAACATTGCAGCTCTTTTTTATAAGTCTCTGCAGGAGCTCGTTAAGAAAACAGCATGCTTCTCACACAATTTTCTTGTAAGTTTCAACAGGTGCAGCAAAAAGAACACTGTGAGCCAGAACTGACCTCTTGTTTACATCTTCTGCAAAAGGCTTAAACACTGCATCTCAGGTTAACCCCTTGAGTTCCAAATACCATTGCAATTATTTCAACAGTACAACTATATACAGTTTTAACTTTGCAATCAATTCAACAGTATAACAATATACAGTTTTAAACAAAGGGATCCCAGTATAAATTACATTTCCACAAAAAGATTCATATATATTTTTATACCTGCTGATATGCAAGTGGGGAGAAAAGATAGAACAGCAAGTGAGGGTAGAGAGACAGCAAGAGGCAGAGAGTCACAATACCATCAGAGTGATCAAGTCCTAGGTTTCATGAGAAAATTTAGTTGCACAAGACAGAGAAGAGACAGAAAAGGAGAGAAAAGAACAGATCCTTGCATTTAAACTTTCTCCATAACAACTGGGTCAGGGCCATATTCAACCATGTCACGTACCCCCGCCTTAAGAGGGAACCTGTTTTACAAACACAGGTTTCCAAATTTTTTTAGTAATTCTCATCTAATATAAGCATATAACCTTTACAGTTCTATGCATATGCAGCATATTTTTTTCCATAACAACAGTACAGCAAATAGTGAAGTTTAAACTCACACATTTGTTTTTTCAGCCTTCAGAATTCCCAGTTCCAGATCCATATCTAGGCAGAAAATCAGCATTGATATTCTCTTTCCCAGATTTGTGCATCACTTTAAATTTAAATGGCTGTAGTGCCAGGTACCACAGTGTGATTCTATCATTTTTATCCTTCATTTGATTAAGCCAACAGAGAAGACTGTGATCTGTTACAAGTACAAAGTCAGCTCCTAGTAAGTAAAACTTAAGGGACTCCATGGCCCACTTTGCCACAAGGCACTCCTTTTCTATGGTGGAGTCTCTTTTCTCTCTGTCATGCAATTTCCTACTTATGTATAGAAAAGGATGTTCTTTCCCATCTATATGCTGACTCAAGACTGCACCTAGGCCTACCTCTGATGCATCTGTCTGTAACAAAAACTGTTTCTCAAAGTCTGGGCTTCTTAAAACAGGGGCTGAGCATAATGCAGCCTTAATGGCCCAAAAAGCCTCATCACACTCTGGGGTCCACTTCACAGTATTCGGGTACAGTTTCTTTGTAAGTTCAGTGTGGGGAGCTGCTAACTCAGCAAAACTTGGAACAAATCTCTGATAATAACCAGCCAGCCCTAAAAATTACCCGACATGTTTCTTGGTTTTGGGGACAGGGCTGTTAGCTACAGCTTCTATCTTGGAAACCTTTGGTTTGACTTCTCCATTTCCCAAAACATAGTCCAAATATCTGGTTTCCTGCACGCCCAATGCACACTTGGTAGGATTAATTGTCAGACCTGCCTTTTTGATTAATTGGATGACTGCTCGTAGGTGTTCCTGGTGGCTTTTCTAGTCTGGACTGTACACCACAATATCATCTAGGTATGCAGCACAATAACCAGTTTGAGGAGATAAAATTACATCCATGTACCACTGGAATGTTGCAGGTGCACCATGTATACCAAACAGCATGGTGGTGAAAGGATAGAAATCTATAGGAGTGGCAAATGCAGTTTTGTCTCTGGATTATTTAGCTAGGGGGATTTGCCAGTAACCCTTAGTGAGATCGAGGGTACTGATATACTTGGCACTCCCCAGTCTGTCCACCAAATCATCTATTCTCAGCATAGGATAACTGTCAAATTTGATAAAGTTTCCTAAAATCAAGGCAGAGTCTTACACACCCTTCTTTTTTGTTTACAGTCACCATTGGTGATGACCAAGCACTTCTCGACTCTTCTATGATTCCCAATGCTTTATTTTTTTTTGTATTTCCTTAACCAAGTCAGCTTTTAACCACTCTGGTAATCTGTATGTCTTTTGTCTAATAGGACGAGAATTCCTTGTCAGTATTATGTGCTTGACCCCTTTTGCTCAACCTGGCACAGTGGTAAAAGTACTGTTAAATGTCTTTAGCAAGTTATGAATTTATGCGGTTTGTTTGGAGGTTAAGGAAACATTCACCTTTACAGCATCAGCAGTTAGTTTGTTCCATTCTATCATAAGCTACATCAATATCTTCTTTATCAGTTTCTGGTAAAACTAGCAAAACAGCTTTTGGTGTTTTTACAACCTATTTCTTGAGAAGGTTAGCACGGTATATCTTAATAGGATTTTTCCTATCAGAGGTCTCAGTCTCACAGTTAACTGTGCAAGTACATCTAAGCACCTTGTAAGGCCTTTGCCACTTCATTAACAGTTTATTTTCTGTAGTGGGTAACTGTAGCAAGACCTTTTCACCTGGCTCAAAAACTTTTTCTTTTACCCCATGGTCATAATACACCTTCTGCTGGTTTTAGGCCTCTTCCTAATTACTATGGGTGATTTCAACATATTTTGCCAGCTTCTTTCTCATGGCATACATATAACAGGTAAAGGATTGTTTCTCATGGGGTTATCTTACCATGTTTCTTTTACTACATCTAGTGGCCCTCTAGGTTGTCTACCATATAGCATATCAAATGATGAAACATCTACTGATGCCTGTGGCACTTCTCTGTAAGCAAAAGTAGGTAAGGTAAGTATTGGTCCCAGTCTTTCCCTTCCCCTTTCATAAACCTTTTTAACATGTGTTTGATGGTTTGATTAAAATGCTCAACAAAACAATTTGTCTGGGGGTGATAAGGGGAGGTTCTTATGGCAGTGATACCGAGTAGTTGGCACAGCTCCTTCAGTAATGCAGCACCAAAATTACTACCCTGATCAGTAATAATCTCTTTTGGTATGCCCAGCCTGCTGAACATTTTGGCAAGCTCTGCTGCAACATTTGGGGCCGTGACAGTACACATTGGAACTGTCTCTGGGTATCGGGTAGTATAGTCACATACTACCAAAATGAATCGATTACCCTTTTTATTTTTGTCTAAGGGGCCTACCACATCCATTGCAATTCTCTTAAAAGGCACATCTATCAAGGGTAGGGGCACTTTGTCTTTTTTAGTCACTGGGGCTAATTTCTGACACTTGGCACAAGAACTGCAATAAGTAGTAACATCTTCATGAATTCTAGGCCAGTAAAATCTGTACAGCAATCTGGCAAGGGTGCAAGCCTTCCCTGAGTGACCAGCCATAGGACTATCATGTGCTATCTATAACAACTCAGATCTATACTTTTGTGGTATAACCAATTGTTCTATCTGTTCCTGTGTCTGAGGTTTAACCCAAACTGTACAGTAGCCCATTACATTTTTTAAACATAGGCTCACCCTGTTTTCACCCCCAGCTGCTGAAAATAACCCTGGAGAGAAACATCATTAGCTTGCTCTGAAAGAAAATTACAATCCGTTATCAGTTTAATTTCAGCATTTTCATATGTTAACCCCCTATGTTCATCAGTCTTTTGCTGCCACTGTTTCTTCAGGCATCGTCTTTCTTTCCTGGACTTCCAGATCTTGGAGCTGTGCTCAAACAAGTCTGAATCAAAATCAGTGAAAGAAAAAGAGTCCCCATCATCTGAGATTTTCTTTGCCTGAGCTCTTGTCCGCACAGCTGCTGAAACATCAGGATTTACTCCCTCTTTGATTAACTCAGTAAATCCTGGAAAGTCAATCACAGGTACAGATAACTTAGGTACTACTCCCACTTTCATTTGGTGCACTGTACCCTTAATAGTCAGAGTCAATTAGCTGGTGGGATAGTATCAAGTGTCCCCGTGGATGCAGATGACACCAGTACCTGATCCTTTTGGACATTGTTTTCCTAGCACTTCAATATGTACTAGGGTCTGTCTGTTTCCCAACTCTATAAGTCCCTTTACAGTCTTATCTCCCTTCCTCACATCTGTTAAGTACTTGTCCCAATTTGCTAAGGACAAATCTGCTCCAGTGTCACTCTTCTTACTATGGCAATTTCTTGCAATATGACTTGGCTTGTTAGAGTTATAACAAATAAAGTCTTTGCATGCAGATTTGTTACCCCGCCAGAGTTATCAGACTTGGAGTTTAAATGGGAAAAAGAGTGTCTTACTGGTGCTTGGCTGTTACCTCACTGCTGTGGCATCTGTCTGGCCATTTGGTAGTCTTCTGCCAAAGAAACAGCCTTTTTGCCACTTTCTGGTCAGTGTTCTTTTACCCAACACTGTACATATGTAGGCAGGATGTTGATGAATTGTTCCATTACAAATGTGACAATGATTTGTGGGACTGTTTTGCCCTCTGGTTGGAGCCATTTCATCAGGAGTTCTCTGAGTTGGGTGATGGCTTCTCGAGGATTGCTTGGCAGAAGATACCAGGAGAAAGGACTGCTGTGTGACTGAACTTCTCTGCTGGGACTAAAGTAGAAGAACTTTTGTATTTGGACCTTTAATTTAGGGTAAAAAAACTAACATACAAAACAAAACAAAAAAAAAGTGTGTGTTTGGGCTAACTGAACTGAATGGGTAACTGAAAAGTCATCTAGGTGTAAATCTCAGGTGACTGAAAGGACTTAACTGCTGTGAGGTTTAAATTACTTGTAGAAAGATCTGGTAAGTAGGGGGAGTGGCTTAGCTAGAAGGAAGCTACATTTAAAGACTGCCTTAGAAAGATTCTGCTAATAGCTTGGCAGAAGATACCTGGAGAAAGGACTGCTGTGTGACTGAACTTCTCTACTGGGACTATATTGCCCTCCTTCCCTCCCCTCCACCCCCCCCACCCAAAGCTAGTTCTAGTTTTATAGGCACAGGATTTGACTGACAACAGGAACTTCCTGTTTAGGGGCAGGAAGTGAGTGATCACAGAACCACCAAGGATCCACCATCCTAGAAGGGCAAGAGTACTCTCCGCCCCTCTAGCTGCTGGAGGTCTGCCTCTGAACAAGTAAGTGGTCTACTAAGAAATATAGGATATTCTTGTCTCAGAACAGGACAATCAGGAGCTTAAGGGCACACAGGCAGAAAGTAAGGAGAGAAGAAAACAGAGGAAAGAGTAAGGATTGCAAACAGTTAAGGGGCCAGAAATAAGACATGATTGGAGTGGTGCAGCAGTGGCTGTGGAGTAGCAGTCTTCCAGGAGATGTTCTGGAGGATGCGGTGTTGTCCCATCTGCAGGCACCTCTCTGGGCTGAGGGAGGAGGTTGCTCATCTCCAGACTGAGTAGGCCAGGATTTGTGGGACCTCCTCTTCCATCCAGGGACCACCAGTGTCACTGCCGTTGCCTCAGAGGTTGCCAAGAAGGACGGTTTGGACCACAGTGGGCTCAGGGAGGGTGAGGTGGTGGAACAGAGGCACATCCCTCCAGTTGTACCTCTCCACATTCCTATGCCATTCTGGCAAAGTGTGGTTCCTCTATGGAGGCACCTACAGTAGAGACCAAGGAGGATGCTGGAACCCCCAGAGGAGACCCACAGGAGGGTGGCAGGGGACCCTGCAGAAGGAAACAACTCTGGTGGGGACTCCCATTAGGAAGGTAGAACTGGGCAAGGAAGGCGAGAGGTAAGGTGCCTGCCTGGCGCCATGGCTTGGAGGGACAGGGCGAATCCTCAGGATTGCTGGAGTAGCTGCACAGGAGAGGGGCTGGATGTCATTGTCCACCTAGGGACAAATGACCTGGCTAAGAAAGGATTAGAGAAGGCAGAAAGAGTTTGTGGAATTGGGAGGGGCCTTAGTCAAGTAGCACACACGGTAACCTTCTCGGAGGTGCTACCCATCTATGGCATAGGAGAGGCTAGGGTGTTCCGCACCATGGGATTCAATCAGTGGTTGAAAAACTGGTGTGGAGCTCAGGGATTTGGCTTCATTGGGGACTGGGGGTCCACCTGGAGTGATGCAAGCCTATACTGGCATGATGGGCTGCATCTGTCCGGGAGGGGAACCAGGATCCCAGGTGATAGGTTTAAATGCTTCATTGGCAAGCTTTTAAACTAGCCAAGGGGGGAGGCACTGGAAAGGAGCAGGAAAATCCTAGCCCCCCCAAAAAAATCACGGTAGTAAGTGTGGCAAACACCAACATGGAGGTGTCGATAGGGAGAAGGACAGGGGTAATGGAGAAAGTGACAAAGGCAAGAAGGACAGGGATGGGGCAAAAGGGGGTAAGACCATCAGGAAATGGAGGGTAATGAATACCAATGCCCGTAGTCTGGGCAACAAGCTCCCTGAACTGGTGGCCTTAATGGAAGAGGGATGCCTGGATATCGTAGCAGTCACAGAAACATGGTACACAGAGAACCATGACTGGGATGTTAACATACCAGGGTACATAACTTACAGGAGAGACAGGCAGGGAGAAGGGGAGGTAGCTCTCTATATAAGGAATGGATAAAAGCAACTGAACAAAGAGTAAACAGGGAGGAGAGGAGTCACTGGGGCCACCTTGGAGACTGGAAAGGGCACCACAATCCACAGAGGGTTGTGTACAGACCCCATGTCAGGGGAAGGAATGGACAAGGATATGATGGAAGGCATTCTTAGAATGGCAGAGAAAGGGAGATACTGTTGATGGGAGACCTGAATATGCGGATGTTAACTGGAGCACATTTGCTGCAGCCACATCCAAGAGCAGGCCATTCTTGATGCCCTACAGGTGGCAGGCATTAGACAGCTAGTTTTGGAACCCACTCATGGGGCAATCTTAGACCTCGTGCTCTCAAGCGGGGCAGTGAGAGGATCTCAGATCTAAGTGGGTTGCCATCTGGGACAAGTGACCATCAGACAGTGTGGTTCACGTTAAACTCAGCTACAGAGTCAAGCCATACAAAAGTGAGGTACTGGACTTTAGGAGGGCTGACTTTGGCAAGATGGGAGAGTGCCTCAGAAAAGCACTAACAAACAGGCTAGAAGGAGGTGTGGAGCAACAATGGGAATTATCAAAACTGCCATCACAGAGCAACAAGCCTTTGTGTGAAGCAAATAAACAAATCAAACGAAAGAAAAAGCCACTATGGTTCTCAAAGAGGTGGCTGCAGAAAGTCAGGAAGAAAAGATAGCATTCCGAAGTATAAGGAACACAGAAGGAGCAGGACAGAGAGCTGTACCAGTTAAGGCAGAAAGAAGCAGGGAGGGAAGTCAGAATAGCAAAGGCCCAAACTGAGGAAAAGATAGCCAACTCAGTTAAGAAGGGGGATAAAACCTTTTATAGGTACATCAGCGAGCATAGAAAGACAAAGGAAGGGATAGTGAGGCTGAATAGAATGAACGGTGGGTGGGCAGAGGGGGACAGTGAAAAAGCAGGAATACTGAACGAATATTTCAGCTCAGTATTCACAAAAGAGGAGGGGGAAGTGCCTAATCCAATTAACAGAAGCACTCTTGATAGGGGGGTCGATCCCAGTCCTTTCACAGAAGAAAGGGTTCTGCAAGAACTCCTAAAACTGAAGGTGGACAAAGCAATGGGTCCTGATGGAATTCACCCCAGAATTCTAAAAGAATTAAGGAAGGAACTAGTGAAACCACTGGCTACTCTTTTAATAAATCATGGGAGGATGGTGTGGTACCGAGGACTGGAGGAAGGCGGATGTGATTCCCTTCACAAAAGTGGGACCAAGACAGAGGCAGAAACTACAGACCTGTCAGTGTGACCTCTGTGGTAGGGAAAGTGATGGAGTCACTCTGAAGGAAAGAATAGTTGAGTACCTAGAGGTCAGTGGAGCACAGGATCCAAGGCAGCATGGGTTCACAGCGGGAAGGTCATGTCAGACTAATCTTATAGATTTCTTTGACTGGGTGACCAAAGTAGTAGACCAGGGAGGACTGTGGACATGGCCTACCTAGACTTTAGCAAGACATTTGACACAGTCCCACACAAAGATTATTAGTCAAATTAACCAGCCTGGGAGTGGGTCCCAGGTGGTAGCCTGGTAAAACATTGGCTGGACAACAGGACACAGAAGGTAATTGTAAATGGAGTCCACTCTGAAGAAAGGGCGGGTTACTAGTGGGTACCGCAGAGGGTTCAGATTGGGTCCAGTCCTTTAATGTCTTCATCAGTGACATTGCAGAGGGACTGGAAGGAAAAGTATGCCTTTTGCAGATGACACAAAGATCTGCAACAGGGTTGATACACAGGCGTGGAAAGGATGAAAGGGACTTGGCAAGGTTGGAGAAATGGTCAGACGATGGCAGCTAGGATTCAATGCAAAAAGTAAAATAATGCACCTGGGAAACAAGAACCCAGGGAAGAATACACAATGGGTTGGGAGGTAGTAACAACAACAAAACAGGAAAGGGACCTGGGTAATCATATCAGATGACCTTAGGTTAGCAAGCAATGTGAGAAGGCAGTAGGGAGGGCCGGGGTATACTGGGATGTATGGGAGAGGCATCAGCAGCAGAAAACAGGAAGTTGTTATCCCTCTGTACAGACAGTTGGTGAGACCCCATCTGGAATACTGTGTCCAGTTCTGGAGACCCCATCTCCACAAGGACATAGACAGGATAGAGGCAGTCCAGAGGAGCAACTAAAATGGTGCAGGGTCTGCAAGAGAAGCCGTAGGGAGAGACTAAAGGAGCTTAATATAGTATACCCTTGAGGAAAGAAGGGAGAGGGGGACATGATAGAAACTTTCAAGTACCTCAAAGGAATCAACAAAATCCAAGCGGTAGCATCTTTCAGAAAAAGAGACTTGCAAGAACAAGGGACACAATTTAAAGATAGAAGGAGGCGGTTCAGGGGCAATGTGAGGAAGTATTATTTCACAGAGAGGGTAGTGGATGCATGGAACAGCCTTCCTGAGGAAGTTATGGGTCTAAAACTGTGGAGAATTCAAGAATGCATGGGACAGACATAAGGCAATTCTTGTGGGGGGCAGGAAGATATAGGCTGTTGGTTAACTAGGATCTGCGGCCTATCCTGTAGGTAGGGAAATGGGCAGACTAGATGGGCCTAGCGGTCCTTATCTGCCGTCAAAGTCTATGTTTCTATGTTTCTATTGTCGACTGAGTTATACTTTAGAGACTGAAATCTCTGATAGTAGGTCTCTCCTGCTATGTCATACCTTTTCAGGATTTCTATTTTCACCAGGTCATAGTTTTCTGACTGTGTAGTGTCCATGATGCTGTAAGCAAGTTGGGCTTTCCCTGTCAGTTAAGATACCAGTCTGATTGCCCATTGCTGTTTGGGCCACTGGCAGGCTGCGGTAATCCTTTCAAAAGTTGTCAGGTATGCTTTGATTTCATCCGAGGGACACAGCTTTGTAAGTTTAATGAATTTTAAGTTATCTGTGTCCTGTTGCTCATCTGGATCTGTGCCGGATCCTCTGCCTTTGTTAGCGTGCAAGGCATCCAGCCACTGCTGCTCCTGTTGCTGGATCTCTTCTCTCCTCTGCTGCTCCTGTTGCTGCATCTCTTCTCTCCTCTGCTGCTCCTGTCACTGCATCTCTTCTCTCCTCTGCTGCTCAAGTTATTGCATTTCTTCTCTTCTCTGTTCCTCTGTCTCTATTTGTTGTACATTCCACAATTTGAAAAAGGCAGTCAGGCTTTCAGGTTCTGTCACTGCCTGTTCTTTTTTTTAATAGGTTCTAACTGTATATTCTCAGCTTGGACTTCTGCCTCTGCCAGTTTGGCTGCCATTCCCCTGGTAACCACTCCTGGGTTTGCTGATGCAGAATCCATACCTTTCTTCTATGCTTCCCTGGTACCAGGTCTAGTACCCACACACAAATCTCCTGGCTTAGAGTATGCACAGCCTAAATCCCACTTAGGCTGACACCATCTGTCATTGAAGCACAGGTCAGAAAGCACAGAAAAACCAGAAGCAGTTGTAAAATTCACAACAAGCGATTTATTATTAATAACAGTAAAATAAAATAAAATTGTTCAGAATAACTCTTTACAATGGAAGTGCAAACAGAGAAAGCAGAGTCCTTTTTCTCCTCAACTTCAAATCTCAGTCTGTTCCTGTCTTTTGCAAAACATTGCAGCTCTTTTTTACATGTCTCTGCAGGAGCTCGTTAAAAAAACAGAATGCTTCTCACACAGTGTTCTTGTAAGTTTCAGCAGGTGCAGCAAAAAGAACATTGTGACCCAGAATGGACCTCTTGTTTACATCTTCTGCAAAAGGCTTTAAAACTGCATCTCATGTTAATGCCATGAGTTCCAAATAGCTTTGCAATCATTTCAACAGTATAACTATATACAGTTTTAGCTTTGCAATCATTTCAACAGTATAACTCTATACAGTTTTAAACAATGGGATCCCAATATCAGTTACATTTCCACAAAAAGATTCACATATATTTTTATACCTGTAGATATGCAAGGGGGAGAAAAGACAGAACAGCAAGTGAGAGTAGAGAGATAGTGAGAGGCAGAGAGTTGCAATATCATCGGGGTGATCAAGTACTAGGTCTCATGAGGAAATTTGGTTGCACAACCAGACAGAGAAGAGACAGAACAGGAGAGAATAGAACAGATCATTGCATTTAAACTTTCTCTTTAACAACTGGGAAGGGCCATATTCAACCCTTTCACAACTGCTAATCAGTCATGGCAGTACAATTACTTGAGGGAGCCTAACTGAGGCTTTAATGTATTTCTTGAAAGCTAGCAGCAGTTAAAGGATGAGAGGATCTGTCTCTGTATGGAATAACTGAGCACTGGAGGATCTTGGGTGTGGTGAGAGCAGAGTTACTAGTGAAAGGGTAGATGTGGCAGAATAGGCATTGACTGCACTAACAGCACTCAAGCACATTATGGAGCTAGTCAACAAGCGGTCCCAGCTGCAGTACAATTGCTTGAGGGAGCCTAACTGAGTCTTTAATGTAAAGTATTCTACCTCATCCTTAGTCAGCTTTCTGAATCCCCCCCCCCAAATAAATAAAAATAAATGATGAGGCCTAGCAGCAGTAATCAGCATGTTGTACAAAAAACACTGTCTTTGGTTACTGCAACCACTCCTTATAATGGGCAGAATCTGCTTACACAGATGCACCTGTTATAAGCAGCTTTGACTGTATGTGACTGAAAGACAACCTTTTTATTGACAAACTGTTTCAGGTCCCAGTCACTGCCTCCAGTTTGTCACAGACAGGTTCTCTCCCAGAACTCAGCCTTCAACATCGGTTACCAATTTTTTCAACCTACAGATGCCTGCAAGGGTAATTGGATGTGCCGCCACCACTCAGTGTGACTGTCATGCAGGGTATCTGTAGGTCTGAATCTCACCAGAGCCACTGCTCACACACATTACAGTGCCCCTAACCAAAGAGCAAGTGACCCACCTCTTCTGCCACTGCTGAGAACACTTCACTTTAAATAGGGTTAACTGTAGCCTTCCTCTTTCAAAATGGATCAAAGCTTTTCTCAAATTACCCTGATTATCTGTACCAGAAATGACTTTCCACAGAAAGCATGAAGTATATAAAAATAATGTTTACTACTCCAAGATATTTCCATATGTTATAGGACAATACATACTAAGACTATGGGGAAACTATATTTCTACAGAGATAAAAAGAAAGCTTTTTGAAATAAAGAGAAAACACACTGAATAACCCAACTCACTTTTATCGATATACTAAGCGGAATAGAGGCTTACCCCAACTGGGAACTTGGTGAGTTAAGGCACATTCAAACCTGTTATGTTGCTCACTCAGAGTTTGAGTCCTAAGTGACTTTTCAGGGCCAAACACAGACCCCGAATGCCTTCAGCTGGCTAGCCCACCATACCACATCACTTTACATGTTTGTCTGATATCACAGGTTTGGTCATCTCTTTGTTTTCTGGGGAGGCACCCATCTGGGGAACAGGAAAAGACCGGATTTGTAATCCAGACCCTGGTTTTCAAGATTGCAGTTTCAGGCTTTTGTTTTCCCAGTTGCCTTGTCTGGGGGATGTCATCTCGCTTGGACCTGGTCCTGTTTAAACTCATAAAACCTCCTTTTATATGAAAGGAGCTCAGCTTCTTTGAAGTTTCCTCCAAAACAGTAACATAGTAATTGGAAAGTGCCCTGCTGTTTACGCAAAACAGAAGACATTTAACACAGAGGTAGAACTGTAGCTGTTCCCCCTCCCAACCTTTGATGACTCAGAAATGTGATCCCCATGTAACACCAGACCTTGTCACCTTAGCTGCTAATGAATGGCTGATACAGGAATAAAATAAAAAAAACAAGAGCACACATGCTGTAAAACACATGGGAAATTGTTACAGGTTTCATGAGCTATGACTAATAAGCCACCATTATTCTCTCTTGTGATTGACTAATCTCAGTGCTCAGTTTTACCTCTGTTTTAATAGTCTGGGGCATAGTGCAGACTGATAAGGCCTAGTGCAGCTAACCCTCTGCCTGACTGTCTTGATAAGTGCAAGTACTCTATGGCTGTGAATGAAGTTAAAAATGCCCCTACTTTAGTAAACTCTGGTTTTCATGCTATTTGCCCTCAGTGTTCAACAAAGCCTGATGTGATAAACAGTTTGTTAACAGCACAGTTACCAGATAATGCAAGATGGGGACCACACAAAAAACTCAATGTGAGTCATTATCACCTCATTGTAAAAGGCTTGTAGCTAGTATCCAGGCTGTGGTCAGGGGTGGAATGTTGTTAAGTTACTATCTTCCAGTGTTCTGAGTGTGTTTCCATGTGTGTCATGATGCTGTCCACATTATTTAGCCAGTGATCATCATTTGCCTACATTTTTAGTGTTATTACTCAACATTTCAGTGGCAAAATGCAGGTGGGGCAGGGGCAGGGGAGGGCAGGATGAACATGGCCAGGAGAGATAGGGAGAAGGGCTGATGGGGTAAGAAATGGCATCTCCAGGAAGATAGATTAGAGGGAGGGAGACGGGGGACCACGGGAGGATGCTAAGCAGGGGTAAGCAAGGGGAAAGGGGGAGCTTGGCTTAGGGGAAGAAGTGGTGCTCTGGGGGTTGTACAAAATAAAGGGTGAAATGTAAGGGAAGGGCGACAGGGTAGGCATCATGAGAGGAAGAATCAGGAAGTGGGAGAGAGTGTTGTAATATTGGGAGACTAAATACTAAAGGGAGTGCGATGGGGAAGCACGAGTTCAAGGAAAAGCACTAAGCAGTAGGCGGGTGGAGTGTATGCCAGGCATGATGGCAGGGAGGATGGGAGCAATTATATCAAAGTGTGTGGGGCAGGACCAGGGACGCCTTAATTGTGGTCCATTTGGGCACCAATGATCTAGCAGAGTGCAAGGTTAAGGTGGTGCAAGAAAGGTTCAGGAAGTGGGAAAGATCTGTAGTGGGGTAGGAAAATCAGTAACATTCTCTGAGGTACTGCCAGTCCCAAGGGCTAGTACTGTTAGAAAGCAGAGAATAGAGGAATTCAGCTCATGGTTGGGGGATGGTGTGAGACAAATGGGTATGGGCTGGTGGGAGAGTGGGGCAGGGCATGGGAGAGTAAGGACCTATAGGCACTGGACAGGCTACATTTAAGTAAGGAGGGCACAAGGGTCCTGAAGGATAAACTGGAGGGATGCTTGACAGATAAACTGATTTTAAACTAAAGATGTGGTGGCACAGAGGGCCAGGCACTCTGCAAGGGTGAGGAGGGCCATTGGGTCTCCCCAGTAGGGAATTGCAAGGAAGGGAGGGGGCATGGGGATACAAGGATCAGGAAGAGGGGAGAGACACAATAGATGTTGGGCAGCAAAGAGGTACTGGATTGTGCAGGAAGGTGGTGTCCTTGAATGCAAGGAGTCTGGCTAACAAGTCAGCAGACCTGCAGGTGCTGATGGCAAAAGGCGAGGTGAACATAGTTGCCATCACAGAGACATGGGCAACCCAGTATAATGACTGGGACCTTGAGATCCATGGGTATCCAAAATACAGGAAGGACTGAGGAAAAGAGAGGGTGGTGGTGGTGTGACGTTATACATAACAGAAGGGATAATATGCACCAGGGAGGAGGGAGAAGAGAGCGGGACAGAAGCCCTATGGATAATGCTCCAGAACACCAAAGGGAGAAGGATTCGATTGGGGGTGGTGTACAGACTACCTTCACAGGGCATGGAGCTGGACAGAGAGCTAGGGGACCAGATCAGAGGGGTAGGTGACAGAAGAAACATCATCATAACAGGTGACTTCAAAATACCTAGAATAGACTGGAGCACCACAGCTACCTTGTGTTGCAGGGACCAGGTCCTCCTGCATGCTATTTAGGAGTGTTTCCTGACACAAGGAGTCAGAGAGCCAACCAGGGAGGAGGCCATACTGGACCTAGTGTTTTCCGATGGTGAACATGTCCAGGAGGTAGAAGTGAGGGACCCTCTTGTGGGCAGTGACCACCACATGATGTGATTTTACATCAACATGGGAAAAGAAGCAGTCAAGACCTAAATGAGAGTGGTGGACTTCAAGAGGGTGGACTTCGTTAGGATGGGTGACATACTAGTTGGGCATCTTGAAAAGCTCTGACCAGAGATGGATGTGGCTCAGAAATGGTCCTTCATTAAGTTGGAGTTAAACGATGCCACAAACACTTGCACAAAGGCTAGTATTAAGAACTCCAGGACCAAGACACCTAGCTGGTTTAACAGAAATGTGGCAGAGAAAGTGAGGGAAAAGGAGGCAGCCTTCCAGAAGTACAAGCGTACTTTGAGGGAGGAGGACAGAGAGGTCTATTCAGAGAAAGCTCAAGAAGCAGGGTGAGTGGTTTGGGCAGCTAAAGATTCAAAAGAACTAATGCTCACTCAGGGGATCAAGGAAAGGGGGAGAAGGACGTCTTCAGGTACATAAAGGAGAGAAGTAGCAGAAGAGATGGGACTGTTAGGATAAAGAGGGAAGGAGGATGGGCAGAAAATGGTGAAGATCAGGTGGCAGCACTAAATGAATACTTTTGCTCTCTTCACTAGGAAAAAGAATGGGCCTATGCCACAGAGCAAAACTGGGGAGAGACTTGGGGGTTGGGAAGAATCTGATTGGGTGATTGGGGTTGACAGGGTCTTAAAGGGTCTTAGTGACCACTGGGTGGACAAGGCACCTGGCCTGGATGGAGTGCACCCAATGGTCCTAAGGGGAACTGGTGGAGGTACTAGCAGCCCCCATGGTGGACCTGTTTAACACCTCGCTGGAGAAGGGGTGCATCCTGCAGGACTGAAGGACAGCACATGTAATGCCACTCCACAAGAGAGATTCCAGGGATGTGTTGGGTAACTACAGGCCGGTCAGCCTAATCTCCATAGTGGGCAAGTTAATGGAGACTGCGCCCCACCCTTTAATACTACCTCCTCTCTCTCACCTCCCTCCCCAATGCATTCACATACCTTCACATCTCCTCTTATTTCTCCTCTTCCTTCCCTCCCCTTTTCTCCCGCTCACCTCTCTCCAACTTCCTGCCTGCTGTACACACCATGTCTTACACCCCCTTCCCACCCCTCACTCCTCCCCTGTCATCTCCCCTCCCCTTGACCCCTGTCCCTCCTTTGTTTCTCCTGCCTCTCCCTCCACCTCCCTGGGCTCTCCAAGTCCACTGGAATTCACACACCCTCTTCCCTGCTGTTTTCTCCCCTTCTCTCCCTCTCCCCCCACCTCTCCCACCTCTCCTTGCCTTCCACTTAGAGCCCAACCCTTTGCACTTATTCAACTAGGTCATATCTCTTACTGCTTACTGTACATGTAATTTCTCCTATCCTTGTAACTCTGTGATTTTGTAATTGCAACCACCCTGTCTGTACCCTTATTTGTTGTACCATTCCATGCTTAGCGCAGAACCTTTGTAAAAGAACTCCTGGTTCAAAGGTTATCGTAATCCTAGTTCTCAATAAATAAATACAAATAAATAAAAAGGAAAGGAAAGGCTTGTGTCCTTCCTTGAGGTAAATGGTCTCCAGGATGATAGGCAACATGGGTTTGTTAGGGGGTGATCCTGCCAAACAAACATGACAGACTTTTTCAACTGGGTCACAAGGTCGCTGGACATAGGGCAGGCAGTGGATGTCCTATATCGACATCAGCAAGGCCTTCGATTCAGTGCCACATGGCAGGCTGATAAGCAAGCCGGTGAACTAGGAATTGGGGACAAGCTGCTGGGGTGGGTCAAGAGCTGGCTGCGGGACAGGAACTAGAGAGTGGTGGTGGTGAGATTATCAGACCTAGACCTGTAACCAGTGGGGTCCCACAGGGCTCAGTACTCAGACAAGTGCTATTCAACATCTTTATTTATGACATAGCAGAGGGGTTCAAAAGTAAAATTTGCCTATTTGCAGGGTTTTATATAAGGGAGTGTGGGATACTGGTGGTTAGAGGAAGTTCTTTTCTGACCATCTGCAACTCCACTCTCATTTATCCTGCAATATTTGCCCTTGTGGGTGATAGAGTCATATCTAAATCCTGTATTCCAACTCAGGACTAGCCTTTTTAAAGGCTTATATTTTAACTTTGCTGGTCCTAGCGCTAGAGTGAAAACCAGAAGTAAAGCGAGCGCGTACTTCCGGTTTGATGCACTTAAAATGACCCACATAGCGAGTGGGGCAAGCGGGCACGGGGCAGCGCATGGAGACATGTGCAGAGACAAGCATGTCTAGCACGTGTCTACTGTGTCTTCTGTGAAAACTGGGGAAAAGGGCACCAGTTCACCCAAGGGGTAAGTGGAAAAGGACTGCCCTGGGACTGTGGTTACCACAAACATCTAATATTTACTTAACAGGAATGTACTAGGCTTGACATACAGGCCATGTGTTTCAGATAACCACAGTATTAGCAAATAGCTGGATTACAATGGCAATTCCTGAGAACTGCTGTCAAAACTGTGGGATGTACAGCCTTGGGGAACAAATATGGGGTTATACCTGCAATAGCTGTGTACTTATATCCACCCTTTATGATGAAATAGCAAACTTGCAAACCAGGATGTCAGTAAAAGCTGACATAAACCATCTAGAGAACTACTGTATATTGACTCCATGGTAACATTTGAAACCAGTATACCTAAGTCACATTTGGAAACTAACACAATCAGTCCCCCCAAGCAGAGATAAACTGTTCACAGTCAAGTAGGCCAAATGACACATGGGCACTTGTACCAATAAACAAAAATAAAACAAAAAGAAGAGGTGGTCAGGTTTACTCCAGTATACCACAGTTACTTCTAAGTAACAGGTTTGATTCATTATAACAAGATGAAGATCCCACCCCCCAAATCATGGTGACACATCTTCTAGACACCTCAACTACAACACACAGAATTAGCCCTAAAGCATAATTTCCTGCAGCATCTCCCAAATTGACACCATACCCGATAACTGTATCCAGAGAACACAATTTCATCACAGCCCTCACAAATCAATGGTCAAGATAGTATGAAACCCCCCACAACTGTTCATAGTCCTAAACCAGTTTTTGTTCTGGGTGATTCTATTATTAAACATACAGACAGATTGATATGTAATCCTGATAAAACCAATCGTACATGCTCCAGTTTCAGAGGAGCAAGAATCTCTGACATCACTAAAATGGCCAATTCCATACTAAAAAATCTACCACGGGGGGCATTAGTGATAGTCCACGCTGGAACGAATGATATCAATAGGAACACACTAACTGAACTGAAAAAGGACTTCATAGCCCTGAACAATGTATCGGTTGATAAAGGATGTGATGTATGTTTTTCTGAAATACTCCCTCTACCTAGAGCGACCATAGGCATCACAAATAAAATCAAAGCTCTAAATGAGTGGCTTAGGAAGTGGTGCCTCAAACAAAATATCACATGTTTAACCTACTGGGAGGACTTTTTCGAGAGACTCTCTCTCTACTTTTGGGACGATCTACATTTAAGTAGAAGAGGAAGCACAATTCTTGGGAAAAAAAATTGCCACATTTATCCATAAAGCTTTAAACTAAAAAACATGGGGGAGAATGGACTCACTTCCACGTCTCTTACTAACAGAAAGGATAATTATACATTATGTAATGTCTTATCACTGAACGCAATATCCCTAAATACTTTAAATCTTGCTGAACTTGAAGCTAAAATTAATACTCATAATATAGATATTATTTTAATAACCGAAACATGGTGGGACACTGACTTTGAGTGGACTAGACATATACCAGGCTTTAAACTTTATCACAAAGACAGAACTCATAAAAAAAGGTGGAGGATTATGTATGTATGTTAGGGACCACATTCCCTCCTTCAAAAACAACATCCAAACAAATACAGAAAGCTTATGGGTCACAATCCAATTTAAGGGACAACCACAAATACTCCTTGGGACATGTTACAGGCCACCTAATGAAAATCTTGACTACACTAATTTATTAGTGGCTGAAATTAAAAACATAGCAAGGAAAGGTAATGTCATAATAATGGGGGACTTTAATATGCCAAACATTAACTGGGACAACTTAACTGGTAAATCGGAATCTGACAGGATCTTCCTTTCAGGGATAATTGAATTAGGTTTAGAACAACTTATCTCAGAATCCACTAGAGGAACTAACATACTAGATCTATTATTGACACCTACTGACACTTGCATCTGTAATCTATCTATTGGGAATAGCGAACATAAATCCATATTTTTTAGTTTACCCTACCATCAACAATATTCCAGGAACAACATACTACTTAAACAATATGACAAAGCCAACTTCAATTTGATGAATTATCGACTAAAGAACATAAAGTGGGAACACATTTTTTTACCTTTATCAGTGGAACATGCCTGGACTAGATTTAAAACAACCATCCTGGATTTGGAATCCAAATATATTCCAACAAAAAATAAATATAATCTTAAAGGTCATATCCCCACATGGTTAAACAATAATATAAGAACATTAATCAAACAAAAAGAGAGGATGTTTCTCAAACTTAAAAAACAAAACAAATAATAATGAAATTTTACTATCTTATAGGGCTTCCGTAACAAAGTTAAAATCAGCAATTGTGAAGTCAAAACGAAACCTAGAATTTAGGATTGCACACATAGAAAATGACCATAAATCATTGTATTCCTATCTAAATAAAAATAAAGGGAACATTAAAGTAGGTCCACTAACAATTAGCAACACGCCAATAACATCAGATAAAGTAATAGCTGATCACTTAAATAAATACTTTTGTTCTGTCTTTTCAAATTTAGATACATCAGACTCAAATAATAAAACAAGTCAATGAACCTGATTACTTCATAACAGTCAATCACATAAAGGAGGCATTGAAACACTCAACAAAAAGAAGTCCAGGACCCGATGGGATTATTCCAGATTCTTGATAGAAACTATAGATACAGTGTCCCTTCCCTTGACCATTATCTTTAACAATCCCTTAACGAATCAACAGTTCCTACTGATTGATTGACAGCTTATGTAACACCTATTTTTAAAAAGGGAAATTGATCTAACCCTGAAAACTATCGACCTATAAGTCTAACCTCGGTACCATGTAAATTAATGGAAAAAAATCATTAAAACCGTAATAGAAGTAGAAGTTTTAAATCTAAATCTCAATGACATTACACAGTATGGTTTTAAACAGGGACACTCAACAACTGCCAATTTAATTGCCTTTTATAATCAAATATACGAGTTGGATGCTAGGATCCCTATGGACATTATTTTCCTAGATTATAGTAAAGCTTTCGACCAGGTATCCCAGATAAAATTAATCAATAAACTGACCAGTTAGAATTTCAGCAAGTTTAATTAACTGGGTGAACAACTGGTTAACAAATAGGACCAACAAGTAAGAATCAATGGACTTTTGTCAGACCCGGTGAGGTGACCAGTGGAGTTCCACAGGATTCTGTTCTTGGATCTGTCTTATTCAATATATTTATTTCTGACATGCAGACCAGTTCTAATACTCATTTATCAAAATTTGCTGATGATACTAAACTGGGAGGTAGGGTCGATACACTGGATAACAGGAATCAAGTATGTACAGATTTGCATAAAATTGAGGAATGGGCACTAATAAATGGCATGGAGTTCAACAACAGCAAATGTACTGTACTTCACCTTGGCAACAATAACCCATGTCAGTCTTACAAACTAAACAATATACTACTCAAAGTAACCAAATGTGAAAAAGATCTCGGGATTGTCGTCAATACTAAACTGTCCTCTAGTGACCACTGTAACAAATTAGCTAAAAATTCAAATGGACTACTCAGAGGAATAAACCATACGTTTGTGACTGAACTTGAAAATTGCATTATTCTCCTGTACAGGACATATGTTAGACCATATTCAGATTGTGGGTCACCATTTTGGAGCCCATATCTGAAGAAAGATATAGCAACCATCGAGAGCATCCAGAGGAGAGCAACACAGATGATACCAGAATTAGCACATTTACCATATGACGACAGGTTAAAAAAATTAAAACTTCACTCCCTGGAAACAAGGCGGTTAAGGGGAGACCTCCTGTTTCTTTATAAAATCCTAGAAAACCGACTCTTATGCTACAATGTGGAATTAACTTTACAACAAGGAAATTAGCATCTAGACTGCACTCTAAACAACTCGCTATCCCCAAGGCAAACACTAATAAGAGACTACATTACTTCACACTTAGTGCCCCAAGAACATGGAATAAGTTACCTGGCGACCTTGTTAATAGTCCCAATTTTGATACATTTAAAACCAAATTAGATCTTTGGTTAGACACTATTATCAAATAATGACCCACAATATTCGAGGGGCACTCCCGATGGGCATACTGCCTTCTTGTGCCCCATACCACCAAGTAATACCGAGTAATACTAAGCTCTGTGGGAGAGTGGACACAGAGGAGGGGAGACAGGAGCTCAGGGAAGATTTGGCTTGGCTAGAGAAATGGTCAGGCATCTGGCAGTTGGGATTCAATGCTAAGATTCAATGCAAGGTCATACACCTGGGAACTATGGACGTGAACCCAGGGGCCAGATACTGGCTGGGGGCATACAGGTGACCATCTCAGAGGAGGAAAAGGATCTAGGAGTATTGGTCAGGGGTGACATGAAACATTCTGTGCAGTACTTTAAGGCGGTAACCAAAGCAAATAAAATGCTGGGCTGTATCACCAGAGGACTCACCTCTAGGAGGGAGGAAGTTATTCTGCCACTCTACAGGTCACTGGGGAGACCACACACAGAGTACTCTGAGCAATTCTGCTGTCCTTATCCGAAGAAGGACATCAAGCTACTGAAGGGGGTTCAGTGGAGGGTGACCAAAATTACCTAGGGCATGGGGATAAAACATATGAGGAGAGGTTGTGGCAGCTCAGCATGTATTCTAGATAGGATGGGGGCAGTCCAGAGGAGGGCACCTAAAATGATGCAGGGTCTGCACCAGAAGCCATACGAAGAGACACTAAAAGAGTGTAATACGTATACCCTCAAGGAAAGAAGGGAGAGGGAGGACATAACAGAAACTTTCAAGTACCTCAAAGGAATCCACAAAGTCCAACAGGGTAGCATCTTTCAGAAAAAGAGATGTGCAAGAACAAGGGGGCACAATATGAAGTTAGAGGGGGGATGACTCAGGGGCAATATGAGGAAGTATTTTTTCATGGAGAGGGAGTGGACGCATGGATCAGCCTTCCTGAGAAGGTTGTGAGGTCAAAAACACTGGGGGAATTTAAGAATGCATGGGACAGACATAAGGCAATTCTAGTGGGAGGTAGGAGGAAGTAGGCTGTTGGTAAAACTAGGATCTGCAGCTTATCCAATAAGTAGGGAAATGAGCAGACTGGGTGGGCTAAGCAGTCCTTATCTGCCATCAAAGTCTATACCTTGGAGAACAGAATGGAAAGGGGGGACATGATAGAAACCTTCAAGTACCTAAAGGGTATAAACAAGGTTGGACTGATGGGCATCTTCAATTTAAGAGGGGAGGGTACAATATGGGGGCATAGTCTGAAATTAGTGGAAGGTACTGTAGATTAAAGAAGGAACTGAGGAGGCACTTTTTCACTGAAACGGTGGTGTCAGGGTGGAATGAGCTGCCAGAGGAGGTAATATCAGTGAATACAGTAGCCAGCTTCGGCTGGGGGGGGCAGGGTAAAAAAAATAATTAGAATGGGAGGAAGCAGTACTGAGAAGTGAAAGGTGGGGTGGGGTGGATGACTCCTGGAGGGAAAGAGGGGGGGTGAGCTCCAGAGAACTAGACTGAGCTGCACACTTAAGCAGACTTGATAGACCAAAAGGCCTGTTTCTGCTGGCAATTTTGTATGCTCGTATGTTTGTAAAATGTTAAGAGGTATACAGGGTTTGCCCTGAATGTGGTATTTTTTCCCAGCCTCTCCATAGCTGCTCCTCCCTTCCTAATCTCCCAGCTCTGTAATTTCCCAGCCATCACTGCAAGCCAATAAAAGAGTGACCCTGGAACAGGGGTGTAGCCAGAAATTTCAAACTTGTACCCAAAACTGATGGCACTGTTGTCCCCCCTCCCCCCAGACGGCCCTACTGATCTCCCATTAGGTAAACATAAACCAAAATATGCTGTGCTACGCCACACAAACAATAGGCCCACCCCCCATTTTGCTCAAATATGCATTGTCTACAATCCCAATAGATTAATATTTTATGGATTTACAACATTTTATTTTATCCTAACACACACAGAAGTTGGCTGGCTTTTAGTTACAATATTTAGGAAATATTGTGATAAGCCTCTGTATCACATCAAGGTAGCCAGCCTGACAGAGGTCCATTCACACCAGCACTCATGGATGCATACTGATCGGGTCACTCTGGCCCCTAAAGCCCACTCCCACACACACACACACACACACACACACACACACACACACACCCCACCACACACACACCCACCCACACACACACACACACACACACACACACACACACACACACACACACACACACACACACACACACACACACACCACACACACACACACCACACACACACCACACACCACACACACACACACACCACAAACTTTCATAAAGGATAGAAAGGTACCGTCCATACACAGTGCACTTAGGAGGACCCTATGGGAGAAAAACATCCTTACCATACATACACCAAGCAGCCATTTACAATAAACACACCTCCCAAAAGGCACTCATGCACACTCATTCCTGCTCCCAAACACCACGGCCCACATCTGCAAAGAGGAACAATGTAAATTTCACTGGAAAGGGAGGGTAGAAAGCTACAACTATCACAGTAACAGAAAGGGCTGCAGTGGGACAAATGGTGCTTAGGTGTGGTTATGGTATAAACATTTAAACCCCCATACTAGCACCACATAGTCCAAAGTCAGTCAAAATACAAGGACAGAATCCAAAGCCACCCAAACCACAAGGACAGAGTAAGACTTTCTGCACATTAACAAAAATTAAAATAACTGCTATGGGATGAAAGGTTAAGTTCATAACGAGAACAGTTGGTACAGAGCGAGTGCAGGCTAAATGGTGCTCAGGTTGGGCATGGTTACAGCATAATCACCTATACCCCTCACAACAAGTAGTTCAAAGCCAACCAAACCAAAGCACATGACAGTAAGAATTATTGCACACTGTTTGGTTAACTGGGTAAGCTCCTTGACAAGATGCCCCTTTGTCAGGAGCGACCCATGGTGAATTACAAACTGTGTACATGACCAGGAAAAAACATGGGATGTACAAGAATGAATACTTAAGTACACTCAAAACAGTTACATGTACAGCACTGGTATTACATAAAATTTACATGTGACATTATTTTACCAGAACTCCAAGGGCTGGTGTCAGCTAAATAGTGCTCAGGTTTGGGCAAGGTTATTGCATAACCACCTAAACCACTCACAACAAACAGTTCAAAGCCAACCAAATGACACCAGTGTAACAGACTATTGCTCATTAACATTTTAACAAAACTCCAATGGCTGCTATGGGATAAATTGTGCTCAGGTTTCAATATGGTTAAGGTATAACCACCTAAACCCCTCACAGCAAGTAGTCCAAAGCCACCTTAATCAAATGACACCAGTATAACAGACTATTGCACGTTAACATTTTAGTAAAATTCTAAGAGCTGGTGTGGGCTAAATGGTGCTCAGGTTTGGACATGGTTATAGCATAACTACCTAAATCCCTCACAACAATTAGTCCAAGGCCACCCAAACCAAATGACACCAGTGTAACAAACTATTGCACGTTAAAATTTTAACAAAATTCCAAGGGCTAATGTGGGCTAAATCATGCTCAGGTTTGGGCATGGTTATGGCATAACCACCTAACCCCCCCCCCCCCACAACTAGTTCAAAACCAACCAAACCAAAGAACATGGTGTGGGAAAAGTGTTAAGTTACTATTGCATGTTCTTTGCAAGTACACTACAGTAGGCATTGATAGGGCTGGAGTGGGCCAAATGGTGCACAGGTTTGGGTATGGTTATGGCATAATAACCACCCATTCTCCCCCTTGCACTAAAAACCCAAACCATTAAGCTTTGGAACATACCTTTGCACAAAGCACACCCTGTGATCCTGACATGGATCAATGTTTGATACAACCTGCTCAGTGTCGACTGGAATATCATCATGAATGTTGAGTAGTGCCAAAGCAGTAAGTTAGTTCTCTCCCATGCTGTTCCAAAGCCAGGTCTTTAGTCTTCTTAAAATACTGAATGAACATTAAGCTGCGGCAACACTAACTGGCATGGTTGCCAAGACTGACAGTCAGCATTTATATTTGGAAAACGCAAGGGATTCAAATGCTGTAGAGCTCCCACAATTGTATCTGGGCATCTCTCAATTTGGGTCTCCATCCATTTTTCACTCCATCTTGCAATTTCTTTTTGGAAGTCCTCCACACTGGACATGTCAATCTTGTATGCTGAATAAACCTCCAGTACCTTCTCTTCCTCACTAAAAATGACTACAGATTACTTGGAATCAAGCACTGAGCCTCAGAATGGGGCTGACAGCCCAGAAGCTGTCCTTTTATCTCAGATAGTACATGGTCTATGAATGGAACAAAAATATTCCTCCTGAAATGCTCTTCCAGATTTGCAGTCTCAGTGTTGCTGCACTGTGTCTGGTGCCCACATATTCATGGGACAGCCTCCTTGACTCCAACAGAATCTACAGGGCATTTACCCTCCAAATACAATCCATGGAAGGTGGCCTCAACATTTTCCCTTATCCGTGTCAAGGTCCAAAATAATAGACTGGCCTCATCTGCCACCTGAATCAAATCAATGTTGACACTCTGTAAGTACATGTGCAGTGGTCTTGTGAATGCCAGGATGTATTCAACAGCTACAAGTGTTGCTATAAATTCAAATCTGGTGATAGCAGTCAGACACCAATATGCTTCACTGTCAAATTCAGCAATCTTCTCCAGGGTACTTGTGGCAACCACAAACTTCTCCTTGAGCCTCGACAATGAGTCCCCCTGACTCATCCATCATGTAGTTCCTGGAACAGGAATGGTTGTTGTTTTGTCCTGCATGCTGTTGTCATTGTCAGCATCATAATAACTTGGTATATTTCTGAATTCCTTGAGCTCTGCTAGATAGATGTTCTTTTGTTTTGCTGATTTTTTTCAGGATACCAATCACCTTCCGTGCCATGTCAAACATGTTTGCAACACACCTCAGAGCACAGGAATGAACAATTGCAGTGTTCAGACTGTGGTCCTTGCAAATTCTGTACAGGGCATTTTGGACACCTTCCTGAATGAGTGCCTACACCCCATTGAACCGTTGGCTCATATTGCTTCCCTTGTCATATCCTTGGACTCTCATCAATTCTTTGTCAAGTCCACAAGTGATTAAATGGTGTAAAAATTCTGAGAGTCCTTTGTCAGTCATATCTGCTGCCTCCACAAGCTCAACAAAATCTTCATGAATCTCTGTTTTCTATCCATCCCATGATGCACATACAGCACAGTCAAGGATATCTGTTCTTTGGTGGCTATATCTGTTGTTTCATCGGCTATCAGACTGAACCATCTGACATTCTTTACATGATGTAACATTTTCTGCTGGATTTGCTGCCCTATGAAATTGATTAGTTCATTCAGAATTTGAACAGATGTGTATTGAGCATATCTTGGTGTCTCATTCAGGTGTTCCTGCAGCATTTGATGAGGCCAAGAAAAGTGTTGCAAAATTACATTAAAACTGTCTTTTCTTCTTGTCCATCTTCTTAGTGTGATGTCTTGTCTTCTGCACATCAGGATGACAGTAATAATTTGCTTCATGGCATGGCTTGTTCTATCTCATACCTTTCTATCAAAGTCACATAGTGCCTGATATGCCATTTTTACCTTGCTGTAGTAAATCCCAATGAAAGTTTCCCATGGTCGCAGTATCAATATGTTTTTTTGAATTTGTATGTCTTTTCAGGATTTTATGGCAGTAGAACCAATCAATCATTGGAGCAGATACCAATAGAGCGGTCATGTTCAAGGGACTGAAGATGAAGCAAGGTCCGCAGAACACATCACCCATATTTTTAGAATATATTGCAAATTTGTAGTCCACCAGAAGCTTTTGATTGAACTGACATGACACCTACCTTCTTCCAGTCTGCATATTTTGTTTTGTGAATGCAAAGCCATGTGGTGGTATCCATTGTCTGGTAAGTATGTCCTTCTTTTCCTTGTCAGTCAAGCAGTGGCGATTGTAAAGGCTGATGTCTGTGTCATCTTGCAAATGCTTCTCTTGTGTCTCAGCTCTGGCCTCTGCCATGTCCTCCTGGCTCCTTGTCTGCATTGAAACATCCTCATGGCTTGTCTACGTTGCCACATCCTGGTGGTTCCTCGTCTGCATCCCCACATCCTCATAGCTTGTCTGCATCACCACATACCAGTGGCGTCTCATCATCTGTGCCACCACATCCTCCTGGTTCCTCATTATCTTCACTGCCACATCCTCCTGGCTCATCATCATCTGCACCGCCACATCCTCCTGGTTCCTCATTATCTGCACTGCCACATCCTCCTGGCTCATCATCATCTGCACCGCCACATTCTCCTGGTTTCTCATTATCTGCACTGCCACATCCTCCTAACTCATCATCATCTGCACTGCCACATCCTCCTGACTCATCATCGTCTACACTGCCACATCCTCCTGACTCATCATCGTCTGCACTGCCACATCCTCCTGACTCATCATCGTCTGCACTGCCACATCCTCCTGGCTCATCATCATCTGCACCGCCACATCCTCCTGACTCATCATCATCTGCACCGCCACATCCTCCTGGCTCATCATCATCTGCACTGCCACATCCTCCTGACTCATCATCGTCTGCACGGCCACATCCTCCTGACTCATCATCATCTGCACCGCCACATCCTCCTGGCTCATCATCATCTGCACTGCCACATCCTCCTGACTCATCATTGTCTGCACTGCCACATCCTCCTTGCTCATCATCATCTGCACTGCCACATCCTCCTGGCTCATTATCATCTGCACCGCCACATCCTCCTGGCTTATCATCATCTGCACCGCCACATCCTCCTGGCTCATCATCATCTGCACTGCCACATCCTCCTGATTCATCATTGTCTGCACTGCCACATCCTCCTGGCTCATTATCATCTGCACTGCCACATCCTCCTGGCTTATCATCGTCTGCACCGCCACATCCTCCTGGCTCGTCTTCTGTGCCACCTCATCTTCCTGGCTTGTCATCTGCGCCACTATATCCTCCTGGCTCATCATCTGCAATGATATCTCAGAAACTAGACTCTGCCTCTTCTACTGCATCATCTCTCCTTGCCATCTCCAAACCTGCAAATAGAATATCCATACCTACATTCAGAATAATAGAAGTGTTTAACACTCAGAAGTAATGCCTGGGGAAGTCAGCCAGAAATCTAGTCTTCTAGCCACATGATGTTGATCATAGAAAAAAGTGTAGTCCTTGCCTGATGGATTTAGCAACCTCCCCGTGTCAGACAATTGATGTAGCAGGATCAGATCAGGTACAGTACAGAGGGCCCATGTATGAGGTTCTGGTCTGCAATTTGACCGGTCGAGGCAGTAACCCAATACTATGTTAAAATATCCCCCTAAAATCACATTAGGGTATCAAATGATAGGTCCAAGAGGGTCTGAGAAAGTTCATCAAAAAAGGCTGGCTTGTCCTAATTAGAAGCATAGAGACTGCCCAAGATCAGGGGGCCTCTAGGAGTTGTTAATTTAGCAATGATCCATCTACCATCTGGTTCACTTATTTTGAGTTATGGGACTCCATTTTAAATTTTTATGTTGCAGGATAGATGCCCCATGTTTAGCAGATCCTGAGGAACTGTGAGCTTCCCACCCCACCCATTTCCTTTTCAGTGTAAGTGCCTAATTGTGGCCTAGCTTCCCTTCTTCAAAAAAGGCCACTTGTGCATTCATCTTCATCAAACAGGCTAGTACTTTTCCCCCTTTATGGGGGAATTGAGCCCCATCATGTTCCATGTAATGAATGTGATAAGATTAGCCATGACCGAGGATATATAAATATTTATAACCTATGGTAGGGGAGATCCAAGATCCAATGGGGTGTGAAACAGGCATGTTGTGATTGTTCCACCTGCATTGAAGGTTATTCATAATGAACAGTTAGGTTGGAATATAACCAGAAAACAGTAGTATATAAGAAATGTATAGCATTGCCTTGTGAGGGTGACTGCATTTTTGCAAACTCTATTTCAACTAACACATACTAATATGATAACTTAGCATATTAGTACTGTAAACCTATGTTATGAACCAGTAAAATCTTATAGAGCTTGAAACACTATTGATTGATAGAAACACAGTATGATAGGATTATTGAGAACAGAGAACTAGGAGCACAAACCCCAGACAATGTGGTTTGCACCCTATGAAAAAACAAACAGTGAGAATTAGGGTAGCACCTTAGGATCGTGAGATAACCACTAAAGACCTCCAAAGATCCTGGTACCCCCTTCTATGGGGGGGGGTATATGTAATATCAGTGGAGCAAATGCCAAACAAGTGCTATGTATCTTGATCAGTAGTGAGAATGATAAGTACATGTGATTGGTACCCCAAGGAAGAGTCGGGGAGTAAAAACCTTATAATGAGGAATGTACCAGGAGCTATATCCAGACCATCTAATTGTAGCCCAGTAGTGCCCTGACTGCAACAGGTTGTTGCATACCGAAAGTGTTATGTACATGGGGGGGTGAGGAATGGCTTGGCTGCTGCTAAATAAAATGCAGAGCTAAAAGAGTGCCTCTGTAGAGTATACGGCGCCTATGCTTCAGGATGCACCCCCAGTGTCTGGCTATTTACCGTGCTCCCCCCGGGAGGGGTTGGTCCCCATCAAATAGACCGGAGGTGTTAAGGTTGAGCTGTAAGGACTACCTTGAGTGTACTCCATACTCATCCATAGCACTGTAGTATGGAATTATATAGCAAGGGTGTAAGTCAGTAGGAGGGGCAAGCAAAGGTTGCCCTGTTGAGTTGCAACCCCCCTGAAAGGTGAAGCCAGTGAGGATCTAGGTTCTGGGCGTCACCTTTAATTTCTGAGTGTCTAAGGGATGGGGATTAGGAACTGCAGGTACAAGATTATGGGTGTCTAGAAAGCGGGGATAGGGTAAGAGCAGCAATCAGGTTAGGATTCTCTTATGTAGCCTGTACTTGCTCTGTAAAAGTGTGAGTTTTTAGCTACAACTGCACACTCCTTGCTGAGCTACACCAGGACCTCACTGAAGCTGCTGCTGTCAATGCACTACTGGGAAAGGCTGTACAATGAAAGGCAGTGCACTTTTGAACAACACAATCAAGGACCTCCGTGAGAGGAGACCGTACCCAGGCAGATACCGGATTTACTCTGGATGATTCTGATTTTAGAACATCACAAGAAAGTCTGCCATGGATTTGGTCATATTTAATAGTGCCCTTCTTTAACAGAAGTCTGTGGCATCTAGAGCGTTGACAATCACTTATCAGCCTACCAGGGTGGGCTATGTCATCATGCAATGGAGCACTGAGCCATGTGAGAGGGATACAGCACTATTTTTATAAGTTTACTGTAAAGATAATCAATTATGTATTGAGATTTAGACAGGAGTACTGCCTTCCTGGGTATAATTCTAAACTAAGTAGCCTGGGAGTTCTCAGTGAACTATGTACAGCATATGGGCTGTTAGAAATGTAGCCCAGCAAGAAACAACCTGAACTCAGGGACAGAGGGGGTTGGGACGTGGATATTGCCCCTCACTCCTCTGTGATGTATAGGCAGGCTGTTACCTGAATGCTTACCTCAGTTTATCTGCCAATACAAAAGAACAGTTCAAACAGCTAATACATTGCCTGTCAGGATGATCACGTTGGCATGAGGTTACCATTTTCTTTGCTTTGCAGAGATTGTTCCTCAGCCAGGAAAGCATCAGCACCTCCTTCTTGTTTGGAAATGCACTCTGCCCATTCAGCACAAATAGGTGACTAGTCCGGGGCAGAGTTCTGGGGTATAGCTGAGACATCATTGAAAGACCGGTCGTCCGCCAGCAGGGTGATAGATGCTGGGGTTAAGTCTCTTAATGGGGCATATCTGTTAGCAGTTTTGACCAGAGTGCTATATGGAGAGCCACTGCTCGCATCAGATGGTATGTAAGTTCTCTGTCAGCTTCTTGAACGGCCCTGGGAGGGGGAGCTTTCATCAAGGTGGACCCCTGTTTTTCTTCTTTTGCCTACCCCGATTGACTTGTTGCCAGTGATCTGCTGAGTCAGGTCCTCCACTATTACTGATGACTTGAGGTGACACAGCTGGTGAGGGCTGCGATAAATCCCTAGGTAGGGCCTCCAGGCCATGCAGTTTGGACAGCGGCTGTGTAGGGACCGTGTTCTCAAAACCAGCCAACCACAGATAGAACTCTACTTCTCTTGGGGTTTGAAATGTTGCAAATACCCCATTCACCTGGATATGGAGCATTGCTGGGTATCGCAGAGAAGTAGGAATATTAAGCTGATGAAACCTCTGCCGTACCCCTGCAAATGCTCTACATCTACATGAAAGGTCCTGGGAAAAATCTTGAAATTATTGTGCTGCATGTCCTTCCTACTGCAGTGACTCTTTCTCCCATGCCAATTACAGCATAGCTTCTTTAACTGAATAGCGAAGCAGTTCGCACAGAATGGGGAGAGGCTTATCCACCGGTTTGGGTCTGGGGTCAAGAGAGCGATGGGAATGCTCTATGTCATGGGGAGGACAGTCATGCACTTGCAGGATGTCTGGTAAAGCACTACACAGGAAGGCCACCATGTCATGGCCCTCTGCACCCTCTGGAATGCCCACTATGCGAAGATTATTCTGGCGGCTCTATTTTCTAGATCATTCACCTTGTCTCTCAAGTGTTGTATCTGCTCATGGTGGCCTCTGAGTAGCATTTGATGGTGATCAGTAATGTCCTGTTGTATCTTGAGAGTGTTCTGTGGTCAAGACCTGAGATGCCAGGGCAGCTAAGTCCTCGTTAGTTTGGCGGGTTGTAGTTTTTAACTCGGTGGTGTCCTGCAGCATACGGGTTAGCATGCTTGTGATCTTAGCCATGTCCATAGAAAAGTCTTTTCCAGAGGTACCCATTGTAAAACTGGTAGCAGTCTGTATTTTGTAGGATTGTTAATTGGCAAAGTGAAGTTGGGTGTCAAGCTTCTATCAGGTCTATCTGATGTAGAAACGTGGTCATAAGATTTTTCATTCTTGTATCAGCAGGTTTTTACTGAAAGCCCACAATATTGGTGTCGTCCAAGAGCTCGAGATGTCAGCTCTCCAATCCAGTGGTTTTTAGGTTGGTTTTACAGTGGTGAATAAAGGATGGCATTTAATTCTCTCTCGATGGTTCTGTCTCAATACACTAAGCTGCCACCATCCTTGATGGCAAGCTCCGTCACCTTTTTTGTGCATTCTTAATTGAAACTCATAAAGTATGCCCTCTCCTGTACTGACTTTGTTACTGTGTAATATTACACCATGGTGGTGGCAGTTGAAAGTAGTGATTAGCAACACAATTCAGTTTAGTGGTTTGGTAATGGGCCTTGTTGGGGCTGAATGAGGTGCGAAGTATGTGAACAATGTTGGAGAAGTAGGTGTTTTTGTGAAAGCACTTGTCTGGGGGATAGTGACCCCAGCCACTGTACAGTAATTCCTGTCTTACAACAGAACCACTAGCCCTTTCTATATGGCCAGGGCTAGTCCTGTGGCTATCCCTTTCCCCACTGCAGTAATTTCCTGCTGTCCATCACCTCTTCTGTTCCTACAGACTGTTTTTTCCCCTAAAAAAGTATGCAGGCTCCTAGCAGTGAGCCAGGAGGAACCAACAACTTTTCAATTCATCAACCCTCACTAACCCGCCCCCTCAGTCCATAGACCACAAGCTGCCCCCCTCCTGACCACCAATCCCTGGTTCAGGAGCACAGTTCAAATGCAGTATTCCTAATTAACTCAGTCTCCCCTACCCAACAGCATACCTGCTCCATTTTCCAACAGTACTGAATGGAACAATCCGGCGTACATCAGGGAAGGAGTCGGAGAGGCCTGCATCAAAGAATGAGGAAGATAAAGTACAGGAATATAAAGTACAGACTGAACTGGAGCTTCATATTCTATTCTGAAAAAAAAGTTCTTGAATGTTGAAAAATCACTTTAAGAAACATTTAAGTATCCAAGAAAGATTTGTAAAATATAATAAACAAAACTTAGCTTATATTTAATTATCATTCTGTATTTATCTTCTCTCATCCTTTATTACTAAAGAAATTAGCATAAAAACAGAATCTTTGTGCCTGAGATTTTATCCTAAAAAACATTCTGTAAGGCAGGTTCTCCTTTGTAAACATATATTCTCTCTCCTGTTGCTGGTCACAGGGGTGTGGCACCACTGCCCTGCAACCAGCAGTCTAAGAAAAAAATATATATACAGATATTTAAATTTTGTTCTGTATCACAATATGCTGCACAGTCAAAGGGTATGTACTATGTAAAGGCCCTTTCTTACTGAAATCTGATCTGAACTGCAAAGAGGAGCATCGGGAGACTCGAGTTGGAGCTGGGGATTGTTGCACCGTGTAAAAAACTAAACTCTTTGCAGCCAGCTGTACTTTGTAATCTGCTGACAATCACAGTAGAGGTCAAGCATGCTACTATAGTGCATACTCTTTCAGTAGGCTTCTTATTTAGTTAACAACCACAGGGGAACCTTCATGACTCGGAGGGCAACATCTAGATACAAAACCTTGCTAAACAAAAGGCTTTTTGGTTTCATAATAAGCCATCTTTTAAAATGTATAGCATATTGAACAGCACAAAACAGCTTTATCTGGAATCTGGATATTGTAAATCAATACACTTGTACTCCTTCTCTACACAGTTCACTCATAGTTGATTTCTAATTGGCCAGTATGCTTTCTATGGTTTATAATCTACAACAAACAATGGAGGGAAGGGGGTAGTAATATTTTTATTCACTTCTTGAATATTGGCACACACTGTATGCATACCTAGCATTGGTTTCTTTTGCATGTCATCACAGTTAGAAGTTCACTGAAGGGCATGTCGAGATTCAGTTCAGAATCTGCTTGTTGTGGTGTCATGGGGAGTCCATGATGGGCACAGAGTACTGCAGTATATACATATAGGTATCTATGTATATTGTAGTAGGAAGTACAGGGAACACCATTAGGGCTGTAGTCCATGCTTATAGATATTTGTAGTCCTATGTATGCATAGTTCCTGTCATGCCCAGTGGGCATTCCTTTGTCTGTGTACAGAAGTGTGTGACCAGTATTTCCTGAGTTGGAATGAAGATGACCACTGAACTTGATGTGCTGTGTTTGTCTAGGGCACCAACATATGACACTGGTGATGAGTAGTGCTGTGCAAATATATTTTTTCAACTATTCGGCTGAATATTGGGTATTCGGTGCCAAAATATATGATTATTTGTTATTTGTGTGTGGTTGTTTAAAAATTAAAAACCTTCCCCCCCCAGACCAACATTAAAACAAATCTTGATCTCCAGTGTCTAGTCGCCCCCAGCCGATCGCTGGCCCAATATGAAAAATGTCCCCCACCAAGATTCACACCCCATCCCTCATCCACAAATTTACAAAAATAAAAATTTCTCTGGTGTCTAGTGGAACCCCCACACCCTCGCCCTGTCAGGTAGTGCTCCACCCACAACCCATAGTGGGCCACCAGCACAG